>LR990289.1:18449998-19821873 GCA_905147355.2 Apotomis turbidana | reverse complement strand
GTTCAATTGAATGAGGACGTAGTTTGGCTGCCACTGATTTTCCGTTTTATAAATTTAATTTTACTGTAGCTGTTAATTTTGAAATAAATCGATATAAGCAGTCATTCGAAGTTTTAAATTAAAATTATTCTTTTCAAGTACTTTACAATACAAACTCGTTAGTCATGTCGAGTCAGAATGGCGGGTGTAACATCGCGAATTTGTAAAATAAGTATACTAAAAAAGTTTACTCAAAATGTAACATTTTGTAGCTACTTACTTAAAAAAGGGCTTCTTCTTGTGTGCCCAAGGGCCCCAGCCTAGTTTAAGACGGCCCTGCATGTATGAGTACATATTGTGTATTGTTGTTTTACAAATAAGTGATGGTACAACCGCCATTTTGACTCTCACCATTAATACTAAATTCTTATCCTTAGGTACCTAATATAATTGTTTCATCAAAGTAATTGTTAGCCGCCGTCGTGTAACGTTAAAAAAATGGGTAACGTTAAAGAGCCGTTACTCTTATTGTTAATTTTACTTACAATGATATTTTAAAATTATAGTCTGAATTTGGTAACGGTAATAAATCTGTCCCATCCTGACTTCCGCGGCAATAGGTGGGAGCGAAAGGCCCGAGCGCGACGGCCGTACGAGTGAGCGAGACACTCGTATGGTCGCCGCTCGCCGCTTGATTGTGGGTTGTCGTCGTCGAAGGTAAAACAAAAGCTGGATTTTCTAACAAACTTTATTTTATCAACTGGTACAAAACTGTTAACATATATTTATTACAAATGCAAACATAAATAATTTAAAATAATATGTCACTTTGTAAAGTAAATGCATCCACCACCGAAATATAAAATAGTTCAAACGTTGTCATATTATACATTTGTCATTTAAGACTATAGTTCGTCCGAAACTCGAACAGAAAATTATGTCAAATCAAGGCAAGTGAAAACACACTTATAATAGTGTCGTCGTTTGTCATTTGTGTTAATTTTAACCAACCCGGCGAAAAAAGAGGGGTGTTAAAAGTTTAATATGTGTATCTGTGTGTCTGTCTGTGGCATCATAGCTCCCAAATGGATGAACATATTTGAGTGCAAGTTTTTTTAACGAAAGACTCGTCCTTCGACATGGTTGTTAGCTATGTTTGGTGGAAATAGGACCATTAGTTTCCAAGATATTTTGCTTTAATTGGAACAAGTGACGGGGTCTCAGCCAATATTGAAGCCAAGAATTCCGAATTTTGTAGTTATGTTCAGTTTTAGTAGCATTTTTTATATCATTCATTGTATGAGGGTCTCATGATGACCAGCTAAATGTGTCGAGGGTGTGTTTATTTTTTAATTTAGGTTATTAGGTACATAATTTGTTCTTAAGTTGATTACTTAATCATACTTACAAGTAAGGACGAATATCCTAGTATATATTTCTTTATGAAATAACTATAAATGTCTTTTGTGACATGAACAGGGTTCTAAACTTAGAATAGATATTTACGTCACCCTAGATTGTAAGTGGGATTTTCTGCCCGTTACGCGAGGAGAATATCTCACTTCCTGGCCAAAGCAAGGCGTGACTTTAGACAAACCACGGGCGGTGATTCGTAAAACCCTTAGATCGCATATTTATGGCATTGATTCACAAAATAAATAAACAAATATCGTACAACCTCACACAAATCAATCTAGTCCCACAGTAGGCTCTAGTAGGCTTGTGTTATGGACACTAGACGACGATAAACCTACTTATATAGATAAATACATACTTAAATACAAATAACATCAGACCCAGGCACAAATATTCGAGTTCATCACACAAATATTTGCCGGGATTCGAACCCGGGACCGTCGGCTCAGTAGGCAGGTGCTTAACCACTGCGCCAACCGCGTCCTCAAACAAAAACCTACGATCTGGGACATCCATGAATGCACCGCCCTAGGTATGTAATTTACTTACCTAATAGTACCTAAACTTTTGGCCGTGGCGTTGTGGTTCAGTTAAAAGTATAGGCGGCGGTATTTTTGTTCGAGGTATCTATGTTTGAGATAGCAATAGGATTGTGCCAACTTTACGTAAATATCTATCCGAATTTCCGAACCCTGAACATAAATACCTCAAGCTGCTAACTGCAATTGTAAGCGAAAATGTATGAAACGAAATGAAATGGAGAATGTAATGCATTATCCTTATTTATCTTATAATTATCACATAAAACACGAGTCTTGTATTACAGCCGAGTAATACCTATCTAAGGTAAAACCTGAACGTTCTGAATTATAAACTATCAACCAAAAAACCCATAAATATATATTAACTACACATCGATTCTACAAGGTTCAATTCCCGACCCGTTACTACGATTACTCTAATAAATAAACGAATATTGCTTCAAAAAAAAACTAACATAAACATAACACAATAATGTTTGGTATTGCAATTAAGTTCTTTCACAAAGGATTTAACCCCTCGTTTGTTTAGACAAGGATCCATGCAGATCAAATTATGTTACAAAAATAGTACATTACTGCAGACGCCGTGAAAGAAGGGCTTGCCGGGTGAGTAGGTATAGACGGATAGTGATACGAAGCCGGCAAGCTCTTTTCACGGCTAGGCATGTATAGTGCTTTTCTCAAACATTTGCAACGAAATAGAAATATATATAATTCAGCTGTGTAGCCTGTTCACTAAAACAGACGCCATCGCCATGTTTAAAATAAAAAAACATTCCGGCCTAAGCCTTCAATTTGGTATGAAATTCTTTTACAGTTCTCTCGAGTTGTTCCGCCCGAAACGTGATACTTCGAAGCCTGTTGTAACGCACGTTATGACGACATTTCATTGAATGTTTGAAAAAATAAATTAACAATTTTATACATCGCATGCGTCTGGTTAATACATAAAATTAGAATGTATTTATGGAAAAACTATCTCATTCTAATTAGCATCAATCAGTCGGATAACTAGGTTTTTCATCTCTTTTCTTGATGAATATATACTATGATTCGCAATCGTACATGACGACAATGCAGGTTCCATCCTAGTTATATTACGGTACCCTAAAACTTGAAATTCATGAAGGGGTTTAGAGCCCCATTATAGTATAAAATATTGAGTTGTACTTTAATAAAACGTAAAGCTTAGTCGTGCACGGAGCCGAAGCCAACGTGTGGAGGCCCTTTCGAAAATTTGATGAACGTAAGGGATACACCATGTTTATTATTATTGCATTTATACGTAGTAGGAACCCCGTTCCTACCCTCCACACACTACGTACGTATCTATAGAATACAACCTACATTAATGGCAGAATACCTGACTATGCGGATTTTTTTAGAAACTTTTATACAGATAGCATAACGACGCTTAAGAATCAATACCGTCTAACTAACATTTTCGACGTTTCTCACCTTTTAATCCAGTTAGGTTCAGAAAAAAAAAACTAATAGAATGCCATAATCGTCCCATTTTTTTTTGTTACTTATCCAATATTGATTCTTATTTCGTAAGCGTCGATAAGTTTCTCAACAGGTCTTTTTGACGGTGTTAGGGGAAAATTCCTCTAATGACATGATAGGTCTATTATGAAGTCTTAACGTATTTTTACATTACTTCGACTTCTTTATAACCACCTTAGGTTTCAGCTTTACCGTCCTAAGTTTATGCATATGGCTCATGACAAAGTAAAGGCCAGGACACATCAAGAGCAGCAAATATACTCTCAAGAATGTGGGCATATGGAAGGCGAAATTCCAAGCGTTAGGGAGGGATACCGTGAACCGTTGTGTTTCTTCGAAGTAGGGTATGTTCCGGATGAGGACGATGGCCTCGCACACCACTCCGATGGGGTAGAGAGGGATCCACAGAGTGTAGCGCAGCCAGGTCAGTATGTAAACCTCCTTTTTGTACAGTTGGGTGATGTAGAAGGGGTATCTGGAAATTAAAATTAAAGTACGTTTATTATAATCTGAATTACTTTAAACCTTATATAAGTTAATATATCCTAAGCGTCGGTCCTACCCAGGGATAGTGGCGATACAAACAGTTTTCATATGGCAATAATGTGCATACGTCATATATTTACATTAATAAACGTCAGTAGCGATTTGTCAAGGATTTGTCGTCAACCAAATTCAAAACATTGTTTACCGGAATCACAGACCACTTAACCTATAGACCCCGCTTATAAGGGGGCCCGGGTGAGCCAAGCTCAAGCTCAAAATACACGCAGCGCTCACCACGCCCCCAAACGCTCTCTTAGTTCGCGGTCGACTGTTGACGAAGTAACATGCAATATTCCACTGCTTACTTGGCTTATACAGTGTTCAAAATATGCCTTGTTGTATGGAAAATGCAGCAAAACATCTAGTCTGCAAAACTATGGGATTTCATTTCACAAATAAGCTATATTTTCCTATTTTACAAAGAATGTAATAAGTTATAAATGTAGGTTGGTAACCTAGCGACGCGTTGATGTCTTCTGTCAACTGTCTCTTACTTTCGCTTGCTAATTTTTGTAATTCCGTCTTTGTTTAGACAAAGACGGAATTACAAAATTTCGGGTATCGGTTACGTACCTGCGTAAGTAATTAATCAGTCACATCACTACTAAAACACTGCAAAGGTTAGCCTTTGCAGTGTTTTAGTAGTGATGTGACTGATTAATTACTTACGTAGGTACGTAACCGATACCCGTTAAACATTATTGAACTTTTTATAGAAGATAAACTTTTTTATTATTGAATACTTAATCGAAATGTAGGTATGTTAAGTACATAAATGTACAGTTATGAAACCATACATGTCTAAACTGCTGAATTTCGATGAATTTTAGAAAACAGATAGTTGTAATTTTGGAGAACGACTACTTAATATCCTGGATAAATACGATACATCTATACATAAAATAATTAAAGCTGAAGTGGCTCGAAAGTCTGTACATGGAAGATATTCGAAAGAAAGTTGGCGGGGGATACTTAGAATCGATAACAGAACACGTTCCAATAGTTTTTAGAATTTTTATCTGTTTATCTTTTTATCCGTATGTTTGTTTATTTGTTTGTCTGTTTATTTGACCGCGCATCACGTGAAAACGGCTGAACGGATTTTGATGAAAACTTCATTAATCTGCCGAAAATATCTCCATTTTTTGTTTGCTTGTTGAATTTGTAATGACAAATGTACAGCGAGATTACAGTGTAAATGCGACTTTTTATGAATAGAATAGGTTTTTTTAGAAATAGCCTATTAGTATCTGGAAAGTATCCCTCTATCAACCTTCTACATTTCTTTTGTAAATATAAAACATTATTCTCATCATTACTGCTTTCTCAGGCCTCCTATCCCTCCCATCTCGTAGCCAATTATACTTTCGGCATATGCAAAATACACTGGCTTAAGTGTAGAGTTATTACTTACCTATTAAAATGTATTTAAGGAGTAACATGCACTTGCTGATTTCTTGGAAATGTTGTGTTTATGATTATGCCACTAAATTAAACTCTAGATCGACATTCAAGAACTAAAGTAATAGAAATTGAGCAACCAAAATCATCGCAATCGAACGCTTTGATTAAGTCACAGAAGATGCCTGAACATTTCATACCTTGATTTATGTTGTTAAGAGTTTCAGATACAAGTCCAGTTATAGCAGATGTTTTTATTTCTACAGAAACCGTATTGTCTATTAGAAAGATATGAATTGCCATTAAGGTATTTACCGAAGGACTGCCTTTTTAGGGTTCCGTAGTCAACTAGGAACCCTTCTAGTTTCGCCATGACCGTCTGTCCGTCCGCGGCTTAGCTCCGTGATCATTAATACTAGAGAGCTGAAATTTGGTATGAGTATAGGTATGTATCACACCGACAAAACGGTAAAATAAAAACTAAAAAAAATTTTTTTTTTCGGGTACCTCTCGAACACCTAAAGTGGGGGTGATTTTTTTTTTCGTTTCAACACTAGTGTGGGGTGTCGTTGAATAGGTCTTTTGTAAAATAATAGGGGTCTCCAAACATTATTTTTTGAAAAAGTCAGCAGTTTTGTAAATATTCACTCCGAAAATAAAAAAAATAGCGTGCCACCCTGTAACTTTTCAACCAGTGGTCAAAAAATTATGGCAAAATTCATGAAAATGAGGCCTTATAAGTACTTTCAAGGAAAACTATACTGAATAAAATCGGTGGAGCCGTTTTTGAGTTATCGCAATAATTCATAATTTTCTTTAAAATGACGTGAGTGCCGCGCGGTGTCCTTATACTTCGAACGTTACGCATATTAGTTAAGTGCCACTCCGTATTAAAACATTTCGCTAAATTTGGCGCGTATAATCGATAACTTCCAGAAGGTAATAATTACTGTTACTTTGGCGTTTACGACCTTTTTTAGAGCTTGAAATCTTTCTCCTAATTTAAACCTTGTCTATCGTGAAGGATGGGCAACTACGGAATGGCCGGTTTTTTCTAATAATATGAGTAGATTTACATTTAATATTTTTAATTGAAACGCATTTTAAACCATTCCCGTATTATTATTGATTCCAATTAAAAATATATCTACTTACATTCTGCAGTTTCTTTTTCGAGTGTGTCCCATCACTATCAAAAATGGCGCGCATCTTGCACCGCATGCGTCATTGCTCGCTGACCTTGAACTAGCCAATCACAGTGCACTTGTTGCCCTCCTCACCCCGCCAATTTGGCAACATGAGATACTAGAGAAAGTTTTATGAAGCGGGGTCTATAGGGTTAAGTAGTCTGTGACCGGAATGCTGCTCAATCTTTCGGTCTTGCGTAATAAATGCTGATTACCCACTATAGAAACATGACTTTCATCACTGGAGAGTTTTGGCTTCATTATGCAAAAATTACTTGAAATTTTCAGAATAATTCATTCTAAATGTTTACAAATGAAGCGAAAATTGAAAAATTTAATGATTCGGACAGGATTCGAACCTGCGTTTCCAACGGCTTTCCGGGCCAACACTGGCGTCCTCCCAATTGGACCACCGAATCAATGTCAGAGCCATTGAATTTTTCAACCAGTTGCTTCGACATGCCTTAGGGTGGCATCGTAGCGCCATCTACCGTAAAGATTTAGACTTTATCGTCGGCATCATCGTCTCAAATTTGTTTTCGCTTCATTTGTAAACATTTAGTTTACGTTAGCAGACGTTACTGCTTTAATAAAAAATAAGTATTTCGGGTATAGCACATCGTTACTATCGATTCTCAACAAATTTGAGACGATGGTGCCGACGATAAAGTCTAAATCTTTACGGTAGATGGCGCTACGATGCCACCCTAAGGCATGTCGAAGCAACTGGTTGAAAAATTCAATGGCTCTGACATTGATTCGGTGGTCCAATTGGGAGGACGCCAGTGTTGGCCCGGAAAGCCGTTGGAAACGCAGGTTCGAATCCTGTCCGAATCATTAAATTTTTCAATTTTCGCTTCATTTGTAAACATTTAGTTTACGTTAGCAGACGTTACTGCTTTAATAATAAAAAAAAAAAAAACATTCTGTTTCCTCCTTGTTTACATCAGTGACATTCACTGACCTTCAACGTCAGTTACCAAAACAATGTAGAGTCAGACCACAATAACTTACAAGCACATGAACTGTCAAACCATACACTACTGGCTTACTTTATATGGTTTGAAGTGTTAGCGTGGTCTGATTAAGGTGCGTTTGGTTCTAGCTCTGGTGTTTTCCATTTTGACGTACGGTGCAGAAACTTGGAGTTTGAGACGCCGCGATAGCAGTAAGATCGATGCTTTCGAGATGTGGTGTTGGCGCAGGTTGCTACGTATACCTTGGACTGCGATGCGAACAAACGAGTCGATATTAAATGAACTGAACATCTCGACGCGACTCTTTGTGATATGTCAGAATCGAGCCCTAAACTTCTTTGGTCATATTATGCGGTCCTCAAAGCATTGTCTGGAGAGGCAGATTATCATAGGGCAAATTGATGGCAGACGTGCGCAGGGAAGAGCCTCCACTAGATGGTCTGACACAGTGAAGAAGGCAGTGGGCGGCAGCATGCACCGGGCGGTCCACGCAGCATATAACCGCACTGAGTGGAAACAGAAATGTGGTCGCGATCCTCATCAGTGAGGGAACGACGAAGAAGAAGAAGACTATAGTTGCCAGTAAAATAAATTAGTAACACTAAAAATTGATTGAATGATTGAATGTGTTAAATTGATTGTATTGCGTTGTGTTATATAAGATTCTTATATATGTCTAGTGTCTATTTATATTATTGTATATATATATGTATGTATGTGTAAGTTTATGTATATCTATTTATGTATGTGTATATTTACCCATATGCGTACTTGTTTTCTGTTAGTATCTAGTTATGTGCTCCCTTCGCCTTTAGCTGCACCTACTCTGTATTAAGTTAAAATTTTCATCAATTTCACTGCCCAAAGGTTGTCTGGAAGAGATCGCTCTTTAGCGATAAGACCGCCTGTTGTCTACCGTTATTTATAAATTGTATTTATCTTGTTTCCTTTTGTAAACTTTTTTGGTGTGCAATAAAGTATTGTTGTATTGTATTGTATTGTAAAAATTCGCAATATGCCGTGCCGTGGGCTGAAAACACCCTGTTGGGATATTACTAAAACGTTTAATACTAGAAGGAGAAGGTGAAATTTCGTGACGTTGTGCAATAGTAAAAGGTCGTGTCCTGACTTGTATGAACAGAACATTACACCCTGGAATTACCAACATCGCTGGTCTCTTACCTGACGACCTCAATAAGACTCCACACGACGAACAGATAGAAGACAACAGGTTTGGTCTGCATGCGTGGCTCTGCTTCGATCATCGCGAATAGCACCATTGCTCGCCCGCTGACTTGCATGAATGGTACCAGTACACCTCCCTGGAATAATAAATATTTCTTGAAACCGACGACAATAGTCGAAATTAGTCAAAACAGGTCTAAATGTAGGAATGCAAACAAATTTTTCACTCGCTCAAATCAAATAGTTTGTTCTGTAAGTAGACAAGGGCAGTTTTACAAGTCAAAATCTGAACCTACTGGCATTTCAGAAAAGGATCCGCTGTTAAGAAGAAAGCCGAAAGAAACTCATCTGTAAGTCATTTTTCGTAAATGATACTTAAAACGATTACACTTGGGTTATAACTAATTGGTACACGTAGGGGAGACTTACAGATTTTATATCTTTAGCTTCGGTCTCCTGGGGCCATTTTACGAAGCTAAAAGCTCACAAGCAGAAGTCTATTTAAAAGGGACTTCCGCTTGTAATTTGTAGCTTCGTCAAATGGTCCCCTGCACCTCTAGCATAACTGTCATACGCGACTATTTCTCGCGCGAGATACTAACCCGTCTCTTTCTGTGCACTAATGCAAGAGAGGGACGGGTAGCGCTATGTGGCGCGACAAGAGTCGCGAAGCATAGTTGTGCTAGAAGGGCTGGTCTATTGCCTACAACTATGCATTGCCTCTATCTATCTATCTATCTATCAGCCATAGATGTCCACTGCTGAGCATAGGCCTCCCCCATGACTCACCACAAAGTGCGATCCCGTGCAGACTGCATCCATTAATTCTCCACTATCCTCACGAGGTGATCCCTCCATCTAGTCGGGGACCGACCCACGCTGCGCTTTTCAGTGCGTGTTGCCAGTGATGGCTTACGGAACTGAGACATGGTCGTTCACAATGGGACTCATAAGGCGGCTAAGAGTCACGCAACGTGCAATGGGAAGGGCTATGCTCGGAGTTTCTTTGCGCGATAGAATCAGAAATAAGGATATCCGCAGAAGAACCGAGGTAACCGAAATAGCTCACAGGATTGCACGGTTGAAGTGGCAATGGGCAGGTCATGTAGTCCGGAGAATGGACGGCCGATGGGGCAGCAAAGTCCTGGACTGGCGGCCACGTATAGGAAAGCGCATGTTACTACAGGCTGTTATTTACAATAGTGTATCCAACTTGGGGGACAGTTGTCGCTCACCTTAGTGTAGCCGAACATGGGATGCATGACCTCCAAGTACTGCAGAAGTTGCAGGAACTTCATGGCGGGCCCGACATGTTCGTACGTGTCGGCTAAGGAGCGGTCTTCCAGCTTCATGTAGCGGACCGCCATAACGGACAGCACGTAGGAGTAGCCCACGAATTGGAACAGGTTGTACAGGATGAGGTACACCTTCTTGTAGTCTTCTGGAATGATAGGTTATTGTCATGGCTCGGTACTTTATTAGTTCCACGCAATAAAAGCTTCTTACTTTTGTATAAACATAAAGAAACATAATTATTTGACGCAGTTTGTAGTGCACCTGCCTACTAAGCCGGCGGTCCTAGGTTCGAATCCCGGCCGGGGCAAATATTTGTGCCATGAACTCGAATTTGTCATATTTATATGTATATTAGGTATACCGTCGTCTAGTACCCATAGCACACGCTTTTCTTAATTTGGGACTAAGTCGATTTGTGTAAGTAAGGTTATCGCTTAATATTTATTATAAGAGATCCAAAACGTACCTTTCGTGTACCGCAGCTCCTCTTTACGAAGCTTATCGTACATCTCCGGGTAGTATTTCTATCTGGCAGCCGTAGGCGCGATGGTTGTTGTGCAGATTTTTGTCCTTCCCCTTTG
Source organism: Apotomis turbidana (assembly GCA_905147355.2). Lineage (NCBI taxonomy): Eukaryota > Metazoa > Arthropoda > Insecta > Lepidoptera > Tortricidae > Apotomis > Apotomis turbidana. Next base: position 19,811,257 of record LR990289.1, on the reverse strand, counting down.
TCCACTAGTATTTTACGATAAACACGTACCTTTCCTGTAGCCCACTTCTTGTTTATGCAGCTTGTCGTGCATCTCCTGGTAGTCCTTCAAGACATCCCGGGTCTCGTCCTCACTATCCAGACCATCCTGTCTTCACTAAGTTGAAGTTTATCACTTAATGGTATCCCATCTACCTACCAGCCCTAGGCGCCGGTCGTTGTTCATTGGATTTCCCTTTGTGCAGTAGACGTTTTTCATATAGCAATATGATGGTTTAGGAACGTACCTTTCCTGTACCCCAGCTCCTCTTTATGAAGCTTGTCGTACATCCCCGGGTAGTCCTTCATCACGTCCCGGGTTTCATCCTCACTATCCAGGCCATCCTCTGTCTTCCATAAGTCGAAGTTTATCTGGAACAAAAATATCAGTTACATATATAACCACACAGCCAAGGAAAATTGATGCCTATTATTTTTTTAAATTCATATTGGATTCATAAGTTTAGGGATATAATTGACATGCAGCCGTGACATCATGTTTTGTTACATATATTGATGTAGCTCACCTTTTTATTATTGTTATTCGTTTATTTATCTTGTTTCTTAGGCTCGGCGTTTTACAATACATTTATATAAAAAGTAAAATACAATAAAGTAATTATAAAATATAAATATATTATAAAAACCTAACCTAGCGGGGCAGGGCCCAGGCTACCGGTGGTTAGGGCTGCAGAGAGAGGAAACTCCTAACGATGCGCGCCGTGTTCAGGAGTACCGCCTTCTGAATCTGACCCTTGATCCAGCCATCTAGCGAGAGTCTCTTAAGATGTTTGTCGAGACTCTTCGCTATAAGACCGTTCGCCAAAACGACTATCGGGACAATGATTGTCGAGTCAACATTCCACATGGCGGTTACCTCGTGAGCCAAGTCAACGTACTTGCTGAGTTTGTCCTTCTCGGCCTTCACGAGGTTCTCGTCAAGCGGGATGGTCGACGAGCACTGCCTGGCGCTTGGATCGATCTACCAACACGATATCAGGCTTATTGGCTACAATAGTCCTGTCCGTGATGATAGATCGTCCCAATAGATCGTGGCACGACCATTTTCGAGAACTGGCATCGGTGCGTACAGTACGGCACTTCAGACCCCACAAGACCGTATCGAAGAGCAAGTTGCTGGTGAATGACCCTGGCTACTTGGTTATGTCTGTGCAGGTACTCACCGTTAGCAAGATGAGAACAACCGGAGATTATATACCTGAGTGACTCATCGGGACGGCGGCATGCCCGACAAATGTCGACATATCTCCGATTATTATTATTATTATACAGGGTATAAAACCATAAGAAAGTTCCTACAAAACTGTATTCACAGTTTGACTGTAGGTATCGTCTCTGCTTATTATAGAAACTTTAATAAAAATACCTTTTTGGATGCATGCGACAGACATGACCAGCCCAGTCTCATTTCAGTTTCGCGGTCTTGATACACACATCCACTATACCGGTTTTGGAGCGCAGTTTCGTGTTTCTGATTCGATCAGTCCTCTGAACACTTAGCATACTGCGCTCCATCGCCCGCTGGCAAACCTTCAGTTGAGACTTTAAAGCCTTAGTCAATGACCAGGTTCGAGCACTACACGTTAGTATAGGCAGTATGCACATGTCGACGAGTTTGCGCTTAAGACACAGAGGCAGGTCACCCTCCAGTAAAGCCTTCATGGACCACTTAACGTATTTAGGTTTAACTTACTTACTCAAATCCGAAATTACAGAGTCTAAATATAAGTGATCGATAAGAGAGTGAGACTAAAGTTAAATAAACTTACTAAAGGTACGCTGTAAGACATTTTTATGTCTCGCACTGAGTAAGTATGGTACACAACTACACTGATTCTGAAGACATATTACACGTATGAGCGTATATTTGCAAATCTTGCATTTAAATATATTAAAATCTTGTTTATTTACGCTAATCACTTTGCTTTCAAGGCCTTGAAAATATATTTTGAACAAAAACAATATTGAAAAATATATATTTAAAAAAACATTAAAAATAATGAGACCTTGCATGTTTCATAAATTTATGTTGACTAAGTTAAAGATCCGTATGATCTTATGGCTCAAAGTCACTCAGAGAGCAATGGAGAGGGCTATGCTCGGAGTTTCTTTGCGAGATCGAATCAGAAATGAAAAGATCCGTAGAAGAACGTATGTATATTATATGTATGTATGTACCTAATATGAGTATTTTAATTATATGTAATTATGTTGTCTGATGCACCGCCTACAATTTCTCTGCTTTGCCCTAAGGTTGACTGGTAGAGAATGCCTCATGGCATTAAGTCCGCCTTTTGTACGTTAAGTTTTTCTTTTGTGCAATAAAGTTTAAATAAATAATAAAATAAGAACCAGAGTAACCGACATAACCCGAAGGATAGCAAAACTTAAAGTGGCAATGGGCAGGGCACATCGCTCGTAAAACCGACGGCCGCTGGGGCCATCGAGTTCTTGAGTGGCGACCACGCACCGGACGACGCAGCGTGGGACCCCCACGAGGTGGACTGATGACCTGGTGAAGGTCGCTGGAGTCCGCTGGATGCGGGAGGCGCAGGACCGGTCATGGTGGCGTTCTCTGGGGGAGGCCTATGTCCAGCAGTGGAAATCTTTTGGCTGATGATGATGATGATGATAATGAAGTTAAGGATCCCAATCAATATGAACTATTTTAAATAGGTACAGTGCAAGTAGGATTGGACTCGTGCACCGAAGATTATTTCTTTACCGTGCCTATTAATAATGAAAGGGTATTTATTACATATAATATAATAGTGTCATATCGTAGACTATGTCTAAGAAATTAAATTCAATCGATAAATTGGAATAACCCTACACGCGTTGGACCGCTTTCCGGAAACAACGAAAAAGAATTTTTTTTCATGAATTTTAGGGCCAACCTCATTCCACACTTGACTGTTTTTTTTTTTTTTTTTAGTTTTCACGCGGTTCACACCTTTGCCATTGTATTAATAGGGGAAAATAACAAAACTCGTTTTATGTAGGTAGGTACGGTAAAGATAGTGTTATAAACTTCGTTTTCAGGGTTCCGTAGTCAACTACAACACACCCATACTCCGAAATATTTTATTCCGATTTTGTTTATTCCGATTTTCAACACTCCGAATTTCATTATTCCTAAGAAATAAAATTCCGATCGTTAAAAACCACGAAATTATTCCGAATTTCAAGTCCGAGTTTTTTTTATTTCCGAGAATTAAAACATCGAAGAGTTAAAAGCCCGACGTGGGTCTAGCCTAGGGCTTGCAATATCGGATGGTTTTCCAATTCCGGAATTGACTTCGAGATTGGCACTCAATTCCGGAATTCCGGAACTGGTTCCGGAATTGACTAAACATACAAAAATACAAAAAACGAGTATTTTTTTTTACTATTGAAGGCGGAAATCGATGTACTATTGATGATTAGAGGCTTTCTATATGTCAAGAGATTTTCACCCTAAATAGTCTATGAAATGTCTGGATATCTTATCTTACATGATAAGCATTTTTCAAAGTACATATTCTTAGGACGGCAGGACCAATAATATATTTAGACGGTTGTATTGCGTCATTCTCCATCGGTGTCGGGGTAAAGGTACAATTCATTTAATACACAAATGCCTCATATTTATGTCTGTTTCTTTGTTCTCATGCCTACAGTGATGTTCGCACAAACGCTCCAGTATCTTACTTAGTGTACACATCAAAAGTGTCGTAATCTAAAGCTTGCTTAGCAATGTCTTAGTCCATATAGTGGTGATCTGCACAGTACCACACAAGTTGCTTGTTATCAGTCATCCCACTGTAAAAAATACGTATTTTGAGCTTCCGTGGAGTCAACGGGAATCTAAAAAGACCTCCTCATTTAATGAATTCTTAGATCAAAGTTTTTCCTTCAGTTGTTTTGATTCAGTTTTTCAGCTTTCTTATTCTGTCTTTGGTTGAAAGATTTATTGACCTGATTGTATAATTACTCGAGATCTCCGATGACATTGTGTCATGTATGACTTTTTTATTATACCTTGATATTTCATACCCCGCTGATCACTATCGTAAGTTTTTACCGAGCACATAATTATCTTGAAAATGTTGTTACTCCCGATTCCTTACATTCCTATCATTAACAACAATGCCCTTGGATTTCCATCACGAGGCCACAATCATGAATAAAGACATATCTCTAAAATGCTTAGTGGAGCCTTAATTCAATGAGAGATTTTGAAATATCTATGTAGTGGGTAGATAAATAGTGGCAAGATCTTAGACAGATGTGAATTAAAACCGTTGAATTTGGCTCATTCCTGGTGAATAATCTGCAATTTAGTGTTTTACCGAAATAACCAGTATAACATTTCGACTATAAATGGTTCTCACTGCTAACTGTAACAAATGCTAATTAGCATTATAGCATTAATGCTATATTTACAAATAGTGAACTTCATGCCAAATTAAATTCTCTACCCGTCCACCATAGGGCCAAAAGTCAAAACAGAGATACTTCAAGTACTTACCCACTTGTAGAGTAGAATTTTAACCGTTCTGAGAGCGTTAAAGATACTTGTGAATACATATAATATTTAAGCTTAAACAAACTTACCATCCGTAAAACATCTCATATTACTGTCTAGGAACTACATTAAATAATGTCGTTTCAATTCCGGAATTTTCGATATTGAGCGTCCTCAATTCCGGAATTGTAATATTGGAAAAAACCTCCGAGATTCCGGAATTTCGAGATTCCGGAATTTCGAGATTCCGGAATTCCGGGATGCAAGCCTAGCTAGCCCGAAAAAATTTGAACTTTTTCGGAATTTTGAATTTGAAAATCGGAATAAAAAAATTCGGAGTACTTACCCATATCTGTAAGAGCGAAATGAGTGCATGCAAGGCAGGTCCGACTTGGCTTAGGTTAGGTACGACGACGAGCGAAGCGAAGAGGAGTGTTAGGTTGAACTGCGACCCTAACGAGCGAGCCGCGCAGGTCCGACTTGGCTTACGATTCCTAACATTACCTATTTCACCTTAAGGCAGATCCGACTTGGCTTAGGTTAGGTACGACAACGAGCGAAGCGAGGAGGAGTGTTAGGTTCAACTATGACCCCGACGAGCGAGCGAAGCGAGCGAGCCGTACAGGTCCGACTTGGCTTACGATTCCTAACATTACCTATTTCACCTTAAGGCAGGTCCGACTTGGCTTAGGTTAGGTAGGTTGTTGATTCGTATTAATATTGAGTCGGACTTTTAATTTTTCGGCGTATTAAATTTCGGAATTTTGAAAATCGGTTTTTAGCAATCGGCATTCGTACTTGTGATAAATCGGAATATTAATAATTCGGACTTTTCATACTTCGGTGTACAGGGATTCGGAATTTTGAAATCCGTAATTAAAACCATTAGGATTTTTGTAATTTCGGAAATGTAAAAATCGGATTTATGAAATATCGGAATAATCATATTCGGAACGTTGATCCATTCGGAAATGTAAAAATAGGCATTTTGAAATTCGTGATTACAAATATCGGAATTAAGTTTTTCGTATTTATGTAGTGTACCCAGTTTCGCCATGTCCGTCTGTCCGTCCGCGGCTTAGCTCCGTGATTATTAGTACTAGAAAGCTGAAATTTGGTATGAGTGTGTGTATGTATCACGCCGGTAAACGGTAAAACAAAACTAAAAAAAAAAAAAAAACTCTTTTTCGGGTACCTCTCGTACACCTAAAGTGGGGTTTTTTTTTTCGTTCCAACACTAGTGTGTGTGGTGTCGTTGAAAAGGTCTTTTAGAAATAATAGGGGTCTCCAAACATTATTTTTTGATAAAGTCAGCAGTTTTGTAAATATTCGCTCCGGAAACACAAACAATAAACCTCGGGCTTAAAACCGCTCTGCTTTAAGGCCGTCTATTTGTGATTGTGAAGGATGGGCAACTACGGAACCCTACACTGAGCGTGGCCCGACATGGCCTTGGCCGGTTTTTATACTCATAAATAAAATGTAATAATTTGGTAATTTTGTCACCGCGCACCGAAGATAAATAATGTCGCTGGCGCTGGCGTCCGTCTCGCCTCCACGAGGATTAGAAGCAGTGATCAAGACTCCTTATCCGTTCAAAAATGTTGATTGTTTGAAGGCATTTTTCTCTATGATCAAACATGCTTCTTAACATATGTATGAATGCTACTTAGAACAGGGCAATTGCGATTTATTGGTATACATTTTGAAACCTACAGTTTGAGTTTTTCATTGAATTTTGTTTAAAAAACTACTCGAAATTGACAGAATTCACGCAGACTAAGCTGTTTTTTCAACTTATTTTCCACTGCACGCAATGAAATAGCTGTGCTAATTTCTAGAACTCAGGGTAAAATAGGCAGTATTTTCGGAGTCCCCATCTACCTACTCACCTTTGTTACAAGCGTCCTTCACAGCTGTTTTAAATACAAAACCTCTTAAATCTATATACACTGTGTTCAATGTGAACCTTATTTCCTTCAACTGAAGACGCATTACGTTACGTGTATAAAGCCGGGTACTCATTAGCGAGCTGTAACTGTAACCGTTGCAGGTACTGTAACCAAAAAAACACAGTGTGTACGTGGTTCGCAAACCTGCTGCGAGCGGTACGCGTGCGGCTCGCAGCGAGCCGACGTTTATAACGTACTCATTTCCGAACCTGTAACGTTGCACGTAACTGTAACCGTTACTGTTACCAAATTCATAGTGTGTACGTGGTTCGCGAGCCTGCAACGAACGCTACACGAGCGACTCGCAGCGAGCCGACGGTTGTCGGTTTTTGCCGCGAATCAAAGGGCGCTCGTGGACGTCAAAAGAGGTTGTACTAGCCGCTGCGAACCAGCTATATATTCATTAGATATTCAGAATCAATTGCACTCATTCTCGTGAAATTTTTATAATGACCACTATTTTCTTGATTTTTCAACATGAAAAGTAGACTCACTTCTTTCCCGATAATTATGATCATCTATAAGTTTTGTATGCTTGCGAGAGCCACTTTGTCTCCTAAGCTCATCCACTCACCTGCATTCACAATGGTATTGTGTCTAATACAATCCTATCTGCTTTTGTTCTCGTAAGCGCCGACCAGTTACTTACAAAAAAAGGTTAGAACTACATTGCGTGGATATTGAATTTTCAACCTTATTCCTTGTTGAATAGGTTTCAAATGGTTGATGATGAGAGTTCATAATCCTTTTTTCTAGGAGAGAACGTTCTTGTTGAGACGGGCGGTTGTAAAATTCCAAAAAAGTTATGATCACCATTATTCTGTTAGTGTAAGTATTTTGTAGTCTAATGTCCAAGGAAATAGGGACGATAATCTATATTAACCTTCGAAAGTGGTTACAATCTGCTTTTACTACGAGCTCGTTATCTTAATTTGTGGTTTACCACTCAATGGTATTCAGTTCTTAAGTGGATTAGCTTAGCTTAGAAAATTTGTACATACAAACCAAAACTGTGAATAATCCGGCTTGTCAGTGGCCTTCTCGTACACACTAGAACCTCGTTACTGTATCTGTGTGGTTACAGTTACAGCTCGCTAAATGAGTACGCTCGGCGAAAGCGTTCCGGCGACGTCGTGATCTTAAGCCGTAACACGCGTACACACTAGAACCTTGTTACCGTATCTGTTTGGTTACAGTTACAGCTCGCAAAATGAGTACGCTCGGTGACAGCGTTCGGGCGACGTCGTGCGCCTAAACTGTAACACGCGTACACACTAGAACCTCGTTACTGTATCGCACATGTTACGGTTACGGCTCGCTAATGAGTACCCGGCTTAAGGTGTCTGCATTTATTATGAGTTAAATTTTATGGGACAACTGCGGTTTAAGGAAGAATGTACATAATACTATTGTTCTCAGGTAACAACAGGTAAGTAGATTCGGACGCCAAAAACAAATTCTTACTATTCAAATTATTTGAAAATAACCCTTTTGATGAAGGTTTGCCAACGGGCCATGGAGCGCAGCATTTTAGGGGTGAAAAGGACGGACCGCATCCGAAACACCACGCTGCGCTCTAAAACACGCATAGCTGACGTAGGTAGCAAAACAGCCAGGCTCAAGTGGGATTGGGCAGGCCACGTTTGCCGTATGCATCCGGAAAGATGGGCCAGCATAGCCACTAAGTGGGTGCCCAAGGATGGACGACGCGGACTGGGGGCAGGCCCGGGCGGAGATGGCGGGATGACCTAGACGCGTTCCTCAGCAACCTGGCCGGAACAGGCACTAAACAGGGACCTGTGGAAATCTGAGGGAGAGGCCTTTGCCCAGCAATGGGACACAAACACAGGCCAGTAAAAAAAAACCCTTTTCATACGGAACCCTAAAGCAAAAACACATTGAGAATTGTGCATACCGGCCATACATGGAAGCGTAAAGTTAAATACTTATTTACGTAAAAGGTCGAAAAGTCAATTCAAACGAGAAACCGAACTTCCGTGCATTTAAATAAATTTCTGTACAGTTGTGAGCAGCTTAACATTTTGCTCAAATGCCCAATATTTTAAACGTATGTGATTTACATTTAGTTTTGTTAATTTAGGTCTTAGTTAGTTACATACCTACATGTCAAGCTGGAAGAAAAATAGGCGTAGTTTAAAAAGTTCCGTTGTGCGACAAAAATTTACGACACCTTAAAATAGAACCTCCTTAACCCTTTGACCGCCAAAGACGGCAAATCACGTCATCGGGAATTCGTGCCACTGACGCCAACGACGCCTATTGACGTCAAAAATTTAAATGGTCAAAAACATGCTAATTCAAACCACTATCTGTGCTTTTAGATCTCTGTTGATTTTGGAGCACTTTTTTTTTTTTGTTTGGCGTCAGTCAGTGGCATGGTGAATTGCTTTGCCGCTTGGCGCTCGAAAGGTTAAATACGTTATTCGCACAACGGAAACTTTGATACAAATTTTAATTGACAGTGTTAATGTGGTAAACTTTCTGGTCTTCATCAATATTAGTGGGAGGTGTTCGTTTAAATATGCGGCTAGCCATGTCCCAATTAATATTAAAATAAATATTCTTAGAGCGGTTACGCAATACGTCCGGTCCGATTCCGATCCGAACCCGTGAAAATATGGTCCGTCGTAGCCGTAGAACTATTTCTATGGTAAGTTACGCACTAGATCCGATCTCCGTCATCCGGTTTTCACAGGTTTCCGGGTTACACGGTGTTTTCACGGGGTGGGATCGGATTCGGATCGGACGTAGTGCGAAACCGCTCTAATTCTAACTGCAAGAGCCGAATTTTTGAATTAAAAGCCGTATAGTTGCCGGCAAACGTTAAACGGCAGTACATTTGTACGGAAACCGGCTACTGCGCAGTCAAGGTCATGCTCAAGAAGTTTGCCGGCAGCTGTAACAGACGATCGAACGGTCCGGCGGACCGATAGGGACGCAGCTATCTGTTAGAAAGAGATAGTAATTATATCTCTCATCTAACAGATAGCTGCGCGTCCCTATCGGTCCGCCGGATCGTTCGATGGTCTGTTACGGCTTTAAGTAGCACTAATATAATAATACCGTATATATTTGGGGTCAGCTCATGAAGCCCTTTCATTAGATACCCCACATGATGGCATTCAGAACACAAATGTCAAAATCCCATACAAAAAAAAGATGACGTCACGTCATAACTCATCATAGCAGGAAGTGCACAAAAATTCAAGATGGCTCTCCCTAGAATGTTCTTAGGGTTCAGAAGGTTCATGCCGTATCGTATATAACGCTTATATGTATATGTCGTAAACACCGCCAACTATATACAGTGTGATCTATCCAAATGGGTCAGTAGGGAGAGAATGAAAACTATAAGAGATAGGGAAATCTGTTTTATCCTTGTAAGGCAGTTTTCATGTTACTAAAATTAGACCCTTACTGTAATTTTAAGAAAGTTTAAAACGGCTTTGGAGTTGGACATTGTAGTGTACAGTGGGCCTTACTAAGGACCCATGGCATCGATTTTAGATTTGATGGAAACTGCATTTTTTTTTTTTATAAATCTCATAAATTTCCCGTAATTGAACCTGGTTAAAATTCTGTAAGTCGTACTCGCATATCGTATTGTAACATTCTTTACAGGGGTCTTGACCGGGTTATGTAGGAGATTTATAAAATAAAACAAAACAGTTTTTATTCAATTTAAATTCAACGCCATAATGGTTCCTAAGAACAGATTTCCCTATCTCTTATAGTTTTTGTGAGGTCTCTCTACTGACCCATTTGGATTGATCACCTGGTATAGGTAGCATGATTTCTTTTGTTAATAATATAAAATAACTATCGCTTGGAAGAGATACTGGTCCTTTAAGGAAATTATGAAAAACCCTGTAATTCAATTAAAAACTAAAAGAAAGGTATTTGATACGAGCATTCTACCGAGTATGACATATGGCTGCCAGACATGGAGTCTAACAGACCGAAATACTAAAGCTCTACAAAGATGTCAACACAAGGTTCGACTCAAAACCATAAGAAAAAGAACAAAAGTTACTGACATAAAAAAATGTATCAAAAAACTGAAATGGAACAGGCCATCTTATAAGAACCAATAGGGAAAAATGGGCTAAACATGAGTGGTGCCCTAGGTACAGCAAAAGAAAACAAGGTGGTCAATACCGGAGGTGGGAAGAAGACATAAAGAGAATAGCAGGAACGACATGGATGAGAACAGCGAGAGACAGATTGCCTTGAAAAAATCTTGGGGAGGCCTATGCTGAAAAGCAAGACAGTCAATGACTGTAGACAAAGGCTTATATTATCCTAGCATCAACCCGCGGCTTCGCCCGCGTTCCTATACAATATACATTATCCTACGGGAACGATGCTCTTTTTTTCAGGTTAAAAATTAGGCTATTTGTTAAAGTTAGGATATTATCTGCTTATCCCTCATGCATATCCGTCTAGCCGTTGAAAAGCTTGAATGCATTTATTACGGCTGCAGGAAGTTTCCCGATGACTACTCGTCCAGTCTCGCCGCGCCGCCCGCACTGGCCTTGACGACAATCGAGATGGCACCAAATACAAATTTAAACATCTATTAGGTTTAAGTTTAGGTCGTAACTCTCATATTCTTGCTCTTCTTTATAGTATACTTTTACATCCTGCAACTCCCCGCTATCTCAAAGAGCGTTTCACTTATCTCACTTCTGCTCGATCTGCCCAAAATTTGCTCCTTGCCGTACCTTCTTCCGTCTCAAAATTTTATAATAATTCGTTTAATTTTAAAGCTTTCTGTTTATGGAACTCCTTGCCTTTTAGCTTAAGGCGCGCCAAATCTCTTGTTTCTTTCAAAGCTCAACTGAAAGAACAATATCTATCCTTTTCATAATTCGTATTTTATTCAAATGGTCCTATTATCTGTTGGCTGAATGTATGTATGTATATTTTTTTTTTTTTTTGTTTTTTATGTATATATTATTATTATTATTACTATCCGATTTTTGCACCGCCTAATAACAAAATCTTATTTTTTCAAGTTCTCCACTACCCAAAGGTTGTCTGGAAGAGATCGCTCTTTAGCGATAAGACCGCCTGTTGTTTAACTCTAATTGTAATGTCTGGCATTGTATTTCTCCTGTATATTTTGTGAGGTGTGCAATAAAGAGTACTTGTAGGATTACCCATTTATTGTTAGAAATACTCCTGTGAAGTTTCGAATATAAATAGTCTAATCTTGTTTTCCCATACAAACTTTGGATCTCTATTTCACCCCCTTTAGAAAAATCGTTTATTAGTGCGCCCCTAGACCTTATAAGGAACCTACGTTCCAAATTTGGACTCTTTAAAATCAGCGGTTTTGGGCTGTGCGTTTAAAAACGACACCCATATTTTTAGTCATTATTTAGACATTTCTACCCCATCGCACCCTAACATGAGAGATGGTATTACGCGTCCGCCACGTTGAATTTTAAAATCATTCTTTTTTTAGTAATCAGCGACCTGATAATCCATAGAAACCAACTATTCCCTCTTCCCTCTTCCTTCTTCCCTCTTCCCTCTTCCCGCTTCCCGCTTCCCGCTTCCTTCCGGGATACAGCGACCCGATAAACCATAATAACAATACCCATGTTGATTTTCAGACTTTGTCACCACATTTCTCCCTTTTAGGAGTTGAATTCTCAAAAAACCGGAAAATCTTGTTTCCCCATACAAAATTTGGACCCCTATTCTACCCCTTTAGGGGGTTAATTTTGAAAGATCCTTTCTTAGTGCACCCTTACACCTTATAAGGAACCTATGTGCCAAATTTGGACTCTCTAGAACCAGCGGTTTAGTATTTAGACATTTCAACCCTATTTCACCCCAACAGGGGAGATAATAATTCACGTCCGCCACGTTAGATTTTAAAATCGTTGCGGTTTTTGCAATCAACGACCCGATAAACCATAAAAACAATACCCATGTTGATTTTCAGACTTTGTCACCACATTTCTCCCTTTTAGGGGTTGAATTTTCAAAAAACCTGAAGCACGTGTTTACTCATTTATCGTTAGAAATACTCCTGTGAAGTTTTGAATAAAATAGTTTAGTGAATAAAGTAATCTTGTTTCCCCATACAAACTTTGGACCCCCATTTCACCCCTTTAGGGGGTGAATTTTGAAAAATCCTTTCTTAGTGCACCTCTACACCTTATAAGGAACCTACGTGCCAAATTTGGACTCTCTAGAACCAGCGGTTTGGGCTGTGCGTTGATATGTCAGTCAGTCAGTTTCTTCTTTTATATATATAGATTATATTATAGGTAGCAATTCTTTGAAATAATGTTTACCTTCACCCACGCAGGCTTCTGAGGTTGAGCAGTTAGCCGTGGCCACCATGATGGCTTTTCCTTCACCAGTATCACATCAACGCGGTTGTCGAATATGCGCACGGTTGTGGGGTACTCGCTGTCCGATTCATTCTGAAACAAAAAAAAACATTGTAGCCACTCAATTGCTTTTGGTAACTACAGCTGTCAACGCTCTTATCTATATATATAAAAGAAGAAGTCCTGACTGACTCATCAACGCACAGCCGAAACTACCAATGTTAGAGAGTTGATTTTTGCACAGTAGGTTACTTTTATAACGTGGGCTAGGGATAAGAAGGGATTTTTGGAAATACCTCCCCTAAGAGGTTTAAATAGGGGTGCAAAGTTTGTATGGGGTGGGGTACAAGTTATTTTTTATGCTAGGAACTTGAAACTTTGTAAAAAAGTATTAAAATAAAATGGAAGAAAACTGATTTCAGCGTTTTTAAAAATTCACCCCCTAAGGTGGTAAAAAAGGGGTTAAAAGTTTGTATGGAAATTAAGTATTTTTTTGAGCGCGGGACTTGAATTTTTGTGTAAAGGTACACTATTAGAATACAAGAAAAGTAATTTCAGCGTTTTCAAAAATTCGTCCCCTAAAAGGGTTGAAAAGGGGTTGAAAGTTCGAATCCATTAGAAATTCCTTGAAACTTCTTATCTATATAAAAGAAGAAGTCCTGACTGACTCATCAACGCACAGCCGAAACTACCAATGTTAGAGAGTTGATTTTTGCACAGTAAGTTACTTTTATAACTTGGACTAGGGATAAGAAGGGATTTTTGGAAATACCTCCCCTAAGAGGTTTAAATAGGGGTGCAAAGTTTGTATGGGGTACAAGTTTTTTTTTTTATGCTAGGAACTTGAAACTTTGTAAAAAGGTATTAAAATAAAATGGAAGAAAACTAATTACAGCGTTTTTGATAATTCACCCCCTAAGGTGGTAAAAAAGGGGTTAAAAGTTTGTATGGAGATTAAGTACTTTTTTGAGCGCGGGACTTGAATTTTTGTGTACTATTAGAATACAAAAAAAGTAATTTCAGCGTTTTCAAAAATTCGTCCCCTAAAAGGGTTAAAAAGAGGATGAAAGGTTGTATGGGATATAAGTTGTATTTTAAGTTAGGAATTAGAAACTTTGTAAAAAGGTATTTTAATAAAAGATAAGTTTTTTTTTACTCATTTTTTTTAACGAATTTAGTAAAGTTATTCGTTCGTAGATGTACCTGATTTTATAGTGATACCGCGTAATTAGAGCTAATTAAGTGTGATTTCAAACGCAATGTAAATTGTTAAATGAATAAATACTTATGACTTATGACTTTTGAAAAAAAATAAAAAAAGGCCAAGAGCGAGTCGGACTCACGTACGAAGGGTTCGTTACTATGTATTTCGTAAACAACTGCAAAAAAAGCACGTTAAGCAATGTCAACATTACTTATAGATCTGAAAGTAATAAAGATGTAAAATTTTCAAGATAAAGGTTCCACGCGGGCGAAGTCGCGGGCAACAGCTAGTTTTATTATATAAATAGAGTATAACTTGAATTTCGAAGCAAGTGGGTGGGTAGGTATGAGCATAATGACTCATGTTAAATTGTATTAAACTAATGTTTATTTCCTACTAGCTGTGCCCCGCGGTGTTACCCGCTCATCCCACGGGAACACTAAATTTATTCGGGATGAAAAGTATCCTATGTCCTTCCCCAGGACTGACACTATCTATATACCAAATTTCATCTAAATCGGTTCAGCGGTTTAAGCGTGAAGAGGTAACAGACAGACAGACAGACACACTTTCGCATTTATAATATTAGTATGGATGGATAGTATTTAGCATAGGAAACTTAAATATTTTTCAGTTCATAAAAGTACAAGATGGCTGAAAAAATTTAATTGGAAAATATGGTTTTTATTGTGTATTTTGAAATGCTTAAAACGCTGTCCGCCATTTTCGCCCATGATAGTGACATCACCAATCCCGTAAAGAAAACTGAAGGGCTCCTCCAATGTTCCCATGAACAAAATACCTATTAGTACTTTGGTGCAATGAGGTCATTAGCATAGTAAAAGTAGACTTAAATTGCATATGTTACACTAGCGGCCGCCCGCGACTTCGTCCGCGTAGATTTTTGATGATGACAAAGATATTAAAATAGGTAAATGAATTTTATTCTTATTTAAAATGGTCTAGACAATGCAATTGTTAAGGAATTTTTGAAGATTTTCCAATTAGATTACGGGAATTGTTTGTAGGATGCTTATTATTTATCCGTCAGTTACCTGATGCTTTTAATCTATGGCAAAAATGACTGCAAGATATAGAGCGACGCATGGATTTGGAGTTAGAGAATGGGGATCTTAGTTATTATGAGTGAGATTAAAAAAAAATTTTAAATATCATAAGGCTGTTAAAACAATTTTAAACTCAGCACTGGAAATCGAGAGATGGAGGCAGTTTAATGAAGAGTATCTCTTTTAATAATAATAAACTTTATTTCAAAACAATAATAAATAATGACCTCTGTTCATAAGAAGGCAGCACTGGTATTTGTACACGCCGGCCTGGCTATTAAACGAAAAGAGTGGTGTGGCGGAGTTCCCGAGGGGGGCCAAAATGTTTCTAAATGGTCTAGCAGGTACCCCAGTTATTAAAAAGGCTAGTGTTTAAAGATAATGCTGAAATGTGACCATTAAAAACTAAATGCACATAAGCGAATTTAATGATGCGATTACTATTTTGGTCTACAGGCTAGTAGTATTGTTTGAAGAGTGATTCAATATATTCTGGTGCTATAGTTCTCTATATCTCTCAAGAAGCTAAATAGAGTAAGAATAGTTATATAAAGTATAAATTATTCATGTGCTGATAGACAACTCACTAAATATAGGAACACATAAAGTTTGGAACACAATAAATAAGAGACAGCACTAAGAAAATATTGTTGACATTCAACCATAGAAAAAGGGGTGCAAGTTCGTTTTAAAAAAAGGACGTAGTCACTGGGTAGTAGACAGGAAATAAAAAATATATAAACTGATAACGTTAGCGTAACACTTCTTTATAAACAACATTAGCGGTGTTCCCCATACAAACTTTGCACCCCTTTTTAACCCCCTTAGAGGTGAAATTTTCCAAAACGCTGAAATTACTTTTTTTGTATTTGATTAAGTAAGCTATCTACAAAGTTTCAAGTCTCTAGTTCAAAAAATAAAGTTTCTCCCATACAAACTTTGCACCCCTTTTTAACCCCCTTAGAGGTGAAATTTTCCAAAACGCTGAAATTACTTTTTTTGTATTTGATTAAGTAAGCTATCTACAAAGTTTCAAGTCTCTAGTTCAAAAAATAAAGTTTCTCCCATATAAACATTGCACCCCTTTTTAACGCCCTTAAGGGTGAAATTTTCTAAAACGCTAAAAGTACTTTTTATTTTTTTGAATAAGTAATCATTCTACAAAGTTTCAAGTCTCTAACTCCAAAAAAAAAGTTTACCCCATACAAACTTTGCACCCCTATTTAACCCTCTTAGGGGAGGTATTTCCAAAAATCCCTTCTTATCTCTAGCCCACGTTATAAAAGTAACCTACTGTGCAAAAATCAACTCTCTCACATTAGTAGTTTCGGCTGTGCATTGATGAGTCAGTCAGGACTTCTTCTTTTATATATATAGATGTAAAACTACTATACAAAATTTTGTAAGGTTAGGTCAGTAAATGGAAACATGTAGCTATCTTTTCTACTAATATGATAGCAATCATTAAATCATTACCCTACTCTTTGCTTCACCACAGTCAGGTAAAAAGCTACACATTTCTATTCCCTGTACCTTACTTTTCATTGATCATGATTTTTAATCTTGTGAGGACCAAGCCAAAATAAATCCATAAGGCCTAAATGGGGGCATTTAGGCCTTGGAATGGCAAATTGGAATGGGACATTTACGCATGTGTAAAGCAAACTGTCTGTGTTCGAGTTATAAGTGTTACTTTGTGCATTGAGAGGTATATTGGGCCTCACGAGGTTAAACATTTGTGGTTTTACAAACTGGTCATGTAGAAACACCTACTTATACAAAGTAATCAGCTAGAGTAGCTATTCAAGTTTACTTTACAATTATTTATACCTACATATTAATGTCATAGAGCATTCTCAATCAGTTATCTTTAAACTCATGGAAAATAATTGAAGGAGATTTTCTGAAGATACCCAATACGGGAAATATATGCATTAACATGTTCGCTGTGGCAATTAAGTTAAGTAATATACCACAGGGATCTAGGGACCCTGTACCGCAACAAATGTGATAAACATACCTGTGCTAACTCGGGGCACATTCTAGGGATAGGATATTGATAAAAAATATGTCGATATAATTAAATGAATATGTGCTCATTGAACATTCTCGATTACTACAAAGAGGTTCAAGTCATATCTGATCTAATATCGAGCCTCTTAAATTAAGATAATAAAAGCATGAGGATGTCATTTCAATCAAAATGACAATTTATGTTTATGGTTACACGTTTTAATATGTTTATTATTTTTATTTGAAAATGTGGAGACATAAGTAATATTTATTTATGTTGATGACATTTAGATGTTGACAGTAACATCAATATATTTCTTTGTCGATAAAATATTTTGCTAGGTCACTTTCGTATAGGTGCCCCGAGTTATCCCAGGTATGGTGATAAATAATTTTTCTTCTTCATCTGAGCTGATTTACTTAAAGAACACAAAGCCATTCATACCTTTTAACAGTTTTAACCGCAAATTACAGTAGCCTAGTCTAGTTAGATTTAGCCTTTTATAAGTCGCTTTTACAATCTATAGATGGACAAAACTAGTCTTCCCGACATAGCCGGGGGCCAAAACATATCCAGCTGCTTTAATCTTTTTCAACACGATAACGACAATATTTCCGGTGGATTTCGTCCACCGATAAAATATAAAAGTGACCAAACAGTTCTCATTCCATATAGTACCAAAAGAGTCTACTAACCGACTTGATGGGAGAAAACAGATCCAAGCTAAACTCGTAAAGTGTTTTGCCATGTGCGCCTATGCCTTCGGCGGAGAACTTGATTTTGCTTTCCAGAACGTTCACATCTGGTTTTACAACATTTTTCAAGTCTATCTTCAGAGAAACTTCTTTCTCTGTCTGCGCCCAGTAAACGAATGGACTTGGTATAACCATATTGTCACTACTCTAATGAAACGCCTCGTTTTCTTTTAAGAACTAAAATTAATGCATTTAAGGGGAAAAGTAACGTTAAACTTTGAAAATCGCCGACTTCTAGACTAGTCCCAGGCAATCAAAGTCCGTCAAAATAATCTTCGGCTCAATTCGATTCGATTATTGCTATCTGCTGTTGCTGTCAGTCCAGTCCAGTCTGTCATTACCCTTTGAAATATAAATAGCGTTCAAAACCTAAACTATAAAATAAAACAATGTTGACCATGGAATGCATTGCAATCGAAATTTATGTCATTTTAGCTTTAGATAATGCCGTAAACCCTCAAAATATAGTCAACTTAATTATTAATTAAATTAAGTAAATTCTTTATATCGTATACCAACAGTGTGAGCATACATTATTTTCCGTTATTGGCGATCGGTACGTGCTTTGGAACGGCAATCTAGTTTATGGCTCTATCTATTTTTTTGTCTATGATTTGATTACATTTTTATCCACCCGCCGTCGTCCTTCTGTCAAAAAGCCGTTTGCTCTTTATTGATGGGTGTCGTATTTCTGTAATTAATTTCCAAATTAATCAACTTCATTCATATTTCGACATCCTTCCCGTTAATTGAAAATGGTTTAGCTAGGGCCGCGTTCAAAATAAGCTCAAGTATCCGACTGTCTTAGTGTAAACAAATCCAAAATGTCCGTTCCAAGCACTGGTCTGAGCAAGTTGAAAAAGAAACACATCCGTGTAAAACATCAAAAAGTCAAATTGTTTCGTGCAAATGAGCCTCTGCTGTCGGTGTTTATGTGGGGCGTGAACCACACGGTGAGTAGCTGAAAGGGGGATATTTACTGTCTAATAGGAAAACGGCAACGTACGCCTAATCAGATTTACGGCTATTATGTCGAGGCACCTCGCAATAGCATTATGTCATTTCCTTCGGGACCGGATTGTTGTAGTTCCGTACTGTTTACAATTATATTGAAACCTGGCACCTCGCTGCGTATCGACTGACACTGGCTCCTGGCACTTGATCAATATCTCTAATGTTTTTGTCGCCACATTACCGTTGCATTTGGAGCTTTATAAATAGTGATTATATGTTTTAAAACTCAAGACGAAAGCCATTTCTGAAGTTGCCAAAGTTTCATTTGGCTGTTTACTGCAGATTTGCCATCAACAACTTTTAAATTATGACTTGAGAATTGAGGACAGCCACATTAACAGCTTCATACTATCGCAAACATTTTTAATTTATGTACCATTAATGTAGTACATATAAATTTAATTGGCAGAATCAATCCGAGGTGGCATTTATTTGTCCTCTGCTATAATCTTTAATAAGTGCCATTCAACTATATATATAAGTATAAAAAAACAACATTGCATTGTAAATCATTATGCTGCAAATCATGTTCACAAAAAGATGATAGCTCTGATGTAGCTGAAATGTGACTCCTGCCATCCTCTAAAACACTGGAATCGATTAACAAGACGGTTAGATGTTAACCTTTTGACAGCTACAGTCGTCATATTACAGCATTGGAAAATTGTGCCACTCATGCTGACATTATCTAGTGGTGTCCGATTTCCAAAGATCAATAACTAAAGAGGTTTTGAACCCCTGTTGATTTTGGAGTGCCTTTTTTGCTCTGGCATTAGTGGCTTGGGGACCCTACCGCTTGGCGTTCAAAAGGTTAATGTGCATTCTCAGGACATGTAGGCATGTAACAACACCTTAGTTCACACTTATACTGATTACAATTATTTCTCCAATTTAAACCATAAAGAGTTGTGCACTAGCGTCCTAATTGCAACTCCTTTTTCCAAACAGAATGATTGTGCTCTAACATATTGATATGAGGAAAAAAATATTGTACAAAGTATTGATATGTGCAACAAATATTCTATTTAACCTTTGCACATCCAGTCCGCTAATGAAAAGTTGTGCCTTGCCAATTAATAACAACGAAATGTACTGAATGATGTAGCAGATCCAGATTTTTAGCTTCTTGCATAATTTTTTTTGTAACAAACAAAAATGTATGGATGCTTCCACTAAGATACAAAGAAATATAGAATTAACACATCGGTGGAACTTTTCATACAAAGTTTTCAGGACGTTGGAAAATTATGTTTTTGTACACAGAAGGATAAATACTACCCATTTTTCCTTATAATTTAAAGGAATTTAAAAAATACTTATTACTGCAAGGCACAGCCAATGTTATCAAGTCAAATTAGTAGGATTGAAACGGAATCATGTACTTTACAGTAGTTGTATAAGTAAACATCGCAAAAAAACTATATCTGGACTAATTTTTATTAATAAAATTAAATGTATACATATAACACACAGATTAGAAGTTTATTCTGAACAGAGACCATATAACTATAGTCTCTGTTCAGAATAAACTTGACAGTCACAAGATGATATTTATGCATTCTTCATTAGCAAAGGGGTTGAGTGTTGCAGGAACTTTTAGCACACAGACTGCGTCTTCTGGTAGGGGTGTGTTGTAATTTGAGAGAAGGTTGAGGCTAGTCAATAGTAATGAGATGAGGTGTATTATTTGAAAATGTGGTTGATACAGATAGTGCAGCTGCCTGAACCGGTGCAGAGTTAGAATCCTGGCAAGGGCAACTATTTGTGTGATGAACTCATTAATTGTTCCTGTGTCATGGCTCATGGATGTTATATGTCGATAACTTACAGCACAACTCTATGTGGTTTAAATTTCATGGGCAAAATAAATGTTATTAATACAAGTGTGTATTATGTATATAAGTACTGTGTGTTGTCGTCTAGTACCCGTAGTGCAAGCATTGCATAGGGTGGGACTAGGTTGATTTGTGTAAGATTGTCTCTATATATTTATTTATTATTATAGATGTATTCTTTTCAGATAAATGAACTGAGCCATGTCTCAATACCGGTCATGCTGCTGCCTGATGACTTCAGAGCGTACTCCAAGCTTAAAGTCGACAATCATTTGTTTAACAAGTAAGATGTTAAGTTTAATATCTCCCTTTTCAAACGTTTTTTAATATATTTTCTTATCGATTCTGTTTGAATGTGGAAATACTACATTTTTATTTTTATAAATATTGACACAGAGGTAATATGAAAGAAAAATATAGTGTGATCCACTGCAATGTAAGCAAAACTCGAACCTACGACCCTACGTTTCCACTAGTGCTATCCCAACTCACCTATCATATTGTTACGTCAATCGCACCAAATCTTTGACTTTTGTTTCCCATCTGAAATGTTTCGCCAAATTTTCATTTGTCGAAAGCCATTTTGTTTCAAAAAAAAAAGTCAGAAAAAAATACTTTCGTACAAATGAAAATGAGGTGAAACCGTTAAAGACGGAAAACAATGTCTCAGAGTTGAGACAGGATACCTCTTTGATTCCATAACCATAATTCCACGCTACTGAAGCGCCCTCTACGTCAGATGTGTTTAAAATACTTTTGCGCATTAGCCATACCCTAGCATGTGCGTTGATCCCCAGTCCCCATTGCTTTACAGCAAGTGCAACCTACCTTTTTAGGGTTCCGTACCCAAAGGGTACAAACGGGACCCTATTAATGAGCCTCCGCTGTCCATCACTCACCGGGCGGGTTGAAATTTTCACAGAATATGTGTTTCTGTTGCCGCTTTAACAAAAAATACAGCAAACAAAAAAGTTTTAAATTATTTAGTTGCACGATACCCTCGGTGCGCGAGTCCGACTCGCACTTGGCCGCTTTTTTATTATTACCTAGTCACTTGCGGCCGCATATGTAGCTGCAGGATTGCAAACGGTTGTGATTGGATATTTTTTTGTTGTTGTATAAAACTACTCATTGAATAGTTTTTTGTCCTTATAGGAAATCTGTTGCACAAAATACTAGGTGCTTAGAATAAATACGCCTAAAACGAGTCCTCATACAATGAACGAAGCCGAACGATGATAAATTTCTTTAACTTCAGTCAGTTCTGTTTAGTGTTGTTAAAGGACTGAAGCTATTCTTTGCTAATGCCTTATCATTAAATAAAACAATGGCAGTAATTACGTGAAGCTACTTATTAATAAGTAACTTAACGCTGCCGTATGAGGAAATGTGAACAACGCAAAATTATAGTAGGTACAGATGTCTCTGACGTAGGCATTGAGCATTGATACTAATGCTAGGTTCGAAAGTTGGAAGATCTTGAATTGAGGGGCGTTTCCATTAGCGCAGATCGTGGACAGTGATATGAATATGACCAATCACACATTTCCCACTGATGCAGAGTGGAGGTTTGGAACACTGATTGGTCAAACACGGACCGCATCAGTGGAAGCGCACTCTTATATTGAACATTTGTTAACTAAAAAAATAAACAACAACATAGGAACAAAGAGTATAAGAATCGGTAAAATTAGGCAGCTATAAAAAAAAATTGAATTACCTAAAAAATTAAAATTAAACAATTGAAAATAAATTAACGCCTGTCTCCCGGTTCCTAAGATACAGGCTGTGCCTAGTTTGGGGCCGTTGGATATTTCCTATGCGTAAATTGAAAAATTTGTAAAATGTTCAATTGTAATGAGTTTTTCCAAATAAATTATATGTATTGTAATTCACTAAATCACCAGTACAAGACACAAGTATACGAGGGAAAATTAGTCAGATAATATTCAAATCTGACGGCACATGGTTCTAAGACTGCCTGGCCGCAGAAGCAGAGCGGACTCGTGTAAAATATTTATATAATTTTCTGTTTAAATTAAATTTATGATATCGTATGTTATTGTTAAGTGATAAATTCGTCTCCTTCGCTGCAATAAATGTGTTTTCTTTCTTTTATTTCTTTCTAAAATGGCCCTGAGCCAGGAGCAGCCTGTTTGTTTCATATTCTCCACTTCAGGACGGACTAAGGGTGCGTCTCCACTGAAGTGGACCCAACACGTGCGGAATCGACCAATCACAAAAGTGTGGCGGAGCTGAGATACAGATTTCAACTCATGTGATTGGTATATTCCGTATTTCTCCGCTCCGCCTCGATTCAATGGAGACGCACCCTTTTAGGTACAGTCTGACCGAGTGGAAATTAAAAAGTGGCAATACTGTAGTGTCGTCCCTTTCTAATCAATTTAAGAAAACGGGGACGACACTACAGTATTGCCACTTTTGAATTTCTACTCTTTTTGGTCAGACCCTTTCTAATCAATTTAAGAAAACGGGGACGACACTACAGTATTGCCACTTTTTAATTTCTACTCTTTTTGGTCAGACAATAGGCAGCAAACTATGTACAAAAAAAAACGTCATAGTTTGCAGCAACAGCTAACAAACTATAGTATAACAAATGTATTATGTGTTTCACGTTTTTTATATTAAAAGTAACTAATTATACTATAATGTAAAACTGTAGTAGTTGATGAGATTTGTAATATTTAAACGATTTGTTTTTTTTTTTTCACAGGGAAAACATGCCATCTCATTTCAAAGTGAAGGAATATTGTCCGCTTGTATTCAGGAATCTGAGGGAGAGGTTCGGTATCGACGACCTGGACTACAAAGAGTCTCTCACAAGGTAAGACTAGATCTTAACTCAGACCCTAGTATCCTACTGATATTGGACTAGTGGAGAGAGTTCAACGAACACTTTAATAAGGAGTTCTTAGCATTTTTTTATACAGGAAACGTAGGGTAGGGAATAAAGATTAATTAATGGTCCTGAGCGATTGTGAGTAGTGCTATTTTGTACCTTTTATAATTTAGTACCATGATCCAGATATTAATATTTTAGAATGCCCCATATAGATATTTGTTATATTCACTATTTACGTTAATTTTATTTGGATACGGTATTGATCATCACATTATAAATATTTAGCTAGAAGCATATTTAGAATTCTTTTATTGAGCGTCCGCCTAATATTTTCCTTACAACTTTCGTCTAAAAACTTAAAAGTATTAGTAAGTGTGTAAGACGCTAATGAGAGTAATGAGGGCATCAAGATTTTGGCCACTTCGGGTACTTCAGCTATCCCACTTGCGATTTGCGAGCGAGTTTTCTATAAAAATAAGCGTCGCGGCGAACTCGCTGCGTGATCGCCTTCATAGAAAATTCGCTCGGGTATCGCAAGTGTGATAAGGCCCTAAGGGTGAAGCCCGACTAGCATAATTTGAGTCGCGTAATTTCGGTCGCGCCATACTTAGTGTGACGTAAGATGATGTATGGCGCGACCGAAATTACGCGACTGAAGTTACGCTCGTCTGGCTTCATCGTAAAGGGACGCTATGTCTTCATAACTCTTAAGAATATTGCAGCTCAATTCTGATATTATAGAAATGCAATGATACTCAGCGGCAGTCTAAATCCAATTAAGCACCGGGTGAGATGATTTTTTTGCCCTCATTACCTTCCGCTATGTCTCGCTATTTATCAGACTGGAGCGGATAGACAGCACGTGTGGACGCCATTTGTTTCTATATTCTAATTTCCAGTATATTTATTTATATTTCTTTCTCCTGAAACATCCCCACCCGCTCCCATAGGTTTAGAAAGCCAGATTCGTATCTACGCTCGCAGAGGAAAATGGCAAATAAGCTCCGTCGGTCCGCTACAGCCCCCACTGGTGTTGGGGACGTGATTCCCGAGCATGAGGGCATCTTCCGCGATGCCACCGCGTTTGTGAAACGGGGCCTGACGATAAAGCGACTGAGGTCAGCGGATTTACGCAGCTGTACGATTTTTTTTCCATTATTTTTAACAGTAATGTAGTGTGCTATACTGACACGGTAAAGCGTTTCATTAGTCACGTCACTGGCTGTTTGGTTGCGTAGTCGTTTGTCCTAGTGCCGCAGAGAGTTAGGGAGTTGTGCCTTACACGAGAATTCTTCGTCTTTATGGGAAATGTTCTTGTTATACAAATTGAGGAACGTTCGAGACGCGCTGCTTTAGTTGGGGAACGATTTTAAAAGCTGTATTGTACCGAATTAATTCACTATACGTTTAATTTTGATAATCACGATTAGAGGTTTAAAATAAAGTGCTCTAATTATTGGTGGAATCCCCTGAGATTGAGAGCAATGTTTTCGGTTGTTCGGCAGAAGGTATCGCCGCTTCTCAATATAGCAAACTTAGCATTCTAATGACAGTGTTTTTCATCAATGATACGACCACAAGTGTCAAAGCGGTTGATATATTTGTAGAAAAAGGCATCTCAGTCATGAGGGAAAGGCAATAAAGACAACGGTTAGCTGGAAGAAATCCCTTATAGTAAAGAGTTCGCCCTTGTACACATGTATTGTTTTCGAGTTTTGTCAAAATTGTTTTATGTGCAATAAAGTGTTTACAAAGATACATACAATAGGAATTAGGAGTAGCCACTCACGTCACGTTACGTAGTAGTGTTGTCTAAATGTTAGTACGATTCAAGTGATAGTCACTCTATCATTGTACCTAGAATTCACTGCTTTTATTCGGACCTAATAGACCGTATACTTACTAATACCTATATGATTAGTGATTGTGATTGATTACTGTTCTAAACTCATTGAATTCGGCGTCGTCGAATATTTTCGTGTACGTTCACGGGATATTTAAAGGAAAAGTAGTTTGAGATATATACATGAATTGATATTTGATATTATAAAATACGCCCGTACAGGGAATATGTAAGAACACATTTCCATCAATTAAACTGTCCACCCAAATCATTCCGCGTGGCATTTCCAAGCGTTCATTGAAGCAAAAAGGTTACATATCTAACGTTGTAGGTTAAAAAAATTAAAACAATTGGCAATGACCGTATTGACCGTGAATTGTGGTTGGTCCAGTTTTGGTTTTACGATGTCATTATGTCACAAATACCATGTAATTTGGAAAGTCGTAGGTAAATGCATAGAGAATTGTACTGCACATACGCCCTAACTTAATTAGAATACAAGTAATTGAGTCATTCGTTTAGTATGGTACGTTAGAGTTGCTAATAGTATTTATTTCAGTTTTTTTGTTTGTTTGAATATAGTCAGTGGTTCCGCAAAATTTATAGGTTTAGTTGTTTAAAGAGAAAGACTTAAAAGAAGTTGTTGAGATGAACTGATCATATTAAGCAAAGAAACAAAGGTGAGAGCAAAGAAACGGGGCGGCAG
The DNA here is from genome assembly GCA_905147355.2 of Apotomis turbidana. Taxonomy (NCBI): domain Eukaryota; kingdom Metazoa; phylum Arthropoda; class Insecta; order Lepidoptera; family Tortricidae; genus Apotomis; species Apotomis turbidana. The sequence goes on along the minus strand of LR990289.1, from coordinate 19,785,085 downwards.
GAGTTCTTTAAGCGCCCGTAACAGCTTTGTCGTTATACTTTCTTGAGGGACATGCGGCTACTCACACGGCGCGATAGGCACAAAATCAAATGTATGCGTATGTATGGCACCGTTCATACTGACTACGTCGGGTGACGCTGCGGCGCTCGCGGCGATGAACGCTGTACTGCATGCAATAAGCGCTAGACAAACGTATTTCAGACGCTGTCGTTTATCGACTCTTGTTTCGACATGCCCAACCCTTGGCGCATCACTTCGCCGACTCTTGAAAGTCCTCAGTTAAACAGTACAGTCTGTGACCTCTCATTGTCATTCGGGTTTGCGTGAAAACTGAGGGGTTCTTATCTAGATCGCGTAAGAGCGAGCGAGACAAGTATAAAACGCGAATCGCATTCCGACAGCTCACGCGCTGTATTTAGTTTGCCGCGAATTGCACACATCAGCTGACTTATAGGTACAATGCGGCACTACGACAACTTCGCACGTATCACAAACAGCCCTCAATACCATTCGTCTAACCGCTTGACAGATCACTTAAAGACGTGACTTTGGTTTTCTACGAGTTCTTTTGAAGTGTGGAAGTCTCCTTATCCCTGTCCCTGCGTCCATGACTCAGCATATTAAACCATCACTTAGTATCACTGTGCTCTTGGAAGATAAACGCCGTATGCGACGATACGTTTTAGTGGTATGTGACGTGAAAATAATAATATTGCTTTGCTATTCCGCGATATAATATCGTGCCAGGTATGTGACGTTTTTATTCCAGGGGTATCACTTGTTAGTTGCCCATGACCCCTACTTATGTTCTTTAACCTTCATTTGTCACGCCCCCATATGATTTAATTTGTATGTATGATTTCTATGAAGGTTTTGGCACTGCAGAACACGGCCTAAAGGGTTTGTAGATGGAAATTAGAAGGTTGACTGGTTTTGAGACAAAGTTTTGGGAATCTTTGTTGATGTCGCTTATGATGGAAGTTTTGTTATGCAGAAATGCAGTAATATTATTTATAATACATATTGTTTTTCCGTGATCCCCATAGATAATCAAGCTTGGTAACTGGCTTGTCCAAAAAAATCTTCGTAGCTTGCTACCTACCTATACCTAATAGCGGAGCTGAAAAATATCTTTGTGTATTAATGTTAAGTCAAGCCAGAAAAACCGAGTCGATACATTATACAGGAAATCGGATGCTTTCAGACGGTTTTGTTTGACTAGGATTAAATCCGCCTAATATTTACTTTAGGTAAGAATTATAGATACTTAACTACATCTTGAACGTTTTTTAAAGTAAACTATCACTAGAGGTTTTCATCGTATGCGACAACGACTAGAGGTTGCAATTGGTTATTTTTTGAGGTAAGTACTAGAAAAACATCGAGTTTTTAACAGAAGCTGTTTTTTCATACAAAGTATAATCCATTGCATTCCCTTACAAAACGTCTGGCACAAAGTCAACCCGTTTAAGACTATCTAAGCACATAATATACGACACACATTGCACTGCAACGACCACCGGGCACATTTGGCACTCACGGAAGTAGGGTTGCCAGGTCCACTTACACCAAAGCCGGACATTGCGCTTACAGTCTGACAAAAAATAGTAGGAATTAAAAAGTGGCAATACTACATTATCGTCCCTGTTTTCTTAGATAGATGGAAAAGGGACGACACATTTTATTGTCACATTTTAATCTTTTTTGTCAGACTGTAGTTTTTCAGGACATTGTACCTGTAAAGCTGGATATTTGTTTTATCGGGACTGTCGTGGCTTTACTTTCGTTCAAATTTCGACTCGCGCGTACCTAAGGCCTTCAATCCCTGGGTCGTTAGTATGGGCAATCTCGAAATACCGGGATTTTCCATACAAATAAAACCAGAATTGGAAGCCCTACTTGCGCGGTAGCCAGACAAAACAGGACAGTCGAATGAGAAAATACGGATATACGTCCGTAACGTCCGAACATGTCGGGCTTAGCCGGACACCTGGCAACCCTACACGGAAGAGCAAAGCAGTCTCTTCTTTACGATTAAATACAACATCTGTTAGGAATAAGGTTCAAAATGCTTTGGGTATTAGGTTTTCGCCGCTTAATACATTAATCGCATTCAAACATAAATAATTGCACCCAAAAATAGGTAAGTACTTGTTTTTCTTGTATGACTTGTATGGTTGGTTTACGTGTAAGAAAAAGGTAGCTATTGTTTTGTATCTGATTTTTAAAGGGAAAAACTTTTAAGATGTTGAAGAAGGAAGTAATAAAGTAATTGCATACGGCGTATGAGATTTGTCATTAGTTCGAGGGACCCTTGTAGAGTTAAACTCATTCACGAAAAACAGTAGCTTTGTGCTGAACAATAAATACAATTGATTAAATCCTTGCTCGCTGACAACAAGGTAGCAAAAAAAGCTCCCAAACATGTTGACCGCACAATTAGCTACAAAATTGCATGGCCTTTATGAATGAATTCATTATAAATGGGCCATGCATTTGTGCGGCCTACATACGTAGGTACATTGAACAAAATCAAATATTTGGCTCTGGCATTCATAAGCCAGTTGGCGTCACTTTGATTCTATTTCATGTTTTACCTACTGGCTAATTCGTTCATGATTCGGATTAATTTACCAAAGTTAGTTTTGACGCAACTCGACGACTTATATCGCTTTTATTTACTGTGATACTATTCATGGAAAAACATCTAGTTTAAATTATAGCAGCCTCCAAGTGCTATCAATATCTGAATTCCTAATAAGATAAAGTATGCCACCGTATCCTGAACATTCGCATTCAGACATAACACTTGACAAACATAGCCAGTCTGTCGGTAATCTGTTGCTACTATGATATCTCGTGACTCATTGCAAATATTGAAATGCACTTGCTTTTTAAATAACTTGTTTAACTATGAAAGTAACTTCTCTCATTGGAATGTTTCAAGTGGTCATAGATATATAACTGGAACCTGTCGATTGTAGATTTAATTATATCATGCTCTGTTAGTTGACCGACCGAGCGAAGTGTCCGTCTTAGCTTTTACTAAAATTCTTTCGTTTGGCCGGATATTTGGATGTCCAGATTATTTCCGTTTGTTCTCGCCTAGAGGTCGCAATAAACTACCGATTCTCATGAAATTTTGTAGGCCCGATATTTTTCAAAATGGCGGAAATATGGGGGTTAAAAATGTAAAAAATATAAATTTAAGCCATAATGGCCTCAGAGTTTAGTAGCTTATCGTCATCTATTTGTTAAGCCGACAAAGAAGAAAAAACTCTGATCAAATGCAAATGCCTATAATTTAATTTCTTACACGTAAAATTTAAGTACTGTACAGTACTATTCGTAACATGTTTATCTCCGCTATGGTGTTACTGTAGAATATAAATAGACGATACCATAAAATATACGTGACATACATATGTTAACGTTTCATTAACGTTAAAGTAATAATTCAGTTTATCACCACCATAATAGGTTTATGTTATTTACACGTTCGTAGTGATGTCAATTGATAATATTGGTCATGTCATGGCGACGATGTTTATTATATAATCACAGTTGGTTTAATCCTTTATATTGATATTTTACACCAAAAGGAGCTCATACTGCAGTTATTACATAGTATGGAACCAGAGCCCCTACTAGGCTCAGAGTTTGAATTTCGAACTAAAAATAGAATCAAAGAATACATAATTTCAAATTGGAACACAATTCGAAATTCGAATTCAAGTCGGCTTTCTGATTAAAGAGTACCTATTTTAGTAATTTTAGTACACTTCGTCAATTCGTTTGATGTGCTTTATTTAGTTTGGGTTCTTATTTTCTTAAATAGACTTGCTTTACCAATAGAACTCGTGTTGGCCTTGTGATTTGGATTTTTGGTACAATTTAACTTTGCTTTGTGCATCTTGGACTCGAGTTCTGCCTATTGATTTTAACTTCGATTTACTTTGGCTCTGTTAAGATTAATTGTAGTGCGTTTGTTACAAATATGCCAGAGAATTATACTCCTCAAGAATATGCCAACATGCATTTTGTCTATGGGGAATGTCAGGGTAACTCTTGTGCTGCAGCTACACTCTATCGGGAAAGATATCCAAATGTAAGGCATCCGGACCATCGAGTATTTCGAAATGTTCATCTCGCATACTCACAAGGCGTTTTGCCTGGCAATCGTGGCGGATTAGGAAGACCTAGAGGAGATTACGATGAAGATGTTTTACAAGAGATTCAAAACGACCCATCGACTTCGACACGGAACATTGAACGTAATTTAGGGATATCAAAATCTGTTGCAAATAGAATATTACGTCGTTATGGATTTCATCCATACCACATACAACGTGTTCAAGCGTTGCTGCCCCGTGATTACCCACTTCGTGTTCAGTTTTGCCAGAGAATGCTGCAAAAACACAGAGAGGATCCCAATTTCATAAATATGGTTTTATGGTCTGATGAAAGCACTTTTAAGAGAGATGGATTTATGAACATGCACAATTTACACAGTTATGCATTAGAAAATCCTCATTTAATGAGGGAAGATCGGTCGCAGTACCAATTTAAAGTGAACCTCTGGACTGGAATATTAGATGGGAAAATAATTGGCCCATTTGAATTACCAGAAACGCTGAATGGTCCAAGTTATCTGCATTTCTTAGAGAATGAGTTGCCAAATCTTCTCGACGACGTACCTTTAGCTACGCGGAGGTCAATGTGGCTGCAGAATGATGGCTGTCCAGCACATTATGCACGCGAAGTGCGACTACATTTAAACCAAACTTATCCACAGAGATGGATCGGCCGTCTGGGTCCCATTTTGTGGCCTCCTCGATCTCCAGACCTAAATCCTCTGGATTTCTATTACTGGGGTTATATTAAAGAAAAAGTTTACAATGAACCGATTAACAGTATAGCGGAGCTGAGACAACGCATTTACGCAGAGGCCCAAAACGACGTAACAAGAAGTGCACGTCACATCAGTCGAGCATTTTTAAGGAGATGCCGGGCTTGTATTCAAGTCAATGGCGGACAATTTGAACATTTAATTTAGTTACATAAAACAGGTTTCGTTTTTTTTTAATGTTTTTAGTTGTTTAATAGTTTTTTTATTCACTTAACAGATAAAAATGGCAACCAGTATTATTTTTGCATTATCTCATAAACCGCTAAATAATTAAGTCACTTCAATACCATCTTAAAAACAACTCTAAATTTGCTATCTTTTTACGTTATTTGCCAGGTTCGCTATGAACATTTCAATTTTTTTTATTCTAAAATTAAATTGTGTTCCTATTCTAAATAAAGTATTCTTTAAATCGATTTTTTGTTCAAAATTCAAACTCTGAGCCTAGTAGGGGCTCTGGTACCACACTATGGAATAACTGCAGTATGAGCTCCTTTTGGTGTAAAATATCAATATCTCGTAAACTGCTGTGTAAATTAGAAAATACTGTACCTTTTTGAAAACTACAATAAATTTACTATCTTTTTATGTTGTGTGCCGTGTTAGTTTACAATACTTTTTTTAAATGAAACTCGATCAAAACCGCAGGCTAAATTTTATAAATTGCTATAATTCGTTTTTTTTAATTATTTTTATCGACAAAGCATCATGATATGTAATAAATTTAAATTACATTCGATAGGATATGTTTTTAGTAACATCCTGCAAAAAACAGATTTAAAAAATACCTAAATTTGCAGTGGTGGCAATCGACATACTGACGCAGGGCATCAAAAGTCACGAGTTTAAAAAAAATGCAAATATCTCGAAAACCATGAACTTTTTATTAAGGTCAAATTGACTTAATATGGTTGCTTATGAGCTGTTCTATCACCCCTCTTCATTTTGGCGTTGGTTTTAGGGACACCCTGTATGTTAATCCAGGGTTTCAGCTACCTCTATACCAAGTTTTATCAAAATTGGTCCAGCCGTTTGTGCGCGAAAAAACAAACATACAAACACACTCAGGAACTTTCGCCTTTATAACATGAGTGAGATTTGAGCCTGCCTGAATTCAAAAACTTTCTAAGGTAAACGATCCTGAACCCGACACGCTAACTAATAGTTGATAGCAACCTGCTGTCACCTCTATTGCTATAGTCTGGCTAATTAAATATTACTCAAAGTTTTGGCGGGAAATTTAAAGAATCTGTGGCTGGTCACACTTTGTGTACTAAGAATTATAGTTTTGATACTAGATAATATTTTTGATTTTCTATGCACATGTAAGATACCTACGGAAATTAGTTAAATATATGTTGACGTGCACTCATAGTCAGCTCACATAATTTCTACCACTATGTACTGTACAGTCAACATATACAAGGCGAAAAATTAAATTTAGTGTAAATAATAAGCTCCATAATACCATATATTAATCCATCACCAAAAAATAATACATAAGTACTATGCCAAATTTCAACTCAATCGGAATGTTAGAAGTTCGAACTAGTATATAAATATAAACTATCATTAGTATAAACATTATTTATAGAGCCCACCTACGAAATTGTTTAATTCATAGACAATTGATGATACCACAAGGAAATATCTGTCAACATTATTTGGCTAGCCAGACTCTAATGACATAACATTCAAGATGGCAACTATTGGGACAGTGTCGAGCACAGGGGCGTTTACCTTAAACGCCGTTGTCAAAGGGTTGACTGGTAACAAAATGTACATGTAGTATAAATCGATAACATTCCTATTTTTAATCCAATCGATCAACTTTCGCTGAAGTGCACCTACAGAATCTTATCTGTGTCGATTTCCCGATACAAGGCTTGTTTGTAAGACCATGTAGGCTTAACATACAAGGCTTACTACACAAAAGATCCCATTGGGTCGAAGTGTATCCGCAAGGACCCCTTCCTAATAAGAACATACAAGGCTTACGATAATCTCAATGCATACGAGGTTTTCAGGATTACATACTAAATTAGACAAGAAAAAAAATTGGCTAAGGCAGACTAAGGGTCACGCATCACCAAAAAGAAAAAAAAACTTTTTTTTTATTTGTTGTTATGTTATGACGATACCGTTTGTTTTTAATATGAATGTTATAGTGGCACGTGGCAAACTTGGTAGCTAGCGGCTTTGCGATAATAGAACAATGGCCATTGTTTGAAAGATTAGGGCTCGAAGCGAAAAATTCACCTGGGAAGAGCCGTACTATATAGTTCTAATTCCTTTTCTTAGGCGAATCCCATTAGCTTTGTACCCGATGAACAATATTCATTATCTGTATTGTTAACTGTGGCCACAGCTGCCACTTCGAAATGTAAGGCGTTATAAGTGCTAATTACTTTTACGCTTAAGAAAAGGAATTAGAACTATACCTGCATTCACAATGGCATTGTGTCTTATACAATCCTATCTGCTTTTGTTCTCGAAAGCGCCAACCAGTTACTTACAAAAAAAGGTTAGAACTACATTGCGAGAATATTGAATTTTCAACCTTGTTCCTTGTTGAATAGGTTTAAAATGGTTGATGATGAGACTTCATAGTCCTTTTTCAAGAGAATACATTCTTGTGGAGAGTCGGACGGTTGTAAAATTCCAAAAAAGTTATGATCACCATTATTCTGCTAGTGTATTTTGTAGTCTAATGTCCAAGGAAATAGAGTAGATAATCTATATTAACCTTCCAAGGTGGTTACAATCTGCTTTTACTACGAGCTCGTTATCTTAATTTGTGGTAAACAATTCAATGCAATACCATTGAATTTCTTAAGTGGATTAGCTTAGCTTAGAAAATTTGTACTATACAAAGGTTGGTAAATTCCATGAACTGAAAGACAAACCTGCGTTGAGTCATATAGCTTACTCTTATACGTTGAATTTCGACCGCATAAGATCAAGCGAGACAGGTATAAACTTGAAGGCTATTTTAACAACATATGGACTGTGACTGTACTGTAGCATCATTTAATACACTAACAGAGCGATGATATTGGCCAGTAAGGAGAGAAATCGTCATGGTGTGGATTGAGAGTGTGTCAAACCTAGGTAATGCAAAACAGGTTATTTTGTCATAATGAAACCGGTTATGAAAATTTATCTTTTAACTAGGGTTAACCGGTTCTTGCCAGGGTTCGCCTTCTCTCCTCCACTTTGCACGATCCCCCGCAGACTCGTTATAATCGTTTTTAAAAAAAGGAGGAGGTTTTCACTGTATGTCCACCGATATCTCCGCCAATTGTGGACCGATTCTCAAAATTCGTTTTTAGGGTTCCGTACCTCAAAAGGAAAAAACGGAACCCTTATAGGATCACTTTGTTGTCCGTCTGTCCGTCCGTCCGTCTGTCAAGACCCTTTTTCTCAGGAACGCGTGGAGGTATGAAGCTGAAATTTATATCAATTACTCAGGTCTACTGTCCCTTGAAGCTGTGAAAAAATCAAACTTCTAAGCCAACGCACTCAAAAGATACAGCCGTTTATGCCGCAAATTTTCGACACTTGCAAGGGAATCAAAACCTACAGGGTGCTTCCCGTGAACTCAGAATCTTGAAATTTGGTACGAAGCAACGTCTTATAGCATAGATAATAGTAGAGGATCCCTTTAAGAACGACCTTCACCGAGATGTTTATTTGATGAAATGTATTTTATATTTAATTTAATATGTCAATAAATATATTACATATGGGTTGCCTAACAAATTTTAGTCCAGGGTATGTTTAATTAATGATTAAAAAATTTTTTTTTTTAAACATTTGATTATTAGATAAATTCTATACCAATCGAAAGTATGAAGCCCATAGAATATGCAAACGTTAGGTTGCCTATTCTTTTCCCGTCACAACTATCGGGTAGCCAGGTTTAAACTGGTAAATCTATACTAGCATTTTGCAACGGTCTGATTATTGAATTGAAATTAAATAACATTAAAGATTATTTTATTATGAACACGGTGGTATAGGGTTGCCTGCGAAAAATCAGTCCAGAATTCCGGTTGTCGAATTTTGAAAAGTAAAATATTGCTGCGAGTGAATGTGTGCGACTGAGAGGTCCCAACCAAAACCATCCCATACGATAGAAGAGGACACAGCATAGCAGCTGTTTGAAGTCCGCCCATTTAAAAAAAGAGCGTGCGCATGCTATTTGTGCTTGAAAATTAAAAGGATAGCGATAGACTCGTATATGATGTGCATTATTTTGGAGTAGATTGTCGCTATAGATACAATAAAATTCATGGTATAATAATATACTCCGCCTGGTACTCTCTTCCGAGACTCGCGAACCACGTGACTGACACAAGCCTACGTCATCATGGTGTTCAGAGATTCTCATACTTTTAAATGTTGGAGAATTTTAACCAATGGTGAAAAGTATTTAAACGGCATTAATTTTAAGTGATTCAAGTAGAAACACAGGTAGTAGAATAAAACAAATCTAATATATCTAATCTTTCGTAGTTTCTTCTCAACAGTGGTCACCTCTTGTGAAATGTCGATAGACTCAGACATGTAAAAGTGCCCTTGTGGCCTACTTGCAGAATAAAGTTCATTATTTCATTAATTAATTGATAAAAAAAAAGTTAAATAACTATTTCTCTATTTTAATAATAAACTACTCCAAAATAATGTACAGCATATACGAGTCTATCGCTATCCTTTTCATTTTCAAGCACAAATAGCATGCGCACTCTCTTTTTTTAAATGGGCGGGCTTCAAACAGCTGCTATGCTGTGTCCTCTTCTATCGTATGGGATGGTTTTGGTTGGGACCTCTCAGTCTCACACATTCACTCGCAGAAATATTTTACTTTTCAAAATTCGACAACCGGAATTCTGGACTGATTTTTCGCAGGCAACCCTATACCACCGTGTTCATAATAAAATAATCTTTAATGTTATTTAATTTCAATTCAATAATCAGACCGTTGCAAAATGCTAGTATAGATTTACCAGTTTAAACCTGGCTACCCGATAGTTGTGACGGGAAAAGAATAGGCAACCTAACGTTTGCATATTCTATGGGCTTCATACTTTCGATTGGTATAGAATTTATCTAATAATCAAATGTTTAAAAAAAAAATTTTTTTAATCATTAATTAAACATACCCTGGACTAAAATTTGTTAGGCAACCCATATGCAATATATTTATTGACATATTAAGTTAAATATAAAATACATTTCATCAAATAAACATCTCGGTGAAGGTCGTTCTTAAAGGGATCTTAGACTATAAAGGAAAAATTACGAAAACCATAAATTTTTAGTTACATCACATAATATATTTTTTTTTAATAATTTTAAACTTACTACCCATTTCCTCATAAACGCGTAGAGGTATTAAATTGAAATTCATACCAAATACTCAGGTCTATAATACCTTTAAGCTGTAACAAAATCAAACTTCTATGTCAACGCAATCAAAAGAAACAGCAATTTAAGCTGCATATTTTGAAACTCGCAAGTACTCGCAAGGGAATCAAAACCTAAAGGGTACTTCCAGTCGACCTAGAATCTTGAAATTTGGCATGAAGCAATGTTTTATAGCACACATAAAGGAAAAATTCCGAAAACCTTAAATTTTTAGTTACATTACAAAATATATATTTTTTAATAAATATAAACTTATTACTTTTTTCCTCATGAACGCGTAGAGCTATCAAGTTGAAATTCGAACTTTGTAAACCTTGCAGGTTTGTACGGAACCCTCGGTGCGCGAGTCCGACTCGCACTTGGCCGGTTTTTTTTTATTGTTAGCCAGTTTTCACGCATATCGGCCTTTAGGTCTTCCAGCCATCGCTTCTTTGGTCTGTCAGTGGGAAGGGAGTTTGTATAACCATTTCTATATTAACACGTTCGGCACCGGCAACGTTTCACTAAGCCCTTACGCTATGCCGGCTGGAATTATCCCAATCACGAAGGAGTGTCACTGGCATAGGACTACGAACTTAGTGGACACATATACGTGTCATCTGGCATTGTTTATAGGTGGAAAAAAGCAGTGAGTAATTTATGAATCATTCAGTGTTTCTCAACCTTTGGTGCTAATATTAACATGGCAATTACTTGGACGTAGATTAGAAAAGGATAAAATCCGTGCAAAATAAAATTCAAAATTAGAACTTGGTTGCTAATAATGGTTGAAGAAAAAAGTTTTTTGTAGGTTGGATCATTTTTGACGTCATGTTGGTACGCCGTTATATCAATGTTTTTTACTCGAAATTTAATGACTACGCTCTTTGCTCAAACGATAGAGTGACGTTTCCTCTGTGGAACAAAATGTCATCAGCATTGTCAGCGAATTTTCTGTGCAATTACGCAATAAGCAAAAAGTGATATTAAAATGCCGAGAATTGAAAATATTAAGTGGTTATTAATTCCTACCGACGACCTCTGGCCCTGGCAACATACAATACGCGCACACTGTGTACTGACGAGAAGATCACTGCACTCGAGGAAGAATTAAGCAGTGGTGTCGGGTTTATAGTCCACAGGTCCCTCGTGAACAACGTTGTCAAGATCGAGTGTGTCCACAAGGGTAGCGTACTTGATACTCAGAATCACCAAACGGTATTCGCTGAAGGTCATACAGGTATACGCACCAACATTGACACACCCTGATGCTGAGGTGGAGGTTATGTATGAGGATATCTCTAAAGCTCTACATACCTCCAAAACTCACTACACCGTTGTCATGGGGGACTTCAACGCAAAACTGGGCAGACGAAGCGATGGTGAGCTGAAATTGGGACCTTTTGGATTTGGGAATCGGAACGCACGGGGTCAAATGCTTGCGGACTTCATGGAGAAGGAAGGACTCTATATGATGAACTCCTTCTTCAAGAAGCGCCTTCACCGCAAATGGACCTGGATTAGTCCCGATGGTGTCACAAAGAACGAGATAGACTTCATAATGTCGACTAGGAGGGAAGTGTTTAATGATGTCTCTGTGATCAATGCCGTTAAAACCGGGAGCGACCACCGGATGGTAATAGGCACAATAGACATTAATGTTCAGCTTGAACGTTATTGGCTTATGAAGTCTATGCTCCGGCCAACACCGATACAAATCCAAAACCCCGAGCCCTTTCGGCTAGAATTGCAGAATCGCTTCGAATGCCTGGGTGATTGTGAAGACGTGGACGAATTTAACGACAGGGTTGTGGAAAATGTCCTAACGGTAGGATCTAAGTTCTTTAAGAACCACCGTTCAAAGAGAACCAAAAAGATGTCTGATCACACTCTCGAGCTCATGAAGGAGAGGCGCGGTATGGTTCTGCATTCCCCTGATGACGCTTCTCGGTACCGAAGGCTTAACAAACAGATCTCAAAGTCTCTGACTCGCAACCTGCGCCAATTCAATACAAATTGTATTGAAGAGGCTATTGAGCGGAACAAAGGCTCCAAAGTGTTCGCACGAGATTTGTCAATAGGACAGAGCCAGCTGACAAAGCTGAAGACGGGATGGTAGAATCGTGTCGTCTAGGCCTGAGCTCCTGGGGGAGGTCGAGGCGTTCTACGGACAGTTATACACGACAACGCGGACACCTGTCATGAACCTAGCCAAAGATCCAAGAGCTAGGTTGACCCGACACTACACAGAAGAGATCCCGGACGTCAGCCTGTATGAGATTAGTATGGCTCTCAAACAGCCTAAAAATAATAAGGCGGCGGGTGATGACGGAGTTACCTCAGAGCTTCTAAAAGCTGGTGGAAAACCGGTCTTAAAAGCCTTACAACAGTTATTTAACTCCGTCATACTCGAGGGAAAAACGCCACAGGCATGGCACAGAAGCGTAGTGGTACTGTTCTTTAAGAAAGGCGCAACCACAGACCCATCTCGCTTCTGAGTCATGTTAATTTAAGCTGTTTTCGAGAGTCATCACGAACCGTCTCGCACGCAGGTTTGACGACTTCCAGCCTCCCGAACAAGCCGGCTTCCGTAAAGCTTTTAGTACAATACAATACAATACAATACAAGTACTCTTTATTGCACACCTCATAAAATATACAGGAGAAATACAATGCAAGAAATTACAATTAGAGGTAAACAACAGGCGGTCTTATCGCTAAAGAGCGATCTCTTTCAGACAACCTTTGGGTAGAGGAGAACTTGAAAAAAATACAATTTTAGTACCATACGCTGCGGCAGGTTATACAGAAGACCGAAGAGTATAACCAGCCATGCGGTGCAAAATTGACTACAGATATATCGAGGTACTAAGGTGTTTGTATGAGAATACCACTATATCAGTCAGCGTCCAAAACCAAGACTCGAAACCTATCCAATTGCAGCGTGGTGTGAGGCAAGGAGATGTCATATCTCCTTAATTGTTCACAGCTGCATTGGAAGACGTATTCAGGCTTCTGGATTGGGACGGACTTGGCATCAACATAAAGGGCGAATACATCACCAACCTCCGCTTTGCCGATGATATCGTGGTCATGGCTGAGACCCTGGAAGACCTCGGCAAAATGCTCATCGACCTCAGTAGGGTCTCTCAACAAGTGGATCTTAAAATGAACATGGAGAAAACGAACATTATGTTTAACTCCCATGTGGCACCCACTCCAATTAAAGTTGGAGACTCTGCGCTCGAAACTGTAGACGACAATATCTACCTTGGACAAACGATCCAGTTGGGTAGATCGAATTTCGAAAAAGAGGTCACTCGTCGAATCCGCCTCGGATGGGCAGCTTTCGGGAAGCTGCGGAATGTCTTCTCGTCTCAAATACTGCAGTGTCTTAAGACGAAGGATTTTAACCAATGAGTGTTGCCAGTGATGACATACGGTACTGAAACGTGGTCGCTTACAATGGGCCTCATAAGAAGGCTCACAGTTACTCAAAGTGCAATGGAGCGAGCTATGCTCGGAATTTCCTTGCGGGATCGAATTCGAAAGATGAGATACGCAAGAGAACCGAGTTTGTAGATATAGCTCAGACAGTCGCCAAACTTAAGTGGCAGTGGGCGGGGCACATTGCTCGTAGAATCGATGGCCGTTGGGGCAGAAATTAAGGTTCTTGACTGGCGACCGCAGACCGGAAGACGCAGCGTTGGAAGACCTCCAACAAGGTGGACCGACGACCTGGTTAAGATCGCGGGTAGAAATTGGATGATGGCGGCGCAAGATCGATCGTCGTGGAGAACTTTGGGGAGGCCTTTGTCCAGCAGTGGACGTCTAACCGCTGATATAATGATGTTATTAATTTGTATTTTGATTGATCAAAAACCGGCCAAGAGCATGACGGGCCACGCTCAGTGTAGCGTTCCGTAGTTGGTCATCCTTCACAATAGACTTAAGTTACGAGAAAGATTTCAAGCTCTATAAAAAGGTCGTAAACGCCAAAGTAACTGTAATTACTTATTACCTTCTGGAAGTCAACTTACGTCCTTTTAAGAAAATTATGAAATTTTGCCATAACTCAAAAACGGCTCAACCGAGTTTGTTCAATATAGTTTTCATTGAAAGTAATTATAAGGCATCATTTTCATGAATTGTTTCATATTTTTTGACCCGTGGCACAGATTAATATAATAGTTGCCCGTGGTTGAAAAGTTAGAAGGGGGGACGTTATTTTTTTTATTTTCCGAGCGAATTTACAAAATTGCTGACTTTATCAAAAAAAAATGTTTGGGTACCCCTTGTATTTTTAAAAGACCTATTCAACGACACCCCACACACTAGTGTTGAAACGAAAAAATAAATCACCCCTACTTTAGGTTTTCGAGAGGTACCCGAAAAAAAAGTTTTTTAGTTTTTGTTTTACTGTTTTGTCGGCGTGATACATACACATACCGAACTTTAGCTTTCTAGTACTAATGATCACGGAGCTATAAGCCGCGCACGGACAGACGGACATGGCGAAACTATAAGGGTTCCTAGTTTACTACGGAACCCTAAAAAAGGTAAAATTTTATTTCCTAGTGTTAAAGTAAATCAAAGGTTGAGAATCTCTGAAGTGTTTCAAAAAATGACACGGTTGCGTGTCATCGGCACTGTAGAGGAGTCATTTTTAGTAACATTTCAAAAATTTACCAAATTTGAAACCAAGGTGAAACTGAATTCATATTTGTATAATTATACTGCACGAATAATACTGTACAAATAGTACAACGAATTCGCCGAGAAAAGGACACACAATCAAAATCACGTAAGCGTGTCACTGGCATAGGAGTTAAAACTTTTTGATCACAGATGTTGTGTCACTGGCACCGAACGTGTTAAAATAATCTGTTTTGCATTCCCACACCTCTAATAATATAACCTAATATATAACCTTTTGATATAGAGGTTTGTGATAAAAGTGCTTATTTGTTCGCAGGTCACAGCCAATTCCTGACGACTCGTCTGGCAAATCCGGAGCGAAGTTTTATCAGAGTTACGACAGGCTGTTCATATTAAAGACTCTCACTTCGGAGGAGGTCGAGAGAATGCACTCATTCCTTAAACATTACCATCCGGTACGTATTTCGGTTGGTGGACGAACTATACCTTCCGCGTAACACATTTTTCTTTTCCGTAGTCGGATAAAAAGTATTCTATAACCATCTTTGCATGTCCAGCTATACATGTACCAAAATTGGTTAAAATTCGCCCAGGCGTTTCGGCGTGATGAGTGGTTTAAAAAATGTTTACTAACTGATGGCGTTGTACCTACAGCTGTCGGCGCGCGCGCATACAAATCCTGCATCGCGCTGTTAAGATTTTTCCTGAAATGACCATTCCATAGAAAATTGATTTCAATACAATTGTAGGTATAATATATTAGAAGTTTTTGGGGTGTATGTTTATAAAATAATGAACACTGGAATAAAGGCATACAGTGATCTGGCATTCCTGAACCTGTTAAAGCCCTTATACATTTTTCCAATGTTATATTAGAAAATATCGTATATCTTGTCTTACATTAATATTTTAAACCCAGGATTAATAAGATAGGGATTACTAGTGCGTACTAATGCGAATTATATTTATTGTACAGAGGAAACATAGTTTCTAGTCTAATTAAATATTACGTTTTTGTTTTCTGGGATAAATGTATCATTTGTATAATTATCATTAATAAGTTTTATGATATAAGATCTTTTAAGTCTAATAACGTGAACAGATTTAACATATTGTGATATAATGTACCTATAGGTTTAGGTTTTAAGACATAATTTCTTATGCTACGGAGAATTTTTCTTGGACTGTTTAGTATCTTCGAAGTATTCGTGTCGTGCAATATTAAAATTGTTAGTGATGGTTACAGAATATTTTTACCCGATTACGGCGAAGCAATAAAAGAAGGGTTATGATTTCTTCCTATGTACACTTTTACAGTATGCCAAGAAGTTGGTTTACTATTTTTAGACTTTTTTTCTCTTTAATACGCATCATTATGGTTCAAATGTCGTGGACCAATTTGTATACTTACATCATTGTGAGTGCCTTATTATTACTGAAAATGTACGTTGTTTTTGATATTTCTACTAAAAAGATATAAAAGACAGGTGATATGAATCATCCGGTGATAATGATACGGCTATCAATTTGTTTTATAAATACGCGATAAATTGATACATTCCGGCTATCTAATCTCATCGTGTTCCGAACCGATAATCTATTGTTTATTTTATGCTTTCACGTCATTCGTAATACGGGGAAAACATACATTCAGGCGATATTAATAAGGATATACTAATAGAGCTTGGCGTAGGTGCGAATCCATATTAATTTCCTCAAAGCATTCAAATGGACTATTGTGGTCATTAATGAAAAGACAGTCATAATAAATAAATAAATAAATAAATATTAAGGGACAATCATACACAAATCGACCTAGTCCCAAACTAAACAAAGCTTGTACTATGGGTACTAGACGACGATATACATAATATATAAATACATATATAGGTAACATCCATGACCCAAGAACAAATATTTTGCACAAATATTTGCCCCGGCCGGGATTCGAACCCGGGACCGCCGACTCAGTAGGCAGGTGTCTACAAACCGAGCCAAACGCGTCGTCGAAATGAAATGTACTTTTTGTGGGGCAAATAAATAATAAATATCAGACAACCTCACACAAATCGATCTAGTCCCAAATTAAGCTCAAGAAGGCTTGTGTTATGGGTACTAGACGACGATAAACGTACTTATATAGATAAATATATACTTATAAAGTAAATACATAGAACAACGATGACCCAAGCACAAATATTCGAGTTCATCACAAAAATTTTTGCCCTGGCCGGGATTCGAACCCGGGACCGCCGGCTCAGCGTCGTTGTCCTATTGCTACTATGCCGCGACTTTGGCGGAAAGCGGCGCGGCGAGTTGTCGAGCGAGAGATCCGAGCGCGGCGACCGTACCGCTCACCACTGCCGCTGTCGCGCAGTCGTGGCCGGTCCGTAAAGAAAAAAATTGACGCCACATCACTAATACTTCTATACTATTATAAAATTCTAGATTTGTATTGAAGATTTGTTTTCTATGGCGAAGAGTCATCATTTCAAGAAAAATCCTAATAGCGTGATGCAGGATCGTCATAATGCTTTGTATGGGCGCGCGGCGCCATGCCAGCCTAGTGCCATCTGTTTCATTTCCTTTGTCCTCTCATTACGCCGAAACCGCTGAACAGATTTTAACCAATTTTGGTACAGGGATAGCCGGGCATCCAAAGATGGTTATAGGATACTTTTTATCCGATAACGGTATAAAAAAACACACGTACGAAGTGGCACCTTCTAGTGCGGAATATAGTTTTGTATTTTGTTTTTCAGTATATAGTGGAACGACATGGAAAGACGCTCCTACCCCAGTACCTTGGCATGTACCGGCTCACGGTCGACGGCATCGAACACTACTTGGTCGCAACGCGGAATGTGTTTTCCAACCATCTCAACATACACAGGTTTGATGGCCTCCTAAAACTCAAAGCAAAAATGGCGGACGACGTTTTTGTCTTTCTATAAAATTTAGCTTTCTAGCTCTTACAAAAATACAATACATTTTCTTAGAGCTTGTGCAGTAGCATTAGTTATTAACCATTTCAAATATGTTTCAAAAATGGGTCAACTAGACTATTGAATGCATTTGAAAAAAAAAAAAATGTTTTCCGCAAACTGTTCACTTAGCACCTGGACTGAACAAGAAATAGAAGTATGGAAGTTAAAGAAAAGTATTAATAGTTGAATTTGTCCTTCCAGAAAGTACGATCTCAAAGGCTCAACAGTGGACCGCGAAGCGTCCGAGAAGGAGTTGGAGAAGGACCTCCCCACACTGAAAGACAACGACTTCATCAAGCAGGGCGTCCGCATCGACATCGGGGACGCGGCCAAGGAGAAGCTTCTGGAAACTCTCACAGCTGACGTCGAGGTAACTTATCAAGTGGCACACAGGCTGTATAAGCACATCTCCCCACACTGAAAGACAACGACTTCATCAAGCAGGGCGTCCGCATCGACATCGGGGACGCGGCCAAGGAGAAGCTTCTGGAGACTCACAGCTGACGTCGAGGTAACTTGTCATATCCAAGCAAAGGAAGCTGTGAAAACACCGCGACTTTTATGACTTGTCACGAACTGGTCACTTGGAGAATCTGCCTATTAAGATTTGAAGAGTCAGTCGAATAGCCTTCGCTCACTTGGCCATCTGTGAAGAATGGAGGGTAGGAATAACGCCGACCGATTGGCTACATTGTTCGTCCAGGTATTGCTGGAGTTCCTTTTGATAGTTAATTTTATTTAAATCAGAAACTGGATTCAAAATTGGTTCCTTTTCATCATTTAAAATTGTATAAATTAGCCTCACCGGGATTGTCGCATGTTTGATAGGCGCGTGCGTTTGACGCATCCGACGCACATTTAAATTGACCCGGTTTTTAATTGACTAGGAATATTCAGCGATTGTACGTGGTGTTATTTTTGTTATAGAAGGCTTTTTTAGGGTTTCGTAGTCAACTACGAACCCTTATAGTTTCGCCATGTCCGTCTGTCCGACTGTCTGTCTGTCTGTCTGTCCGTCCGCGGCTTAGCTCCGTGATCATTAGTTCTAGAAAGCTGAAATTTAGTGTATGTGCATGTATCACGTCGACAAAACGGTAAAATAAAAACTAAAACAAAAACTTTCTTTCGGGTACCTCCCGTACACCTAAAGTGGGGGTGATTTCTTTCCCGTTCCATCACTGGTGTGTGGGGTGTCGTTGAATAGGTCTTTTAAAAAGAATAGGGGTCTTCAAACATAAAGTTTTGATAAAATCAGCAGTTTTGTAAATATTCGCTCCAGAAATACCAAAAATTGTGTCCCCCCCCTCTAACTTTTCAACCACGGGTCAAAAATATAATCGATAACTTCCAGAAAGTAATAAGTAATTACAGTTACTTTGGCGTTTACGACCTTTTTATAGAGCTTGAAATCTTTCTCGTAGTTTAAATTGTCTATTGTGAAGGATGGGCAGCTACGGAACCCTACACTGAGCGTGACCCGACATGCTCTTGGCCGGTTTTTTTAAAATCCCGAACACTCCTAAAAAAACCCTGGTATGATCATAATTAAAGCGATTTACTTTTTCTTTGCGATAATAATCGTAAAGAAAGACAGTATCTAGATCCGCGCGGTGAAATTGCTTAGAGAACCACACAACGGAGAATTTGCTTCGTGAGGACAGCTCGCCCAGTGCGAACAGTCAACTTACAAACTAGTCTACTACTTTTGGACCTTAATCGTGAAATCGTGAAATTTTTGGCTTACCCTACGTGGTTAAAGGCCGTTTGTCTTCGCTTAAACCTTTACGACGACGTTTTGTTTGCAGTTCCTCACGAAACTTCACCTGATGGACTACTCGCTGCTGCTGGGCATGCACGAGTGCGGGCGCGGCGAGGCGGAGGCCGAGGCGGCGCGCGCGCAGGCCGAGCAGGACTCCGAGGACGACACCGACACCGAGTCCGACACCGACAACCGACATCACTCGGACAGGTGCGTCACGAGTACTATACTCCGGCTTTTCTAGTCCGACACCGACAACCGACATCACTCGGACAGGTGCGTCACGAGTACTATACTCCGGCTTTTCTAGTCCGACACCGACAACCGACATCACTCGGACAGGTGCGTCACGAGTACTATACTCCGGCTTTTCTAGTCCGACACCGACAACCGACATCACTCGGACAGGTGCGTCACGAGTACTATACTCCGGCTTTTCTAGTCCGACACCGACAACCGACATCACTCGGACAGGTGCGTCACGAGTACTATACTCCGGCTTTTCTAGTCCGACACCGACAACCGACATCACTCGGACAGGTGCGTCACGAGTACTATACTCCGGCTTTTCTAGTCCGACACCGACAACCGACATCACTCGGACAGGTGCGTCACGAGTACTATACTCCGGCTTTTCTAGTCCGACACCGACAACCGACATCACTCGGACAGGTGCGTCACGAGTACTATACTCCGGCTTTTCTGTTCCGACACCGACAACCGACATCACTCGGACAGGTGCGTCACGAGTACTATACTCCGGCTTTTCTAGTCCGACACCGACAACCGACATCACTCGGACAGGTGCGTCACGAGTACTATACTCCGGCTTTTCTAGTCCGACACCGACAACCGACATCACTCGGACAGGTGCGTCACGAGTACTATACTCCGGCTTTTCTAGTCCGACACCGACAACCGACATCACTCGGACAGGTGCGTCACGAGTACTATACTCCGGCTTTTCTAGTCCGACACCGACAACCGACATCACTCGGACAGGTGCGTCACGAGTACTATACTCCGGCTTTTCTAGTCCGACACCGACAACAGACATCACTCGGACAGGTGCGTCACGAGTACTATACTCCGGCTTTTCTAGTCCGACACCGACAACCGACATCACTCGGACAGGTGCGTCACGAGTACTATACTCCGGCTTTTCTAGTCCGACACCGACAACCGACATCACTCGGACAGGTGCGTCACGAGTACTATACTCCGGCTTTTCTAGTCCGACACCGACAACCGACATCACTCGGACAGGTGCGTCACGAGTACTATACTCCGGCTTTTCTAGTCCGACACCGACAACCGACATCACTCGGACAGGTGCGTCACGAGTACTATACTCCGGCTTTTCTTAAAAAATATATCCCACGAGTGATTTTACTCACGGTCCGCGTCGGCCCGCTGACGAGCAAGTGTGATCGCTACGTCATAAGCGCTGTTTCACCAAGTTAATAATTATTGTTAGTGATATGTGTCTGCTGAGAAGTCGATAAATGTCCGTCGGCCGTATCTCAATTTAAGATGGGAAATAAGATAAACATTTTTAAGTTACAATATTTGCTATCTTGACATGAAATTAGAGCTGTGTTAGGCTTTTCAAAATGGCTCACTGTAAAAGTTGTGAAGAAACGCTGCGATTTTTAATTTTCGTAACGAAACTGAGATAGCAGTTGAAACGCTTTTGATTTTCACCCATTTTCTTAACCTCAACTTTCGTTATGATATCCGTCTAAATTTCGTAACGAAACTGAGATAGCAGTTGCATCGCATCAGATTTTCACCCATCCATACTAATATTATAAATGCGAAAGTGTGTCTGTCTGTCTGTTACCTCTTCACGCTTAAACCGCTGAATCGATTTTGATGAAATTTGGCATAGAGATAGTTTAAGATACGAGGAAGGACATAGGATAGTTTTCATCCTGGAAATCTTACCTAAAAAGATTGAAAACTGAGTGAACATTTCTGTTGGGTGCGGTGACTCTGTAGGAAATGTAATTATTAGACCAAGAGCACAATTGCTCTTACATTTGCTTAGGCGCTTTTAATAATCCCTTTTATAGTACTTTTATCTCACGAGCGCGGGTGAGCCATATTTGTGTGAGTAATGTACATGCACATTGGCTTTGTGTGGGTGAGCCGGAACTGTTCGCTCCCGAGCTCACCCACACAGAGCCAATGTGCATGTACATTACTCACACAAACATGGCTCACCCGCGCTCGTGAGATAAAAGAACTGTATCAAGTTCCACGCGTACGTAGTCGCGGGCAAAAGCAGCCCGCCTAGCACAACTAAGCTTCGCGACTCTTGTCGCGCGAGATAGCTCTACCCGTCACTCTCTCACAGTACTGCACAGAAAGAGACGAGTAATTATCTCGCGCGAGAAATAGTCGCCTATGACAGTTATGCTAGAGGTGCTGGTCTTATATAAGACTAGCTTTTGCCCGCGACTACGTCCGCGTGTAACTTGGAAGTATGGAAGAAACCTTGTACAAAACGATGGATACCCAAGTAGCACAACTGGGTCTAAATAGCTCGTATATCATATCTAATTAGATGCTTAAGTGAAATTTACCACCATGACTAAGTGCTATATAGGTGGCAAGAACCCTTATGCCACCAGTATAGAACCAAAAGGAGAAAAATTGCAGCCTATTTTTGGTGCTAAATAGAATCCATAAGAGATCTCACAATTACCTTAAGTGGTAATTAGAACTATGGGTGAAAGTTATGCGCAGTGAACGAATGAAAACATTTCAGTTCGGTCAATGAGTGATAAATGAGTCGCCAAAATTATCTTTGAGTGGCGAGGCAACTGTCAAATTGTGTTTTATTAAAAGTAATACGTGATCCGCCATATTCATTTTGGATTTATATGTCTGTTTGATTGTGATTAAAACTTTACGTTATACAAGCATTGAAATAAGCACGAAATTCTTGCGATTTTTTTTTACTGTGAAACTATAGTATGTTTTCTTTGTAAATTTCGACGCGCCCTTCATTTGATCAGGAATATTAAAAAAGAGAGTGCTAAATTAAATAAGGAATAGATACTGATAATAAATAAAACTGTTAAAAACCTGACCTAATGATTGTAGGTTACGTACAATGTTAAAGTAACATCGTCACAACTATCAAAAGTCTGTGATTATGCGTGAGTGTGATAAAATTCTGGTTAAAATAATCAATTTTCATAGGCTTCCATTTGTAAACATGGCGAAACAAAAAAGATCCTACAGTGTTTATTTTCACTTATTTGTTCCTTATTTGGAACTATCAAGTCTAATAATCACTTATTTGTATCTTGCGAGTGGCAAAGCAGTGAATGATATTACCAATAGTAATTATTTGCTCTTTTGTAGACTATTAAACAAGCAAGACTATTAAATATATTTTGACAAGGCGCAAATAGGAACTATAATAGAACTTTTAGTTCGTTAGTGGTTTGAAATAAGTGAAAATAACTGCTTTTGGTTCCAAGAACCTCCTACTGAGACCTATTTATGCGTTGGAGTGGCAATAAGGTACTTCTTAGGCCTTAAAGTTGCAATATTTTTTGGTTCCAAAAGAGCCGTAAAATTATCCCTTTAGCCGCTATTGGTGATATAATTCGCTATTGTACTAGTCATTTGGAACTTTTAGTTCCAAATAAGGGTATGTTCCCACTTATATGTAAAAGTTGCTTATAAGTGATTTTAAGGCCTTATATAGCACTATTGCTTCTTATTGAGTGACAATTTAAACCTTCATGCAACTTTAAGTAGCAAAATCGACTTTATCCCATCATAAGTAATAAAGTAGAAACAAAAAACGCTCCTATGCAACTACAAGTGATAGGATGAACTCATATACAGTTTTGAGTTGTGTTTAAAGCTATAAGTTGTATCAAACACTGTTAAACCACTCATTTAGAACTTAAAGCTATAAGATAAGCTGCAAAATTCACTAATGTGCTGCTTGGGTATCCATATCCACCTAATCACCTTAATTAATAAAATGTGAGAGCAATTGTGCTTTTGGTCTAATAATTACATTTCCTACAGGGTCATCAATGTCATTATGAATTACTTACTCACTTTTCAATCCTCTCAGGGATAATTTCCAGGATGAAAACTATCCTATGTCCTTTCTCGGATCTTAAACTATCTCCATGCCAAATTTCATCAAAATCGATTCAGCGGTTTATGCGCGAAGATGTAACAGACAGACAGACACACTTTCGCATTTATAATACTAGGTGTGCCCGCGGTGTTACCCGCTCATCCCATGGGAACATTAAATTTATTCGGGATGAAAAGTATCCTATGTCCTTTCCCGGGTCTCAAACTATCTCCATACCAAATTTCATCTAAGTCGGTTCAGCGGTTTAAGCGTGAAGAGGTAACAGACAGACAGACAGACAGACACACTTTCGCATTTATAATATTAGTATGGATTGTGTGCAGATGGAACTTCAACACGCCGCCGGACAGCCCGCGCGGGTTAGCGCCGCCCTCGCGCCGCGAGATGCGCTACGAGGGCATCATACCCGAGTTCGACATCTACGCCATACCGAGCCAGGAAGGTAAGCCAGACCTCTGATTCACTCCAAGTAAGATAAGATAAGATAAGAATCATTTAATCAATTGGGATTCACTGGAACCACTTTTGCATCGTCATTGAATACACAGCTATTACATTCATTGGTACAATAGTAATAATAATAAAAAGATTTGGCAAGAATGGACGTACGGAGGTGCCTCGAACAAGGTTTTAGGGGCGCGCTAAGTGTGTCTCGCTCACTCGTATGGGCCCGCGCTCGGATCTCTCGCCCGCCGCTGGTCGCGCAGTCGTGGCATCTCCGCTAGCCAGTTTTCACCCTAAGCCCTTTATATGAGAAATATTTTTTCTCAAACATGCAATGAAATATTGTCTTTACGTTCCTTATAATAGGCTCGGAAGTATCGCTTTTTGGGCGCAACAACTCGAGAGGACTGTAAAGGGATTTCATACTGCTTTTCAGGCCTAGGCCTGCAAAGTAACTTTTTTTTGGTTTCAACAACAAGGTCATTCACACAGCTGGCTGGTTTGACAAAAAGCAGGTTTTGTTTTTAAAGGTTGGTTGTTAGACTAAAATGTCCTATTTGTCAATTAATAAAATGTTGTTCTTTGAAGTTTATTTTTTTATTTCATTGTCTGTTTGAGAAAAGCACTATACATGCCTCGTCGTGAAAACGGATTCCCGGCCTCGTATCACTATCCGGCATATACCTACTTGGCCGGAAATCCTCATTTTCCCGGCCTCTGATGTAATGTACTATTTTTTCCAGGTGCACCTAAAAAGGAAATATATTTCGTGGCGCTCATCGATGTGTTGACGCACTATGGAGTCAAAAAACAGGTATGTTATTGTCGGTTCAATTATTTGCACTGACATTATTCGAATTATTTATAACATAGCGGGGAATCTAAAGAAGAATAAACAAATGACAAAAGCGGAAAATGGATCTAGGTTTAGGATACAATACAAAAATGATATCATCTTTAAAAAATATGAAAACTGTAGTCGCGTCAGCTACTCTCTGAACCGTTCCTGACAATTTTTACATGAGTTTAAAACGCCTCGAACTCAGCATCACCTGTCTTGCTCGCACGGTATTGAAAGGAAAGTGACAGGTAGTAGTTGTTGCGGGAGAAAGAGTCGCGTGGGCAGAAAAATTGTCGATACAAAAGAAACACAACAATAATTCTTATTTATAACGGTAGCAACGGGCGGATTAACATTTTGGCAGTTGGAATAACATTTTGGCAGATGGAATATAAATAGTGATAATGTTGGAATTTTATTACAAGATGATGTTTTTACTGACTATAGTAACTTGTTTGATTCGATGGTAAATACTGCCCTACTGAGACAAAGAGTTAAGGTCATTTGATGCAGTATTTGAAGGTATAAATAACTTAATAGTGATATTTTTCGAAGTACCGCCATTTGTCTTAGGAGGGCAGAATAGCTATTGATGAGAGATTGAGTCGTTTTCCACCATTCAGACGATCCAGGTCATGCAGAAGACTACCAAAGTTACTCATACTCATACTCATTTATTCATAATGCACAAATACATTATATGTCAATTTTACAAAAGGGTACAAATTTACAATGTAGTTAGTGGTTATATTATATGTCAGTTTACTTACAATAATAGTAATAGTTAATTCGATTTTTGTACAATATTAATAGCATTATTCTGTAACTACCTATTCGATTAATAATGTCATTAGTCATTACATGATTTTAAATATCCATCTTTGGTGTCAGTAACAAAATAGAAACTTGCATAATATGTTAAGTTAGGTACAATTCCGAGATGTCATAGAAGGCCTTTTCCAATAGCCATTTTTTCAGTTATAGTCAATCCTTGACGAAGGTGTCTCTTTGCTACATTGCAGGCGGCAAAGGCGGCAAAGACCGTGAAGTACGGCAGCAACGTGGACGGCATCTCCACGTGCGACCCCGAGCAGTACGGGAAGCGGTTCATCGAGTTCGTGGCCAAGGCCATCGAGGGCAACTGAGCGCGCAGGTTATGGGCCGTAGTCACTTTACTAACCTCCCGAGTAGCACGGAGAGTAGACACTTGTAAGTGTGGGGTAAATCGTGGAACGAAGGTTTCCTCCAGTTGCTATCCGTTAATTGTAAGAGAGAGTTGATTCAAGTACTCAATAGATGGCGAGGATGGTTATCGCTTCTTTGTGTGGGGTTGGCAGTCCTATTGAATAATTGATCAAATACAAAAGCTTTCTCCAATCTACGAATCTGGGCACGAGATAGATTAATACCATACGTAAAGATGTAATTGGCGCGAAGACACCGTTTGTGGGTTGGGTTACACCACACACAAGTCCGACTCGCCGGGAAAGAGCTAATCAACTCTTGTTCAGTTCGAGTCATTAAAAAAGATGTACAACACGAATCGTTGGAGGGAATCCTTTTTTTTCTTTCCATACCACGATTTCATCCGACGGCACTAATAATGATCTACTGTTTGTTCGGATAATGTTTTAAAAACTAACCTATGGTAAACGGATCAAGGTGGCTTTTATTGTACAAAATGTGAGGTTATGAAAGTGACCGTGTTATGCTTCTTTTAGTACTATCTCTCAAGTCGAATAATTATTGTGTCGAAATCTAATTTCACGGCTGTGTCATTGCGGCCTCAGTGAGCGTAAATCTACGAGCATATATTTTGGTATTTCTCAACAGATTGTGTACCTTGATATAACATTTCGAATGATTGACATTTGTCAATATTGCTGAGTGTTACGCGCATAAAAATAAACTCGCCGACTGTAAAATGTTTTAAATTAGTTACTTATAATTTTGATACAAAACGGGGGTTGCTATTTTAGTAGTATCCCCGTTGATTGTAATTTGTCAAGAAATTAACAGGGTGTTTAAGTTAGATCGATAATTATAATATACACACTTAAGAATTTTCTCGTCTTTTTTTATTTATTTATATATCATAGATAGGGTCTAATTTCAAGCTAAATGTTCATTTATATTCGTAGTTTTGTTAGAAATTATTTTTAATTATTATTCGCAAATGTGAGGGTTGTACTAAAAGTAGCATCGATTCAAGAGTTATACGCTAATATAAATACAATTAAAATGCAAAATAAATAAGTAACTGCGAAGATAACGCTTCGATTTCCGAATATTTTTGAAGTCGTCCCAATGTAATTTGTTTCCTTGAGAATTGGAGAATGCATAATTTAATATTTAAGTGCGTATCTACGGGTTGATACCAGGACGCATAAAAAGTTTTCAGAAGGTCGTTACGCGTTCCTTAACGCGTACTGTAAAAACGCGTACATTCGACGCGTTAAAAAACGCAGTTGATCAAATGAATGTCCCCTAAAGCCCAAGAAAACAAATTATATGAAAACGCTGCACCATCTAAATAAGTCTTGCTATTTTGAATCAATCTTTACGGCAAAGTTGTTGGTACAAACCGTCGATAATGTCAATACAAACTTAAAATTATGCATAAAACAAAAAATACGTGACGTCTCTCTTATTCGACGACGTAAATCATACATAGTAGTTTGTGTTGTCATGAGATGGTGATAGTTAAGACTTTTAAATCAATGTTTCACAAGAATGAATGTGATTTCGGTGAGATTCCCATGATCTTGGTGGTTGTCTGTCGTTGGTCCGTAAGCAATATTATTCTTAGAACTTAAATAATCATATCTCAATAGATTAAGGGTCCAAAAATTATATTCAAGTATACATAAACTAGCTTTTGAAACAAGCACCAATCTGAACTCCACCACTCAAACTGTGTTGTTGTTACTAAGCGATCCGGTTATAACAATGTTATGAACAGGGTTCGGAAATTCGGATCGATATTTACCTAAAGTTGACAAAATCCTATTGCTATCTCACTCATACGTCAAACAAATACCTACGACCGAATAACAAAGCCGCCGACAAAGTTTAGGTAAATATCGATCCGAATTTCCGAACCCGGGTTATGAACCAGATTGCTTGAGTATGATTCCTAAATAATCTATATCGCAAGCTTTAGTTCAAGCTATCGCTATGGACTTTCTTGTGCTGTGTTAGGGAATTTGGTATATCCTATCCTAATACTTAACAAAATTATTAAAAATTCTGATCAAAAGCATTTCACAAAATGACGAATAGAGCGGAACCGCTACTACCAAACAAATTATTTTAACAAATATAATGGAATCGAAACACCATAACAAAAAGTAGACAAAGTCAGGACCATTCCATGTAGTAGAGGATCCCTTTAAGAACGACCTTCACCGAGATGTTTATTTGATAAAATGTATTTTATATTTAATTTAATATGTCAATAAATATATTGCATATGGGTTGCCTAACAAATTTTAGTCCAGGGTATGTTTAATTAATGATTAAAAAAAATATTTTTTTAAACATTTGATTATTATATAAATTCTATACCAATCGAAAGTATGAGGCCCATAGAATATGCAAACGTTAGGTTGCCTATTCTTTTCCCGTCGCAACTATCGGGTAGCCAGGTTTAAACTGGTAAATCTATACTAGCATTTTGCAACGGTCTGATTATTGAATTGAAATTAAATAACATTAAAGATTATTTTATTATGAACACGGTGGTATAGGGTTGCCTGCGAAAAATCAGTCCAGAATTCCGGTTGTCGAATTTTGAAAAGTAAAATATTGCATCGAGTGAATGTGTGCGACTGAGAGGTCCCAACCAAAACCATCCCATACGATAGAAGAGGACACAGCATAGCAGGTGTTTGAAGTCCGCCCATTTAAAAAAAGAGAGTGCGCATGCTATTTGTGCTTGAAAATGAAAAGGATAGCGATAGACTCGTATATGCTGTGCATTATTTTGGAGTAGATTGTCGCTATAGATACAATAAAATGCATGGTATAATAATATACTCCGCCTGGTACTCTCTTCCGAGACTCGCGAACCACGTGACTGACACAAGCCTACGTCATCATGGTGTTCAGAGATTCTCATACTTTTAAATGTTGGAGAATTTTAACCAACGGTGAAAAGTGTTTAAACGGCATTAATTTTAAGTGATTCAAGTAGAAACATAGGTAGTAGAATAAAACAAATGTAATGTATCTAATCTTTCGGAGTTTCTTCTCAACAGTGGTCACCCTTTTGTGAAATGTCGATAGACTCAGACATGTAAAAGTGCCCTTGTGGCCTACTTGCAGAATAAAGTTCATTATTTCATTAATTAATTGATTAAAAAAAAAGTTAAATAACTATAAAATAATGTACAGCATATACGAGTCTATCGCTATGCTTTTCATTTTCAAGCAAAAATAGCATGCGCACTCTCTTTTTTTAAATGGGCGGACTTCAAACAGCTGCTATGCTGTGTCCTCTTCTATCGTATGGGATGGTTTTGGTTGGGACCTCTCAGTCGCACACATTCACTCGCTGCAATATTTTACTTTTCAAAATTCGACAACCGGAATTCTGGACTGATTTTTCGCAGGCAACCCTATACCACCGTGTTCATAATAAAATAATCTTTAATGTTATTTAATTTCAATTCAATAATCAGACCGTTGCAAAATGCTAGTATAGATTTACCAGTTTAAACCTGGCTACCCGATAGTTGTGACGGGAAAAGAATAGGCAACCTAACGTTTGCATATTCTATGGGCTTCATACTTTCGATTGGTATAGAATTTATCTAATAATCAAATGTTTAAAAAAAAAATTTTTTTAATCATTAATTAAACATACCCTGGACTAAAATTTGTTAGGCAACCCATATGCAATATATTTATTGACATATTAAATTAAATATAAAATACATTTCATCAAATAAACATCTCGGTGAAGGTCGTTCTTAAAGGGATCTTAGACTAATGTTACACGAATGCCTTTCGGAATGACGACAGCCACAGCAACGATAGCCATACAGCACCTTCCCCAAACAACTTGGCCTTAGCACATATTGCAATAATATTTCGTGTAACTCGTTATTAGCTCTTATATCGTTCCGCTGTCGCGTAGAATTAGTACAGACAAATTAAATAAATTGTTAAAATATCATTGGAGTTGAAATTAGTGATGTTCTCGTGTTAATATTGGAATATTGGCTGAATTATTAAAATTAAAATCTCAAATTTAAACTTAGATAAGGTTTTGGGAGTGAGGTGTGTGGATTTCGTGGGAAATGGCAGTTTACGTGGTTACTGTCAGTGTCAAATATTCATCCTAACGTGAACTTTTGTGTACATTTTTTTTAGGAATTTGCACATATCCAACGAATGTTTTATGTACAAATTAAACACTAAGCTTATCGTTAAACTGAAGCTTATTTTATATTTTAAAGTGATCCAATAGCAAACCCTTGTTCGTTTTCCTTCATCTTTGTATGATTGATACATGTGGCATGGCAGAATGAGCACTACAATATGTTTAATAATAGCATGTTCTGGATAGTCTGTTTGATACTGACTATAACTATAAATAATTTTTGGTTTAACGTAATAATTGGATACCTAATTTGGATTAAAAACTCATTGGTATTTTATCAGGCATATCATAAAATGATGCTCAAAATAACTATTTAATATATTAACACTGCAATAAGTTACATTTTTGGGACAAAATGATAGAGTGTATCGCCCTTGACTTCGATTCTTGCAAACTACGATTTGGGCCGCTATGTTTTTAAGTGCCCTAGATGAAGTATAACTTCTTTGCAGCGTTTGCTAACCACGTAAACTCGGGTCTTCTCTGGAGTGCGTTTGTTTCGTGTCGTCCCTCTCGCCACTGCGCTGTGTCGTATTTAAACAAGCGGGACGGCACGATTCTTCTGTAAATCTGCTGTGCTACCGTAAAGGCTTCCGTCAATATGAATTTCTAGTAACATACGCCTTTTTACCGCTGCACGGCAGATATCACCTCAGAGTCCCTAAGCCATTAGCCTTGGTACACTGGCGATTCGGGCGAGTGTGCTAAGGCTGTCAGAGTACAATCAGCGACATATATATGGAAACGGTTGAGATCCACAAGACACGTTTCTGTACTCGACTTTTCAATATATCTGGCGTCTGTTACCATGTTGCACAATCATTTATTAGCACTCACGATTGGACACTTGCTCTTTGATTCAATGGAATTATGGTCCCTCTTTGTGCACCGTAGTGAGCAAAATATATGCGTGTGAAGTCACTTGACTATAAATTTCGGGCTGTAAAGAAACAACTGTACTGTATTAAACATGATCAAAATCTATTCAGCAGGTTTGACGTAACGTCGCTACCTTGCTACAAAGACATACGCAAAACATCCAAAAAAACAGTTTACATTCAGTTATTTTCACCGAAATGTCTTCAGTGTGATCATTGAATTTTTACAAGTACAATGAATACCGAATACCTTTAAATGACGTGGGTTCTTTTTACGCATACTCTTTGGCAAAGCATAACTTTGAAAAGGAATCAAATGATTTGTGCGACTTGGCGTGTACTATGTAAAATTGATATTAGGAATAAAATTTGTAACGAAACATATTAACTAACTAATATTTGGATTTGAAGGTTTTGCTAAGCAAAATGTTTTGTCGTTCTGCCAATAAATATATTGCTTAGTTTCTGTCTAGCGTAGTATATAGTGTGGTGTAAGATTTTGTTATTTACTATTCTATGTCGGAATAAGACTTGGATTGTTATATAAATTGTGATTTATTCAATACGGTCACGCATCTTTTTATATTCTGAATTTACGGTAGCACTTAGGAGTTCGGTATCCGATTATTTTCACGTTTTTTTAATGTTTCTACTTACCTAAATCGAGTAGTTTTGGTTATTAATCAAAGCTTTTCCCAAATGATGTGTTTTCCAAAATTGTAATACTAATAATAATGAATTGTTTGTTCTAAAGCAGTTTTATAATTTATAATCAAACTAGAAATCAGAGAGACATTTGGTAAACTATATGTTTTCTGAAAAAAAAAAAACAGAAAATGACAATGGAAATTCGAGCATTTCATTAAATGTTTTAGGACAAATAATCACTATACTTCATGATGGTTAGGACAACCAGTCCTATGGCTTACAACGCGTACCCTCAAAGATATGTATTTCGTCAAATACTTTGTGATAGACATTTTACTTTTAGACTTTAGTTTTATTTAAGTTAGGCATTAACTTGTTCGCTCGACGTTGACGGAAAGGGCTATCCTACACTAATGACTCGTATTTAGTACAGTTGGCACCAAATATATCTACTCATTTTGCCGTCATTATGAAGAACGAAAGATTTTAACTGTTCGACAGTATAGATATATTTGTTGCTGACTATACTATTTCAAGTTTGACACCAGGAGCCTACTTCACAGTTAATAACATGGATATAATATCATTGTGTCCCTCTCTTAAGTGAAATATAAAAAGCAACTGACAGCGTGATTTAGACATTTTTATTTACGACATAGCACACATTCGAGTTTAGATGCAGTTTTTAAATTTTTGAACGGTCATTTGGACTTTAATTGTTAGTGCAAATATCAGAGTTGACGTTAAAAACGCACCTCTTACTGTCGCAATTATTAGCCGAATTAAGTAGTTTGACTCTTGCGGCTTCTATAAGAGCGTCTGTACGGTGTTTAGTTATAAGTATTGCTAATGTTGCTATTTACTGTAATTATAAATTGTGTTTCTTTTTAATAAAGTTAGTCTTTTGTCGGCATTCACGTTGTTTACTTGTCCCACTAATACCCCGCATCACATGGCGATCCTGCCAGGACAAGTAAACAACGTGAATGCCGACAAAAAACTAACTTATTAAAAAGAAACACAATTTATAATTACAGTAAATAGCAAGATTAGCAATACTTACAACTAAATACCGTACAGTCTATATCAAAACAATAAACAGTTAGTCGTTCCCAACATGCATTGGTGCAAAAGGTGTGATATTTTAGTAAACTCTTTGTCTTGAATTCGAGTAATTTAAACATCAATTTACAAAGTATTTCTCCTATTACGTATCTGTGAACGTAGACTCCTGAACAATGCGTTAGTCATTGCATGATGAAATTTTATGTCATATGTGTTGCCATTGTTTAGGTCGGTAATGTTAATTAAGTTGGGTTTAAAGTGTTGTAAAATGCAACTGGTCTTAAAAGCAACTCATTGGACTTCATGGAATATCGAGATATAGTCCTGTTTGTGAACTAGTACAGATTATTGTGGAGTTGATTTTCAATTCGTCTGGGACGAGCGAGCATTTTTTTAATTTGGAATTAACATATCGTGTAACGGGAGTGGATGTCGGCCGATTACGTTTATATTTTAATCTATAAGCGCAGCATTGCAACTCTGTTCTTTATCTTTCAATGTAAAAAGGTATTTCATTAGCAAGAGAGGATTCAGCCTAAGGCTGTCTGTCCACAGACGCGGAACGGAGACTTCGACTTTAAGGCTCCTTATCCGGTCAAAAATGCTGATTGTTTTAGACATTTTTCTCTGTGATCAAACATGTTTCTTAACACATTATTAATGTTACTACTTAGACTCGGGGCCATTGCATATTATTGATATAATTATATTTGAAACTTACTTACCTTATTTTCACAAAAAATAAAAGATTTCAATTTGGTAATTTGAGAGAGTGAGAACCAACATTTTTCCATGTGTAATGTTTCACAATTTTGCACATCAGTAGTTGCAAGTAACCGCACACTCAACAGTATTCAAGTGCCGACATCAGCAGAACGTTTTACTATTGGCGGATTTAAACAAGTTGCTATAAGAACGTTTGCATTTTATACCACTCGTTATTGACCTATTTAGTTGTATAATATTTTGTTTGTTGCGGTGACGGACACCAGGCGTATGTTTAAGATGCTTCGCTACCGACGTAAGTTATCGGCATGTAAGCAACACGATTGAAACGTTAATTCTCTAGTCTCCTCTTGTAAAAACAAATATGTATGAAAAATTAAAAACTTAATTTTTTAAATATTCGGTTTATAAAGTTTCTGCAATATGTGAGTTTTATTTATTTGATATCACTTCCTTCATCCTTTTGTACGAGATTTTAAGGCGTAATTGTATAACTATTCTATACAATACTTTTTATACGCGCAAATCGCACATTATTCACTTTAATCGTCATCCCCCACTATGATTTTTTTTTCATTTTTGTTGTAACCTTTTCTATCAACTCAAACTGACCTAAAAAAGACATGGCCGCGATGGTCATGGCGTCTCGTGATTGTTTAAATTCTTGACAAGTAATTTCAACCAATCAGTCACATTTGAGTTTTTTTTATTATATGCTGACGTTCTCCTTTTGAAATTAATTACAGTTGAGTACAGTAAACGGCGATAAAGAATGCACATCGGCAATCATCGCATTTCCGAATACAAACGAATGCTAATTTCCATGTACATCAATTATTAGATTATTCGTTCATCAGAATTTGAATTTGGACTAAGTGCTTTATTGTTGTTTGGTTTTGATTTCACGTGGAATATATAGAGCTGTAAAACTCGATGTAATTATATTTAACTATTGCTATGTTCTTGTTGGGGAAAAATAATATACATACATATACATATATATATGTCGGCGAGACAGCGCTTCGATCAACCGTGATTGAAACGTCAAGCAATATCTGCTGTCAAAACATTGCTTGGGAGTGGTCTGTGCTTGGTCCGTTGTCGGGTAGTTGCAAAACGTCACAAATTCTTATACTAGCAAAGTAAAGGGAAAGTATGCACCTGCTGCGCCACCTGCACAGCCGGCCCGGCTGTGAGCTGACTATAAAAAGACTGGATCGCAGTCAATCGGGACATTCTGTTGCCGAACGCCATAGCGAACGGACTTAAGCACAGAACTCTCCGCGTTTCGTAATCCAGTGAATTATTAAAAACATTTTAAGAAGTGTAATAATTATACCTAGTGATTAAAAGTAATTCAGTGATAGATCTGTTTTTGAACTATTCGAATCCACCAACCCCCATAATGGCTGGTGGTGATGAGCCTTGTGAAGGCCCGGCTCCGTCCCCGACATCAGAAGTGGGATACCTACGGGTCCATGAGCAAACACGAAGAATGGTGGAACACGAAGCGAATAAAACGGAAGAAACAAAACAGCGGGACACATCGTCACCAGTGGAAGTGACCCAGAAGCGACAGTCAACTACAAGCGACGCGTGGACGTAGGCACCATGGCCACCGACAGATTTTAAAAACACATCAGGTCAGTCGTTAACTTTTCACTACGATTCCGATATTTTGTTCACTAATAAAAGTGTAGCTAGATTCTGGGGTAGAGTTGAGTCGCACTTATTCAGTTTAGTGGGTATTTGTCAAAAAAAGTACTAAAGGGTACTGGTAAAAGCAACACTCCAAGTAAAAGTTGAATATTGCGTGATAGAAATTAATAATCATTTGAAACAAAGTTTATTGCACGTTTTTCTAACGATTGCTTTCGTAGTGATATAATATAACCGAACGCGAAATGTTTCTACAGAGATTTAGTGTTGATTAATATGACCACTACGCAATTTACCTACCATTATTAAAGTTTGTCATTTAAAAATTGCGCCGTGAGGGTGAATCAATCATACACAGTACTTAGTAGTAGGAGCGGCTGCGGTAATAATAATCTACCCTCTGTTCATGATTTTCCAATCGGTCTGTAGAATTGAATTTGTTTACGTTTTGTATAGTTTCTTACTCGGTGTACTTGAGCTGGTGTATAGTTTAGTGCCTATAACAACGATCCTAATGTTACTTTTAACTATGGTGATCGCTATGACCTAACATATTTAAGCTGGAGACACTAATAGGATTAGAAAAATATTAGGACAAGAATTTGAAATTGAAGTTTGATTTTTATCATTAGTGTTTCATAATCTGTAAAAACTTGGTAATTCAAAAATTATTATACAAAGTAAAGCTTGTTATTAAAGTGAAAATAATGATTTAATTTAAATATTTTCTTGTATCCACGTCGTGGATTAGATGTTGACATTGACGTATCCTAATTAAAGTGTAACTTTGCTAGATTGATTTGAATTTCCTTTTTTTATTGGATTTAAAGTTAGAATGACCGACTTAAAAAGATGCCCGAGGGGCAAGTACCCATTAAGTTTCTAGATTCTGAGAATTCTGAATTGGTCGAGTCAGTGTCCTCTAGAGTCGCAGCTATGAAATCACAGGGATGATTTCATGTCTCACATATTGTATAGGCTACAGGGATAACCGGACAAAGGAGGCACTGTGGAGGCACTGTATCCAATATTTTTAATTATTGTAAAAAGCGGTATTTTTTATTTATGGGTGCTTGTTCTTGAACTATTGAATGTCTATCTTCTTTACATATGATGTAACATTTTATTTGTTGCTTGGGATACTGTGCTTGCTGTTTTTGTTTCAGGAAAAGATACTCGAACTTAGCAGCTAACAGCGAAGCCATGAGTCATCTGCTTCAGCTGCCGCGGTACAAGATATCACGCAAATAACTGCGCGAAGGCGAGCGACAGGGCGCCTTCATCCACCGGGAAGAGGGTTGACGTGTGACGTCACCACACCACACCATATGAGGCAATCTGGTGAGGAGTTCTCATTTTATTGTGATTCAGTTGCCGAGTGATCGCTTATGGAAGAGTTGATTTCCAATAAGTTCCATGGCAATTGGTTGTATAATGCAGTGACTATGTATGACTTGTATCGGTCTAGCTAAAATTTGTTAGTACTGTGCAGTTAATCGAGTTACTGAAGCGAGCATATTAGAAATGTTGACATGTAGTTTTGCGATAAACTTGACGTCCAAACATGCGCGTACTTGGTCGATAGGTTGAGGGAAATGCCTGGGAGCTATGTACCATTTGAAGTAGATGAACAAGATAGTGAGACTGATAGGGAGGTTCTCAGTTCGGTTGGTCGACCGTACCAGTCACTTCACCGTATCCGTAGTCCGGTAGAAGTCGGCATCTGCTCTGAGCAGTCCGTGGATACACGGTGCGCGGTAAGTGCTGGCGGTGGTCGGGGCTCTCGCAGAGACTGTAGAGTCATAGGGTTGACTCGGCGATCCCGTGGGCCCTAGCCCTAGGCTACGAATGAGATACCTGTTTTGTCGAACGGATTTTTCGGTTTTTTGTTGGCTCTCAACTATACGCAGAATCGCGTTACCAAATCAAATCCCCTAGAACTACTAATAGGTAAAGTTGCGCGACCACTAGGAATAGCACAAGTTGTCGATGACGAACAAGTTGATATCGCACAGGTCCGAAATATAGCTGTAGAAAAGATACAATCAAACGCTCAATATGATAAGTCACGGTTTAATTGTAATAAAGCCAAATTGAACAAATTTTCTGTAGGAGACTTTGTTTTATTGCAAAATGAAGAAAGCAACCAAACAAAGTTAGACCCGAAATATAAAGGGCCGTTTAAGGTAATAGAGTTGTTAGAGGGGGACCGCTATTTGCTAAAGGCTTTATACAGTAATAGAACGTACAAGTATGCACATGAACGGTTGCGAAGGATGCCTGAAGGTCAAGTAGTCATAGAAGATTTAGTTGATCATGGTAATGATACGGTATAGCGAGTTAGAGACACATCGCGTGATTAAATACGGTAACACTCGATTGAGGTGTTGCTTGAGCGCTCGATGGAGGCGCGGATCAAATATGACACTCGATGGAGGTGTTGTATGGCTGTGTGATCATAATGCTCGATAGAGGCGTTATGTGTGCTTGAGAGAGGCAATGTACGTAATCACGATATGTGTTTAGTTTGGTGTGTTGATCATAATATGAGATTGAGTGACCTTCAGGAATTCTGTTTGATTTAAGTTAAGAGTCACAGTAGTGTACATAATTTATATGGCATGCTAAGCAGTGTACTGTAAATATTAAGGAACTATATTGCAATAAACTTGATTACACGTGTATCAGCATTTTTTATGGTCAGAGATGACCGAGCGTTGGCACATATTACTGGTGTGATAATTTGTTTTCAGACGCACACGAGGACGTGTGATGCGGCAGGATGGCCGTGTCGGCGAGACAGCGCTTCGATCAACCGTGATTGAAACGTCAAGCAATATCTGCTGTCAAAACATTGCTTGGGAGTGGTCTGTGCTTGGTCCGTTGTCGGGTAGTTGCAAAACGTCACAAATTCTTATACTAGCAAAGTAAAGGGAAAGTATGCACCTGCTGCGCCACCTGCACAGCCGGCCCGGCTGTGAGCTGACTATAAAAAGACTGGATCGCAGTCAATCGGGACATTCTGTTGCCGAACGCCATAGCGAACGGACTTAAGCACAGAACTCTCCGCGTTTCGTAATCCAGTGAATTATTAAAAACATTTTAAGAAGTGTAATAATTATACCTAGTGATTAAAAGTAATTCAGTGATAGATCTGTTTTTGAACTATTCGAATCCACCAACCCCCATAATGGCTGGTGGTGATGAGCCTTGTGAAGGCCCGGCTCCGTCCCCGACATATATATTCACGCCCATATTCCTAAAAGGGGTTGACTTGACTGAACATTAGCAACTGATGTTATACTACTAGCATACCTACTTAAATATGGGCTTAAAGATCGACAAAAAGTGTAATTACTTACATTAACATCCTCATGTTTTTTAAATTGGTCGGCTTCAGTTACCTACAAAATATTTATAAACAATTTTAGATAATTTCGCGTGACTGGCAAAGTAACGGCTTACCTTTTTTCCTATAGATGCCATAGTACAAATTTAATTTTGTGAAAGTTTTAGCAACTCTATATATATATTGACTTGGATATGCGACTGCACTCTCTCGCATTTGAACCACGACTGACAAAGCAAACGTCATGGTGTGTGCGACACAGATATCGCTATACGAAGTCGAAATTTTTGCCGATTGCCTCTTTCCAAAGATCGATGTGCATTCTTTATCGCCGTTTACTGTAGTTGTTTTATGAAATATTATAGTTCAGTAGCGGGTACCATAGAGTATAGAATGTTGAAACTGTGACAAATTAACTGTGTTGTTTTATTGTCTGTTTTTTTTCTAATCTTTTAATTAAGGAGCTGTGAAATCATAATTGACAGATTACACGAAGCGAGTATAAAGAAACAGGTTAAGAAATTAAATGATGTCCATTATTGATACTTTTAATATTATAATCAAACGCCAATAGAGATTTGTAAAAGTTTATTAGTAAACGTGAGTGCATGTTACAAAACTAATCCATCCTCGTCTTGACGTGCTTCTCGGTGATCTTGTCCTTCTCGATGATGTACACGACGGCGCCCCAGCCCGTGATCGCGTCCCGGTCAGCAGCGTTCACCAATGCCTACAATTTAATTTAGTCAGTTTCAGTTCACACTTAGGTACAACCAGAGATGGGCATTAATCGATTAATTAATCGATTAAAAAAGTTAATCGTAAAAGTTAATCGCGATTAATTTAATCTAGATTAACTTAATCGAGAGAGTCTTCGATTAAAGATTAACTAATCGTCATTTTAATCGATTAAATTTCACGATTAATTTTGCGATTAAGTTGGAAACACGCGCATTTTGTGCTTTTTACGAAAATATGTCTTGTCCAGGGACAGGGACAGAAAATGTACCTTTAGAAGCTTTTTGGTTCGGATACCTTTGTATCCGTCCGTTCCCTCTTCCCTCCTCTTCCCTCTTTTTGGTTCGGATACCTTTGTATCCGTCCGTTCCCTCTTCCCTCCTCTTCCCTCTTGTTACAGTAATACAAGATGCTTTTTATAGTGCAGTACTCTAGGCAGGGACTTAGACTTACAAAAAATATCTTATTTTATCTAATAGGTATTAGTTAATCTAATCGAGAAAAATTAATCAAATTAACTAATCGATTAAAAATTTAATCGCTAAAAATTAATCGACGATTAACTTAATCGAGATTAAATTAATCGGAACTCGTACGATTAGATTAACTAATCGTCAATTTTAATCGTTAATCGAGATTAAAAAAGTTAATCTTAATCGTTAATCGATTAACTTTTGCCCATCTCTGGGTACAACCAGGCAAAAGATGTAACACTGTCTCAGAATCAACAGTCTACATAAGAATGGGCTTATAACTTGCAATACGTATTTGATAATAGTGAAAATTAATTGTATAATTGAAACCACTAAACACTCATTCAAAAATATACGGAACCAATAACTTTTGGTTATTATACTATTCTTAAGTGGAGAAAAACTAAAAAAAAAACTTGTTTTGACTACTGATTTTTATGACGTCACAAGCCAGTATCTTCATAGAAGCTTCATACTAACAGATCGTTTTTGATATTTCATAAAGAGTAGCTGATTTGAGCTGTCATTAGATACCGTGTTACTAAGTTTTTGGTAAATAGGTATAACCACCGAAATTGTAATTTAAAAAGTTTTAAAGGCAGCTTGGCTCAAGGGATATCACCAGGGGACGTCACATGTTTCCACGAGCAACAAAAAAAAGTATTGACCCTTAAAATAAAATGAAAGTTTCACCTGTGCATCAAATCTGGAGACAGATCAAACTTAAATTTTACACACAAAATTAATTATTTATGTATTGTTTCGTACTAAACAATAGGAAAAAAAAAATTAATCCCCTTCTGGAAAGTAGTAGTAATGTGTGCATAAACAATGTGATATATAATTTTACGAAGACGTCATAAGTTTCATATAAATTCCGTACACTACACTACCTTCTTTACCTATTTATTTTGTGGTCCAGTCACGACTTCGCGCGACAAGTAGAGCGGCGATCGGCGCCAATACGAGAGAGTGAGAGACAATGCTCGGCCCTTCCGCTCCCACCTATGGCCGCCGCTTCCCGTGTCTGGGCCTTTAACTGGCGCACAGTACTCATAACCAATGTGCGAAAGCTTTGATACCTGTGAGATGGTCTCGAACAGCTCGTCCGGCTTCAGGTTGGGCTCCCAGAGCGCCTCACACATCCCGTACAGCTGCTCGGAACACGTGCCCGACACTGCAAAGTCTTCTGGCTCATTTGGGCATCCAATCTGAAAATTAAATAATCGAATATATTTATTAGCTTCAATAGAAAATACGTCCATTATTAATTTAAGAATATTTGTGACAAAACAGTCAAAGAAATAGAAAAGGTTTTGGTTTTGTTGTAATGTTTCAGTGATAAAGTAGAAATAATGTTTTAATATCCTCAAAAGCTTTTTTCTTTATTTCAAAAGGTTAACAAGCCAGAAGCAAGGTAGAGCCTTCTTTCGACACATCACATTGGTGTATGTTAAAATGTTCAATTCTCCAAGTCTTAATCCTAATAAACTGAATATATTAGATCTGATTTCTTGGTAACCAGAGATATTCTGATTAACACCAGCGCCGGTCAAGTGTCGGTCAAAAATTGATTTTCGCATTATTATGTGATACTGATTGTGAATAACAGAATATGATTATTTGAAAAGCTGCATATTATGATTTAGGCTCTGAATCGCACTCAGTGGCGAGCTCTAGGGGAGGCCTATGCTGGAGAGCAAGACAATCTTCGAAATGAAATGAAATAAAATTAAAGATTGTTAAATGAAAGATTGTTAAATAAAGGCTATTATTATTATAATATGATTATCTTGGGAAGGAGTCACAATCTTCAGCAGTGACGAAACGATTGAAGGGAGAGAGAGAGAGAGAGATGAATATCTTACCACATCCATATTGCACACATAAGGCTTGGCAGTATAGGGGTCAAGTCCCGCAATGACTGGCTCGATGAAGTATGGTCCAAATCTCCTCTCATACAGCAGGTTGGACAGCATGGCAGAGAACGTCTTGGGGCTCATCACTCTGTTTTCTTTCAGCTCGTATAGATTCATTCTGGAATGTATTAATATAAAAAAAAAACATAAACACAGTGCAAGTTCGCAAGTCCTATTTCAACTTTTAACACTTTCCCAACCAGGTAGAAATTAAAACACCCCACATACGTGCCACCCCACACCAGAAGTGGGCGCTTTTATAGTACAATTCACCCAGTGTGTTGGACCGGCAGTTGCATAGAACTTACGAGCACCCACCACTCACCAGGTTGGTTGTTAGTTATGAAAGTGTTAAGTCAACAATGTTTCTCTGCCGTTACTTATCAGATTTTATGATTTCAGATTTTCTAGATAATTTGTTGCATTAATTAGGTAATGACTGAATATTGAATTTCTAGCAATGGTTTAGTTGGTCGGAAACTGTAATTTAAGAGATTTTCTGTGAGAGTTGAACATACTATAAAGTCAGATTTATCATGGGCTAGAGTATACTGACAGTTAGGAGCATACAAGCACAATGTGATTAAGATTACTGTTTGGTAATATAAAATTTTATCAATAAAAGCCAGCCATACCATACTACTTGAATTAATAAATCCAGTGATTGATAAAGTTAGTGGTATAGGATTTAAATTATATTTATACCTGAACTTTAGCCTCTGAAACACGGTCTGTGTGTCAGTAGCAAGCCCCGGAAGACCCACATATAGTGTATTCCCCATTCGCTGCACCTTGGGGAAGTTTGTGGAT
This sequence comes from Apotomis turbidana, assembly GCA_905147355.2. Taxonomy (NCBI): domain Eukaryota; kingdom Metazoa; phylum Arthropoda; class Insecta; order Lepidoptera; family Tortricidae; genus Apotomis; species Apotomis turbidana. The sequence continues at coordinate 19,742,291 of LR990289.1, read as the reverse complement.
ATCGTCTGCGCCTGGATGCCGTAGCGCTTGTCTGTGGCGATGGCCACGCAGTCCTGGCCTTTCATCGCTACCACAGCACCTCCGTTGTAGGCTAAAATCGACTATGAAAGCAGAAAATGATGTTTCATTATACGAGAAATTCCATTGTATTTTGGTCACATGAATATCACTTTTTAATCTTTTCAGCAGTTAAAGTTATAACAAGAAATTGTAAAATAAAGAATATGAAAATATGTAACATTTATAAACTTTTGAAGAATATTTTGAACCAAAATTGCTTTGTAATGACGCTAACATAACCACAACCGGTGAACGAAATACTTATTGAAAAATAGGAACATTATCTTAATAATCATAAATAAAGTCAACAATATAGATTTCCTTACCATTTTCTATTGTTTTACACTACTTTTTGTTTCTAAAGTGAATTATTTTAATCAAACTGCGAATTAGTGGACTCAAAAATGACATATCATTCGGCGACAGAAGCTAGTACAGATAATAAATTACCACACTCAGCTTGCGTTTCGTTTCGTTCGTAAAAATAATAAATAAAAATATAACTAGTTATAACAAAATTAAACAAGATTACTTTGATTAAGAATTTATTTTACTCAGTTCATCAGCATACATATCCAGCCGGGTAGTCATATTGAAACTCCAGTGATCTTTAATCTGCCTGCATAGATTTAAATCCAATTCTGTAACTAACAAACCGTCCTTTACTCTCGAAAGGCTGGGAGTTCTACATCCATTGGGAGCAGTAACATAACTGGATCCATAGTAACTTCTAGTCACTTTGTTAATTCCGTCTAGAAGAGTGAATTCTTCTGAACCAACTCTGTTAATGCTGCATGTGAAGTAACTATTCGCTATAGCAGCATTTCGGGCTTCGATCCCCCAGAAGGATTCACCAAATTCTGATATTGTTGCAGAAGGATTGAAGACGATTTCAGCGCCATTCAGTGCAAACATCATCCAATTAAGTGCTTGGTGGCGACCATAGCAAATGTTGACGGCAATTTTTCCATACGTTGTCTCAAAAACAGGATGACCAGCATCGCCCGGCGAATAATATGATGTTTCGTTAAAGCTTCCAACACTTGGTAAATGATTCTTGCGATGTTTACCCATCACATTACCATTTTCGTCAATAACTACAGCTGCGTTCCACCACACTCCACAGCCATCTTTTTCTAGAATCGGTGATATGACAACCATCTTATGTTTCTCGGCTAATTTAGTAAGAAATATAACACTTGTTCCGTTTTCGGGTGATTCGGCGAATTCCGACCATCTTTCCTTTTCTCTTGTGCATAGAAAGAATGGCATAGACCATGTTTCTTGCAAGCAGAGAATCTGCACTCCTTCCTCAGCTGCTATTTCTATAATCTTTTCTATTTTGCCGAAAATTGCTTCCCTTTGCTGTTTTATAGGGGCGGTAGTAGGCAAAACAATTGAATGTTGAATTAAACCCACTTTCACTAACCTCGGTTTTCTTAATTCTTCTTTCGCTGCATTGAAAGAGTATCCCGCTATTTCGAACCCATTTTCTTTACAGAATGTAATTGTCAATTCCTTAAGATTCAACTCATAGTGATCTTCTCTGCCATAGTATATTCTATTGAATTCCTTCAACTGTTCTGGGGGTAAATATTGCTTTATTAAACTGTCAATAGACCGATCGGGCTCCATATTTGATACAGTGTGAAGATAAATCTTAAACGAGTCAATATCTTTTAACAAACTTATGTGATTCAGTTAAAATGTCGCTACAGTTGTACGCTACATGATAATTGGTACCTGCTTGCGTTAGTTCACGGTTTGAGCACCGTCTCACATAAATTTGTAGCACAGGTTACGTAAGTCTTTGCGTAGTAAATAACTGATTGGATGTTTAATGTATTAATGGAACTCTGTAAAGATTATTATGATTTGCTTTTAAATTTTCATAGCATGTAATAAGGTTGATAGTAGCTTGTTCAGCTTGTTCTGATTCGGTTTCCAAGCAGGCGTAGGTTTGTATTAACATAGTGGCTCGCGACACTTTATCCATATTTACTGGTCCATCAAGAGATTAATTAGGTACTAGGTATGTTAAGACTAATACTAGTTGATACTATGGCTGCAAATGTATTACCTTACCATGTTTACTCTTTAGAAATAAGCGTTAAAGGTTTGCCTCTTCTTTTTACCCGGGTAGGTTCGTCAGTTACCTAATTGGCCAAAAACAAAAAAAGGGTTTCTTTTCTGTTAAGGATACATTAAATAGTACCTGTTACTACTAAATATGTTTCCTACTATAGGAACAGTAAGAAACATATTAAGTATTCCTATGTACAAGCTGGTGGTAAATAACGATTTAAGTTAATTTACTTGGCTATGTACCTATGCCCATTTTCCTTATTATTATATAAGAAATCGAGTTACTACTAGTATAAAACGTGTACCCAGTTATTATCTAACATTAATCACAAATCTTGAACGCATGCATTTGTCAACTAGTATTACAATTAAATAGAGGGTATTATCTTTTATTTTCACTCCGGAAAGTAGTTAGATATAGGCCTACATTCAAGATTATTATACAAAGAGACGCGTTGTTCATAAACAACAGGTTTGTTTAAGTCACGTATCCAAGTTCTATATTGATATACCAAATATTTTTCACTCGGATATCGTCTCGCATTTATCATTATAAGGTCGAAGGTTGTCAAGCATTGTCGGACCACACAGATCCATTGCACACGCTGTATCGTAGATCGTAGACCTATATAAGGCGCAGCGCAAGCAGGCCCCGTCACTGGCCACAGATCCTTCACTCGGGCACCATGGACGGCGAAACTCTAAGCTTGGAAGCCATCGTCAACAACAACCTCAGCGGCCGAGACCTTGACGAGTTCAACAGAATCTACTACGGAAGAAAGAACCACAATGAAGTGAAGCTGAAGGAATCTTCCATCACCGCTGCGAAGGAGGCAGACTTCGAAATCGCCGCTTACGCATTCCCGGCTAAGAAGGAACAAACCAGACCTCCCAGGATTGTCAAAGTTGGTATCATTCAGCACTCCATCGCTATCCCGACTGACCGTCCCATAAACGAGCAGAAAAAAGCCATCTTCGACAAAATGAAGAAGATTATTGACGTCGCTGGTCAAGAGGGTGTAAACATCATTTGTTTCCAAGAGTTATGGAACATGCCGTTCGCTTTCTGCACCCGCGAAAAGCAGCCATGGTGCGAGTTTGCCGAGTCAGCTGAAACGGGTGAGACTACAAGGTTCCTTCGCGAGTTGGCCATCAAATACTCAATGGTCATCGTCTCTTCGATTCTTGAGAGGGACGAGAAGCACGCAGACATTCTTTGGAACACCGCCGTAGTCATCAGCGATTCTGGCAACGTGATCGGCAAGCAACGCAAGAACCATATCCCAAGGGTCGGAGATTTCAACGAATCCAACTACTATATGGAAGGAAACTCCGGACATCCAGTCTTCGCGACTCGCTACGGTAAAATCGCCATTAATATTTGCTTCGACCGCCACCACGTCCTTAACTGGATGATGTTCGGTCAAAACGGTGCGGAGATCGTGTTCAACCCGTCAGCTACGATTGCGGCTGAGGCTGGCAGTGAGTACATGTGGAACATTGAAGCGAGGAACGCTGCTATCACTAACTGCTACTTCACTGCTGCTATTAACCGAGTGGGTTACGAAGAGTTCCCTAACGAGTTTACCTCAGCGGACGGCAAGCCGGCACACAAAGACTTAGGGCTGTTCTATGGCTCCAGCTACTTCACTGGCCCTGACGGCGTGAGGTGCCCAGGGTTGTCACGCACCAGGGACGGCCTGCTCATCGGAGTGATGGATCTAAACCAGAACAGGCAGATCAAAGACCGCCGTTGCTACTACATGACACAGCGCCTGGATATGTACGTCAACAGTCTCAGCAGAGTATTGGATTTGGACTACAAGCCACAAGTCGTACATGAGCATGAGAAGCCTGAGAAGTAAATAACGATTCATATTTTTGTTCGCAACGGTATATTTTAATAAACGATGTATGTATATATTTTATTCTATTTCTGAATTTTACTTGTATTATTTTCCGCACCCATCTTGCTATATAGCTGAGTAGTTATAATAGAATTTATTCTTTAGTGTAACATAAAGTTACCCATGTACAGTTAATTACCTACCCATCTGTATGTATGATCAATTCAAATGGGTCAGTACTCAGTAGGTAGAAATCGAAATCTATAAGAGATCTAAAGGAAATCGGTTTAATTGAACCTAGTTAAAATTCTGTAAGTAATCGCATGTCGTATTGTAACATGTCGTATTGTAACGTCGTATGAAATGTGTGAGACTAAAAAAAAATGCAATTTTTATTCAATCTAAAATCGACGCAGATTTCCCTATCTCATAGTTTCTGACTTCTCCCTACTGACTGACCCATTTAGATTGATCACCCGGTTTCTATAACTTTCGTTACATAAGGGACGCGATGGTGATTCTGTTCTCATTAAGCATACATAGCTAATTATTATATGATACCTACTTCAGCTTATTAGCAGGAGATATTTAGTCAAATTAGTGATACCACAGAGTAGGTATACTCGGCGTGATTTCCGTACCTACCGTACTATTTTTTAATAAAAAAAAAAACTAATAAACAGAAAGTGATAAATTAACGATGTAAGACAATTAATTTTCCTCCAGGGCCCATCTATTTTTTTCATCTTGTATGCAAAATGAGTTTTATTGTATGCTATGACAATCACTACTTAACGCTATATTAAGTGATCTTTATGGTTTTCTTCTAACGGTTTTCCATTACAGAGTAGGTACCTAAACCTAGACAAGTAGACATTAGTTATTGTAAACACGATTCCTATTTAATTTACCACACACGTAGCTAATAAATACGAAGATGGATTGCTGCTGAATGTTTTGACTTACTGATCTCATTAACGCATAATTACATGGATTAATTAAGTATATTAATTACAGAATAAGTATTACTTAGGCACCTAAAGTTCTGTGAATAGAGAGCCTCTATTGACCGAAGTCTCTAATATTTTTTTTTTTTTTTTTATTATTATTAGAGACTAAACGACTAGGGGTGACCTTACAAAGGGTCCGGTAGTTCTGAATTTTTGATATGTTGTCTAGAATGGTTAGTGCGTGTTTAAAATGAAAAATGCAGAATTACCCCTCCTCCGCGCGCGCCGCCGTATTATAAAACCGTTTCTTCAGATTTTTGCTGAAATATCGTCGTTAAGGAGCATTTTAGCTAAAAAAAAGCTTATGCAATGTTTTAGAGAAGTAAATAATATAATAAGTGATATAATTATATACTAACGAGCAAACCGATCGCCTGATAGAAAGCGATTACCGTCGCCCATAGACACCTGCAATACCAGAGGGGTCACAAGTGCGCTGCCAGCCTTTTAGGCCGGGAGTACATTCTTTTCCTGAAGGTTTGAACGTACCTATATCGGTTCATAGCAATAACATCTACGTCTGGTTACAGTTTGTGGCTATAAAAATTAACAATACACGCAACATATAGTGCAAGTACAAGCATAGACGTTAATAATAGACTAGATAGACATTTTTGACTCATCATGACGGGAGCTTCTATATCAGTGGTTACTATGGACCACTTTTATTGAACTAGTAGAGGCTTCCGGTTCGTGTCCCAAGATGGCCGCATGCGTTTAAGTTGCGTTGTTCATTATTTATTCATTTTTGTTGTTCAATGTGTAGTATTGATAGCGTATTGTGCAGTGATCTAACGTATGAGTGAATAGCTAATGAAGAATTCAACTTGAAGCGTTCATAGCCCTTCCTGGGTCAAGGCCCGATAGTCCGCGTGGTTTTTTGTAAATCGCTATCACTTTACAAAAAGCAAAACCTCACCGAACAACGGCAGGCTCTACGAGCAAACTTGAAATTGGCGAAATCATCATTAACTCTGATGGAAGCCATATTTTAAAATTAGATTAGATTGAACTAGTAAACTAGTAAGTGTAGCGCCTGCGTTTCAGCTTTTCCAAAATGTATTTGTATGTCCGGATTTCCCGCCGTACTCGCCTACAGGCAGCTTTTCTCAACCGATTCTAGTAAAATTTTATGAGCAGGTGCAATTAATAGCTTGTTTTGTCGAGACAGTTTTCTAAAATTTTAATAATGGCGGCGATAATAATATATTCTTTATTGCACAAAAGAAAACTTATCATGCTGGGTGGGGTGCCCCTTGGGGTAGTGGAGAGTTTCAAGTACCTGGGGCATTTTCTCACCAGTGATTTGTATGATGACATGGATTTGGAAAGGGAAAGGAGAGCTATGGCCGTGAGGGGGAATATGGTTGCCCGCAGATTTGCACGTTGTAACACTCAAGTAAAACTGACGCTTTTTAAAGCATATTGTCAAACTTTCTACACGTGCAGTCTGTGGGCGAAATTCACCCAGAGGGCCTATAGCTCTCTAAGAGTCCAGCGGGCCTATGATGGTTGCTTTTATCCTGCGATAATTAAGTGATAAAGCATCCGTCACGTTTTGACAAGATGCGAGTGTAAGTGACAGATGCTTTGTCACTTATTTATCACGTGATAAACGCAACCATCATAGGCCCGCAGTACAATAATGTCTTGAGGATGCTGTTGAGGTTGCCGAAGCACTGTAGTTCATTGGGCATGTTCGCGGAAGCGAGAACAGACGACTTTTACGCCATTAATAGGCTATTTGACTGATGTTGAATTCTACAGCGTACTGTAGTTATATGAATAAAATTAGCTAAATATATCACGAAACAAAGAAAAAAAATCCAGAAACATAGGTATATCTTTTTTGGAAATATGTGACTTCAAAGGTACGCAAATTTTATGTTTTTTTTTTTTAATCCAAAATTAATTTTGAAAATGTTTTCAGAATCCTCATAATTTTACGAAACAATAATTGTATGACAACTATGAACTTAAACGCACTTTTTCACGGTGAAAATGCCAAATTTCTTAATTTTTCCATACAATTATTGGTAGAGTCTGGCCATCGAAACGTGATATTGACCTTGAAACAGAATTCTTTATATGGCAATACTCAACACTTGTCAAACCCTAGTACGTTGGCTGTCAAGTCTTGTCAATTTTCGGAATACCAAACAGTTATCTTGCGTTATTATGTCGAAACCTATAAAAAGTTCAGCTAGGAAGTTAATTTATACAATGATGTGTAAATTTAAAGCAAAACAAGAAGAGCGAGCCTCTGCTTTCCGCGAGAAAGAACGATATTTCCATGAAATAATGGCTGCCACAGGTTAGTGCACTGTAATGATTTTGATATTTTTGTTGAATAGTTTGTGTACTCCTTATTTCAAGATAATTATATTTCGTTGGACTAAACATATTATTCGTTTAATTATGCTTTTGTTGTTGATTTCAGTTTGAAATAGTAGTTTCTCCTACATTTTAGAGGTTATGTTCGGATTGTTATCGGAAAGGTATTTATTGCATGTTTTTTATTTCAGAGAGGATGAGAGATAAACTTGATGACAGCAGCTTAAATGAGTTGAATGATATTACTAAGGCTGTGAAGAGTTTACAACAACTGGAGGAAAATTGTCAACTCAAAACAGAAATTCAATTTGTGCAAGAAATTTCTGCAATGACAGGTATGATATTTTAACTGTAAATTAACAATTAAAAGTGTGTTAAAATCCAAATTTACATTATATAGCTATAAATAAGCAAGGAAGTCACATATAGTTGCCCAAAACAATTTATTAACCACACCACCTGCTATTGGTCCCGGGGTCGCAGGTTAGGAATGTAACACTTTACCTCATAGGGATGATTAGTTAGATCACTCATAATATAATAAGTAATAGATTACATAGTGATAGATGCTTCCAATAACCAGAAGCTATACTGTTATTTAAACAATATAATGTATTTATTTTTTTCTAATTTTCAGATGTTGGTACTGCGACTATCAAAAGAATAAAAAAAGAAGGACAGTCAAATGCAGGTGTTTGGAATACTCCCGGGAAAAAGCGTCCACATAAACCGACAGTTGCCAATTTGGATAGTTTTGACATTAACGCGGTCAGGCAGAAGATCAATCAATTCTACACAGTTAAGAAACAGGTGCCTACTTTACGTACCTTGTTGACAGATTTAAGAGAGAGCATTAGATTTACCGGATGTCGTGAAACGTTGCGCAAAATTTTAATATCCAATGGCTTTGAGTTGAAAAAAAATATAAACGAGCGTAGTATAATCATGGAGAGATATGACATTGCAGCATGGAGGCACAGATTTTTGAGAGCCATGAGTAAATACCGCCAGCAAGAAAAGCCGTTAATTTATATGGATGAAACATATATTCATCAAAATTATAGGCCAAAAAAATCGTGGCAAGGTCCTTCAACTAGAGGTGTGGTTGAAAAAATCTCCCCAGGGAAACGGGTCATTATTGTACATGCCGGGTCCGAAAAAGGATTTGTACCGAATGCCCTCTTGGTTTATAGCACAAAATCATTGTCAGCTGATTATCATCATGACATGAACCGACAGAACTTTATAAAATGGCTGCAAGAGAAGTTAATCCCTAATTTAAGGGAACCAAGCGTAATAATAATGGATAACGCAAGTTATCATTCAACTCAGGTTAATAAACCACCCACGATGCATCAGAGAAAGGCAGACATTCAAGATTGGCTAACTACCAATGGAATCGCTTATGAAACCTACATGTCAAAGGAAGAGCTGATGTGTCTGGTGGACAGATACAAGCCCGACCCAAAATATGAGGTTGACAAGATTTTGAAAGAAAATGGTCATGAAGTTCTACGGTTGCCCCCATACCATTGCGACCTTAACGCCATTGAACAAATATGGAGTTTAGCTAAAAGGAAAGTTGGCAGCAAAAATATGGGTCTAACTGTAAAAGAAGTAGAAAAAGCGATTTCAACGGAATTTGGGACTGTAACTCCAGAGGACTGGAAAAAATGCACTGATCATGTACTGCATGTGGAACAAGAATATATAGAACGAGATGGGATCGTCACAACATTAGAACCATTCATTATAAATGTAACCAGTGACAGGGACTCGAGTAGTGAGTCTGAGGAGCCCATTGAGTTTTTGGAATCTGATTTTGAGTATGATAGTTAGTTATAGGAGAATAGTTCTAGATTAGTTCAGAGAATGATTATAATGATTCTATGATAGTTGAAAGAATGTTATTTTATTCAATAAAATGGTTATTAATCATTAAATCAGTATGCTGTTTAACTTTAATAAAGAATTCCTGTGGTGTAACAATAGTAGTTTATGCAACAGTATAAGAGGGGTCAAATAATGCGAGTGGCATTGGCAACAATGTGAGCGTTAGCAATCATCCTTAGGGAAGAGGCCGCGAGCATTTTTTTTACCTACTTATACAACATTGCATACAATATTTGTTCTACGACTCGGTATTTTGAAATAAATAAAATATAAATGCATAAAACAACAAAAATGTTTTCATGTTCCCGCTCGGAACCATGAAAAATAAATGAAATCTAGTATATACTTTTTTTTTAATTGACGGCCATCTGCCAGTAAAACTTGAAGTTATACGTAAAGGTATCCATTCACTATACATCCTGCAGTAAAGATTAAACCGGATATCAGGAAGTGGTTCTAGTACAAACACTAATGTATTACGGCAAATTTACATAAAATTTTGTAATAATGAATGCGAAAGTATTAAAACTGTTTAATCCTAGTTCATGCAGGGTTACCATACATATATTTTTTAAATATCGCGGGCAATTTTCAGTATCACGTTTCGATGGCCAGACTTTACCTATACCGGCCTGTGACGTCACTAGCCTGACGCGTTTTGTATGGAGCGTTTTTAGCGCTACGTAGAAATGTTGAACTTTGACGGTCATTTCTGACTTTTAGAGCAGTTTAAGTGTAGTCAGTCCCATATAGACATTTGATCACAATAAAAAATAGAATCGATTGACATCCTCAAAAAAAATTAGTCAACATGTCTATTGCGTCTTTGCTTGCCCGCGTGCGAGGCAGCAGCAACTGCCTCCTAAGGACATTATCTGAACGTCTTGATTGTCATCTCACTAAATACCTACTGGATTGAGGTGACATCAGGCAGGGCTAAATAGTGTAGTTGTTTTTATTTGTATATACTAACATAGGTAATTAAGTTCTTTGTAACTAACACAATATGGATCTAGGTCTGAAATAAACATCTATATATTTTATTTTTATCGTACAAAAGGGGGTATTAATGCCATTGGGCATTACTCTACCAGTTAACCTTAAACTTTACTCTACCAGTTAACCTTAAACATTACTCTACCAGTTAACCTTAAACATTACTCTACCAGTTAACCTTAAACATTACTCTACCAGTTAACCTTAAACATTACTCTACCAGTTAACCTTAAACAAATCAGAAAAATTGTAGGCGGCGCAGAAACAGGAAGATAAGATAAGATAAGATAAATCTTTATTGCTCTCATATAGTGTACAGATGTCTTAATTCTAAGATTATCTATACCTAACATGACACCGACAGGAAGAGTCTAGTCCTCCAACATATCGGACAAGGCACAAGACTGTCGGACCACGCACTTCCCGATTGTTTCGTTTTGACCACCTATAAGTTTCTCTCTGCAGGCGTGACTTTTCGGAACCTTTCTAAAATAACCAGTTCAGTTCGAGTCGGACTTGCGCACCGAGGGTTCCGTACAAACACTTATCCTATCACTGGCCGGGTTAAGTTAAGTTTGCACCTGTTATGTATGGCGCCGGATACAAATAAGGTGCAAAGTTAACACAACCGATCACGTTTGTTGTATGGTAGCCCCCTTAAATATTTATTTTATTCTGTTGTTTAGTATTTCTTGTTACAGTGGCAACAGAAATACATCATCTGTGAAAACTTCAACTATCTAACTATCCCGGTACCTACATGAGATACAGCCTGGTGACAGACGGGCAGCGGAGGCTCAGTAATAGGGTCCCGTTTTTACCCTTTGGGTATTATTATTATTTAAGAGTTTTACTCTTGTCGGTGCAGTTCTCTCCAGTCCGTTCTACTTAACGCCAGTTCTTTGACTTCCCGATACGACCCGACGTCTGCCTTTTTCTTGATCTGGTCCAAATAGCTAATCCTCGGCCTTCCTCTTCCTCTCCTTCCTTCAATTTCCCCCTCCATTATCTTTTGTATTAGATCGTCGTGTCGTATCAAATGACCTATCATTTTACCCTTTGGGTACGGAACCCTAAAAAGGTAACTTAAGCGAAGTGCGGCTGGTGCAACCTTGACTTGCCGCAAAGATCATTGAACACAAAGCAGCAAGAACTTTTGTTAATTATTTTCCATAGTTATCTAAACATAAACATTTATTTATAAAATTTCGATAACGGTGCTACGAACTCTTGCAACAGCTCATGTGATATCGAAACAAACAAGTTTGAGACATAACATTTGACTATTTAGATAAAGTAGTCCGCAGTCGATTAGGCAAATAATGAGATGATATGATGGGGCCTTATCGGCGGGCCCTTCCGTTTAGCTGGTGAGAATAGTAGAATGCTTCAATTCATTACACTTTCGAGAAACAAGGTTGTAAATATAGCTAAAATAACTAGTCGTTTTGTTTCTACACATGTTCCTTGACTTCCAAATGAACAGCGTAGTCTGGTGGTGGCTTCGTTAAGTATTGCGGCAAAAAGCGAAGGATTGTGTACCGTTATTGGTCATATGTTGGGCATGGCATATTAGAAGGTTGTAAGTGATCCTAAACGAGAATTAAGAACTTAGGTACCTAACACTTTATCAGGAATAGGTATGTTTTTAAAGATAAGTACAAACTAAATATGTGCGCCATTTGACCCTCTCAACGGAAGCATTTGTTGTACTTATATGTACATATATATGTCTACAACCTTATCATCCTATGTTTAATACTTTGACTTTATTATCACATGACTCAATTACCATTGATATACATGTCAAGCAAGTTAGTACCTATAGCTAATACCTATATGCTAATCCTGTAGGTATTGGCTAAGCAGGCTTGTTGGTCGACAAACATGATTTATATGCATCAACCAGTGCATTAATTCCATTACTTAGACTAGTTCCAGGCACCTACGTAACTGGATTCTTTATTTCACACCTACTGCATTATGTATTTAAATTGACAGGTCTTAATAATACCATCAGTATCTTACATTAAAACTTTCGTGAGAAATTTAAATATTGTATTAAGCAGTTTACACTCACGTGAAATTCTCAGGAACGGCCCGACGTATACGTACGTACTCCCGAATATGTAAGAATAATAATCGTAATTGTGTATAACATCATATTCATTATTTAAATTTGACAACAATGAAATTGAATAAAATTGTATACTTATGTATGGAAGCGAATATGTAATTGTAAAATTGTAACTGTGCCTCACCCTACTTAATAATTTCAAACACAATGTATATTGTTCAATGAATAAATGACTTATGACTTATGACGTGTTTCGAACTCGTATGGAGTTCTTCATCAGGGATAGTACCCGTGACGAGTTACCGCGCCGCTGTACGGGTAGCAGTCCCTGATGAAGAGCTCTATACGAGTTCGAAACATGTCGAGCCGTTCCTGGAAATTTCACGTGAGTGTAGGTAGACCGCTTATTACGACAGAAGACCGCCAAGCTCTATATCCAATGCAGTTTCTGTCCGATATCTTTTGATAATCGGTACTAATAGCAACTCACCTGTGTAAAATGTATAGAATACCTGCTGCACCTCTACTACAACTCTGACACGCGACTCTTTCTCGTACGAGACTACCTATCTCTTTTTGTACAGCACTGTGAGAGAGTGACGGGTGATGCTATGTCGCGAGCCATGAGTGACATACACATAGAAAAGTGCGTTTCCAACCCAGGGGGCGCAGATAATTCATGACATCTCAAGCACTGCGTTAAAAGCGTACGACACTTCTCAACACAATTTCACCGCAATCTTCCCACTCTCCAGGAGATGTCGCTAATGTGTGCGCCGCCACGCCATCTAGTCCTCCGCGACGCTAACTTACGTTGTCATCTTTAGACGGCTTTATGGTCTAGGGAGGAAAAGCGATTTTGCAGTTTCGTGGTGTGGTGAGCTAGTAGGCCTACTACTTCGGAGAGCACTTGAGTTGCAGCCTGTGACATCCATTACAATAATGATGTCTTTGTTTTAGGGCTGCGCCAAGCTTTTGTGGTCCATTAAAAAAGTTAAGTCGAATTAGTAAACTGAATATGCCTGTCATCGAATAGTGGACTCACAGATTTTCTAAAAAAGAGTGACCTGTGTGTTCATGTGTCTGTCCAGTCTGTGTATATTTCTGTCTATGGCATCGTAGCTCTTAAACGGGTGGACTGATTTCAATGCGTTTTTATTTTATTTGTGGTACTTCTGTACCATGGAACGGAAAACGCGCTATGCCTATAAAGGCATAATGTACGAGTTATACGCATTATGTAAGGTTATACCTCAACATACATATATATATTGTACTTACCAATATATAATGTAATATACCTAGGTCTATTTGTATATTGAAAATTGAAGGAAGGAGAGGAAGAGGAAGGCCGAGGATTAGCTATTTGGACCAGATCAAGAAAAAGGCAGACGTCGGGTCGTATCGGGAAGTCAAAGAACTGGCGTTAAGTAGAACGGACTGGAGAGAACTGCACCGACAAGAGTAAAACTCTTAAATAATAATAATATATAACCTAGGTCTATGATGTGTGGCAGCCCTGAGAAACTGGGTCTCGTTTAGTGTTAGCCAGTGCGGAGCGGCACTACAGGAACAGTTTATAGGGATGTGCAATGTACAGTCAGCTATAAAAAGTTAAACAATCCGTGAGCCGATGGAATGTCATTCGGGTTCGGCTAAAATCGGAAAGGCTTGCCTTCAAAGTTTTTCTTTCGTCATTCCCAATCCTATCCATATTCTTAACAAATGTTGGGTCCGATTGATGGTTAAATTTCATTCATGGTTACAGTCAACCGCTATTTTGTAAAAAATATCTTTCAGACTATTACAGACAATATTGATTTACACAATTTTCACACATTATTTTATACATGAGGTAAGACTATCACCGGTAGAAGACTGCCACTGTCCATTGACTAACTGTTGGTCTTACCACATTGGACAATAAACTATTTTAGTCTAACACCACCTAGTCTTACACTATTTGAACGCTGTACGTACCGTTTTTGTTATAATAATGCATACAGACTATACATATAAAACCGTGTCATGAAATGTAAATAAATAAATAAATATTAAGGGACAATCTTATACAAATCGACCTATTCCCAAACTAAGCAAAGCTTGTACAATGGGTACTAGACGACGCGACGATATACATAATATATGACGATATACATATATAGATAATAGATAACATCCATGACCCAAGCACAAATATTCGAGTTCATCACATAAATATTTGCCCTGGCCGGGATTCGAACCCAGGACCGCCGGGCCGGCTCAGTAGGCAAGTGCTTACAAACTGAGCCAACCGCGTCGTCAAATCTGATAAAGTTAGTTAATATTGTGGCTGAGTAAAAGCGGAGCGGGACATGGCAAACCACAGGCTTGGTAAGAGCGGCCATATCATTATGACATGATATCGACGGAAAAAAACGTAAAGGTGTAAACGTTAAGGAATTTAATCGGCGTTTACTACGTTTTCGCTTTTTACCGCCGATATATTTGTATTTGTGCGAGTGAACAAAGTCAAATGAGAACAAGGGTGGGCCGAAAATTTATAATAAAATAGAAGAGTTATTATTAATTGTGACCAAAGTTTGCGTATAAGAATAATATGAATTCCTTTTCTCTTATCTTATATACGAAAAAAAAACAAAGAAACAGTAAATAAAAAACTTAAACTAAACTACTACTAACAACTAAACTAGAATAAAAAAAAAATACTAAAAAAAATGAAAAAAAATGGCTCCCCTGCGGCATGGTACCGAAAATGCCGGCAGCATTTCCTCGCTGAACAGCTGTGCTGATACGTTGTGCGAGGAAACTGCCAGCTCTTCGGTCCCCAGTGGTCTCTTTAAGCCTTTTGGAGAGCTCTTTGTGAAGGTTGCTGGCGCTGGGACCCCATAAGATAACATATATTCTTAAAGCCACCCGCCCCGGCTTCGCACGGGTGCAATGCTGATAAGAGTCGTTTTCAAAAGACATATGTACAGAGTTAAAGGTTTAATAAAAACAAAATTACGATCGTGTCTTTTGTGTAACGTTAGTTAGTCATCAAAAGATAATTATGGGTAACTGTCGTTACCCAAAGGAATCAATTAAGTTTTGTTTTCATTATAGCCCTTAACTGAGTAAATGTTTTTTGAAACGACGTATAAACATTCCTCTTGAATCATTCTATCTATTAAAAACCCGTTGCGTAGTTTTAAAGATCTAAGCATACATAGGGACAGACAGACTGAAGCGACTTTGTTTTATATTATGTAGTGATTAAACTAGAAAATCTTTCGAACAAACAGAGGACCCCATACATAACTAAGTAATAGTGAAATTTTCTCGAGAATATTCTCTCTCCATACAAATTGAGAACGGCACTTCTCTATACATAACACACGGGAAAGGGCGGCTGAAAAGTTCCTGAACCACACCCAAGTTCGTGACTTAAAATAAAAAACAATGTTTCTCATTCCAGAAATAATCATCAATCACCATGTTAATTATCAACATTTTTCCTATTTCCGTAAAGCCCGGGGCAACGTGACCAACTTTAATGAGAAATTAAAAGGAAAAATTGAAATCACAGGGCGTAAATGAAAAATTAAAAACTTGACGGAAACGGAAGCGGCGGCCATGTTTCACGGAACCTAATGGCCTTAATTACAACGTGAAAGAATACTTTATGGTTTTTAATCGAGTTATGGTTTGTAATAACAATAACGACATCGGATTGCTCTTGCAATTTATATTTGTATCGTCGTCTAATACCCATAGTACAAGCTTTGCTTAGTTTGGGACTAGGTCTAATTGTGTAACATTGTCCCTGAATATTTAATTATTATTTATTTATAACTTAGTGACGATAAAATGTAGAAAAACTGGGAGATAAATGAATTGGCAATTGAAATGTGAAAACAAATAAAAAAATCTGAAATATTTTGCAAAAAAACTAGGTTATTTACTCGGTTCACTTAATGTTTGACCAAAAATCTATTGACAAATGATCATTTGACAAAAAACGTTTCAACAAATATTCATTAGGCAAACGAGACATTTGACAAAAGTATCATCTTACAAAAACTCACTTAGAAAATGATTAATTTGCAAACACTATTACACTTGGTATTTGTGTTAAATAATAAAAAGTCAATTTCCTTCTTGTCAATGTCCTTTTTCCATTTCACCAAATAATACGTTTCGCAAATTGACAATTAGTCAAAATTCATTTAACAAAATGTCATTTCATAAAAAGTACTTCTTTTTCAAATATTATGATTTAGTCTGTGATCTGTAGTTGGGTAATTTATTCCGCTACTATCTTAGAATCTATCCACTATGCTCTACAATCTGTATCTACTAATAGAGCAAATTGTACATTTTCCTCAAGTTTGCTCTACGAGTTTTACGGATAGAGCAAATTGAAGTATTTTTTTTTTGTTTGGTTCTGGCGCTTCGCCGACCGCTGCCGCGGTACGCTCGCTTCGCTCGCTCGGCTCGCGCGCTGTTGTGGTCGCAGTTCTAACATAACCTAACCCATTAATGAATCTATCCACTGTGCTCTACGATCTAAAATAGTAAAAATAGTAGAGCAAACTGGAGAAAAAAGTTAGATTTGCTCTAAAAAAAAACAAAAAAAAAACAAACGAAACACTTGTCAAATAATAAATTGTACCAAACGTTTTTAGACCAAGAGTAGTTTTGTCTGACAACTCAGTTGCTAAATTATCATTTTGTCAAATGATTATATAAAATGTAAATTTAACTTCTGATCATTTGGAGAAGTGAGTCATTTGTAAAATAATAAATTGGCGAAACATTTTTTGTAAAACGTTGTTTGTCAAGTGTAATTTTGCTCAAAAATGACTTTTGGTCAAACGGCAGGACACCTATTTAGTCACTCGTTTGTTTGCGATAATAGTTTTATTATACCTACCTAAGTAAACATCTGAAATATTTTGCAGAAAAACTAGGTTCTTTACTCACTCGGTTTGTGATAAAAGTTTTATTATACCTACACTATGAAGATCTCATCAGAAAAAAGTTCAATGTACTCTTTTTTCAGTTATTTACTCATATCTTTGTTTAGTAGATTGTACAACAAGTGCATAAAATGCGTTTTATGGACGAGTTGCACACTCTACTTTTCACTTCGATTGCGAGGAAATGAAACTGCATCATGTAAATAGTAAATACTATACTTAAAAACAAATTTAATTAAAATTTAAAGTTCCATTAGAGCAATGAGAAATAATTTTAAAAAGTAATAAATGATAGTAAATTAAAATTTCAAATTTTTTCAAGAAGTTTTATTGTGTACTTTGGCTGTTGGTATCTTTGCCTTGGTCTTAGAATACTAACGAAACGAAACAAAATAAAGAGTTTATTCTATGAAGTTCTAATTTTTTTTTTTTTTACTAAGCGACTTTTATCATTGTTATTATTATGCCAGCTAAAACCCGTTCCAGACCTTCCGATCCGATCCTAATTATCGGATGAAATCGGATAATGTGTTTGTTTGTTTGTTTTTAAAATGTCTTTATTGTGAAAAACAATGTTACAATTGGTTATTTACATATTTAGTGTTCATATTAATCCTAAATAGTAAAATCATGCACATTACTTAGTTTGCTGAGTTATTTACCCAATGTAAACTTTATAAATAGGCTAAAACAAGGCCTATATTTTTATATTCACATTATGTAACATAAGGTACGACGAGGTTTACACTCCAGGTAATAAATAACAACTAATAACAAATTAGATTATGCTCACTTTGCGAAGCTCACATTGGTTACATGTAGGTAGTTAGTTCCCCCAGCCCCAATATTAATTTACTTTTGACTTTAATAATCGATATCATGAATACCAACATAATTAATTAAAAGGTTTGAAAAGAAATTTGCGGCAGCCAGTCGAGCTAAGCTTGCACCTGGCATCCGTCACGTTACATGCAGATGAGGTACAAGCTCAGCCCGATCCGGATATGCATACCCGTCTAAACAATCGTAAAATACTTAGCTCAACCGAGACATGCATACCCGTATTTGAATTTTATATTTTATTTTAAGTATGCAACGAACACTGCACAAGTATTTACTAAATGTTATATCTCAATACTGATTAACAGTAAGTAATAGATGAATTGCATAGTAATACGTAAGTTTGTACTGATGGTTAAATATTTCAGTTATTAAATAATGCCGCCAGCATCTTTGGCACTATGCCGCAGGGGCCATTTTTAGATTTAGTTTAAGTTTATTATGTTCGAGTTTAGTTTAATTTTTAGCATAGTTTTATTGTAAGTATTTTAAGTTGTATTCCTTAGACTTTATTTTGTACTAATAAATTCCACTAGTTTTAAATACCTAATATGTTTACGCGTGTCAACGTTCAGGGACAAAATAGTAAATCTAAGTAATAAATACCTATACTAACTGTAACTTGCATAGCTACATTAAAAACATAAATTATAATTTGACAAAAACAAATAGTTGAAAACGAAGTTAGATGCATGATGAGTGCGTAGCGCAAGCGGTCCGAGCCGCCACCGGGACCGGTTCTCGTGCGACGTCATCAGAGTCCAGCACGTAGTGATGTGGTAGCCTGTATCTGCAATACTTATCGATATATGGCAGATCGCGCAGACGACTCTTGCCAATATTACTGACCAGTTTATTCTTATGGTTAGGGTTCTTAGTGAGGTAAAACGTTTTTGTTTGTTTTAAAATAAATTGTTTTAGTGGAGGCAATTTAATCGTTTATGTAGTTTTCTGAGATTAGTGTAGTATGGAGTATCAAATGATATTTTGACCGCTTTATTTTGTACGACTTGTAGTTTTTGGTAGTTTGTATCACAAGTACTACTCCAAACCGGACAGGCATAAGTGATGACTGGCCTTACTAAGGTAGTATACATGGATATTTTTGTACTTCGGCTTAAAGTAGACCTGCGATTCAATACCGGTGATAGTGCGCCGAGAGATTTTAATCCTTTAGAGCGTAATGACGTTAAATGTGTATTCCAGTTTAATTTATTGTCTAAGAATATGCCCAGATATTTTACAGAGACGCTCCATGGAATTTCATAACCTGCCATTTTAAGTTTTCTAATGGGAAACTTGCGTCTCCTAGTAAAAATAATAGCTTCTGTTTTGGACTCATTCAGCTTTAATTTCCATTTATTGAAAAACTGCTGAAGGAGGTCCATTGACAATTGAAGTCTGGAGATAATGAGATCAGTGTCCTTTGAAGAAGTAAGTGACGTAGTATCGTCTGCAAAACAAGCCAACGTTGTCCTGGGTTGTATAGGAATATCATTTAGATACATCAGAAACAGGTAAGGACCTAGGATCGATCCTTGTGGGACACCAGCTACAACAGACCGAGGACTTGAGACAACACTATCAACATGAACACGAAATGTACGGTCGGAAAGGTAAGAATGAATAATTTTAACTAGTGGTACAGGTATTTGCAATTGTAGCATTTTATGAAGGAGCCCGTCATGCCAAACTGTGTCAAAGGCTTTTTCTAAATCTAACAGAAACATCCCAGTAGAATTACCTAAGTTCAGGTTGTGGGCAGCATGTTCAGCTACCCGGGCGAGTTGCTGTATAGTAGAATGAGAGTTACGAAAACCGAATTGTTCATTTATAATAGCACCATCCGTAGCACATTGTAATCGGCTATAGATAACTTTCTCAAATATTTTGCCTAGCGTCGGTAGCAAGCTGATGGGTCGATAATTTGACGGATTCGTATCATCTTTTCCCGGCTTTTTCAAAGCAATCACTTTAGCAATTTTCCAGTTCAATGGAAAGTAGCAAAGTCGTAGACAAGAATTGAAAATCCTAGTTAGCTCAACGATTACTTTTTGCGGAACATTTTTCATGAGAATATTATTAATGTTATCTTCACCGGGCGATTTTTTTACATTAAGGTTTCGGATATATTTTGATATTTCTGCTGGCCGAACAAGGCTGTTATTATTTGTATTTGGCGTATTTACAATAGTTTCCACAGACTTGGCCACTTCGGCCTCAGTTACGCTATTACGCCAGTTCAGTGTAAGCGACATGTTACCGAGGAACGCACCAGCCAACTCTTCACAGTGTTCAAGAGTGTTGGCAGTAAATGTACCATCTGAGCGTTTAAGAGGCTCTATGTTGGTCGATTTTGGTTTCAGAGATTTAACCAAACGCCACAAATCAGAACTAGGGTTGTCAACAGATGCTAATTTTGCCATTTACAGTCATTATGGTGTTTAATTTTACGACTAATGTTATTTTCTATGTAGTTTATTTGCGTCCGTAGGACTTTGCGATCATGAGGGTTGGTTTCGCGTTTTTGTCGGTTTCTCAGACTATTTTTGTGCTTAATTAATCGTTTTATGTTACGAGGAAGAGCATCGCGCTTTGTATTATTTATTTTTAATTTGGGAATGCTTGTGTCTCGAGCTTTACTTATGTTACTTTGTAAACTTTTGACTGCATTATCGATATCTTCAACCGAGTTGTACACCTTAGCGGATAAGGCAACATTATTATTTAGGAAACGCTTAAATTTAGGCCAGTCAGCTTTCGCATAGTTGTGTCTAGATATGATGTTAAAGCTTATGTTTGTACGATTAACAAGGAAATAAATCGGTAAATGATTAGATGAAAGTGCCGAAATAGTGGTAACTTTTTCTATGTTATGAATATTTGATGTCAAAATGAGATCCGGTAGTGTTGGTGTTAGCTCAGCACGATAATGGATCAAAGTAGGTGTCTTAGGAGCGCAAATGTTATAGTGGTTAGTACTCATATGATTAAACAGTATTCTACCATGTTTGTTACTTTTTCGCCCATACCAGTAGGGATGAAGGGCATTGAAGTCGCCTAGAAGTAGTTCATTATGACTTACTTTTAAGAGAGCGTCAATATCACTTGGAATTAAAGCTAGATTAGGTGATTGATAGATGGAGAAAATAATATATATACTATTGGATACTGGTATTTCTATTCCCACTGCCTCTAAATGCATAGTTTTAGGCGTCTTTATGAGAGAGTGTCGTATGCATTCTTTTACTAATAATGCTACGCCTTGACCTCTACCGCTAACGTGTTTGTCGCTACGATAACATTTATAGCCTGGTAATTCAAAAATGATATTGTTAGTTAGCCTAGTTTCACATAAGGCCACCACATCAGCTGATATGTCACTTACCAATAAGTCAATAATCTCAGACCGCTTGCCACGCACCCCATCCGCGTTCCATGTAATAAAGTGCAGATTAGATGAGTTAAACATAATTTCCTAAGTGCTTAAGGATCAACAGGACCTTATCCATCATGCAGGTACAAGAGGAAAATTTCTCCTTCAGAGACTTCACAACTGTTAGGATTAGGATCATCTCGGAGGTAACTGAATCTTGGTATGCGTGTGGCCGGTTTAAATCTGCAGGCCGAGGATGCTGAGGCGCACTATTGGTGGGTTCTTGATGCTGCGAGACTTGTTCTTCTTCGGGCAGGTTTGAGCCAGTAAAGTTATTAACACGAAGTGTTGCTGCATAATAAGGTCGTTGTAGTGGTGCTAGTTTCGGCCAGAACTGAGAATCAGTAGGAGCTGGGGCTCTTTTACGCGTGTTAGTGTTAGCTTGTCTTGGAACTGGGACTGATCGTCTTTGAGCTTTCATCTCATTCATTTTCTCGATCTGCCGTGTTAAGCCAAACTCACGTATCTTGAGTTACAGTAGTTTAGGTTAACCGGGTTTAATCGATTCGAAATAGTATATTTTATATATACTTTAAAGATTTTTAATTTTTACCCTTAATTTTCGTAGATAATTGACTTGGCAAACTCCTGTAACTTCGATTTTCAACTGTGAATTTATGCGCATTGCTGTATTTTTAGTTACCACAAATACGCTTAACAATCGCGATACGTTTGAGTTTTGTCAATTTGCGGTAACTTTCATTACATGAGTTTGTCAAAACCACACAAGTATGAACCTGTCGCGAGCGTAATGCTAATGTCCTCGAGTTAAGTATTTACTCGAAGTAATGCGAACCTTTGAAAGTAATGACAATCAATCTACAGGCATAAATGCTGCTAAGAAACAGGATCTTTTGAAATTATGTAAAAGTAGATATGCCTGCTCATCGACGTACCTACTTTTTTTTTAAATTTGCCTATAAATGATAATGATTTGAATAGTGAATCCTATTAGTTTTTACAAAAGTACACTATGGTACAATATGGTTGAATATATATGTGATGTGATAGATGTTTGTTTTAAATTAAATTAGATATTACATAATTAAGGAGGTTCCTGGAGGTTTACTGACCAAAATATTTTAGTTTTATATCTCAAAGACAAGTGATAACAATTATTAAGTTAGGTACAAGATACTGTAACGATTAAGATTTTTTCTACTTAAATGAAACTTTTCTTTAGTGTTACGTCAGATTTATTCGAATTATCACTAAGATACAGGAGATCAGCATAACCGTTGGGCTTCCACCTGAGTGAAGGCTGAGGGCATATTAACGTATCTGTAGATACCATATTTTGCGTAACTTAAAATGTATGTAATTTAAGTCCGTAATTATTTTTAATTTTAGATAATTAAATCATATAAATGCTGTAATAGTTGAAATTTGACATGTCATTCGTTATCGTTATTTTTATTCACATAAAAAAATACGAAAAAAAAACATCCCTAATTAAGTGAGTTATGATAAGTTTCTTGTCTAAAACTTTAACAGCGTTTTTCTCAAAATGGCCATTTCGAAGATACATGAGATTGGTTTAATAGGGCAGCGATGTATTTAATCCTTTCAGGGCAGTTTTTGAAGTTCGCGGGGTGATCTTTCCCACAGTTGCAACATTTAGCTGGTAACGTACGGTCTTTTTTTGGGCAGTTTTTTGTTTCATGACTTTCAGTACATTTGACACAGCGCGGTGTCAAGTTACAGTTACGGGACGCATGTCCAAATCTCTGGCATCTATAACACTGTGTGCCAATTGAGTTGTTGGGTTTGTACTTCTTGATGTGTACAACGCAGTGGCATAGGTATTTAATTTGGCGAAATTTGGAGATTTCTGTTCCTGGTGGTAGCTGTACCAAGTATGAAGGATGTTGTTGGTCACCGGAAGCAGATTGTAGCTTAGTAATATTAATGTTGTTGAAACCAAGACTACCAAGCTCGTTCTTGAGATCATCTTCAATACCTGTTGGGAGACCACGAATGACAGACTTATAAGTTTTTTCATCCTTTCTGCTATGTGTCTGGAAGCGGACGTTGTCTTTTATGAGTCCTTCCTTTAGCGTTTGGTGAGATGTGCTTGAATGACAATGTACGATAACTCTGTTATTCTTCCTATACTCCAGATAATATTCTGTGGTATATTTATTAATCATTTTTTTGGTATCCTCATGGCTCCAGGCCGGATCAGCATCGAGTCTTATAGGTGGAGCACGTTTTATTCCATTATCTACATAACTGGAAACAGCAGATTCACTGTCGTCATCGTTTCTAAGACCACTGAAGCGATTTTCGGTGCGAATGGGTTCTTGAGCTCTTACATTCTGCGTGCCAAACGCCGGCCTTTTAGGTTCGGATAATGTGTAGTGTAGTGTAATAGATCCTAACAATTACACTACTCCTTATCCGATTTCATCCGATAATTAGGATCGGAAGGTCTGGAACGGGTTTAAGTTTTAAGTTGTTCGAGTGGCTGTTGGACCGATCGCCTTGGTCTTCAACGACGATTTTACTTTATGCTCTAGAGCATAAAAAGCGATTTTATGTCGCCTGCGCATAGCATAAAGTTGAACTTTTAGAGCATGAGAAGTGAAAAATAGTTTTAATATACCTCAGCAAGTTTTTTTATTATGCTTCTACCTACAAAATTAATTTCGACTAGGTACACAACGCAAATCACATCAGAAAAAAAACATCCAATCCAGAACCCTTCATGTACGTATCCGACATTTTCGTATAACTCGTTATTCTAAGTCACCAAAACTTAACATATGTATGTTTCTTACACAATTTTATTGATTTCACATTCACATGTGCGCATTACGGCCCGCTGTTCCCCTCCCAAACTGCGAAATCCTTTTACCAATTTAGTTTTGCGTACGTGTCACATTTTATGACGCGTGGCCCATCATGCATAGAGTTCCGGGGCTTGTCGGGAAATACACTTGCTGTATTAGATGCATTGTGGTCCGTTAATAATAATATATATGTGAGCATGCGGATGAGCGGGGAAACTGGAAAGAAGTTGAACATTTTTATATATAATGTGTACAATCCTATTGACTTCTTATCACACTTATAATATAAAGGCGAAAGCTTCACGCTCAAACGGCTGGAGCAATTTTGATAAATTTTGGTATGAAGGGTAGCTCACACCCTGGCTTAACACATAGGCTACTTTTTATCCCGAAAAACTGAAATGTTCCCGTGGGATGAGAGCGGGTAACACCGCGTGGCGCTGCTAGTTATAAGTATTAAATGACATGAAAAAAAAACTTAACAAAATATTTTAGACAGATAGACGGATAGTTTGAGAAATCGAACTTAAAAAGAGAAGCTTTTAACTGACGTATAAATTCATGCGTAGCCGAAATTATTCCAACTAGAAAATGGTAATCTTTACCACAATAAAAAACCGAAAAGAATCGTATTTTCAGTTTTCACATTTCCTTTTTTATGTACATGTATATGTGCTAGTCCGTAAGATTCAGTCAGAAAGATAGACTTTCGTTTTTTTTTTATCGAATAACGTTGCTTCCGCGAGTGTCAAATTTTAAAGCGATAAAACTGGATTCACGCGTGGGGTGCTATT
This sequence comes from Apotomis turbidana, assembly GCA_905147355.2. Taxonomy (NCBI): domain Eukaryota; kingdom Metazoa; phylum Arthropoda; class Insecta; order Lepidoptera; family Tortricidae; genus Apotomis; species Apotomis turbidana. The sequence goes on along the minus strand of LR990289.1, from coordinate 19,717,166 downwards.
GTCGTGACTACTAAAGGGTTTTTTCGAGTGTACTTTTCAATTTGCCACCGCCCCCATCGAACAGAGCTCTGTAGAGACGTGTTGGTGTATTTAATTTTATTACTAAACTAGAAGGTGGCCGCGAACATTGCTTCCCTTTGAAAGAAAAAGGCGTAACCCTCTCCTTTGCTTCTTCGTAGTCGGGTAAAAAGTATCCTACGATGTGCTGCTACACGCATGCCGATAATTTTTGAATTCATTCCAGCCGATTAAGCGTGATGAAAGGACAAAGATATATTTTTTTTAAATTTTACAATATTACTAGAAGCTATTTTACCGTAGACGTATAAAAAGTATACTAATTATTGCATTAGGTAAGCGGATGGTGGATATTAGACAGGAATAATATTAACTCTATAGATATAAAGATATTACAACTCAGTAATGATAACATAACATCTATCTATGTATACTATTATAAAATTCTACATTTGTATTGAAAATCAGTTCTCTATGGAGAGGGGTCATGATTTCAGGAAAAATCTTAATAGCGTGATGCAGGCTCGTCATTTGTTTTGTATGGGCGCGCAGCGCCATGCCAACCTGGCGCCATCTGTTTTCATAATTTGCCTTGTTCCGGCATCACGCCAAAACGGCTGGACAAATTTTAACCATTTTTGGATATGGACTGGACATGCAAAGATGGTTATAGGATACTTTTACCCGTCTATGGTAAAGAAAAAAATGCGAGTATTAAGTTGCGGGCACCTAGTAATCTTATATAGGTTATAAACGTGAAAGGTTGTAAGAATGTATAGTCACGGAATGAAAAGGTTCGTCACCAAAAGCGAATATCAACTTGAATTTAATTTTAGGCCAATTTATACACTGTATTTAGAAACCATTACCAACCTAATAAACGACCCCCAAAAAAATATCACTTCTCCAACATTTTCTGTTCTTGGTCAAATCAAGTTCGTGTAATAGTGAAACATTTTTTCAATGGTTTGTTCAAAAATCGTATGGGGCGCAGCGGAAATGAAACGGAACGCGAGCGATCGAATCGTCCGAACTATTGTGGCCAGCGAAACTACGCGGAACGAAACGCAACTGTCAAACGAGGCGGCGAATTTAGAAAAAAATAATCATCGGAAATCAAAAAGGGAACGCACCTGCGTTACTGGCTGGAATTGAAATTGGTGTACGGAAAAAAACGCCACATTTTCTACTACCTATTGGATACTCTTCAGTATTTAGTTACTTCTACTTCTATAAGTGTATTGTATACTTAGGTACTATAACATTCCATCGCCACCACTAAGACTAGGTATCAAGATTCTAATATTGTATTGAAGATCAGGTGTCTATGGTCGCAAAAGAACGAATTGAAAATTACTACACCATATTAATCACAACATAATTATTACGAATACCGTCTTACTACTCGGCTATTAAACTGAATCAAAAAGTGCGAGGAATTAGAATTAGATCTTGATACCGAAATCCCTTAATAAAGTTTGCCAGGGCATACACAAAGGCGGTATTAACAAACGTGAGGAAGTAAAAGTTAGCTGGACGGTGAATGAAGTCGGAAAGGGAATCATACAGAGAAACTGGAATTATAGGGCAGTTAAAGAAGATATGTTCTGGATCTGGAGTGCCTTCGTCCAAACCATATTCGCACAAAGAATGGTCACGTTTTCGAATTTTAGCTCGTTTTTCAGATGTGCCGATCTGACATATTGACTAAGCCAGTAAAATTGACAGCTAATTTTGATGCCGACCGTACATAGGGGCCCGTATTTTTTGCTTGCTTATTATGTTCAATTGTTTGGTCATAATTGCGTTGAGTTATTATTTTTAAAATCGCATCCAACCCACAGCAGTGCACCGCAGCGACCCATCACTACTATTGCATTAGAGGCCCCTCCAATTATAACCACACTAATTACGATTGCATTTTCCCGCCCTTTTGTTTCTTACATTATTCATAATAACTGTGAAAAGGTGCTCGCGAACTTCGTCTGTGTGGATGAAAAAGTCGGTTATGACATTTTTCTCGCCACATAGATATAAAAAAACAAGTAGGTACACTAACCAATTTCACAATTTTTCTTTGTCGAATTAAGGGTTAAGAACCTGTACTTATACTTATAATATTTCGGTACCTTCCCGCCAAGCAAATTAAATTTAAATCCGTCGTACCATGTGTGATATTAATCCATACAATGCTGCAGAGGTATCAGGTCGGAGTTTATGACATCAGTAACACCATAATACCCCATACTTCATACACACCATACATTGCACGGTCTATGACAGAACAAATTCGTCATATCTTCTATGAAACAACTATATGTTTTACCTCCAAAATGTACCTTTTGTCAACGTCACAAACGTCAGATTGACTCTTATGCTGTGTAAAAATATTTTGGTAGAGAGAAATATGTAACAAACTTATATTTATCAAAGAAATTACGCGTCAGGGTCGTAAAAGTTTAAACATAAGGAGTTATTTGGCGTGTCTTGTATGTAGAGTTATGTTGGTAGAGAGTTTGAAGTGGATCACCCTCATGGGTGCTATACGTCATCGGAGCGGGGTCGGTTGGACAGTTTAAATTTCGAACCCATTTTCAAAATGCGTCCGTTCATTACATTTGAACTTGAAGTCGGAATGCCTTTGATGACTAACACACATGGGTTTCAGCTGTACTTTCGATTCCTTAAATATTGGCTTTATAAAACTACGTGCGAATTAGGCATGCACAACACCAAACTAACTGACACTAAAACTAAATTAATTTAGGTTAGTGTTAAAATAAATTACTTAAGTTTGGTGTTATTAACTTCGCCTGTGCATCTTTTCTTCGCCTATCATATAAATATTTCTATGAAAGCCTACGCATAACACTAAACTATCTGACACTAATCTTTTTTAGTGGTAAACTAAATTATGTGAAAATTATTATGGTAGGCGAAGAAAAGATGCACAGGCGAAGTTAAGAACATTGACGGTATGTAGTGTCTCGGCAGAAACGAAAATGCAATATAAATGATAACCTATTTCTTACTTTCCAGCCTCTACACTACAACTACAACAACAAAGTTGTGAGCATCTTATGGTAATATTTATAATTATATACATTTTTTTGTAGTTTTTAACTAATTTCCCTATACACGGAGCATATCGTCCCCGGAGAGCGAAAGGCCGCGACATTTGCCCGCCCTTTCGCGAAGGGCGCAGTAACTGTGTGGTTGCGACATTTCTACTTGATGACTCTTTTAACGGACCTTGAAAATGAAGGCAATGGTGATTTAATGAAATGTATATGTATAGGGTTGTTTCCGGAAGTCGATTTGAAGTATTCAATCCCAACGCATAAGTACAATTTTGCAATATTTTTAAAATCGAATTTACAATATCATAATAAATAGTATCATTGAAACCACTAAACTCACATTCAAAAATACACGAATCCAAATATATAGTATATCGCGTGTGGCCTGTAATAGGAGCAATAAATTAAAACATAGATTCTACTCTTCAAACTAAATAACATTTGTTCAGTTCAGCAACTGCAGCAAAAAAAGTCAGGTTTCAGAGTTTTATTATATGAAACAAATTAAATAGTATTTGCAATGAACGTCGTCCAACATTGACATTCCCTGAGCATTGACATAGCTGTCACTCTACTCATATCGGATATTTCACTGTACATTGCTTCTTTGTCTAAACATTATTCTACAACATATTATTTAATACACGTTACTTTCAGAAGTTGCTTAACAAATGTTGTTCAGTTTCAAGGGAAGATTCTATGTTTTAATTTATTGCTCCTATTACAGGCCACACCCCGTATACTTTGAACTAAACAAAAATTGATCTAAAAAGAAGACGTGTTTTGACTAGGTACTGATTTTTATGACATCACAAGTCAACTTGAACTTGAAACTAAGAGATCGTCATTGACATTTCATAAAGAGTGGTTGATTTGAGTTGTCAACAAATACCGTATTCATACGGACATTTTAGGTGACCAGAGTAATTCCTACTTAGTTATTTTAAGTACCTATACTTAAACAGAAAAAGCGCATATTTCAGTTTTACTAAAAATTTAGTAACAAACCGTCACCAATTAAACAAGTTTTAGCGGACACTTTTGGATAATTGAAGATTCCACTCCTTCCTTCTACACTCCATAATGTGCACTATATCTTTTTAAGCAAAGAACGGATTTGGAGGCTGTAAAACAAGACGAAATTTTAATATCATTCCTACCAAAGAAAACCACCACATAATCTTGCCAAATGTTCTCAAATTCCCATAAAAAGCAACAATAACACCAAAACGCTGCTCCATCGCGTCAGGTGCCAATAATAGTCCCACCGCAGTCAAAGGGTTATATCCTCCCTTCTAAAAGAGTTACTCAAATCCCCAACTTATTTTCCTATCATCACCACCCTTATAGATCTAGAAATATGGTTACATTTTGCTTGCGCATAAGCAAAATATAGATTAATATTACCATGGTATCATGACCTTTGATAGGTCTTAACTGCAACGAAGATAGAGGTCAACTTATGATGGTTGGTAAGCTAGCTTCTTAGTACAAATTAAAGTTAATGGTTAGAAATTATAGCGATATAATGGGCCTAAATTTATGGAGATAATCCCGGCTTGTTCTTAATAAGAGGTTTGTCAATGGTACATTTTTACCCTTTATCTGTATAGATTATGCAGAATGCTTAATGGATGTTCGTTTCTATTTAAATAAAAGTTTTTATAGCCATTTGTACGAGTGTAAAAAAACTACCCATTCCTTAGTCCGTTAATTAGCCTCTTTTATTCTTAATTATTACCTACTTCTTTTATTTAATGATCCTAAGTTCGTCTGTGCAAGTTGCACAGACTATCAGACACATCGCCTATCATAATATTTCTACGAATTCCTATGCATAACAGCAAACAAAGTGACACTAGACTAAATGAATTTAGTTTAGTGTTAAAGTAATTTGGTTTATAACTAAACTAAATTAATTTAGTATAATTTAGTTTATAACTAAACTTAGTGTTAATGTAATTTAGTGTCATTACTAAACTAAATTATTCTTGTTTCTTTCTCCTAGACCGGTACTTGGAGTCGGCCCTCCTCGTTCGCATCGTCCACTGAGCACGATTTAACTATTATTACTAAACTAAATTAGTTTAGTGTAATTTAGTCTATAAAAAAACTAAATTAATTTAGTAAATTTAAATTCTGAGAGCAACTTCACGATCGTGGAACATACATTGACGACGGTTCCCTTCCCTTCCCTTTTTTGAAGACGGTTAAAAAATTAAATCCAAAAGCAACAAGAAACAAGTAGGGCTTTTTGTTATTTGTTTTCGGATTTAAACTAAGATATCAATTGTGCTATAATTTCTAATCAACTGGCGTTTAAAGACTAGAATTGACTGTTTTAAATATGTAATAAGGACGTAAGTAAAAAAACCGGCCAAGAGCATGTCGGGCCACGCTCAGTGTAGGGTTCCGTAGTTGCTCATCCTTCACAATAAACTGCTGTTTTAAGCCCGAGTTTTAAGTTAAGAAAGATTTTAAGCTCTATAAAAAGGTTGTAAACGCCCTAGAAACTGTAATCACTTATTAACCTTCTGGAAGTCAACTTACGTCCTTTTAAGGAAAAATATGAAATTTGGCGATAACTCAAAAACGGCTCAACCGATTTTGTTCAATATAGTTTTCATTGAAAGAACTTATAAGGCCACATTTACATGAATTTTTCCGACTTTTTTTGACCCGTGGTTGAAAAGTTACAGGGGGGGGGACACTATTTTTTTTGTTTTCGGAGCGAATATTTACAAAACTGCTGACTTTATCAAAAAATAATGTTAAGAGACCCCTATTATTTTTACAAGACCTATTCAACGACACCCCACACACTAGTGTTGAAAAGAAAAAAAATATCACCCCCACTTTAGGTGTTCGAGAGGTACCCGAAAAAAAATTTAATTTAAATTTTTTATTTTACCGTTCTGTCGGCGTTATACATACACATACTCATACCAAATTTCAGCTTTCTAGTACTAATGATCACGGAGCTAAGCCGCGGACGGACAGACGGACAGACGGACATGGCGAAACTATAAGGGTTCCTAGTTGACTACGGAACCCTAAAAATGAATAAACTTCCCAAATCTCGGATTTGTTTGTCGCATTTAAATATTAAACCCTTCACCCTCCTGCCTTAATGAATTAGGAAGTTAACGGGAAACAAGCTTTCAGACTGTTCGACTTGTTCCCACTTTCTCAATAAATATAGGGTTAGGCGGTATTTAATTTGTTCAACGTTATGGAGGAGAATCTTTGGAGTGAATTCTACTTCATTTCAAAACATCTGTCTGACTGAGTTTGATTTTATTTCTATATTACAAACCGCTGACTTTTTATCAAATAGTCTTAAGTCCACCTCGGCGATTTCCTCGTGCCTTTACGATTCCAGGCAGCTTTAAGTCGTGTCTCTGTGAAATTGCTAAAATTTATAAGCACGTTTTAAAATATCTTCATTAAAAAAAAAAAAAAACGAAATCGAGAAAAAAGTCTATAAGTACTAGTACCTAAAACATACTTAGGTACTTTCGGGTATTAAGGCCTAGCTAAGGGAGAATGTAAATAACATTATAAATAGCATATTTAATCAACGTATTTATATTTTAACCAGTCATTCATTTCAAGTAGTATACAATAAACGAGAAAATTTGCATAAATTGCCATTACGAGGCACACAGTGACAGGTTTTATGAAACCCTACCATTAGGCCTTATTTAAATATGGTAGTATAAAAAGGCCTAAGACCTTAACTTGCTTAAATCATTAAAAAAAATGTTGTCGAGATAAAAAATCACTTAATTACAAGAAATACGTTTATGTTCTTTAATTGAGATAAAATATTGCTCATTTTATGGCTATTTAGTACAAAAATACATCAACTTATTCCGTTATCTCCGCTAGCAATTAATTAACATGTATGGAGATAATCAGTCTCAATCTTTAACCAACATAAAAAATAGCGAAAAATAGTAATTCTTTCTTTAAAATAAAATGAAATTTTGTATTTTTTAAGATTTGTCCTAAAGGCCTTATTTTACTATAGGCCATTTTCTATAGGTAGTGTAAAAGGGCCTACTACGTTTATAACATAAATATAAAACAATTAAACGTTAACTAATATATACAAAAATACCATCCCATCGTCTAGCACCAATTTTGGTATTCTAAATCATACTAGAGGCATCGAGAAGCTTCTTGGGAGGCATCGAGATCGAAAACTGAAAATATAACAAATAAGTAATTAATTTCCCATTAAATTAATAGTATAGCTTAAAATACCGAAATACACTATAAAAACTAAACAAAATTCGATATATGAAATAGGAGGATAATAAAGCCTAAAACAATCTTTAAGTTATAGAGAGCAATAAGGCCTGTAGATAAATTTTGTAGGCTATATTCACCGCCTACTTCGTGGATAAATAAAACGAAATATAAAATATTGGCATCACAATACGTTATTGAAACCTGTATCACATTAAAAGCGTTAATTAGGGAGAACAACTGTGTGCAAATTGTCATGATTAATGTAATAATATAATAATTATTCACGTTTGTTTTGGACCGATTTTTGTATCACGTGCTGCGCGCTCACCTGCTGAAATGTATGACGCAACACTGGCGGCGGGGAGCGGGGCATCGAGCCAGTTCAAACTTGTAGTTCCTTGTTTGTCCGCTTGGCGCCAGGGACGCGTGGCCTTGAGCGCGAGCTGTCGCATTTAACACGTTTTTGGTTACTTAGGCCTCATTGGCCGACGGGCTTTATTACCCACAGGTACCTTTATCACTATTAAGTATTCTGTGCCCTTGCCATTGCGCATCGCTAGCGACAGCGTAGACAATTTGTATTGAGAATAGTACAGCGCCCCTGGCGGATACTTTGTAGAACTACAACTCTCCATACAATTTGTTTAGGTAGTCGCTAGGAAATACAGTCACTGTCTTTGTTTTTGACGACGCGTTTGGCTCGGTTTGTAGACACCTGCCTACTGAGTCGGCGGTCCCGGGTTCGAATCCCGGCCGGGGCAAATATTTGTGCAAATATTTGTTCATGGGTCATGGATGTTATCTATAAATGTATTTATATATTATGTATATCGTCGTCTAGTACCCATAGTACAAGCTTTGCTTAGTTTGGGACTAGGTCGATTTGTGTATGATTGTCCCTTAATATTTATTATTATTATTATTACTACTGTAAACTCATGGTACTAGTCACAAAATTTAAATGACAATCGGTTGAGAAATGCAGCCGAAAAGCGATTGGATTTCGAAACATACGAAACAAAATTTGGGCCAAGCTGAAACTGAGACAAATCGTTCGCTTCGCTCGCTCGGTTAATGTGATTATTTTCGTTCGCTTCTCATTAATTTTTTGCTCTATAAGTAAACTTACGCTAGAGGTTCGGCTCGCGATGATTGCTCCCGGGTGTTGCGGTCACAGGTGTCTCATTACGAGGGAGCCGCTAACTTTTTGTCAAATGAGCCATAAGTCCGCCTCGGCGCGTGCCGGGCCTTTACGATTCGGGGGAGGTTGGAGATTAAAAATTAACAAGCAAGTTTCGAACATTATCATCGAATACATATCTAGGCAGGTTGTATACGTATACAAAGTGTTTTCATCGTTCGTGGGTTCAGTTCCATTTAATGTTAAAAAAGTCTTGCTGACTGTACTTTTTTCCTCATCAAATTAGCACAATAGGGTTATCTTTTGCTGTTTAGGAGTTCCCACGGCCACCTTCCGTCTCCATCGTAAGAACAGCTCCAAGATATCCAATGTTTGTATTGTCACACGATTGTTTGATGCGACAATTAGAAGAAGGCAAAAAATTACTGCCAGGACGACGCGGTTGGCTCGGTTTGTAGACACCTGCCTACTAAGCCGGCGGTCCTGGGTTCGAATACGCGCCGAGGCAAGTATTTGTGTGATGAACTCGAATATTTGTTCCTGTATGTATTTATATATATTATTATTTATATCGTCGTCTAGTACCCATAGTACAAGCTTTGCTTAGTTTGGGACTAGGTCGATTTGTGTATGATTGTCCCTTAATATTTATTTATTTATTTTAAGAATAGTGTGCATTGTTTGTTACAATCTAACAAACATAGAAGTGAAGCTAATATAACCTAAATTTTAAATTTAACGCACCCTCGACACTAGTAGCTGGTCATCATGAGACGGCATTCCATGAATGCTATAGAAAGTGCTACTAAAACTGAACATAACTAAAAATAAGTTTCTGTCAAAAATTTCATTTTTGTGACAAGCTTTTATAGCCGACTGTACTTTTCTGTGAATATTCAGCAAATGCTCACTGAGACGATTCTAAAGAGCCCAAACTCGATAGGATTGCTTTTTCCAATGTAGAGTTCCTATGGCCACCTTCCGGCTCCATCATCAGATCAGCCCCATGGTACCATATTATGTATCGTCATCAAAGTTAAGTAAGTATGCAAAATTTCAGCTTAATCGGTTAACGATATCTGCTTCAAAATTGAGTTGCAAGATTCCACCCGAACAAACATACTTAGATACATACATACATAAAATGCAAGTTAAATAAAAGCTTGTAAAATAGGGATTCGTCGCTTCAATATTGGCCAAGATCTTGTCACTTGTTCGAATTAAAGCTGAATATCTTGGAAACTACTGGTCTTAATTCCACCAAAAATAGCTAAGAACCATCTCCACGGACAAGTTTTTTGATATAAAATTGGCCTATACGTTTGGGAGTAACGATCCCACAGACATATCTGTGTGACAGACACAGAAACACATTAACACACTTTTTTGTCGGGGGTTAAAAAGCTTTTTAAAAAGACTAGTACATAATATGTAGATTTTACTGCGTAGAACCAATTTTTCTACTTGAAGAAAGGGTTCTCTGTCTTTTCGCCGAATTATTCGAAAGTATCTTTCTCTGAAACCGTAAAGTATTTAGGGCAGTTATAAAACACAAACCTAACCTAACCTATAGTTAGGTAGTTTTATTTTTTAGAATTATGAAAAATGTATAACTTCAGAGGAAAAAGAATTCGGCGAAGTGAAAATTCGACGATAAATAATTCTGCGAATAGGCAGAGCACAGCATAGGTAGTACTATACACAGAGATAACGGTACATAGTAACTTTCAAATAAATACAATCATTCAATAAACCCTCAAACCCTTGCTTTATTAACTCGACAGAATTACAAAATGGCGTCATACTCCCCCAGAAAGTGTTATTTGGTGTTTTTTACGAACGAATTTACAGCTGAGTGGGTACCTACCCCTTTCGTATTTTTACTGAAAACCGTAACTGACGTATTTTTCTGAAGATTTTAGGCCTTTTTGGAGCCAGAACTTTAAGGGCAATCGAGTGAGCTGGTAATCGCTTTAAGGTTTTTGTCAACCTTCTGAATGAAATGATTGGCATCTTCAACTTTAATTCAAAGCAATAAATCTCCCTGACATACCTACTGACTATTACGGAATTAGGATTTCAAATACTGGGACTTTACTCTTACCATATAGCAAGCATAGTTGAAAAGAAAACTAAGGAATAAACACACTAATATCATAAAGGCGAAAGCTTGTGTGTGTGTATGTTTGTTACTATTTCACGCTCAAACGGTTGGACCAATTTTGGTAAATTTTGGTACGGAGGTAGGTGACACTCTGGATTAACACATAGCCTACTTTTTATCTCGAAAAAATGTAGTGTTCCCGTGGGATGAGCGGGTAACACCACGCGGCGTAGCTGGTTATTATAATAATAGTCTATGGAATTATAAAATTGTATAAACCATTAATACAAAGATCAAAGCCTAAAGAAAAATTGAAAAATGGTTTAAATAAAAAATAGTGGTGTACCCACATTATAAAAAAAAATTAGACAATACATGTTTCATAAATTTATAAAATTGTATTGAAAATCAGTTTTCTATGTAGATTTTACCTAAAATAATGAACATTATATTAGGAAAATTCTTAATTACGCGATGTAGGATTTGTATGTGCGCACGGTGCCAGCCGTTCAGCGTTCTGATGGTAAAAAAAATGTTAGTCCTCTCATCACGCCGAAACTGCTAGACGGATGTTAACTACACCGGTACAGGGAGAGAAGATGGTTATAGTTATAGGACACTTTTTCCCGACTTCGGTAAACATATAATATTATAAGTTCCGTTTAACCGATTAAGGCCCGTGCCTTAAAAGTTAACGGTAGCCTAAAACGTTATGTTTGATTGAAATTTTCTAAATTACTACGATGAAGAAAAAAATCACCCACTTAACATCAAAATTCAGACCTTTTAAAAACCCATTTAAACAATAAAAGAAACGTCAAAGAAGACAGTTCAAAAGAGCTTAATCAAAGTTACCTTTCTCCGCACATGTGTCGTTTTGTATCCGCGATAAAATCCCGGTAAGTAAAAGAAAGATGTCGGACAATGAAGAGTGACGAGAAGTGGGTAAACGGATAGGACGCTGACATTAGTTATGGCACTCTGATGTTTTTTCCTCGAGATTTTTTCGAGAAAGGAAACGTCACCTGTATAGCGCGGGATGCGTTTTGGTACTTGCATAAAATAAAGTCAAAGACTGTTTAAATTGATTACTGGAAAATAATAAATTGGTTTATTAAGTTAGTTTAGTTATTGACTAATAATTTTTCCCAAATATTTAATTTGCTGTCATAAATTTATTAGTGAAACCGTAATTCCTTCAGACAAACGTAACTTAACTTTATTCTCTTTCTATATGTATAGGTACCTACTAGTAGCGTCAGACTAGCGGACGTAGAACGAAATATATTTAATTTGTAGCAACCAAAGAATGACATTTGCATACGTTTTAACAAAATTACTTTCACAAAATTTTCTATTAGTTAATTTCATTTTTATTTTTCATTAAGTAGGTCTACAAGGACAAAAAATCTGTCGAAGTTCTCGTTTATACAGAAAATCATTCGTTGGGAAATTCGACAGACGCGTACTTAATCTATGAAAGATATAGCAGCCTATTTTTATCCAGACACTGATCGGCATTTGACCCCATTATGAAGGAGCCTAAATGGTCGAGAACTGTCCGGTTCCAGAGGAACTTCCTACCGCGAACGCTTCGCATGTGGAATGAGCTCCCTGCCGAGGTTTTCCCCGGGGCTACAGTATGCGGTTCTTCAAGAGGGGAGTAAATAGGTTCTTAAAGGGTCGGCAACGCGCGCGTGATGCTCCTGGCGTTGCAAGCGTTCATAGGCGGCGGTAACTGCTTAACATCAGGCGGGCCGCATGCTTGTTTGCCGCCGTCGTAGTATAAAAAAAAAGGTAAGAAAATGTATTTTTTGCCACAACTTGCACAAAACGGTACAACAACTTGCACAAACTTGCAAATACTAAATCTAACAAAAAAAAAACTAAAATAACTGGGGGGGTATATGTAAATTTAAACACTGAGTGAGGCAAACTGTTGCAGCGTCAGCGTAATGCTGATCGTGTCGTCTTGCGAGCGACACTTCAGCACTGCTTTTCAGCCCAAATCAGAATTTCAGAATGTCATTATCATCTAATGGCATGGGAAATTGACTAGTGCTTCGAGCTAGTGCGGTAACGGCTTTTTCATTATTATCTGGAAGCAAACTAAATATAATTAGTATAAATAAATAATTAGCGTACCTATATATATAGCATGCACAAGACGAGAGAGTTCCATTCTTTAGCAGTTTGTATCAGCAATAATAGCCACATTGATGATAATCTTTAATTCCACATTTAAAGATTATATACTCAATGACTGCTGATATTTTCGATGTGTTAAAATTTTATGTCAATACATTCGCTCCCACGATCAAGTATCAAAATGTTTCTCGCGATCTATCCCGCAATGCAAATAGCTCCCGAACAATAATCGCACAAGTAAGCGATACGCATAAAAACGCGAAAACTCGGGGGCCCCCTCCCCCGAGGCCCCCCGAGGCCCCCACGCCCCGGATTTAACATATCTAATGCGGTTTACGTGTCGCTCTCCCTCAGTAATCGTTTTAAGACTTGTCACTGGATTCGTTTCTTTATTTGGTTTTTTTAAGCATTTTTGAGACGGGAACTGCGGGCCGTTTAAGGAGTATATTTTGAATTTAGGGGATCGTGTGTGCAGGTACAAGTGGCGTCTAATGTACTTTGGCATTAGAACTCGTCACGTTTGAGTGACGTGATTACTGATAAGCTAGATGATTTAACGAATTTTGTTGCTAGAGTATTTATGTGGAGTACCTACACTTTGAACAACATCTAAGTATTTTGCGATTCGCGGTAAACTGTTATAAACTGCACCTTCTTAGAGCCGATAAAAAAAAATCACATGACTAATTATTTAGGGGAGGGCTTTCCAATACGGTATTTGATAACAACTCAAATCAGCTACTTTTTATGAACTGTCAGAAACGATATGTTAGTACAAAGTTTCTATGAAGATATCGGCTGGTCAGTCACATCATAAAAATCAGTACCGTAAAACTACCCAACTATAGTCTAATCATCCAACTATGGTCCAAAACAAAACTCGTTTATTTTTATCAAAATCCATATTCTATCAGTGATTTTATACGTTTTTATTTAAGTTTGTTTAATTATGTTGTTCACCTTAGAGTTTAGATATTCGTAATAATTGTCATAATATTATAACGAGTAATTTTCGGATTGAATTGGGCCATAGTTGTAAGGACTGGACTGGACTATAGTTGGGTAGTTTTACGTGAGTCAAAATCATGTCAAAACACATGTTCTTTGTAGTTCTTGTCCAATTGTGTGATGTGAAAAAATAGTGTGATGAGATGATCAAAAGTTATTGATAGTTTATTTAGTGCCGTGTATTTTTGAATGTATGTTATAGTGGTTTAAATGATACAATTTATTTTCACTATTTAAATACCCTATTTTACATACATGTTTAGAGTTTGCTTCGAATTGACCTCGAGATAAGTAGTCGCCGATGTTTGATGATCACTTTGTTGTTTAACGTTATATCTACTATATGAAATACCTGTTCCGAACTAGTTGCTAAAAAAATTAAAAGGAGTCTTAACTTCGATTCGATTTAACAATATTTCGTTCGAAATGCTATCAATGCCGCAATGCCCATAAACAATTAAAGATGTACATTAGTTAGCCTAAATACTGTTACAATAACTGTAACTAAACGTACTGTAATAGTCTAAATAGGCCTAGCGAATATGGTTGGCACTCGGCGCCAGAATTAAGTGATACGCACAATGGCAGGTGTAGAGCGTGCGGCTTAAGTAATTGGCCTAGACCTAGGGTTGTCAACTGGGTGAATTAACGTTTGACCGACATGTTTGATTGTCACCGGCATTACGCAATTGTCTCTGGACTCTCTGGAGTAAGCAAGAAATCGGGTTTCTTATTTTTACCTACCATACATTTAAAGTTAAATTTTACTACCAAGTTATAAGTTGGTATGTCGGTCAAAAAGTTGAGTGGACAAACTATAGAAATTCCGGCGGGAGTTTCCTAAAATATCTATGAATTCGAATTCATCTCTGTAACTTCGGTCTGATTTACTCTGTAACTTTTACTGTTCCAGTTTTCTGTATATAAACGAGAAAGTTGTTATGTGTTTTAAATGGTGGTATAGAAATGGTGGCTGATGGTGTTATAATTATAAGTTGAATGCAAGTCTCTATTACTCTTTCACGTACTTAGGTCTACAACGCGTGGACTTTAAATGCGCTTTTATGGCTAGTGGAGAGTAGATTCGCGAGGTTTCTTATGCCGCTACCTATTTATTAATATCAGTTTTATTTATTTGTCTTTTACTAAATTTAAACTCAAATTGACGACTAAAATATACTGTATAAATATACACATATATTGAAATGAAAAAGAAATGAAATGAAATGAAATGAAATGAAATGAATATTTATTGTGTGACAGATTTAGGTTAACATTTTTACATTTTGCGGTTACTGGTGCAAGCGTTGGATCAGCCAAATCTTACCTACCTTTTCAGGTGGTATTGACACACATCTAGTGAATAACATTTTGCCATCTTATTCGGTCAGGAGAATTTGTTTAATATTTTCACCGAAATTGATAGAAAATCCATGCGATAACAAACCATTCCGAAAAAATAAAAATACAGGACGTGAGCTGTCAGAATGCGATTCGCGTTATATGCCTGCCTCGCTCGCTCTTACGCGATCCAGATAAGAACCTCTCAGTTTTCACCCAAACCCAAATTGCAAACTGAGAGCTCACGGACTGTAAAACATTATTCACTACATCTGCAGACGACTGTCATAACCCCTTCGCCCTTTCACAATTTTTTTGGTAGATTTAACTTAAATTAAAAATCGGAGTTTTGGGACAGCCCTAGCGGCCAGGGCGCGGCTAGGTCGTCTCAATGCCCTCCCATTACAATGAGTGGCGCCTTCATTATTTACAAATGAGAGCATAAATCTTCCTCATCGTTGTCAAACAATCGCAGCCGTCTCATTCCCACTTACCACAAACACAACTGGCGTGACAGAGACCCTGGTAATTAGGATGTAACCTGTAGTTAGTCGTCTTCAAAATTTATGAGTTGTATGATTGTATGGATGGGGATGATTTGTATGCTCGGCGCCTAGGCTTTGTATGGTAAGTTTTGATTGTTGAAACTATCTGTTATTAGTGGTGTCATCTCTATAAAGGTATAGTGCTACTTAGGTTTGATGCTTTTAAGCTTGATGGTTTTCATTAACATAATTACTGTAGGCAAGTGAGTACGAATAATGTAATATAATGAAAAAAAAAGCAATGACTTTTTATTGTTCAGCATCGTAATTAACAACAAAAAACGTATGCCATGGCCATGAGGTTCGCATCCGTTGGAGAGGTACCGAAGAGTGCCATACATTTCATAATTTTTTTAATGTTTGAAGCTTATTTCGCATACTTTATTTGATTTCGCCGAATCATCATTTTGTCCGAATCAATATTGTATTGCCGAATTTTAGTCAGCTGCAAATTCCATCGATTTCAATTCTTGTTAGAAGGTAACTGCTGCCAGAAAGGTAAGTTTTCGGATTTAAAAAGTTATGCTACCTATGTATGTGTAAATATCATTCGGCGAAAAGAGGATTCGACGTAAAGAAATTATGCTTATAGATAATTACGTCTATCGTGATTATGTGATATGGAATATTGACAAAAAAAAATTTGGGCACGTGAGAGTCTGACTCGCGCATGAAGGGTTCCGTACCATAATCTATTACATATAACAAGTTTGTTGTATGGGAGCCACCCTTAAATATTTATTTTATTTTATTTTTAGTATTTGTTGTTATAGCAGCAATGGAAATACATCATCTGTGATTTCAACTGTGACAGACGGACGGACGGACGGACGGACAGCGAAGTCTCAGTAATAGGGTCCCGTTTTTACCCTTTGGGTACGGAACACTAAAAACCGTAAACGAGGAGGACTGGCAGCGAAATAGCGAGAGGATTTGGAATTTAGGATGCATCTGTTAAGTTTTGGCGGGACGATGAGCAGCTCTTAGATTGCGATCCGGGTTTGGGTGAAAACTGAGAGGCTCTTATCTGGATCGCGTAAGAACGAGCGGGACAGGTACACAGTTAACGCACTGCAATAGGAATAACTAGGAAATGATAAAATCACTAGCTGCATCGCGCGGTGTTACCCGCTCCCGGGGACACTGCATCATTTCGGGA
Source organism: Apotomis turbidana (assembly GCA_905147355.2). Taxonomy (NCBI): domain Eukaryota; kingdom Metazoa; phylum Arthropoda; class Insecta; order Lepidoptera; family Tortricidae; genus Apotomis; species Apotomis turbidana. The sequence continues at coordinate 19,700,365 of LR990289.1, read as the reverse complement.
TAAAAAGTAGCCTACGTATGTTCTAATGTGTGCGTCAGAATGATTGGTTGACTGTTGAATTCAGCATTGATTGCTTAATTAAATATTGCTACCTATTTGCTAGCATTTGCTACCATTTACCAAATAAGTGCTACCTCAGTATAATAAAAGATATAATTTTTTTTTCTCAACCAATCATTCTGACGCACACATTTTAATCCGAGGGTGTCAGCTATTACCTCCATATAAACCGAATTTTATCAAAATTGGTCTAGTCGTTTGAGCGTGAAAAAGATACTCATAAACACACTCACAAACTTTCACCTTTATAATATTAGTGTGATGAGCCTAAACATTGTCCTAAAAAAAGGACGGGTTGTACTCCGGGAGTGCCGGCAGAAGCGAAAACTGAATTATATCTCACTGCAAAAACCGATTTTATTATATCTCACTGACACTTGATTTCTATTTTAATCTCTATTTCTTACTAAATGCTGCCGTGCTAAGGTAAAAGGCGACCTTTTGCTATGGAGTTCCCTTAGCACGGCAGAATGTATGTTTATGATTACGCTTCACCATATGTCACTTACAACCTCAGACCAAGAAAAAAAGAATAATAATAATATTCTTTTTTTCTTGGTCTGAGCTTACAACATCGAAGGAGGATCGCGAGGATCTGTCGCGAGTATAATTTTTTTTGCCCATCTAAAAATTGCCAAGCGCCGCTAAAGAAGTAGAAGTTTTCACTTCAAAAATTAGTGTTTCGAGATAAAAAAATAAAATAAACATTAGATGTCTCACAGATTTAAAATCATGAGCCTAGTAATATCTCCAGTAGCAAACACAAAAAATCCTCGTTGCTCTTGTACTTTCTTAGGCACTCAAGAATAATTTTGCTCGAATGATCCACCAATAAAAAGCGCTTTAAATTAAGTAACAAAACAAAACCTGTATAGCACTTTTAATACTTTTTCTTGAATGCTGACCCGTGTAGTAAATTGGTTTTCAATTTTAGAGTTGTATAGTATACACTGGTGCCCACGTAAAACATGTTTTACCATAGTAGTGTAAAAAATATCCTGTCACCGAATTATCTTGAGATGTGTAGCTATCCCTAAACCGATATTAATAAAAATGCGGCCAGTCGTTTCAGCTTGATGCATATATTTTCACCAACAGATGGAGCTGTACGACTGTCGACGCGTTTCCCTACAAAGCCTGCATGGCTCTGGCGCCGTTAAGATTTTCTCTGAAATTATACCCCTCTCCATAGAAAACTGATTTTGAATACAATTTTACAACTTTTTGTGGGTCTTGGCCTCCTCCACAATCTTCCTCCAGTTGGCACGATGTCTGGCGACCTTCTTCCAGCTGGTAAACGTCCACATCTTCTTGAGATCTTCCTCCAAATTATAAAGTTGTATAATAATATAGATTAAACCAAACAAAGATCAAAGCTGCCGAACCGGTAATCCAGAGGCACCGGGTTCGATTCCCGGTCTCTTTCACCAGGTTACGTATTTCAAGTTTTCTTTGACATTTGATCAATTTATCAACGGTTTAATATAAAAATTGTGACATAAAAAAAATTAGACATTACATGTTGGTTTCATTTTATAATTATGCACCTATATAGATTTTTGCCACTGTTATATGCACTAAAGTAGCATATCTCAGCTATATAACCCTGCAGCCATAACTAACACGGGGCTAATCCGGCTGTGTCCAAATTGTTGTGGCGACGTCGGGAGAGGGGGGAATTTCATTACCACCAGTACCCATTGTCCATTGAGTTATGGCGCCGTGTTTGGGTTAGGGCTCTAGGCCGGTTTGCGAAGTGGCTAGAAAATGTTCGTGAGGCGAAGTAGGTTATATTTATTTATTTCTATTTTATTTCACGAAAAACATGAAAAAGGTTAAGAAAAAATTAAGCAGACACAATCAAGAAGTTATACGAGTATATACCTAGGTACGTATATTTATCTCACCGAGTGTACTCTCACTGTGTAGGGAATCTTCGATAGAGCGAAAGAGACCCAAGCAGATGACACGGAAATAAAACTACTTAATTAACAATATTACTTCATAAATAGACAATAACTAAATATAGATAATAAATATAACAATATAAAAGAGAGGTAATATCAATAAAAGCAAGAGACTGATGATGATGATCAAGTAAAAAAAAAATACGGATATCAGAAGGATTGTCACATCAAGGTCCGGGACACGAGAAGCAGGGGACACCGTGCAGCTAACAAGTTTTACTGCGACTGCTTAAGAGAATATATCACTGCTTCATTTCCTCTACCATTAGTTTACGTTAGGTTTGCACCGAGTAACTATGGCGTCGCATACAAATGAGGTTCAAACTGTATACAAATCGAGGTTTCGTGCTTGTCTGATTTAAAAAGGGATTTTCTGTGTCGGACCGTTTTGATTTCTGCGCAAATTATAATAGAATTTGTACCTATTATACTAGGCGTCCGTTTGCGGCGGAAATTTGGCCAACAAACAGACGCCTACTACACAAATTATATATCAGTAAGCGCCAAAATCTAAACGGTCCGACACAGAACATTTTCTTACATTGAGGTCCGAAAATTTCGTAAAGATTGGTTTTGGAGGAGGAGAAGGAAACGTCGACTTGTATAGAAAATTAAGCCGTGGTATTTCTAAAAATGCTGTTGGTTTGCGAGTCGTGCTTGCTGACGTTGTCAATCCCGACGGATTCCACGCTACAACCGTATATTTCTGGACGTTTCCAACAGTGAACGAGTGTCCTCCTTGCCACCACATTGACCGTGCGAATTGCCCGTGATTGCCTGTCTAATTGTCTGAAATATGCGCGGGATAGTTCTGCCCGCCGATAATGGCTCATAAAATTCAAATAATGGGGGATTTCATATTCAGACATGGTTCAGGAGGTTAAGTTATTCATACCATTGAATGATATAGTTCTATCAGAGATAGTACTAGAGTCAACGTGTAATTGTAATGTTCTTCTTGGGTTATTGTCAACCACCATCGAGCCTTCGTTACGAAATTTAGATATTACCTAGATATATTATAATTTTTTTTGGAGTCTGTAATAACTCTCAAGAAGTTAATTTAGAACTCACAAATTGAAAATTACCGATGTTACAACCGTCAAAATTTCGTAACGAAAGCTAGAAGGCGGTTAAAACGCTTTGGAAAATAACCCACTTTCTTTTTGCATTACTTACAATTTTTCCCACTGGTCGTAATAGCAACGCTTTTCTCTTTAATCTAAATCTTATCCGGGATTATTTTTACATTCTGGATCCAAGTATGTTGCGGTTTCAAAGAAAAACTTACTTCGTCAGATGAACCAGTCGGGAAATGAAGTCAGCTCGAACTCATTGATTACATACCTGTTACCCAAATAGTGCACTTCGCTAAAGCAGGTATAAAATAGTGAGATCTTGGACAGATTTTTTGTATACTACATCGGTGGCAATGGCAAACAAGCGCCGCCTGATGTTAAGCAGTTACAGCCGCCTATGGACGCTTGCGACGTCAGGAGCATCACACGCGAGTTGCCGACCCTTTAAGAACCTATTTACTCCCCTATTGAAGAACCGCATACTGTAGCCCCTGGGGAAAACCTCGGCAGGGAGGTCAAAGTTAGCCCCTTTTGACGTTTAACGTCATATCATCAAATCTCAACCGTTCCGTTCCAGTGACGTGCCACACTCACCGAACCACCCTCACACCTGGCGGATCTTCAATTGTTCACATAATTAAAAAAAAAGCCGGAAGTAGTTCCGCACTGGTTCCCCCGCTTCCTGTGCGATTGGTCGGCCACCTTTGACCCCTCCCCACCTGTGTATATGGGGTATATACTTTATATACGCCTCCCCGTCTACCCTTCGTGGGTCGATTTCTCACCCTTTTTTACGGGAAGTGTGCAAATGTTACTTTTCCCAGCGTCAATGTATTTTTTACTTCGTAATAATACATTATGTATTAACTTGGAAAGCACGCTATCTACCCATACGTATGCTGAAGTACATTCGCCGTCAGTATTCATTATAATTTCTGATTCCTGTACAAATTCATCACCAGATAAAATCGTAGTAGAATCCGGTATCGTTTTCACGTCAATCATTTAAATTCTCTTAACTTACCTTGTAAAATAGACCTTAGCAATTAAAGGTGGTCTTAGTCAAAGCTTTTTAACAGCCAAAACATCTACTTGATAGAACTAAATCCGTCTCTCTTTTGTTTTTCTTCACTTTTTACTTATTTTAACCGTTCCCGTTCTTATCTAACCCGTTGACAACTCAACCCCATAATTTAAACAACCCCTGTTTACTCGAAAACCCAAGATTTTCCCGAGCCACCCTGTCGCAGTAAAGCAGCCCTAGCAAGCCGTGCTGACGCTCCCTTTTGTACGGCGACAAGGTTTCAAGTGTCGCAGTCAAATACCAGTTCTAATTGAGGCAGATAGGTGCGGTGTAATTAAAGGAGTGTAACAAGCTCCCCGTGGACAGATATCGAGATAGCCCCCCGATGTCGCGTGAAAAACGACCCGTCTGATAAACCGAGCCGCGGAAAAGTCGGTTATTTATAGGAGCGACTTTGGAAGTTAATCGTGAGGTGTTTCTATTGGTATTTTAAATATGCCTACCATGCACGTCTTTGAACATGGATTTAAAATGTGTGGATACTTCTACACTACAATTTTGGAAAGCAATATTTATTGATGGTATCGATGTTATACCACGCGGTATCACTCGGTATCGATGTACCTAGTGATACAGTGTTCCGAGCGAGTTGTACATTTGAAAACTGTCCTTCTATGAGCCTAGCAAACACGACAACAATGTTCCGAGACGGAAAACTCGCATCTATTGTATCGATTTCATAGTAAGATACCGATGTATGCCTTATTTAGGATTAATTTGTAGCATTATTTAAGTAATAGTTTCATCATCACCATTAATAATTATAAATATTCTGAAAGATTACGGCGATACTTAGGTTTAAAAAAATCTTTATCCGTTTTATTTTAGGGACTTAACCACAGACAGACGTAAGTCTGAGCGGTAAGGCGTAAGTCTAATAGGGGAGCGTGGGGGAATTGGAGCCTACTAAGGCAAAAGTTCAATATAAGGCAAACGTATAGGTATTTTTGGATCTTTTTAATAGAAACTAAATCCTTAGTTATTTGACTATCATTTAATTACAGCATCACCGTTACATTATCAGGCATTTCGCGACAGATAAACTTTTTTCAAAAAAACAGAATCGCTCCCATTACCCGACTTTGCGGGAAATGAGAGTATACATACCCATATGTGTAATGGGAGCTACTTAATTATTCAGTCAGCCTCAAAACATTAAATGTCAGCCTAAAATCTCATATTCATATAAATATTAACATAAACGTATGCGTAAATTAGTTAACTTTAAGGATCCAAACAATAATAGCCTAATAATGTAATAAGCTCTGATTACCCGACTACCACCATCTTGAAATTTCATAATATAATATTCCGAATCTAGCTTGTAAGAAATGATATGAATAGATACTCAAAATTGATAACATTAGCTATTAAATAAAACAGGTTTCATTATAACAAACATATTACTTCAACTTAAGCTGGCCGTTGAAATATCGTATTTTTTATAAGCGCGGAGCAAAAAACCGATAAGCGTTCGTGGTAACATAATGCGTGACACTGGCGAGCTGAGCGAGCCAGGGGAACACGGCCGCACTGTGACGAAAACGCCCGAATGGTAAATAAGTGAATATGAGCTATAGTTTTGTCTTTAGTCGCACTGCTCCTATTACCGGCGGGTAACCCCCACCCCCGGGTGGCCCCCATTACCCCTGGTTCCCCTATAGATACATATTATTAGAATATATCTGTAAGTAGCACAGAATCCAACAGGTATCAATGACGTAAAGTTAAACTACAACATCCCAATAACTTTAAAACGGTATAATTGCTCAGACAGAACTACGTTCCGTTACTCACTCTCTTAAAAGTTCCGGACTTCGCCATACGCCAAATTCACCCCCGCCACTTAAATCCTGAAAACCACGAAGATCAAAGAACCCAATAAGGCACAGTAAGTGGTAATAAATATCCCTCAGACTGATAAACAAATTAGTACTGACGCCGTGACCATAATTCATCTAGATACCGCGCTTTAAAATAACCTCTTGTTTTTAACTTGGAGATAAAGTCATTAGTAGCGAAAGGAACGTTTTTTATGCAGTCGTAGATAATTTCATAATTTGAAGAGGTTCATATAGCTATAATTAATTTTACAATTTTTCATATATTAGAACGAATTACCTACGTTCCAAATTACTTACAGTGATCGTCGGATCGGAATACATAGGCAGTGTAATTTGGGGTGAATGACCATAAATTGCATAAGTATCTTTTTTTTCATGAATAATCTGTTACTACTTTATCATAAACCTTATCTATGAGGCGTGGTAAATCGCCGGGATTCGATGGTCTAAGTGTTGAGCATATTATCTATGCTGGGGACGAAATATTTAATGTCTTGTAGGCATTTTTCAACTTATGTATCAAATTCAGTTACCTACCTCAAGACCTAATGCGTACTGTTGTCACGCCTGTGCCTAAGAATAGGACTGGGGACCTATCCAGCCTCAATAATTACAGGCCAATCTCCCTAGGTGGCATCATGGGTAAGATTTTGGAGAGACTCTTACAGCCCGAACTGATGAGAAACGTTAGGATTAATGATGCTCAGTTTGGTTTTCGGCCAGGACTTTCGACGGATTCAGCCATATTTGCACTTAAACACTGTGTGAACTACTATACCTACTAAGAGGAGCACATCGGTATATGCGTGCTTCCTAGATTTAAGCAGGGCCTTCGACTTGGTTAACTATAAACTACTGTGGAAGAAACTGCTTGAATCTGGCGTAGAACAGAATGTCGTAAGTCTGCTGAGGTTCTGGTACGAAAACCAAATTAACAACGTAAAGTGGGGTGACGCACTTCTAATGATTACAGATTAGAATGTGGCGTACGCCAAGGAGGGCTTACCTCTCCGGACCTCTTCAACATCTACATGAATGTCTTGATCGAGGGGTTGAGGGGCGCCAGGGTTGGCTGTCATATCGGTGATGTTTGTTTAAATAATCTAAGTTACGCTGATGACATGGTGCTACTCAGCCCCTCGATTTATGGTATCAGCGATCTGCTGGAGATTTGTCAGCGTTATGCAGCGGATCATGGACTGCTTTATAATTCGAAAAAGACAGAGTTGTTAGTTTTTAGGTGTGGAAGAGGTCCGGACAGGGTGCCTCAAGTTTTCTTAAATGGAGAAGCGGTTCGGATTGCGAAGTCGGTCAGATATCTGGGGCATATTGTTTCCGAGGACCTAAGCGATAACCTGGATATAGAGCGGGAAAGAAGGGCGCTGTCCGTCCGAAGCAACATGTTGGCACGTAAATTTGGCCGTTGCTCTGATGATGTTAAAATAACATTGTTCAAGGCATATTGTCAGACCTTTTATACGTGTCAACTATGGACACGATATACGAGGCGAGCATACAGTAGCATCAGAGTGCAATATAATGACGCATATCGTATTCTGATGAGAATGCCGAGATACAGCAGCGCCTCGAATATGTTCGCGGAGGCTAGAGTACCCGACTTTTTTGCGATCATGAGATCCAGAGTAGCGTCCTTTTGGGATAACATTAGAAATTCAAAAAATTAAATTTTAAAGACCATTCATGACAACCCAGACAGTCATATTTTTAGGCATTGGCTGGCTGTGCATCACAACGAAAACAGGAAATAGCGAGTAGGTATACCATGACTTGTATTTCCGGTTGATGTATTTTACTCATTGACGTAATAATTACATGGACACACAATCAGACGGAAAAAATGGCACCCTCCCAACTAATGCAAAATCACAAATCGCATTAGTTGGGCGATCAGTCTCGTTTAGACCATGACACGTGACGGGTCTCACAAATGACTTAATTTTCAGTGAAAAATTGCAGAAATAACAGCTATAAAATAAAGAAAAAGGTCGGAATATTCTTTTTTACGCAGATTTTATTGATTAATTAACGAATCCTATGTAAAATCATAGCATATTTTAGATTAGAATTATGAACTTTGTCCCTACAAAATGCACCTCATCACAGAACAAAAATCTAAGGAGTCGCTATAGTTTTATATTTTATTAATTAATAAAGGAGTGCAATAAATAATTATCCTATTTTTTTTATTAAAGATTCCCACGCGATCCTAAACAACGTGAAAAATTGAGGTCACGTTTAGTAAGAGACAGACGTCAAGAATAATTGCAGCCAAATAATTCGTCTCTCGTGTGTTCGTTCGGCATAATCATATATGCTTTTTTTATGTTTAATCAAAAGAAGCGTTGAAGTCTTTCACTCAACACAGCTTTAATATCTCAATAAAAACGTAAAAAAATTACAATGTATACAAAAGAAGCGTAAAATGGTTATGTAGTGGTAGTAGGTATCTATACATAAATAGATATACACTGTCTCGGGCGCACGTCACATGGGATGCTGCGTTTAGTTACACGCGAGCCGAGGGCGAGAGTGGACGCATGACATTGCTATGTGTGCGGCGGCGAGTGAGCCAGTGCTATGAACATATGCCTTTTACAAGCAGATCCTACAGGTTACATTAATAAATATTAATAAAAAAATTGCTCTGTTGTCATTGTTTTATTTTGTCTCAGAGTCTAGACACTGTCAGTTTAAACCTTTGAACGCCAAGAACACCTAAAGACAATGTGTGCTGCCGTGCATACTACGCCACCGACTTTCACGCCACGCCATCAAACTTTAAAGGGTTAAAAATGTTAATATTTTGCACTTGCCTTACTCTCATTTCACATACCTACTAGAACAAGATGAGTTGAGAAATCATAATGTCATTATTACTGATCCCTTCTATACAGTGTCGGGACCCTTTTATGCAGTTGTTAAATAAAAACGTAACTTAATTTGTTATTAACAATTTACGAGTTTATTTAGTTCAAACAACAAATATATTTTAATACCTAAATAAAATAATAATGAAAATATTTTTAGTATGTAAAACTATTAAAATCTGCTCCATTCGTGCCATGTTCCAAGTTTGACAAGAGACATGAGTCAGAATACGCTAAAAAAGTTAATTTACACGAAAAATATTTGTGGTAATAAGTACGTAAGCCAATTTGACACTTAAACATTTGAGTAAAGAGTTATTTTGTACGAAGTAATTATGTTGTTGTAAATTATAAATAAGCGTTATTGGCATCTACTTGAACATGACAGCAGTGCCACTTTTTTCGACAATTTTGTTCGGGTCTGTGGCTCTATTATAAATAATACCTCAATGATTTTACTATTTAAATTATTTAAGCTAGCTGTAAGACTTATATGGGATTTTTTATGCCTGCAATAAAACGATTATTATTATTATTATTATTATTATTAATAAAACAATGATTATTTGTATAGAATCTTTTTATCGATTCATATTTTTATGTGGGAATATACCACATTTTTATTTTTATAAATAATGACACAAAGGTAAATTAAGAAAGAAAAATTGAATGCGATCTACTACAATCTAAGCAGGATTTGAACCTGCGACCTCTGCGTGTCCGGCACATTGCTCTTCCAACTGAGCTATCAGATCGCTACGTCAATCACACCAAATCTTTCATCACATAATTCGCGTGCGTGTAAAGCGCACATCCTAGGGTATGGCTAATGCGCATAAGCATTTTCAAACATATATGACGCAGAGGGCGCTCCAGTAGCGTAACGAAGGGTAGCGGCTAGTTAAGATGGGAAGTGTTTGTACGAAACCCTCGATGCGCGAGTACTCGCACTTGGCCGGTTTTTAGTTCCTCGCTTCTTAATATCTTCATCACACTATTTGCAGTAATTTATTTACTAACCACCCTGCTGCCAACCCCGCATTGTTTCCAAGAAATTGGACGGTGTGATTAATTTGTTCAACCCCCCTTTCGTGCAATTTGTCACTATCCACTTTACTCTGACCTACCACCCTCTCTCCCTACAAACAATGGTCAGGCTATGCGGGGATAGTGCTCACTTTGAAGAGGTCTAGTTATAGTGGTGTTGTGCCCGAATTCCTTGGCTTTTATTTGGTTAGTTGCCATCGTCAATAAATAGTGAATCTTGAGATGTTTGCGAAATTAATGCTGGTTTGTTTACGTTTCCTTATTGTTAAGTCTGTCCCGTGTGTCACAAATTACCGGATTACGGCGAAGGGAGTAAATGCAAATATATAGCTACGCATTATAATCGTTAATTAATTTACTTAGAGGTTGAATTTGATGTTCCTAATATTAATATGAGATGGGTATGGGTACACAATTCCATGAAATTTATTTATGGTGTATCTCTAGTCTTTGCTGAAAATATCCAAATTTTTAGGGTTCCATACCCAAAGGGTAAAAACGGGACTCTATTACTGAGACTTCGCTGTCCGTCCGTCCGTCTGTCACCAGTATATCAAGAACGGTGATAGCTAGACAGTTGGGGGTTAAGCGGGGCTCCCATACAACAAACTTACAGATAATGGTACGGAACCCTTCGTGCGCGAGTCCCACTCGCACTTGGCCGATATTTTTCATGTTATTTATGGGAAATGTTTTCGAGAACGTTCTTTCTGTATACAAGTCGGGAAACGTTCTCGAGAACGGCACAAGTCTAAATAAAACTTACATTTTAACCCAGATTTATATTGACTCTTAAATTTGTGTTATTACCTATAAAATAAAAATATCGACCAAGTGCGAGTGGGACTGGCGCACGAAGGGTTCCGTACCATTATCTGTAAGTTTGTTGTATGGGAGCCCCCTTAAATATTTATTTTATTTTATTTTTTGTATTTTTTGTTCTAGTGGCAATAGAAATACATCATCTGTGAAAATTTCAACTGTCTAGCTATCACCGTTCTTGAGATACAGCCTGGTGACAGACGGACGGACGGACGGACAGCGAAGTCTCAGTAATAGGCTCCCGTTTTAACCCTTTGGTTACGGAACCCTAAAAACGCAATTAAATAATTAAATAAAATGTCACGAGAATCGGTTGAGAAATGCAACCTCTAGGCGAGAACTGCTGGAAAATCCGGATATCCGGACATACGAAATAATTTTAACCCAAGCTGAAATGCAGACGCTTCGCTCGCTCGGTCAACTAGGTACACTCAATACTCAGTACTCAATCATTTATTGCAATATCACAAAAGTAGGTACAGATGTTAACTATAACTGCAGTACGTTGGATACTCGGACTAATATCAAAAACTCTCGTGTTTAAAACAATCAAACAAAACTATTGCCTTGTTAATAAGTGTACAAAACAAGACAGACAGACTCATTGGATAATAGCTCGTATCCGGCAAGATGCTACATTTTACACTCGTTGCGATTTACTCGAGTCATATGAACAGTAGGGTTGCCAAACTCCAATTATTCGGGTACACGAAATAACCTAAATTAGAACGCTAAAAACCCCTGATTACTGATTGTGTAGAAATGTTACTAAAACTGAACAGCAAATGTGATTCTGAATGTTGAATTCTTAGTTGCAATAGAATAAAATCTAAATATCTAACACGTATAGAAAACATTAAGTGAAATCTGCTCCGGACTTTACAGACAAATGACAAATGGCTATAGATGTTACATCCACGGGTTTAAACCAACAAACCCTAAGTAGCGTTTAAATTTCTACGACGTTTATCTCACGCGACTTTTCTTTGTTCTAAATAGATATTATTGTTTTGGCAACCCTGCTGGCGAGATCTTTGGTTAATTTGTATTTCCTCTGCGGCGCCGTGTCGCACGCATTCAATTTCAATGTACCTACACAAGATATATTAATCACTCAATTAAACCGGCCTTTTTCAAAACAATCAAAGTGTACTTCCCCGACTATCTAAGTCCGGGAATGTATCTTATTTCTATTTTGTGAACTAGGTAATATTTCTAATGGAACTTGAATCCTATTCCTATGGTATGGACACCCGAACAATATAGATCCCATGGCCTAATCGGACCCTAGGTCCATCGACCCCATAACCATGGAGGAACCCGTGATCCCATGGTTTCCAGAGCTGCCGCGGTTGCCATGAAAATTATGCCCGTAGCCACATTCTTAAAATTAAACACAATAAGGCTGTATTCAACCAAACTGGAATACTTAATCGGAGATAAAGGGACAAAATGCCATAATTATTTTGACATGAATTCTAAGAATAAACCTTAATCCATGTTGGTTAAATCAAGCACACAAAACACATAAGTAATTAGACATTTCTAGAATTAAACGTTTGGGCAAGTATACGTCATGGACCAAATCACATCAGTCCACATTGTGAGGGCCTTCTCACGTTACTTTTGGTGTGTTGTCGCCACTCTAAACCTCGGCGGACTGGTCAAGTCCTTACTGAGGTTCTTCAATGGACCTCTCCGATATCGCAGAGAAACTCCGAGCATAACCTCTCAGTTCCTCTCTGGGTGACGTGGAGCCTTCTGATAAGGCCCATCGAGAGCGACCACATTTCGGTAGGGCACTACTGGAACTAGGGAATGCAAACCGGAAAATTTTTGCACTGAAATTACCGAATCGTCGGTAATTTTCATAGTACAGATTACCGGTTTGCAATCCCTGACACGTGGTCGCTCTCGAAGGATAATGATCACACATAGATTCAGACGGGTGGAAACATTCTGCGAACGACATTCGTTCTGCAAGCTCTTCTGCGAAAAGCACTTTTACTCATCTGGAAATATAACCTGCCCGTTTAGCACAACTATGCTTCGCGACTCTTGTAGCGCGATCACTCTCTCACATTACTGCACAGAAAGAGACGAGTAATTATCTCGCACGAGAAATAGTCGCGTATGACAGTTATACTACAGGTGTAGGTGAACTCGAACACTACACTCCCGTTACGCGTTACCCGGGCCGGTTAATCACTGACGAATTTATTGGCCCGGTCTCACCCGGGCAGCGGTTCACTCTGGGCAGTGAGTTATAGCATATTTCAGCCCGCAGGTGCCTCGGCGAAGCCGTAATCTGTCATTACTCCCACTTAGCAAATTGGACGGACTTTTCGGAACCCGGGTATGAATAAATAATAACCGGGTATGGATACAATGATAAATACGGCGGGGGCGACAAAGTGGTCATTATGTGGGCGTAATTTTTTTACATAACAGGCAGAGATAGCTTTACAAAAATATATACACGATTGGTACTTTTCAAAATATATAGACATTCATCGATATGGTTGAGATAAGAAAAACAACAGATGGCGCCGCGCGCCCATATAAAGCATATAGGTGCTGCATGCTGCATCGCGCTACTAAGATACAATTTTCATCAATATTTTAGAATGATATAATTATAATGGTAAAGAAAGAAAGGAAGGAAGTATTTATTGCCGCACTAAAAATAAAATAGGTACATGGAATAAGCAAGAACAGATTACAAGTACATTGTCCACCCAAATTATACCGTGTGACAAAAGGAGCGGACTCAGCCATGTGCTGCGACAGCCAGGAGGCGTCTGCGCAGCGCTGGTTTTCAGGCCGTCCCTTTGCTGACTCTGAACCACATTGAACCATATATTAGGGTGGTATAGATGTTATGATCGGTTCACTTTTATTCATATATATGCCTATATGCTTAAGTTCCAAGTATTTTCTTTTGGGTTAAATAAAACATTAACTAGAATTGCCTTATACAATGTTATAAGCACGGACTCCACTTTATTCAGTGCAAGGGCACTTAACAATTAATCTGCACCCAATTCGGCAGACGCGAACGATTAGCTAGGGTGTCCATGCCGGCCGTAAATTAAGGAATCCGCTCGATTTGTCCGATAATCCCGTGTCAATCGGGTATTAGCGCTACAATCGCGCGTAATCCACGTTGCCCCAATAGCTTGTCCCACTGGACAGTATTTATGGCGGTCTGGTCTATTAGTGATGCCATAAGTAATTGGTAGTAAAAGGAGGTTCTTAAGTATCATGATATTGTACGCAACTTGGGGTAAAGATAGTGGGTGTTCATTCGTAGTCGTATCGTATATTTATTGTCATGCTTGCAATGTGTAAGTTTGGTCTGGTGCAATAAATAAATAAATATTAACCGACCCCAACAAAATAATTTTACACTGGTTACATACCTATACCTAAGATTTATATGAAATAGACGGAAAACATATATTATATAACCCGAAAAGCAATACCAAAATGACCTTGCCGGCTAATTTAGGTCTAACCTAATACAGATAAAGCTGATCGTGATCTCTAATATAATTTTCTTTATAAAATATCTGCATACGTACGAAAGTTACAGCTACAGTCAACAATCATACATATTCGGTTAAAACTTGTGCTCTCAAATATTCAAATACTAAAAATAAAAAATAAAATTAACGAAAAACCTTAATAACATATAGCATCCTATTCACTGCCCACTTCCAAATTGATACAGTCATATAATCCTACCAAATTAAATAAACATAAACCAGCCAGGTCGGAGTTCATCTCTGATTTATCGCTGTACCCGGTCGGATTACACTGTCCGGGACAAATCCCCGTGACAAAGTGGCGTGGGGACACATTAGCATTTTTACGCAGGACATATGGAAGTTGCAGGGTTACGAAAAATTGGGCGTTTGAAGTCAAAATGGAAAGGATGCGGCAATTTCAACCTTAGGTTAATTGTAATTTTAAGCGGTTGGCGCAGTGGTAAAGCAGCCTGCCTACTGAGCCGACGGTCCGTGGTTCGAATCCCGGCAAGGGCAAATATTTGTGTGGTGAACTCGAATATTTGTACCTGGGTCATGGATGTTATTTGTATTTAAGTATGTATGTATTTACCTACATGAGTATGAATATCGTCGTCTAGTGTCCATAACATACGCCTAGACCATAGTCACGCTACGACTAGAGCTTACTGTGGTACTAGATTGATTTGTGTCAGGTTGTCCGATATTTATTATTAATTTACGGAAAACACATAATATAAAAACGTAAAACTTGTATTCATACAATTATCTAATTATAAAAGATTACAACGTTATGTTGAGCTTCGAGCTCGCAGGCTCGGGGGGGATTACGTCGTCCTGAGGTCTCGTCAGCTTGGGGATCGCGCTCCGGTGCTCAGGCCTCGTGGGGGATGTGGCCCCACACGAGGCTGGCCTGAAACAAGGTGATCGTTGAAAAATATGTTTCTCTCAAAACTTTCATTTTTGTGACAAGCTTCTATAGCTGACTGCACTTTTCTTTTCTCCGGCGTCAATTGCTCACTGATACCCAGAAGCCTAACTCGGAAAAGAAGCCAAACTCGGAAAGATTCATAGATAAGAGTGTATTACTGGTAAAAGATTACGCTATTATACAGTTTCTAGGGCCATGATTCTATTATCAATTTATCAGACAAGCCCCATGGTACCATATTATTGTACTGTCATCAAAGTTAAGTAGGTAAGCAAAATTTTAGCCCAGGCAATTGGTTGAAGTAATCTGCTTATTCAAAATTGAGTTGCAAGATTCCACACGAAAAAACATAGTTACTTACATAGTTACATACATAGCTAGTTAGTTAGTTGCGCTGGGCATTTTCCGCAAGTCGACATCCAACGTGCCTATTTTGCTTGAAAAGGGGGTAGCGCTATTCCAACAACCCCAACTCCTCCACGAACCTCAGCAAAGCCCTTATGTT
Organism: Apotomis turbidana; assembly: GCA_905147355.2. NCBI lineage: Eukaryota > Metazoa > Arthropoda > Insecta > Lepidoptera > Tortricidae > Apotomis > Apotomis turbidana. Next base: position 19,684,608 of record LR990289.1, on the reverse strand, counting down.
GCTTGTGGCTTCGTGTACGGTACTTGGAGATCCTAGGTACTCCATCCTGTATGCTTACGTAAAACTTGTATTCATACAATTATCTATGTAATTATAAAATGTTACAACCTTATGTTGAGCTTCAAGTCCTGAACAGGCTCGGGGGGGATGAGACTATCGTCCTGAGGTCTCGTCAGCTTGGGGATCGCGCTCCGGTGCTCAGGCCTCGTGGGGGATGTGGCCTCACATGAGGCTGGCCTGAAACAAGGTGATCGTTGCAACCGTGGAACAATAAAAAAAAAAAAACTAAAAAACACAACAATGATTTATGCCTTTGGGTCCTGAGCTAGACGAGGTGCCCGTGCGTTTGTCCGTGTATTTTTTTTATCCCTGTACCAAAAATGGTTAAAATTCGTCCAGCCATTCCGGCGTGATGAGAGGACAAATAAATTATGACAAACGGGTCTATGTTGGCTCCTAGAATTATTTTTCGTCGTATGTTTCATTTCGCCGAAAAAAATATTTCGTAGACAGCACTTTTCTTTGCAACCGTAAACTATTTGAGATACAATACCATACAAGTACTCTTTATTGCACACCTCATAAAACATACAGGAGATGAGGAGAAATACAACGCGTTGACGACGTGTTTGGCTCGGTTTGTAGACACCTGCCTACTGAGTCGGCGGTCCCGGGTTCAAATCCCGGCCGGGGCAAATGTTTGTGCAAATTTTTGTTCTTGGGTCATGGATGTTATCTATATATGTATTTATATATTATGTATATCGTCGTCTAGTACCCATAGTACAAGCTTTGCTTAGTTTGGGACTAGGTCGATTTGTGTATGATTGTCCCTTAATATTTATTTATTTATTTATTTACAATGCAAGAAATTACAATTAGAGGTAAACAACAGGCGGTCTTATCGCTAAAGAGCGATCTCTTCCAGACAAACTTTGGGTAGTGGAGAAACTGAAAAAATATTTTGTTAATAGGCGGTGCAAAAATCAGACAAAAAAAAATAGATAAACATGAAAAATATATAAATACATAAATATAATAAACGATAAATACATACATACATTCAGCCAAAAAATAATAATAGGACGAGTTGAATAAACTACGTATAATGAAAGGGATAGATAATGCTCTTTCAAGTGAGTTTTGAAAGAAACAAGAGATTTAGCGCGCTTTAAGCTCACAGCCAAGGAGTTCCACAAACAGACAGCTTTAAAAGTAAACGAATTATTATAAAATTTTGAGACAGAAGATGGGACGGCAAGGAGCAAATTTTGGGCAGATCGAGCAGAAGTGAGATAAGTGAAACGCTCCTTGAGGTAGCGGGGAGTTGCAGGATGAAAAAGTATACTATAAAGAAGAGTAAGAATATGAGAGTTAGTTAGTTAGTTAGTTGCGCTGGGCATTTTCCGCAAGTCGACATCCAACGTGCCTATTTTGCGTGAAAAGGGGGTAGCGCTACTCCAACCACCCCAGCTCCTCCACGAATCTAAGTAAAGCCTTGATGTTGCCTATGGCTTCGTGTACGGTACTTGGAGATCCTAGGTATTTCGTCGTGTATCCTTCTACCTGTTTGCAATCTAGTAGAATATGATTGGTGGTTTCTTCTGCCTCCATGCATGCTCTGCATACTGGGCTGTCTGTTATACCTAAATTGAAGAGGTGTTTGTTCAGAGTATTGTGTCCCGTTATTAATCCTACTATCTTGCGTAGTTGGTTCCTGTGGATTCTCAGTAAGATGGTGGTGAGTTTGTGATTCCTATTCGGAAGTATTTCTTTTGTTTGTCTACACGTTCCCATGTCTTCCCAGTATTTCTGGTGTTGGTATAATGTGTGCTGGTTCATTATGTTGTATATGTAAGATTGTGGTAGGGGTATTATTGGCTCTGGCCCGCATGGTGGTGTCTCCGATCCCTTACGGGCCAATTCATCCGCTGCGTCATTGCCTCTCGAGCCGCTGTGTCCCTTTATCCATTGTAATGTTACCGTATTTTTGTCATCGCACACGTCTGTGATGCAGCGATGACATTCGTATATTAGAGCAGAGGTACACATATCACTGTTTAGTGCTTGTAGTACGGATTTGCTGTCTGAAAGTATTCGTATGTTTGTGTTCTGAACCTGGCGTCTTTTTATAGCGTTGCAGGCTTCTATTATTCCTACGCATTCAGCTTGGAATACCGTGTTGTGTACACCTAGGGGTTTAGAGATGTGCATACTCAAATCCTCCGAGAATACACCACATCCCGTTCCTTTCTCAGTTTTTGACCCGTCCGTAAAGATTCTCAGGTCCTCTAGGTTGAGCCCCTCATTCGGGTCTTCTGTTAGGAGTATGACGTATTCCTTCTTGCAGGTTAATGTTTTAGGTATCTTGTCAATTGGTGCTTCTATTGTAGGGAATTTTTTGATCATTTCACTGTAGATCTTTGTGTGTTGGGTATTACTATTCGTCCATAGGTTTAGGCTTTTTAGTCGTATCGCCGTAGCGGCTGCTTCTCTTTGTATATGTATGTGCAGTGGCGTGACACCTAGGATCATTTCTAGTGCTGCGGTAGGAGTGGTCCTCATGCAGCCTGTTGCGGCCGTGCATGCCAGTCTTTGTGTTTTCTGCAGGCCGGCAATCGCACACGCTAGTTGCGTTCGGGGCCACCATACTACTGCTCCGTAGCTGATCATAGGTACGATTACCGTTTTGTATAGCCACAGAATGATGTGCGGGGCGAGTCCCCACCTTTTGCCTATCATTCTTCGACATTGCCAGAAGGCGACTGTGGCTTTGTTTAATCTGTCCTCAAGATGCTTGTTCCAGATTAGTTTGTCATCTAAGGTTATCCCTAAATATTTTACTTGTTTGGAGAGTGTAAGCTTTGTACCGAAAAGGCTTGGCATTTCGTATGACCCCAGTTTGCGTTTGTGTGTGAAGAGAATTGTGTCAGTTTTCTTGGGGTTTACCGATAGGTCATTCTCCTTGCACCATTTCTCTAGTATTTTTAGTGCTGTTTGTGTGAGTTCACACAGTGTGCTTATTACCAGTCCACTAATAAGTATGACAAGGTCGTCCGCGTATCCTATGGTAGTGAAATGACTCTCGTTTAGTTTTGTTATCAGATCATTTACCACTAGGTTCCATAAGAGGGGTGAGAGGACTCCTCCTTGTGGGCATCCTCTCACGACTAGCGCTTGCTGATCTTTGTTTTTTGCTAGTCTTATGATTCTTTGTTCTAGCATGTTCATTATCCACTCTATTAGCAATGGTTCTGTGTCATGTCTTTCTAGAGCTTGTTTGATGCTGCTAAAATTTGTTTTATCGAAAGCGCCTTCTATGTCAATGAAGGTTCCCAGACATGAGCTTTTCCTTGTTAGTGCGATTTCGATGTTGCTTACCACTGCGTGGAGTGCCGAGTCTGTTGATTTGCCTTGACTGTAAGCATGTTGGTTTGGGTGGATTTTTATGTTTTTGAGTGCAGTATCCTTTAGTTCTCTGTCACATAGTCTCTCTAGTATTTTCAGCATAAAAGAAGTTAGGCTGATCGGTCTGAATGATTTCGGGTCAGTGTAGTCGCTTTTTCCGGGTTTTGGTATGAATATTACCTTAACTTCTCTCTATTGCTTAGGTATATATCGGAGGGCAATACAGCTGCAGAGAAGTTTGGATAATAGTTCGGTAAGAGTTGGTCCTCCCCACTTCAATAAGGCTGGGTAGATTCCATCTAGTCCTGGTGATTTGAAATTGTCAAAACTGTTTGTTGCCCAGGTGGTTTTGTTTAGTTCTGTTATGTTTTCCGCTATCTTCCATTCACTCACGGTGGGTTGATAATTCGTCCTTTGTTGTTCCAGTTTGTTCTTATCAATTACCTTGCATCCCGGGAAGTGAGTTTCCACCAGTAGACTTTCTGTCTCAGCAGGCGAACTGGTGTAGCTATCGTCCTGCCTCCTTAGGGTGCCTAGTAACTGATTTGGTTCTTTGGCAAGTATTTTACTTGTTCTGTTCGCTTGTGTGCTGGTGGTTATGTTGTCACAGAAATTCCGCCATGAGGTAGATTTCCTGTATCGTAACCTTTTCTTGTATTCTGCTTTGACTGCTTTATATTCGTCCCAGTCTTCTGCAGATTTTGTATTCATCGCTCTATTCAGAAGTCTTCTCATCTTCGTTCTGAGACGTTCCATCTCCGGTCCCCACCAGCTACCGTGAGAGTAATATGAGAGTTACGGCGAAAACTGATTGGGAGCCACTTTAGCTGAAAACGGAAACTAGATACATGGTCATATTACAGATTGTTATAAAACAAACCCAACCTAACGTAATCAATAGAATGATATTTGCAAGAAAAATAAAAAAAATATGAGTATATAGAGGAATGAAATGTCTGCGAAATGATTTTTCGGCTAAATGAAACATTTGATGACAATAGGTTTCAATAGGTTTTAGTTTAGTCAAAGTGCTCCCATGACCAACAGGGCGCCAGACCAGACAAAACAAAAGGCGATCCTGCTTTCCTGGAACGATGACCCCTCTCCATAGAAAACAGATTTTGTATAATTACAGTACCCCTACCATGAGTTAACGTGATGTGGATAAATGCTTTGTATGGAGAATAGTACAGCGCCCCTAGCGTTTACTTTGTAAAACTACAATTCTCCATACAAATCGTTTACGCAGTCGCTAGCGAGTAATGCCACTGTAAACTCATGGTAAGGGCACAGAAATCGTATCGAACGAAGACTACGTTCCACCAGCTCGCTTGACGTCACTCCACTTGTCGCGGGACATTTGTCGCCCAGTGTATACTTGGCTTAAAATATTGAATCATTATTCAGGGTATTGACAAATCTAAACTTAGTGATAGAATAGTACAATACGTACCTAGGGCGGTGAATTCGTAAAGACTCAGATCCCAGTGTTTGTCATATAAATATGCGATATGGGTCTTTACGAATTACCGGCTGTGGTTTGTCTAAGTTTTACGACGTGTCTTGGCCAGGGAGTGAGATTTTCCCCTCTTCTCTTTTGGGCAGAAAATCCCACGTACGGCCTAGAGTGACATAAAATATTGCAAGTAAACAATTTATTTACCTGGAGTTTTCAGATAGAAAACAACAACCGACTTTTTTCGGAATTTTGCTCCGTTTCCGTGTTGTTATTTTTTCTCCTTTTTCCTCTGATAAACTTGTTACAGTTCTTGACACATGCTCAGGGACTAATTTTGGCATTTGTGGATCTGTTTGTTGCTCGAGTGTACTAGTATCTGAAACTTTCAATACTCTTGTGCTCTGCGCATGTGTAATATTTTGAATGAGTAGATCGTCTTTGATTCGTATTTTACCGCTTGTAAGGGACATTGAAACATCCGGTGAAACAAAATCCACTTTCTTTATAGTTTTGCTTTGTATACCTTTATCCCAGCGACTGTTACCAAAGATAACTAATTTAAGATCATCAGCAGGCGAGACTTTACTTTTTTCATTTAATTTGTTGACGTTGCCTAATATAGGAGTCATACTCAGATAATCACTTGTAGAATTATGATCAATGATGGATGTTGAGGCAGCGCGTTTTTTGAAACGCTTGGATTTTTTTACCACATTGAATTCACTTTTGTTTCTTTCCATTGTTGAAAATTTCATTGTTTCGCTCGTGTCATTGGAAACGTTTGGGGATGCTTCATCTAGAATTATGTCAGTAAATGTAGAAGTTGCTTTAGGCCCTAAAACAGGGTTAGGGACTTGAGCCTGAATTTGTGAGGGGCTAATGTAGTCATTTTCTAGGCGCAAGGACTGGACGTTTTCGTATCGGCTGTTATGTTTCTTCAAAGGAACTTCCTCTACTACAGTGGCGACATCTGTTGAAGAGTATGAATATCGCGACCCTGTTATTGAACTTCTTAAGTCAGAATGCGTTTTAATCGTTTTAAAACTCACACAATTCACCGCTGACATATTTGTATCCGATTTGTTATGTTTTCCAAATAAATAACGTTTAATACGTTTCGTTGGTTTACAACTACATTCCTTCGATGGGCTTTGTGTGGAACATGACGATTTTCTTCGCTTCTTTCGCATGGTATATATACAAGTTGGGATACAGCATAATATTTCAAGAATCAATATGATTATTATGATCAATGCAGGCGTTGAAAGATCAAAGGGAATACGGAACTTGCTGGAATGTTTTTCATCAGCATCACATAACGGTGTTTCTGTGTTGTCGTTACAGTAATCAAGTATACATAAAATTCCTTTGAAGGCTGTATACATATCCTCATCAGTGAGATGAGGCACCACGGTCTCTTTCGTCCAGTTTTCAAACAAACCTTGGAATTGTCTACGTGGCGAGACAGAGCGTTCGCATGCGGTAGCGACTTGATGGAATTTTAGCAAAACTGGTTCACTTTTCGGAGATCGTAGATTAACAATCGGATGTTCCGTTAAAGGTACGAACATCATACGCGTATCCCAATCTATAGAGGGCATAGGCATGGAGAGATTCTTTTGCCGAGTTGGTTGGACATACATGAGTTTCTGACAGGGGTCTTCTATTTTCATGAATATGCGGTGTGATCTAGCGCCGCGATTTTTCGTTTGGATAATACTTGAAACCTGGCCTGACCAACTGTCACCACGAGTCCTCAAATAATGTTTGATATCGTCGTAATATTCGAACAGTTGTAGGGCGTCCTGTGTAGCTACATCGCCACTGTAATAGTTATACTTTGTAACAGGTAAAGCGATCATCTTCAGATAGCCACCGAGAACATCAGAAACAGCATCTTTTAGAATACCTTCTATTTGAGGGTCAGAAGCCTTAACTGTAGCGTAGCAATCCCGAATGTATCGGATCAATGACTTGACGTAGTCAGGGTTTTCGGTAACCTCCATAGGAGGTATCAAGTCCTGTAAATACACGCGTGCTTTGAGAAGAGCTACGTCTCTTCTATTCCACTTTTTCTTTGACATATCAGCGGAAGTAAATAACGCCGTACGAACATTGAGAGGCGAAGCTCTCGCAGCGAGAGTTTGCAATAGAAGCGTTATTACAATAATGTAGATCATTACAAAGCTATTATAAAATATATTTACAAAACTGAGCATATGACATTCCTTTTGGACGTCACTCTGTTGTCAAAGAGGGTGTAGCAAAGAAAGAGCAAATATTAAGGATATATATATGTCTATACTTTATTAGAGTAAACACGAATTCTATGGAGTGTAGAAAGGAGGAGCACTATCTTTATATATCCACAAGTATCCGTTCTGTTTTACAATGAAGCGATTTTTTTTAATTTTCGCTTTTGTGCAAAATATTTGGTTTACGTTAGCAAACGTTACTGCTTTAATAAACATATTTAGATTGGGGTAACATGGATTGAGACGATGGTGCCGATCATGAAGCCTCCCTAAGGCATGCACGAAGAAACTGGTTGAAAAATTCAATGACTCTCGCATCAGGTTCGGTGGTCCAATTGGTAGGACGCCCGTGTTGGCACGGAAAGCCGTTGGAGACGCAGGTTCGAACCCTGCCTGAACCATTAAATGTTTCGCTTCATTGTAAAACATATCAAGTGTCTGTTAATTTATCTGACATTATATGAAACATTACGGACCCTCGCTAGTATTTTATTAAAGCAATAATGTCTGCTAACGTAAGCCAAATGGTTTACAATGAAGCGAATGGCAAAGGAACCTGCGTCTCCATCGGCTTTCCGTGCCAACACGGGCGTCCTACCAATTGGACCACCGAACCTGATGCGAGAGTCATTGAATTTTTCAGGGTCCCTAATGTTTCATATAATGTCAGATAAACTAACAGACACTTGATATACAATCGATTGATATAAACTTGTTTAATATAATGTAACGTTTCATATAATGGTTTTTTCCTATATATTGCTTTTCTCTAATTATCGATTGATATAATGGGCTAAATGACATAATTGACAATATGCATAGTTATACTTTCGTATAACATTATTATCACATAAATTTGTTTAACATACATACTATTTAGAATAATAGCGTTTTCGTATAACAAATGAATCGTAAGCCAAGTCGGACCTGCGCGGCTCGCTCGCTTCGCTCGCTCGTTAGGGTCTCAGTTCAACCTAACACTCCTCCTCGCTTCGCTCGTCGTCGTACCTAACCTAAGCCAAGTCGGACCTGCCTTAAGGTGATATAGGGGGTGACAGAGCCTAATGTATCTAGTCGGAACCACCTTTTTGGTTATAGTAATATCAACTTATATCTTCTGTAGTTTATACCATTGACGAATTATATCAAGTAAGTCATTATGATAAATACGTTTTATACCAACTACTAAATATAGTAAATGTACATTACACTAAAAGTAATTATACCTATAAACCATTATATCAATTGTTACATTAGATCATTTGAAAATTATCTAAAACAATATTATACCGTTCGTTACATTATACAAAGCAATGGTATATCAAACCAAAATTGATTAAATGAAGTTATATAAAACGTCGGGCACCCTATTAGCATCCCGCACCGGCTTCGCACGGGTGCAATGCTATAATAAATTATGCATGTATTATACATATAAACCTTCCTCTTGAATCACTCTATCTATTAAAAAACGCATCAAAATTAAATTTTTTGGCGCTTCTGTAGTGTCTGTAGTAAACATTACGTGAAATACTTAACAACCGTTTCTTTATACATTTTTAACAACATTGTAAACTAAATTATGCGTTTACCTTTATGTAATTAAAGGATCTAATTAGGAATTACTCTGGTCACCAAACATATAATTTTTACAACTAGTTCATTCCGTCTAAAACTGCGCTTTTTAACATTATCTTGCTACTCTAGTGCTATTGTGACCTATTGCGGACGGTATTGGAACTATTATTTATTGCCTTTTTCGTCATTTTTTTCAAATATTCTACCATAAAAGATAGTGCTCCTCCTTTTTCTACAATCCATAACCCGTACACGTGTAACCGGTAATAACCGGGTTTGCTATGAGACAATGACCGGGTTTGCCTTCCCTAGCGCATGTATAGCCAAGTCATAGAATAAAATACTCTGTAAGTCTGTAATCCTACACCGACTACATATTTCTGTTTGACCCAGTGGTTGACTGGTAGAGAATGCCTTAAGGCATTAAGCTCACCATTTGTACTTTTTTAGTGTGGTTAAAGTTTAATTAAATAAAACACTACAGAAAGTTTTCTCTTTGATCTTTAAGTTGCTTGAGAACCCATCTCGTCGCTGGTGTCCGTGCGAGCGAAGCGTGTCCGTATCAGATTGGCCAGTAATTATTTCGGATATCCGAATTCCGGATCGGCTATTCTCTCCTACAGGTCGCATTTCTCAACCAATATCGAAAAAAATTGTGAGCGGCTTCGATACAGACACTTATTCTCTGTCAATTCAGTTTTTCGAAAATTTTCAAAATAGCGGATATATGGACTAGCTAAAACGTAAAAAAATGACATTGCAGCCATTTCAAAAAATATATCGAGGTCTACGTCTGACAGAGTCAAGTAATAATATATGTATCTCCAGAAATAAACCATTTAATCCGTAAATGTAGTATCTCGCTGACATCCAAGTTATACAACCCTGGCCATATTGCGGATTTTCAGTGGTACTAAATTATTTTACTGGCAACGGCAAATGTTTGGTAACTGATGTTGAAAGTCGGTGAATGTCACTGATGTAAACAAAGAGGAAACAGGCACAAATATTCCGCAACTTTCAAGTAAATTTTGCATAATAAAGCCAAAATTATCCACAGTGATGAAGGTCAAGTTTTTTTTTTATGAAAATAGAGGATTCAGTATTTCTTTCGCAAGAAGAACGAAGGATTGAGCAGCATTCCGGTAAACAATGTTTTGAATTTGGTCAATGACAAGTACTTTGACAAATAGCTATTGACGTTTAATAAAGCAAAATATATGATGTATACACTGCATTATTGCCATATGAAAGCTGTTTGTAGCGCCTATAATTTCATAAACCTACGAGAGGGTATGTTAAAACAACGTCTCAAATTGTTAATGAATTTCTATCGGTATCACACACAGTAATGATCAATCGGCGCAGCCATCGACAAAGGGAACCCTTCCTTTCATTACGCGTAATGATGAAACACAATATGGCTGTGCCCGAGTCGGTGTGTGGATGGAATAAACCTAAAACCTTACAGGCTGGCAGCGCACGTGATTCCTCTGGTGTTGCGGGTGTCTATGGCCGACGATAATCGCTTCCATCAGGCGATCAGTTTGCTCGTTTGCCCCTTATGACGTTAAAAAAAAGAAATAGTAGTCTTTCAGATATGGAGTTTAAAAGGGAGGAGCGGCATCTTCATTTGTCGAAGTGTCCGTTGAAATGTGTTACATTGGTGGCGCTACTATGGCTGAAAGTAGTTCCGTTACTTTTAACGCTTCATACTTTTCAGATTTATCCATGTCAAGAGTATATAGATATGTGTAAGGATGACCGATATTTATTTATAAAAAAAATACTGTTTTTATACCCCGCGCAGCGAACGATGAGTCCTATGAAACCTGTCATCTCAGTACATTTTATAACCTATAATCGGAAAAATGTACTGAGATGACAGGTGTCATAGGACTCATCTCATCATTCGCCGCGCGGGTATAAGCTCCATTTGCGACGATCGAAGTGTGCCTCCGCTGTGTTTTATTCTGTGACTTGGCTGAAGACATATGTGCATGTTGCGGAAAATTTAAAAAAGTTTAAGAAGAAAGAAAATTTAAGAAATTTTCAGGAAACTTACCTTTTAATTTATTTTTTAACCAACAAATTAGGCGGTCGCCGAATTTATTTGTGAAATTACAGGTGGAAAATAATACAATAAAACAAAGCAATAAAATAACAAAACGAGGTTAACAACAGGGGCTTTTATCGCTAAAGAGCTATCTCTTCCAGACTACCTTGGGGTTTATGTCAAAAACGAGTTTATAAAAAATATTATTTTATACATTATTGAAAAACTTGAAAAAGAGTATTCTTTTAAGTTTTTTAAGAAGAATCTCATGTTTGATTTACAAGAGCAATGTTTTTTTAAACATTTTTAAACATCCACGTCAGCGTCAAACGTTCATTTCCGAACCTAGTGGTTAAATAAGTAATTTCGCGAATTTAGGTAAGCCGAGTAATAAGGAACTTGGTACACTAATTGCCGCTGCCCTGAGTTAGTGCGGTGGAGATTTATCGCCTTTTACCCAATCTGCCTTATGATCGGGGCCACATGGAGATAAGGTAACTGGAAGAGGTGGCTATTATCCCGGGTGTACACACTCGGTGATACCAGAGCGCCTAGCACAACTACGCTTCGACATAGCATCGCCCGTCACTCTCTAACAGTACTGCGAAGACAGAGATAGGGCGCGAGAAAAGGACGCGTGTCACAGTTGTGCTAGAGGTGCAGACGAGACAAGCTTCGCAGTTTCTCCAATCTAATAAAAAATATTTCTAAGCTTCGCAGCCTTCTTCCTTTTTCTACCAGTTAGGTACTTAACTGGTTGAAAAATTCGATTTTTTGGCTAGTGGATTTGATAGCATAATTGGTAATGCACCAGTCTGGCCCAGAATGCCGTGGGGACGTGGGTTCAAATCCCGCTCAAAGCATAAAAATTTATTTACAGAAATTCATCACAATTTTATTGACATTCTACCACTGACTAACTTCTAAAACGTTTTTATTTCATTCATATTCCGTACACCTATTATAAATCTTAAGTCGCGTAGTCTGTCTCTTCCACCAAATCTTCATCTTTGTTTGTTCCGTGTAAAAAGCTCTCCACTAATGGGGATGATCATTAATATTTACGTGAGATTACGCCCATATTTATTTAAAGGCACACCTTAAAGTAGCCAACCAACTTAGCACTCTCTCGCACCAAAGTCACCAAACTGACAACACTCAATTGGTTCTAGTATCTATTAATTGGTGAAAGCGACAAGGTACTAAAGTAAACGGCGCCTTAGACCGGACATTCAGTAATTTATGGCTTTATTAACACGATTGGCTCGTGCCGTGTCGTATTTGAATAAAAATATAACTAATTTTATAGTTAACGTAATAGTAAAATTGCTATGATATGTCTTTTGGTTTTTAATTTATTTCTCTAACGAGCTGTTTCAACATTCGGATAAATGTAATTTATTAAGGTGTATTAGACATTAAAACAAAATATTATTGTAGTGACGTCTCAAAAATATTTTCTGACGACGCGGCGCGGTTCGCGCAGTTTGCTAAGCGGCGGTCCTGGGTTTGAATCCCGGCAAGGACAAATATTCGTGTGAGTGTGATGAATATTTTCGTGCGTAGTCACGCACTGAATATTTGTGCCTGGGTCATGGCTGTTATTTGTATTTACGTATGTATTTATCTATGTAAGTATGTGTATCTTTGTCTAGTGCCTATAGGTGCCTACACAAGTCTATACTAGAGCTTACTGCAGGACTAGATTGATTTGTGAGAGGTTGTCCGATATTTATTTACCTATTTATTTATTTAAAATGCTCCGTTGAAACAGGCAAAACGGTCGGAATCTAAAATAGAGAGTCGTACTACTATCGTATAGGTACTATTCTTTTATGAAGGGTTTTGACTTTAAGTCTAGGTATTGTAGAACATATAATTAATTCTCGAGGCAACATGAAAACAACCCCAAAAAAAATGAACTATGCAGCCAAATGCCACCGGCAAAGGCAAAGCCCATTAGTGCCTCCAAATGAATAGTTGATCGGCCCAAATGTCAGCCCAAATGGAATATACGATGAGCATAGCTTCATCAGACGTGCACCCGAAAAGCCGATCAATATTTCATAGGTATTGTTTTCTTCCACACGCATAAACATAAGTTTCTGCCAAAAGTATTTTTGTGACAAGCTTTTACAGCCGACTGTACTGTTCTTGCCCTCTATTACAGAGTTCCTAAAGCCAACTTGGCTTCATGACCAGACCAGCCCCTTGGCACCTTATTATTGTATTGTCATCAAGGTATGCGAAATTTCAGCTCAATTGGCTGAAGGTATTTGTTTCAAAATTTCACCCGATTCCACCCGAACATACATATATTGCAAGTAATGAAGTTTAATCTGAAAGAAGGCCACAAAGGGCTCACAATATCCAAGTCTACCGGCACTTCACAAGAGAAGACGGGAAGAAACGGCTAAAGAGACCCAACAGTCAGTAATTTAACACGGCGCCCTTTTTTACATTTTCCACGGTACATATTTGGGAAAATTGTCTAAGCACCAACACGCTGAGCACGGTTGCTCCGTCTTACGTTTCCGTTCTGACATTTTTTATAGGTACTAATGAGGCTTTATAGTATGCATTTCTCAAAACATTCACATTGCTCAAAATACGTTTTAAAAGCTTCCAAGTAAAGTCACATTTTTCGGGACTTGTCACCCGCTCACTGGTAAATACAGTGCCCGCGCTGAGGTTGACTGTCACCGGGAAAAATTTGAAAAAACAATCCAATAGATTTTTTTTAATTTCAGAGAAGCATTCGATGAAATTTTTCGTCTATGAAATGAAACATTCTATGAAACATTTGTCTATAAAAGCAGGGTAAACCCTGGTGAAACAGGTAAACTCCCGTCTGAGTAATTTCACAGGATACATTCGGAGAGTGTGACAATGTATAAATTGATTCAGCCTTCTCTATTATGTCAGTTATGGCTTATGGCACTAGATATAAGTATACAATTTATATTTGTAGTCCATGCACAAATAGGCGTCATCTTCGACATTTCATTTGCCAAGGTCCAAGACTTTCAATTTCTTCCATATTTCTATCAATATTTTTAAAAAGCCTGTCTTCAAGCATTAGATAAGTCACAGCAAATCTTTCGGGGCTTGTCACCCGCGCTAGAGTGCCCACGCAGGGGTTGTCGGCGGGACAAATTGCGCAGTCTCGGGGGAAATCTGTGGTTATTAGCTGTCAATCATACACACCCTATTGAGCGCTGATTTTTTGCGTGACGGTAGTAATAACTATTGGGGTATGAGGTGGCGAGATAGATTCGGCGGTAGCTAGCGCATTCACTATTTCTTCATCAAAATGTGGTTTAGGGTGATTATTAAAGCTTTAAACTGTCTTATACTCTTTCCGCGATATTGGTCAATTCATAACAGCAATAAAATTAACATCATCCTGATAATAGTTGTAAAAAGTAGCGTTTAAAAAAATTAAAAAGTTTTTTGTTGTAAGACCTGTTAACGGTATCGGTGGAAACCTAAATTAGGTGATAATTTTTTCGACTTGGCAGGGTTGCAGCCCTGCTCCTAGATTTGCCATCGAATTCGAATGAAATCGGAGAGTTTCATATTTTAATCGTATAAAAGCGAACGAGACAGATTGTTTACAAATATCTCGCTCGCTCTTTCATTCGAACCCGAAACCTATGTGGTTTTAACCCGAATCACATTTTGTCAGCTCATAGACTTTTTTTTAAATCCCAGAAAGGGGGAAATTAGCATTGGATACTGCCAGGCCGGACCTGGCAGCATGGCCGGCTCTATTGGTGGTGACACTGACACCCATCCTACTGTACATTCTTACCTGTTACTGATCTGATGATGGAGCTGGAAAGCAATGGAAACTCTCACCCAATTAGCTTTGAGCGAGTGGCTTTAGTGCAAAAATGTAGGTGCAGTCAGCCATAGGTTTGGTAAAAGTTTAGACCATTAAAAAAAAAACATTTCAGACAAACCATCCTAAACAAAAATTAATGACCTGCAGCTTGTAGATCCTTAAGAGCAAGGACAATCGAAAATAAAATAGATTTCCTTCCAAAATCGTTCTCGAAAGATAAGCAAAATAATCATTACTCGGCCCCGAGAAAACCTAGTTTAATGTATTATCTTCATACAGTTAAGTGACAAAAGGCTTTCGTTTTAAATGTTTTTTAAAGCATACCCAGGTAGCGCCGGCAGCCAGGAAATTGGCTCGCGGCTCGATTTCCAGCCATCCGCCGGAAATCTAACTCCTATCTACCCCCTTTGCCTTTTTGCCGGCAACATGGCGGCTTACCAATCTATTCGTATATTATAAATTGTAAAGTATAGCCGTAAGTATGTATTTTTCTTATTCGTCCTGGTGCTCCTACTGAATTTACAAATTATGTTTTCGAAATCGCTTCCTACTGTTTCATGTCGCCATTTCAGTATAAAAAAGAAATGCAACCTTTAACTGGGTTGTAACGAACGTTTTGGTTGCAGACAAAAGCGTGAGTTTTCTAAGTCATGAACTCATGATTTACAAAAAAAAAAACAATATGTCATTCTAAAAAAACAGATTTTTAATCTAAATTAACATACTTAATCATTTCATTACCTACCTACGCTATCTTCATCAGTCTTAAAATTTTTAATAATGATATACATACAAAATACTTATATAAAATGTTCGTGTTTTTATTTAAAGCCATCATATTTGGTGACGTGGAACTGATGATGAAAAATATAGAGCTACCGGAAAGTCAGTTGTTTTTGGTTAAAAAGTGAGTATATCCAATACGGATGACGACTTATGATGGATTCTCCGGCATACCGTAGCTATATGAATAAAATTAGCTCATGATTGTGATTATAAAATTATGTCATGAAAAAAAGGCATTTCTTTTTGTGATGACTGACAAAGGTAGGTACGCAATTTTTTTTAAAGACCATAATAAATTATGAAATTGTTTTCAGAATCCTCATAATTTGACTAAACAATAATTGTGGGCCAACCATGAACGCACTTTTGCATGGTGAAATTGGCTTCCGTACAAATATTGGTACCCATAACTTATAATTAACCCAAACATACATAATAGTGATAAAAATTTTGATCGATTGACATCCTCAAAAAAAAAATTGTCAACACGCCTATATTATAATATAAGTCCATGTTCACTATGCTTTAGTGGTCGCCTACCAAAATAATGATAGCAAAACTCCTTCCACAACAATCACGGCAGCTGTGCGTCAATCATTCAACTCATTATTAATTTAATATTGAATTGACCCGCAATTTGCTGACTCGAAGCGCGTGTGGCCGCGCTCTATTGATTCGAAAAATCATTCGTTCGCTCATGGTTATCATTCGAATTGACTGTTCAAAGGTTTTTTTTTTCATTGTAAGATAGAGCGCTCTGATGAAAGCAGCTGAACCTATCTTTATCTTAGGGTGCTATGTGCCTGTAAAGTAATGTAAAGTAAAAAAAATATAGTTTAAAGTTTGTTTAAAAATAAAAATGCAAAAAGAGAAATTGGAGATGCTGGGATTTGAACCCAGGACTTTCAGCATGCGAAGCAGACACTCTACCACTGAGTTACATCCCCGCTTGGAAGGATGATCGAAATAAGCTTTTTATTGCCACAACGTATGACGTCATCATAACACTTGATCAAGTAGTGACACTGGTGACGCAAAAAGTCTACTAAGGTAATCTAATCTGAATGTACTAATTCATAAACAAAGAATGAATATAATATTTTATTTATATTTAATCTGAATTTAAGTAGGTACTGGATACTACTTTTAAAGGTACTGGATGTTATATTAATTTTATAATTTGTGGGTAACCTACCTAAGTATAATGTAGATAGATTCAGTTTGATATTGGTTTGGTAGTTTATTTGTAAATTCGACAGTATGACAGGCAAATGTTATATTATATTAATTTATAATTACATATTTGTAAACATCTTTTCACGCAAACCAAAAAAAAAACATCTAAAAATAAGCCATAACATACATTAGAACACTCCAGCTTTAAAGTTGCAACCGACGCCCGCTAGATGGCGCAAAACATAATACCATGTGCCCTTTGTACAACTCGCGTTGTCGCGATAACCGAACTCATTCCCAAGAGTTACTTCGGAAACCTCACATCTCACTTAAATTTAAAGGTAGAATAAGAGCCTTAAGACTATATGTAACAAAGTTGACATTCATATGAAATGTAACATTATGAATCGCGGTTTCGGCATATTATGAGAGTGTAACTGTTTTGTCAGTTTCCCCTTTTAATTAACTAGTGAAAATATTGTTAATTTATTACGATTTTAATCCGAAGTGATGTAAATACGTAGTTTGTTTTCGATGGGAGTTAATTTGGCGCGATAATATTGTAGCTGTGGATGAAATGGGATTGATGAAAAGTTGAAACGATTTGGTTGGTAAGGAATATGAAGAAAAAAACATAGGTAATAATTTTGAGGTACAGAAGCTTGGCTGTATCATTCTCATATCTAAATTATTATTATTTTTAACATTGGATACGTTATTAAGGATATTTAAGTCTCAGTTTTTTTTTGTTTTAATCAACCAACAAGACCTTGAGTATGCATTCGGCGTAAGTACCTAAGATTATTTTTTCAGCCGGGGTTTTGGTGGGGGCTTGGCCAATTAGCCATGGCCTATGAGTTGAAGCCGTGAATTTCTATGGGTAACCCAAAATCCTGGGGTGAGCACTAGACCATATTGGGGTGGGCACGGTTCAAATTTTGACAAGACCAAATTTTTGTGTGATGAACTCGAATATTTGTTCTAGGGTCCTGGAGGTTGCTATGTATTGGAGTATATAAAAGTATGTAGGTACATCGTCTAGTGTCCATAACATAAGCTTTAGCTTACTGGACTAGATCGATTTGAGTGAGGTGGTCCGATACTTCCTCCGTATACTTATTTATAATCTAAAAAAACATAACTATAAAAACAACCAACGAAAATTATTTTGAACGAGATCTAGTAAGTAGTTTTTTCGATACCTAACTTTGCAAGTTTGCACCTAATTTATATGGGGCGCTATACATATCAGGTGCAAACTTAACTTAAACACTTAGGGATGGAAAGTGTTTGTACGGAACCCTCGGTGCGCGAGTCCGACTCGCACTTGGCCGGCTTTTTTTATTTACCGTAGACACATGAACAGTATCCTATAACAATCCTTCGATATCCAGTTATACCTGTACCAAAATTGGTTAACATTTGTCCAGCTGTTTCGGCGATGAGAGGGCAAAGGAAATTATGACCAACTGATGGCGCCAGATTGGCATGACGCCGCGCGCCCATACGAAACAAAAGACGATCCTACATCACGCTATTAATTTTTTCCTGAAATGACCCCTCTCCATATAGAAAACTGATTTTCAATACTAATCTAGACTTTTATAATAATATCGATAAGGGAAGTAAAAAAATATCGTAGCATTCGTAGCCTTGGTGTTCACATATGACCTACCTACTTTTTTGGGCTTGTGCACAAATCACGTGAGGTTCAATAGGGGGGAGGGGGTTACGAAAAAATCAAAAAGTAGTCGGAAAAACCTCACGTGATTTGTGCACAAGCCATTTCTTGTTTTTGTTTTTTTTTATGGCTTGCACTTCTAGTTGCTTTGGCCACTTTACTGGCGCAGTCGGGCAACCCTCCAAACTACCCGCAATCCTCAGAAGTCATCGGTGCGTGTAAATCACACCGTATCGGAAGTTTGTTAACCCTATTGTTCGATGTGACGTCTAGTTGACGTGCAATTATCTTCGGACTTATCTGTTACCGTGTGGTCATTGGTTTTAATTTATGCACGTGTGTTTAGAACTTGACTTACTAAATAATAATAATTGTATGATGAAATAAACAACATTTGGTCGGACCTCATGGACGTAATTTGTAGGTACTTATGTTTATTGCATGATATAAGAAAACAAGGTGTGACACTCCAGTAAAGTGAGACTTTCTACGTCACTGATCAAGAGGGCGCCAACGCGTTGTATAGTTTTTGAGAACTTATAATTGTGCATCTATTAAGCTAAAAAACATTGTTAAAAACGGAAGGGTTTGAAGATCCAACCGAAAAAATCTAAAAAAAGGGTTATGTTTGAGAGATAAAAGTATCGAGAAAATTAATACCAATCGTATTTTCACGTTGACAAGATTGAAGAAAAACTGTTTAAGTTTCTTGTTCTCAAGGGACATATTTTTAATCACTATGGATGTTGAGATCTAGGACCATTCACCTGACGAATTTTGCATGGGTGGGCTCTTAACCCAAGCAGCACATTAGTGAATTTTGCAGCTTATCTTATAGCTTTAAGTTCTAAATGAGTGGTTTAACAGTGTTTGATACAACTTATAGCTTTAAACATAACTCAAAACTGTATATGAGTTCATCCTATCACTTGTAGTTGCATAGGAGCGTTTTTTGTTTCTACTTTATTACTTATGGTGGGATAAAGTCGATTTTGCTACTTAAAGTTGCATGCAGGTTCAAATTGTCACTCAATAAGAAGCAATAGTGCTATATAAGGCCTTAAAATCACTTATAAGCAACTTTTACATATAAGTGGGAACATACCCTTATTTGGAACTAAAAGTTCCAAATGACTAGTACAATAGCGAATTATATCACCAATAGTGGCTAAAGGGATAATTTTACGGCTCTTTTGGAACCAAAAAATATTGCAACTTTAAGGCCTAAGAAGTACCTTATTGCCACTCCAACGCATAAATAGGTCTCAGTAGGAGGTTCTTGGAACCAAAAGCAGTTATTTTCACTTATTTCAAACCACTAACGAACTAAAAGTTCTATTATAGTTCCTATTTGCGCCTTGTCAAAATATATTTAATAGTCTTGCTTGTTTAATAGTCTACAAAAGAGCAAATAATTACTATTGGTAATATCATTCACTGCTTTGCCACTCGCAAGATACAAATAAGTGATTATTAGACTTGATAGTTCCAAATAAGGAACAAATAAGTGAAAATAAACACTGTAGGATCTTTTTGTTTCGCCATGTTTACAAATGGAAGCCTATGAAAATTGATTATTTTAACCAGAATTTTATCACACTCACGCATAATCACAGACTTTTGATAGTTGTGACCATGTTACTTTAACATTGTACGTAACCTACAATCATTAGGTCAGGTTTTTAACAGTTTTATTTCTTATCAGTATCTATTCCTTATTTAATTTAGCACTCTCTTTTTTTATATTCCTGATCAAATGAAGGGCGCGTCGAAATTTACAAAGAAAACATACTATAGTTTCACAGTAAAAAAAAAATCGCAAGAATTTCGTGCTTATTTCAATGCTTGTATAACGTAAAGTTTTAATCACAATCAAACAGTCATATAAATCCAAAATGAATATGGCAGATCACGTATTACTTTTAATAAAACACAATTTGACAGTTGCCTTGCCACTCAAAGATAATTTTGGCGACTCATATTTATCACTCATTGACCGAACTGAAATGTTTTCATTCGTTCACTGCGCATAACTTTCACCCATAGTTCTAATTACCATTTTAGGTAATTGTGAGATCTCTTATGGATTCTATTTAGCACCAAAAATAGGCTGCAATTTTTCTCCTTTTGGTTCTATACTGGTGGCATAAGGGTTCTTGCCACCGTTGTGCTACTTGGGAAGTAATTAGTTGTCGCTTAGTGATAACAAAAGGAAAAAAAAAGTTGCCGACAGTCGTACGAAAAAAAATAATTATGCATGCATTTAATGCATTTAATTTTGTCGTAATTATTAAATAAATAAATAAATATCAGACAATCTCACACAAATCAACCTAGTCCCAAATTAAGCTCAAGAAGGCTTGTGTTATGGGTACTAGGCGACGATATACATACTTATATAGATAAATAAATACTTAAATACATAGAACATCCATGACCCAGGCACAAATATTCGTGTCCATCACACAAATATTTGCCCCTGCCGGGATTCGAACCCGGGACCGTCGGCTCAGTAGGCAGTTGATAACCACTGCGCCAACCGTGTCGTCAAAATTGATTTAAAACACTCAGGATTTTATGAGATTCATACAGGTAACAAGGGAATTGGGCAGTATAATGATACATCACTGGCGGCAGTGGCAACAGAGAAACGGATTGACAGAACCAATGTGGCTTAAGACTGCAGCCGAGCCATCAAATCTCAAAAAAAAAAGACAGAACCAATTAACCAATCATAACGTGAGGATATCTAAAGTCTTTCTGTCATTTCGGAGTGCGATACCTATCCTGTTTTCCAATACCATGCTTTTTGTACGTAAAAAATAAATTGACAAAAACGGAAACGGTAGATGTATACAAAGGCAAACTTATCCCAGTAAGGGATTTCTTCCATAGTCATAGATTGCTGACGATAGGTAAGAGCCGTACCAGTGGCGAGGTCCATAGAAATCGATTCCCACCGGCTTGCCTTGTTTTACAGAATATGTGCATCTTACTCTACTGCAAAAGTAAGCCAATCGCTCCGGAGTTATAGTCTGACCAAAAAGAGTAGAAATTAAAAAGTGGCAATACTGGTAGTGTCATCCCCGTTTTCTTAGATTGATTAGAAAGGGCACTACAGTATTGCCACTCTTTAATTTCTACTCTTTTTGGTCAGATTGTACCAAAGACGCCACGCCACTGAGTCGTTTATCCAGTGGCCCACTATCTACGTATGTTTATGTTTAGTGGCCCAGTTTAGCGCCCAGTCACATATAATATGTCACTTCCCTTCAAGTTGTTTTCAAGTTGTCTTGTTTTTAACCCCCGACGAAAAAAAAGAGGGGTGTTATAAGTTTAACATGTGTATCTGTGTATATATCTGTGTGTCTGTGTATCTGTGTATCTGTGTATCTGTGTGTCTGTCTGTGGCATCGTAGCGCCCAAGCGGATGGACCAATTTAAGTGCGGTTTTTTTTAATCGAAAGACTTTTCCGTCGAGATGGTTCTTAGCTATGTTTGGTGGAAGTAGGACCAGTAGTTTCCAAGATATTCAGCTTTATTTGGAACAAGTGACAAGATCTCAGCCAGTATTGAAGCCAAGGATTCCAAATTTTGGTTAAATGTTAAGTATTATTAGCATTTTCTATATCACTCACTAAATGAGGATCACATGATGACCAGGTAGTTGTTAATGGATCTCAGCCAATATTGAAGCTAAGGATTTAAAATTTTGGTTAAATGTTAAGTATTATTGGCATTTTCTATCACTCACTAAATGACGATCTCATGATGACCAGGTAGTTGTAAATGGATCTCAGCCAATATTGAAGCAAAGGCTTTCAAATTTTGGTTAAATGTTAAGTATTATTAGCATTTTCTAGGGTAAGTGCTCCAGTGAATGAACACTTAAGGAAATTATCAACTTTAAAAATGTTTTTTTGGCAGATAGCAATAATTAAATTTAAGTATTACTGTTCCTATAGCGTAAACCACTATTCTAGTTTTCTAAAATCATTTTTATTTTGCAGAAGTGCTGCACAGTCTTAAATTATAGCAAGCTGTAGGGGATAAAATGGAAAATCACCAGTGAATGAACATAAAGTTCTAGTAAATGAACAAATGAAACCAATGAATGAACTACCCTTAAAGTCATGCTTTATTTTGTTAAAAAAGATACAAAATGTAGGTACTTGTTTAAAAAATATTTCGTAGAGGTATTAGGTAGGACATCAAATGAAATCAATAAACTTCTTTTCTAAAACAAGAAAAATACAAAAATAAATATCGTAGTTCATTCACTGGTTTTTGAAAACCAATTAATGAACTAACTGTCATTGCGGTAGTTCATTCACTGGAAATCGCAGACCAGTGAATAAACTGTTTATTTGTATAAAATTGAATAATTAAAGTTTTGTTCGAACACTGGCTGTTTGTCAGATAATACATTTCTATCAAAATCATAGAAAACCAAATCTTATAACTACTAACAAAACGTCAGATATTGGACAAACAATAAATCACGCGATTCCAGTGAATGAACCCCCCGGTTCGTTCATTGGATTTAAGCCATTTTGGTTTCTAGTTATAGAACACTGGATTAAAAGCCACTTTTTGAAAATAAATCACATTAACCTACACATTAATAGCACTAACAACACCTTACGGCTTTAGAAAACACGCACTGTACATGGCAGATGCACAGGACACACGTAGTGACACATTAAACACAACATAGCTTACCTTAATCCTTATTACACCTCCATATAAACAAAAAACAGCAGCCGCATGCCCACTTTACACCGTCCCCATTTTGACACTGATGCGTATGAGTTGAAGTAACTGCTACCAGAACTTGACAAATAATGTTGCTAACCGAAAAAAAAATATCATACGCGTGGTAGAAAGGTACAGAAATCTTATTTTACGAAAAAAACATGCATTTTGTTCGTTCACTGGATTTGTTCATTCACTGGAGCACTTACCCTATATCACTCACTAAATGAAGGACTCGTGATGACCAGGTAGTTGTTAATGGATCTCAGCAAATATTGAAGTCAAGGATTCCAAATTTTGGTTAAATGTTAAGTATTATAGCATTTTCTATATCACTCACTAAATGAGGATCACATGATGACCAGGTAGTTGTTAATGGATCTCAGCCAATATTGAAGCCAAAAATTCCAAATTTTGGTTAAATGTCAAGTAAATACTAGCATTTTCCTTATCACTTACTAAGTGAAGATCTCATGATAATCATCTAGCAGGGCTGGACTAAGAGGCCAGGGCCCCTAGGCACTTGGCATTTGGGGCCCCCTCCCCTATAAGGAGAACATTATTTATTTATCGTATGGCGTACAATTTACACTGCGTGCTAACTTATAATCTAAATTTACAATTTGTAAGGAAATTAACAGCTTCGCTTGTTAGGTCTTTAAGATCTTCCACTTGGCCTGCGAATCTAGTTAGTGGGCATTCCAAGACAATATGGCGTACAGTCTGCTCTGGGCATCCGCATTCGCAGCTTTCGTCCTCGGTCCAGCCCCATCTTTTCCGTAGTTGGTTGCAGTTACCAACTCCCGTTCTCAGGCGGTTGAGCATGCACCAGACCGGACGTTTTTCTTTAAAGCCAGGTGGGCGAGAGCGTGGATTCAGCTCGAACAGCTCGGGTGGGATGCATCTGACTGACCATTCCTCAGACCAAACCTCGTTTGTGTTCCAGTTGGAGTGTGGTTGGTGTGCCTGTAATGCCGGTGGATTTCGCGATTTTAGCCTTGTCGATTTGAATGCGGCTAGGTCTCCGTTGATAGGCAGCTCGGGACGTCTGAGCGCCTTATTCACTTCCGCGTATAGGTGGTGCGTGCGGCGGAGGTGGGGCGGGGCAATACTGCACAAAGCCGGGAGCCAGTATAGAGGAGTCGGTTTTAAGCATCCCGTAATTAGGCGCATGGTGTGGTTTAGCTGTGTATCTACTACAGTGGTATGAGAGCTGTTTAACCAAGTAGAGGCGCAGTATTCTGCCGTTGTATATACGAGCGCCAGAGCGGATGTTCTTAAGCAGCTGGCTGAGGCTCCCCACGTTGTCCCTGTCAGCTTCTGTAGGATGTTGTTCCTGGTTCTCAGTTTCGCTGCGACGTTGTTAAGATGGGCGCTGTATGTAAGAGACCGATCCAGGGTGACACCCAGATATTTGGGAAAGGGGTTATGGGGAAGAGTGGAGCCTCTAAAGGTAACGTTAGGTTTCTTGCTGGCCTGTCGGTTATTTAAGTGGAAACAGCAGACTTCAGTTTTCGAGGCATTCGCACACAGGCGCCAGCGGACGAAGTACTCATCGAGGGTGGCCATATCGGTTTCAAGGTGCCTTTCCGTGGTCTCTATACTGCGGCCCTGTGCGACTAGAGCTAGGTCGTCAGCGTACGCAAATTTCCTGGAGAGCGTCTCTGGCACGTCGTGGGTGTACACGTTGAAAAGTGTTGGAGCCAGGACTGAGCCCTGTGGGAGGCCGTTGTTCAAAACCCTAGAAGTACTAGATTTGTCTCCAAGATAGACACGAAATGGCCTGTTGGTAAGAGCGTCCTCAATTACTTTGCATATTTTGATACAGGGGATCAGCTTGAGTAGCTTGTACAGCAGTCCTTGGCGCCACACTGTGTCATAAGCAGCTGTTAGATCTACGAAAACAGTTGATGATTTAAGGTTTTCGTTAAAGCCTTTCTCCACGAGTGTAGTCAGTGCTAACACTTGATCACTGCAGTTGCGTCCTGGACGAAAACCCGCTTGCTCTTGAGGAATATGTTTGTCTATAGTTGGTGCAATACGGTTAAGTAGTATTCGCTCAAGCAATTTATACGTCACGCTCAGGAGAGCAATAGGGCGGTAGCTATCTGCACAGTCTGCTGGCTTGCCGGGTTTAAGTATTGCAGTTATCTTGGCCCGTTTCATCGCAAGTGGGATTTTCCCAGAGTCAATGATGTTCGTAAAAAAATTCGCGAGCCACGCACACGTATGGGGTCCACTGTGCTTTATAAACTCTGGGAAGATATTGTCCTCTCCACAAGCCTTGTTTCCCTTGATAAGTTTGACACTCGCAGTTACCTCGTCTGCAGTAAATGGGCGGCTAAAGTAGGCATCCGGAGCAGTGCATGCCTTAAGGGATGTAAGATCTTTCCGTATGTCACGAGTGTGTTGTTTGTGGCTAGGTGCTTTAGACAGCTTTACAATCCTATCCGCAATTTTACTCGGGCTGACTTTGGGTTCACTCTTCTGACTGGTGGTTCCAGTGGTAAAGCGTTTAAGTAGGTGCCAGGCTTTACGGCTTGAGTGTGCGAAGTTCATGTCTTGGACTGTACTTTCCCATTTAGCTTGCCGTGCTTCGTTGAGGGACTCAATGAGTGCGTGAGCAACATTTCGGTCGCCAGTGGCCATGTATTCTTGCCAGAAGGCTTCAGTTTTGGTAGTCCAGCATGGTATGTATTGCTTCCGATATCCCCGCGGAATACATTTTTTGGCTGTAGAAAGTACTAGTTTTAAAAATCTCTCATAGTTTTCTCGAAGGGGTGGTATCCATCTGATGGAGTCATCGAGTGTCTTCGTGTAGCGTTCCCAGTCAGCAGGAGAACATTATTATGGTACAAGTCCTGCGTCTGGGACTGGGTCCCTAGGCCCGGGCCTGCACGCCGAGCCAGTACCATGCAGCTGAAGATGGCCGTAGGAACTCCTTAACAGCACAGAATAAACCCATAGTGTTTGGGCTTGTCTGAGTGTTCTTAATGAGCAATTAACGTTTGTGTGATAAAGTACATTCGATATTAAGCCGAGTCTCAGAAAACCTTTTTAATTTCTGTCACAATACTGGGTCACTGTTTCTAAGTTTTGCAATTCTGCTAAAGCTGAAATGTCATTAAGACTATTGAACAGGTTCCTTTGATTGAGGTCACAAATAGCAACACCTTGTAAGATTTTAACGCGACTAAAGGACACGTAAGCTTTAGCAAAAGTACTCGCCTAAGTGAATAGTAGCTTTTTAGGATTCTGTAGTCAACAAGGAACCCTTATAGTTTCACCATGTCCGTCCGTCCGTCTGTCTACGGCTTAGCTCAGAGACATAGTGGTAGAATAAATTTTTAAAAACTTTTTTTTTGTGTACCTGCCCGTAAACACGTTACACGTAAAAAAGTGGGGATGTAATTTTTTTACGGCTTATCCCATGGTGTGGGTTATCGATGATTAGGTCTTTCAAAACTAAGTCAAGCTACCTAGCATCAACGGAAATTTTTATGGAGCTACTCGTAAGTAAGCTACCCGTACAATTTGGGTCCTGTAGAATGGAAACCTGGTTCTGTTTTAGGCCATAAGTAGCAGGTTCTTTCAACTCATCCAGTGCATTTAAAGTATATATTTTGATTGTCTTGGCTAATAACTTAGCCATTTTGTCATTATAAGCATTAACTAATTTGACTTTAACGATTTTTTCCCAGAATGTTGCTTAAGGCTATTTAAATCAAAATATATCCTAATTTCAATCTTAGAGAAGACGGCTTTCGCTACCACTGACTTGGGATCCTGTTGTCGTACACATAGTCAAGGATCAAGCTCGAGGAAAGACTGGAAACTATGGACCTTAAACGGTGTAAAACCAAAAAAGTGTTAAATGTAGAAAATTCCGGGGAAAAACTTCTGTTGGTTTAAAAAATATGAAATAAAAATAAAATCAAAAATTTAAAAAACCCCCGACATGACAACCTGTATAAAGAAAGAAATAAAATCTACGAAATGTGCCTTTACAATGAACAGTAGAAAAAGAATCCAGGCTTCGTTGCGTCGGGAACCGCTAAGTAAATGAAATGCAATGTACTTACAATCGTAAAGTGGGAAGCCCTAAATAAATGCATACTTACAATTTTGCGTTGAAAAATATATTTCATTTCACTTAGGTTAGGTTGTTAGCGGTCCCCCGAACGCAACGAAGCTTGGATTCTTTTTCTACTGTTCATTGTAAAGGCACATTTCGTAGATTTTATTTCTTTCTTTATACAGGTTGTCATGTCGGGGGTTTTTTAAATTTTTAATTTTATTTTTAAGTTATAGCCTAGCAAGTTTCGGGTTTGCCCCGGGATGGTCGCGCTACAAACAGCTTTCATATGGCAATAATGAGCGTACGTCATATATGCATTGTAAAATGTCAGTAGCGATATGTCAACAGCCGAATTCAAAACATTGTTTACCGAAATACTGCTCAATCCTTCGTTCTTCTTCTGAAATAAATACCTACTGAATGGTATTTCTGAGAGAAACTTGAATTTCATAAGTGTGGATATATTTGGCTTTATTAAACAAAAGACGATCCTACATCACGCTATTAAGATTTTCTAATAGTAGTCAATCTAGAATTTTATAATAGTATAGATATGAATTTAGAGCATATTATACCTTGTTGAATCGCCCCTGGCAAAGTCGCATCCTTTACCCGGAAACCAGTACCTTAACATCTCACCCGAGAGCGTTCACCCCTGACCCTGGTCATCTCGAGACGATAGCTGTCCCCCTCGCACCTGCAACAAGGTGCATAAGCCCGTCTCTGTCGTAGACCGCGAGGTTCGATCGCAGGGCGTTTGGATCCGTGTGTCCTCTGAATTGCAGGGAATCTCGGAAGTGTGTTCACGAATTGTGGATTTTTTATTTATTTATTTTTAACTGCCTAAGTTTTATGAAGGAAAGCGTGCATAAATTTAAATGATTAGGATGGGTTTGACGGGAGCCTAATAAGTATCGGTCCTGCCCAGGGATACTGGCACTATAAACAGCTTTCATATGGTAATACATTTTTAGTTCATATGTCATATATTTGCATTATTGAACATCAGCAGCGATCAGTCAAGCATTTGTCATTACTCATAAACCAAATTCAAAACATTGTTTACCGGAATGCTGCTGAATCCTTCGTTTTTCTCGCGATAAAAATACTATATCCTATTGAAAAAAAATGGACTCTCATCAGTGTGGGAGTTTTGGCTATATTATGCAAAAAAAATATTTGAAATTTGCGGAATATTAGTCCAGTTTCCTCTATGTTTACATCAGTGACATTCACTGACTTTCAACGTTAGTTACCAGAAGTTTGTCGTTGCCAGTGAAATAAATTAGTACCATTTAAAATCCGCAATATGGTGTGGGCTTAAAATCACCCTGTTGGGCTATAGTTTTACAATTTAATAATCAAAAAAATATTATTAAAAGTTTCATTCAACTCATTTTGCGAGGATCTCTATGGTCGCAACCCTGGTAGCCCTGGCTCAAAAGTTTGAATATGTATACAGCAGGTAGCGAGTTTAAGGTTGACTTGCGTATTTTCCGACCTTCTTGTGTTGTATCGTAGTTATTCCTCATTCTTATTCGTGACCTCCATTTATCATTCTTTGGACGACCGCTCTTCACTTTCTTTGAGTCTACGGAAAAACGATTTTTTGTAGCTAGTATCTTAGTATCCTTCTGCAGCCACAGCTATATCTATGGGTTGCAGCATTTGAATTATACATCGTAAAAGTTGAATGGTCTGAACTGTCAGGTGTATTACATATGCAAAATTTTGAACGATTTGTATTGGTAAACTTTGTGTATAAAGATAAAAGTGTGGTATTCGACATTAAAAACAGAATCAATTAAAAACATTGAAAATCGCGAAATATTTCTCGCGATCCTTAAACTTGCTGTAAATGAATATTCTCAAGGATCGTACAAGTAAAATGCACATCCTAGGGTACCGCTAATGTGCATAAGCATTTAAAAAACATATGACGCAGATGACGCTCTAGTAGCATAGAATTATATAATTAAAGATTTGGTGTGATTGACGTAACGATGTGATAGCTCAGTTGGCAGAGCACTACGCCGGAAACGTAGGGACGCAGATACGAGTCCTGTCCAGTCACTCACATTCGCATCTTGTCAAAACGTGATGGATGCTTTGTCACTTATTTATCACGTGTCCGCTCCCTGCTGACAATGACAATACCTTTTTCTTTTTAAATTTACCTTTGTGTCAATATGTACCAAAGTAGTCATCCAAAGAGTTTGTAGTCACACATTGTACCTGATTCGTGTACCGAGTCGCTAGGAAGACGCCCCGTACCTGCCGGCGCTATACCGGTACCGGTACCTGCGCGGGCGCCGCTACACCGCACCACATTCTAACTAGCGCTGCCTGCGAATTAACGCCACCGTACCATACATTAATAGTGTCACACATACATAGCCCAAGATTAATTTCTTTGTATATTAACAAACATTCTAGCCTCCGTCTTTTATTTGTATTAGTTTTTTTAATTTTTATTTGTTGGGATTTTTCTTTTGATATAATGAAATTAAATCCTGCAAATAGGCCACAAGGGTGCTTTTACATGTCCGAGTTTATCGGCAGTTCACAAGAGGAGACCACTGTTGAGAAGAAACGCCGAAAGAAACACAACAGTCAGTTACGTTTTCAGAAAGGATAAGTACTTAACTATTACAGTAATATGAACTTAATTTGTACCTATCTAAAGAATTTAGGTATACCTAGTCCTCGAAGAAAACATATTAAAAGTGTATTTTAAGATAAGTATACTTAAATAAGGAAAAATTTAAGAATAAAATGGAAACTACAAGAAAGTATGATGATTTATCACAATTTATGTACCGACGTTTGATTTGCTTTCTTATTATAATCGTTTTCGAACGTTTCGTTTTGCAAACTATAAACTCACGGCAGCTAGTACTTCGTAGTTAGGAAGAGATCGCCTTTAACCGATAAGACCGCCTGTTGTTTACCGATATTCAAAAAATATATTTGTTTTGTTTGGTTTTGTGTTGTATTGTATTGTTGATACATATTACATGCTATAAAATAGCTAATCGGACAAATTTTATCCCAAATTTTTGAGTATCTTATTGGATATGAAATAAGTATTCCAATAAGATACGAAATGGAAACTATGAAACACGTTTCCTATTAAATTGATTCGTCAAATATGTCGAGATCCAAACATGAGTGAATGAATTGTGCGGTCTCATTGGCCACATTGGGAATTAACCCTATACTATAGTTAACTCTTAATCGTACGTTATAGGTTATGTTATAGCGTTTCAGTGATTTGACTGATGGACACCTTCCTTGTGCATTCGTGATAGTGAAGATGAGCTATTTATTGCTTTTATTTGATCTGTTCATCTCATAGGCAATCTTCCTCGTGGCCTCATTCCTTCAAAATTTCCCTGGACTACAAGTCACTCAATAGCCACCTCGCCCCACCGGCATAATGACCAAAGAAGGTAAGGACTGTACTAAAGACGATAAGATTTGCGTAGGCTACACAGTATTCACCACCAGGTACAAGTCTAATACGATTTTCTATCGCGATCTTTCAAATTGGAAATTGGCCGTGGTCGTATTTGAGCTACGATAGCGTCTAATTCTATTGCCAGGGTAACTTTCCTTTTAAAAACTATTGATTTAACTTTCAAGTCAGGGTCAGATAGTCGTGGTCATGGCACCATCGCGCCAGATGTTAGAGGATTCATGTAAGCAAAAAAATATAGGCGCTCGTCTTTAGTTTGACTTTGCTCTCAAACTTTAATTTGACTGGACTGTACTAACGTCACCGATAAAACCAACCGGGAATCGAACCCCATAAATCACGAGCTAATGTCGTGTAAGTTGCAACAAATTTCACGCTCCACCGCCGTTCTTAATGCGGCCGAAATTGCGTTTCGCGAAACGGTTTTACAGTGATTCGGTTATGGGATACGTCACGAAATCCCATTCGAGAGGCCCTAAATCATTGAGCTTGAGCCAAATGATGTTTTGTATAAAAACAATACGTCAAAGGCTCATAATATTCGTGATTTTCTCATGCCATTCACGTTTAGCGTGCATCTATACCTTATTATTTGTTTTCTTGTACCTAAGTACCGAAACACGGTATCAGCAAAACATACACATAAACATGGTGCGCAAATATCTCTTCAAAGTATTTTAGGATTGATTGTCTATTCTATAGGATGCTTTACATATATATTGTTACGGAGATGCCACGACTTTGTGCGACCAGCGGCGCGGCGAGCGGTTCAGCGAGAGATCCGAGCGCGGCGGCCACACGAGTGAGCGAAAAACACGTAACGCACACCGCTGTCGCGGAAAATCGTGGCATCTCCGTTAGGGTACCTAAAATGGCGCGTCTACAACGAGTTGGATGCTTGATGACTATCCGAACTTGTGATCTGGAATCAGTGCCACAATGCCTCACTAATTGCTTCTTTTCATCATTGCTTTGAAATACATATTGACAAAAAGGTAAATTATGAAAATAAATGTAATGTTCTCCATTGTAATGTTAGCAGGACTCGAACTTGTGACCCTACGTTTCCAGCGTAGTGCTCACCCAACTGAGCTATCATATCACTCGTCAATCAAACCAAATTTTTGAATCCATAATTTTTCGCTACCTACTGGAGCGCTTTCGCGTCATATGTGGTATTTTTATTAAAATAGAATCGATTAAAACTTACTTTGCAATGTTAAACCAACTACCGAACATAGTTGGGCTGATAAAATTAAATGGATCGAATCCTCTACTCATATCAGAGTAGTCAGCAACACCCTCTGGGCCAAGGGCGTATTAGCAAGTCAAACCACAATTGTATACGGGAGAGAATCGATAGCTCTCCACATCTGTCCTTTGACTTTTGATATGATTGGGGATAGTAGAAGATATGCTACACAGCGAATAATAGTACCTACTTAGCGTCACTTCTAACTTAACTTCATGTTGGACCAACTTTTAGTAGGTATAAACAAAACTGTTGAAGTTTAATAAACAATACTGTAAGTACCTAATTGTTTAAAACCCCTTATATTGAGCTGGCGACTTATTTTTATAAAAGCAATCTATTCTACTCTCCGATGTGCTTTCTCATTATACAATAAAATGAAGAATTTCGAACTATCTGTCGTTAAAAGTCTTGCATTATATAAATAAAGTTTAAACAACTAACTTAGAGGTTCGCGATATATCTTTTTGTTCAGTGTTTCTTAGTGTTTCAAGACAAAAAAATTGCGCAATGTGTGCTGCTTGCTAGTTGTGACTTAGGGCATTGAAAGTTTCAATTTGAAACCTCATCGTTACAATAGAGTTTATAAGAAGGCTCCATATTAGTACTACCCACAGCGTTGGTGAAGGATATGCTCGGTGTGTCGCTTGGAGATGGAGACCAAATCACAAATGAGAAGATCCGTAAAAGAATCAGAGCAAAATAACCGCCGTAGCTCGAAGATCGGCTCTGGGTAGGACATATTGTTCTCATTGTCGTATAATTGACGTCCGCTGGGATCGAACAGTTTTTAAGTCGCGACTATGCACCGAAACATGCAGATGAGTATGCCTCCCAAAGAGAGGCTTCATCATCTAATAAGCCGAAAGGCGTTCACTGCAAAGCGATAATGGACAATGAACACAGGAAACCATCGCTGCCGATGCTGCCGTCATTCTTTAGTTTTTCGATGCCACTGCATATCTCCCAGTGGGCGACCAGCCCACATGATCATGCAAACAGCATAATGAGTCAATAGGTGGCAGTGAACTGATTCCTGTTTGCCCCCCTTTAATTGCGGCGCTCGTCACTTGCTCAATCAATTATTCATTTTTATAACGCGCATTGTTAAAGTTTTATACGGGAGTTTAAAATGTATGGATATTGGTGAAATAAAAGTATAACGTTATGAATGTTATGATTGGTATTTATATTACTGTTATGATCATTAAATTAACTTTTATTTCGTTGTTCAGCGATCCTTTGTTTTTAATAGCCTTGTGTGTCTTTTGTGGCGTTGTAGTCATTGACAATAAATATTAAGCTTCCATAAATAGTACATTACATCAGAGGCCGGGAAAATGAGGATTTGGATATTGGATTGGATGTTCCGGATAGTGATACGAGACCGGGAATCCGTTTTCACGACGAGGCATGTATAGTGCTTTTCTCAAACATACAATGAAATAAAAAAATATACTTCAAAGAACAACATTTTATTAATTGACAAATAGGACATTTTAGTCTAACAACCAACCTTTAAAAACAAAACCTGCTTTTTGTCAAACCAGCCAGCTGTGTGAATGACCTTGTTGTTGAAACCAAAAAAAAGTTACTTTGCAGGCCTAGGCCTGAAAAGCAGTATGAAATCCCTTTACAGTCCTCTCGAGTTGTTGCGCCCAAAAAGCGATACTTCCGAGCCTATTATAAGGAACGTAAAGACAATATTTCATTGCATGTTTGAGAAAAACATTTTTCGCCTATTGGACCTTGTGTTTTTCTAAATGCTCTTTATCCAGTCAAGCATTATTGTAGGTTTAGTCTTAATTGAATATTAGATTGAAATAAACTGGAATACAAACGTGTACAGTTTACTGATTTTCCTTCAAAAACACAACCGAATACATCATCCAAATACCACTCCACCCCAATGATATTCGAAAACTAAAACTATGCCGAGGGGACGATAAAAAAATTGATATTTTATTGCACCCGGGGTCCACTTTTCTGCCATATTTTATTCTCTTTTCGCTGTCTGTGGTTTTCTTTGTCTTTACAAATTTACCAATGTCGTTGGACAAAGAGATTCCCACTCGAATGTACAGGTTTTTTCGTTAAAAAGAGGACTTTTTCAATGTCTCAGAATGTGTTTTGGACTGTAAATGCTCCTTGGTGTCTTCATACGTGACGTCGCACGCACGGATGAGTAGTATATCATTTTCTTTGAACAAATGCGTTCGTCTATCTTTCACAACAGCCTAATCTAGTAAGAAAATAAACAATGGGCCCGCAAAGTCGACTATTGTGCGGCTGAAAGGGGAGCTATTTGCATTCGAGATAAAATGGCGATTTTTGTGATGAGAATTGAAAGTATAATGGTGCATGAGGTAATGTTGGTATATGTTGTGTGTGACCATCGTTGAAAATTATATTTACAGGGAAGGAAACGTGTTGTGTCAATAAGTGCGGGATAGACTAACAGCGTTCATACATCGTTGTTAGGATGTAAAAATGCAATCACGAGGAAATTATTAATATTTATGAATATCGTAGAATGTAAGTAAATATCGAATAGAAGTAAAAAGAAACCAATGAAGTACTTACCTACGTATAAATATAAAGTTGTTACGAGTCAGGTGTAAAGGACAATCAAATCAATACTAATTTGTATTAGCCAAAGAAACCACGAGAACTATTTCTGTATTGAAATAACTACTTTAAATCATTGCTATTGATCATAGTATTATTTAAGTAACCTAACAAGGGTCAGAGTGTCAACTGTCATAATTTACCTCAAACTTTAATATCACCTTTTGTACGTTGTCACAATTTGAGTTTCTCACGATACTTAAAGCTAAACGATCTGTAAATAAGTAGCAATACAAAGGCAATACAATCCCAATACCATCACCCACACTATAGCTTGATGCATTGCCCTTGTGACAAAAATATTTGACCCCAAACATTTAAAATAATGCAGAAACATCAAATCTCCACCGCAACTAGCAAACATAAATTTCCTTTCACTAATAAAACCTCGAGCAATTTGATCTGTATTCCAATAGAATCAGAGCAAGCAATATTTTCTTTGATAATAGCGATAATTTGGTGCACAAAGATAAAATTTCTATTCAACTATATGCATTGTAAGCCATTTTAAGTTCTATGGCACAGGGATATAGAAGTTATTACGGTTTTTGAAGGGCTCTTTATTGTGTTGTGATGTTTTTGCGATATTTTGAATTGTTTTGGACACAATGTCGTGGGAATTCGTTGTCTTCAGAGATTTTGAAAAGCTTATTGACCGCCGGACATTGTCGGTCAGTTCATAACAGGGTATTTAGTACATCTTGATGATAGTGGGCAGGAGAGGTTTTAATACTTTAAGGAATACTATTACTAAGTAGGATATTTCTTCTAGGTCCCTAAATTTATATGTGATCTAATAAGCTCGATGCTTGGATGTTTTCTTTAAAGGTATTTGTTTATGTGAAATTCATGTTTTTTTTTATGGACTCTTTTGAAGAGGCTGATATGGCTCACAAAACCAAAAGAACGTTATACACTTTTGATGAGTTATCACTACTTATCCTACTAATATTTAAAATTGAATTTTTAAATTTAATTTTGTTAAGTTAACTGGTTTTGTTTCCTTTTGTAAACTTTTATTGGTGTGCAATAATTGTATGTCTTTAATCTGTCAATTATAATTTCACAGACAAAATCATAATTGTATTGTATTGTATTGTATTGTATTGTATTGTATTGTATTGTATTGTATTGTATTGTATTGTATTGTATTGTATTGTATTGTATTGTATTGTATTGTATTGTATTGTATTGTATTGTATTGTATTGTATTGTATTGTATTGTATTGTATTGTATTGTATTGTATTGTATTGTATTGTATTGTATTGTATTGTATTGTATTGTATTGTATTGTATTGTATTGTATTGTATTGTATTGTATTGTATTGTATTGTATTGTATTGTATTGTATTGTATTGTATTGTATTGTATTGTATTGTATTGTATTGTATTGTATTGTATTGTATTGTATTGTATTGTATTGTATTGTATTGTATTGTATTGTATTGTATTGTATTGTATTGTATTGTATTGTATTGTATTGTATTGTATTGTATTGTATTGTATTGTATTGTATTGTATTGTATTGTATTGTATTGTATTGTATTGTATTGTATTGTATTGTATTGTATTGTATTGTATTGTATTGTATTGTATTGTATTGTATTGTATTGTATTGTATTGTATTGTATTGTATTGTATTGTATTGTATTGTATTGTATTGTATTGTATTGTATTGTATTGTATTGTATTGTATTGTATTGTATTGTATTGTATTGTATTGTATTGTATTGTATTGTATTGTATTGTATTGTATTGTATTGTATTGTATTGTATTGTATTGTATTGTATTGTATTGTATTGTATTGTAAGTATTACTGTTGTTGTAGAAATCAAAAAGTCACAGAGAAGCTCACAGACTTTTTCTACTTTAGGTAATTCAAAAATAATTAATTACTTACATAAATGAAAAAAAAAATACTGTTTTGGCTTTTTTCTCAACGGAGGTCTCCTTGGCTTTTTTCTCAACGGAGGTCTCCTTTCCTATTGAAAAATGTCGTAAATATACTTTACAAAAGTGTTTTTTAGGTGTACCGACTTAAATAATATTTATTTTGACAGCACCTCGCAGGTATTTGTGGCTTTTTAATCCAAACCAGGATAAAACGCAGACAAATAACAAACACTAGTCAGTTAAGTTAATCAAGTATCAAGACCGTTCTGCGCAGGCGCCGGCTGCGCATTGGCGCATTGTTGCGGTGATATATCGCCACCACGCTTTGTGCACTGGGTACCCATTGTTTCCGCACTTCACATCCTATCCAACTCCAAAAAGGCGCATGCGCGTTGGAGGGACGAGTATTTGTCAGACTTCATGGTTACCAAAACAAAAATTCTATGGTATATGCGCCAACTACCTTAACTAAAATAATATAATTATGTATAATAAGCCCTTGAATATACTGAAATGAAATAATTTATTCAGTAAGTAGTCCACAAGGGCACTTTTACAAGTCAGATTGTGAAAGAGCGCATTTCCAAAGAGGAGACCGCTGTTGAGAAGAAAGCCGAAAGAAACTCAACTGCAAGTATTTTTTTCGTAAAGAATACTTTAAAAAATGAATCACATTTATGTTATTACTAATTACTGTCAATACGAAAGTTATAAAATAATATTTAACCAAAAATGAACGTCCTAGTTTTATTACAAGTATCAAAATAATGTTACCTACGTAAGCGACATTCTGTTGGAATGTCCCATTATTACATCGAAGGTTTCTACCTTGTACTGGACCTGTACAAAAAGGACAGGAAATGACTTATATGAGTAATAAATAAATAAATATTCAGGGAATTTCACACAAATCGACATATTCCCAAATAGTTAAAGAAAATTAGATTGAAATGTATGGAAAATTTGGCAAAATTAAAGGACAACTTTTATCTATGAGGATATGTAGGTTATAGAGCCAAG
Source organism: Apotomis turbidana (assembly GCA_905147355.2). Lineage (NCBI taxonomy): Eukaryota > Metazoa > Arthropoda > Insecta > Lepidoptera > Tortricidae > Apotomis > Apotomis turbidana. The sequence goes on along the minus strand of LR990289.1, from coordinate 19,647,256 downwards.
TTTAATTTTATCTACTCTCCCCCCCTCTCAGGGGTAAGCGTCACCCTCCCCGCGCCTCGAATGTGTCCCGGAGCGCGGTATTTTCCACTTTAAAAGAAAACCGTGTACGATACATACAAAGTGTATAGGAACGAAATAATCCTGAATAAATTTACTATAAACCTTTCATACATACAAAAGCAATATCACTTATAAAATCAGCGCAATCTGTTATCAAATACTAACGTTTTTAATTATTGATCCTTTTTCTCTGCGAAGCTACTGGACCGATTGAGTTGAACCAATGTGGGTTGACCCAAACATGGACGTGTAACGTAACGTAACGCAAATAAATAAATTATGTCATGAGGGCCAGTTTTAGGGGGCAAATTAGAAAAAAGATATGGCAAAGTATATCGTGTGACATATCAAATGAAAGGGTACATTATGAACATCTCAAATATAATTCTAAATTAAACGGTTTTGAAGTTATTGGCGAAAATGAGCAAAACTTGACGATTTCCCCACACACCCCTTGTCTCCCAAACTAGCGAGTAAAAAAAAATACAGAATATAGTTGAATACTTATAATATAATAATAATAATAATAATCCATTTATTTCAGATATCCATCCATATACTGTTAGTAACATTTTGTACTTAAGATTATGTTAGTAAAATAATAAAATTTAATAATGTCAGTTTCTTTCAAAAATAATAAATTTAACTAACTACTTAATATGTATGTATAGATTGCAGAAAAACATATAAGAAGTCTATGGTATTGAAAGTAACACCATTTAACTAGTATGAATATTTATATTTCGCTCAATGGCCAAATGACGTAAATTTTAAAAATAGCATTGCAACGGTACATAAATGAAAGAGTAACAGAAATAAATTATACATTTTTAGAAAGAACATTTTCTATTCTTACTTTTGTCATACATACTATGGCCGAGAAGTGTGAAGTTTTTGAGATAACTATACATATATAAATGGATTTTAGGAATATCGTGGACGGAGTTCCGCACCAACGTTTCCATACTCCAAGAACTCGACATCACGCAGCGTCTATCGGCTGTAGTACAGTTGCGCATACTTACTGCAGTACTTTGGCCATGTCTCTAGGCGGGATAACAACTCTATAGAGCGGCTGGTTGTGCAGGGAAAAGTAGATGGAACCAGATCGCGTGGCAGGTCACCTATGCGTTTGACTGACCAAATAAAATCAGCAGTAGGAAACTTCGTATCTTACTGCGCCAGACAGTCTGCCAACAGGGAGAGATGGCGGGAGATCGTGCGGAGAACTGTGTCCGCCTCTACCACCGATGTGGACGCGTCAAGGTGACCACGACCGCTCTGCCAAGAGCGAAACGACAGAGAAGAAGAGATCCTTTTCGCAGAAAAAAAGATCAATAATTAAAAACGTTAGTATTCGGTAACAGATTGCGCTGATTCTATAAGTGATATGGCTTATGTACATATGAAAGGTTTATAGTAAATTTATTCAGAATTATTTTGTTCCTATACACTTTGTATGTATCGTACACGGTTATCTTTTAAAGTGGAAAATACTGCGCTCCGGGATACATTCGAGGGCGCGGGGGGGGGGGGGGGGGGGGGGGGGGTGACGCTCACCCCTGAGAGGGGGGGGGGGAGAGTAGATAAAATTAAACTTGGCTCTATAACCTACATATCCTGATAGATAAAAGTTGTCCTTTAATTTTGCCAAATGCTCAGCTAATTTTATTGAACTAAAACTGAGCAAAGCTTGTACTATGGGTACCAGACGACTTCATTACCGTATATAAAATGTATCTTTGATCGCTTTATTGTATCATATACTGAGTGTATTACTGCATGTAAGTACGCAGCTAACCCGCAACATACACTTGGACAGTTTAAAACTCAACACATCAAAAGTCAGCGGTTGATGAGACGAGGGCATTTTCATTACCGTATATAAAATGTATCTTTGATCGCTTTATTGTGCCATATACTGAGTGTATTACTGCATGTAAGTACGCATCTAACCCGCAACATGCACTTGAACACTTTAAAACACAACACATCAAAAGTCAGCGGTTGATGAGATGGGGGCATTTTCATTACCGTATATAAAATGTATCTTTGATCGCTTTATTGTGTCATATACTGAGTGTATTACTGCATGTAAGTACGCATCTAACCCGAAACATGCACTTGAACACTTTAAAACACAACACATCAAAAGTCAGCGGTTGATGAGACGCGGGCATTTTCATTACCCGCCCCTGTCGAACAAACGAGTACACCCTTTGTCTTTTAACCATTGCGGTTGTGTTCGCGTTGATGTCGGACGATTGAATTGGAATTTAAACATGAATTTGTTTCAATTAGTCGTATTATCAAACACAAAAAGAGAATTTTGACCACGAGCAAACCGGATCTTTAAATCGCAAAGTGTGTAAGATGATTCTATAATTGTGTGGTTGTAATAAACGAGTAAATACCTCCTCCTTTAGTCGATATCAATGCTGAGGGTCGTGGCCTCTCTGATTAACTTTTTCGTGGACTATTTTGCGCCAGCTTACTCTATCATGAGGCCTTGAGGGTAGAGCGCATCTGCTCCCACCAGCGTGTTGGACTTCTATAATCTGCCTCTGAAAAGGATAAATATGACAGTAGATTTAAAGTCACATATTCAAATTTAGTTTTTACAATTCCGTTACATGGGCACTTTTACCTACGTATAGAAAAATTTGGAAAGATGATTTTCAGTTATTTGGTTCTAATCTTGGTTGTTGTAAAAATTTACTTGAAGAGCTTTCCAATACTCAAGTGATCGGAATCGATCTTAGTGGTGTGCGTGTTTTCTTTAACCTATTATCAATGTTACATTGTTGCTCAGTTATAGTGGCGTTTTATCTATAATATTGGATAGTGACTTTTAAATATTTTTAGAAATATAGATTCCATAAAGACTTCGGTAAGGGCATTCAGGTGGGCTAACCGCAACCTTGTTTATTCCGATCACGGAGCCACAATTTTTCAATCGTGTCTATTTCAGCAACAGTAACGCGACTCTCACAACCAGAAAATAAAGTTTTCCCTACGATTAGAACGAGTTCAAAGTAAGAGTTTTGTCATCGAGGCATTGTGTCGTGATGGGTTCTTTAATATCGTGCGTTCTCCCGCCGTTCCTACCACATAACCGCAAAATTTCCTACGTTAAAATACCTAAATTTATTCCCCTGATTTTGTATTCTGCGGTTTTGACGTAGAGTTGTTTTTGAGTTGTTAAATGAAATTTGACTTTTTTATTTTGAGTGTATTATCTCCAGTATATTGACTTTTTGTTCGCTCGTTTTAATTTGAGGGATAAATTGGGAAATGGAAATCGATTGGAAGAGTTGTATTACTGATTAGGTATAGAATATTTCTATTCGACGATTTACATTTCAGCATTGATGTTGCGGGTTTAGTTTCGTTTATTGAGTAACTAAGGTAATGCGGGATCAGCTGGGAATATATTTTCATTCAATTCGATAAGACGTACATACAAATATTGGATATTTGACAAACGCCTTACAAACCAATTTAATCATCTGACATCTGGATAAGTAGTTGAGTACATCCATTTATGAAGTCCGATAAAATGCCAAAACCAATATGATACAAACAGCTTTATGTTCGAAAAGCCAGGGAAAGGTTATTAATTAATGAGGCCGGCCTGCCGTCAATTAGGGCCTCGATCCATCACTCGGCTTTTTACTCCCTTAATTAAAGCGTGTCAATGGACGGGCTACCGATATCGCCAACGGCAGGACTACAGTGTTAAAAAATTCGGGAATGTTTACTGGAAGAAATAAGAATAGGGTAATTTATATGCAATCATGAACATAAGTACCTACAGGGGATAAATAAACATCTGGGACAATCTTACAGAAATCGACCGGCTGGTCTCGTCTGTCGAATGCCGAATGAGTTGTGGACCAAGATCACCACAGAGCCTGAAACGGAGACGTGGCAGACCTCATCGGCGATGGCGGGACGAGCTAGACTCCTTTATAAAGGAATGGCCAGAAATAGCCCAAAACCGGGAACAATGGAAGAAGGTTAGGGAGGCCTTTGCCCAGCAGTGTGACATCATAGGTTCACAATAATATCTGTACATATATAGTTTTTACTTTTTGAACCTTTGTAATCTGTAGAAGTCCTCTCCCAAACATAGATTATTCTCAAAGACTTCTGCAACGTTGTTGAATTGATTTCGTCTATATATGTATAGATAGATGATCTTTATTAATAAATTTAATAATACTTCTCAGAAATGTATAAATGCACTTCTCAGGTATAAATAGGCTCCAATTATCAAAATATCCCTTTTGTTACTTTCAGCCGAAATGCTAATAACCTCAAACCTTCAATGACAAAGTTATCTTTGAACTTACCTGCCCGGATTTTCCATCCTTACGTTTCCCATACGAACCCTCATATTACTCATACAAATATAAACCTTAATAATATATATTCAAAGTGAAATACTATTCGACCTCTTGGCAAAGAATTTCCCACAAAAACATTACCGGAGTCAAAATTTTGGCATAAATATAGCCTTAACTTTTTTACAATAGAGTTCATAACCGTTTGGTGGAGAAAGGTGCAGATTTCCGTACGAAAAGAGGGTTCCTTGGGCTACATTAATAAGTAGAATTAAGATTAAAATTATATTAAATTTTGATATTGTGTTGTGTTCGGATTACTCTGAAGGAAAATTTTAATATGGGCTTCTTTCTCTTTGAGTTTAGATCCTTTGTGAAGAGGCTGTCGGAGTACGGAGACTTTCAACCTTATGCAACAGGTTGTAAGGTGATAATTCATTTATTATGCATTGAATATAAATAGCTTCACGATAAACTAGTCTTAAAATGAACGCGTCTCTAACGCAGCAGAAGTAGCAGAATAACACACTCACATTGATATGCACAATCCTTATTCTCTTGAAATAGAGTCTGTGTGCATATAATTTTGAGCACCTGACGTGCCTAGCCACTTCTGCAGCTAACGGTACGTAATTTTAAACAAAATGGTTTGTTGCTATGACTTAGTAGTCTAAACCTTCAATTCATAGCGTTTCTCCAATTGTTTTTTTCTCTAGATGCACTCGCTAGCTAAAATAAAAGGACAACAAACTATGTGACGTGGTGCAGATGGCGACTAACATAATCCCAAGGAATGTCTTTCCAAAAAGAAAACTTCCGATAGTCAAGAATCCTGAAACAACGATAACGACCACAAAGTCCCTTTGAACCAAAGAACCTTTTAATAATTGGGTAAGAGAAACACATTGGGGTAAGGGAAACAATCAAAATAAATCACAGTGTGTGAGGTGAATCAATTTTTTCGAAACAGTTCTAGGTAAAAAATAAATAAATGTAGTAGTAGTAGTAGAAAATATTCCACAGTGTTCCACTTCCCCCATGTTCCCTTACCTCACCTGACCTTATTCATAATATGATGATGATGTGTACGATCCGAAGGCCGATATTCGTACGCATCAAGCAGGCCTGTGGCCTGACTGCGTCCATTCAGTCCTGTTTCCAATCGGAGCCAACGGTTACTGTCCCGGCGGTGTTCCACATTCGCAGAAAATAAAGATATCTTTGAAGTTAATAAAATAACCTTTAGCTCGTCCCTAGTACACGTCAAAAATGCGATATCCTGCTGCTGCATACAAAAAGCATTCCCTAATACAACCAGGAGAACAATGAATTAAAAAAATAGGGGCGGTATACATTCAAATCTCTGGAAAATGGCGAACCACAAACAATGACCCGTAACAAGCGTCTTGGAAACTCCGTTTTCCGAAGTCCGGCGACGCACTTTGAATAATTAATATTATAGAAGGGTCACCCCTCCCCGCTGTCCCCCTGGTCCAATCATCGCTAATCAAGCCCTATTGAGTGCGTGGCCTTTTTTTAAAATGCTTCGCGCGATATCATTCTAGAGGATCGCTTGGAAGGAATTGTTTTATTATTATTAGTCACCAGAGGCACCTTCTAATTCTTCAATGTCATCCTTGTTGTCGTCTGTTTATTCCGTAGTAGTCAGATTTTTTATTGCCCTGTTAGTGTTACATTATGAAATCGTATGTATGGAGTGTAGCATTGTATGGCACTGAAACGTGGACCCTGATACAGAAAGATAAGGAGAGGTTGGAGTCATTTGAGATGTGGTGCTGGATGGGGATTGAAGGCATACGCTGGGCGGAAAAAACGTATAATGAAGAGGTCTTGAATAAAATAACAGAGAAAAGGACAGCACTAAGACTTATAGAAAATAGACGAGAAAATATGGTAGGGTATCTGCTAAGACATGACTTTTTCCTCAAAAATATCATAAAAGGAAAAATCGAGGGAAAGCGAGGTAGAGGAAGGCCAAGACGAAATTACTTCGAGCAAATAAAAGAAAAGGTTAAGTCATGTCTTACCAAGAAGTGAAGGAGAAACCCCAAGAAAGAAACGGCTGGCGATTGCTAATCCGACAAGAGCGTAGCTCTCAAACTGCAGAAGAAGAATGTGCCACTGCTGGGCAAAGGCCCCTCAGTTAGATCTTAACAACTCCGTATTGGCTGTTGCTTTCTTCCAGTCGGTGCATCTAAATCGTCCCGATATCACCGTTCTGTCTCGGTGTGCCTTGACGTCCCCGCCCATCTTGCGGCAGCCAATGCCACGTCGAATCGATGTATGTCCGGTGTTGCTTCGTCGATAACCGTTTCATAGTTTGCTTCATTTCATGGATAGCATTTTTAACTCTGAAATCGTATAATATTTGGGATTGCGATATTTTCGAGAATTATGAAAATGTATGACTTTGCGGAAAAAATAATTTAGCAGAAGTGATAATTCAATGCCAAATGCATCCTATCTCCTTACTGTGAATACTGTGTTAAAGACGACATACGATTAATTACACAGAGAGAAAGAGAGAGAGAGAGAGAGAGGGAGAGACACACACAGAGAGAGATTAATTACGTTAGGGCTATCGCAAAGCCTTGTTGTCGAATTAAAGCCCAAACCAAAGGTGTGACGGTTATCATATTCCGAAACTAAAATACTTCACACCCCTTATCATTCCATCTGTCAAACGCTGCCAAAGCTAGGTGCGACCACACTCAGCGCTTGGACACCCTTTATAATTCATACCACATCTAAAATATCCACGTACAACACTATCGCCTTGTGCCATATCCATTGCTGCGTTAGTTCAAGCGTTTACCCAAAAGTTGAAAATTATTGTGTATTAAAAGAGCAGTGTAAATCGAATTGTTTCAACATGGAAGATAGTAAGGTAAAGTGACGTGTTGACTACACTATTAATCTGTTACATTTAGATTTATTTCGATCCTGTAATGTAGGCACTTTGCATACTGGTTTCGTTTTTGTTTTATAACGCTGCGTGTTTCTTAATGTTGCATTTTGTAATTATAATACCTGCTTGTAAGAACAAATTGGTTTTATCGAGGATATTAATAGTGTAGTGGTACTGTTGTCGGTTTGTACTTTTTGCTAGACAAGCTTCTTATCGTATTCGTAATAATATAAGATAACGTTTTTGGCAGAGAGTGTATGCAATTAATGGTTAAGGATTTGATGAATCTACCAATATTTGCTTTTTTTACCAAATTTTTGGGCAGGTTATACCTATTATACTATGTTTTGGGAGGATATCTATTTCTAAGCCTGACTGTTTTTCATCGCGTCAGTCATTAAAATCTTCTATCGAAGTTGCCTAACTATAAACACCTAATAAGAACTTAACGACTTTTGAAATATTGTACTTTTTTATAAGATACAAATATTTTTTATTAGAACTACATTTATTGCATTATATTGGTACACATACAATGAAATTTGAAACTTCCTTTTAAATCCGATCAAATTGGCCAAATATTGAAGTTGATTATTTAGGATAAACATATTCCATGAAAAAACCATTATAAAAACCAATTTATCCCCGACGGTATCACCAAAACACATACGAGTAAAATGACGAAGGTCGAAAAACAATAGCAAACAAGAGTGAAGGGCCCGAAAAAGATGAAAAACTCGAATTTGTCCCAGCATCCATCTCAATCAGTCCCTCCATCCCTTAGGAGTAAAGCAACCCTTTGCTCCCTCCAATTAAATTGAGGGTAATGTTACCGGCCGCGAAAAGTGTAAATTGAAAAGATCAATGACCTGATGACAGTTGGTAATTGAATTATATTAATATAATTTTGGGAATGATTTATTATGATTGAAACGATGTTCCAACTATTGCATATGAGCAAACTCCCTTAATAATGAACTTATGTTATAATTAAAACGGTGGGAATGATTGTCGCATTAGTTTTAATACCGGGATTCGAACCCAAGACCGTCGGCTCAGTAGGCAGTTGCTTAAATACTGCGCTAACCGCGTCGTCACTTAAATTCAAATCACATGTAAATGTTTCGTTGTTAATTGTGTAATAAATAATTATTTGTCTTTATCTTATACCCTTGTGATAAACTAAGCTCAAGACGGCTTATGTTATGGGTACGAGACGACGATGTTCATTACTCAAATATATGCCCTTGTCGGGATTTGAACCCAGGACCGCCGGCTCAGTAGGCAGGTGCACTAGAAACTGCGCCATCCGCGTTGTCGATAACATTATTCTCTCTCATATTTTTTTCATCGGAGCTACCTATATTTTTAAACATTTGAAGGGTTCACGTTGATGAGTTAACTAAGGGTGCTAATTGTTTTATAATTTGTTGAAAGCTTTTTTAATTACTTTTTTATTTCTTTATTTGGAGTTTTTTAATTGCAAATGGGAGAAATTATACAGTTAAGTGATTGAATTAAAAATACCTGTCCAACAACTATTCTTTACCATAATAAAAATGAATACCACGGAAACTATCAAATTCTATGGCTTTTCGGAATATGTTACACTCTATATAATTTAAGAGGAAAAAAATGAGATGAAAGGAGTTGACAAATTCTCATTACCTACATATCCCATTAGGACATGCAAATATAAAAGATTTATTTAAAATTAACAAGGTTATTTACAAATGACGCACTTTCACATAATGGTTTATTAGTTTTCTCCCCTGCCTGAATTCTCTATTATTAAATCTAATATCATAAATTTTATTCGTCAAAAATATACAAACAAAAAAAAAGAATAAAACTTAAGACTAGCTTAAGCCTAGTCAAACAGGGCTCCTCGGGTTGCCCCTGGCGCAAAGGTACCCATCACACTGGCCGCGTTACCACGTTGAATGGCGATGGACAACCTTTGCACCAAGTACGAACCCGCACGGGCGTCAAATCCCCTCTCCCTAATTCGACGTCCCACTTCCCGAATGAAGGTTATAGCATCCGCCCCCCAGCACCCAGTAGTCTGAAACGCGAGCGGTACAAAGTAATAGTCCTTGCCCAGTGCCGATGCCGAATACTTCTCCCGTTTCTTGACCGCCGCAAATTCTGCCGCGGCACCTGCTGTGCGGACTGTACTGTAAATATAAAATAATTCTTGTAAAATAAACACAATTACCGTAATTCACAGCTTCGCGTATCAGAACGAACAGACAGATAAACTGAAGAGATAGAAGCCACATTTTACATAAATACCTTATGTAACCGTGGTCACGCTTGACACTAATCCTCAATATAATCTACAGACGCATTTTAAACAAAATCTCACTTGTACATCATTCATTGCCGCTTCATACCTCTGTTGTCTTCGAAAGGTTTTTACATGAGCAGCAATGGATGGAAACAAGAGCGGTTCATTCGTGCTGGATTAAGGGATTTGAGGGTTTGTTGGTAAAAGCAGATGTGCGGATAACCTGGTAATCTCGGTATAAAATCTAACGCGATTGGGAACCCGCTGAATTTTATGTCGATCGATAGCTGCCTTTGAGGATTTAGCTATGATTGAGTTGGCTGGCAATTATCGGCTTGTAACAAGAAGGGATTCCTTACGTAATCGTTTTTTTTTAAACATGACTTGAATCTTTTTTTAAAGACATTACTTGAACGGTATCAGGGCTGGTTAGGCCTCACTACCAGTAGTCGGACTTTGTGTGGGAATATAACCCGCTAATGCTTCTCGTGTCTTGAAAGCCTCGCTACGCTCAGGAATCTTTCGCGCCTGGGTCATTCTTAGATACCTTCGCTCGCTCAGCTTTCAATTTCAACACTCGCGCCAAATAACAACTTTGCAGCCTTGGATAACAAATAACTATTTTATCTGTGTACCTTTTTGAAAGCGAAACCTATCGACCACACGGCTAGACCGTACGCCCCGTGACGTGACAAATGACATCACCGTCCGTCGCGTCACCTGTCACCGTCATTGACGCGTTAATGACGCGTTTATGCGACATACATATTGTATGAGATGCATGAGATGCTATCGGGGATTGACGTCATTAACAACCTGTGGTTCTTGGAAGATAGTAAAAGTACAGACCTAGGGTACAGGATACGGACCCTTGCATTCTTTTTTTTTACGGAACCCGTACCCAAAGGGTAAAAAAACGGGACCCTATTACTAAGACTCCGTTGTCCGTCCGTTTCTCCGTTTGTCTGACCGTCTGTCACCAGGCTGTATCTCACCACCCGTGATAGACAGTTGAAATTACGCGTAATTATTAGGTACGGAACCCTTAATATAATAAATCCAACTTAGGTTGGATATATTGACCAATCGATGAAACGTTTGTCGACGTAACAAGGGTGAACCATTTTCGTCAATGTCATTAATGCATTTTTAGTAAATACCAATCGAAATAACACTCGTGTGATCCTATTATGAAACTCGCCTCCGGCCCCTTTTTATAAAACCACGCTCGTATTCTATGACCCGCGGTATTTTACGGTCATGTTATTATGTAGTTATGTAATAGTTGCATATACTACTATTAATGCTAATATAAATATAACTAATTAGTTAAGCTACATTGTAACTTACAATTTGTAAGCCATTACTTTTACTGGCCGCTTACTTATCAGTATCTCAGTCATCTTATAATTCAATAAGATTAGCTGAAAATTTGGCAAAATTAAAGGACAACTTTTATCTATCAGGATACGTAGGTTATAGAGCCAAGTTTAATTTTATCTACTCTCCCCCCCTCTCAGGGGTGAGCGTCACCCCCCCCCCCCCCCCGCGACCTCGAATGTGTCCCGGAGCGCGGTATTTTCCACTTTAAAAGAAAACCGTGTACGATACATATAAAGTGTATAAGAACGAAATAATCCTGAATAAATTAACTATAAACCTTTCAAACATACAAAAGCGATAGCACTTATAAAATCAGCGCAATCTGTTACCAAATAGTAACGTTTTTAATTATTGATCTTTTTTTCTGCTAAATGGTTAGTTATCTCAAAAGCTGCAGTCTTCTCGGCCAAAATATGTATGACAAAAGTAAAGAATGGAAAACGTTCTTTCTAAAAATTTATAATTTATTTCTGTTACCCTTTCATTTACCGTTGCAATGCTATTTTTAAAATTTAAGTCATTTGGCCATTATGCGATTTATATATATTCGTACTAGTTAAACGGTGTTACTTGTAATACCATAGACTTCTTATATGTTTTTCTGTAATCTACAAATATTGAAGATATGTAAATATACGCTCACCCCTGAGGGGGGGGGAGAGTAGATAAAATTTAACATGGCTCTATAACCTACATATCCTGATAGATAAAAGTTGTCCTTTAATTTTGCCAAATTTTCCATATATTGCAATCTAATTTTCTTGGATTATTATTGCTTGTAAATACTCCTTAAAATCGTCTATTTTAATAGTTTTGCACATCAACACCTGTCCAGCCAGATTGAAGATAAGACAATCTTTTGATCTCACTTGGACATCTGGATGCGTCTCAAGTATCTCTTTATGCAATTTTGTAATATAAATGTGATGTTTTTAGGGTTCCGTACCTCAAATGGGAAAACGGAATCCTAATAGGATCACTTGTTTAACCGTTCGTCCGTCTGTCTGACATGTCTGGCCTATCTTGGAAACGCGTGGAAGTATCGAGTTAAAATTAAAACCATATAGGTCTACAGTCCCTTAAAACTGTGAATAAATCAAACTTCTAAAAAAGATACGGCCGTTTATGATGCAACAATGTATAATTTGATACTTTGAGGGTACCAAATTATAATTTATAGGGTATTTTTCGTTGACCTAGAACTATGAAATTCGGCAAGTAATACCGTCTTATACTATAAGTATAGGATAGGTAGAAATCTGAAAACTATACATTTGTAATTAAATCATAAAAAAAGTCTTTATTTAAAAGTATGTAAAACAGTTTTGCTCAGAACAGTTTATCTTTTCATTAGAGCAATATGCAGTGCTTTCATAGTTCTTACGGAACCCTCAGTGCGCGAGTCCGACTCGCCCTTGACCGGATTTTTCTTATAGTAAGAAGACACCTGTGATTTCGTACTACCTGATGATACTTATACATATTTATAATTTACCGTTTTTACTTACATATTAATATCATATATAAATGTCAAAGTATTTTGTCGTGCATGCTCGTTTTTATATTTCCATCTCAACTTATTCACCGAATATGACAGAGAAAACATACTAAAACGAACTTGGAAAAGTTTGTCGGAAGACAATAAAAGATGGAAAAACACTATGCACTATATTTAATGATCTGTACTCGTCGAGCATTTACTATTCGAACTGCATCAAATGACACCGTAAAGTACTCATTCAAAGGTAAATAGAGCACATCGCGAAAGTAAAGAATCTTTATATTTAGATAGGTGTGTTGTTTCGTCCAGATAACATCGTAAGCGTCAAATTTAGCTGATAAGCACTGAATCTTTGTTTTAATTTATTGTTTCTATTACAGGCTACACTACACCCGGTATGAAAAATGCTAGTAACACGTAACCATTCGTTCCAGTTAGTTACACAGTAAATATGTGCGCATTTGAAAGCCTGGTTGGAACTGAACTATGTAGATTCAGTGGGCAAACTCGGTCATATCCGCCTTCGGCCGCCTGCAGTCTGAACTGCACTGCTTTTTTCTTGCTTTTTATTAGGGTTCCGTACCCAAAGGGTAAAAACGGGACCCTATTACTGAGACTTCGCTGTCCGTCCGTCCGTCCGTCTGTCACCAGGCTGTATCTCAAGAACGGTGATAGCTAGACAGTTGAAATTTTCACAGATGATGTATTTTTATTGCCGCTATAACAACAAATACTAAAAATAAAATAAAATAATAATTTAAGGGGGGCTCCCATACAGCAAACTTGTTTTATGGTACGGAACCCTTCATGCGCGAGTCGGACTCGCACTTGCCCAGTTATTACTTTTACGTACACTTACCAAAAGTACCCAAAAACAAGTACTTACTTACATACGTACGTAATGACGACTGATGTTAAATTTTACAGAATAATGTATATTAATTAAATTAGCTCAATATGCCATGATCATAATTTAACAAAACAATATATGTATGACAGCCATGAACTTTAACACACTTTTTCACGGTGAAAATGGCAAATTACTTCTTGTCTCCATACAAATATTTGTACCCATAACATACAATGACGTCATAATTAGGTGGCCATTTGTATGGAGCGTTTTTAGCGCTCGGCAGGCATGTTGAACTTTGACGATCATTTCTGACTTTTAGAGCAGTTTAAGTGTAATAAGTCCCATAAATACATTTTTGACCCCAATAACAAATAGAATTGACATCCTCAAAAACAACATTTCGTCATAATTCATACGGCATTATTTACTAGTTAACTAAATTGCCAAAAAATAAGTTGCCATATAGGCTAGGAGTAAAGTTGGTGTTTTCAAATTCAAACGGGCCTACCGAAAACTTGTTAAATTATAAAGTTTAAAAAAGTATTAGTCCATGTTCTGATGCCAATGTGATAAAAAAAAAAAACTTAATGCAAAACGTGCTAAAACTCAAACGAGCTTTCGCGCCCTGTCTAAGTAATATTTACAAATACATTCGCATAGTAAATTACTGGTTCAAAATAAACGGTAGGCCAAACTATTATTTACAGAAACTGGCCACCAACCCCACATGTGAACATGAACACCGGACAATCGGTCGTATTTCATAAAATTCGGACATCGGACAAAATCGAACCCGTTGGGTCATTACCGGACACCGACAAAGGAAGGGCCACGTCTTTTCACTAGACACGGCTAAGAATAGTTCTTGTTTAAGAATGATAAATTACCTAAATAGAGTCGGTATGTCCATTCCCACAGATATTAAAGTGTATAACAAAAGGACCCTCGCGAACCCATGCTGTGGTATTGAAAATATTGCGGGATACCCGTTCTTTGTTGAATGCAAATCCTTCTGAGGGTTTTGGCAGAAATTGGAAAAGTTCTGCTTTGATGTACTGCGGTCCTAGGTCCCAGAGGGCAGTCCTTGTTTTTAATCAGGGGTGTAACGCAGATTGATTGGAAGAGAAGTACTTATGTATTAAAGCTCGAAAGTTTTGGCCCTCTAATCCGAATACTGCTTGTACGAAAGTAATATTATGTACATATTACTTTTTACAAAATAAATAGGCAAACATTTAATGTAGGGTTAAAAAGTGTAGATGAGCATTTCTCAAAAAGTTTGTTTGAAATTAAGACGTCAATTAAAATTCAATATTATAGTTTTCCTATTTTTTTTACCAATTATTTTAAAGATTACATTTAAAACAAATATCTTGTTTGTCTGTCTTCTTCTAAGTCTGTCTATCTTCTTCTAGTTTGTCATGTTCTTCTCGTACTCACTCAAGTGCTCAAAGGTTAACTGAAAGAGATCCCTTATAGGGATAAGTTCGTCTTTGATAGGTTCAAAGAGTTCGTTGTAATTGATGTATTTTTAACTGTTTTTGTGTACAAAAAAGTGTTTACTTACTTACAAATACAAATCTTTACATTTAATAGTTGCCTATTTTAATGCGTCTCTTTTATTGATATAAAAAATATCTCCATTAAAAATAACCCAACTATTATAATCCATAATAATCGACTCGTGCTGACCAGTCTAACAAGATCAGCTGACCACATCTCAATGCAGATGACCAGCATCGCGACCAACACGAGTCTAACACGCTTTCTTTGTGCACAGATTATTAGGGAGATGATTTTTTAACATTTAGATTTGGGGAGATTTTTTTAGGTTTTTATTTGGGGAGATTTTTCAATGGACACGCGGTGGACACACGACAGATACAGGTGGATGTATTTGGATAATAAAGGTGTTTGGGAGATTATAATGGTCACGTGTGATGCATGATTTACGGTGTGATGCCATTCAGTTTTCAATGAGATGGTGTGAATATTAACTTATTAAGTATTGATTTTTTAATCTTACACAATGACATGTATGGTTCGATAAACTTACTACCTCTGATTGATAGATATCGTAGACAATTATTTTGTAAATCTGAGAGAATTAAATTAGACGCAACAGTGCTTTCAATGGGTGATTATTTAAGCGCTTTAACTGCCTCATTAATATGTCCGCAATATGGACGACTCCGTATGAACTGAGGCGCCATTTTCGGTTGTAATTTTATTAAAATTTTCGTGAGACATATTTAATTATTGTATTAAGCGGTTTACACTCACGTGAAATTGTCAGCAACTGCCCGACGAGTTTGCCGCGGCGGTGTACGGGCAGCCGTCCCTGATGAAGAGCTCCATACGAGTTCGAAACATGTCGGGCCGTTTCTGACAATTTCACGTGAGTGTAAACCGCTTAATACAATAATTTTCGGTTGTTTTGTAGAAGTCGTGGATTATTACAATTATTATGAAGATGATGTTGATTGCTTTTATGGATTGGTATAAGTAAGGTAAGAGTTTGAATCACATTTGGTAAGCGAATCCCATTAGCTTTGTCCCGATGAACAATACCATTATCTGTATTGTTAGCTGCGGCCACAACTGCCACTTCAAAATGTAAGGCGTTATAAGTGCAAATTACTTTTACACTAAATTAGTCTTTAAGTCAAACGAAATAAGGTTTACTCTTAAACAAAGAGAACACAGATGTTGGTCACTTCGTAAGTGAAAGAGCAGTGAAGCTCGTTTCGAGGCTTATAAGACAATGAAGTGACCAACATCTCTGTTCTCTTTGTTTAAGAGTAAACCTTATTTCGTTTGACTTAAAGACTAATTTAGTGTAAAAGTAATTTGCACTTATAACGCCTTACATTTTGAAGTGGCAGTTGCGGCCACAGCTAACAATACAGATAATGGGTATTGTTCATCGGGTACAAAGCTAAGTGGATTCGCTCAAGCAAAAGGATTATTTCTATAATATTGTGGAAATATTAATGAGACGGTTAAAACGCTCAAACAATCGCCCCAATAACAATATTTGAAAAATCATACTTACGTCATCAAGATGTGCCTATCCGCTGCAAGTTTGTATGGACTTAAATATATATAATATAATAATTATCTGCCAAAATTGCTCACTCACTCATACTCACTTCAAGAATATTCTTTGCAATTTTCAAAAATAGTATATTTTAAGAAAACGGTGGAGCAAGCAGATCTAACAGTATTCATTACCGTTCAGATATACAAGGATTAAACGCCTAACTTTTCTACAACAAACAAATCATAGTTGTAAACCACCTCGTCAGTAACATAATGTTCACTCCAAAACGTGTTATATTAAAGGATGATATTTCATTAATCATTTAAATTTTTAACCTCGTAGACGGTTCACATGCGTCCCCTAGACGAGGATATTAATGGTGTCCGCAGACGGCCAACGGTCTTCCATTTGTCGTCTCGGATTACCGTTAAGTGTTAAGAATGAAAGTTGTTATAAATATTCAATTTAATCAAACTGAGATAGGAATGTACACGAAAAGGAAGATAATCATAAAGCTCGATAAGATAAGAACTTTTGTGTTGACTAAAATATGGTTGTAGAAGTCATAGATTGATTTGTGAGACTCGGGAAAGATAAAATATACACTGATAAAGAAAAAAAAAAACATTTAGTCGTGAAGCGATAATATGCATGTATGACCCGATCTATCCAAATATAAATAGATTTACATATTTGGACACATCGGGTCATACATAATCTCTGAAATGATGGCTGCATAAGTAGAAGATACAATTAAAAAATGCCTCATATTTAGAGCTTTTTATAGCCTTGAGGAATTTTATAATATATTATACTAATTCTGCCTAAAAATTATTGTTGATCATTGTACTGAAATTATAAATTGTTAACGTTATTTAAATTTTGTAAGTATTGTATTTTAATGATTGATTATTTGAAATGTGTAATTGAATGGAATAATGTAACCGAATATAATTTGATAATTTAATATGTGACATGTAAAATAGAAAAACATTTTATAAATAAATGAGTATGAGTATGAGTATGAAGTAAACCTATTTGTCGAGAGAATTTACAATTGTTCGCTTCACTTTGCCAGAATGGTAATTATCCTTGGATTATAATAGACAACCATTATGCAAATGTAAAAGTGGACATATTCAATAGATGCTCATAAAATTTGCTTGATTGGATAAGAAAAAAGAGCCATTGTAATTAAATTCAACCCTCCCAAACTATAGAAGGTTAGTTCATTATTACCGCAACCGTATAATATAACACCTGAGCGACTACGATTACGCATAATGACTACAAAGACTATTGTTACTATTCAGCCACTGATATTAATAAAAAAGGGATGACTGGTCCTTTGTAAGGACTTGTTTACTTGACGGAATGACGTGAATGTTTAGATGTAAAAAAAGGCAAGTAAGGGAGACGTAACGGAGAAAAAACCAACTTGATGTTACGGCCTGGTCATCTTAAATTTATTTTTAATGTTAGGGCATAATGACTAGATTTGTCTGATTTTGGGCTTGGTTGGGGGTTAAGGAATGTGGTTTTTCTCATAGTAGATGATCGGTGACCTTTGGCTCGAGTTGTGTGGTGCGTTTGATTGACGTTTGTTTGACACGCGCAGCGAGAGAAATTTTAAGAATCTTGGAGATGGAAGGATTCTTTGGTAGTTAACTTCCATTCAGGAGTTTTTTCGTTATATTGATCATGTAATGTTTGTTTTAGATATAGTAAATAATTCACAGTTTTTCCTAGGATAAAATTAACTACGAAAAATAAGGGATTTACATCAACCTATTTCATAGTGAGAGAGCATTATCTCGTTTAGATATCATCATCCTCCTAGCCTTTGTCCCATATCTTTGTAGAGAATGAATTCTCAATCGGGGTCGGCTACCTAAATCCCAAGATGTGGCGTAGGCACTAGTTTTTACGCAAGCGACTGCCATCTGACCTTCCAACCCAGAGGGGAAACTAGGCCTTATTGGGCTTAGGTGGTTTCCTCACGATGTTTTCCTTCACCGAAAAGCGAGTGGTAAATATCAAATGACATTCCGTACATAAGTTCCGAAAAACTCATTGGTACGGACCGGGCTCGAACCCGCGACCTCCGGATTGAAAGTTGCAAGCCCTAACCACTAGGCTACCACCGCTTCTCCTAGAGTCCTACATTATCCCATTCAAAAATATATTTGTGAATTTTGTTTCTTTATACATATACTAATACCTATATTCCACTGGGATAGACAAAAGCTACCTAACGGCAGATTTTACAGTCCTTATTGTCCTTACAAACGTAATTGTTTTCTTAGTACATATCTAATAATATATTTTCTATCTTGGCTTTTGACATCTTTTGAATCCATGTCAAATTATATTCCAAAAGGCATTTAAAATAACTCAAGTTGCACTTGCGAACAATATTTATTACCAAATGAAAGTCAATATTAACCTCGCATATCGGATCGAGCTGATAAATCGTGACAGGTGTCTGTCAAGCCCCAACACGGCGTTCGTGAGCGATCGTCGCAATTTGCTAACTGTTAATTTGTTGATAATTGTCTGATAGTGCTGATGAGGTTCACATTGTCAGGATTTGAGTGCTTGTTCACATAAATTTCTTTATTTTTATTGTTATCTTCCACGATCCTTGGATGTGTGTCGTGGTGCTCTTGGTGTCGTTCCCCAATTGTATCTACTCGTAATACTTAAATAATTATTTGTATATTCTACATAAATAATTAAAAGTAAATAATCATATTACTTCGATTTTTAACTCAAAGACAACGAAAATCATACCTAACTACCTTGAAATTAGAAAACAAAAATTATTTTCTGAGTGTTCTGTTCGTTTAGGTAAAGATATGAATAGAATCAAACCTAATAATTATGTAGAAAAGTTTAACGGTCAAAATTATATTATGAACGTCTGTGGGTAACAAAACAAAATATAACCACAATTGAAGATAAATATGAGAGTGGAACAAAATGGATCAAACCGAGAAGAATATAGTTTTACTAAGTCATAAATTAGTATTAAAACCACAAATTCACAGTTTAAAAAAACGCTAGACCAACTGTTGCCTAATACCATTGTGAAGACGCAAAAAACCTCATTCATGTCTACAAAGGTGACAATAATAACAAAAGAAGACTAAACACAATGGATCCTTTATTCAAATATTGTTTGTTTAATACAGAGGTGACGGCAAAACAAATAGCTTCTTTTTCGTGCAAGTTGCAACCCCATCGTCGACAGACCACACTAAAAAGATCTCTGCTGTTTCAATAAAAGCACCTAATCCTTCTGCGGACGCATTGCCGTAAGGGGGAATGGAAGGTCAATCGATATGGTTGGAACGACCAGGTTAGTAAGAGCTGTAATCCTTTGATAGTCACTCTGGATTCTTTAGAACAGTAACCGATGGTGAGGGGAGTGATAGGTCTCTTGTAATGGTCCTGTTGTTGTATTTCACAGTTCTAATTGCCTATTATAACGATACTCGATACGTCTGGTGTCTGAGGGTAGAATGGCTGAATTTGGTAGGTATCATAATACGGTAAAGCTTTCGCTAAAGACGGCACGGTAGACTAAATATGGAAATACATTACGGAATGCAACTTTATGGAAATATTTAATGCAACCGTCGAAATGGTAGCGATTTTAAACCAGCATTCTATGCTAAACACCCATTCAGGCTGCTCTAAACGTGTCACATGTGTTCTGTGCAGGATTTGAAATTTTAATCATACATTAAAGTATCTCCCAAAATTCTTGCACGGTCCATTGCTCGCTACGTTTTAGAAGGGCTCTTTTTAAGTTATTTTGAATGAGTAATGTAAAGAAGCAGACGCTAAATCGTCGAATAATAACAGAAGAGCAAAACGACATGCGTCCGCCCTTACTGTAAAGCGCCAAAACGACGAAAGTTGTCATCAAATACGCATCCTTGGGGCGGGAATCAGTTTTAAAAGCCATTAGAGAGGGGTAGGGGGTTGTAATTAGACTACGTTAATATTTAACAAGTGCTACCACAGATTAGCGTTAGCGCATCTGGGACACCTTCCTTAAAAAAGGCACTTTGTGTCCTCAAAAATTAATCTTTGTCCTGCGGAAACCTTCGCTTTGTTTTCTCGGAGTCTGGCTGTTTTTTTTCCATTAGCTCGTTAATTTTTAAGTGTTAAGTAAAATAGGTAATCCCTTTCGGGGAAGATGGCCGGCTTCTGCGGGTTAACTAATGGCGTTGCATTATTAAAGCGCGGTGAAGGGTTGGGGACAGATTATGTTATTATAGATTTCGGTTTCCCTAATGCATGTATGAAGTTTCTGTGTGATGCTTTTGTAATAGCTATGGAGTTATTACTGTGGTGAATCATTTCTTTATATAATCGCTTTTTTAAGTTTGATTATGTTATATCTATGTATGTTTATCAATGTCCAATGATTCTAAATATTAAGAGTCTTTCTTCCTTCCCTGCATTTAACGGCTTACACCTTCCGTTTGTACATGTGTATTGATTTCTGCTTGAATGTAATTTTATGCTAGCAATTTTTCTTTCATTTGGACAATCTCTTTTTTTGTTGAAAATTCCCAATTTCGACATTATGCAGTATTGATACACTTAGGGCCTGGGCACATCACCACGGCACGGCACATTTACGGTGTCAGCGTATATAAAACCACCGTAAAAATCCACGGCGCGGCGCCGTGCCGTGGTGATGTGCCCAGGCCCTGACTCGTTATTTAGTAGGGAAGTTGGCGAGGTGATGAAAAATTTACTACAAAATGTTTATGTTTGTCGAAAAAGGAAACCTAACAACTGTCTCTTCGATCCGTTACTTCCTCAGCATTACCATAACCCTTTTGTTCGTGGGAACATCTCCAAAGCTAATCAATCTCTAAAAAACTTCGCGCAAAATTTGCCTACGTAAGGGTCCCACATTCGCGTCATTAGATGACCCTACCCAATCAGTCACAGCCCTTTGGAGTCACAATGGACTCAAGAAGTTAATGGACATGCATAATTTAAGGAACAAAGGGATAAACAAAGGTAAAAAGGGATATTAATGCGGCCGTTAGACCGGTTGCGAGATTTATCCTGTCACGTTTATTAGGATTTGAGAATGTGTGACAAAATGAATGAGTGTCATTTTTAATTTTTACTGCGAATTTTAGTTACTGGATTAATACGTTTCTATGATGTTGTTTTTTTTTAATACAATTGGCATAACTATTACTTAGCTTTCCTTGTTTTTTCCCTGTTCTCCTTACATGTACCTTACGTAGGTATATTGTTCAGATGATACTCTGCTACGTTGATTATCCCGTAGATGCCCGTTTGCGACTATTTTCTTCCCCTTAGACATTAATTACCATCAGACGTCATAAATTTGGTAGCATTGTACTTACAGTCATTATGATAGGAATGCTATTGGTGTGATCTCAATTCTTGTAATAAAAAAATCAGCTCAATGGATTTGAGAAAATCTGCTTCAAAATTGAGTTGCAATATTCTACCCAGATTACAACTTTAGCATTAACAGAATTCTATTATGGATTCAGACGTACGTAAGCTCAATATCATCTAAATGTACTGGTTTTCATCCGAATTTGGATTGCATATTCATAAATATTCATCTACCTTGAATCATTTTAGAACCAGCCACCCTAATTATCAAACCAATAAAAATATAATCGTAGAAATATTAATTTACTTTGTGACATCTAGAAAGTATTTAATGATCTTGAAGCGATTGAACAAGGTTTCGAATCATCAACACTCGTAAATGGGTCATTGTCAGATTCAGGTGCGCGTCTTTCCGGTGGACATTTGCGAAATTAAGGATTCCAGGGCCTAATTTTCTAATTAAATGCCTGTGAGAATAAAGAACGTTCCCTCTTCTATAATCCGATGTAATAGCAACATAACCTAGATTCATACAACCTCTTAACTTTTGACCACCGAAGGGGCAAATTTTGTTTTTTGAACTGACAATGACCCAAATAGCTTTTTCGATCTGTACCTTTACCATGAGTTAACGTGACCGCATTCGCTAGCGACTGCGTAAACGGTTTGTATAGAGAAATAATACAGCGCCCCAAGCGTTACTTTGTAGAACTACAATTCTCCATACAAATCGTTTACGCAGTCGCTAGCGAGTACGGTCACTGTAAACTCACGGTAAGGGCCTGTCACTTATTCAGCTAGTGGTTCTATGAGCTGTAGACCTCACGAGTCTATTACGAAGTTCCTGAAATAGGCAATTTTTTACGTGTTCATCCACCATTTTGAAAAATTACGAAAAAACTGTACGTACTTATCAAAGCTACTCACAAAATTTCATGAGCATGGTGACCTCTAGGCGAGAACAGCCGGATAGCGTCTGGACATCCAAACATCCGGACTTACGTAAGAATTTTGGGCCAAACTGAAACGGAGACGCTACGCTACCAGTTAATAATAAAAATGGTACCTACACCCTTGTAGGAACTACCGTCACACAGATAGACAAACTTTTTATATTACAAACGGAAGTAAAGTTGGACTACCGAACCGGTAACCGTGCGAAAACCCTAACAATCGCATAATTAATGATGTCACGACAGATTTGCTTGTTCCTCGCAATGGTCATCTGCGCAAACAGGTCACAAAAGAAAAGGGACGTTTAGCGGCGTCTCCTAGTGTTATTATAATGGCTAAACGGATTTAGGGTTCGTTAGGAAATCCTTAATTTTATTGTAGTATCTATACGGACACGGACTCGTGTGGTTCATTGCATAACGTGGAGAAAGAGACAAAAGTAAAATCCATGAAATAATGACCACCAGAAGTATCACGTTTAAGTTACCAAGTCTTTCATTAGCGTATTTAAGATTATTTTTTCGACGGGGCCTGGATATGGCCTATGAGATAAAGCCATGAATTTCTATCGGTAACCCAAAATCCTGGGGTGGGCACGGCCCACCCGACCACCCCCCTTGACTCACCTATGAACTCTTTAAGGACGTATTTACTCCTATCTTGAAGGCCTACTAAGTACTTTGAAGAATTTCATACCCTATACCTTAGCCTTTTGGGAAAACTTTAGAAAGAAGCTCATTCCTCATTCGCGGTAGAAAACTCATTAGTCATTAGGAACCGCGCTGTGCGCGATCATTTTGTGTTCTTATAGTCCATCTTCTTATATCAGTAGGTACCTTAAATCCCTTTCTTGCCTTAAAAGATATAAAATAGTACAGATATATATAAGAGTTTCGTCAATATTTGTACTAAAGTTTGTTTTGTGCGATAAAATTAAATGTTATTTCTACAGTGCGAAAACTGACAGTCGTAGGCATAATTAATTTGTAAAATCCAAATATACGCTTTGAAATGAAAAAAAAAAAGCGGTTGATGAGCAGTAGAGCTTGAATAAGTAGTTTAGACAACACTCAGTGTCGCTCGGCATTTTCTTCGAACATCACATCTTAAATATCTACGGAACCGTATTCCATCTACGATCAGTAACGCAATTCGCTTTTTTTTGTCTATTTACAAACAGAAAACGGTTCCAGGACAATTATTCGGCACCATTAAACATATCATTAGTGTTGCCGTTTGTTTTCTTCGTAGGGTTATCATTAATCACGTCACGTTCACCGTTTATTTTGTAAATCTCATAGCTCTTCGATGTTATGTGGAAATATGAGCTTTATTTTGAACGGTTCAGCATTTGATTTGAACTATGAGTTTGAGAAAGATAGGATATAGGTAAAGTAAGTGGTGGCAATGTGGGATCTTGACAAAAGTCTCATAAATGTTAAGCAAATATGGGAAAGGGACACTGTCCCTTTGGAATTTAATGATTGTAACCCCGGTGGTAAGAAGGATCACGGGGTTTTAATTTTGTTGTATGCGCTTGTTAAAAGAAATTGCTTGGTCATGACTATTTACGATTCTATGAGTAAAATTATACGCTTAGCAAATGGGTATAAAATACCATGGCTACTACTAAAATTACCAACTATTACAATATTATATAGGTATGTGAATTCTTGCAAAATACTGGGTTAACTGCAAGGAATAATACTACTTATGTAGTTAATAAATGCTATTAGAAAAAATAACCGGCTAAGTGCGAGTCTGACTCGCGCACCGAGGGTTCCGTATTCCGTAAAAACACTTCTCCTGGCTCCTGGTACGTGTGGCGCCAGATACAAATGAGGTGCAAAGTTAAAGCGTTTTTATGATTTAAGTAGAAATTTAATTTTCAGATTTTTTCCCCCGTAATATAAGATGGCATTACTTGCCAAATTTCATAGTTCTAGGTCAACGGAAAATACCCTATGAATTTTGGTTCCCTTGACAGTGTCGAAATAAAAGTTTTTTGCGGCACAAACGGCCGTATTTTTTTTACGTTTACTTAGTTGTTTGATTTTTTCACAGCTCCAAGGAACCGTAAACCTGAGTGTGTGGTTTTAATTTCAACATCGATACATCCACACGCTCCCGATATAAAGGGGCTTGATAGACGGACGGATAACAAAGTGATCTAACTCTAAAGTGGTTCGTTTTTGTTCCTCTTGAGGCACGGAACCCCAATAAAGCACCTTAGAAAATTATATTAAAATATTTGAACGAATGGAGCTAATAAACTCCCGTCCCGTGAAGGTGTCAAACAGCCGAGCCGTGGACGTGCCATTTTGCCGAATCGTAACCACGACAACTGAGTGTCTTTTCAAAAGGGCTTATTTTCTATGAGTTTCATAGAGAGATAAGCCTTTTTGAAAAGCC
The DNA here is from genome assembly GCA_905147355.2 of Apotomis turbidana. Taxonomy (NCBI): domain Eukaryota; kingdom Metazoa; phylum Arthropoda; class Insecta; order Lepidoptera; family Tortricidae; genus Apotomis; species Apotomis turbidana. The sequence goes on along the minus strand of LR990289.1, from coordinate 19,622,082 downwards.
TCCTCAACTGTCAAGCTGACGGCCTTATCGGGTAAAAAACGGCCGAGGGTGGGAGGACGCCGGGGGCGAGTGTAAACAAGAAGTGACGGTACATTTTGAGCAAATTCAATAACCGGTACGTCTAACATAACTGTGACACGCGACTTTTTGTCGCGCTACATCTAACCCGTCACTTTCCTTTCAATATCGTGCGAGCAGGACGTATGGCACTGGTCGCAAGATATGCTAGTCCTGCTGCACCATCTAGACTAATTCTAGATTTGTATTGAAAATCTGTTTTCTCTGGAGATGGGCCGTGATTTCAGGAAAAATCTTAATAGCGTCATGCAGGATCATCATTTGTTTCGTATGGGCGCGAGTTCTTGTAATGATCGATAGCCCCCTGTGTAGGGGATGCCTGTCGGCCATCGAATAAACAGCTACCCACGTGACCCTGGAATGCGATGTCGTTGCTAAACAACGGGCTGAAATTCTCAACTCACCGACGTCACTTCGAGAAGCCTGCGCAGACGCCAAGAGCATCCTGCGCTTCAGCCCGTCCAGCACAACTACGCTCCGCGACTCTTGTCGCGCGTCATAACCTCGGACGTCACTCTCTTGCAGTACAGGTAACATTTCTCGCACGAGAAAGAGTCGCGTGTCACAGTTGTGCTAGAGGAGCTGGACGGAGTTAAGAGGCTAGACCCTTAGCTGGCAAATCGGTTCGCACAACGGGCCTAACATAAATACACGGGCTTAGTGCGAAAAACGGAGCCCATAACCATCATGTTAAAGTGTGATACAAAAAAGCCTGAATTTGCTACTTCTGTCCCTTAACTGTCTGTGTATCTCCGAGACACCTCAAGATTGTGTCGTCGGGAATCAAATGTATTTATGACTATGTAAATTGGTTCAATCCGCACCGAATTTCAAATCGCGAAGGTCCAAATTTTGCAACAGATGGTAACAGTCACCAGAAGGTACGGTAACTCGACTCTCCATACAAATGAAGGTGGATTGGGTTAGATTTGGTTCTATTAAAACTATGTTAGGTCACGCAACATAGGCGCATTGGAAGACGTTGAATTGTGGAAAACCAGCCCGCGAAAACCTAAACCTAACTATGTTAGGTCTAAATTATGTAATACGCAACTTTGTATATAGAGTAAATCAGCGGGCTAGCATATCTTACCGCAACCGCGTGTCCCTTCACGTGGAAAAATAAGAGAAAGGCCTTTGCCCAGCAGGGACACCCTAGCATAATAATAAAATAAATTATAACATTTTAACGGTGCTTTATTTTGAAGTAACCATTTTGATATTATCTTTCTCATTTTATTTTGACAAGCGCAAAATTTAATAAATAAGAACAGAGCCATAATATCTCTTGGTCTGATATATTGAGCCATATCTCTTTTTTTTGTCAACAACAACAATGTCACTGAATATGACTTGACTAGCAAAAGTCTATAGGTTCATAATCATAAACGTAGCCGTGAAAAGCCCAGATATTGCTTAATGCTTAGTATCGCCTACCGGTAGACACTGCGTGGAAAGGCCCCCAACAAGGTGGACCGACGACCTGACGATGAGCGCACGACCGATCGTTGTGGAGAACTTTGCTGAACCTTGAAGGACTTTGTCCTGTTGTGGTTACTTTGTTAGGTAACTTAGTACAACTTGGAGAACTAAAATCGATACATGTCCGTAATATGACCGCAATGTGTCGTTGAATTCGGCTCTCGTTCCTTATGATTATGACTGAACCTTGAAGGACGTGTTGTTACCTTGTTAGGTAACAGATGTAGTTTATTGGGGACTTTGTCGCTTCATTTATACGACACCTATGCTATTTGTGTGTAGAATTTACGTATATATTGAACTTATTGAAGGACTCTTTTACTTTATTTAGGATTTAGGGTGAATATGTTTTATACCTATATTTTCGACATTGGTTCATATACAAAATTAGGTCATGTCAGGACGTAAATGCTGATAATAAAAACACAAACATGAATGCACCTAATGTAAAGGTCAATGCAAGTAATAATATTATTAAAACTATCTATTATAGTGAAACATCTTGTTGTTTTTTTTTATTATTTTGTATTTAATATGTATGTTAGTTTTAAGGATGTATCTATGGGCCACAGTTGCCTGAAATAAATGTTTTCATTCATTCATTCATTAAATAATTATAAAAACGGTTTAAACTCACGTACAAATTGGCGAGGAGAGCGATAGCCAGTGCAGTGGGCCACGAGCAGCACGGATAGCTGTCCCTTACGAAGAGCTCCATATGAGTTCGAAACATGTCGGGCCATTCCAGACAACTTGTACGTGAGTTTAAAAAGTTTTTATAATTATCAATGCAAGTAGTTAGTATGTATGTACTATGTACATTTAGCTGCATTATGATTATGACATGTAAATATCTTTTGTTACAATCAATTGTTATGTTTTTACTATTATTATATTATCTAATTTTTATCTTTATGACGATCATAGTATAAATGCATGTAAATTGTCTTAGCGTAATTTATACTGACATTTTATATTATGAAATAAATAAATCTAATCTAATCTAATCTATGTAGGTTGTGATTTCGAACGGATGTTTGTAGAAACATCGAATTTAACCGCCCGAAAGCGTCGGGATATGTTTACTAATGAAGGTAATCTGTGAAACTAAAAAATAAGTCTGCTTCAACTTCAATGCTGACTCAAAGTGTTATAAATGACCATAGTTATGCAGAAAGCGACCAGCGTAGATTTTTCAAAGTGACTTAAACCTTAATCAATGATTGAGTTTGGTCGCTTTTTGCATTATGAAAAAAAAATCTTTGGTCGCTTTCTGCATAACTGTGGTCAAATTGTTCGATAATAGTAATGGCACTTTAAAAAAAAAAAACAAAAATGCTTTCTACGAAATGGTTTTTCGGCGAAATGAAACTTTCGACGAAAAATAATTCTAGGAGTCAATGTAGACCAAAAAACATGTCTGAGGGCCAATCTTTCTGATTAGTTCTCAGTTCCACTCACTATTCTAAGTGACAAGCTATCCGTGAGACAAGTGCCGCCACTTCCCTAAGTGCTCAAATGAAATGACGAGAGATTGTCAGTGGGGCGGCGTCCAGAGATACGTCTTCGGATATCTATACTACTTATTTAGGAATAGAATTCTAAAATTGTGTTGATATTAACAAGAGCTCGAATAGTGTCCATCATCCTATGCAGTAGACATTTCATCGTATTTTTTATTATATTATATATAATATACATCTTATAGTATGTAAATATAATGTATCATTGTATTTATGGTAGTTAAGTTATATAATATAGGTATGTACATGTATTCAAGTGTATTGTGGATGCTCTCCGAACGATTAACTTTCTACTCTGCACCCACTTGAAGCCTCTCTGTTTGGCCCTATGGTTGACTGGTAGAGAATGCCATTAGGCATTAAGTTCGCCATTTGTATTCACTTTTGTTCTGTGCAATAAAGTTTAAATAAAATAATCAGTTTTCTATGGAGAATGTTCATTATTTCTGTTTTCTATTTTAAAGGCATGATGCAGAATTTTTATAGGCGCGTTATCTGTTGGTAAAAATCTTTGTCTGCTCATCACGCGGAAACGGATGAACAGATTTTAACCAATTTTGGTGCAGGGACTGGACATTCTAAGACAGTTATAGGATACTCACTCGTAAACGCGCACGAAGTTGCAGACACCTTGCTATAAGTTATTGTAGGCTCAAAGCTTTCTAAATATGTGTCTCCTAAATATGTTTCATCTTCGTCATCTCAGTCGGAAGACATTCACTGCTGGGTAGAGGCCACCCCCAAGGGTATCCACACCCACTTTAATTTGGCGATTCTTTGGACTACTTTAATCTCGCAGCTCTAACCCTCTCTAGCTAAATGTTTATCTTGAAGAGAAAAACTAAAAATGGCAATACTTGAGGCGGGGTTCGAAGCCGCGGTTCAAACTACTCTCCGAGCCAACACAGGCGTCATACCTATTAGACCGCTGAAATCATGCTTGATCCACGATACTATCGGTCCTTAACGCCCGAAGCATTGTTTTTTTATTCGTTTTTCGTTTCAGTATAAACATTTGCTCTCCATTGCATTTGTACAGTCGCCATCAGATCATACCGCAGCATATAAGGTGTCCATAAATATCTGAACATGTACTGTGACGCCCAGTAAATAAGAGTCGTGTTCAGATATTTATGAATGCCTTATATGCTGCGATATATTTGATGGCGACTGTACAGTGCAACGAATAATCTATTCGCAGTCGGCACGTCGCCCTTGAAAGACTGTCAACAAGTTAATGGTTAGAGTTAGAATAACAAAACTACCATACCATTTTAAATATCGTAGGACTCAATCACGAGATATTTTTACAGCCTGATCTCATGTGTGCCCCAAATTTCATAAAACGGAGGTGGCGTAAAAAGTCGCCCTCTTTGCGAAAGCATTCCGGGATGAAGTGACGTCATAAACGAACCGAATCCGTGCCATTGTGACGTCAGCTGTGCAAATATGTCGTACCTATTGAAGAATCAGAATAAATAGAGGCAAAAGTTATAGTCCTATCGTTTGTCGCCAATGTCACTCTTTTAGGAAATAGTACCCAATTAGTTAAATTATTTCAAATTATCTGTTTTACAAACTAGTGGCTTGTTTGTTTGTTTGTTTCAAATCAGCATTTTTTTACGGTTCCATTTCCAAATCCAACCACCATGTATCCGCTATTTAAAAAACAAAAAAAATAATAATTATACTATAATAGAAGTTACAAATTTTCACAAGAATCGGTTAAGAAATGCGACCTGTAGGCGGGAACAGACAAATCTGGACCACTGGACATTATGTACAATTTATTTATTTTAATACAAAGTACCGGGATCAACTAATATGGGAGTCACGAATGGCAGTCAAAGTTAGACATTTTTGAAGAGCGTAGAAAATGCCTTATATATATGACTAGCTGTGCCCCGCGGTGTTACCCGCTCATCCCACTGGAACACTAAATTTATTCGGGATGAAAAGTATCCTATGTCCTTTCTCGGGTCTCAAACTATCTCCATACCAAATTTCATCTAAGTCGGTTCAGCGGTTTAAGCGTGAAGAGGTAACAGACAGACAGACACACTTTCGCATTCGCATTTATATTATAATATTAGTATGGATGTGAACGCGTGTCGTCATCTGTTCGGACTTTGGAGGTGTATACCTACCAAAAGAATCTTGTGACGTGTCAAAAATATGTTTGTTTCGGGAACGTTTTAAGTAAATATGCATATGCATTCAATATGCATCTTATAATCCTTTCTCATCCTCAGGGGCCCAGGATATCCTTCGAATTCATCAAATAATTCTTTACAATTTAGCAATAATGTCAAAAGAATGCCTATAAATGCATTCTCACGCTCAAACGATCTGATATAAAATAAAATAAAAAGCGTGACGAAAAACAAAAGTAAACGGGGAAGTTAGAATTAACTGTTTTCTATCAGTGAGTTATGTATGTGAGAGATGGAGATAAGACGGACGGACAGACGTACGGATATCTGGTAAACGGCGATGCTTGTACACCTAGTTGATTGTTGAAATTGAACAGAGGTGCGGAGGAGCCGGTATTGACTAAATAAGTAGTATTTGTGTTTGGTATAGCCACTAGATTGTTTTTGGTTACTACGGCTACCTGTCACCGCTCTTATTTTATTATATAAATAGAGTCCAACTCAAAATTCGAAGCAATTGAGTGGATAGGTAACATGTATTTGATATAGGTATGTGTAATAGCTAATTGACCGACCGAGCGAAGCGTCTCCGTTTCAGCTTGGCCCAAAATTATTTCGTAGGTATGTCCGAATATCCGGATTGCCGGCTGTTTTCAACTCGTGAAGTAGTGAGTAGGTTCTATATATATATATTTTCGCGTATGTTTTAAACTTTTTATCAAAATGACCGAGATGGGAGATGGAAACATAAAAAAGTAATATTTCAGCCATTTATCTCATCTTACATATATAGCATAGTATTTATGTTATGAAAGGTTTTTGAATGGTGACCGGCTAGAGGCATCATTTATAGTCTTTAGAATTCAATAATTCCGTATTCAGTACCAGTTAGGTAGTTTTGTGGGACTAACTGTTAAGTTCAAATTTGAATAATTTGAATAATGATATAAAGCTCAATTATGAAGCCACAATTTTGTGCTTTCCGGCAAAGCACTAGCTATCGGCGGTTCAAGTCTTGCTTACATTGCAATGCATACAATTTCAGCTTCATATTAATATAATATTTAAATAACATGTGGTATATTCAACTTTATGCTTTCGTAAAAAGAGTGTCACATTAATTTTATTAGTATAACACGTCTCCAATCATTTCTTATTTCTTAACCCGCGCCTAATCGCGCGGGTGGTCGGGCCTGATTGTGATTGACAGTCCCGCGTCACAGCACAATAGTCAACACACCACCACACTACAAGCGACACTTACACCCAATCCATTACTCCTTTCCTACTAAACCACAAACACATAGGCCTTGCAGCCGCAGCAATGGAGATACAAGTCATTGAAAAGTTAGGAGAAATTTTGGCTTATAGTAATGAGGAACTAACAAGTGGCTGGACGAAGGCTTTCAAGGCATTGAATGCGTTCCAAGTGTTGCCTTTGATAGGGTAATGTATTGACGGAATCGAAATGGATGAATAATGGTTTTTACTCATGGTTGGGAATGAGAGTGGGGTGACGGCGGCAGTCTGTCTGAGTCCGATTTTGAGTAACATGCCAAAGTGTAGTTATGTTTTTAAATACCTAGTATTTTAGTAATCCAAAACCAATGGAACTCTAATTACTATATGCTGCCTTCACTGTCTGTTTATCTGTCATAAGATTCTATCTAGACTAGAAATTTCCACGGAATTTATTATTGTGGCTGCTAATAAGTCTAATAACAAGGAATTAAAGAAATAAAATTAAGCTTGGAACTAAAGGGTAATTGAATATCGAGTTTAATTTTATATATTTTTTTATTGTACACTATTTGGTATATTCAGATATAAGTACTTATACCGATTTCGTTTTTCAAAGTGTGTAATAAATATTACTCAAATTATGTTTCATTTATTTGAGACATTCAATTAGTAACATACTGGCAATTTTGTTTATTTGAAAATTAGTAGTAAATTAATAATAATTTTCATAAAAAAATGAAGATTTCATTAAATAACTTTACCTATTGTAATCGTTACGCTATGGGCGACGAACAAGAAGTGGAAGAAACAGTCGCTACAGTGGACGTCTTAGATATCAATAGCGACCCTCCAGACATCGACGAAATCACGAGTGCTATAAAAAGCTTGAAAAGTGGCAAGGCCCCAGGCAACGATGGTATCCCGGTTGAAGCATTGAAGGCTAACCCGAATGTAATGGCTTCTATGTTGCACCCTTTAATGACAGCCATTTGGGAGACGGGTCGAGTACCTGAAAGCTGGAAAGAGGGGATTATAATTAAGCTGCCCAAGAAAGGAGACCTGTCCCAGTGCTCGAACTGGCGTGGGATTAACTTGCTGCCTGTCTGCTCTAAGGTGCTGTGCAAAGTTTTGCTTAAAAGAATGACGGGTGCTGTTGACTGCAAACTAAGGAACGAGCAGAGCGGTTTCAGAGCGGGACGATCGTGCACGGACCAGATTAACGTCTTGCGGATGATACTGGAACAATGCAATGAAATGCAAAATGAACTTTATGCTCTGTTCGTAGACTTTGAGAAGGCATTCGACACGGTAAAGTGGTCAAGCATATGGCGAATACTGAAGGTAAGGGGAATACCGGTCAAGGTCATAGAAATTATTAAGTGCCTGTATGAGGGATCTACCTGCCGAGTAATGCACAAAGGCTTGCTGTCCGATCCGATTCCCGTCACAGCTGGAGTCAAACAGGGCTGCCTGCTATCACCGCTGCTGTTCCTGATTGTTTTGGACGAAGTGATGCGCGGAGTAACTAGCCAGGGAGAAAGGGGCTTGCCATGGGTAAATGGAAGTACCCTTGAAGACATTGACTTCGCAGACGACCTGTGCTTACTCGCAACATCACGAGAACACATGCAATCGAAAGCCGATGACCTTTCCAATGTCGCTGCGAAAGAGGGCCTGCGCATTAACTGTGCGAAAACCAAGGACATGCGCCTAAATACACAAAACGCAACGTCCGTGCATGTGAATGGAGAGCCGGTCGAACAGGTGGACAAGTTCACATATCTGGGAAGCGTCGTGGATCCACTGGGGGGAGCAGAAGCGGATGTTGAAGCGCGCATCAATAAAGCCCGTGCCGCATATGCGCAGCTGAAGCCCGTATGGACGTCCCCAGTTATCACTCGCCATACAAAATTGAGAATTTTTAACTCGAACGTCAAGTCGGTCCTCCTGTATGGATGTGAGACGTGGCCCGTAAAAAACGTAATCACAAATAGACTCCAGGTATTTGTTAACAAATGCTTGCGAAGGATCCTGGGAATATACTGGCCACGGACCATCTCTAACATAAGGCTATGGGAGCTGAGCGGCCAAAATCCTATCGCTAAGGAGATACTTCTTCGGAAGTGGCGCTGGATAGGTCACGTACTGCGAAGACCTGACAACCATCTTTCTAAACAAGGTCTGACGTGGCAAGTATCCGGTAGAAGAAGACTCGGTCGTCCTCGCACCACTTGGAGACGCACAGTCAACAAAGAGGCCGCGTCAACTGGCCTCGACTGGAAAAAACTCGAGGAAGCAGCGCAGGATCGGCGGCAATGGAAAATCCTTCTGAGAGCCCTATGTCCCTGATGAGGGATAACAGGATACCATCATCATCATTGTAATCGTAGTAAACCGCAACTATTTGCGGCTCCGCTCTACTGGTGAAGTTGACCGATGTTGGGCGAATATATGAGGCGCATATACTTCGTTCAACTTCGCTCGGCCAACTTCAGTCAGCTTGGCGAGTAGTGTGGAGCTAGGGTGAGACTTTATATTATGTATTCAAAAACATTAGAACGGTGAAACAAATTGGTAAAATGTGTCGTTGCCTTTTTTTCAGTGTTACCTAGCTGAAGTCACTACTATCCAGGTATTTTCAAAACCAAGCCATTTTTCTAATAATAACAATATTTGGATTAATTTGTCCGAAATAATGCTTTTTGCAAACGAACTGTCAAATATTTGTAGCGATTTAAAATTTCGTCGTTTAGGCGGGGTTCGAATCCGCGTTTTTAAACAGCTTCCCTGGGCACAAGGGCGTCCCCACCTATTTTTTGCTTCAATATTAACTTATGGTGGGGGCGAACTGATTGCTTTATAAAGAAAAAGTGTAAAATTATCGTCAACTTTTAGTTGATTTGCGAATAAAATTGCTTAGAGATTTTAGCTACATTTAATGATTTTAGTAACTTGAAACACATCTTCATAATCAATTTAAAGCTAATTTTCCTTGATTCACGCTAAGCCTATCCAAGCCAGGGGCGTCAAACCTTCGGTACCTACTACCAGTCGTAGGTGTATACTTATACAAATCAATCGTTCAGGAGTTGCGCACAGGTCGAGGGTCGCGACCTGTGACCCCATTGGACGACCCCTGCCACGCCCACTGCTGAACCTGAAAAAGATGGCGTGAGGATATACGTGAGGAAAATTTGTTTGTTAACTACGTAATTATTATGGTGATAACTGGTATATGTAATTGTATTATTGTGTGTTAAGCTACTTTGTATGGGCATTGGCAGAATTTTTGAACCACATGTTAATTATATCACATAACGTCTTAAGCAATTGATTTGACGCGATTCGAAGTTGGGGTCACCACCAAAACTCACTAAAACTACCTACTGTCACTACTTTTCAAAACCTCGTATCTGGTAAGTAGATTGACACTTGACACTGAGATACGAGCTTTGTTTTAAGTACTTAGTTATATTTGTTACTTAGTGATTTTTGGCTGCCAACAGACGAAATATAGATTAAAGTGAGAGCCAAGGAAATTATACAGAGTGGCCCATTTAGATCGGTCTGTATGGGAAGTCTGAAACTATAAGACATACGAATAAGCCGACTTGACAATTTTGCGTAAAATTTTGTGACCTAGATAACGATTTAAAAATTCAATTGTTTATATAAAATAAAGATATTGATGAATCTGTTATAAATTCAAACTGTCATTACTTTCCGTAGTTTTTAACACATTTTAGTTGCCAAAAGTCACTTGTATGTTTTTTTCAGGGATTGAGAATTTTTCACTCATTTCGTATTGCGCTGACATAATCTCTCGACAGATCTGTTAGAAAATAATAAGGATTGTTAAAAAAGTAAAGAGCGATTCCCTAGTGCAGAAGAAATGCACTTGAATAATCTTTTCTAAGATTTACAGAGGTTGCTTACAAAAACTTTTTTTATACATAACGCACACTCAAAATCCGTTAGTAAATGTTCATAACCATTAGTACTCAATCTACTCTAACTGACTACAAAAAATCACGCACTTGTATATTATTGAAGTTCAGAACTGTTCGCGTATCGGGCTAGAAGATCTGTTCTTAGGAACCATGTCATCGATTTTAGTGAAAATAAAAACTGCATTCATAAATTCAATAAAAAAAAGCTGTACTCAGCTCGGGAATCGAACCCGGACGAAGTGAAAAATAAAACTAACATTATTTCTACTTAGATATCAACTGTGTAGGTCTTAAGTAGTCAATTTTACTATAAAACATGGTGTCTAAAATTAATAAAATACATTGTTTTCATATTCTTTAATTTATTTTTCTAAACATCCGGGTTCGATTCCTGAGCTGATTACAAGTTTTTATTTAAATGTATGAATGCAGTTTTTCTTTTTATTAAAATCGATGATATGGTTCCTAAGAACAGATCTTCGTATGTCTTATAGTTTCAGACTTTCCCATACAGACCGATCTAAATGGGCCAACCTGTATATGAATTTAGAACTTCAGAGTAACCCCTCTGGCCCTTTGTTATTCTTGAAATAGGTTGGAACAAAGTTGACATGAAGAAGAAATATACTTCCTAGTTAGATATTATATGTATACGAAATGAAATAGCCCTGTTTGATTGTGAACCTTTAGACTCACTCGAAAGAGCCCATTTGAGTCACCTTATGTCGTAGGTAACGTAAAGTCCGACAAGAAAGTGTAATCAAAGTGGCAATACTGTAGTTTCGTCCGCGTTTTCTTAGATTGAATAGAAAGGGACGACACTACTGTATTGCCACTTTTAAACTACACTTTAATGTCGTACTGTAGTTATTATCTTTTTATATTAGGCATGTTTAATTTTTATAAAGATGTCAATCGATTTCTATTTTGTATAGTACCAACTGCACTTAGAAATATTAGACAGCAATCAAAGTCAGAAATAATAGTTAAAGTTCAAGAATTCTTACTCAGCGCTAAAATAACTTTAACGTCTCGTATTTCTAATCCGGAATAATCAATAAATATTGATATTTGATGCGTTTTCGTATAATGTTTTGTAATTAATTACAATGCTACGGTAGGTAAGTACTAACAAATTTCAACGTAAATATATTACGTACGTTATCACATCAAGTAAAAGGAACCTTGTTGGAGCTATTAAAATTATTGACGGTTATTAAACCTTAGACAGTACACGTAACATTCCCTATCGGATCTGGTACTTCCAAGCTGCGTAATAGGCCCTTGTAATAACTACACTCTTACGTGATAACTGTTGACATTATATTTTATAGAAATACGTCACTTGTACTTACATCGATCAACTCTTTTTTCCGAAACTCAGCATTCAAATAAAATCTAGGCTTTTCAGTTTATTTTATTTCAGTAGGTACTTTTTTTATCATTTCAAATTCAGAGCATTCGGCAGATCATAAAAATGAACTGATTTGATCTGTCAGTTAAGAACCCTTTATAAGCCTAAACGGCTAAAAACATATAACAATAGTAGTCAACTCAAAGCAAAAACATTCCAAAGTCAGCTGCAACCGTTAAAAACCAAAATCAAAACATTCGAAATTGGAACGTTCCATTTTTAAATAAATCAGTGCGTCCGTTAAACCACGGGCTAATTGGGGACACAAAAGGTGCAGTCTGCGTGACTGGCGGTTGGCGACTCCTGACCTAACGCTTGACCTGCGCAAACTGTTGCTATTTACTGAAGTGTGATGAAGACTCAACTACATCAGAGTATGCTACCGTGATTTTTAACACTTTCGCTGGCAGTACTATCAATTAAGAGTTGTAGGCACCAATATGCCTGTCAACGTACTGTCTCCGAACGTGTTGAATAGGCCTATACATGGACGTTGCAAGCAGAAGCTGCTATTGAAAATAATCACGGCAGTATGGAAGTGATAGGGTGGCACTCAAATTTCGGTCTAGCCTTTAAAATGGAGTTTAAGACCGAGAGCTTTTAACTTTTTTTAAATCTTGAAATGAGAAGATCCACATGAAAACCAAGGTCGCCGAATAGCTCAGAAGGTTGCTAACTTGCCATTGTTAGACGCGGCAGAAAGACATGAGCGGAAATACAGGCACTAGAAATCATCAGCATCAGAAGGCCCCACAACAAGGTGTACCGAGAGCACTGTACAGTAAAGGATACTGAATAGCGTACCTGTTTGACCCTTATTGTCATTATGACGAGAGCGAAAAAGTTCAATTTACTTGACTGTACGTGCATCAGGTTATTGTGAAGATTGTTAGGGAAGGCTGACGGTACACACAAAAAAGATTTTTAAATTTTGGCTGCTAATTAATAAATTGAAGGACTGCTTGGCTACAAGTAACCAAAATAAGTTGTGTAAAATTGGCATAATTTTAGTTACTACAAAGCAGAATTCCAGTGTAGCATTTCTTTTTTCACTGTACTATTGATAATTAAAACTTTATTTAGCGACACTGCTAGTTTCCGCCATCTAGGGGTGTCACGCTAATCGAGTGTGGGAACAGGAAGCAATCACGGCGACATTCCTGCGCGACAACCCTAACTCGCGGGCGTCGTCGGAAGCACCTGCGTGCAACATCAAATTGTCATTAAGTGCAGTTAAGTGGAACGTCTGTGGTAATTAATTGAAGTTATCTAAAAGTTTTTCAGTGACATAAATCTATACTTATGTGCTGCAGTAAAGCGTTCGTAAAGCTCGGTTCGTACCGATATTCCAATGGTAATCTCTTTTAACAAAAAATAACCGACACGAGTGAAATGAGTAGGTATAATATTTTGATGATTTTCTCAAAAGCGCTAAATCAGTAATGATGCAATTTATATATGGGACCTCTAAAATTTGATTTACCATACAAAAAAAATTACATCAAAATCGATTCATATTTGGATGATCGCGTAACATACATAAAAAAACATACAGTAGAATTGAGAACCTCGTCCTTTTTGAATTCGGTTGAAAATTCTAAATGAGCGTCCTGTTAACGCTCTTATTTATTTATTTCTTCACCTGTCATGGTGCCTGTCTATCTGTAATGTTCATGTAATCTTGAAAGTAGAATTTTACACCCTTCCAGATTAACAAATGTTCTGAAATTTTGCATGTGCCTAAATCGGATGACAACGCAATATTATTACGTCATGGAGCTGTGATCTGATGATAAGTCGGAAGGTGGTCTTGAGAACTCTGAAATAAAATGAGGCAGCCCCGTCGAGTTTAGGATCCTTTAAGGCGACATTTGATATGATGCGAAATCACCGCCACTGCCGATTTTCTCTTATGATACCGATTTTTTCTAAATCAATTTTCAGTAAAGACTAAGTGGTATACAAAAACACACTTGGAAAATACCTTTAAATATTGATTGTCATTCTGTAACTTAAGAAAGAAATAATAAATAGGACGGTTAAAAAAGATTCGCTAATCAACTTGACAAAAAAATATTGGTATGTACTTAATTGAACCGTCTCACAAAATTTCATGAAAATAAGTGAAGAAATGCCGGCGAGGAAAGACAGAAACCCGGACAAAATTACATCCAAACCTCCGTAAAATCTTTTGGCTCAGCTAAAACGGAGACTTCGCTCAATCAGCCAAAAATAAGTTTGTCAATTAAAATTATAAATACGTAGCAAACCTTTTCTTTACATATCTACGTGTATGTCTGTGTGTCAGGGGCATGCTTGCGGTCACCGCGTGGGAAACAATCACGGCTACACGATTCCCAACAACCCTAACAGGTGTTTCCCTCAATTGCCACCAAATTACTACATTAACGAGATTGTTAATGATATGTTGGTTTAGCTTTTTTATTGCAATTATGTGTGTATCCCTTTCGGTGTTCCATAACTTCACCGATGGAGAATTTGTTTTTTATGTCATAGAGGACAAATCAGCAAACGGATCGCCTGATGGAAAGAGATTACCGTCGCCCATAGACACCTGGTACACCAAAAGAGTCACAAGTGCGTTGCCGGCCTTTCAGGTGGGAGTACGCTCTTTTCTTGAAGGTCGTATCGGTCCGGAAATACCGCAAGCGACAAATTTATTCCACAATGCAGTCGTGCGAGGCAGGAAATTATAACCTAACATTAGTATGCCTAGAACGAGAGTCTTCATACTTAGGTACAACAGATTTGCGAAAGATGAAGCCGATTTTCGTTTTATGTGTCGTTTACGAACTACGTCAATGTCACAAGCAAGCAACACGTCTCTATATAATCATAGAGACGTCGACAGATGCGCACACGGGCGAAACTTAGCGTGGCTAACCAAACCTGGCTTGACTTAAGCGCAAATTAGGTTTCTTTCTCTCCCTCTGGAGTCGGTCCTTCATGTCTGAGGATCGTGGTCAGCTTCAGGGTTGCATCTGGCGCAAATGATCTGCCTCCACCGGTTTCTGTCCAGCGCGTCTCTTACAACCGAGTGGAATTTACAGGTTGTGTCTTTTACTTGATCGGTCCATCTTGTTGGTGAACGACCGCGCGATCTTTTACCTTCGGTGTTGCCAACCACGATCAGTTTTTCGATATTTTTGTCGTCTCTGAGCATTGTGTGGCCGTAGAGATGTAAACTAGATTTCTAGGCGTATTTATTCTAAGTTATGACCTTTTGGCTTTGCCTTGATAAAAATGAAGCTTCCAGACAACTTGCTCCTGCCCAATATCAGTAGATCTATAGAAGTTTTAGTTTAGTACTACATAAAACTACCCAATCATAAGTCCAATCACCCAACTGTGGTCCAAAATAAAACTCATTCATTTGTATAGTTCATTAATGAATGAACTACGTTACATTTGCACTACATTTGCGAAAGATGAAGCCGTATTTGGTTTTATTTGTGCGTGTCTACGAACCAATCATGGTTTACCCTTCTTTTGTAGACAAAAGTTTTATCGAATTTTCATTTCACTGACTCTCGTTGTTTAGCAACATCTTGGCTTTATCGAACGTTGACAACATTTAAAGTAAAATATGGAAACAAATTACATTATTCTTGCTCCTGTCAACTTCAGCGATATGACTCGCAATTTTGACTTTTACTCCTATCAATTCAATATGGTTTTAAGGCAGGCAAAAAATGTTATTACGGTTTTAAGGGAGGCAAAAAATGCTATTACGGTAACGGTCGAATAAAGCATATCGCTAAAGTAGAGATATAGTGGCTAGATCTCGTATAAACATTGTCGTTTAAACGTTGATTTCAGCCTCAGTTTACGTAATCAAAATTATATCTCTCTTTAGTCGGTAACAATTTCGGCTTTTATTATAATCTCAAATTCATAATCACAAATCAAAATGGCCCCACTTGTGACTACATACAGTCTGACAAAGCACCCGTCAACAGATAATTATCACGACAGTAATTAGTCTTCCCACGTGGCCGCGGGCTCGCGTGCGGCGCGCGGTCACGCTACCGCTCTGTGTATGGGAATTCTCTGTGTGCAACATGCTTGCATATATCAGATTTGAATTTAGGTACTTGTGGTTTTTGAAAATTTATCCATTGTCTTAAAAAGGCACAAACATATTAATGGGACTGAATTTAACGGTTCTAGCGACATCTTTCCGAGATCTCGCCACTATATGACTACTTTAGCGATGAGCATCATTCGAAGTAGTTTTTTTATACAAGTTATAGTGCCAACCATTTCTTCTTTTAAATCCAACTTGCTAAAGATACCATTATTGATCGTAGTCTTTATAAGTCCTAACCCTAGGAAATGTGTTTAGTAAAGATAAAACAGCATATCATCATCATCATCATCATCATCATGATATCTAATGTACCTATTGTCATAATTATATTGTTAGACTTAGACTTTTGAATTGTTTTTTTTTTTTTTACATTTAGTGGATTTTAAAACCTCGCGCCATGACATAACTGATATTCAGATTTTTATTTTTCTAGCCGTTTTGTTAAATCACTTTAACAATGTTGGTTAATTGTCCAGCATATTTTAACCTGTGGTCAGGAGCACGTACCATCAATACCCGTGTCTAATTTAATTAGGAATGAATAATACCCTATTTAACTTCATACATGCATAGCAAGTTTGCATATTTAACAGGTAAAATAAAATAAACAACTAAATCCAGAGAGACATTTTTTATTCCTCAACATAGCTTCAAACAACTGCATACAGTCTCGTACACATCGTCTATATTACACCATCACTGTACAAGTTATTACGAATAAATACCTAAATTGCTTTTTACATGTATTTCTGCCCTCTTAACCCAATAGATGAAACCTCAAAAAAAGTTTTGGAGTTTACTAAAAAAGAAACGGTTTCTGAGATTTTTCGTCTATTGTGTTATGAGGTCAGGCGAGATTTGGCAGGAAACAATGTCACGTGACATTTTTGTCTTATTTAGAAAGATTGTTTGGATGTATATAATTTATCTGATTTTATAAACCAACCATAATAATAAAAATAGCCGACAACCTCACACACATCGATCTAGTCCCACAGTAAGCTTTAGTAGGCTTGTGTTATGAGCATTAGAAGACGAATAATATCTACTTAAGATATTTTCTTATACTACGACGGTGACAAGCAAGCATGCGGCCCGCTTGATGTTAAACAGTTACCGCCGCATATGGACGCTTGCGATGCCAGGAGCATCACAGGCGCGTTGCCGTCCTTTTAAGAACCTATTTTATTTATACATGAAACGGGATTTTTTTTTTTTAAATAAGCATTAAGTAGGTGACAAGTACTACGAAATTAATGAAATTGGTCAAAAATAACTATCTTTTCTCAGATGAGTTTGTCTTACCTACTCCAATGAAGATAAAAAATATATAAAACTCTTGAAAACCAAAATTTTAGTAAAACGATCTTTCTAAATAAGAGCCTTTTAGATTAACAAAAGTATGAAGAGAAATGTGGCGTTAACCAAATTATACATAGATCAATATTATTCAATATCCTTTGACAAATCTATACATCTTGCCTTTCATATATCGTTGATAAAAAGGTGGTAGGTATTCAAAATGCAATAGCACATTACATACCTAAGGCGGTAATTCGTAAAGCCCCAGATCGCATATTTATGGCCCTCGCCTTCGGTTCGGGCCACAAACACCTGCGATATTAATTACCGCCCGTGGTTTGTCTACAGTTTTACGTCTTTCCTTGGGCAGCAAGTGAGATTTTCTTCCCGCGTAGCGAGCACAAAATCCCACTAACGGCCTAGGGTGCCATAAAATAAAATAATTGTGCTTATTATTTTAAAGAATGTTGTAATATGACTGGATATAAGATAATATCTATACAAAAGAAACCTTAATGCGTTTTCTATGCATGATTCTCGTAAATAAGTGTTAATTGCACTTATAATAAAGTGTAATTTTCTGCACTTATGTAATATTAGCTATCTTTCAAGTGTTTCTTCTGTACAGTAAATTATCCTCATAATAAAACTTAGGTATAAACCCATCAAAACAAATATAATTTATTTCTCACTAAAAAATCTTGTAACGAATAGACACACGAAGATAAAATGTAGTGTTTATACAATAAAGTAAAATCCTTTCTATGAAAGCTACTTTTTCAATAATATAAAACGTAAAACTCTAAAAAGTTAAGGAACGATACAATAAATGCTTTTGCGGAATTATTAAGTAGACATGTACCAGGTTAGTATTTACATTTTGGAAATTAATGCCAAAACGTATTAATAAATAAAATTGTACATTTTGGTAATAGCTCTACCAAAATTACTTGGTATTAGATAAAATTATACATTTTAAATGGGCGGTTATTACTATTCAATCTCATTATAATATTCTTAAAAACATGTAATTTCAATTCATTATTCATGGGAGTATAAAATGCTTTTATACAAAATGTATTTCTCACCTTTCATGTAGATACCAAGGTAGGTATCTACATGAAGAAGAGTAATCAAATCACCAAGTAATTTTGGTAGTGCAACACAAATCTCCCATTTATTTCTGAATTAATAAATACCAAAGAGCACCAATGTAAATAAAACGTATCCAAAAATCTATGTCGTCGACTAAGTATCTACACTATTACTACACATCAACATTGCACGACCGATGTAGAACCTTATTGCGTTTTTATCATATAAATCGATTTGTTATAAAAACCTCATTGGCTTCATAAAGAAGAAAATATAAATAATATAGACCCCTATCCATTGACTCATAAAATTGTCTGTACAATATACAAGAACCATTCACAGCAGCAATGGATAACGAAGATTCAGAAGACCTATCACAAACATCGTAGAAAATTTCAATGCCTTTTGCACCTTATAATAACTATATTACAATAAAACATTTTATGTACATCATTAAATATAAGTAGCCTAAGTATTTTTACAGAGGAACAAAACAACTTGAACTAATAGACACTAGTACCACTAAATCGTTTATTTCATGTCGCACGGTTCGGGCCGCAGATTCAGCAGATTGTCGATCATCATGGAAGTCTTTTGAGCATTCTTTTGAGTGTCGCTGGACGCTGTCGCATCAAAGTCCTGACTTTCCGTTGTTTTCGGTGGATAGAACGCTGATACAGGGTCGAAGGTTGGGCAGGGATCAGCTCGCTCGCTTTCCCTGCTCCTCGAACCAAAGTATTCTTCCGTCGTCGCTTCGGTGCTGTCGTGGAATTCGCTGGAGCTGGTCACGGCGTCTTCTTGAGGGACTTCTCGCTGGAATCGTTGGAACGGATCGAACCGCTGGCTGGGCAAGTACGGCGGGAAGCCGTACGGCGAGGATCAGGCGGCCGCCAGCTGTCTCCACATCGTGTGTCACATGGTCGCCATGTACGGCCATGAGAACGAGCTCCCTGACAGCAGCATATCCCTGATCAACGTCTCGATGGGCGTCTTGCCCACTAGCCTCACGAAGAAGAGCTGTTCGATGACTTGGGAGCTGACGGTTCTGAGCGAAGGGAGCCGGAGGAGGAGCTTCCCGAATCGTGTTGGCTGGTTGGGGTACTGACTCCGGCAGTACTCTTCGAGGGCGCACTGGGACTTCTCTTGTAAACTCTCTATGTGTGACACGTCTGACAAGCCGCAGGCATCTGTAAAAGAAAACGAGACTTTAATATGTGAAGCAGTAGACAATTTTTATGAATATTATCGCATTAAATGTAGTCAAATCTGGAGAAAATACAGTTCCCTGACGTAAATTGAGCATTACTCAATTTTATTTTGGAGTAAATGTTCCTATAATGTACTTCCGTAAACAAATGAAAGAAATAAATGGCGTAGAAAAAGTTATGATGCTCGCCGTATAAATCGTTTGAAGGGTCGGGATTACGACAATATATACAAATTACCTATTTATACCCAGTGCAACCTGTATCACGAGTAACTCTAGTGCGTTACAACTGTAATGCTTATTTAGTTTATTTTATTCATAAGGAAGGTCCAGTTTTGTTGTGTGGGAAAACAACGTTACCTACACATACCAGTCTAAATTATGAAATAGAAGAAGTTTAAGTATAATACACGATCAAGTCACAAACCACCGACAGTTATTATAATGGAATTGTCTATTGAACCGACAAAATCATCGCAATTTTTTCCACTTGGTTTCATTCGAATGAATTGCATCACTCAAAATTCCGATAAAGGAAAACTTTAAGAAACAAATCTCCAACACACAAATGCAATCCTTCCCCCAGTATAAAAAGGAAGATAATAACCCGTGAACACCCCTAATCCGATTAGGGACCCTTGGTACATTTGCTCGATGCAGACATTAATATATTTTTATTGTGGCAGAAATGACGCGGACAACACGGTCATTACAGACGTCTGGAAACAAGACGCAAGGCAGACATAATTAGTGTTATGGAATGTAATTGGATTGTGATGCCCTGTCCTAAGTCCTGGACAATTATTTGGGATTCTGGCTTTCGCGGCTAATTGAAGTATGATATCAGTTGAGCCATCATACATTTGAGAGTCTAGGCTGTTGTCAGTGAAGAAATTAAAGTTAGCACGGAATCGAAAATTTGCTGTCTCTACTCATGCATCTCAGATATCTGTCCTATCTCAGATCATAAAGGTGGTAATATTTTATCAAAGAGGTAATTTGCAATAGTAATTTATAACTATGAAATGGCGATCAAGAAATAGTTATTTGTTATGCAAGGCTGCAAAGTTGTTATTTGGCGCGAGTGTTGAAATTGAAAGCTGAGCGAGCGAAGGAATCTAAGATTGAACCATGAGCGAAGCGAATGGGTCAAAGATAGATTCCTGAGCGTAGCGAGGCTTTCAAGACACGAGAAGCTAAATAATTTTGCAGCCATGCGGAACACACAATTTTTCACCTCACTACAGCGAGGAAAATGCAAGATTCAAGGAAAACAATTAAAACATAAAAATAATCATATTTAATTTTGCCTTCTATTTAACACGTCCAATTTAAAACATAACACACTCAAATCCAAACCAAATAAATACGAGAGAAGCACACATATTAAAAATTAAAAGTAATATGGCCGTAATTTGTATTATTGTCGTGTATATTTTATCGTTGAGTTTTACTTAAGCACTGTTATATTATAATTATTTGTTTTTGAAACTACTTGACAAATTCGTTGTGAATGTGGGAGAACGGCATTCTGGGAAGGATTAGTTGGCCACTCGGAAGTATTTTCCATAACTTCCATAGCTTTGGAAGTTTTTGGACGATGGGATACGAACAAGATTATTTCGGCTTTATCTTCTTTAAAAACGCCAATAGTTTCGGTAAATTACTTATCGTCTCCAAATATTTAAAACAAATCCTTTTTCGTTTTAATACAGGCTTTTAGCATTGAATAAATACTCCAAATTGGGCTTAACTTTCTTGTTTTCGATATAAAGTAAGACAACAGTATGTATTCTCCACAGAACAAATTTACGTTGTTTACATGAATTGTGAAAACTTCGAACTTTTTAATTATTTATTTTTTTCTCGGGTGCGTTCAGAAATTACACTCTTTTGTTCCAACTTTTATAACAAATAAATTTAAAAAATTGTGTTGTATTTGATATATTTTCTAGTCAAAATATGTAAATCAAATTGAAATACTTACTATTAATATATATAAACATATTCAACTTCTGTTATAATAAAGTGTAGCGAAAATAAAAATTAAAAAATCTGTAACCACAAACCAGGTTTCTGGACGTGATATTGTAGGTGTATTTTTTTTAAAAGAAGTATTCAAACGTACATATGATATTAGCCGGCCTGACCAGATCGCTCTTTATTAGCGTGCGTTGATTGGTTATTCGGAGATTTATCGAGTGATGAAATCAGTCACGCGTTGAAGGAGTCTTAAATATAAAAAAGTTACATGCACCACAGAGAATCAAAATCGTCGTGTTCGAAATTCAAATGACTTTTGCACGCTAGCGGATAAAATAGACTTTTGCACGCAGATTTCGCCCTATAAACGGAGGTTTTCCGAGCGAGTGAGGTGAAAAATAAATGAACTCACGGACGGTGCGAATTTCATACGTCAACATTCTTATTTATAATGAGGTGTAACACCCAAAACAACTCAAGTGATGTATTACATCGTTAAATATTAGATAATTCATAGCAATGAAAACGTAAGCGGGGAATTGAAGTACGTAATTTACTAATTAAACATGTATGAAGACCAACTGACCGCTTTAATTACTTGAGACTGCTAGTATGTCGGTGATTAAAAATTAACTACACCATTTAAAATACTTCGTTAAACGTTATTTCGTATTTCAAAAACTTACATGAAAATTGTATTTCTGGAATTCAAGGTTTTATTTATGGTAATAGAATTAGTAATTAGTGATATTGGTGATATTGAAGAATGGAGTTTGGATGTTAATATTTGAGTTTGGTAATACGGCGGTGAGAAAATAAGCTGGTTATACGTGAATGTTCAAATGATATGAACATGAATAATAATATCACGAGATTTAGCATACATTTATGTGTTTATGTCAGTACTATGTGCAAGCTAGCTCTTATGATATTATTATCTTGTTTCTTTTATTGGCTGGCAAATAGTAAGAATTATGACAAAATGTATATTTTTATTTGCGAAGGTAGTCTAAAAGAAAGAGATAGTATCTTATAAGCACATTGGAATTGGAAACACTCCTTATAGTGTTTTAGTGACCTAACAAGTGCACTTAACTTTACATTATAATCAATCCCTCAAACCTCAAAATGTATTTTTGTATGTTTATTATAGATCAATTGCATGCGCTAGTTGATGTCAACATAGGTGTGTACCTATGGGAGTAAAATAACCAACTGACCATCAGAAAAATCCTGCGACCGGACATAAAGCACCCAAGATTTCGACAGATGCGTAACTCCTAATGAATGTAACCTAGTTCCCCGTGAATCTATTAATTCTAATTCGTGTGTCCACGCCTTCCAGCATCTCGGGCCATGACGCAATGAGACAATTGCGATCACTTGTACTAATTGTCCGGGCGATGCCGTTAAATGGTCACAGCTGCTCGTAATTGTTGGGCACCCGAGCCAGCGGTTAAGATGGCGTATGAAAATATTGGGAGATTCAAAATAAATACCTAACAAAACATTCGGACGTCTATGTATCTCAAAAGGGCACAACGCTTCTTTGCGACAAACCCGTGACATAACTAAATGGCACCTTTAGAGATAGCACAGTACTTTCGCAAAGAGGCGATCATCATCATCACCATCGTTTCAACCAAAGGGACGTCCACTGCTCAACATATGCCTTCTGAATAGAGTTCCACAACAGCGGGATAGAAATGACCTGCAGCTTGCGAGCCCCTGCAACCCAAACCAGGTCGTCTGACCACCTAGTGGGTGGCTGTCCTACGCTGTTGGGGAAGAAAAGTTGCTTCTCCAACGACCATCGGTTCTTCGAGCTATTGCCACCGAAGTTGGCTTACAAGATTTTACAAGATTATACACACTTTCATAAGTTGTGTGTTGTTTTCTCCTGCATCGGAATCCATCCCTCTTGTCTTTATCTAAATGTAATCTAATGTAGTTTCAATTACAGTATTTTTCTATGTCTCATCCGTCTTAACATTGTATACTGAATTAAGATCAACAAATGTCTACAAAACATCAATTAAAGCACTAATTCCATTGACCAAGTTCAATCCCTCACCTCCTTGATTCAAAAGATATACGCACTGGTTTTACAGACCAAAGATCAGGATAGCCTGTTAACCCTGCCTGCAGCAATGTAATAACTTTGATTAGAACGACCCTGGTGAACGAATGATCTGAATGAATGGAACGAATGAATGGGTTGTGTGACCGGAGGTTGGAGGAATGCAGATTTAGAAATGACAAAGGAATGAGAATAAGTAAATTAAGGAAAGGAATTGTGAGAAAGTAATAACAGATCAAAATCATTTTTTTGGATATTACGCCATAACGGCTGAACGGATTTAGAGGAAATTTTGTATGGGTACAGATAGTTTGAGTCCCAGAGAAGAATATAAAAACATTTTATCACGGAAATCAACCTTTAAGATGGTGAAAATATGGTCTGAATTAACTATAAAAGCAATCATCTGTGGGTTTAAGTATAAAGTGCTTTAACTGAATGTTTGCTACTTAGCCATTCCATTACATTAATATGTATATGGCGATTGAGTACACGCGGATGAAGTCGCAAGCAGACGCTGGTATGGATATAATCTATAATATGAATTACATCAATGATGCATATTCACGATACATATTAGTGTGCCCCGAAATGAATCAGTTTCGACGAAGCAAGCAGTTAGTGGCTTAAATAGTATTGATGGCGGGGTCAAGTGGGGCGACCCGCTAAATCAATGTCCCATCAGCACTAATGAAGGTCTATCAGGAATCAGCTTGGCGCCAATTCGGCGATCATTGTCATCGTCAGTTTTAAGATTTTGATTATTTTGGTGCCGTTTAAAATCCAAGTTCTTTTATTATAATGAGAGGAGTTAAACGTTAAATATGTGTATCTCTTGGTCTATCAGTTGGTCTTTGGCACCGTACGGATGCATTTAATTTAGAAGTCGAAATAGTAGAAATAATAACAGTCGTCTCCAAGATATGTAGTGTATTATTTAGATCTAATTTAAACTAACGACAGGATAACTGAAGCAATAATGTTTATTCACTAAGTAGGGATATTATATTTTTAGGAACATTCCTAAATTAATGTCCTTTGAAATCGCAAAACCGCATAACTTTGTACCCAAAGACTAAATATGTGAACTCAAGTTTCTTATGAATACGTTGCTTCCTAAGACAGCCTGTTCCTGGAATGAGTAACAGATTGTAATAAATTGTGTAATTTCAAGTGTCATCAATTGATTTTGCTTTCGATACATAATGTTCAATTTATCATTCATTACAGTAAAGGGTGATAATCGAGCGAGTTAAATCGAAGCCCGCATTCGGTTCATTCACTCATTCATTCGTCTTTCACGCTGTATCTTTTATAAAAATATATAATTATCTCTTATTAAACTATATGCGGGTTACTTTTATGTTATTTGGGGTTATGTTTTTTACGTCAGTGTTTCGGTCAACTTGTTTTTTAGTTTAGTGGCAATCATTAACTTTTATATATATATAGATAGATAGAGCCACGTCAACTTTATATTTGAATTAAATTACATTTAGAGAATCGAAACTTACAGCCTCAAACGTAAGTTTGCAATGTAAAAAAACAACTTCGTCGCGTTTACGTATGAATAACTTTAACGTAAACGCGTTCGAGACTTTTCTATCTTAGCTTAAACTGACACTAGAGCCTTTGACCACTAATATTTATTATTTATGATAAAAAAAAACGAATTTCTTTAAATATCAGACATCATTCTACAGCCATCAATAGTTCACATTCTAAGGTAAGTCGATCAACTGAATACAAAATCTGACAATGTCCCAAAGAGGCGGTTACTCCAAACACATCGTAGGCGGTACAAGCAGCAACGAAAATTGACTAAGCCTTATTGCTAACAGCTTTAAGGTTGAGGATGAATTGACGACTGTACAGCAGATGTTTACTTTGCAAACATCGGGATGATCTTGTTGAATGCAATAGCGGGTATTAGTGTAACAAAAGAGTTTCTACAACGTTATAAATGCTGCCGGTGGCAACGAAACTGATAATGTTTATTTACTGTTTTGGTTTTATCGGCGGTAAAAAAAGGTTTGTTTTGAAATAAAAGACTTAGATCGAATCTTATTATAAGTGACGCAGACACGAGTATCTTTGAATGTTTTTGTTAATACGGCCTATGCTTTGTGGCCATAGATGAGACGTTTTTGGTGTTAGTAAAAGTAACGTTAGGATGTTTGCTGCCAAGTTGCACAAACGTACATTAAATTGTATCCATTTTGACGACGCGGTTGGCTCAGTTTGTGAGCACCTGCCTGCTGAGCCGGCGGTCCCAGCTTCGAATTCCGGCCAGGGCAAATATTTGTGTGATGAGCTCGGATATTTATTCCTGGGTCATGTATGTTTTCTCTGTATTTAAGCGTGTGTTTATCTACATAAGTATGCATACCGTCGTCTACTGCCCATAACACAAGCCTTCTTGAGCTTAATTTCGGACTAGATCGATTAGTGAGAGGTTTTCTGATATTTATTAGTTACTAATATTTTATTATTTATTTAAGTAGAATTTAAATTAAATTTATTTGCTTTTGTATAATTATACTGAAAACAAATTTTCTACTATTCTCGTGATTTCGGGAATAAAATAGTTTTCATTTTAAAACCACGGTGATTATTAAATTTTGGTACATTGAGAGCAGGACATCCGAATATAGTTTACTTGATAACCGATCACGGTAAAAAATAAGGGTTCATTATTTAAGTTACGCGGCATCTGGTCTAGTGGGACATAGAATCGGAAACAAGCAACCCAATGGGAAATTCCCCTTTATAATATTTGTAGAATAAATTTTAAGTCTACGACAATTACCTATGCTTGGTTGTTTCTTATCTGTACCAAACATGGAGTAAGAAGCAGCTTCACTTTTACCTATCTCTTACGCCTAAGTTACGGTGTTATCCCAATTCTGGTCACTGGCCCACATTAGTTACCTTCCTGAACAATGTAAAATGCCCGATAACATAACCTATAATTTACATCACAATACAGTAACCGACAATGGCGTCTTTACAATCGTCAAATAATCTCGTAAGGAGATCGGAAATAGCGAAACAAATTTAGCACCCACAATAGGGACCCGGTGTTTGTCACCGCGATTTCATCTTGAGAATAGCTCCCTTCGTATCAGATTGAAGTGAGTTTCGAATTCTATGTTTACGTTCGATTTTCGAATGTCGACATTTTCATGGAAAACCAACGGGGAAGAAAGATAAGTGTGATTAGAATAGCGGACTTTGAATGTGAACAAGATTGTGTCAGAATTGACCTGTCGAATTTCGATGCGAATTGAGCAGAAATGTGCAGTGAATTTGGACTTAATCATTTCAATGAACCTAAACGCTTATAAATTTTATACATGTTTTAGGTTGGAGTATGGGCTAATTCACGGACTGGAGGAAGACTTTGTGCGATGGTGTGGTTGCACAAGATGAAGCATGGTTTGCTTCTATTTCTCACAAGCGCAACCTAAGACACCAGCGTGCAGCTCTTCCCCTTTCATCAACAGGCGCAACATTTATTTGTCAATTAT
Source organism: Apotomis turbidana (assembly GCA_905147355.2). Classification (NCBI taxonomy): domain Eukaryota; kingdom Metazoa; phylum Arthropoda; class Insecta; order Lepidoptera; family Tortricidae; genus Apotomis; species Apotomis turbidana. The sequence continues at coordinate 19,594,932 of LR990289.1, read as the reverse complement.
GCGGCCGTGGCTGTCGCTGTCGTATCGGATCTTCGTAAATGCCGCACTTTATTAGACGCTGCTTAAGTCATCTGCGATACCATGTGTATCTGTTGTGTCATGTGTGTGTGTAAAAAGCCAATGTTGATGATGATGATGGGATATTAATTTGTAAAAGATAAAAATCGTGAGGTTATTTGAAAAACATTATCGTTTCTATTCATGTATTTTAAAGCAATAAAGAGATTTGTCGGTTCTTCAAGGATTCCAGAAATCACTTCGCAATTGGGAGGGGAGTTTCAGCACACAATTTTCTAAATAGGTTCATAACTGATGGAGTAATCTCCTTTTTTTTAATGTCGGTTGAAAAGAATTACTCTTTACGTGCAAACGAAGTTCTTTTTAGTAATTTAAGTTACTTTGACCACTCCATAAACAAACAAAACACCAGCGTACGCGCTTTGCCAAGGGCGACATCTGTGAGGCTCCCGTAATTATAAAATAACTTGATCATCTACCGAATAACCGACACAACCGAATAATCATACCTTTTCCCCGCATAATCGGCAGAAGGATGTAATTTTCATCTCAGACCTGTCATTTCAGCACGCGCCTAACAATCAGCTCCGACGTTTTTGTTGTGGTTATACATTACAAATGTTAGTCACCCTTTTGGGCGTATGTCAACTTATGACTTTTTCTCTGATTTAGGGCTATTATTTTGATATAATTACACTTTTGTATGGAATTCATTGAACTGAATCACTTTTGTGTTGCAAGTTTTGTGTGGTTCTTTGGGGTTCCGTACCTCAAAACGAATAACAGAACCCTTTTAAAGTTAAGACAAGGGAATGAAAACCTATAGGGTACTTTCCTATTGAATAATGAAAATTGACAAGAATCAGTGTCTTACTGCACAAGTAAAGAATAAAATCTGTAAACTGACAATTTATCGTTTTGTGTTTTTATAGGACGGAACTCTCGATGCGCGACTCTGACTTACTCGTACACTTGGCCTGTTTTTGTAGGAGTAGTTATTTTATCTAGAAATCTTTACCTCCTATGCTATACCAGGACGGTAAAAAGCCGTATCTAATGAAACCCATAAAAAGATACAATAGGTACAATACTTTATTGCACACCAATAAAAGCTTACAAAAGGAAACAAAACAAATACAATTTATAAATAACGGTAGACTACAGGCGGTACTTAGGTATAGATACTTAAGTTTTACCTTTTACTTCAAGGAAAGCAATACTGCTTTACTACGCTTACAATAAGTACTGTAAGTATAATTATATGATGGGTCATGGATGTAATCTATAAGGTGCTTTGGGGTATATTCGTCATATTTTAGGCGAGTGTAGAGTATGTTAGGGTTTGGACTTGTGAGTCAGAACCTAACAAGTATTCCTTCCAAGTAATGAAATCTTTGAGAAATTAGATATATTCATCAACGGTTTGTGAAAGTGGCGTTTTAATACATTCTTAGTTTAGGAGAAATGTGTGATTTTCGAGTTATTCCCATTCTCGAGTTTACCTCAAAGCACCTTATATTTATTCGTATATTATAATATATATCGTCGTCTAGTACCCGTTAGTTAGTTGCACCCACAAGTATTGCTTAGTTTGGAACTAGGTCGATTTGTGTAAGATTGTCCCTTAATAAGTATTTATATATTTTACATGATAGTGTTTTATGCTTCACAGTGATTTAAAGTCAGGAAACAGGGGTGTGCTGATATGATTATTAACCCTATGAATTAAATCATGTTAAAAAAAAACCGGCCAAGTGCGAGTCGGACTCGCGCACCGAGGGTTCCGTACAAACCTGCAAGGTTTACAAAGTTCGTTCATTACGACAATCGAAATCGACATTTACAAAAAAATATATATTTTGTAATGTAACTAAAAATTTAAGGTTTTCGGAATTTTTCCTTTATGTGTGCTATAAAACGTTGCTTCATGCCAAATTTCAAGATTCTAGGTCGACTGGAAGTACCCTTTAGGTTTTGATTCCCTTGCGAGTACTTGCGAGTTTCAAAATATGCAGCTTAAATTGCTGTTTCTTTTGATTGCGTTGACATAGAAGTTTGATTTTGTTACAGCTTAAAGGTATTATAGACCTGAGTATTTGGTATGAATTTCAATTTAATACCTCTACGCGTTTATGAGGAAATGGGTAGTAAGTTTAAAATTATTAAAAAAAAATATATTATGTGATGTAACTAAAAATTTATGGTTTTCGTAATTTTTCCTTTATCTATGCTATAAGACGTTGCTTCGTACCAAATTTCAAGATTCTGAGTTCACGGGAAGCACCCTGTAGGTTTTGATTCCCTTGCAAGTGTCGAAAATTTGCGGCATAAACGGCTGTATCTTTTGATTGCGTTGGCTTAGAAGTTTGATTTTTTCACAGCTTCAAGGGACAGTAGACCTGAGTAATTGATATAAATTTCAGCTTCATACCTCCACGCGTTCCTGAGAAAAAGGGTCTTGACAGACGGACGGACGGACAGACGGACAACAAAGTGATCCTATAAGGGTTCCGTTTTTTCCTTTTGAGGTATGGAACCCTAAAAATACAAAATGGAAGGTTGCTGGCAGCTGGAAGGTTGCTGGCAGGCTGTGGATAGATTCGAAAATATATATATTTTTTTGTAATACTAGAATACGGAGGTAATATGCCACGTTAAAAGAGATTTTTTTTCCGTAATAAGTTGTCATAATCATTTTGGATGTTATGCGGAAATTACGGAACCATTGCTACTCGATTCTAACTTGCACTTGTTTTTTATAGGGTTTTTTATACAAATGTGTAGTGAATTTGTGGGTATGAATTGGGTGGTTATAATGATAGTGTTTTACGCTTCTCAGTGATTAGCGGTCAGGGGTGTCGACTCAAGTGACGTGTGCTGATATGATTATTCGCGCCCGGGGGATGAATGAATGTTAAAAAAGTACAAATGGAAGGTAGAGAGGGGATACATTCGAAGATAAAGTATAATTAAAATAATACTAAAACGCACTAATAAAAAAAAAAAAAAACTTAAATATTATGCTACTTCGCAAACACACATGATGGGTTTACTAGAGGCTTTTTCAATGTTTTCAAGCCGTTTTGGCGTTATGAAGCAGCAATGAATTTTGATAAGAGATGGTGCTGTGCTTAATACAATGTAAAAAAAGAAAACATGCAGCGCGCTGTTCCGATGAAATCATAACTTCTCCCCATAGAAAGTTGTTTTTAAATATTTTATTAATTCAATAGTACAGTCTCCATCTGATACATCGCAGAAAATAAGGCGTTCATAAATATCTGAACATGTACTGATTGTACTGTAACGCCCAGTCAATAAGAGCCGTGTTCAGATATTTATGAACGCCCCTATAATCTGCGATATATCTGATGGCGACTGTACACAATAAAAAAAACCGGGAAGCTAAAATAATAATTTGGTAGCTAAAATAATTGTATTTATCTAACATTGTAGGATAGGTTAAACTTCTATTATTTTTTAAGTTTCCTGGTTAAATTCGTGCTATAAAAAATATCTTCGCATCTATCCCGCATCCTCACCCCGTTGTCACTTGCGGCTTGTCAAGCCAAAAGTCGCTTGATACAGATTGCGGTCGAGGGTAGCCCTGCAACCGCGGGGGATGCGCCCCCAACTATAACGTCAATAGGGTTGTGGTCGGCGGTTTGTCGCGTGTTTAGATGTTTTTGGTGTTTTATTTTTATGTTAAAATAATAATAATAAATATCGCATTTTTTTTTATTAGAGCATTTACGTCTGCTAGCGTAAACCAAATGTTTAGATAGAAGCGAAAAGGCAACTGGTTGAAAATCTTAATGGCTCTCGCATCAGGCTCAGTGGTCCAATAGGTAGGACGCCCGTGTTGACCCGGAAAGCCGGTTCAAATCCCGCCTACGCCTGAACCATTGAATTTTTCAATTTTTCGCTTTTTTCTAAACCTCACACAAACCGATTTAACTCTACAGTAGGCTCTAGTAGGTTTGTGTAATGTAAAATTACGGGCACTAGCCGATAGTATACATACTTGTGTAGATAAATACATGCTTCAATACCAAGAAAACATCCATGACCCAGGAATATATATCCCAGCTCATCACACAAATATTTGCCCTGGCCGGGATTCGAACCCAGGACCGGCGGCTCAGCAGGCAGCTGCGCTACCACTGTGCCAGTTATAAAAGAAATACATACCAACAATTTACGTTCTAACTTCTTTGTAAGTACCGTCACGTGCTCGACATTCAGGTAGAATGCCCGAATATGACAAATTAGGCCGAATGCACACCACCTCAATTAGGTACACAAAACAAAAAACTTTGCAATTCCATAAGTAAAGTTCAAATTTCGAACGAAACGGCTCATTAAAATGCGTGTAAAACTGCGTCGTGATTCCCTCCCGCAAACTTTTGTACCTGGTTAATTGAGGATATCTCTCCTTTACCAACGCAAAAAGGCGTATGTGTACATGTGATTTCATGGATTTACGACGTTTTATTCATTTGGGGTAGATCTGGCGAATTAACCAAATGAGGGCGACACACCAGCTTGGCTGTACGCTCGGATGCGAAAATGCTTCATTATTACTTGATATATGGTGTACTCTATTGTTTCTTTATTGCACAAGAGTAGAATTGGCGTAATGCCTTATGACGTTCTCTATTAGCTTAACGAGAAACGGAATTATGTCACATATGTGTGCATGAATGTAATGTAGATGGAGTTTTAGGGGGCATAATGTTCAATTTCTTGGTTAATAATGCCGATGTATCATAATTCGCATTTAGAATGTACATAAACTAGACATCAAAAAACACTAAACAAATCCTAAAAATAACTCGACTACGATTACCTATTGTAAATATTATTTGTAATAGTTTTGTTGTTACAAAACTAAAACGACTATCTCTGTTTACTCAAATGTCGTATTGAATTATCACAACAAATCATTATCGCGTATAAATATTAGTTAATTAGCTTGTGTTGGTAATCTTCCAATGTTTGGGTCGCTTTCCGTTTTTATCGTGGAACCTAAACTTAAATCAATATATTACATTGCTAGAAAATGGTATCAACATTATCCCAAAATGCTTTTTTTTTTTATATTTCTTAATGACCGAGAAAGATTTTTTATTAAGAGATTAATTCGTACTCGGAAACACATCAAAATTCTACTTTACAGCCTTGGGCGTAAACAAACCACTTTCACAGTCATAGCCGATATAGAACGTAAATAAGATTCTAACCTCAAAATTTAAGTTTAATGCCAATACTTCAATTTCGTCCATAAAGTTGGCAACGTGAAATCCGAAATTCACTAAAGGTGTCATTTATCAGAAAATGGCAGTTTCAATAAAAAAGTCCTACTTTGAGGGTAGAATGCTATTTTTTTAATTGGACCAGTAAGAACGAATCGACTGTAAGTTACCATTGACTGTACATAGATAGTTCCTCTTCCTTAAACCCCTAGACGCTATCGAAACGGCATCACCACAGAACTGTACAATTAAATAAAATTCGTGATCTGCGCAACCATTAGCGACCCGTGGGCGTAATTAAAAGACTTACAATACACGGGGAATTAAAAACAATTAACTAGAGAAGGAACCAGTACAATGGGCCGGTCGTGCACGAGTCAGATCTATATGGGAGCTGTATCGGCTATTTGGAGTGTAAAGCGCTATATGGGCAGCGCTAGGGCATTCAAGACGGTTAACGGAGTTGATGGTATTGTACTCGAGCAGTTCATAAAATCCTATAACGGTTATAGGACACTTTTTACGCGACTACGGGTTATAGTATGACTTAACAAATGGCACTGCATATAAAGCCTGCGTCGCGTTGTTTAAGATTATTTCTGAAATAATGATCCCGCTCTACAGAGAATACTTTTCAATAAGTACAATACTCTTTATTGCACTCCTCAAACATGATAGAAAAGAAAAGTATAAAATTTAGAATTCATTTAATGGTATAGATGACTCCTTGCTCTGGAATGGGTTATGTGATTTTTATTAGTCGCTTCTAAGTCAGTTATAAAAAACCGATAGTTGAGTTTCTTTCGGCGTTTCTTCTCAACAGTGGTCTCCTCTGTGAAATGCCGGCAAAAGTGCCCTTGTGGCATACTTACAGAATTAAGCAAATTATTTTATTATTTCTCTGACTATTCCAATGTCATAACGATGACCTTAAAAACCAAAAATCAATCGCAAGTGAGACGTGGGTTAATCGAGGCGTCAAATTGGGTTTTCAACGTTTTAGCTTATTTCGTAAAGTGCTGAGTCGAGCCGACACCCCTCGTCGGCGCCATTTTCCTTTTTCACGGTGTTGCAATTCTATTAGAGGCTTTTGTTTTTGATGTCCTTTAGTGTGGTATCTGTGTGACTTAAGTTATTACTTACGAATATTGACTAGCCATCAAATATCATTTTAGGTATAAGGTATAGTATTGGGAAACTGCACACTGGTTTGATATATTTTTTAAATTAGGTATATTATAGATTCTGTAGATGTTAGTAAGTGACTAAAGATTAAGTCATTCCCGGAAAGATGATTTTTATATCTGTAAAATATTTGGATCAAAGCATTCAAGTACATTTCGTAATCATAATAAATCTCTAAAACATCATAAAGACAAATGACGATTCCCAAAAAAACGCCTAAGGCGCCCGCATGGCCACCACGGTTGGTAACACGGCGTTTAATTCAAAAATCGAACGCTGATTTGATTAAAAAATAAACGACGCGTTGACGTTTTTCTTTTTTTATTATTTAATTAAGTAGGCAACGGTAATGAGGGTTCAGCCGGTGTCGTGTTTCGACACGCGTCAAGAGCTCAAAAGCTGTCGAGTCGGGTCCCTCGGGCACCGCTTTTACAAAAAGCACCCTCTGATGGCTATTGATAAATATCAGTGTTATATCGTTTTACAACCAGAACAAAGGGCGATTACCGTATTATTAAATTAATACTGTATGATTTTGTATGGTTTTAAAATTGTGGTTTATTTGTGGGTAGCCTGATTATTCTGAAACGTATCTAGAGTACGTATGAGTATAGATTTATTGAAATACTTACTTAAATACGTACCCTACTGAATGGTAATGAAAGAAATATGTTCAATGCAATGTTATTCGGGTTATACTTTAAGTCATATAATTTTTGGAAGAACTAAAAAAAACATTAAAATAACAAATTAGAAAAAAAGAACTACAACCCCCCAACTAAAAACAAGCATATCGTCCATAAATTGCCATAGAGAACCTAGACGATGCGAAGACAAAACACTGGCCGCTTATACATCCCCGCAACCACAGACAATGCGACTTTTTGCCATCGGTCGTGTAGTCATGGCTTTTTGAACTGGAATTTTTTCACTCCATTCGTCGTGTAGGCAGGCTTTATTTCACCCCATCAGCCAGTAGGGTTGACAGGCAGTTTTTATTTTTTATTTGAGCATTTTGATGAGTAGGTACACGTGTTATCGGAAAATAGGAGTGTCTAATTTTCACCGCATTTTTCAATTATTAGTAGTACAAAGCTTATTTAGGTATATTAGCTGTTGAAGCTACATTTAATGTCGTATTGAATTATTTCACTTCAACTATCACACATTTGCTATGTAACCTACCTTATATGACCTTTGAACGCCTATCGAGTTTCAAGAGTCTAAAAATTTTACCATAATCCAACTTACTAATAAGTTACCTATGTAAAGTTCTGCTGTTGAATAACATAAAAAGTACGTTGTCTATCATGAATCAGAAAACTCCTGTTTAGAAAGGCACCAATATTGCATCCTTCGTGTAATCGTACAGGAAAACTAGTTCCGTGTTAACAGTTTTACATTATCCAACGCATCTCGATCAAACTTTACAGACTAATACGCAACTGTCACAACTGTCAATGTATTTTTTTAATACTCCCGAGTCGACAGCCCTATCGGAAGCATTAGTTGCGAACTCGGACAGTGGCCATCCCGTTCCGTGTACAGTTGAAAATAAATGTTCACGTATGTACAGTCGGCAATAGCTAACACTATGTATGTGTTATTCTGCTTTTGGAAATAGTGCTTTTATTTATTTTTAGTGCTCGAATATTTTGTTCAATGGTGCGGAAAGCAAAAGGAATGTTGTTTTTTTTTAAGTATTCGCTGTATCTATCGGTAAAGTGGATATGATCAGAAAAAAAATGCATGCAATATGTAATACCTATATAAAATAAATATTAGGTAAATGTCTAATTTTTTCCATCCTTCCAAAAAGAAAACATTTACCTACTTAGTAGTTAGGTTGTACGTACTTAAGGTTGAATAAAGAAGAGAGTTAACGAGTATAATAGTTACGTTTACTTTTGTTTTTCCACATATTATTTAGGGGTACTATCTTACCACATTTGCCTAAGATAATGTAACAGATCAGGCATGAGGCTTTTATGTAGGTAACACAAATAACAGGCGAATGCACGCGGTGACGAAGCACATTTATGTGGTAATTGGATCAAGCTGTTACGTACACCTCTTCTAAGCGAATCCTGAATGAAACGCGAAAAATCCACAGAACCATTTTCTTCGTACGTATAAAAGTACCTATATTTTGCAAATGAAGACGTTTGAAACTATCCAAAAACACAAGTTATGAACAATAGCGGTCTCGTAATCATGTGTTCACAATGCATCGCCGGCGGCGAGCCGTGATGGATGAGCGGGGTGATAGCACTACTGACTGACATGTTTTGCCCTAAAAGTTCCAACAGCAACCTACTATTAGAAAATAAAAAAAAAACTTCGGGGTTATGTTTGCAGGAGAAATCATAACAACGCGACGCATGAGTTTTTACTTCAACGCGATTAAAAAAATATATACCTGCTTATAAAATATTCTTGTGACTAAACTATTGGCAGATAATGCTACGCCTAACCAGACAACTGCTTAAGCCATAGAATAAAACACTATAGAAACTTCTCTCTTTAATTCTTTTAAAATCCCACGTAAAAACAGTACCTACTTTATTGGTTGTTTGTGTCAATTGCGACACAATTAGTCGTGGAACGACAATGACGCGATCGACTGACTTTGAATAAACTGGCTTGAGCGCTTGTCATCTGAACATGGCCTAAGGCGGAGGTCGGAGCTGCATCCTGGTGCACGCTGGTCCGTAGCCGTTTAAGCGCGACTCGGCACGGAGAGAGCCCATTTTGCAATAGTACGACAAAATAGATATTGCCAAAGTCCCGGTGCATCCTCGTCTAGCATCTGCCGATGCGGGCAGAGCGAGACGGCACGAGCGTCCACAAATATGCGGAAGAATTAGCCGGCCCTAACGACGGAGTAAATCACCTGACCGTGCGAGATTAAGTTTAAAGTACGTTAAATCACACGCTTTATATGGCGGCTTTGATCTATGGAATCTTGTTGGGTATTACATGATGATAAACTAATCATAAACTGCGACTTAATTCGACGTTGGACCCTGATATCGTCACATGACAATAAATAAATTAATTAATATCAGACAACCTCACACCAATCAACCTACTTAGTCCCAAATTAAGCTCAAGAAGGCTTTGTGTTATGGGTACTAGGCGACGATATACATACTTATATTAGACTAGCATTAACCCGCGGCTTCGCTCGCGTGCCTATACAATATACATCATCCTACGGGAACAATGCTCTTTTTTTCAGGATTAAAAGTAGGCTATAATCTGCAATCTGCATTTCCCTGATGCATATCCATCCAGCCTTTTTAGCGTGAAGAAGTAACAAAACATACACAGACTTTCGCTTTTCTAATATTACTGGGAAATACTTTTTATTTTATCATAACTCCACTTTATCAAATCAAACCGAAAACTCAAGCACTCAAATAAAACGATCTCAGCATTTACTGTACCAAATAAAGTTCACTTCAAAATCCATAACTCGAAGTGAAGCTAAGACACCGGGATAATGTGTGCATTTTATTTGTATAAAGCCTTTATAATGTCCCGAGCCTCCGCTTATTGACTTGTTATATTCGAGATTGATTTAATGATTCTAATAAGCCATGTTCTAAGTTACGTCATGTTCTATTGTAAGATATTGAGGTTCTCTTCGTTGATGAATGAAAAATGTATTATTCTGAGCCAGATAAACGTAAAGGTAAATTAAGAAGGAAAAATTGAATGCGATCTACTACAATCGAAGCGGGGTTTGAACCCGCGACCTCTGCGTTTCCGGCGCATTGCTCTCCCAACTGAGCTATCCGATCGCTACGTCAATCACACCAAATCTTTCATCCCTTAATTCTTTACGCCACTGGAGCGCCCTCTGCGTCATATATGTTTTTGAAATGCTTATACGCATTAGCCATACCCTAGGATGTGCGTTTTACACACACGATCCCCAATCCCCATTGCTTTACAGCAAGTGTGAAGACTGCGAGAGAGATGGCGCTGGTCTAAATATTTGTATAGAATCTTTTTTATCGATTCTTATTTTTATGTGGTAATACCACATTTCATTTTTATAAATAATGACACAAAGGTAAATTAAGAAGGAAAAATTGAATGCGATCTACTACAATCGAAGCGGGGTTTGAACCCGCGACCTCTGCGTTTCCGGCGCATTGCTCTCCCAACTGAGCTATCCGATCGCTACGTCAATCACACCAAATCTTTCATCCCTTAATTCTTTACGCCACTGGAGCGCCCTCTGCGTCATATATGTTTTTGAAATGCTTATACGCATTAGCCATACCCTAGGATGTGCGTTTTACACACACGATCCCCAATCCCCATTGCTTTACAGCAAGTGTGAAGACTGCGAGAGAGATGGCGCTGTTCTAAATATTTGTATAGAATCTTTTTTATCGATTCTTATTTTTATGTGGTAATACCACATTTCATTTTTATAAATAATGACACAAAGGTAAATTAAGAAGGAAAAATTGAATGCGATCTACTACAATCGAAGCGGGGTTTGAACCCGCGACCTCTGCGTTTCCGGCGCATTGCTCTCCCAACTGAGCTATCCGATCGCTACGTCAATCACACCAAATCTTTCATCCCTTAATTCCAGTGGCGTAAAGAATTAAGGGATGAAAGATTTGGTGTGATTGACGTAGCGATCGAGATGCCACCAAATACAATGTTTTTAATCAATTAGGATAACGCGGGTCTCTATCCATATCCATACCTCAAAAGCAAAAACAGAAACCCCTTATAGGATCACGTGTAGCTGTCTGTCAGTCCGTCTGTTACAACCGATTTTCTGCAAAACTACTGCAATTTGGCACAATTGCTTTCAAGAATTTTCATGACCACAAATAAAATTTCAAAATTGGTGGCATTTTCGTAATTAACGTCCCAACAAACCATAAAATTTACACCCATACTCATATTTAGGCATTTCAACCCCATTTCACCCCAACAGGGAAGATGTTAATTCACGTCCGCCACGTTGGATTTAAAAATCGTTGCGGTTTTCGTAATTAGCGACACGATAAACCATAAAAGCATTACCAATGGATTTTCAGACTTTGTCACCACATTTCTCCCTTTTAGGGGTTGAATTAAAAAAAAACCTGAAACACGTGTTTACTCATTTATCGTTAGAAATACTCCTGTGAAGTTTTGAATAAAATAGTCTAAGTAATCTTGTTTCCCCATACAAACTTTGGACCCCCATTTTACCCCTTTAGGGAGTTAATTTTGAAAAATCCTTTCTTAGTGCACCTTTACACCTTATAAGGAACCTATGTGCCAAATTTGGACTCTCTAGAACCAGCGGTTTAGTATTTAGACATTTCAACCCCATTTCACCCCTACAGGGGAGATGATAATTCACGTCCGCCACGTTGGATTTTAAAATCGTTGCGGTTTTCGTAATCAGCGACCCGATAAACCATAAAAACAATACCCATGCTGCTTTTCAGACTTTCTCACCACATTTTTCCCTTATAGGGGTTGAATTTTCAAAAAAAAAAAAACACGTGTTTACTCATTTATTGTTAGAAATATTCCAGTAAAGTTTCGAATAGTCTAACTGATCTTGTTTCCCCATACAAACTTTGGACCCCCATTTCACCCCTTTAGGGGGTAAATTTTGAAAAATCCTTTCTTAGTGCACCCCTACACCTTATAAGGAACCTACGTGCCAAATTTAAACTCTCTAGAACCAGCGGTTTAGTATTTAGACATTTCAACCCCATTTCACCCCAACAGGGGAGATGGTAACTCACGTCCGCCACGTTGGGTTTTAAAATCGTTGCGGTTTTCGTAATCAGCGACCCGATAAAGACTTTGTCACCACATTTCTCCCTTTTAGGGGTTGAATTTTCAAAAAACCTGAAACACGTGTTTACTCATAATACTCCTGTGAAGTCTCGAATAAAATAGTCTAACTAATCTTGTTTCCCCATACAAACTTTGGAACCCCATTTCAACCCTTTAGGGGGTGAGTTTCGAACAATCCTTTCTTAACGGATGCCTACGTCATAACATCTACCTGCATGCCAAATTTCAGCCCGATCCGTCCAGTGGTTTGGGCTGTGCGTTGATAGATCACTATGTCAGTCAGTCAGTCACCTTTGAGTTTTATATATATAGATAAATAAATACTTAGATACATAGAACATCCATGACCCAGGCACAATTCGTGTTCATCACACAAATATTTGCCCTTGCCGGGGTTCGAACCCGGGACCGTCGGCTCCGTAGGCAGTTGCTTAACCACTGCGCCAATCGCGTCGTCAGACAATCGTCAGACAATATTTCTACATTTGATTTTTAATCGACTTCAAAAAAGGAGTTTTCTCAATTCGCCGGGGATTTTTTTTTATAAACATCAATAATTAATAAGTAGTTTTGTCCATTCGGGATATCACAATGTCAATTTTAAAAATAAAAATGTTTTACGTCACACTAGGTTAGGCTAGGCCTTAAGTGGGATTTTCTGATTTCGGAAGAAAATCACAGTGAAAAACTGAGTGAGTGTTAAAACTGTAGTCAAAGCATGGGCGGTAGTTAGAAATCCCCAGATCGCTCAGACAACTGCAATCTGGGCGTTCACGAATTCACCGCCCTAGGTAGGTATGTAATGTAAGTACTTACTTATTACTTGCGAGTTTTGGCAATAAATGTAAATTTTCAAGTTTCATTTATTTACTAAATTAGACAAATAAGAAGGAACAGACCTTACATACATTGTCACAAAATAACAAAGTAAACAAGAAAGTCTATGTGAAAATCTATGATCTCCCAAAGTCACCTCCTTGGCATGGCTTTGGATTCCCGACTCGGGCGCATCTCTAGCGCAGTTTACGGCGTCATTAACGTTATCACTGCGCTGCGCCAGCGCACAACTTAGGACATATCGCGGAAAATACGCTTGTTTGGTTAGGTTTGGTTTAGGTCTTTTAGTTTGTGCGGTACTGTTTTGCGAAGGATAACGGAAGAGATAGTGAAATCGATTTTTGAAATGTATGTTTTTGATTAAAATTTTTGTGTTATGGCTATATACATGTTAATCGCTACTGACGTTTTATAATGCATATGTATGTATGCATATTGCCAATTTGCTATAAGGATAAAGCTGGCGGTCCCAGGTTCGAATGCCGGTCAGGGCAAATATGTGTGTGACAGACTCGAATATTTGCGCTTGGGTCATGGTTGTTCTTATATATTTAAGTATTATGTTTATCTATATCAGTATGTATATCGTCGTCTAGTACCCATAACACAAGAATTCTCGAACTTAATTTGGGACTAGATCAATTTGTGTGACTGTTGGTCTAAATAGCAACTTGTGACAACAACACGCGATACGATATATTGATGAAAAAGTAACAGATGATTACCGTTCATATGGATCGCAAGGCAACTCTACTATACAGCGTTTGTATTGTTATCGTACTACCCCAAGTAGCATAAGCACTTATACAGTCTTTATACAGCTTAAATTAGTGTTATAAGTTCTTAGTAGCTGGTGGCTACACCCAACATGATTGGCGAAATCAAAGCCACACGACTCCACTGGCTGGGTCGCCTGGAGAGGATGGGAGACGATTGGGCCGTGAAGAAAGCGTTTCAGGGGCGACCGAGTGGAAAATGTCCGGTCGGTTGCCCGACATACCGCTGGAAAGATGAAGTGCAGAAGGATCTTTGCGCCCTAAATATCCAGATATCAGAGAAGAACGGCGTTCTCTTGTGTCAGTAAGTAAGTAAGTAAATTAGTGTTATAATGGCTGTATAAGTTCTTATAGCAGCCTGTTTGCTACCTGGGCTGGGCTACGTAAGCAAGATATCCCGAAATGAAAACCGCCCACCGCAGAATCCAAGCACATTTTCTATCCTAAAATTCATATTTTAAAAACGCATCAGTTAATTATTCCCCCATACAACAGATGGCGTGTTACATTTGAATAACAAAGAGCTGACCGCTCGCCGCTCGACGGAAAAACGAAAGATTGACACCGAACCGAGGGCGCGGATTCTAACCCACATACAAAAAGGCATAAGTACACAAAGGTATAACTTAATGTCCGACTTTTTAGCTCCAAATATAGGCCGCGGATGAGCTCATCCAACACCATACCAAACGACATACGCACACCACAATTTAATCAACATCTACGCCCTTTCGTGAACGGATTGAATTTAAATGGGATACGGTGTAAGTGTTTAAAGAGTTGATTAGATTTGGAGGATTTTATTACGATTTAAAAAAAGGTTTTCGGTTTTTTGTTTCCGGCGCGATTGGTGCAACCTTTTACACTGATCAAACAATAGTTGGCGGAAATTTAAAACCAATACTTTGAAGGGAACTAATACCTATTCGTCATTAATATTTGTATCTAATTCGTTTATTTATCAATTCTAATAACTCATGTGTGCAAGTCTAAACTCATACAAATCGAATTGTTATTATAGTATAGGTATGAATAGATAGTTTTCGGCTTTCGCTCACAACTTTTTTTACGTCGCCCTTGGCTGTGGGATTTTCTGCCCACTACGCGGGGAGAAAATCTTACTTCTTGGCCAAGACAAGCCGCAAAGCCTTAAACAAACCACGGGCGGCATATTATGCAATCTGGGACATTTACGAAGTCACCTCCCTAGGTATGTAATGTACTATTACTAACTCCAATCTATGTACCTATATGAGTTTTTAAAGTCATATACGCTGATTATTAGACGCATTAGAGAGCCATCGAAATCCACTAAACGATCTCATCATATTCGATCGCCCTTAAAATCTACGATAACGTCAAAAAGTCACGCCGCAGACAATGCGGCTGAAGAGTCGATATCCGTCCAAAGAGGTTGTCAGAAAACCAAGAAATTTCGCGTTTTCGAAGCTTCTATTTCGTAGCAAAAAGGCCGTTTTTTCGCTGGATTATTAATCTTTTATCGATGTTTTTCGAGTAGCGGCAGCAGTGTCAAGTGAGCGCTGATCTCCCTTCGCTAGCGCCCTCTATGAGGACGTGATTAAACCGCGAAATGTCAAAGTGCAAAGATCGGCCCTTTTATAGCAATCGGACAATGGGGGATTAGGCCTCGGTTCCGTTTGGAAGTCGATAAAAATACTTTTTGAAACTTGAACGGAACGCTACAGCCAGTTATAAATAAGTCGCGAAAGATTATAGGACGAGCACAGAGGATAAATTAGATAAAAAAATAAAATAATAGTATCAAACTTAGATATTATTTAACATCACATTTAAAGTGATTGAGATGAATCTAATTTATGTGTAAAGAAATAGTTGTAACAACTGTTATCTGTTTGTTTGATTTGCCTTATGATGCAGTGCAACTTTGGAACGTATACATACCTATTAAAAATATGTAGTTAGATAATTCATGAACATAGCAAATTGAAGCCAATCATTCTTGGTTTGTAGTTTCGACGCTAAATTAGTGCCTAGTTTTGGTTTGAGCCTTAAAGAAGTGTAACATCTTAGGGAGGATATCCAAACGTACCCTTTCGGAAGACTAGATGCCCTGTGAAAGGTGAAAGTTCACAGCCAAAGTATAGATACGAACTTCGGAACATCTGAATAGCACACACAATCAGACCCCGGCATTATGCGGCTCGGACCTATCTCTGACACTGACACTTGACACTTGTCGACACTTGGCGACACTTTGTGACACCTCGACACTAGGCGTGCGGGTGTGACCCAGTTGCTTTGTGCGGGAATGTAGATCGATTTAGCGTTTCTTATATTTGTGCATTGTTTGCTCGATCTTTGTTTCACCATTTGGGCTCAGGCTTAGGACATTACGATTTTCTTTTGTTTTAATAGTAACAAGCTCGACGTTGCTATTAATATACCACTGGGTTCGTATCACATTTTTAAGAGTATCTTTTCAAAACGGCTTATTTTTGTATGAGTTTCATAGATAAATAAGCCCTTTTGAAAAGACACTCCTCATATGTCAACAATTTTGATCTGTGAGATCTGAGTCTAGAATTTTATGAGTTTCGATTTACAGATCTTGAAGCGTAGCATACTCGTAAACATAGCAAGGTTTTACTAGTAAACTGCCAGCTTTTAGTTATTGTGCCTTTAAAAGATGCATTTGACCATAAATCTATTATACCTATTTCCAATAATGAACATTGTAGTAAGCGTATAAATTTTATTCACAACAAAAGCCTCAATGGGCACAAATTGAACGCTATAGCGTTGTCCAAAAAAAACTAAATTTAAATTGCGAACATCGACACATTCAAAAATCCGTCAAACTATCTCTATGGAAATGCTAAAATAAACTGTGTAAGTATTAATGATATTCTCATAAAAATCAGTAGTCTTTTCTTTATCAATGCTACAGAGGTGAAAACGGTCCGACGATTTTGACAGTTGCAAAATTCACGCGTCATCCTAATGGTCCGGAATAGCTTTAAATGGCGCGAAAAGAAAAAATAGCGACATTCTTATTGTGTCACTAGAAAATTTTAAATAAACACCTTTTGAGTGGGCGGGAGTCGGAGTATTTGTAAATAGGTTTTTGTAAAGTCCCACAATGGTTTTTTTCTTGTTTTTTTGCGATGTCCTGCGGGGTATTTGACATTATTGTCGCGTGCCCTAATGCGAGCGTTGTCAGGAAAAAAATTAACAATGCCGATGTCAATTTGTAGGCTTTTCAAAGTTTGCTTGATTTTTTCTAAAAGGCTGCTGCTGGGGTAGAAATGCGTTAATGTTATCTATTGTAATTTAATACAATGCATAAACGAAATAAATATCATATTTCTATAAATCAATTTAATCCTACAGTTAAAACTTGTGCAATATGCAAGTTAAAAAGATATGTCCTAGATTTGTCTTATCAATATCATTCGCCTGTGGTTGTGTGGTAGATATTATATATATATATCCTACCATTCCTACTGTTGGGCAGACTTAGTTTTTATTTTTAAGTCAAAATCTGCTCTTTATCATACATTATAAATCAATGAAAAACATAAAAATCTCTACTACTGATTGACATTATAAAAAAAATATTCCCAACCCTGCCTTTAGCCACAAAGTTTAAAGGGGTCATAAAAATGACAGAAAGGTCAACGAAAGGGCAGGAACGTGGTACAAAGTGCCAACTTCGTGGTTCGTCGGTTATAGAGTAGCTACTATCTTGTAAACGCTGTAGTAATCGGTTTATAGCAATAAAATACATAGTTCAGTTTGTAATCATATAAAATATCATCAGAAAGCTATATTTTGAATCGGGTAAGCTGTAAAATGTGTAATTTCTCACGCTAACATTTTTTTAAAGTATTTGAATTCATAAAGAGATTCATCTAAAGAGACTTAAAACATGAAACTTCATCAGCAAAACGTAAGCATTTTGTAGACTGACATTAAAAACTACAATACACCATAAACAATCGCGAGTAACCTAACCTTTTCGAACATCACCCTAAACAAATTTCCCGAGCGCATAAGGAAGGTACACACTCAAAAAGGCGCGAAACCTTAAACCTAAGGTGCGTGCACACAATACTCTTATCGCACCATCGGGACATAAATAAAGCGACGGGTGGCGCTACCGGGCGCTTTGGCGCTGTTTACGATGTTACGAAACCACTAGCTCAGTGGCAATTATGCGACCAAATTTAAGGCTGGTACACATGAGCAGAGATGGTAGAGGAAATTAATTTGCTACACAGACGATTAATTACGTTTTTACTGAAGTATTATTGTTTTCCTGGGTAAATTGTCATTCTATCAATTTACTGTGCCTCCATGTGTATTGCGCTTCTTTAGACCAGTGGTAATTAGGTTACGAAAAATGACAATAATTATCCATACCTACCAAAATAAAGTGACGACGCCCAGCTCCTTGATCTAAAAAGCTTAAATATTGCGTATCGAGCTCATTGGCGTGCCATGAAAGAGGGATATGCCTCCAGCAGTGGACTGATGTCAAACTAATGATGGCCCAAGAGTAAGCTTCCAGCAAGAGCGAAGAATGGTATGTATACCAAGCATTGTAGCACGCCCAAAATTAGTGTTGCCAATGCTACTTCGTTTTATTATTAAATTGAGAAAGTGATTTGACGTTTATTAGCGTAATGAATACATTATGAAGTAATTGGTGACGTGTTTACAGAATAAATTAGATAAACATTCCGGCGATGCTAATCGTGATCGGTTGAAATTATTTATTGAAAAATATTTAATAAGCTTGTAAATTATTACGTCGATAATCTTTCGATAATCAAATATTATGTGTACAAATACTTCGTTTGAATAATATTGGAACTGCAATACTGACATTATGTTTAATTTTATAATAAGAGTGAATGTTAATAGTATGACTGGAATTTGATTAGGTATATTTATTCAAAGTAGGTATAACGGGCTTTGAGTTTGTACACGTCTTTGAGAGTAATTAAAAATAAGTCAGTAAAAATTAATGCAGTAGGTTTCTAATATTTCCTGAATATTATTCAATCAACGGCTTTGGCCATGAAAGTAGTGATTTCAAATTATTTCTTGAGAGTCAAAAAAATCACTAAATAGCTCAGAAACTACACGTGAACACTAGTATTTGTGTCACGTGTGACTTTTCACAGCTTTTCATACGGTTCAAATTACAGCGTCCGTTATTTATTACTAATTTACGAAATTTTCCGAATGTAAACGTCCGTATTGGCTTTAAGGACAAAACGTCGAATTATAGGTAGGTGTATCCGGCGTGAATATTCAAGGAACCTTATTCCTAGAAGTCCAGGAAATAGTTGACCAGAAATGAGACATAAACTACTCACGGAACTCACGTGGTACGAAATATTTGTTACTAATTTACCAAACAAGTTGTCTTCGAATTTGCGGACAGTAAGTTTTTGATTCCGGACTTTAAGGACAGAACGTCGATTCGTAGGTAGGTGTTAATCCGGCCTGCATATAAAAAAAGGCATTTTCAACTACTTTCTAGAAGTGCGGGCTATAGCTCAGAAATGACACAAAAATATATTACCAATTAACCAAAATAGTCTTTGATTTTTCTGACAGTAAGTTTTTGATTCCGGAATATAAATTAATCGTCCGTATCATTTTAAGGATAGAACGTCGAATTGTGGGTAGGTGTTAATCCGGGTTCACTAATGTTTGACCAAAAAACTATTGATCTAACTAATGATCATTTGACAAACAACGTTTCAACAAATATTCATTAGGCAAATGATCATTTGACAAACAACGTTTCAACAAATATTCATTAGGCAAACGAGACATTTGACAAAAGTATCATCTTACAAAAACTAACTTAGCAAATGATTAATTTGCAAACACTACACGTTGTAAATGTGTTAAGTAATAAAAAGTCAATTGACCTTTTTCCATTTCACCAAATAATACGTTTCGCAAATTGACAATTAGTCAAAATATCATGTAACAAAATGTTATTTCATAAAAAGTACTTCTTTTTCAAACATTATGATTTAGTCTGTAATCTGTAGTTGGGTAATTTATTCCGCTACTATCTTAGAATATATCCACTATGCTCTACAATCTGTATGTACTAATAGAGCAAATAGTACATTTTCCTCAAGTTTGCTCTACGAGTTTTACGGATAGAGCAAATTGAGAATAGTAAAAATAGTAGAGCAAATTGGAGAAAAAAAGTTAGATTTGCTTTTAAAAAAAACAAACGAAACACTTGTCAAATAATACATTATACCAAACGTTTTTAGACCAAGAGTAGTTTTGTCTGACAAATCAGTTGCTAAATGATCATTTTTTCAAATGATTATTTATAAAATGTAAATTTAACTTCTGATCATTTGGAGAAGTGAGTCATTTGTAAAATTACTTGTTGTATAATAATCAATTGGCGAAACATTTTTTTGTAAAACGTTGTTTGTCAAGTGTAATTTTGCGAAATGACTTTTGGTCAAACGGCAGGACACCGTTAATCCGGCCTGCAAATTCACGGGAGAATAATAGCTCAGAAATGACATAAAAAAAATATTTGTTACCAATTAACCAAAATAGTCTTAAAATTTTCGGACAGTAAGTTTTTGATTCCGGAATGCAAATGAATCGTCCGTACGGCTTTAAGGACAGTACGTCGAATAATCCGGCCTGCATATTCATGGGCTCGTTAGGTCAGCTAACAACCTGGGGACACTATGATTGAACATGTGTATTAATGTGTGATATTTTTACTTGCTGATGAAGAGGTAATATAATTAGCGCAAATTATAACGGATTTAGAGTTAAAAGAACTGTCAAACCATACAAAGTTAGTCAGTTTGTAAAGTTTGACAGTTCATTTGCTTGGAAGAGTGAGCGTGCTTTGGCTCTATTGCGATATTTCTTAAGAGCTGATATTTCGGATATCATAATGTACTATTATAAAACCCTAAAATTGTTTCGAAAACCGATTGTCTGAGAGGGTCATATTATTATTTGTTTTCAGGATAAATTCAAATGCACTTTTTGTTTTGTTTTGTATGGATATTGATTATACATTCGGTTTTTACACAATTTACCTATGCCAAAAAAGCCTTTCGAAAATTTTAGATACGTATTATTTCTCGCTTTAATTATTTGGGATGATCTAAAGACGTGAATACAACTAGGTTTAGACAATAACTTTAATTTATAGATACCATAATTTTTGCCATCTTACGGCTTAGTCATAAATAAGGAAAAGCCATAAAATGGCAGCCGCAGTCACAATCAAACTCATTACTACATAAAATAACGTACATCGATAGGTAAGTGCCTATTAAATTTAACAATTATCATAAAACCATTGCTTATGTCAACGGCACCCTCACTAATGAGCAAACATACAGACATACATACACATGTATAAACAGTCTCACGGTCCGTTGGTCTCTTTGATTTTGCGTCTGCCTTGTTTGATTTGTTTTGCCTTACCTTTTTGATGGTAAATATAAATTTTATGACAAACATTTGTTTAGAATGGTTGCAAAATTATATTTAATCTTTAAACTAAAGTATCTCTGCAAGTAAGGCAAATATTTTACTGTAAATGATAAGGAGAATAATATTAGATTAAATAAAACTAGAATAAGATTTATTCCGTAATTACCCTGTTATTTTGACATGGATATGGATCTCACTAGAACATTCATTTAGAGTACCAAAAGAAATTGTCACACTGTTACAAAGATCACACAGTCTGCTACATTACGCTTACTTACTAGGAGGTTCCAATCTTTATTTAATTGTAAAACACTATAAACAAATAAAGTATTTTTGTTTCTTATTTGCTACAGATAATTGTTCACTGAAATCAATAAAAGATGGCAGTAAAACAAGTCATTATAATTATCAAACATACTTCACATTAAACTTACTCTTAAAATGTGGTAGCCTCGTGATGCAATTAGTAATTACCTTATTTGGGGGAACTGTTAAACGAATCAATGAACGACTTTCGCGGTACACCGACTCAACAGAAATTCGATTATTATGGTGTCTTATGACCTTTGAACTTTAGTACGACAGAGCGAGAATCCATGGGGGCAAGGAGTCGTCAAATTAGTGTCATGATTTGTAGGATTTAAACTGGAAATCTAGTGAATATTTTATGAACGCAGCTATATTTTGAAAATATTAACCGGTAACACAGGTGTTCTAATTAATATGATATCTGAACGCAGCGACAAGCTGCCTAAATATTATTTTAGAATAGCAACACTGATCACTTGTCTATGATTAATAATCTATCAACCAATAAAATTGTCCTGTGGATGGTAAGTGAACTTCCTGATTGGTTCGCTTCGGACCAATCACTGATCAACATTTTTCCCGCGTTTTGACATGACGGGTGGTGCCGAAGTTATCGTCAGGACAGGCATTCTGGTGGAAGAACTGACAGAGAGAGGAAGCCGAGAGAACCTCCACAATTCAGAAGTACTAAATGAACAAACTCCCACATGGTGGACGAACTGATACTGAACAGTGCACGTAAGTACTATTGAAGTGTTGTAATATAATTATACACTATTTTAATTACGAATTTGTATGTTTTTTATAAAGTAAACCTTATCCGTTATATGTTGAGTTAAATGCCGATAGCGTTTAATAATTTTGCTTCGTTGTTGTAATGAAAAAAAAAACTAAGAAAGTTTAAAGGACAAAACAATTTTAAAGAAACGTTGTGTTCTTTGGTTAAATCCATAACGAGTTTTTTTTTTACTTGAATGCGTAAGTCGGTACTCTTACCCGCATATAAAAAAAATACATTTGAAGTATTTTTTCCGCTGGAAATGTATTCGTTATATTATAGATATTAAAGAGTTAGTATATTTACTAGTTAGTACATTAAAGTAGTCAAATATTATGATGAAAGTAATTTAAATATGATCTAAAATCTACCTTGTGTTAAGACAAAATTCTCCATATCATAAAATTATAAGGATTCAAGTTGTAGTGTGATTTTTTTTGGGTTCGAATGATAAGATAAATTATGTTGTTTGTTCAGATTATCATTCTAGTCATTAGTAAATTAGCATGATTTCTTCTGATATATTATATTTGATATATATATCTTATAAATAAATACAAATTATATTGGAATTGAGATGCAACATGTTTCTATTAACCCTAGTAAGCGTCATAAAAGTAACGGCATGTATTGTTCTATTTACTTATTACATGGTGATAGTTTTTAAAGGACGTGACATCGATTCAGCATCGATTTATAAAGTTAATATTATGGAGTGAGAAAATGTCAGTTATATTAGATTAGTTATGTTCTGACGTAAGAGTGCGTTTGGACTCGGGAGTTAAGCTGATTTTGAAGTGAGCGTGCGTCTAGATTTATGTTGCCTGACGTGAGAGTGCGTCTAGGCTCTGGAGTTATGTTTGTTTGACGTAAGCGTGCGTCTGGATTTTGGTTTGATTGATGTGAGAGTGCATCTGGATTTTGGTTTGTCTGGCGTGAGCGTGCGTCTGGATTTTGGTTTGCTTGACGTGAGAGTGCGTCTGGATTCTGGTTTGTTTGACGTGAGAGTGCGTCTGGATTTTGGTTGTTTGGCGTGAGCGTGCGTCTGGATTTTGGTTTGTTTGGCGTGAGCGTGCGTCTGGATTTTAGTTGGTTTGACGTGAGCGTGCGTCTGGATTTTGGTTTGTTTGGCGTGAGCGTGCGTCTGGATTTTGGTTTGTTCGGCGTGAGCGTGCGTCTGGATTTTAGTTTGTTTGACGTGAGCGTGCGTCTGGATTCTGGTTTGTTTGACGTAAGAGTACGTCTGAATTTCGGTTTGTCTGACGTGAGTATACGTCTGGAATTTGCTTTGTTTGACGTGAGAGTGCGTCAAGATTTAATTTTGTTTTCGATGTGAGCGTGCGTTGTTTGATGATTTGAACGTACGCTTGGAACTTACGTTTTTGTATGAAATCGCGTAAACGTGCATTTAGTGATTATTTGCATTGTACGCGTCAGCTTGCGTCCTAGTTTAGTATGGTCATGTGAGCTGAATGCTCTAGATTTTTTTTAACGACGAAAGATTAAGTTTATAACTTTAACACGAACATAAGTTTGAATAATATTAAAAGTTTTGGATATTGTAAAAATACGAGTCTTTGTTGAATTAAGAAAAGAGAGTCTTAAAGTTTACGAATTAATTCACAATAAAACTTAAATGTGCGCTCGAAGTTAAGGAAAATAATGAAAAGAATAGAATAGAATAGAAGTAAAAGTTATTAACAGCTATCGTCATAGATCGGAATACACATTCGATTTAGATGATGTTAGACTCCAACTACCTCCAGTGGCGAGCGCCTGCGTTTAGTCCTGAGAAAAAACCGGATAGTCAGTATGTCTAGTGAGAGTTCCGATGACGATATACCTCCTGTTATTACAAGAAGGAGACACCTATAAAAATCTACTGATGAAGAAATTACTGATAGTGACAGACAGTTGAGTGGCAAGAAACGGAGACATGAAACTTCAAACAGTGATGAAAGGCAAGATAACTCTAAACGTCGTCGATCAGGTGGTTCAAGTAACAACGTAAATGTTGCTGATTTAATAGAAGCATTAAATAAAAAAAAACTAAACCTTCTATTAGTTCACACCAGATGTTAAACGCTTTACCTGAGTTTGATCTGGATAGTAAAAATCAGAATATTGATATAATGTGATGATGTGCAACCATGCACAAGGTAAATGAGTACGCACGCATATATAATGGGATGACATTCAAACATCTCATTTTGCGACGCAGAAACTGACTAGCACAGCCAAGAAGTGGTTTTACTCCTTGCCAAGCTTAGACTTCACATGGCTTGACTGACAAGTGAAATTACGCCGAGCTTTTCCGATTGATGAAAATTTTGCTATTATGTTAGAAGAGATGTTCCCTAGGAAGAATAAAGCAAACGAGAACCTGCGTACATATTTTTATGATAAATTAATGCTTTTAAACCGTTGCGAAATCACCGGTAAAAAGGTGGTAGATTCATGGCATGTCCGATGTATCGATGAGAAATAGTGCACAAGCACTTAAATGTTTAGAACCTTAGGATTTACTGCAGTACTTCGTAATTCAGCAACCAGAAACCAAAGTATTTTCTGTCACGCAGAAGAAACGAGGATATACTGAAGGAATGGAACATAAGGTGTTTTACAAATAAGTGCTTCCAGAAAAAGAAAAACAAAATAATTCATCTGTGGTGTGTTTTTATTGTAATGAGGAGAGACATCGATTTGGTAACTGTCCAAAGGTTGTAATAAAATGCATCATTTGCAAGAAAGTTGATCACAAAGACAAAAACTGACGATTTTCCTCTTCAAATAACAAAGAGAATATGAAAAAAGTTCTGAATATTGGTAGTTCTAGTACGAATCAGAAATTTATTAAAGAAATTGATGTTAACAATAAATCATTACAAGCTTATATTGACTTTGGTAGTGACTGCTCCCTTATCAAGCTTAGTGAAGCAGAAAAACTGAATCTAGACAAAATTCTATCTGATTTACCTTTGATTAGAGGATTTGGCAATTCATATAACACCTATTTGTAAATCTAAAGTAACTGTTCGCATTGATGAAATACAAGCTGATGTTTTAGTACATGTTGTCCCTGATAAATATTTACACGTACGCGTAATGTCACAGTCTTCAAGGACAGTAATAGCTTGATATTTTTTTAAATAATCCCTAGCTACGATGGATTCTGAGCTCGAAATGGAATCTGGAATTGTCAAACTTGTAGTAATGATATTGTTTTGACTGGAGTGCACTATGTACCAGTCTATATTAATAATGAACCCTACAATGGAGATGTATATGTTGAAGCACAAATGCGACCAGTTCCTGGTAAAGAGTATCGTATGCTACAAGGAGCGTATAATTTTAAGGATGGCAAAGGGAACATATTGGTATCCAGTATGTCAGATACGCCTGTTACTTTAAAGAAGGACATTTTATTAAGTCGAGCTTTTCCGTTTAAGGAAGTCAATGTGGTCGACGTGAGACGAATAAGTACAGGAGTAGATACAACTCTATCACCTATAAATATAAACGAAATACAGATAGGTCCCAATATATCTAACGAGGTATTGATAAAATTACACGAATTATTACAAAAATACCGTGAATGTTTTGCTTGTTCGTTAGATGAAATAGGATGTGCCCCTAAAGAATTCGAAATGAAAATTGAATTAAAAGACAACAAACCGATTGTCTATCGACCATATAGACTTTCTCTTTCGGAAAGAACTAAGGTTAGAGAGATGATTTCTGATCTCTTAAATAATGAAATCATCAGAGAATCAAGTTCGCATTATGCCAGCCCAATCTTGATGGTTAAAAAGAAAACAGGTGACCAACGATTATGCGTCGATTTTAGAGCTTTAAATAAAAATACTGTTAAGGATAGATACCCACTTCCGATCATTGAAGATCAAGTAGCGAACCTCAGTGGAAACAAGTTTTTCACCACATTGGATATGGCATCAGGCTATTATCAAGTTCCACTAGCTGAAGAGAGCAAACACTTAACGGCCTTTGTTACTCCGGACGGCCACTACGAATTTAATTGCATGCCGTTCGGACTAGCCGCCGTGTTTCAGAAATTAGTAAATAAGATGTTAGGTACCAGTCGATTTGACTCTGTACTTGCGTATATGGACGATCTGCTTATTCCGACTGTCCTTGGATGAGGGTCTTATAAAGCTTGAAAATGTGTTAAAGTTAGTGAAGGAATATGGCCTTACTCTGAAACTTTCAAAGTGTTGCTTCTTTGGCACGACAATTGATTATCTTGGATACGAAGTCTCAGAAGCAGGCATCAAACCTAGTCAGCATAAAACCGTTGCAATCGAACAATTTCCAGCTCCTACTAATGCCCATGAAACAAGGCAGTTTCTTGGATTAGCTAGTTATTTCAGGAAATTTGTGAAAGGCTTTGGCGAGATTGCACGGCCACTAGCAGGCCTTTTATAAAAGGGCGCTGACTGGAAATGGACTGACACCGAATCAAAAGCTTTTTCCACCTTAAAAAAATATACTGTCTAGTAGGCCAGTGTTAGCACTATAATCCTAAACTGAAAACTGAGTCGCATACTGATGCTAGTTCCTTAGGGATTGGAGGAATCCTCATGCAGTGGCAAGAAAATTCCAACGAACTCAAGCCGGTGGCGTATTTTAGCAGAAACACGTCGCCTGAAGAAAGAGTTTACCATTCATATGAATTGGACACATTAGTGGTTGTTTGCTCACTCAGAAAATTCAGGACATATTTATTAGGTATGCCATTTACAATTTTCACGGATTGTAAAGCCTTACGATTAACGCTAAGCAAAAAAAAAGACCTTATGCCTAGGATTGCCAGATGGCTTTTACAAATGGAAGAATATGACTATAAAATTGAGTACCGCCCTGGTGAACGCACGGCTCACGTCGATGCTCTAAGCAGGAACCCCTTGGAAAGTCCCAATGATGATTGTACTCCTGAGAATGTTATTTCAGTGCTACGCATTGAACAAAACGATTGGTTAGTTACCTTACAGTTAGGAGACCCAGAAGTTAGTCAAATCATAAATACATTAAAACAAAATATTAATGAAGAATACAGGGAAATCAAAAAACATTACATGCTTAAAAATAATGTACTTTACAGAAAGATTGATGTCAATGACAACAATATTTTGAGATTAGTCATACCAATACGGGCAAGCTGGCAGATATGTCGTCTCAATCACGATGAAATGGGACATTTTGGTATAAAAAAAAAAACGCTTGAACGCATACAAAGTCTTTATTGGTTCCCCAAAATGTCCAGTTTCGTAAAAAAATACGTTGGTGCTTGCCTAGAATGCGCGTATAATAAAGACAGTAGCAGTTCTGGTAAAAAAGGCCATATCTACCGTATTGAAAAAGTGAGTGTTCCATTTCGAACTGTCCATATCGACCATCTTGGCCCCTTTGTCAAAAGTAAACGACAAAATACTTACATTCTAACCGTAGTTGATGGCTTTTCAAAATATGTTTTTGTTAGACCGGTGAAAAATACTAAGAGCAGTACAGCCATCCAAGTTTTGGGAAATATATTTCAAGATTTCGGTACGCCTGAAAGAGTTGTGTCCGATAGGGGAACAGCTTTTAAGTCGAGTCAATTCAAACAATTTTGTGCAGAAAATAATATTAAGCATATTCTGAATGCTGTTGCTTGTCCACGTGCAGATGGTCAAGCAGAACGCTTCAACCAGACCATTTTAAATGCATTAGCAACAAAAAATTCGCTTCAAAATGAAAAAAGATTGGGATTTAGCTGTTCATAAGGTACAATTTGGTATTAACAGTACAGTTAATGCCACAACAGGAAAAACACCTTCAGAAATTCTATTCGGAATAAGACTAAAGGGAAATTCTGATAACATGTTTAGAGAAATTTTTGAAGATACAAACAGCAAAGATAAAGATATTAATGAAATTAGAAATGACGTTAAGATTACAATCGATAAAAAAACAAAATAAATTGAAAGAATTGTATAACTCTAGACTAAACCTGCTAAAAAATATAAAATTGATGAGTTAGTAAAAATTACTAAAGTTTCATTTGCGGAGAACCCAGGCCAGAGCAAAAAAAACTCTTACCTAAGTTCATAGGCCCCTACAAGGTATCAAAGGTGTTGGGTAATGACAGGTATGAGATTACCAATGTTCCGGGTTTTAACATGTCAAAAAAATATCGTTCTGTTGTATCAGGTGATCGGATGAAACCATAGATTAACGTAAATGCTCTCAACGTTATGAGCGATGATAATAGTTCTGAATCAGATTCCATCTAGGCATTATAATAATGAAGAGTAAAACGTCTTATTTTTTGCATGACTTATAAATATGTTATGATGTATTAATATTTATCTCTTTTATGTAAAAGGCCTATGTTTGTGTTTTCTATGTTTGTACATAAAAAGGGGTAGGTGTATTGTGTAAATAAAAAAGTATATAAAATTGTACATATTACTTATAGGCTAATAATAATAATAAATTCAACAAGAGAAAGAGTTAATGGCCGGATGTCATGATTGGTATGTTTGTATAAATGTAGATACCTACTTTGGAATTGTTAATAATTAAACGAAAAATAATATATTAAATTACGCTTATAGTTATTTATGCGTTGTTTGTTTCGTTTGGCTTGATTTAGTTATCAACCATTCGTTTACATAGGTACTAACTATCCTGTCTAATTTATTTTGGTATTCATTCGTGCGTCGGAGCCTGCACGATGTCTGATGGCCGAATGTCATGATTTGTAGGATTTAAACTGGAAATCTAGTGAATATTTTATGAACGCAGCTATATTTTGAAAATATTAACCGGTAACACAGGTGTTCTAATTAATATGATATCTGAACGCAGCGACAAGCTGCCTAAATATTATTTTAGAATAGCAACACTGATCACTTGTCTATGATTAATAATCTATCAACCAATAAAATTGTCCTGTGGATGGTAAGTGAACTTCCTGATTGGTTCGCTTCGGACCAATCACTGATCAACATTTTTCCCGCGTTTTGACATGACGGGTGGTGCCGAAGTTATCGTCAGGACAGGCATTCTGGTGGAAGAACTGACAGAGAGAGGAAGCCGAGAGAACCTCCACATTAGGAAGTTTTAATTGAAATGAATGCATATTTTCGTGTATGATTTTTACAATTATGTTCATTGAGAACATAAAAGCCCTGGTCGAACTGTGATGTTAGCGTTAATTAGCTGACTGTATATTATTTTCGAAACAGAAACGGGACCTAAACGTTTTGATACGTTGGACGAATTTAGTAAGAACGGGAGAAAGCAACAAAAAGTGCTAACAAATTTATATTTTCTTTTCCAAGTCACAAAAGGTTTAAGGACAGATTAACAAAATCAAATATACACTGGGGTTCGTAAGTACTATTAATTTAGACACATCCTAAAATGTAAAAACCAGTATAGCTAAAAACTTTTACAAGAGTATCAAGTTAATGATTGATAAAAAATGCTCTTTGACGAGAGTCCCTCTCATAAATAAACCTATATTAATACAAAATAATTAGAACATCCCGACGGACCCTGTCTTTTTATCGGCGAGGGTGCATTTCTATTTGCATATCTCGTCGGTCATAAATCTCGGTTTCACTTATTAGCCCGGGGTTGGGGGTGTTTGGTTTGCGGCGATGTAAGGGTTAAATTGGCGACGAGTAGAAATGAATAGGTTGTTTCGAAAACAACGAAAGTTTGTGGTTCGTTCGGTGACTTTGGTTGTTTTAGAATCTGATTCAAATATGGAATGCGATGGTTTGCGAAGTGTCCAGTTAATGGTTTTTGGGGAATGTGTGGAGCAATTTTCTATTTATTGCATACTGTATGAGAACTATTGAAGCAGGCATGTCATAATAGAATTAGCTCTAGTGATAATAAGCATTCCAATCTTGGTATTTTAGTTGGTACTTGGTAGTAAAAATATCGCATTCAAACCATTAGTAGATGCAGTTAATTTTAACGGTGCTAAAACCTACAAAGCATGTAATGTTAAACTACAGTGACATATATAAAAAAATGAAATAAAATAAGAAATGAAGCATTGGTATTTTCTGTCTATTTTACGTATCGAACGTTAACTTGTAACTAATATGTATTAGATTCATTAAAATAAACTATGATAATGAAAATAGACAGAACATACCTAGATAAGTTGGACCCTGCTTCACTGGGACGCCATCGCAGAGCGCCGCAAACTACATATCCCACACAAAAATGTGATAGGCTAGCATTGCTAGGTCAGTTAGCTTCTATACTTTCCAATATGATTTAATATTATTAAAATTACTGTGACACATCTGTAATCATTAAGTATAAAAACGATTTAAACTCACGATTTTTTTTTCAGTGGGCCGCAATTCGCGTCTCTTAGCAGCACGGTTATAGCTGCCTCTAATGAATAGCCCCATATGAGTTCGAAACATGTCGGGCCGTTCCTGACAATTTTTACGTGAGCTTAAAACTGTTTTCATAATTATTCCAATATGATTTGCTAGAATACGGTAGCTGGCGACGTCGCAGTGGCGTCGTAGTGACAGGGGACTAAATGAAAAATGTATGATACTTACATTTGAAATACTCCGGTGTGGCCCATCGAAGGTTATTGTTAGTGACAGTGCGTAAGGACCTGCTAACTAGGTGCTCAGAAAAGAAAGGTTAGTGAATGTTACATAATGGTGAAAACCGAGACCAAGTAACCGTCACCAAACCCAAACCCAAGTGTCAAACAGACTGTATAAAAGGCTATGCAGCCATTTAAACTCTTAAAGCTATATAGAGGGTGTATTAAAGACTTATGCAGGCTGTGTGCTGTTTGAGTACACTATTGAGGAGGGCAATTGTACATTGGTAGGCATTTTCTCAAAATTATTTCTAAGCTAGTGGTCGTCACAAAAGTGATGATGATGATTAATGTCAAAAGATACATATTTCGTCACAAAACTGGCATGCTAAACGTATGTAACCTTTTTTTTTGTGAAAATGCCCTGGTACTTGAAAATTTGCATTAAGGTCTTTCATTGGTGAAAGTGATTAACTCAATAGTGTCAGAAATGTTAGAATGCATGCTAAAGAAAAATGAAAACGAAAATATCGACAAATAGGTATATAACATCCTTAATCTTGTATTTTCACGAGTCTGTCTAAATGAAAAACAAATTTAAATGAATGAACTGAATTCAAACGTATGTACGTAATACAAAATTTGGGATGTTGTTAAAATGTGAATAAGTTAGGATAGGTAAATCAAAAATTACGAAGAAAGCGAAAAATAATCATGCAACACACGACACTATTTCAAGCACAGACTACTAGCTTTAGGAAGTATTTATTTGTAGGCAAACTCTTAAATTAAGCACAAGAAAACCCTCCACCAAACTGACTAGGTATTCAAAATATTATCCAAGAAATTACGTTCAAGAATTTTAACGTCATCAAATCAACATTGACCGCATTTTCTTGAAAATATCTTACATCCGGCGTGAAGTGCCGTGACCACAGATTAGACACGAGTAACCAATCGTATCGATTACTGAAACACTGATTCGATTTGAATCGATACACTTCGATTTCCATGAACATCGTTACGGATTGCCGCGTTTACGATTCTGAAAATGATCATCTGGCGGATTGCGTAAAAAGCATGCCTTTTTACAAGTTATTAAGCGTACCTACCAATATGTATTCGTATTACAACTACAAAGGTTTTTCTTATCCATACTAATATTATAAATGCGATAGTGTGTCTGTCTGTCTGTTACCTCTTCACGCTTAAACCGCTGAATCGATTTAGACGAAATTTGGCATAGAGATAGTTTAAGATCAAAGGAAGGACATAGGACAGTTTTCATCCTGGAAATTATACCTAAAAAGATTGAAAAGTGAGTGAACATTTCTGTTGGGGTGCGGTGACCCTGCAGGAAATGTAATTATTAGACCAAAAGCACAATTGCTCTTACATTTGCTTAGGCGCTTTTAATAATCCCTTTTATCAAGTTCCACGCGTACGTAGTCGCGGGCAAAAGCTAGTTCTGAATAAGAATACCTTCTTGTTTACCGATTAATAGTTTTGGTCAAGTATTCTCAATTACTTACTCCTTTTTCTTCACTTTTTTATTGAACGCTTGGCATAATTATTATGCTGTGTAGTAACAGTTTTTTTTAGCTTGAATAGTTACATAACACTATAATGGTACGCAGTCATATGTTAGAGTGAGACGGAACTTCATCGTGCTCACTCTAACATATAACTGCGTCCAGCGGGCCTATGATTGTTGTGTTTATCACGTGATAAAGAAGTGACAAAGCATCTGTCACTCACACTCGCATTATGTCAAAACGTGACGGATGCTTTATCACTTATTTATCGCGTGATAAAAGCAACCATCATAGGGTCCCTGAAGACTTGCCGAGGCTTGGCAAGCGTGTAAATCCACCATACTGTTTCACTTGTGCGGCCGAAGCTGTCACTTTCGTGTTAGCTTAGTATCGAGATCGAGCCATCTAGGTTAAGTAAATACTTACCTTTAAGAACATGACAAGACCCAGTGTTGGTGCATTGTTGTTAAATATTATTATATAATTATATTCTTGCAATTGCTCTTAATTGTAAAAAAGCGAAACTGTAATTCGTAACAGCGTTTCGCAAATTGAAAACTGCAATTTTAACGCTAGATCTGCTAAAGATCTTTGATTAATTAAATCGATCGGATCGTTTGTGTATCGTATCGTTCGCGGCGTATCGTATATCACGCGGAACCGCCCCGGTTCCGCCTACACCATGTTAGAGGCATATCTCTGGCGATCTAGCGTTACAACTTTTACTACGTTTTCGCTGCGGCTATCAAACCTCATGCTCTATGGTATGCTAGGGTTTTTAGTTCGAGAGTTTATGACTTTCGATTTCATTATCATTTTATTTGATCTGCGGTTAACCCTTATTAATAGACCTAATTAAAATGTTCAAGCTGTTTTAATCTTTTACGATATAAATAAACAAACGTAATGAAGGATGCTTTCCTAAAATAGTAACAAAGGTTTGTTCGAAACTTAAATTAAGACGGTTATTTATAGACTTGTCTGCATACTTACGTCAATTTCAAATCAATAAAACTTTTAACATTGTAAGTTTTTGTAACCTGATACGGTTAATACCTAGACATATAAAAATGGCGTCGCATTATCTTTACCGACTTTGACTGGTCACTTGAAACGTAATACTAATAATATTTCCCCAGCAATTGATACCAGGCGCCCAGAGAGCCACTGAAAGTGTGCGGTCAAGCAGTAGGCAAAAAAACACCATTCTTTCAAGACCTACCTCGCCCCGCGCGAACTTATACACTGAGTTTACAGAAAGGGAATCTTTGCATTCTATAAGAGGTCAGAGCTTATTGGGCGTTTTATTATGCTGCAATCTTGTTATTGCGTTACGTTCAAGCGAGTGTAGACTTTGTTTAGTTGAGTTTAGTGTTAGGTTGTTTGTAGAATGTGGTAAGTAATGTATATCAATTTCAGCAATGGTCACGACGACGTGCGGGGGCGCGTGACGGGAATGTCCATTGGTCGAGTTTTTTTATTGTTATTGAGTGGACACGTACGCGTTAGATTTATAGGTTATATTTGGGATAAAAGACGTATTGCGTGTAGTACCTACAGCTGTGCGAGTTAAGTGCATTTATAAAGAGTCCAGCAACACCTTTCTGAAGAGTCCAGCATCTCTTTCTTTGCACTACTGTGAGACAGTGATGGGTGATTATGTCGCGCGATAAGTGTCGCGATGCATAGTTGTGCTAGACGGGCAGCGCCTCTAGCATAACTGTCATACGCGACTATTTCTCGCGCGAGATAATTACCCATCTCTTTCTTTGCAGTACTGTGAGACAGTGATGGGTGACTCTTATGACGCGCGAAGTGTCGTGATGCATAATTGCGCTAGACGGGCAGGGCTAGCATTTGCCGAGACTTCGCTGCGACAGCATCACCTGTCCTACTCACACGGTATTGAAAAGAAAGTGACATAGAGAGTTTGTTGCGCGTCAAAGAGTCGTATGTCACTGTTATGGTAGACGTGCTGATGCAGCCTTAAACTTTTTTTAAGTTTGTAGGTCGTGTTTAAAGGTCGGGAAATATCGCAAAGTTCATTCCACAGTTTAGCAGTAGGTACGAGGCAGGAATTTTGTGATGAATCGCACAGCAGACGAGTAGGTACCCACCATCTAAGTTTTGTGAAAAACTGATTGTAGTGTAGGCATAATCAATTTTACACATCGGTTACTTTTATTAGTCTATTATAAAGGTGAAAGTTTGTGAGTGTGTTTATGTGACTGTATGTTTGTTACTTCTTCACGCTCAAATGGCCGGACCAATTTTGATAAGTTTTGGTATGAAGGTAGCTGACACTCTGGATTGACACATAGGCTACTTTTATTCCCGAAAAAATGTAGGTAGCGACGCGGTGCAGCTACTTATACATAATGCAATAATTTCACTACAGCAAAATTATGAAGGCGACAGTGACGGATGACAGTTTACCAACAGAAAAACCAGAAAACGATGGAAAAGTTTTTAATGTTTTTAATGATCTTTATTGAGCGAACGACCAAGCTTTGTATCATGTTGACATGGCTAGCAGAAATAATATACAGCTATTAGAATTGAACATTATTTTCATTCAAGGGCTTGGCTATGTGTAAATCTGTGATTAAAGTACTATGTCGCAGTAAAGATATAATATGGCGATAGTTTCATTGAGTGTAAGTTGTTAAAGTGAAAAGGTGCTAAACTTTATCAGTTACTTTTGACGTTGAATGAACTGGATTTTAGTTAAAATAGATACCTATACTCATGTCAAGCCAGAGTACCTACTTGCAAAATGAATTATAAGTTTTGATTACTATAAGTATTGTTATGTTTCAAAGTATTAAAAAATGTGTTAAAACAACACGACAACATAGTAATGCCTTTACAGATGACAACACTCGAATAACTGTAAAACTTAGTCTTTCCATTAGCATGAAACAAACATTTACGCCACAAACCATTACACGTAAGTGAAAATATCTATAACTCCCCTAACTATTCCACAAAATAAGAGGAAACTATTTTCGTCGAACAAAAAATCGCATCCGGTAAAAGATTTATTGGCAGCCTTACTGGCAGCCCCCGGTATAAAGCGTGAAATGAGGTGTTGCCATCCTCCCCGCTTTTTCATCGGTTTTTTCCGCTGCACTGACAGATTTTTTTATTGCTCAATTAATCCAATTTTGCGGAGATTTGCCTGATGTGTAAGTGGGATGATTTTGGTGTTTTATTGAACGTTTAATCCGAAATCTTTGATATGCAGATCAGCATTAGAGGCTTATTCCGTTAAAAAAAAACACTTTAAGACGTATACATTGATAATTTCAACCAACTTTCTGAAGTAAATAATACTTTTCCCTGACTTATAGATAGCTATTTCATGCTTTAATTGCGTGCAGATGAAAATAAGTTAAAAATAAAAACAGATTTCTGCATGAATTTTGTCAATTTCGAGTAATTTTTGAAACAAAAATTATCAATGAAAAATTTAAACTGTAGGTTTCAAATATATACCTATAAATCGCTATAGCGCATAAAATGTTAAGAAATATGTCTGAACATAGAGAAAAATGTCAAAACAATCAGTAAGGGCAGCTTTGATATTTTTGCTTCGTTTACGTCAGACTACCTATATGACGGTGACGTTTTGAAAGTGCTCACAGCACTTATAGCTACACTACCTACTAGAATAAAGAATATTTTGACTTTGAATTTGACTTAGAAAAAATTAACATTGAACTATCTCTCCTTAAGCTTTGGCCTTTATCCTATTTTTCCCGTAGGCACGATCAAAAATGATAGATGCCTTTTTGCCGTATACATCGGAAATAATATATTTTTTAGGCTAAAATGCTCCCTAAATCTCCCATTTACTATACAGGATAGAGACAAATGGCGGCCTGCGGTAGTTCTTTATTCATTCCAGGGGTTGGAGCTAATAAATCAGTTGGTCCATGCCAATACTGGCGATGTTGGTTACACTCGACCAACGTTGGCTCAAATCGCGTAACCGCCACCAAATGTTTGATCACACATTCGTAAATAAATCACGTAATTTATTAAGAGAATGTGCCGTAAAAGCCTTATGAGCACGTGCTAACATTTTATTTGATACCTACTAGAAATAGAATTTACTGACGATGTTGAAAAACCAATCGTTTAATATAGGAGCTGTGTAATGTAACTTGAGTGTAATTTAAATAACATAAAAAGCATTCAACGAGGTGTTATCTTTCACACAAATTCGGGTGGGTATCCCATGACCAGTCAATAAAGAACTCTTTGTTTTGTATAATATTGTAGAGGCTATTGGGACTAGGGAGTTGAAGATAATTTGGTCGTCGTGTGATGTATTTTATGGATTTTCTAAAGGTGTAAATTTCTTTAACGACATCTTAATCTATAATTTAATTGTGTGTAAAAAATATATACGGGATTTCTATTGATTTGCATTATTTATTACAGGTTTGTATGCAAATGAAGTTTATTATAATTGATGCAACGACCGTATTATTTTACAAAACCATTTAACTAATCAATAAACCTACGATATCTTACATTTAGACAATTAGTGTCATCTGCCCATATATTTATTGTACCTATTTGCGCACTAAAACTAAACTTTGATCTTTTTAATATACGTAGAACGCGTCACTACTAAAATATGGAAAACGAAAAACATTTTCGCACCAAAACCCACTCTGAGAAAAACACATTCTTTCATTCAATTCATTAGTTGCGTCAGAGGCGTTTTTCTTCCGCCAAATCTCGTGGTGACCCCTGCACTCACACTGTAAATAACACAAACACTTCCACAAAGTAAAATACTCGATATATCGCAAAAAACCAAGGGTGCATGCGTAATAAGCTTTTAGACGTAAGTGACGTTAGTAGCGTAAGTGTAAAATATACGATGTTATGTTTGTGGACTATACTTTAACTTGATATTAAATTTCTCTTCTTGATGACTTTGTTGATTATTCAAAGTCAGAATAGTGATTGTTGGAATAATAAAAGTTATTTATAACTATTTGAATTTCTGTTTTACAGTTAAAATTTTACTACCTTTTACGATGTGCCATATCGTCCATTTATCTTAGGCTATGGACATGCAAATTTTATTAAACTGCATTATTTTAACTGCTTTGCAACTACGTAATATTTTCTCCGTAAACTGCTAAGAAATTTTGCTGTATTTTAATAGGTTGTTAAGTATTTGAATAAATGGGATCGAGTCGACGATCTACTCGACAAAATTACACTTACTAGCTTGTAACTGATTTGATCTTCCTATCACCTCTGTTTTGAGGAAATCCATAGGCGAAACGGCGAAATATATTAAGGTAGTTAAGGCTCCTTATAAGTTCAAAAATACCCATAGTTTTTGATTTTTTTCTCTATAATCAAACTTGTTTCTTAACATATTATTAATGTTACTACTTAGGGCTATTGCGATTTATTGGTATATACTTGAAACCTACATTTTGAATTAATAATTTTCGTTTCAAAACTACAGATAAGCCCTGCCGCATTGGCGATACTGATGAAGAAGACCAATGCAATGATTTTACGTAGAACTGAAATACCTCAGGTAATGAAGTAAGTGAAAAGTATAATACGGTTCTGCAGTCGTGTACGGGTAAAGAGATCGCAATAATGACGCTGGCTTTAATTGACTCGTTGTGAAATGCATTCCCAGCTGTATTAGCTCGTCTTAAACTATAAGCGGCAGCGAATTGACGTAATGTTTAGTACAAAAAAAAGGAAGCGTCCAAATCCAAATGCTCTTATTACATCTGAACGTGGATATTCTTGAGCTTATCATACAATCATTAGAATCCGATTACAATGGTGATATTATTTAATAAATGTAATATTAGGAGAACTTACAAAATATTGTCGTCAAGTCGTAATCTTCATCGAGTCGTCACTCGACAGTTTTGAGACATTACGTCGTAAGTGATACGACATTTGGATACGCCAAAAACAACCGAATAAGAACCCGCTGCTTAATTTTTTTTTTGTTGTAGTTGAGCGTGATATTTGGGATTTAAAACCAAAATACATATACCTCGTTTATGAAATAATAAGAAGTGTATACTTATATCAGGTTTAGTATAAACTATATGATACGACATTAAAATCTTGAAAATGTAGTTTATGTGTGTTGTCTATCCACGTAGCACGCAGACTGCATATACCGACCTTATACGACTTATTTCAGCTGTGGTAACGGCTGTTTAAGCTGCACTCTATTCAGCATACTAGTGGAACTGTAGTTTAATATGTATGTAATGTTTAATGGCTTCTATTTAAGGCACAGGCCATAGAAGATCTCCTAGACGTACTTGCACCGGCCGACACAAATTTATAGGTAAAAGTTCGCGACCAACCCAACCGGTCCGCGCTCGACCATCGAAACAAAACCATCTCTACACCTCCCGTACAAAGTCCTCAATCCTTTAGCCTTAATGTCTCCTTATCGGATACTTTCTTAATTGTGCTGTAAGTAGCAACCGTGGGAATATTGACCTTAATAATAAACATGGTGAGTTTAGTTTCGAATTGATGGAAACGATCGGCCTTGCCGCTGGTGGATCGCTCTCACCTTTAGGTTCACGTGTGAAACATTAACCTGCCACGTTGAGGAGGCACGTCAGGTGTGCCTTTGCTTTCTTCGTTGATGACTTTTTTAATTAGCAGTCTAAAGAGTTATAGTAAGGCGCGCGGCGTTTGTTTTTTATTGATGAACTCATTGGTTCACGGATGATTTTTGTTTGATGTTGATGTTGATCTATTAAAACGCTTTGGATTATTACACAGCTATTAGTCGGTACAAGTATAGAATGGCGTGTTGTTCCTTTCTCTGAATTATTCTTTAGTTTCTCGTAACAACATCCCTGATTCATAGATGATACATTAACAATGCGTTTACCAAAACTCACTAAGTAAAAAATACCTACTTAAAACAAAGCTCGTATCTCAGTATCAAACTACTTACTTACAGGTTTTGAAGAGCAGTGATAGAAATTTTAGTCGATTCTGGTTGTCACTAGGTGATTATATCCACTGGTACCACCACATTTTTTTGATAATTTGCGTCTAATTAATATACAGAGAGAAGACATAACTCCTGCACCTACTAGTAATTACTAGTAGACTTTTTGAAATATTTTCCACACCCTCGATTTTTTTTATTCCTTTTAGCTTCAGCAAAATATATATACGTCCCGTTGTCCAGATTTCGGTTGCATTTTTCAGCCAATTCTCGTAAAAACTTTATAAAACAAGTTCGGTAATCCCTAATCAATAATTTTTCGACATTTTTGTTTAGGATGTAACGTAATAAAGCATCATATTTCAGG
Source organism: Apotomis turbidana (assembly GCA_905147355.2). NCBI lineage: Eukaryota > Metazoa > Arthropoda > Insecta > Lepidoptera > Tortricidae > Apotomis > Apotomis turbidana. The sequence goes on along the minus strand of LR990289.1, from coordinate 19,554,974 downwards.
CGTTTCGAAACAAATGTACGAGCTCACAAAGCTATTAATTTTTCTCGGGGAAAAAGGCTTGAAAATTATGTTTGTTAATGGCATTGAATTCCAAGTACAATTATACTGTCTTAGTGTAAAATACCTCCAAGTTAAAAAGGCATAGAGTCTTGTAGTCCTGTACTTAAACCTAGCCACAGGTAAAACGGCAGTGTTATTAATTTAGCCGTGTTCCCTGAGAATTACACACCGACGGCTAGATTGCACTTAATGAAGTGAGAAAATACTTTCGGCTTAATTTACTTCAGATAACATTTATTCCTGTGCTTGTGCAGTTATAGGTAGGTATTAAAGGGTATGCGGGATTAAAGTATGTGGATTGCGTGAACCTGAGGTCAGAGGTCATCTCACCAAGCTTGACCAGTCTCGCTCAAACGTGTGAGAGCCATCTTAGTAATAGTCGGTAGTGAATCCATCCTGTCTAAAAACCTAACTTTTAAATTTTATAAGTGGTTTTCTCTTTCTGTTCAGTAATGTGGGAGAGTGACGGGTAACGCTATACAAGAGTCGCGAAGCATACTTGTGCTAGACGATGTCACAAAATTGAATATAACTACCAAAGTAAGGGAAAAATCTAAAATTACGACTATTCCAAACTATCATTCAATTTCCATTTTAAAACATCGCAAGAGCAATTACATCGGTTACATAATCGTGAGTCAGCTGTTCTTGCGCATGCGTCCAGCGATTTAACACCTGTCAACGGCGCACTGACAGATACACTCTGTGTGATGGGAGAAAAATGAGATTTCTAAGCAAGAAAGCTTCAGCTTTCATTAATGTTTTTAGAACATTTTTCTTTTGTGGCTATAGTACAAAAATCGAATTAAGAAAAACTAGATTTAAGTCACAAAATTATAGGTATTAAATGAAAATTATTTATTTTCACAACACTATATATCATATTTAAAATTGAAACCACCAAAAAATAGACACGTTTATCAAAACCCGATATCGACAAATTAGTAAAACATCGTTATCACCGTGAAATGGATGTGAAAACTACCAAAACACGACGCTATCGATAAATAATCGATATAAAATATCACGGATTATTAATCGCATATCTGGGTACATAAATCGAATGATCGGAACAATGGGATGACGATGGGACGTAATCGATGATCGCGATGCTTAAGAGTCGTTGTTGCTACGTACGTATGAAATTACTATTGTGAAAAGTTTAAGGAGAAGAATTTCGGTAATGTCATTGCAGAGTAATCACAAGCATAGAGGCGAGCCATTGAATAAAGTATCGCCATCCATACATTTCATACATTAGTTGTATGAAGACTGACAAAAACCTCAAGTCCTACTTACATTGAAAAAAATAATAAATTATATAGCAAAAACTAGTTTAAATAAATAGGTAAATGCCCATAAAATAAATTGTCAGATTGAGTTTATTTAACTAAGATTTTGAAATTGCAATGTTTGGATTGGACTAATTGGACCTTTAATGAATTCTGCCAAATAAACGCGTAAATGAAAAGTCCTAAGTTGTTCATAGTTTAAAAATAAAACGTTTCAACTACTTTGAATGTCTTAGTGTTAAATAAAAGTTCACAGAGACGGCGCATAATTGAAAGTGTATTTAGCTATAGTTTTCTTGTGTCAAATTTGCCCTCAGTGGCTGTACATACAAAAGCATTCCCAAGCTGTGCCTTAATACGATTTGTCTTACGGTACCGAAATCGTGACAAATACTATAGCGATAAGCGAGTATCGATACAAGCAGTGCTCGATAAACGTGAATCGATAGATTAGATCGATATCTCCCGCGGGATGTAACTTATGGGCGAAGATACAGTACCGGCCACTTATACTGCCAGGAAATTTGAATTCAGAATCTCAGGAATTTCGTAAAGTTTAAAAACTTAGAAAATTGCAATCTACGGGCGCAACAGGAGAAAGAAATTTATATTTTTACCAAAACGCAACAACGCAAAATACCATTGACGATTCGCGACAGAATTGATATAATTATCTATATTTACGAAAAAAGAGCTGTCTATCTTCCGTATAAATGCCTACTGTGTACCTAATGATTTGACAGATAAATGATAGATAAATTTTGTGACTTTTTATGAATAATCTTTTGTTCCAATACTAAACATTAATTTTATTATTTAAATTGCAAAAACGTAGGTAACATAATTAGTTCTATCAAAGAACGTTACAATGATAACAAAGTAATGACCGTTATTAACTCAAGTTACGTCAATTTGAACTTTGACGTCCTGATAATAAGCCCAAGGCAATAGCAAAGCGTGTTTGTTGGTTGAAGGAGGGCTTGAAAACTGCTATAGACTGATAAGGCAGTAATTTGAATAATTACTACACAGACTTGCTTTGAAGATGAATACAGCATCTTTGAATTTATTATTACGAAAGTTATTATTTATGGGTTACATTTCGTTATTTATTGCAGAATGTGGCTGTGGTTTATGACCGGTGGCGAATGAGAAAGCAGAAAGTTGGGTTAAAATTATATAGTCCGTTTTTGCTTGGGTTATTCTATGCATGTTGGCTTTATCTTATAAGTACTTCGTCTTCAGTATTAAATTTAATCTCAATTAAGTCAAATATATTTCGTAGATTTTAAAACAATCTTAATTTAAACTGGCAACTCTAAAATGAACAGATTTACCGAATGTACACATGAAGTTTGAGGTTTAACTTCTTTTATTAAAATGTGCCCATACAAACTTACAATATATAGCCGTCTTATACATACCTCGAGGTTTTTGGTGCACGATTGATTCAGGCTTAGGTAGACAGTAGGCGTCAAATCATCCGAGCACCGAAAACCATGGGATATGCTTATCAATGAATATAACCCTACTAGAGCTTACTGTGTGTTTCGATTAGTGTGAGGTGGTCCAATATTTTTTATTTCTTTTTTTTATTATAATTCTTAAATTGTAGCCTATGTTCTATTCTGATATCTACATATAACTAATGCCGGTGAAAAGTTTTATGGAAATCTGTTGCGTAGTGTTGCGTTTAATTGAAACGTACACACTTGCAAACATTCACGTCAATAATAGGTATTAAGTATAGGATGAATGTAAACTCCAATTAGTAACATTTAGAGCCATTTTCTTCTCGCATTAATGTCAAATCTCTTCAAGTACCTTTAAGATCTTTTACAACATTTAGCAACACCCATACCGTATCTAAAGCACATCGATACCCGACTAAACACCAGACAATGACCATTAGCGGGACTTTAGGTAAACTTGCACAAGAACGGTTACAAATCAGGCAGATATTCAATCTCGGGCACAATAACATTAGAATATCGCATCAGATATAGCGGGGACTAAGGGATTAGTGATAGTTCGCGAAGGGTTACCGCACTGGAAGTGTCATAGACAACAATAGGTTCAAGAGGGCTATTTCGAAGTTTGAACCCGATCTCCTGTCAAAAAACATTTCGAACATCAGAGTAACCCCTCCAGGCCTCCAGGAGTTATGTATTTTTTTGAAATCTCAACTTTTCTGGAAGTAAAAGGACGGTAACATTCCGTCGAAGTGGGTTAAAACTGTATTTATGCAGGATTTTGATCTTGTTTTTAAACGTAAATAAAGTTGGTTTTACTTATACTTTCACACCATATAGAGTTAAAAGTCAACGTTACGTCTTTGCACCGCAAATTATTACGTTACGTGACGTAGATTTCTATGTCACACACAACTAAACTCCCTACATCACATGTCGTCGCAACATTCTACATTCCGGTTAAGAATAATGGACTTTTAACCTTAGGTTTTCAAGTTGTCCACCTTGAAGTATCCGTCAACTGTTTCTGACGTGTACGCGGACATGGCTCGTGAATCCCGGCTTGTTCATGGACACACAATCACATGTAAGACAGTATAGCTGCCGCTAGCGTAGTACGTGTAGTTGTAGAAGGGCCCGAGTCGGGTCTTTCGTAGTGTGGCGAGACCTTACAATAAATACACCTAGAAACCTAGTCAGCGCCTCAAAGTGAAGTCAGTTTGAGCCAAGGCCTGTAACGGGCTCAGTTTCGTCCGTGTCATCTGTCACAACGTCAATATCGTAAGCAAAAAGTCTGTGATGTGTGTGTAGACTCGCACATAAAATCAACACCGGCTTCATCCTTCGCAAATCTGTTGTATGAAGAGTTGAAGACTATCCTTCCAGGCATATTTATTCTAAAGGCAAACCTTATCCTAAAACTCCGGTTTTCTAGGAGCAAATCTTTTGTATGAAGATTAGGTATCGTTCCAAGCGTATTTAATCTAAGGGCGAGAGCTAAAAACTACGTACTAAATAGCGGTGCCGTTAGTGGCTAGCGGCGGCCATACTAGATGAGAGCGGGAGGCAAGAGCACGCTGCCTCGCTCTCTCTAATGTCTGTCGCCCGACACTGACGTAATACTATCCTAGAAAACCATTGTCACATCCAGCCACCCTAGTTCGCCCTAACGATCCGTAAAGGGATACGGAAAGGATAGGTGAAGGGCTGCGAACAAATTAAGGGATCCTAATGGTTATCGGTGGTATCTCGCGGACGACATCCGGGATGAATTTTAATGTAACCGCCATGTTGTAAGTGCCGTAAGTGTGGTTCGCTTAAATGCTGATGCGTTATTGTCGAAACAGGGCGTAATTGTGTCAACATTAGTTGTATAAGAGCTCATACAGAACGTTTATAGCGCTGAAACTAGACTTTGGAGGGATACATTTTAAGTAATCGTTATGTAAATGCTGTAAGTGCTTGAGTAAGTATACTCTGCTTAACTTTTGATGTGTATTTTATTGAAAACCCGTGTCACACTAACTTTAAAGAAGCACAAACATTGTAGAAACTAAAAAGTTTATTTTTATGTACTAATAGTCTTGAAGGCTATAGGTAATTTCCAAAAATAGTAGTAGTTGTAATTAAACATTATGTTTTTATTATTCTCATTCTAATTTCTAAACCTTTATATGAAAAATAAACTAACTCTAAAATCTGTTTTGCCAAGAATGTGTGGGATCTTGCAGTTTAAACTGTATAGGTTAATTTAGTAGTACCTAAATAAAAGAAAAAAAAAAACATTTTTGAAACGAAATTGTTACAGTTGAAAGCGCTAAAATCTTATTATTTACGTTCAAAACAGGTACGTAAACATTCATATCAATATTAAAGCAATATTACAAAACTACCTCGTAACCGTTTCATTATCATCATAATGGTTCCGTACACAAATCAATTGCGGGTCATACGAACCCTAAACAATGCTGACTCTTAACTGACCCTCTAATACCAGGCATCTTTGACCCCTCGGGGCTCCTCTATCGCGTAGTGATTACGGTCTATTAGAGGCATTATAATTGACGTCAAAGGTCTAGGTAATTTTGTTGTTTGTTATAGTTCAACCTGTGCTAATAGATTGTTTTAGTGACAGTGGGTTTTAAGGTTGTATAATAGGCGATGGCGCTTTAATTTCTGGGCGCTGATTCGGGGGAGAATTGCGTTATCTTCAGTTCAGCAATATTTCGGCTGTACTACGGTCTAGTTTCGCCGTGTCTGTCTGTTTTTTTTTATGTCATAGGGGGCAAACGAGCAATCGGATCGCCTGATGGAAAGCGATTGCCGTCGCCCATAGACACCTGCAATACTAGAGGAGTCACAAGTGCGTTGCCAGCTTTTCAGATGGGAGTACGCTCTTTTGTTCGAGCTGCACTGATTGATATTAACATAGATCATTTGAATAAGATATGGTAAGTTTAGGCATAATAACTAACTTGCCATTTCAATTTTACATTTACTAAAAAAAATATAGGGGCACACGCACATATACGAGTACATAACTACATAACAATACCTCGAAACTATAGTCACGTTACTGGCTTGTTATAAAACATTAGGAATGTCATCAAATTAAAAAAAAAAAAACGTTGAATTCCAAATTTAAAATATCGTCATTCTGTTCGGAAGTTATATGACAGATTCGATTATAGCAGCAACGTTTAACATTTCGTTTAATAGTGGCGCTGTCACCATATGATAGAAAAGGGATTAGTATGTGGGAATATTAGTTACATATCTCGCCACCCGCATTTGTAACTTTGTAATTATTTCTACGAATTTTGGGTGTGATCTCGTAAATTAGTAAAATTAGACGCCATTAAGTATTTGGATCAGGTGTGGGTGTGACTCGACGTAGATTAACAATTATATTTAATAGAGCGACAGTTATTGTAACGATCGGGGTTTTCATTCAAGGGAGCTATAATTACGTCACATTTGGTTAGTTAGTCAACTTATTATGGGCCATTCAGTAAGGACAATTTCGACCTTTTTGACTTTTTGTATTGTTAGGAATTGCCAAATAAGCGACGATAATGTAGCGATTTATTATAAAAATGGATTCACAGTTATCGTAAGACGCAGTTGATACAGTTTTTACCGTAGGTATTTCCGCCATCCGCCAATTAGATAACAAAATTTTAAAACTTAATTAATCCTGTTCTATCATCAGTTAGGCAGCGTTTCCCTAAGATATTCCTATTTCTAAAACTGTCCAAGATACCGTTCCCTTAAAGGCCATTCACCGAACGAAACACTAGCCGTCTCCAACTTAGGACCTATCCATTGTGTCCGAGTCCTTATCGCCAACTCCTTAGACAATGCGGGAGTGACGGCTGTCTGACTTTTACTCCGAGTTAAGAGGCAGTTCTCGTATGTTCTGTGCATACAGTTGATCACATGACTCTTTTTCAACTGACGTCAGAAAACGAAGCTGGTTCAGTTCGTCGGGATTTTTTTGGTGTATGTTCTCTGATTACTCCAAAACGGCTGAACCGATTTGGAAGGACTTTTTTTTGTTTGAATGATCATACTTTCTAATTAGTCCCATTGTCACAAAACACGACGTCGTTTCATTGGCGTCGGTTATTTCTTGATTTAAAGTTTTTTTTTCTCGGACAACCTCATACTAATTGATCTAGTCCCACAGTAAGCTCCAGTACTGTCGTCTCCCGTACGTAAAAGTACGAAACCTCAAAACAGTTATTTGGAGAAAAAGCGGTTTTTGTTGTTGCCGTTCTTTGTTTTTTTCATATTGCTACTGAAATATACTAAGATATTAACGTAACCCGGATAACGTGGTTTTACCATGAGGGCGCAGAGTAGGCTTGTGTTATGGGCACTATGGCACGATAAACATACTTAAATTTGTAGAAAACATCCATAACCCAGGTAGGTTGCACTCGTAAGTTGTGACAATTGAAATACCTGAATAATTACTTACGAAAATGGACAGATACCTACTGTTATCGTTCGTATCGGTAATTGTAATAGTCGTATCAAATTTTCGTATTAATTACTGAAGATATTTTAACTATTAATCTTTATTTAATTGTTTAAAGCCAGTATTGCTTGTTAAAAGGTTCGATAAATTACGAAAATTGTACTGAAAGAAACTTTAAGAGGACGACCCCTTAAGCTCTACCCTTGCCAAAACAATGTAGTATTTTGAGAAAGTTCGCCCGTTGTAGTGTGAGCGGCCATGTTCGGCTATCTCCGCCCTAACAAGCACTAGACGGTTGAGGTGACAGGATGAACTAATCATGCGCAAATATATCAACTTGACTACCTAAAGATCTGGAGATCGATAGCGATAAAACAGCTTGTTGTCTACCGTCATTCTAATTCCTGTATTTGTGTTTCTTTTGTAAGTTGATTAGTAAATGAAGTGATTGTTTCTCGGCGATGTATCGCCCATCTGTCATTGTGAAAATGGGGATTGGATGTTTTTTTTAACCCCCCTAATTCCTAGAAAATTTATTACAGATTTCAGATAGCACGGCAGCCCCCGGCTGAGTCGAAAAAACTATCACTTGGGTTTAGTTTACCGTTGCGATGCCCGTACAAGGCGGGAAATAAAGCCTGACCAGAAATATATGAGAATGCGCCATATTGCGGAATTTCACTAGAACTAATTTCTTACACTGGCAATGAGTTTAATATGATGGTTTGTCAACAATGTCTATGTCATTCGTGGTGTTTTCTTTATAAAACAAATATTTAAAATTATCCAAAGAAAATACCGAAAACCATTCACAATCGTGAACGTAATATTATAACTAATGTGCACATGTGTTTACTACACGAAAAACAGCCAGGAAAAGAGTGCATTCCATTAAATTATATTAAGAATTTACCATAGGAACTGACAGGTATTTAAACTAAATGTCATTAGAGTGCGGTTGCGATTGGTTGCAAAATTGTTGCCATATAAATCTTATAAATAGCGCCCTCTTGACAATCCTCATATATTACTGGTCAGGCTTTAAACATTTTCATTTCTTTATGTTAGTTTACATGATATTGGCGTTGAACAAATAAAAAAAAAGTCGTATCCTTGTGTGCTTTCGTTGAAACTATTTTTTTTTTCGTTTACAAATCTGTCTTTATAGTGTATATTTGCTTACGTATACTACTGGAAATGCACTCATACATGGAACTACACTAACTCTATTATAGTAAAATGCTCTAAACAAATAATTAGTACAAACAAACAGCCGTACCTATCGTACCGCTAATTCGAACCGACACGTAATTTAATCAACACCGCCAACGCTGGTCACCTCGTATTTGCACAAGCAGGGTTAAGTCACCCCTCTGATGATTCAATATGATGAGCTAAAAGCAAACCTAACCAGGATATTTACATTGTGCAAATCAGTAATAGTTGAGAATTGTATGATTTATTTTGATCGTTAAGTTTATAATTTTAAATTGCTGAATGTCGGAGGTCCTTAAAAAAATCCATTCCTCCTTATCCATTCAATAATGCTGATGGTTTATTTTTTCTCTATGATCAAACATGTTTATTAAAATATTATCATGTTATATATTTGAATTGGTAACTACGGCTACCAGGTAGTATAATAAAATAAGAGCAGTGACAGGTAGCCGCTACCTGTCACTGCTCTTATTTTATTATATAAATAGAGTCGAACTCAAAATTCGAAGCAATTGAGTGGTTAATTGATATTTTTTGTTACAAAAACTACTCGAAATTAACAAAATTCACGCAGAAAACTGTTTTTTTCCAACTTATCTTCGACTGCACACAATGAAAACATGAAATAGCTACGTTACTATCTAGAACACAGGGAAAAGTATTCAATAATTTAAAAAGAAAATGAAAAAAAAAAAGGAATAAGGCCTCTTAAGGTCAAAAAATATAGAGAAATAAAAGTATATCTTTTAATGTAACTATCGTGGTCGTAATTATTAATATTTACCGCAATTCAACTGCGAAAGAGTTTTCTGAATCTCCCATTTATTTTTATCCTGCAAGCGTTAAATGATCCTTGAATATATTAAAATATTAAATAATATATTAAGAAAATAACCAGGCGAGAGGTCCGAACCCTCATTGCGACCCTCCCAAAACACGACATCTGTGGCCCTTGGTCAGCTGTCTGATCGATCACAGCGGCCATTACTGTTTCATAATTAAAACTTTTACTTAGTGCCACGAAGTTATCTGGCCGCCTAACCCTTATAGAAATATGAATCACTTTTCAACTGACTTCAAAAAAGCTGGTTTTCAATAATTCACCCTGTATGTTTTTTTTGTTGTGATCTGAGATCTCCGCAATTGGGATGAATACTCATATACATTTAAAAAATAAAGTCTGAGAATAATTTTATATCTCATATTTCCATCATATGTTAAATACAAAATACATTATTTATGTTTATGTGTATCTCTAAAGACGATAGCGAGGCATACATTCCCAAATCCATAAACGAAAACTCGATAAAAAACAATATTGATAAATTTTGTGTCTAATATCCAAACCGGAATAACAATGGGTTATAAAATTTTCAATATGTTTTATTTTACGGTTGTAACATCGAATGGAATTAATTTTATTTATTGTTTGACACATAAAGTTTTATGTTGTAACATGAAATGGCTGGCTGTTTGTTTTCAAACTGGAAACCACATTTCTTATACGTTTATTTTCTTTTCTGAAAGAAATTAAAAAATAATAAATCACTTCTTACAAAAAAACACGGCTTGAACGAAAAGAAATCTGAGCAAATGTATTTTATATGAAAAACGTAAAATTTTCTACGCGTACATAAATTGAGGAGTTCCGTCGATTCGTGGCTTTTTGTCATTACATCACATTTGATTATTTTTAACAGTTTAACAGTTTATTTTCAAATAAACAAATAAAAAAACATATTTACAATATACAAATGATAAGTGCTAAAAGAGTTGATAAATACTAAATAAACTACTAATGCTAAATTAAAAATAATAGTATTATAAAAAGAACACCCCCTCCAGCAGCTCTGCCTGTGGCATGGTCCCCATTGCACTGGCGGCGTTACCTCTCTGAACTGCAAGGCTGATCCTTTGCGAGAGGTAAGCGCCAGCTTTTGGATCCAATTAGTTTTTTCACAGTCTACCAAGTTATTAATACGGGGCGTGAAAAGTTTCCAAAAATGTCAGCTACCGTTATGTTTCCGGGAGTATAATAATATTATGAGTAGTAAACTAAGTATATGACTGAAAATAGTAGAGGAAAGATGTTGGGTCATTAGGTATGTTATACGTTAAGATGACTATACATTAAGGTGATAGTAATCGGAAAAGTGGAAGGGAAAAGGAAAAGAAGAAGACCATATATGGCTCAAATAAAAGAAAAGTAAATAAATTCTCCACCGACAGGAGCCTAGCTCTTAAATGTTATAATGACGATGAAACCTAAATTTAAATTTCCTATATATCAAACATTGTTACCGGAAAACGACATTGTTTTAGCACACGATAAATAATTATCAAGTAACTGTGTGGTAATAAGCAGAGCCTTTTTCTGTTTAACAATCATAGTACCTCTGATGTTTGAAAAGTAGCAATTATTATTTAGCAGTCATGCTTATACATTCAATTTAAACTACCTTTATCAAGCTACCTACCTACCAGGCTACCAAGATCAAAACACATAAAAACATACAAAATAACACTGGATCTGATCCTCTACCAAGAGCGAAACGACAAAGAAGCCGAATATGGTTTTTTACCTACTTCAAAAACGGAAGGAATCAAAAGCAGTACGCGTTTTTTGTTAATCTAACTTTGGATGCATTTAACAAATTGTGCTGTTACAAAGATAACATTGAGATTCAGAAGTATTGTAAAAGCATTAAATTCCAACTTGTACATCAGCCGTATTCAAATGCCCCGCCGCCCTACAAAACCGTCACTTCAAGTGCGGATTTAAAATTCAAATGCATCTCAGTGGCCGATATCGAAGCACGTGTTATCCTAACCCCAAACCCTTGGCTTCCCGAATCTGATAAGCTTGTACTCGTATAGTAAACAGTCTAACGAACAGTATGATATACACAGTTTTTTGTCATCTAGGTAGTGATGACAAAAAACAGTGTTAATATTATGAAAGTCGCTTCCTGTCTGTCCCTACAGATTTTGATGCGGTTTTTTTTTAATACATGGAGTGATTCAAGAGGAATGTTTTATGTATATAAAATATTCATAGTTTATCAGCATTGCGCTCGTACAGTCGAGTTCATTCACATCTACACATTTACGAGACCAAAAATATCTGAACACGACCCTATTGTCAAGAGATGGGCGTTCATGGGTAAATACCCGATAAATACCGGGTAAATACCCAATCTACCGGGCAGTAGTAGTAGTAGATTGGGTATTTACCCGGTATCTATCGGGTATTTACCCATGAGCGCCCACCTTCCAGGAGCATAAAATCGTGTTCAGATATTTTTGTTCTCGTAAGTGTGTAGATGTAAATAACTCGACTGTACGAAGCCGGGGCGGGTCGCTAGTTGAGTTATAGAGTGAAGAACATAGTGGATTGTGCAGGTCGGCTTTATGATACTTATGACTTCATACATTTATGATCTAGTTTTACAACTAAAGAGTGATTGAATTAAACCGACTGTAATCGCCAGTTTAATTAAACATACCATATTATTACGAATGTTGTGTTTTAATCTAACTTTAATGTTTATGGGATAGTAGTATATGGTTTATGTGACTTGCCGTATATGGACGCCCTATTTTGAGTCATATATATGTGTAGACTAGCTTTTGCCTGTAGCTTTGCTGTTGCGTAAATGACTTGATTTATCTTAGTTTATATCATGAAGTGGATCTCTTTATAAAATAAAGATGAGTCGGTCGGACATTGACAAATTCTACTTTAATATGCACATATTGTTTGTATCGGTGTCATAATCTACCTATATACTGTCTCCATTTTTGAACCGCGTAACTGCAGGCAAAATGTTAGATTAGGTAGTATAACGATGTGTCACACGTTAAAAGCATCATTATTTTTAATTACGTACTGTTCTTACACCCTTTACTGTGTAAAAGGACAGTCGCACCCTTACACTTATCGGGCTGATTAATATTTCCATACATTAACCATTTAGGGTAATAGCTACATCGTAAACGTGACCCTATGTTTAACGCTAAAGGGTCTCTTTACGATAGGCTCTAGTGAGAGAAAAAGGCAGCTCTATCGCCTGTTGATGTACAATTGTATATGTTCAGTCTAATCTCGGGTTGCCTGAGGCTTTTTGGTGACTGTCTAACAGATTTATATTGTTCTTGTTTTGCTAAAAATGTTTTTTTTTTTTTATTAATTTTTATAACTGATCAATAGATTAAAAATCAAGCTGTTTCCGAAATTGAGCGTTCTGAACTATGTAAATTCATATGTAAGTTCTGAATCAGTGGGAAATAGGAAATCAAACGCATACTGAAAATATTTTTTTTCTTACAATTATAGTTAACAAAATTTATGTAAGTTAATCTTTTTACTTACTCATGAGTTGCAAAAAAAACTTAAATTTTCGATTTAGAATTAGTCTGGTTATTAATTTAATTTTGTAAAATCGTCTTGTTCACATATTCTAATCTATTTTTGTGTTACATTGTTAGGCAAAGTCCTCCCTCTTCTGTTGCTTAAATGCCTAAATGTGAAATCAAGAAAACTAAATATGAAATGGTAGAAAAAAAAACTATTTGTTTTGTGGTTATTTTGTGTCACTTGTGTCGCGTTCTATAGTAGTGTTTTATTAATATCATGGGCCCGTATGATTTGCCACGCATCTGTGCGCATTCGACGCCCTCTAGGGCCCTATTACACGAATGTCAGACTGATATTTGAGAGTTTACTGCAATAGTTTTATTACAGAAGCAAAATCAGACGAATTACTTATTGGGATATTTTTACAAAAAGGTGTAAGTTAAACTGAGATTTAGTTATATATTTTTCAATATTTTTTCCTGTATTTTAGTTTTAATTAATTGTACATAAATTAACATATCCTATTGTAATTAAAGAAGTAGGTAGGTACTATAATAATATTAAGACATATTTTTAGCCACTGGTACATTTGCGATGCCTATAATATTTTTTTAATAATCAAAGGATACCTACTAAAGACAGTAGTAGTACCTATGTTGTTGATAGCCAGATAAAAAAAAAAACATTTTTTTCTTAGTCTTTAGCACTTTTTACATTTGATTATTTTATTGTCTATATAAACTGTGAGAATCTAATCTGTGAGATAAACGAAACTATCAGATATTTTGATAAATTGTAGTATGTATCGATTTAAACACATTTAATAAAACTTGCAAGACGGCTCATAATGATTTCAAATCTTTACAAACTATATCTATCAGAAGAATTAAATGACTTTGCATTTTATCAAAACGTCTCCATTGCTATGACAATAAAACGCGCAAATTCAGCCATGAAAAATTAATTCCAAAGAAAAGACTCAATTTACATCATTGTCCATTTCGAAAGAAGTCCAACACACGCCTATACCTATTCTCACCTTATGTCAGCTTATTAAAGACTGTATTCACCTGTAGAACTCAAGTTTAAAAATTGTATAGCAATCATCTGTCCATTGTGCCACATTACTTGCAGAATTGAGAAACTTGTGAGGTATTGACGTGAATTTTAATATGTTTAGTGTCCAATGAGGCGTGTGAGGGGAAAGATGGAAATTTGTTCGGTTGACCAGCGATGGATAAGGCGCTAAAATTAGGTTAGAGGAATACAGTAGGACGGTTGCGATTTTTAAGGTATTTATTTGGCTTCTACGATATTTTTTACGTAACCCGCAATTTTTAATATGACTCGTCGAATGGGATAAATAATGCGAATTTTAACTAGTAGCTGTTTGCTATTAAGCCAAGAAACTAAAAAATATTATTAACTAAATATATAATAAATCATAAAACGAGATAGTGCAAATTATTCCTAAAATTATTTTCATTGTGAATTCAATGGGTATTTTAATTGTAATTCATTTGTTTTCTATTAGAATGTTAATAAATGACGTACAATACAGAAATTGTATATTATGCCTAAAACGTTTGTTTTCAGTACAATATTCTTTATGATAAATAATAATTACAGAATTATATTTGGAATACTTTTACACTAGTTTATACTGTATAGTACTTTTACACTAGTTTATACTGTATAGTATAAACTAGTGTAAAAGTATTTAAGTAAGTAAGTTAGTGTAAGTATTAGCGTACTGGCCTACATCACACATACGGTGTGCAATAAGATTGTCCACTCGCAACATACGCGTCGATTTATGTATTCCGTCCCAAGATAATCTATTGGCCGACAGATATATGCAATCGGTCTACTGCCGTTACTTCGCTCCTACTGTATTTTCTCCACTACCATAAATGGTTGACGTGTGGTTTGCGGTCCAGATGCATGGATGGTATGACTATAGGTTTTGCAAGATTGAAATGTCGGATGCATGCACAGTCTAATAGAATTCCGTTGAAATTGGTTTTGTGCGTAGTTTTATAGTGAATTTCGTTATTATATTCATACAATATGTTGATGATACCGCAACTAACTGAATAAGTCTAAAAAGTGAAATATAGGTAGGGAGTTGTACGGTGTTTTAAAAAGTTTATTATATTACTTTACCTACATTACTTTCATACTTTTCTATTCACGCGGCCTTTGTAATTGTATACATAAGATACGGCCAATTGAATTTAATTGTCTTTTTTGTTCACTTCTTATGACATTAATAGTAGGGTAAAAGGCTAAAATGGACGCGTCACGCTCCTAGTGTGCAATTAACAAAACACTTTACAGAGCCTAGATAGGTATATTAGATTATATATTGGATATATTAGGTTAGGAATTTAGCCGAAGCATATAGCACATCCCACTTCTGACATTGGGACCAATATACGATTTTTAGCAATGGTGCCACAGAAGAAACATTTTTCGCTTAATTTATACAGCTTTGTGAGCTCCAAATGTTTATATTCACGCAGTCGCTAGCGAGTACGGTCACTGTAAACTTGGTAAGGGTACTGTACCCATGTGTTTACAGTGTCAATATCGCTAGCGATTGCATAAACGATTTGTATGGAGAATGGTAGTTCTAGAAAGTACCGCTAGGGGCGCTGTCCTATTCTGTATATAAATCGTTTACGCTGTCGCTAGCGAGTACGGTCCCTGTAAACTCGTGGTAAGGCTACAGGTATCGAGGACACAGGGAGGCTGTTCGCGCGCCGGTGTACTAAGCCATAGGAGATTTGGTGAATGTCCGTTATGGCGATATGTGATGCGAAACTGACGCCTAAATCAGATTAATTTATAGGAATGTCGCCTTCAATTGAATAGTGCATTAACACTTTTGCAACGGGAATCCGTGGGCGCTATGCTTGTGGCAAGTTATCGGTAACAGTGTGTTAACTAATGTATGTGTGTCCCTCGTTAGGCTGCGAAAGTCCGAATCTAGGGCTCTCGCTGGTTAGGACGCGTGCTGACACAGAGGACCCTAGAGTGTTTCTGTAAAGCTGGAGGCGCGGAGGGAGAGCAGACCTATCCCACCGTGACAAAGCTTAGGACACTTCGGTGACCAACAAGACGAAACTGCGGAGCGGAGGACGACTGGGCTTTGTCACGTAAGGGCGGAAGGGCTGCTCTCCCCGCAGCGCCGAAACTAAGGCAGAGTCAGTTTCGGTCGATTTAGGAGTTGCATTGCTTCGCGTTCCATTCTCAGCATACATTTTATTTGAAATTACGTGAAATTATTGTTATTAAAAAAGAAAATAATACATTACAAAACGTTTTCCGTGAAATTGTTCAACCATGTATGTAATGAATCATCGAAAAACTAAAAATACATGATTTAAAATTACTTGTAATGGCATTTTGACGAACGGAATTGTCAATGACAACTTATTTAGAAAAGTTAGTACGATTGTGCTCTAAAGTATCGATATTAGTGTCGCAATTTCATGATAGATCGTTAGGTTTACCTAAATAAGTAAATTTTCACTCATCTCTAGCAATGTTTGAATTAAGCTTAGTTTTTTGTCAACAAAGAGTTCCCAAAATAGTTTTACTAATTATTACTAATCGAGCTTTATTAAAATATTCAAAATTAAGTAAATATAAAAATTTACCCATGTGAGAGAAACAAATCGTTTGAATTCTATCGATCTCGAAGCTAATGTCGAATGATATACAGGGTGATTAATCCAAATGGGTCAGTAGAGAGAAAACGAAAACTATAAGAGATAGGGAAATCTGTTCTTAGAAATCATGAAACTGCATCCATTTTTTTATTCTCAAATTCTCATACATAACCGGGAATTGAACTGAACCTGGTAAAAATTCTGTAAGTAATCGCATATCGTATTGTTTCATTCTTTACAGCGATTGTGACCGGGTTATGTATGAAATTATGTATAAGATTTAATAATAAAAATAATAATGCAGTTTTGATTAAATCTAAAATAGACGCCATGGTTCCTAAGAACAGATTTACGTAACTCTTATAGTTTGTGACTTCTCCATACTGACCCATTTGGATTGATCACCGGGTATAATTCGTATGTAAGTATGTAACACTTATTCCAAATAACGGACATTTCATAGCTTACACCAAACATCGGGACCCTTGGGACCCAGGCCAGCGTCCGACACTTTTTCAAAATCGTGACTCGTCCGCCGGCTGGGTCACGATTTAGGTCCCGTTACATACACACTGCTCACTCTAACGGGGTTGGGCATTGGAGGGAGGGAGACGGGCATGTTTTTGTGGGTTTCGCTCGCCTGAAGGATCGCCCGCGGGCGTTTTTTGATTGTTTTTGATGTGTGAATGTTTCTAGCTGCGTTCCTCAGTTGCATCGCCGAATGTACGGAGATGGATCATCATCGGAATAGGGTTCAATTTTTTTTAAACTTTTAATTTCGGAGCTTAGATCATTCAAATATGTCTATGGAATCTAATTGTTAATATCCAAAAATATACCAAAATTGGCAAATAGTCCATTGAATAAAAAGTTCTAGAGTGCGTGAGTTAGTAACGTAAGATGTTTCTTCGGAAACATGTCAAGAGTCCCTAGGTAATAAACATACTAAAACCCCGGGACACTAGGAGGAGCCCCGGAGTGGGGGGAGGGGGGGAAAGGGTCCATTTTTTCATTTTTCGCTTAAATCTCAAAAACGGTACATCTTAGAGAAAAACTTTCAAGGAAAAGTTGAAAGGCCATAAAATTATCTACAAGTTGTACCTAAATATTTTTTTCCTATATCCTACCGTTTCTGAGTTACACGCAGTAAAAAATGATTTTGGCTCAAACAATTTCCCCATACTACATACCCATGTTTATCACATCAATCGATCAAAAAATATTTCTTTCTTCCAAAAAACTCAAATGTGCAACTTGTGACCGGTACTGATAGATTTCTCTTAATTAGGTCTATAATTGGTAAAGTAAACACATTCCTCCATGGAAGCCTTTAGGAGGAATCGATTGTCAAAATATTATATTAGGGTAGTTTGAGTTACTGAACTTGATATTTTTATTTTTTCTTCCAAAAAAACTCAAAAGTGCAACTTGTGACCGGTACAGATAGATTGCTCATAATTAGGTCTATCATTAATAAAAATACCAGATTCCACCACGGAGGCGTTTACGGGGAATTGAATTTTATTAGGGTAGTTACGATACTTGAATTTTTTATTTTTATTTCTTCCAAAAAGCTCAAAAGTGCAACTTGTGACCGGTACTGATAGATTGCTCTTAATTAGGTCTATCATTGGTAAAAAAAACACATTCCTCCATGGAAGCCTTTAGGAGGAATTGATTGTCAAAATATTATATTAGGGTAGTTACGCAACTTGACCTTTCATGGGATGTAGCTCGAAAACGGCTGCGAATAGAAAAAAAATGTTTAGGTACAACTTGTAGATAATTTTATGGCCTTTCAACTTTTCCTTGAAAGTTTTTCTCTAACATGTACCGTTTTTGAGATTTAAGCGAAAAATGAAAAAATGGACCCTTTCCCCCCCTCCCCCCACTCCGGGGCTCCTTCTAGTGTCCCGGGGTTTTAGTATGTTTATTACCTAGGGACTCTTGACATGTTTCCGAAGAAACATCTTACGTTACTAACTCACGCACTCTAGACCCCCCTTGGAGGGACTCATTCAATGGACTAAAAAGGGAAATCGGGCCAATCGGGTCATGTCGATGTCTGTCTGTCTTTGTCATATGGGTTTTTCTTTTCATTACGAAAATGTATCTATAAACTTAGTAGGAGGATATTTTCCAAAACCAACCGCGTAGAAGTGAGTCAAAATGTCATTGGAACCAACGAAATAATCTACTAACACTTACGTTACCTTACTATACCTACATTAAAACTATGTTGATATCCTTACTAAGCAAAACATTAAACATTAATGTTATTCAGATTTAATAATTGAACTGACACAAATAAACATACCCTTTCACACAATTTTAATACTCAATAATGAACTCAATCGTAAATAAAATATTATACTATTAAAACTATCGCTAAACTATCAATGATTATTTTCACCTCTCTTTGGGTTATTGATTTGAACTACACGATTTCCGCAATTATTGTACCAAACGTTACTTCTAACTTTGCGGAAAGGGGAAAGAAGAAGCAGGGCGTTCTTTCGAAACCATGGACTTAACACCACGCTCGAAACGGCGAGGTTATTGAATAAACATACTTTGAGCGCGATTAAATCCCTCTCATGTTGTCAAAAAGACTTGACTCTGAAAATATCATGTAGGGGCATACAGTACTGACTTTAAATCTTCCACAAGAATTCGTGTCTAAACATTCAATGGGTTAACACTAAATTAGCAATAACACTACCTTTCTACACTAAAGGTTACAGGTTGAACTAATCCGATCACCACGATACTACCACTAGCTACCGAGCTAACTTCTCAGAGAAAGTTACCTATCTATAAAACTACATTATTCCTACTGCATATTCATCGAGCCTTCGGGCTCTAGCCAACCAACCTAGACCCCTCAATGCCTTAGGATCTTCAACATGTGAAAGTAAGAGAAGGGTCAGGATAGCCTGGATTTTTGGGCGCGATGGCGGTTCGGACGGTAACTGCTTTTGAAGTCTGTTTAGTCCGTAGTTGAAGGTTTTTACGTTGAAATATGTGGGAAATATGGGACTTTCTTTTTCTCGAGCGAAAATGGTAAATGTGGAATATGATTATTTTTATGTTAGAATCTCAATTTAGAATAGCGTATTTAGGTTGTCTGCAAAGTACTCTAACACTTGAATTCATAAAATCTTTTATACAGCTTTTTAGTGAAACTAAACCATACGGCTGGCAGTTTGCTTAGTAAAATTAGTTATGTGAAGTACGAAGCTGTATACCGGTCAGGTGTGTGTGTGTGTGTGTGACCTGAAACTTAAAAAAAAGTTTTCAGATGTTCATTCCAACCAAATTAAATAGTATTTTCAATATTAAATATCATAAATTTCGCAATACAGTGCTTCTTTGAAATTATAGTTAAAAGTAGCTTTAAATGTTGTTCTGCAGTTTGAAGGATAGAATCTGTTTTAATTTATTGCTCCTCTTGCAGGCCACACCCAGTATAAATTATACTTATTTCAGCGTACGTTGTTAGCGACGCCGGGACCGCACATATAAGCTGGTAGGTAGTTGGTATTGTAAAACAAAATACGATAGACAAGTGCAACCACAGGAGGGTTAATCGAACGTATCGTGCCATCCCGCTCATCAAAATATTGTTGGATACGAGATCGAGAGGGATGGCAGTACAAACTTCTAATTTCAATCTTCGTAGTATGCCTTCAGACTCGATACGTGAGATAATCCAATGTGTGCAAGTTTCAATCACTGTCAAACTCACGAGACAGACACCACGGTTACTGTGGAGTTGGGATTTATTGATTTTAATACCGCTTGATACCTATGTTCTAATTTTAGTAATCGCGTAGGGAAAGTAAGCTGATTTTACGTTTCCAATGCGCATTAATAATAATACCTACATTCTCAAAATCGGATTAAGATTTACAGACTGAAGTATGAATTTTAAGAAGAACACAGAGAATCCGTAGGCACTTGATTCAGTAAAAGTATGTGATATTTTTGTTTCCTTAGGGTCGAGGTATTTCATTGTAAGATACTTACTTGACCTCATTATCACACTTTTGACTCTCTTAATGAAAGAGTACGTGGTTATCTGATAGCCAGATCCTAAAAACAATTCTTTAGAATATATTAGAGATTTTTATGTCAACACGTCATACTTTATAAACGCATACATTGCGAAACTCATAAGCCCCTATTTTTTCTTAGTAGCCAATTGTTAATTCACAACTTCGCTCGCTCGTTAGGGCCGCAGTTCAACCTAACACTCCCCCTCGCTTTGCTCGTCGTCGTATCTAACCTAAACCAAGTCGAACCTATTAAAAATAATTTAATATTATGACTTGATAAGTGTATGACATTTGCAATTATTACTAAAAATAACAACCTAGGATGTAAGTGGGATTTTCTGCCCGGGTGAAAATTTCACTTCCTGGCAAAGGCAAGACGTAGAACCTTAGACAAACCACCGGCGGTAATTCTTAAAGCATCGTATCGCATATTTGTGGTCCAAACCTTTGTGAGACAACACCCTGGGACCTTCAATTCACCGCCCTCGGTATGTAATGTACAACTTTAGTTTTCGCCGTGTCCTGTGATAGATGACGTCACGAAAGACGAGATTAATGTGACAGAATTCTGACAAGCATAGTCCGAACGAGTGCAGTCGCGGGAAATTTTTGTATGACAGTTTCGGTAATTTCCAGGACTGACATAGTTTTACCTGGGATTGCATACCCTGACATGCACTAAGATTGAGTTAAGGAGCATGGGTCAAAAAATACGGCTTGTTTCCCCAATGTGTGTTCGTATGTGTTTTGAGCGAATTTCCTCGCCTTAATTTATTGCGTTACATCTTATTTTGCTAACTAAATATATATATCTTAAGACGGGTCCTAATTTCTTGTAGTTTCTCGGTGTATAATGTCATACTCATTGCAGACAAAATTGCCGGTCGCTTATCGCTACGTCTTCTTCTATTTGTTTCACGTTTGTCACATTGACAGACACATTGTGTAAAGATCATGCTCAAATAGATATCCCGTTTTAAATATTGTGATTTTAACGGCCTAAATCAGCCTCGCGCAACTCTCCGATCACCGACGGCGATATGAAACGGAGGCGAATTTTTACCTATCTAAGTTTGAAAGAACGTTGAAACCTACAAAGCATTAGATAATTGACGACATTCGAATTTAGGTGGGTTGTACTTCACCCGCCATATTTATCAGCTATGCCATGTTAGTTGACGTTTCTCTTTTGTTGTGATGTCTGGTTCTGTCAAGGTTCTGTGCTCTTTTCAAATTTCACAAATAATCTAATTATTTGCAATTTTTTTTGGTGTAGTGGTCGTCTAGAAGGTACACAAGACAATCACAATTGCAAAAATGAGTGGATTGAAAAGGAAAAAGTGCGAAATATGCAGAATGAAAACGTGTCGAATGGACAGTCAAAAAAGACTATTCATGGCAAGATTTCCACCCGACGAAGATCGGTAAGTAAAAAATATTATTTATTACCGCGTGTTATAACTATGTTAATCAAAGTTTCATTGAAAGCTTGGTTTTTCGGGTAAAATAATACATATCCTTATTCGTATGTAAACAATAGTGCTGTATGTAAGTTTTATCGATAATTTTAATTTTTTAATACCTGGGTAAATACGAAATATATCTTTCTTCAAGCAAAAGCCTATTAGGTATATGTATAAGTTAAAGCTGCCTCAGATGAGAGGATAATACATTATTATCACTACTTTTTACGCCAGTTTGAGTTAGATTATGGTCACAGAAATATTTTACGAAAAATCTCCAATGGACTATGAATGGTACGGTTTCATCTTGACAAACAGATACATTTTTAATCTGTAATTTTCTGTTTAGCCTGTATTATTTGTGTTGCAGAACTTCCAACCTGGAGCACAGCCTGGAGTGAAGAAACGGCTTTTTTCGTCTATGTTTAAGCAAGCCAAGCAAAGTTTGATCGAAATAAAATTATTTGCAAACACTTTTGTTATTTTTTTTTATTTAGTCAGTAACCTAAAGTAAACCAAATGTTTACATTAAAGCGAACTATTTAATGATTTATATTACTGGAAAGCCGTTGGAGACGCGGGTCCGAACCCCGCCTGAACCATTTTTTTAAATACCGATATCGATATCGATAATTTGTGTGACATGTGACATCCCTATTTTGTTCTCGATGTTGGCATTATGTCACGTCATGAATGACTGACATTGTTTATGGCCTCATATTGACAGTATAAATAATTCGCCCGCGTTTCATACTAATACGAGTTCACGCTTTTTGTATGGCACTCCCGGCTCTTAAAAAATCATGCACCAGTAATCCTTTACATGCATCTATATAAGGAGAAATTACCATTAAATAAATTAATGAAGATTACCCTTAACCGATACTTACGCTAGCTTTAATAATCAATATACAGTCCGTTTTATGAGCCCTATGCTCCAGACTTTACTATGAAATAAAAGTGCCTCTTAAATCATAACTACACTTCTAGCATTTACTATCAACTATAAAAGGGAGAATTTTGAAAATAAGAAATGAAACAAAAACGTTTACGAATAAATTACGCGAATGTATTAATAAATTAATAATAAATTAATATTTACATTAAATAAATCTTAAATTAAACGGTACCCCGTCGAAAGTACCGGCACATACTCGTAATCGATCTATCTATACATTAAATACACAAATATCACAAATGTTTCCAAGGCAACGTTTGGAGAACAATAAGTCGCGAGCTCCCCATAGTCCTAGACTACCTAATTTAGGCGTAAACTACCTATTCCAGGTAGATTCGATACTACCTAGCTTCGGTGTAGACTACCTACTTTAGGTTAGAAGAGTGAGAGTTATTATCTCCAAGTACAATCAAACGCGATAATGTTGTCGGATGTTTCCCTACAGTTTTCAAGTAACGTATCCGTACCAACACCAGCCATGCTAATTCATTAAAGCACGCTTCATAGTCCTGTAAAAATCTCGCGGGATATCCTGGAAGGTAATACTCGTAGCATCGATGCACTCTGTCACAGGAGAGACTAAGATTGGCTTGTGGTAATAAAACAGCCAAACGTATAGTGTAGTTGGGTGTCTTGTTCGTGGATTCAATATCTAACCGAAATCCCGCGAGATTTTTCGATACTAGATCGTGTTAAAGAATAGCACCCAGATCCAAAATATCAAAAGCCCGCAGTGGAGAACTCCCTGCGTCAACCTCCGTGATCCTTCTTAACTTGCACCCCGCTTAAACCGTCCCACGGTTTAAACGGGGATGAAGTACTAGCCTCTGGTATTCGAGGACTACTTGTATAATTTGGTGGCAATCGAGAAGGTGTGGACAAGAAGCTGCCATAGGATAATGAGGAGTTGACGCCGAGAGTCGAATCCAGAGTTGAATAGTAGCCAGAAGAAGCTGCTGATGGTGGCGGCGGTGCTGGCGGTGGCTGTACCCTACTCGCTTCTGCATACGCATCTAAATGAGTTCTCACCAAAACCAGGAGTTCTCCGTAGTTGGTGACAGTGGCACCAGCACCGGCCACCCTGTAAAGTAACAGCCGCGCTTCCCCAAAAAGACTATCCAAAATTTTACCTGTCGTGAAGAGGACGATCGCCTTCAGACAGGAGTACTCAGCCGAGTCCACGTGGAGGGCTTTCAGCTTCTCCACTTGCTCTTGGAAGATTCGGATGTGGTCCATGAAGGCGACTACTCGGTCCGCCGCCATCGGCGACGCGTGGAGACCGGCTGCCGCCAATAACGGAGCCACGTGGAGGGGCATGGAACACTGGGAGGCATTTAGGACGAATAACTCCGACCAAACAAGCCGGAGTAACGCTACTTGATCTGTGACTTGTAGATCAGGGAAAAAGGGTATATTCCGCGCCCATTCGACAGCGGAAAACAGCAGTCTCGCCGCTAGTTCGCAGATATTATCTATTCCCATTACGTTGGTGGGCTGCACGCATTGACCATATCGTGAAGTGGGGTAGGGCTCTGCTCGGAGGAGCAGGGAGATGTAGGAGGAGAGGTAGGGATGGCTGTTAAGGCCACCGGCTGGGTCGCCATTGGCGAGGGCGAACTGGCCGGGCAGAGCGAGACCAGAAGGCTGCGTTGGCGGCACTCTGCCTCTCTGAACAGCTGGAACAAAGAAATAGGCAAATAAACATAAAATAGCGACGGCATCGCATAGGCAACAGGATAAAATTTACATATTTTTCAGGAATAACTTTGATGTCTGTCAGAAATGTGTAATTTTTAGTCACAAATATTCTGCAGAAGCGATTTGTACAGAAATTCATCCTGTAACGACTTTCCGATTCACAGCCTAATGAATTTACAGTCCCTTAAAATTTAACTGCATGGTAATTCGCAATCCTCGTCCCAATTAGCATATGAGCATCTTGATTGCCCGCGTCACTGTGTAATAACTCACTTTATGACCCTCGACAATAGGACAAGAGAAACTTCGACAATCTTTCACCTTCTCCAATAAGAAGCACAGTATAAGACCTTATTTTGAAGAAGCGATGTCTGAATTTGGAGCACAAACTTTGACTTTTATAGCAGTTTTCCAAAGTAATATTCGATGGGGGAGTGCAGTTAAATTAGTGTGTCTAGAGATTTTGGATCTAATTTACATAGATGTGCGGTGTTTTGGAAAATCGAGTTGATGTTACGATTCAATTTTACAAGTAGCGAGTGTGAGGCTTTTATAGACGTGATTTGGTCTTTCAGAATTGTCTGGCCCTTTATTTGCTAAAAGGTTATCGTCCTTGTGTTTTTTATTAGGAGAGATTAAATGAAAATCATTATTTTAAACATGGCTGAAAAAAATATTTAGATAAACGTTTTATCTATTCCCAACCACCTGTCACGGGCGTTACTCTAGTTCGTGACAGCAGGTCCACTAAAAAACTTAACGGACAACTTAGCTATTCAGAAAATGTCTCCGTAAAAAATTAACCACAGATCAGCAGGTTTTGTTTTTTGTTTTAATGGAATACACAGTATTGTGGATAAGTATCTTTAGATGTTTCATTGAATAAAATGTGAATTTTGAATGAAACGTATATCGCAAAACTGCGTAGAAATAGTAATAAATATAATATGCCACCCATTACGCTGTAAAATAAAAGAGTTTGTACTAATACCCCATAAACTGTTGACACAGAAACGATAGATAATAAAGAAACTGGCGTTCAACGAAGAGCGATTTAAATCACATTAATGGGTGTTGACTTGAGAGAAGACGCTATACTTATATCTATAAGAAAATACAAGTTCTATGGAAGATGCAAAACCCACTATTATATAGCAGTGTGTTTGTTTTTATACACACTTGGGTTCTATAACTTTTGAGAGGAAAAATTTAATAAAAAACTCTTAATACCCATGTTTTTTGTATTTTAAACCAAATGTTGTAATTAATTGAGATCAATTAAGTATTATTTAAGTTATATAATGTGTAATTAATTGACCAAATTCTCCCAAAGACAAAAACCATAGAGTTTATTACCAAACTTTTATGCGCTGAATGAGTTCTCACAGTGATTGACGCACAAAGATGACGGACAGACAGACTAATGCAGCGATGACGTTATAGCTTTAGATTGGGTTAATTAATATTAATTCTTACGTTTTAATAAACCAAATCGCTTTAGAAATCATAGCGTACTTTCCTGACGTAGTTTTGTGCAATTAAAAATAAAATGTACTTTGGAGAATTTTATTTCTTAGGATTTTATTTTAAGAGATATTGATAGGCTATATATGGCTAGATTGGAGATATCGCAATTTCGTCTAATAAGCGATCTTGTTGTGTGTACATTTTATTAGACACAAATAGTATACTATTTCTAAGGGACTGAAGTCTAGAATTACGAAAATTATCATTTTCATTTTGTATTTGATATTATAACAATACCTAAACAATTAGTTTACAATTTACAATCATATTTAACAAACATAATTACTCAACGATCCCGTCATATGCACTTGCACAATACGGAACGAATCATCTCTAAAATGCCGAACGAATCCAAATCGAACGGTTCGAATTGTACCCAGACGTCAAAAATGCGCAGCGCGCGAAGCATCCGAAGCATGTTCTTGTGAATTCGTTTTTTGGCGGGAACCGTACAATCCCACCAAATGAAAAAGCTAACGTTACGATCCTTATCGCCTCATGTTAAGGGCTATTTTTTATTTAATCGTGCCATAAATGTGTTGGCAGACCTATCACCGACGCGAATGCTCGCGCACGCGCTGTTAGGCTTTTGTTTTTTTTTCCGGGAAAATCGTAAGCAGGTTGTATTTATAAAGATTTAAAAAAGGTCGTTGTCATCTGGTTTATGTTTAGTGTAAGCGCAGTTTCGCGAGTTAGACCTGTGAACTAATCCAATTCGCCGTTTCGGTGAATCGGTAACTGTAAAATCATAAAATGCTTATGTAAAGGTAAAAATAAGCTGTAAATTCGTTTCTTTATTACTTTCAAACGTTAATTAAATTAAGTGTATTTATATAATTGAACGCTCTATTAGGCTAATTATTAGGCTCGTCCAAGCAAAGTTCAATAGAGTAATTTTTGGTAGAGTCTGGCTACTGAAAAATTACTAGATTTTTTTGGCGGGAGATATAAAACATTTTGGGCGGTCACGCTTTGTGTAGTGGGAATTATAGTTTTGATACGAGAAAATATTTAAAATTTTCTGTCCAGACGTAAGGTAGGTAGGTACCTAAGGAAATAAGTTAAATATGTCAAACTAAGACTAACCAGCACAAGATTTTTTAATTTCCTGCCAAACATTTGAGTAATATATTTCAGTAGCCAGACTCTAGTCGTAATTCAACTTATTTAACACACATAAACATCAAACAAATTAAAATAAACCATCAAAATAGGTATTTGGAATACATACAGTAACCTACTGCCACACTTTCATACACTCCCGTCGCGCAAAAATAAAACCTAAAGACAATTCATTACAAAAAACGAAACACAATCACGCAATTCGGAAACAACCGAATTAATCCTTATAATTCGGTCCGAATTGTAGTAATTGCGCTCGTGATATACCGATGTGGGTCGCTCCCACGGCGTCGACACCTCGCCTAATGGCGTCATTACGCTATCCGCCGATACATCTCGGACCGTACGTCACTAATCGATCACAATAGAGATACAATACAGTATGTGCACTGGGCACCCCTACAGTACGCTCTTGTACTGCGCTTTTTAGTAGCGCCGAAAACATATTGACATGCAATGAGGAGGCCTGCTCGTACACTCACCTCACTCAGACTCAAGACAAAAGTGGGCAAATATGGGTTGTAATATTTGTTTTGTTCATTATATATTCCAGTTGCTTGGTTTATGTATTTTATTACAAAACTCTAATAATAATAGGGTCCCAAGATACAGGCTCAGCCTAGTTTGGGGCCCGCTGGATATCTCATGATGTGCCCTAAGTTTCAATAAATATATTTCATTTCATTTCATATTCTAAAAAAAGCATGTTTTTTACATTTGATCGTATTATGAAAAAAAAAAACGGATAGTGAACTGAACCTTCTGTATTTATCTCTTTTGTCTCATCCTCGTGTCTATGGTCATGCAGACAAGGCGCCCGCTGTCATTCATTCGATGCGTTTAAACATTTGAGTTTAGAACGTGACGTTCACTTGTCTGTGGTCCGTGGCAGATATCGTATGGTAACATTTGAAAGGCATCATTGTTGTGTTTTTGATATGTTTTTTTTGAAGTAACAGATAATAGTGCTTAGGTTTAGTTAACCGCCATAAGAAAATAAAAAAACGCCCGTTTATTTTACAAAAACCCACATTCATTGCACTTCTTCTCACCCCCTTAAAAGATGATTTCAATGATAAAAAAAAAACTATCCTATCTCTTTCCCTGGATTTCAAACTATCTCCATACCAAATGTCATCTAATTGGTTCAGCGGTTATTAATTCCTCATACAGACTTCTATACCCTTTTTCACCCCTTTTAAGTGTTAAATACTGTCGTATTTCTTCCCCATCACTCAAAATTCAAATTATCTCGATACCAAAATATCATCTCAATTGGTTCAGTGTTTAAAGCGTGAAAAGGTAACAGACTGACATACTTTCACATTTACAATATTAAGTATGGATGGATATCGTTGCTCTACGAAATACCGCATAGGTTTTATTTAAATAAATAAATCTTATGGGACAATCTTACAGAAATCGACCTAGTCCCAAACAAAGCTTGTACTATGGATATACATAATATATAAATACATATATAGATAAAATCCGTGACCCAGGAACAAATGTTCGAATTCAACACAAATTTGCCCCGGCCGGGATCCGAACCCAGGACCGCCGGCTCAATGGGCAGGTGCATTACAAACCGCGTCGTCTATTTATCTACGACCATGTGTATAATAAAATTAAATGGTTAATACTGTTTCTAGACGCGCTATAGAATAAATATAAATATATATAAATATAATTATATCAGACAACCTCACACAAATCAACCTAGTCCCAAATTAAGCTCAAGAAGGCTTGTGTTATGGGTACTAGGTGACGATATACATTACTTATATAGATAAATAAATACTTAAATACATAGAACATCCATGACCCAGGCACAAATATTCGTGTTCATCACACAAATATTTGCCCTTGCCGGGATTCGAACCCGGGACCGCCGGCTCAATAGGCAGGTGCATTACAAACCGCGTCGTCTATTTATCTACGACCATGTGTATAATAAAATTAAATGGTTAATACTGTTTCTAGACGTGCTATAAAATAACCATATTAAATGCAACATATAAAATAAATTGCCGTAGGTTTAAAAAATTCGATCTCTAAATACAAACTATTTTAAAATAAAATATAACAAAGTAGCTGGTAGGTAAAGTAATTTATTTAACCTACGTTGGAATATGTATGATAGAATATAAAATATCATTTCTAGTATGTCATTTACTTTATACGCTATAAATTATTTTGTATTATTTATTTCATCGGCCAGCGGAACCGACTTTGGTGACAAATTTATAATAGTAGCCATCTAACATTCCCTGCATAATACATTTATTCTTAAGAAAACCATTTAAATTTATAATTGATTTAAATCAAACAAATTGCCTCGGAATCTGGATTCATACAATAAACAACTCGTTAAGATCACTGTACACTTTCCCATTAAGCCGAATCGATTTTGGAACTATCGGACAGCACCTTAATCACAATTAATATATTAAACCAGTACATTAACTGTCCTGAACCTGAATTATGTTGAACTGCCGACCACAACGCGCTGTCATAATCTTTGACAGACTTGACCGCAACGTATCTGTTATGCCAATTGTTTTAACGTTTCTATTAACAAAGTTTTCAAGTAGATTTTAAAGTCCCAAGCTATTCACTAGTTTATTTAGACTATTTAGAGCTAGTTCTAAAATACTTAGGTACGTATACTAACAGTCATTGTCCACAGACACATACATGACACTAACACGCAAACTTTCTTTTATTTTTTAATATTGTTTTCCTCGCTTAAAATTGTAGAACAGAAATGAAGTAAAATGTACGTAAATCATTTTATTCTAGAATATGTCAATTTAATGTCCATAGCAGTAATATATATTCCTCCAGCTGGGAGGAGCTGAACCTCCTAACAAAAGTAATTGTATTATTATACTTACCAGGAGGGTCCAGCCACGATAGTATGTGCCAATTAAGTATATATACCAAAATATATATATATATATATATATATTTAATGTCTAAAATGCCTTCTTGTAAAACATTTCAATTATTGAGTTACATTTGGCACGAGTCAAAATACTGTTAAAATTGTGGTCTCTATTCGTTTATGGATGATAATTAATGTAAATTAGTATTAACAGGGGCTTCCATTTCGTAGAAGACTTCCATTAGTGGACATTTGCATACGCGTACGTCTCATTTCGGATTTCACTCGTAAGTCTGTCTTTATCATACATTAAGGCGGTGCAAACACGAGCGACTAACTATAGTTAATCCCATGATGTTACGTTTGACTAAACAATACAATACAACAATTCTTTATTGCACACCAACAAGAAAAATGTTACAATTGAAACCTTAGTTTATACATGGTAGACAATAGGCGGTGTTATCGCTAAAGAGCGATCTCTTCCAGACAACCTTTGGGTAGAGGATTGAGCAAAAATAAACAAAAAAAGCGTAGGTGGTGAGATAAAAAATTCAGCAACATAAATTACATATAAGTTATACCATACACATACTTAAATAAATATATCTGTATATCTGAGTATATACTTTTTATTTGCGGATAAGATATTGCATTTCATATAAAATTATACACCCTTTTATCAAGCGTTGAAAATTCTCTACCTTAGTATAAACACTGGCTGGTAGCAAATTTTGACGCCACATGTTTCTTAAATATCCAAAATTAAGTTTTTTTTTATGTAATTGTAATTCTACAGACACGATGTAATTCTACAGTAGTCAAAATAACTATCGAAGAAAAAATAGCCGATTTTTTTTTGTAAAGTTGTGGGTTAAATACGCAATCACTGTTGAGTTCGTCGTTTGCGCGCAACCTTATGAACGCATACCACATCGGATTAAGTGAAATTAACGCCATTCCTATTATAAATAAAATTAATATAATAAATAAAATTAAAATTCAGTAAACGCCGTGACTAATAGATGCGTCATATACTGTAAATAAAGATTATACATTATTTATGCGAATATCTCTAACAAGGCGTTAGTAGGAGATTAACATATATATGTTGAGGTATAATAAATAGCTGGCGCCCGATTTTCAACTAGCATTAAATAAATTAAACAAAGTTATATGGTATCTGGGATTTTACGTCTTGTATACGTTTACTTGTAAATGTTAACATTTCCAAATTCTGCGTGATGATGCCTTTTTTACAATTTGCTTTTACCAATTACCTTTGACAATGATATCTGTTATAGTTTCCTAAATGTCAGGAAGGCTCAAATTATGAATACACGTGAAATAGTCGTTATAAATTAAATAAGTAACAAATTGTTTTATTTAGATAAATGTGTGACAGTCGCGGATACCGAAAAAAAAAAGATTGTATTTATATTTCTTTACGTAGTTTTTCAGTATTTTTAAGCATATAAAATTTAATATATTCGTTTAAAAATTGCTTCAAGTGTTGTGTAGTTACTATAGTCAGGAAGGCATCACTGCTTGAAATCTTATATGCCGATGACGTCTGCCTGATGGCTAGCAGCTTAGATGCACTCCAGAGCTCCATGGCTTCTCTGAATGACTCGTGTTATAGATTTGGACTGGTAATAAGCGTAACCAAAACTCAAGTTCTCAAACAACCACCTAGAGACTGCAGTGCTGCTGATGAAACTCAAATAACATTGGGTGGTTCAGTACTGCAGGAAGTTACAAGCTTTAAATATCTAGGTAGCCAAATCCGATCCGACAATAGCCTTGCCTCAGAGATACCTACACGTATAGCCAAAGCTGCAGCTACCTTCGGCAAGTTAAACCAACGTGTTTGGAACTCGCATGACTTGAAACTGCAAACCAAGCTTTCCGTGTACAGGGCCCTGGTTCTCCCAATACTTACGTACGCCGCTGAGGCGTGGTGCCTGTACAAAGGAGACATCAGAAAGCTTGATACTTTCCATATGCGGTGTTTACGTCGCATACTTCGCATTCGGTGGCAGGATCGTGTGACCAACACGGAGGTACTACGACGAGCTGGCATGTCCGGCATGGAGGCTCTATTGATCAGACACCAGCTACGATGGTGTGGCCACGTTAGCCGCATGGAAGACTGCAGACTCCCAAAAACCGTTTTTTACTCGGAGCTCGCTAGTGGAAAACGCAATCACGGGGGGCAGTTCCTGCGCTACAAGGATGTTCTGAAACGTCATCTTAAAGCTTGCGACATCCCATCTGAGCGTTGGGAGGACCTTGCGTCGATGAGACCGGAGTGGCGCAATAACGTCAGTAAAGGTGTAGCTTCATTTGAAGAAGCTCGACTCGAGCATCTGGACCAAAAGCGCCGCTTACGGAAGACTCGACCCAAACCTACCTACGCTTACACTTTTGACACACAAGGGCAACTTTATTGCGCACAGTGTGACCGGACATTCAAGACCAAGTTTGGCTTTGCAAGTCACATCCGCGCACATGAACGGAGAGTGTAAGAGTCGCCGTTGTCGGATACGACAAGGAGGACTATATATATAGTTACTATATGTTACGCTTGTCCAGTAATTACGTTTATTTAAATTCAGGATGTTTATTCAAATCAAGTCATTTAAAACCCTAGTCTCGTACAGTCTTCTTGCGACGAATGCATCAAAATCCACTATTTTGAAATATATTTTTATTCTTAGCACGTAATGGTAAAACATACTACTGGAGACCTGAATGGACCTTAGAAATGGGTGCATAAGGATCATTTTGGGTGATTTAAGGACAATGGTAGGTAGTTATTTTAGCAATGGCAGTTCGGTGTGTGAGTTTGAACTTTATTAATGTGAAAATAGGAGTAGAGTGAATTATACATGTGTTGTTCTTGACACAGATACAGCGAAGGAAAATATTTTATCCATAAAAATCTCGTTTTGATAGGACATAAGTATTACACATAAATACTTAATTGACCGAGCGCGTCAAGCTTTCCGTTTCAGTTTGGCAAAAAAAAAATTCTGCGTTTACATACACGGTACATCAAAAATTTTTTTATTTTAATTGTATATAATTAAGTTAGCAATTCAACACATGTAACTCAATGAGTAATAAAATTAAAACACATAAATTATTATACGTACATATGTTAAAATGAATTAGTTCCGAAGCAGTAAATTCCAATCAGCTAGAAAAAGAATGCATCGCCGGAGGCAAAATGTGTAGATGTCATAGTTACGTTATTTCACGTCACCGTAGACATTATGTTGGAGGAGGTTATGTTTTTTTTATATAACACGCTTTTATTAGGTACACTTATAACTAAGTTTGTTTTGTATTTTTTTTTGTAAAAAAATCACAATTCCTATTAAATTGAAATACCTTTGTTACCATTAGGTACGCAATTTTGTGAATAATTGTTTTAATTTGTTTACATTCACGACACGTACCGTACCGGCTAACTAGAATTGATCTATTTTCCGCTAATTGGTGTATAATCTAGATCTCATCGCTTGACCATGATACACTGTGATAATAATTATTATCAAGGACGCTTGTGTACGGATCTTGATAGGAATTTACAATGCTATATATATGTATTTGAGCGGGCCACATCGCAAAAGTAGAAAAATGTATAGTTTTAATTTTTAAACAGAGCTAATCTACTTAAGAGTACGATTGCCATAGCTAGGTTAACATAATTTAAGAAGGTTATAACTGCCTCACGTCATGAGGTTCATGGATTATCGTATCTATACACTGTATAGTAGAGGATAAATACACTTATAATTATAAATATACATTTGCGATCGATCCCGACGGAAAAACCTTTTTTTTTAGTTGTGTTAAATGACTGTACAATTACAATAATTGTGTTGTGAATTCAATTATTTTACGGATTATTTTATCTTCTCAACATCAACTTTTTCTTGTTGTCATTCTATTCAGTGAGCCAGGGTATAATAGTGATAAAACTTCTAGAAAAAAAAAAGTTACATCCGGAATTCTAAGATCAAATTATATCAAACTGGCACAAGTGAAAAACGACCTCAAGTTTATTTAGCATATTACCAACTGTAGTTTGTACCATGTGCCAATTCAAATTGATTTGATTTAGAGATCGCACAGACTATGCTTGTATAGTCAAGAGCCCAGGAGATGGTCTAATTAGGAATTATAACCGTTGTAATTATAATTACAAAAACATAACCATCGAAAATCGTAGTTCTTAAGAGGCTTTATTGCTTTTAAAATGCTGATTGTTTTAGAAATTTTTCCCTATTATCAAACATGTTTCTTAATATATTATTAATGTTACTACCTAGAACAGGGCTATTGAGATTTATTGGCATATATTTGAAACCTACAGTTTGAATTTTCCATTGATAATTTTTGTTTCAAAAACTACTCGAAATTGACATAATTCACGCGGAAAATTCGATTTTTATTTTCGACTACACGCAATGAAAGCATGAAATAGCTATGTTATAATACTACCTAGAACTCGGGGGAAAGTATTATTCATTTCAAAAATTTGGTTGAAATTATAAATATATTTGTCATAATATGAAAAAAAAAAAACTAATTTTAAAAGGAATAAGGCCTCTTCAGGTTGATCCAGCCAGGGGACATCACCATGGCAAGTGTTACAATATTTATGATTAACACAGCCAGTGTTTCTTAACCAACTTCCAAATAAGAGGAGGTTCTATGTTTCACTGTATGTTCATTAGAAATAGTTCGTTTAATCCTAAACGCCGCAAAATAAAAAATTGGGCAAGTGCGAGCCCGACTCGCGCATGAAGGGTTCCGTACCTATACATATATATAATCTACTAGCTGTTGCCCGCGACTTCGTCCGCGTGGAACCTTTATCTTGAAAATTTTACATCTTTGTTATTTTCAGATCTAAGTAATGTTGAAATTGCTAAACGTGCTTTTTTTGCAATTGTTTACGAAATAGTAACGAACCCTTCGTACGCGAGTCCGACTCGCTCTTGGCCTTTTTTTACTTTTTTTTTCGGCTAATTTGCTCTAATTACGCGGTATCATTATAAAATCAGGTACATCTACGAACGAATAGCTTCAGCACTAAATTCGATGAGTTTAAGAACGACGTCTATAAATTCTTTGATTCGAATAATAATGCCTTTACACAAAGTTTCAAGTACCGCACTCAAAAAAATGTTTAATCTACATACACATTTTCAACCCCTTCTTCACCACCTTCAGGGCTGAATTTTCAAAAACGCTGAAATGAGTTTTCTTATCTTTTAATAAAATACCTTTTTACAAAGTTTCTAATTCCTAACTTAAAATACAACTTATACCCGATACAACGTTTTATCCTCTTTTTAACCCCCTTAGGGGTAGAATTTTCAAAACTGTGAAATTACTTTTCTTGTATTCTAATTATATGCCTTTATACGAAGTTTAAAATCCCGCAATCAAAAATTTTTTGATCTTCATACAAATTTTCTACCCCTTTTTCACCACCTTCGGGGCTGAATTTTCAAAAACGCTGAAATGACTTTTCCTGTATTTTAATAATATGCTTTTATATAAAGTTTCAAGTCCCGCACTTAAATTTTTTTTTGAGTTCATACAAACTTTCAACCCCTTTTTAACCCCCTTAGGGGTAGAATTTTCAAAAACGCTGATATTTCTTTTCATGTATTTTAATTAAATGCCTGTATGTATACAAAGTTTAAAAACCCGCAATCAAAAAAAAAATTGATCTTCATACAAATTTTCAACCCCTATTTTACCACCTTAGGGGATGAATTTTCAAAAATGCTGAAATCAGTTTTCTTTTATTTTATTTTAATACATTTTTACGAAGTTTTAAGTTTCTAACATAAAATAAACTTGTACCCCATACAACCTTTCATCCCCTTTTAAACCCCTTAGGGGTTGAATTTTTCAAAATCGCTTCTAATCTCCTGTACACTTTATAAATGCAACCTACTGTGCAAACTTCAACTCTCTAGCATTTGTAGTTTCGGCTCTGCGTTGATGAGTCAGTCAGTCAGTCAGTCAGTCAGTCAGTCAGTCAGGACACTTGCATTTATATTATTCTATAACAAGTTTGTTGTATGGGAGCCCCCTTAAATATAAATTTTATTTTATTTTTAGTATTTGTTGTTATAGCGGCAATAGAAATACATCATCTGTGAAAATTTCAACTGTCTAGCTGTCACCGTTGTTGAGATACAGCCTGGTGACAGACGGACGGACGGACGGACAGCGAAGTCTCAGTAATAGGGTCCCGTTTTTACCTTTCGGGTACGGAACCCTAAAAAGAAACCCAGGTTCAACCTCGGTGCCGTTAAAATAATAAAAAAATCGGTTTAAATAAAAAATACACCCTTAAATTAGGCACGTGTTGATATGCAAACTATTCGGTAGTAATTCATCGGTGGCAATCAAACGACAATTATAATTACAAAACAGTTGTCAATCAAAACAATTTGGATCAAAGTGTAAACAATATTAATAGTTCATTCGAAGCGGATAATTGTTTCGAGAAATGTTTAAAACGACACGTGCTAGGGAATTAATTACGATAATTTGCTGTACAGTATAGTTACTTCGTCCGTAGTATAGTCCGATAGGATTTATATTGCATTTTTTCTTTGTGAGCTGTATCCCCAAGATCCCCAAGATCTGTTTAGATGTAGCCCCAAGAATCTGTTTCGTGATAGTTGAAATATGATATTTCTTTCTTTTTTAACACCCATATCCTTACCAATTATAAGGGTTTCGTACAAATACACCGTTGCTTAACCTCGATGATAGATTACCTCTTTAAATAAAGACTATCTTTTATATGATTTAATTAAAAATTAAAGGTTTCCGGATTTTTCCCTTTACTTGTAGTATAAGACGTTATTACTTGCCAAATTTTACAGTTCTAGATCAAATGAAAATACCCTTTAAACTTTGATTCCCCTGAGAGTGTCGAAATATACGTTTTATGTGGCCTAAACGGCCATATCTTTTTTTTAATGCTAACTTTCTTTTTCTCTCGGTCAATTATTTCTCTTAATATTATAAGGTACTTGACACATTAAATCAAGGGTTCAATTACAGACATTTATTTCTTAATAAAATCACATCTTGTAGTGAAATTATGAAACAAATGCCACAACAAAAAACTTACCTACTACTTCTTGCTTGTTTGTCACTTGTTGATATGAAAATGCGTTCGACTGTACATGTTCAGATCACGTACGAGTGCGGTTGGACAAAGTTTACGACGACTTGAGGACAACTGATTGCTTTAACCACTCTAATAAATGCGTAGATCGGTAAACAATTTATAGGCATCGACTACTAGCTAAATTAGCGATTGGATTGCCATCCAAAGTTTGGTCTCCTTACCGGCACTACACACACATTGACACGAATCGAGATGATGTCGAGGTTGATTACTGTTTTTAGTAAAAATATCCGCCTAAGAGCGAGTTGGATTCGCGCAAAGAGGGCTCCGTACACACGATGAAAGCCCTGAATATTGCTCGAAAAAGCTACACTGTACCTACAGTGTATCTTTTTAAGTTAAGTTTGTATTTAAATACAAACTTAACGGCAACGGGTCCCT
The DNA here is from genome assembly GCA_905147355.2 of Apotomis turbidana. Lineage (NCBI taxonomy): Eukaryota > Metazoa > Arthropoda > Insecta > Lepidoptera > Tortricidae > Apotomis > Apotomis turbidana. Next base: position 19,517,084 of record LR990289.1, on the reverse strand, counting down.
CTAGATTCTGACTTTTGATTCCCTTGTAAGCATTAACAAATGCAGCATAAAGCCTCGTATCTGTTATAAAGGAAAAATCTTTGCAGAGTAATAAGCAAAAGTACATATAACTATATGCAACTTTAATGGCAATGATGCTCATCAGAAGGTTTCTAACACGATAATCAGTAAAAACTTCACTAGAACTGAAAAAGAGTTGTTCGTACAAAACCATAGTAAGTTATTCATAACAAGCCATAAATTTCAACATTAACGACGCGAGATTGTCCTAGGGTTGCTGCTTGATGTCAAACAAAATGACAAACGTTTTGTAAAACAAAATTTCACGCATACAAGTTTTTAAAATTCGAGTTCTTAAATTTATGAACAAAAGTGTGACAAAAAAATATCTGAAAACGCATCTTTGCCGCTAATAAGAGAGGCGAGTTCAGATGTCAATCACATTTTTGCTCATAATTTATCAGTCACTCAGAAGTGTACCTACAACCTACAATTGTACATTTACAAACTTGTTTTAAAATATTAAGTTTCGCTTTAAACTTTCAGACAGAATGGCAGAATCGCACTAACAATAAGGTCGCTTAGATTTTTCTTTTTTTACCGTAGTCGGGTATAAAGTATTGTGTATAATTATCTTTGGCTGTCCAGGTATCTCTGTACCGAATTTGGCAAAAATTCGTGCAGCCATTTCGGCGAGATAAGACAAATAACGTTTGACCAAACGCCAGGCGCTGTAGTCTGGCGACAGACAAATCCTGATAGTCCCCACCATTGAAAACTGTCTCTCTATAGAATTTTAGGTTTTTATAATAGGATAGATAATAATGATGCCCCTAATCCTAAAACTACTAGCGACAACCCTATAGAACCATTACTAAGACACATGGGCCCACGAATACATCACCATTACGTCCAAACCGCCGTCCCGAACAACTTCATTTACCGTTTGCCTATTTATTTTACTTGTATACTTATTCTATCTCGTTACCTCCCGATACCAGTTGATAATCTGTTATTTATGTGTACAATTTTATTTATGTCTACGATTCTTTATGTGGATCTTAAGGTGTGTTTACGCTGGCCGTGCCGCAGTGGCGCAAGTTGCATGACTATAATGCAACATGCATATTATTAATTTTTCTTTCTCCTCTGGGACGTTTCCTTCTATTTGGAAATGCGCCCATGTGATTCCTCTCCCTAAAACCCCTAACCCGTCGTCGTTTTCACAGTATCGTCCTATATCCATTCTTCCTGTCTTATCCAAAATCATTGAATCCTTTGTAAATCGACGTCTCTCATCACATTTAAATAGACATAACTTGTTCAATCCTTTTCAATCCGGTTTCCGTCCTGGGCATAGCACAGCCACAGCTTTGGTTAAGATCACCGACGACATTCGTCTTAATATAGAAAATAGAAAAGTGACTATATTGGTGCTCCTTGATTTCAGTAGTGCTTTTAACACTGTTGATTTCGATATCCTTCTCAGTTTACTTAGTACTTTAAATATATCTCCAACTTCACTGTCCTGGTTTCGTGATTACCTCTTTGGGAGGCAACAGCGGGTTCGAGTTGAGGACCGATTTTCTACCTGGTGTGAATTGTCTGCTGGTGTCCCTCAAGGGGGCATACTCTCTCCATTACTCTTTTCTATCTTTATTAACGGAATCACCAAGTCACTCTCCTCCTCGTTCCATCTCTATGCAGACGATTTGCAGCTTTACGCGGCGGCCAGCATTGATGATTTTGGCTCCTTGGTTTCTCAAATCAACTCCGACCTGGAATCAATCCGTGCTTGGGCTTCATCCTTTGGTTTGATGGTGAATGCCAAGAAGTCGCAGGCTATTGTTGTTGGAAGCCCCCATTTTATTTCCAAGCTCTCAGATCAAACTAAGCCAGTTATTTTCTTTGATGGTACTCCTATACCTTTCTCTTCTACTGTTAAAAATTTAGGCATTACCATGGATCAAACTTTGTCATGGGCACCTCATATTTCTGAGATCAGCAGGAAACTCTTTGCGTCCCTTCATTCATTGAGGCGTCTGCAGAATTTCCTTCCTCTTCATACGAAGATCATGCTTGCCCGCTCTCTTTTGCTCCCACTACTCGACTACGGTGACGTTGCTTTCCTGGATCTCCGGGGGGAGCTGCTTGACAAGCTGGAGCGCCTACAAAATGTCTGTATCAGGTACATATTTGGTCTCCGCAAGTTTGATCATGTGTCTCAATACCGCGCCCAACTTAAATGGCTTCCGATCCGTCAGCGCAGAGACTTACATGTTCTTTGTCTTCTGTATAATGCCCTTTTTATTCCTTCTTCTCCTCCTTACCTTGCAGAGAAGTTCTCTTACACGGCGGATGGTAGTGGCCATCGCCTGCGGTCTAGTGCGAATCTAGCTCTATCGATCCCACCGCATAGATCGCATGTCTACGATATGTCTTTTGCTGTGCGCGCCGTGAAATTATGGAACAAGTTGTCTCCCGCCCTAAGGCAGACGCAGTCCGTTGCATCGCTCAAGGGGAAGTTGAAGGGATTGTGGCTGTCAAACGAATAATAGGTTGCTGTTTTTGTTGTAATTATGACTATTTCTGTTGAATTTATATATATATATATATATGTATCTATTACGTATTATGTATTATATTGACTGTTTGCCTATCTCTCTCTATTTTGGTTTTTTTTTGAATTTTCATGTGTAATTATTATTGTTAAACTATCCTCCTTGCTTGTTGCTTTGGCTGTCTACCGTTTACATTTGTCTTTAGCACTCATTTACTCAAAGGTTAACTGGAAGAGATCCCTTAAAGGGATAAGTTCGCCTTTGTACATGTATTTCTTTTGTTTTAATGTATTTCTGTTTTTGTGTACAATAAAGTGTTTACATACATACATACATACATAATGTCACAAACATTACCATTGATGTATACCATAGATGTAAGATGGTAAAAAATATACTTATCCGATATCTAAAGTTCAAAATTTTTAACAAATAATTATTGTAATATGCTATACGTGTTACTCAATCGAAAGTATTTTACTTGATTTTATTCTATGCGTTTTTGTGGCTTCATCGAGTGAAAAGATGATGTCAATGGCAAAGAAATCTCTAGGTTTTAATTTTAGGTAACATCGTAAAGATTTTAAGACCTTATTTTACACACTCAATTTCGACTAAATAAAAGACGTACATAATTAACATTAAAATAAAAAGCTTGGGCGTTATTAGACAGGGCGTGATACTGGGTTTTAGAAACTCACTAAAAACCATATTTTCTTGCCACAAACCGATTTCTAAGTTATGTTATGTGGCAGTATGTGGCATTGACACATGTTCTGCCGCACGTCACTTGTAAACGCAGCCTAACCGCTCGTGCCGTGCGACAAATGGGCGACGACCAGCCTTTGTTCCTCTAACGGTTTGATATCATTAAGATTTTTACGCCTCGAATACCGGGAAACAGAGATAAAACTATTATATAGCAAGCGACATGTATTAAGATTAGTCAATTGATAATATTTTATAAAAAAATAGCTATATTTTAAAGTAGCCGATTGTTGCTAATTTCAATATTTATGTTATGGGCAGTGAGTTCAGTAAAATTCAACTAATTGTTAAAAAATCATCATTCATCTTTGATGGGAGGACAGTTCCTCGATTTGTCATGTTTTCTTTCTCTAAAATTTTTCCATAACGATTTTTGGTATTTACATAGGTAACCGAAACCAATGTCAAAAAAACAGCTGGTTTTCATTTCGGGGTTTATTTTTTTCCCGTAAGTTTCCCCGATTACCCTATTTTTTTTTATTCGAAAGAGTATTCTGGTTGGTCTTAAAGTCATATAATATAATTTCGTTTCGTCGACGTTGGTATTTTTATATTAAAAAGCGATTATAATAGCATAATAATATATTTCAGCGCCTTAATTTTATAGCTGCCGTGTCTATTTTGACATTGTAAATAAATGACGATTTTAATTTAAAACCTTGTTTACATTACAATAAGTTTAATGGTTCCTCTTAAAATTCACATTTGTTTAAAATTTCCTAAGTATATTGGTATCATAAATTTGACAATAAAATTCGAAGAAAGCAGATTCTTTACGCAACTGAATCGTAATTCAGAACGTCTGCTAATCAGCGACATCGTCACATTGTTGTGCAATCGAAAACAATTCACAGGAATTTGGAAAGCAGCCCACCTAGAAGTTTATATCTAAATTACTCCAACCGGACACGGAAGACATCAAAATAGTACGAAACCTAATTAAATTTATGGTTGAGATAAAAATCTTCGAATATGGTGAGGATTGTATAATAAAACGATGGAGCGCGTGCCACGATGCGTATGGGCCATTAGACCGGCCAGTCAGGTAATTATCGACTTATTAAATTTCAAAATATACGGTGAAGATATCGGAGATCGATGAAAAAACGCGCGCGTGGATAGAAGATTAACTGCCAGTGGATTAACAGGAAAGATAACTCACTTAACAACACTAGATAGAGTGCAAGTTGCGTTATAGTAGTTTAACAATGCAACTTATGTAACAGGCAACAACTCGTGTGAATGTATTATGAAACTCGCCTTCAGCTCGTTTCATAAAAACACCCCCGTGTTTTGTCTCCTAATTATGTGCCTTTACAAACTCATCATCATATCATAGATTTTATTTTATGTGGATATGACCATGCTACCAGTAACCCACGGAGGGTAATAAGGCAAGATTATTTCAGAATTAATCTAAACATATTCTTTGAGTTAGTTAATGTATAAGTTGTATCATCGCATTCAATATTCATCACTAAAAACATCCTAAATTCAAGCTTGGTTGCAATCAAACTTTCAGTTCCCATTGACCTCCTAATAAAATTCGTGATTTAAAACAATATTCATCGTAAAGAAGATCCGAGTCACTGACCACACGAGAAACTAAACCTTGCGATAATCATACTGCAGATATGTGATTAGCTTACACCTGTCCAGTGTAAAACGGCATAAAAACATACACTTCCTTACAAACTTGCGTCATTTGGTTCGACGAGAGTTCGGGGTCACGAAACGGTCGGTGTTAGACAGAGAGAAAATCTTCCACCCTGTTTTAATACATGGAGGATTGTATTTGGCCGTCCTTGTTTAGCAAACGACCGCAGGCTCCCCGACCGCTATAGTAAACTGTGACCTCACGAAATATGCGCACGATATGATGATTCACTAATAATGAAGAATCGTACACATAGATTTTGTGTTTAATCGTATGTAGGAATGTTTACGATTGGTGCAAACATCAACGCGCAAAGAATTGACACTTTATAACAAAAACTATTTCAAAGTATAAGCTATGCTAAATGACAATGTGACCAACTTGAAAGTATAATTTTTGAAACACCATACATGAAAAAAAATAAACAAGAAGCACGCCGACGATCTGAGAACTGCTCCGTTTTTTTTAAAGTCGGTTTAAAATAAAAATTGCGCACGCCTGTGGTATGAACTGGAAATCGAACTCGGTAACTTTCGGTCGGTCTCAACCATTCAACCAGAGACACGCTGGAGGTACACCTGCAATTGCAGGAGAACACATTTTTACCATATCGAAGTCAGACAAAAATAAGAGTAGTCCGAAAGAGAGGGACAGAGAATTGCATGTGGATGTCAAGTGAACTCTATAAAGTGTCTAATTTAAAATTTCATAGTAATTTACTATTTTAATGTAATGAGAACCGCTATTTGTATCTTAATGTTCGTCTGTCTAACCGGCAAAAGGCCACACAAGGCCACAAAGCTTTCAAGATAAACTTTCGACCGCCTTTATTACTTTTATTAAGCCATCATTTACATTAACATATTAAATTAGTATTTGTTTACGATTGTACTGGATTCTTCGCTTTTTAACATCGACTAAATCAGACATAACTGCACATCTGCATATCAAGCTCTCCTAACAAATAAAACTCATAATCTCTTTTCCAAATGTTATAGACGTTCAAATCATTAGAAGACTCAAATAGAATGATAGCAACCGAATGAATATAGTCGAGCTATATCACGATTCGATTATAATTTATAAATTACTAAATTATTGTAAGATTAGCTTCATACTTTCTCAAAATGCTCAATACTGTTTGCTAAAATTAAGAATTCCTTTTACTATTTAAAACTGCTGGAAGATCATTAGATTAGCATAATTGAAAACAACAAGGTTAAAAACAAGCTATATGACCTAGTAGATCAAGACTAAAAGAAGGTAAAATCTCTGATAAGCAAATAAGTTTGCTTAAACCAGGCCTTCTAAATTTAGACGCAGCAATGTATTAAACAATCCGTTTTACTATTTTGCTCCAATAATTGGACAATCTTTGAATCTAATATACATCCTCAGCAATATCAGCATTCAAATCAACGTTAAAAAGGAACGAAGGGTTTCTGATCTAAAGAAATAAGTCAAACTCTCTGCAGGTGAAATCTTCTCAGGCATTATAAACTTGGTCGCTGAGAGTAATGCACGGCATGTATATTGGTTACTAGTACGTTCAAACCCGTTCCGAGCGTGCCCTCTGTACCGCGTATAGCCCCATAGTTTCACTTTACATTAAACCGCTTCGAGCATCTTTTGCTGATACTTTAGGAAACTCAGTAGGTAATATCTGAATTGATAATTTAGTCATAAAATATGAGGAATAAACATTAACAATATTCGAAATAAAATTACTATCAGTTAATCATATGCCCAAACATGTTTAGTAGAAGGTGTAGGATGTGGCAGGAAGCTACGAAGACAATTCTCGAGAATCTATAACATTGAAAAAATTACTTTGTACTTACTATCGCAGGAATTGCATATATTATTTCATAACAAAAACAACACAAATACTTATTAAAAAAGCTTACTTTGTACTTATTTATTATTGTCTTCTAATCATTACGATATGCAGCAAACTAGATGCAAAATACAAAAAATGGTTCATGCTAGAAATTTAGGGATAATGAAGCAGCAAGAACGGATTTTCCTGATTAAGGGCTCTTGTAAGTCAAGGATTCTTGTAAATTAGCTTAATGTATAATAATACACGGCCCCAAAGATAATCATAAAAATACTACGACAAAATACGCATTAACACCAACAAAACAGCATAAAAGATCCCCAATATTTCATTAACATCACACGTTGTAAAGGAATTAGCATCGGCCGCGGTCAGATAAATCACCTGCATAGTTCGTTACCGCCCGCGCTCCGCGGGGGTCCGGCTTCGATCCCGACCGCTATAGGTGTAGGTGATTATTTTGACGTGCACACAGTGTCGTGTTGCGGCTGATAAATTGTGGTTCTGTATGATTTCTAATTCTGTATGTTGATCAATATTTTCTTATAAGAACATTTCATTGCTAACAAAGAAATGCAAAACGATCTTTTTTTCTTTTGCTGCTTCGATATCCTTTTGCTGCGTTTTCACAACCAAATTACAGTCGTCTGTAATCAAAGTGGCCGAGTTTTGATTAATGCATGAGATATTTTTATAATAAATAATTACGCCTCCGGAAATAAATAAGTTATGATCGAAAAACCTAACAAGGAATATACGACGTATATATTTCAGAGCCACGATTAGCACACAAATTGTGCAAAAGACCGGACCTTGAGACAAAACAAGCGTTTTATTATGATCATTTGATACCAAGTTTATACCGCTGAATAATTTGTAGAACAATCGTCGATTAAGTATAATTCAGTATTTTAGACTGTTATGACTTCCCAGCAGTAGGGTGCCTGACATTACTAAATCCACTGAAGGAAATGGCCAAGAAAATCACGCCATTCGCAGTAAAATATGCAAGAATTTAAATAATGGTACAGAATCTTTTGTGGCATTAGAAAAGCGGTTGAAGACATTCCACGGCTCAACTGGTTTGTTAGCGGATGCATCGAAAACTATTCTTAATTTTGTTGTGTCCAGTGATGAGAATGGGTTGTTGAGTGTGGTTGGTGTTTTCGATTCCGCACCCATGAGATGAAGGCGTCACTCAAATTTTAAAAAGTTAATTATCGAATATTTTCACAGTGGACTGCAGTCCTGGACGATACATCATCTCGGGAGAGTATAAATCATAGCATGATTGATAGTGGTGTATATCTCACGCTCGTACGCTAGCTCCTTTTTTAATCCGACACAAATGATTTTACACTTTGATTCCTTTTTGTAACGCCATTTCGCTTTGGCTTTACGAGGTATTCGGATTGGTTTCTGGCTGTGCATTATTGTACTTACATATATTGTGCTTTATATAGTCTACTGGACAGAGAAGTGTTAAAGGAATCTCATGTGGATTTCCTAGATGCTGTAAAATTGTGAGTATATGTTTTTTGCGAAGTGATTCTTACTTTATTGCTGAGTCTCGTTTGAAATACGTTATTGGAGTGAACAGCAACAGCTGTTCTTGTATATCCTGCATTTTCAAATAATGTGTTTAAACCTATAATAGATCTTACTTAAAAGGGTCAAAGGTTTCTGTGCCAGTTATTCGCATAAATCCACAATAGATGGCCTCGTTGAAATCTCCATACAACATTAAGTTAAATTGAATATTTATTCCATTCTACCGTTCAATGTTTACAGAGAAAACTTATCAAGTTTCTAGCGCGCATTCAAGCAGCCCTTTTCCCATATTTGGCCCTTGTTACAAACGACCAACTAGCCTAGTAATTACTATAGGAAACTAAACTCTAAATTCACGGTAGAAGGTTTCAACTGTCGAAGGAATTAGGGTGTTGGTTGAACTTGTTCTTACTATCGGCCGTTTGAGCTTTACCTGAACCTTTCTATAACAGATTAGCGCGATTCCTATTGTAGTTGAACCTCGATTCATATGCAAATTTGGACAAAACGTGCGGAAATATAATTAGCTTATGACGCCTGCACTATCGGCTTAGGGGCTGCCTTGACCGTGCAAAACCGGTATTTGTTGATGTAATTAATGTTTACACTGGACAGTAACTTTTGACCACTGGTATGCGAAAAGTGTGAGAAATGTCGGTAATTTACATATTCGTGACTCTTGTATCAGAAAGTCTGGACGCATTCATAGAAAGATCCTGATTTTGATGAGCTGTGTTTATTACGACAATTATCATAATATTTTTCTTGGAATTAAGTGTCATCATCAGAGTTGACTTTTAACGGGTTCGTAGTAAACTCGTACGTGTTCTGCACGTTTACTGAAGCAAAGTGTTATTTATTGATTTCTTGAGTAAAAAATATACGTTCAGTTCAGTAGATTCAATTGTTGGTGTGTATAATCATTCTTATCATGAGTTTCAATACAAATACTTGCTGTCAAAGTCACCCCTAGTCTGGTGGCAAAATAAGTCCTAGTTGCACATTGTCCGTCACTTCCGCTAATCCACGGCTTCTGACCAACAGGGTCAGGGCAGTATTGGGGCATTTTGCGGCGTGGGAACGCTCCACACCGACTCACGCGCGATGCTATCTTTATGTCAGACGCGGCTAGTAAGACTCAGTTTTCCCAGAAAGAGGGCCATAAAATCCGGCCCTGGAGCGTCATACGAAACATGTCACAGTTATTATGCTTAAAAAAGATAATATCTTACGGTTGTGACGCGGCAAACAAAGTGGATAGGGTAAGACGCGCTGATATTGGTCAATAAGTGAGAATAGTGTTAAAATAAATAAATAAATATCAGACAACCTCACATAAATCAACCTAGTCCCAAATTAAGCTCAAGAAGGCTTGTGTTATGGGTACTAGACGACGATATACGTACTTATATAGATAAATATATACCTACTTAAATATATAGAACAGCCATGACCCAAGCACAAATATTCGAGTTCATCACACAAATATTTGCCCCGGCCGGGATTCGAACCCGGGACCTAAAATATGATGGATCATTAGTATACTACTGCTGAATTTGAATAAAAGAGAAGGATAGAAGAAAAGAGGAGTGTGCAAATCTGATCGCGGTCGGCCGTTGTCAATAAGCGGGTTGAATCGTCAATATGTCTGACATCCCGTCATTGTTAGTAAGTTCTGTTTTTCTAGCTACGGATATCAGTGGTCTACTTGTTGCAGTGTTTTTTTTTATCAGTGTTATGCTCTTTCACGGCTATAATATGCATAACGATATAAGAATTATCATTAATCCAATGTTCTGAGTCTCTATGTAACAATAACAAAATGCTGCTGTGCGTTGATTATCCTAAGTGAAAAACAAAAACTGAAGTGTCAATTACTAGGCAGTTTACCCCACAGAAGACGCGTAAACATAGTGATTTTGATACGATTACCTTATTAGATTAATGCGTGCATACAAAGTGTTTTCCTTAATTTGTTTGTTTCTATCCGTCTTCTCTCGTAATTCGGTCAAGTGCTTTAGATTTTCTCATCGAATGGTTTTTTTTTTTCAAAATGTTGTCAAGTACTTTTGCATCGAGTAAACTGACCACTCATTCCTATTACTTTGCATTTCACACGGTCACGCAATCAATGTTTAGCAAACGGGTCTAATGGGACGGTCAGTTGGTCAACAAAGGTCAACAATGACCACACCTGGCCAAAGACACCACCCTCGGGACGGTCGACCGCTTCCTTTCATGACCTTTGTCAAATATAGGCGTACTCTGGGCTACTTTAAATAAAAGACGCAAACATTGCCAAATTTCTGCATTACAAAAGGGCTTAAGTTGAAGAGAAGGCTCAAGAGGTTGAATTCATTTTGGTTTGGGGTTGTTCCTGGGAATCGTATGATGATTTTGACAGCTCTGTGGGCTTGCAGTGTTGCATTGTGGACGGTTTCCGTTGTGTTTACGCTTGGATTAAGGAAATATGCGGGAAGACAGCGGATTAGGTGGACTTCTCGGTCAAACTATTAATAAGTAACGGTTTTTGAAGAGAACCCCCATCGGACATCGTTTCTCGCATATTAAATGCAGCTCGTTTGTGGTTTTTTTTAGGTGTATTTTTTTTTAACTGCCTGATACGAATTCATGAAAACTTGTCAAACTCAATTTGATATTTTATAAATAATAAACCTTTTTAAATAATTTCTAAGGAGAAATACTTTTAGGAAAAAAGGTACAGTATGAGCATTGGTTTAGTTATTGGGGATACATAAACTATATTGCAAAAGTTTAAAAACCATTCCATCGTGCCTTTAAAACAAAGATCCGATCGATACGTTTTCAATTTCCCCATAAATCACTTCCCCATCAAAATTCATCTCGAACTCGAGGGAAAAAATCGGAAGCGATACGAGGAATCTTTCTAAATGACCGGACCAACACAAAAAGTTATTAAGATATAACAAACAATGTGGCCGTGATGGATGTGCTTCAGACAAAAGGTGTACCAACCATTGTTCAAACTGACGCCCAAAGGGCTTTTGTAGATAACATTTTATGCACTCTAATATTAATAAACCAGTTTAATGTGTTTAATTAATCAATCGTTGTTTGCATTGTCTGAGTTTGCATGAAACATGGGAAGCTATCGCGTGATTGACAATACTAAACTGCATTACAACGTCCGTCATGCAATTTTTATGTAGATGATACTATCTGTATTATCCTCTTTCAAAATTTCAATGTTTATTAAGAAAAATCCTCTAACAGATCCTATTTTTATTCCTAACGATAGTTAAATTTACTGTTAAGTACATTTTAAAAGCTTAGTCATTTCTGTGAGCATTATACGATATCGCTTAACAAAGGTTGACCGTATCTACAGATCAACTCCACAATTAAAAGTATTAGTAGCACATTTCAATAGGTTCTTTCAAGCTCTTAAAACGCTGAACTGTACCGAAAACAATGCTGAGAAAAAAACATAAAAGAAGCGTCAATGCATCTCCGTTCAAGTCTGCTATCTAAGACGATTAGAATCAGTACAAAGAGGCACACTTTTACCCCGTGCAAGTGTAGCTTGAGTCTATAAAATAGTGCATAACGCTTCGTAATAAAGATTATGTGTTATCTTAGAGTCGTCATTAAAAAAAGAGCCTGCATCTTTGTTGACAGCAAACAAATCGTTTGAGCAAAATACAGGGTACTTTTGTTGGGGTCGAAAGGGTGCTTAAGGGTGGAATGGAGAGCAGCGGGTTACCGTGTCCTTTCCGGGTGAGGTAGGAAGTGTGAATGTGGGTCCTTATGGCGGTAATAAAAGGTGTCCAGTTACTTGTGGTGTCTGGTTATTATGGGAGCGAGCGTGTCAAAGATGTAGCTATTGTGAAAATATTTTAAAATGTTGATTGTGCTCGATTTCACTCGAATTTGGGAATCTATATGCTAAGAAGAAATAATTAAATGATTTAGATATAAAGGCAGGTGAATGAATGTCTTATAATTCTTATAAATGAAGAAGATTTACTAAACTTTCATAACCGGACATTTTAGGTTCTAAAATTAGCCATTTACAAAAAAAATCAAACTTGCGAAACTTTCCACTTAGAAAGATTTCAGTTAATTCTCAGAAGTACGAAATTGCAAACGGTGTTGACACATTCATTCTTTGTTGTCTCAAGAAACAATTAAATTTAAAATTAACATAAGGTTTTAAATCGGTAAAAGTACTCCAAATCTCGCGCACAATAAGGCTCAGGAATCCAGACAGGTGTACGCATCAAGTGTAATGTTGCTCCGCGGGTGGCTATGACCTGCCCACCTCCATGCCCTTCGGCCCGCTTCCTTTACGATGGGTCGCGTTATCTCCTAAATTGTGAGCATTATTGTCTGCGTCGTACTTAATTCCGTTAACGAGGTCTTGAAATCTCTGGGGTTACTGTTTTTAATGCGACACATGTTTTTGGTTTGAATTTTCGAAGGCTTCTTTAAATTCTGAGGTAAAGTTAATATTTTAATGTGAAATTTGGGACCGTGTTCTAAGTAATGTTTTGTTTCAACCGAGAAATATTTCAATGCTCATCTATTTTTCATTTGTTTTAAATTCGTTTAATATGCTATTAAAATATTCTCCAGTTTTATCACCCGCTTCCCTTTTTTATTTTATATACTAAGTACGGTTTTATGAGTCGTAACACGTGTATCGTTATTTAAATCTAACGTAACTGATTTTATAGCTACAATGTTACCAGTCTTCAGCGATGTCTAATTGTTACTGTGTTAGTATTTTGGACATTTTATTCTCTCCGATAACTGATTTTATAGCTACAATGTTACCAGTCTTCAGCGATGTCTAATTGTTGCTTAGTTAGTATTTTGGACATTTTATTCTCTCCGATTTGGCTACTGTATTACTATTCAAGTGTTATTCCATAACTTTTACCGTTGCTAACTCCCTCAGCAGCCTGAGCCGTGCCATCGTTTGACCCGCCAATTGTATGAACAAAGTTGATCAATGGGCTGTTAAAGTCGTAAGCGATGTCATAAGCTGTCATGGCTCATTCTTGTGTAGCCTTGACACGACAACCATTTACGCATTTGGTACAGTCGAGAGTATAACTGTCACTTTTCATTAAATTTGCTATATGAATGTGAATTCTGGAATCTCATATTGAAATATTTGTTTTTATACTATAAACAAATGTTTTATGTGTAATATTTTAAGTTACATATTAGTTATAAATGAATAATATATTTATTTCATTATAAAGAAATATATAAAAACATTAAAATAGGAACTATAACTAAATAACATTAAAAAAGATCGGGACCCCGTGGTAAGGTACCCAAAACGCAGGCAGCATTCCCGCGTTGGATAGCAATGGCCAACCTTTGCGCGAGAAAGCTGCCCGCGCGTGGATCGCCTGTCGCCTCCCGCAAGGGCCGCAAGCGCTTGCTGACACATTTGACCAGGCGGCGTGCCCCGGGCCCCACGAGCCGAGTGTCTGGACGCCAAACGCCACAAACTCGTACTGGGCGCCGAGACAACTATATTTGGCCACCTTCGAGTGCTCCCGGGCGTCCGCCGCCGCACCAGCTCTTTTGCTGGTCGCCGAAAGGTAGGACGCCGCCAGCGTATCAGCGCAAGTGGCATCCCAAACCAACGCGCGGCCCATTCTCCACGGGATCAACGACATCCCGTCAGGGCGCTTTCCATCGTCCCGGATGATATGGGGTTCCAGGACCGCGGGGACGTTGGCGCTGACAAGTGCCCTTCTCAGGATGTCGTTGAGTGCGGCGTGACGAGAGCGGCGGCCGGCACCCGAAGAACAGACGAGGCCATACTATAATCATCTTTTATACTATTATTCTTTTATTGAAAATAAACACCTATTATTATTCACTAATAAGATAATATAGTTCTTGGCTTATGGCATTGACTGTACATTGAAACAGTTCTGGTTTCACTTCATTAGGATCTGTTCCTGTATTAATATTCTCAGATTCTTTGCCATCTATATCATCAATCACATCGCTGTCTTTAAAACAATAACCCTCTATATTAATTCCATCGTAATAATACGCTATTATGGCTCATAACTTTATATTAACATTGATCGTCAACAGTTAGTTAGAGTTGCCCTTGGGCAGATCGCCTAATGACTTGGTAAGATTGATGATTTCACTAATTACGCTAGTGACAATGAATGCATCATAAACTCAGCTATTGGCTTATTTTTCTATCTATTCTTATGATAGATATGTTACATTGCTTACGAGATCATTTAACATAGAAAAAACCTCTTTTTGACCACAAAGAGGAGGATAATACATCAAAGTCAAGGGCCCAGTATGAGTATGACACACTTAAATACGAGACTGTTTTACAAATTTTGTTGAAGCATTAAAAAAACAGTACCGAAAGGATTTCATCATTATTGAACAGAATCAAATGTTGAAACTTTTTTTGTGATACTGCATTTCCTATTTGTATGATATGCGAAGGATAAAATATAAAGCCAAAATGTTTATGCAATCCACTGAAACCCAAGTGGGAATCAAACTCCTGACGTCTACTTTACCGGTGTTGTGTGCAATCATCGATTGATTGATTGTCATCATCATTGTTGTTTTTTTTCTAGCACATTATTAGCGATCATTTTTAGGAGTAGACAGGTCATCCAACCGTATAATATAATATATCGCGTCGTAAAATAAACTATAAATATAGTCACTTCTAGAAGCAATTAAATTTACGATGACGGGCCTTATAGGTATGTTACCTACATACTCGTAGGCAATAAATGACAACTTATTACATGCATAGTACTACAGAGTAAGGTTAAGTACCAGCAAACAAAAAAAAAGCTTCAGTAACACGAGTATTCAATGCTTCTTTATTGGCCTATATGTCAGTAAAAAAAGCGTAGGTATGATCATGAATCATGAACTATATCTTGGCAATTTGAGGACTTACGATAGCAAAACTGGTTTCTGTATCGTGTAACTAATACATTTTAACCCCCGACGAAAAAGAGGAGTGTTATAAGTTTTTCATTTTATGTGTATTTGTCGCATCGTAGCTCTTACACGGATGGACCTATTAAAGTGCGTTTCTTTTTAATCGAAAGACTTGTCTGTCGAAGATTGTTCTTAGGTATGTTTGGTGGAAATAGGAGCAGTAGTGTTAATAATTTACAGTTTTGTAGTTTGTTCAGTTTTAGTAGCATTTTCTATATCATTCTTTGAATAAGGGTCAAAAGGGAGAAAACTACTTGGGTTGGGGACTTTCATATTTTGAATTTAGTTAAGTACCTATCTAAAATTCATCGAATGTTAACGCAAATGGATAATCAAAGTGTCAAAAACCTAACTAGGTGTTTTGTGTTAGGTACGTTGCGGGATGAATTACCATGTTGAAATGAAATCTTCAGTAAAGTTAATTTGACTGTATTTCCGGATCCGGATTGAAATATCGAACTATCGGATCAAGTCTGAAACATCGTTGACCATAAGTTTTATTGAATTAAGAAATATTTGCCTATCTTACAATTTGACCTAACTTGCAATGGCAAAATAAAAATCGATTCTACTTACCTAAACGTTAAACCTATGGTCGACGATTTTTGGTCGACTATATAACTTCATAGAACAGCTGGTCGTGCAGGAAAACATGGAAGAAACCTGGACTGATCAGATAAAATCAGCGATAGGAAACTGCGTATCTGACTGCGCTAGACATTCTCCCAACAGAGAGGGATGGCGGGAGAACTGTGTCCGCCTCTACCATCAACGTGGACGTCTATATGTGACCGCAACTGCTCTGCCAAGAGCGAAACGACAGAGAAGAGAAGTGTATATTTACAAGACATAAAACTCGACTCACCTTCTCGTCTCATGCCCATTTTGAGGCATTTTCTGAGCCTGCAGTACTGGCACTGGTTTCTATGGTGTTGGTCGATGGGGCAGTTTCTGTTGCCTCGACAGGAGTACGTCAGGTTTCTTCTTACAGACCGTTTGAAGAACGATTTGCATCCTGTGAACAAAAAATGGCTTTTAAAATATAGAATTTAGTTGATAATACAGACTAATATTCTAATGTAAGAAACTCTAGACGCAAATGTTTACATTTACAAGCTATATTCAAACCCACGTCTCCACGGCTTTTCGGGCCAGGCGGTTGAACTTCCAATTCAATCGAAGCCGCTAGCAGAAGTAACGAACGTTTTTCAAGTATTTGCTGCATTTCTTATAATTATAATATGCCTTTACATATATAGGGTATCATCGAAGCGCCATCTACAGTAAAGATTCTAACTCTAGAAACAAAACAGTTAAATGATAGATAATCTGCAATAAACCCATCAGGGAGCACCTGTACGTCTAGCATAACTTTGACACGCGACTGTTTTTCGCGCGACAAATACTAGCTGTCACTTTCCTTTCAAACACCCGCGAGCAAGAGAGGAGATGTTGATCGCGCGACAAGCTAAGTCGCGGCAAGATATGCTAGCCCTGCTGAGAAAACCCCCGGCAGATTATCATCATACTTATCATTTTATTTTACTTGAATAATCAATATTTATATCTATCTCTATCGTGAAACCAGTTTCGGAATCAATCAGGGCATTTATATTATTCACCAATGAAAACCATACTTCAGCAATAATCACTTGTTAGTATGTAGATATAATGTTATTAGTAGAATCATCATAAACAATAAATCACTGGCTACTCGGTATTTAATTCGACTATTCGTATGGAAGAATCGAAACTAAACGAATAAAACAGTTAAAATACCGTCTTAACGAGCTTAAGACAGTTAAGACCACTCTCATGAATATTATTATGCGTACAAATTAGAATAAGAAACAATTTCTGTTATACAACGAGTCCAAATACTGCGACAAATTTAAATAATCCCTTCATAAACATTTAGATGCTTATGCTCAAAGTAGTAGGGACCAAATTGGAAATTCTAAGTCACCAATTTCATATCTATAGAAATAATTTGATTTTCATCACAAAAATTATACTGATTCAGAACGTTGTAAATTAAAAAGAAAACGTCATAGGAATCGTAATGTGACATGACGTCATTAACTTTGACATGGTTATGGGCCAAATCTGCTCTTGCTGACATCGTGACACAAGTAGCCATAGAACTTCTTTTTAATTTAACCAACTGGATTCTTGTCAGAGAAAATTACAAAGTTTTTTATACCAGTAGCATTGGCTCTGTCATCTAACAGTTCACCAACACTACCCACGTAACAATCTTAGTTTAAAATTCAGCCACCAGTTTTAAATAACTTTGTTATGCTTTAACAAAAACGGGCCAGATTCTCGCGTGATTCTCGATCATTAGAATTGATATTAATTTTATTGTAATTGAGTTTGTTAGGAATATCGGATTCCAAATAGGATGTGATCGTTTTGTAAATTAAGTTGTTAAGTTATTACATTGTTTGTTTAAAAGCGGTCATCCGTTTCATTTAACGGTTTTGTTGTAGAGATTGTATGGTTGCGTTTGCCTTTATGTTCTGTGGTTTTAACGTTGACTAGTGATTAATCAAATAGGATAGTAATCAGAAATATTATTTACGCTTTTGATTAAATAATTGTAATTAACTTCTTTTCTATGAGGTAAGTCGACAAGCAACATTCACGAGTATTATATTTGATAATTTTCAACAAATAATTACATTACCCCTGGTCACCACTCAGTTAAATACATCCGGAAAAGTGGACAACAGCAGCAATTGAGTGGGTCTCTCAAGATGGATTCTGGACCAGAGCGAAAATGAGATAATAGCAGAAAGAAATTATGGTAGGGATGGTAATGTCAAGTAGTATATGTATATTATAACAATAACACATTTTAAAGAAATAAATAAAATGAATATTGAATAGGGTTTATTTTGCTCATAAAGTCATTTAACAAATTATCTTTGCCAACAGGAGTGAACACATTTATTAAAAAAATACGTTTGCTTTCAATGAAGCAAACATATTTTTAGCTTTAATAATGCAGTAATGAGAGTGATCATGCCTTTAAAGATGGTGCAAATCCAGACATTTTCTCTTATCGATCGCACGCTAAAAGGTATCATGTAATGTAAAAGCATTTCTGCGACTGCAAGCAAAACTTTAAGAAATATGCTTTGAAATACGTTTATTTTATAGTAAAAGATGCATTCCTTCGACAACGGGTAGCGGCTCGATACGCGTAGCCGCGATAAAGGCAGGATGCACGCTTAGAATGCATTGGTGCATCTTGCACTTGTTGTCTATGCTTTTGTGAAAACAAACGCTATAACTACGTTTAGTTTAGATAGGATATTCAACTTTACTTATTGAATGTTTTTTCACGTAGCCAACTTCCGTTTCAAATATAAATATTTATCCATATTATTTGTGATTTTAAATGGGATCGTTACATTTTCATAGATAGACGTGTTTTTGGCAACAAACACGTATTTTTAAACTCTAACGATGGGACAAGTAGGAATTAAGAGCCTGAACCTACGCGCTGATTCGACAAAACTTCGCAATATCTACATGATTTAATAGAATAAATAAATCATGATATCTAGACTTTGACTTCATTATTTTTGCAATTAGCAAGTCCGTGGTTTAAAACCACGGTTGCCACCAAAAGTCCCAACTCTAGTCATTGAACAGATAGGTGATAGAAGCACATGTGAGTAAGGGTGAAGCTCGTCTGAGCATCATTTTTTGAGTTGTGAGTCGCGTAGTTTCGGCCTTGCAATACATCAGGTCACGTTACGCAATGTATG
This sequence comes from Apotomis turbidana, assembly GCA_905147355.2. NCBI lineage: Eukaryota > Metazoa > Arthropoda > Insecta > Lepidoptera > Tortricidae > Apotomis > Apotomis turbidana. The sequence continues at coordinate 19,497,926 of LR990289.1, read as the reverse complement.
AAGCGACCGAAACTATGACTCACAACTCAAAAAACGACGCTCGTTTGGCTTTTCACTAACATTAAACCGTACAACCATAATTTTCAGTTCGATTTCGAAACTCGCGCATATTTGTACCGCGCAGTATTAAAGCGTCCAGCTTCTGAATGTACATAGCGAGTCCTCGTTTTCTTTACTCGTCTATGGTTTTAATATTGTCGTAAAAGCACGTTGCCGCACGGTACCCAATTACTGCTATCGTTGGGAATATCTGCAACAAATTGTATTCCGCGACGATAAGGGTTCAACGACCTCCGTAACAATGCCAGATCTTCGGAGCAGGAGTGGTTGTTTTAAAGATAAAGGGGTGGTACTAGGAAGTGTGCATCCGTGCAGTTTCAGAGAAGGAAATTGAGCAGTGAAAGCAGGGCGCTAATTCGACTGTACTTTGAGATATCGCCAAATAAGCGAATACTAACCAGTTAAAAGCGATATTTGCAATTCGAGATGCTCAAAGTGACATTTCAGGTAAGTTTCCGATCAAGTTTAGTGTACGCCTGATATCTATGGCGTCGCATAAAAATGAGGCGCAAACTTAATGCGGTCGGCTTGGCGAACTAGTGATATGCTAGGTATAGCGCCATTTCAGGGATCTCTCCAAGATATCAGAGAGACGTATCTGGAGTGTTTCTTTTAAAGTTAAATGGGTGATAGAAGTGTGCATCCATGGAGTTTGTGAGTGTAGGTAAAATGAAAGCGCGACGAGTTAAACATAAGTAGAGAACAGCCGAAAGTGGAGTAGGAGTAGATGACATTAGGGGAGACGTACGTCCAATACTAGACGAATACTTAAGCTGATGAGGATGATGATGAAAACAGAGTGGCAGAAAGAAACTGACTTCAACATGATCTAACGGAGAGATCAGGTAACAAGGGGAATAATTCGTATAATATAACACGTAAGTTAATTAGAACCGATTCCATTATAATAATTTTAACCTTTACTTCCGATAAATCCAGACTGACTTTAGTCAAACTTAAGCAACCGGGCTTTGCGGTCGCAATTAGTACTTGTACACATAGTATAATGTATAGTCCACTATTTATCACTTTACACCATTTTGCCCTTCACTTTCTCAGAAGCTAGCAAAAAGGCTATTAAGTCATCAGGCGATGTAGGTTAGGAGGCGAAGACACCACATCTTTTAGCGATATGCCCTATTCGAAGCGACCGTTAACCGTTTTGATTATATATATGACATTTTTGTAGAAGTCTGTTAGAAGTTTATTCGATCGGAGGACTAAGGTGAAAAAAAATGCTTTCAATGAAAGGAAATTTCTAGGACATGAAATTTTATAGAAATTTCATTTCATCGAAAACATTTTTTTTCTGAAACCATAAAGAATATTGGAATTTTATAACGCAAACCTAACGTAACCTACTTTAAACCATGAATACAAAGATCAAAGCTTAAAGAAAAAATTAAAAAGGAGCTACCTGGTGGAAGGGACCGGGAATCGAACCCGGTACCTCTGAATTACCGGTCCAGCGCGTTAACCACTTCGCTGGACCGGTAATCCAGAGGTACCGGGTTCGATTCCCTTTGTATTCATGGTTTAAATAAAAATTGTGGTGTACCCACATTAAAAAATGAGACATTACATGTTTCATAAAATTATGTAACCTACTTTAACTTGAAAAATGTATGACTTCCGAGGTAAAATATATCTATGAAATGAAACATCGGTAAAGTGTTTTTCTATAAAAGAGGTCCCACATTTTCACAGTTGGGAAATTGAAGGTTTTACCGTACGTAACGGGTGTAACGAATATTCGTATTCGCAAGTTTTTGAATATTCGCATTCGTATTCGTAAGAATATCTGCGAATATTATGCGAATATTTCTTAAATGAATAAACAAAAGATAAAGACTGCTAAACGTGTCATATTTGTATGGGTTTAAATATGCCTACAACTACACATTACTACCTACGTTATTTAATTTTATTGGCTACGTTATTTATTTTATTTAAGAATATACGGTGTCCCACTGCTGATGTTGGGCAAAGGCCTCCCTCAATTTTTTCCACGTGTCCCGGTCTTGGGCTAGTTCTTATGGAAGACATTCGGGTCCTCTCGTCTCCGTCGAGATCAGCGGGGACGCCGCACTCTATTTGGTGGGACCCACGTGGTAATCAGTAGTCACATTAACTGGGACCCACGTGGTAATCAGTAGTCACATTAACCCCCCCAGTCCTCTGAGATGCAACGTTTTAAGCAAATTACATGAATTTCCCAAGAAACTAAAAAATTTCAAGCTAGTTTCTTCGCTCTTTGTTCCGTTTGATTTTTTTACTGACAAAACTGACTGGTAGAGAATGCCCAATGGCATTAAGTCCGCCTTTTGTACGATCTGTTTCTCATTTGTGCAATAAAGATTAAATAAATAAGTATTCGCATTCGCGAATTTCCAAAAATCAACATTCGTTGCACCCCTAGTACGTACATAACTAAATGTAAACATAGAGAAACCATTATTTAAAGGTTAAATTTTACAACGTAGTTTAAAAGTTGTGGACAGATTTGTTTTGTCTACAATTTGATTAGCTAATTTACGACTTATGTCTGTACGTTTCTCCGATTGAAACTGAATAATAACTTATTTTCTTGTCAGTTCAAACGCAATTAAAACTATTTTCGCGGCACGTGTCTTCAATTAATTACAAATACTCAGCTATTCTGTTTTTATTGATTCCAACATTCCGCGGTGATATCATTAGTCCTTACAAGTGAGTGGAGCCATATTCGTCCAATTTTCTTTTTACTGCACAGCCATTAAACACCTGGCAGTAATGATGGCTATTACTGCACACTATGAATTATCAGAGTCATAAAGTTGGTGCGTAGTTGCGTAAATACAAGGACGCGCGCGTAATGGTTCCATCTTTTTGTGAGATATGAAGGTAGAATGCGACACATGGCCTAATTCCATTGTTATTCACATATATCTATTTATTGGCCATATCACGGTCAATATATGAACGCTATAAAGACGTCCGAATAAAACATATCCAACTGCAAACCAAGGGCTTAATTTAGTTGACATCGATATTCCTATAGATATTAAAGCGATATATCCGTCATATTATGGATAGGATGGTACTGACGGGAGGTTATTTTCAAATATATGCCCTGGCCCGGATTCGAACCCAGGATCGACGGCTCAGTAGACAGGTGCACTAAAAACTGCACCAACCGCGTCGTCAAAATATAGCATTGATTTTATAAACTATGTATCAATAAGTAACACTTTTGTATAATAAAGAGGTTTAAAACAGTGATAAAGTAATTAATAGTGCCTGTAGAGTGGTCAATTACACAAGTATTTCTTTATGGCTGTGGTGGCCTTGCATATAGCTTCTAGAAGAGATTTTTGTTCCATTTGCTATAGGATTTATAGCCTTATGAACAAGATATTAAAGTACTCTGGGATATGACATGTTTGTAAACTTCACTTTCATTTATGAGACATGTAGTGCGAGAGACGTACAATTTAAATCAATTTGAACGTCTTCAGTACGACAATTTATTCCATTTTTTGTAATTATTATGAATTATTTAATAGGGTGGTTATTGATAGGAATTCTGCAATAAAACGATGAAACCTGACTTTTGCAGGTAAGTTAAAGAAAAAAACTTTACGAAGGGGTGAGGGAAAAAACTGTTTTTTTTTTGTTTTGTTTTATGTCTATGGCCACAAAACTTTCTAGCTCATCATATCTAGAACTGAGTTTTTTTGCTATATTTTTACTTAAGCCAAGCCATCATAAGGTGACTTCACTACTACGATTGTCTGTAGGTAATGCAAAGTAAAATTTTACAAATGGGACATAGCCAGTTAAACAACTTAGCCCTCCATATATCTAAGCGTATACCTATATGTGTAGTCGGAACGTAAGGGTGTGTCCCCACCGAAACGGAGCAGAGCGGAATCAGCGGAATACATCAATCACCTGAGTTGACATCTGTATATCTCAGCTCCGCTTCATAGTCATAATCATCATCATCATTTATTCACAGAATATATGGTACATAAGATGGTATAACATAAAACATTTGATCCTTATATGTTCGGCCGTTATGCCATGTGAAAATTTAATTTATGAAACTTATTCTTTAGGTAGCATTATTATTGATTATTTATGTATGTATGTATGTGAGCACTTTATTGTACATAAAAACAAGAAAAACACATTACAAAAGAATAAGCATGTACAAAGGCGAACTTATCCCTTTAAGGGATCTCTTCCAGTTAACCTATGAGCAAATGAGTGCTAAACACAAATGTAAATGGTAGACAAACCAAGCAACATGTACATTTATGTTTATATAAATTTAATTGAATGGATATTTTTTTATTAGATTAGGATGTACACTTATTACAGTCTATATTTTAGTATTCTTAATGCATGCAGAATAATAATAATGTTATCATATCAACAGTACTGGTTTTAAATACAACTATTACGGACCACTCCATGATATTTTTAAAACTATCTAAATTAAATATCATACAAAACTGCCAAAAAACTAAAACTGTAACAGACTTTGAAAAAGCAATATGTAGTCTACATGAAGAAAACCTGTCCGAATTACTCTCATTTACTGATCCCAACAAACTCACAGAAACTTTAATAAGTAAGATAAAAATATGTCTTATAGAAAATACCATCACTACTCCAATTTCCAGAAAAAATCGCATTCTTAAACCCTGGATAACCTTGGGCATCCTACGTTGCATTAGGAACAGAAATAATATGCAGATGAAATTACGCTCTGATCCTGAAAACATAACATTAAAAATAACGTACAGACGATACAGAAACTATTGTAATAATTTAATAAAAAATTTAAAACGTGCTTATGATAAGGAACAATTAAATAAAGCTAACGGTAATTCGAAGGCGTTATGGAAATCTATAAACAAAATTACAAACCGCAAACCAAAAAAATCTGAAAATGATGAACTATTATATATTAAAGATACTCCCCTTGAATCTGTTAATGCAGTAAATAACTATTTTGCTGGTGTTGGGAAATCATTGGCTGAAGATATCTTAAAGAGTAATATAAACCGAGCGCAAAACTCTAATTATACCTCCAATCATATAGAACCTCATCTAACCTCGTTTGTGTTGTTGGAAACAGATTTTCATGAAGTTCTTACGATTTTAATGAATTTAAAGTCGGACAGTGCCCCTGGTGTGGATAATATATCTGCAAAGTTTCTAAAAATGGCCAGTACTTTAGTTGTACCTATTATCGTTCATCTTGCCAATATCTGCTTTAAGGAAGGAGTTTTCCCAGATGCTCTGAAAGAAGCCCTAATAACACCAGTATACAAGAGTGGAAATAGAGATGACGCATCTAATTATAGACCTATCTCAGTGTTACCTGCCATTTCAAAAATAATAGAGAAACTGCTTAATAACCGGATCTTAAACTACCTAACTAAATTTAAAACTCTATCGAAATCTCAATACGGATTCAGACCAGGATTATCAACTGAAGACGCAATAACGGCACTCTCATCTCTTATTGTTGACAAAATAGACAAAAACAAGAAATGCTTAACAGTTTTTCTAGATCTCAAAAAAGCGTTTGATACCGTTTCTATTCCTACTCTTGTAGAGACATTACAAACCATAGGAATAAGAGATATCCCTCTCAAGCTACTTCAAAATTATCTCCAATATCGTAAACAAAAAGTCAAAATAGGAAACTACATCAGCGATAATACTAATATAACATTTGGTGTCCCTCAAGGAAGTGTCCTTGGGCCGACTTTATTTTTAATCTATATTAATCAACTCTGTGCCATGTATATAAATGAGGGACATATATTTTCTTACGCAGATGATACAGCAATAATCTTTTCAGGCAATTCTTGGGAAGAAGTAAAAAGCAATACAGAAAAGGGCCTCACAAAAATTGCAGCCTGGCTAAACTTAAATTCACTCACATTAAATACTGCTAAAACTAATTATATATGTTTCACAAATTATAATCATACACAACCAGAAAGTAATTATAAAATCAGAATCCACACATGTAATTACCCAGATAATCCAAACTGCTCATGTTCAACCATAGCAAAAGTAGAAAGTACCAAGTATTTGGGTATTATTGTAGACCAGCGACTTACTTGGCACTCACATATAGAATTGATTATGACCCGAATCAGAAAACTTATGTGGGTCTTTAAGAACCTTAGGCATATTGCAACTAAGGAACTGCTCCATCGAGTGTATATAGCTTTGGCTCAATCCATCATTGTATATTGCATACCAGTTTGGGGAGGTACGACTAAAACCAAACTTCTAGAATTAGAAAGAGCTCAGAGATCTTTGCTAAAAGTTACCTATTTTAAGCCGTTCAGATTTCCTACCTCAGACTTATATAAACTTTCCGATGTCTTAACTGTAAGACAACTGTATATATTGTTTGTTATTTTAAGATTACATATACATCTACCGTATAAACCAGAAACACAAAATCGAAGAAGAAAAGATATTATAGTCCCAGCCACGTCAACAAATACAACTTTCGCAAGCAGGCAATACAATATTCAATCAGGAAAACTATATAATATCATCAATAAACAATTAAATATTTATCCCCTATCTTACTATGAATGTAAAAAAGTAATAAATAAATGGCTAAAATCTAAAAGCTACCAAGACACAGAGGACTTGCTACATACCTACTAGAACTAACACACACATACACACACACACTCGCACACACATAACACACACACACACACACACACACACGAGCGCGCGCGCGCGCACCCCACACACTGACACACACACACACACACTTTATTTTATCTTATTATTAATTCTGTTACTAAATTCTTAGAAATAAGTTCTTAGATATAAGTTATTTGAAGTAAAAATATTTTATGTTATTCTACCCTTATAAGGAAGAGTGATACCTCTTAGCACAGGTATATTGATACTTAAAAAGAGGCATCATACACTGTAATATGACTGAAATTATTGTTTTGAATAAATACATTTTATTATTTTTATTATTTGTTTCTCGTTATTGAGTCTCGGGCTCATACGTTATTATTATTATTATTATATCATAAGTATATTTAGTTTAATAATATTTTTTCTTTAAAAAGTCTGCAAGAGAGTAAATACGCCCTGTTAATAAGTTCCTGTTTTAATTTTACTTTGAACATGTTTAAATCTAACTGTTTTAAATCATCAGGCAAATAATTATATATTTTAGAGGTCGTATCTACGAAGCTGTGTAAGCTGTTCACTATTGTGAATGGTCAATTCCGCTCCGCTTTGGTGTAGATGCCCCCTAATACCACTTTCAACGTAGGTAAGCAATGCATATGATCATCATCTTATTGATCAGTCCCGTCCGTATAAGACTATAATTTAAAATAAATCAATTAATTTTGATTCCTGGCAACATCCATCATCGGAGGCGTTAGGAGCGAATCATTAGAGAATGATTGCTGGGTGGACTAATTATCTTTACGGCGGTTGTAGGGTTAAAATTACTATTGAATTCCTGCACGTCTAGCATTTAAGTATGACACGCGATTGTCGCGCGACAAATACTACCCGTCACTTTTCTTTCAATACCGTGCGAGCAAGACAGAACGTGACGCTGATTCACGGCATGACATGCAAGCCCTGTGGCTGTGGCAGCTATACATTATGGCTAAATTATACATCATCACATCATCATCATTAGCCCGGAGTCGTCCACTGCTGAACATAGGCCTTCCCCAGTTCGCGCCACCATACCAGGTACTCAGCTTTCCGCATCCAACCGCATGTACATTTGATGACAATTAATGCAATAACACCTCAAGTCAACAGAAAGTTCTTTAATTAACTTCTTCAAGAAAACTAATGCAAAAATAATAACAGCTTATACTTATATACCTACTACAAGCGATATACGCCCCGGCTTCGCACGGGTGCAATGCTGATAAATTATGAATGAATTATACATATACACCTTAATCTTGAATCACTATCTATGAAAAAAAACCGCATCTAAATCCGTTGCGTAGTTTTAAAGATCTAAGCATACATAGGGATAGGGACAAACAGACAGGAAGCCACTTTGTTTTATACTATGTAGTGATAGAATTTATCGGCTCTCTAAAATAAGCCCCCATTTTTTATAGTATCAATAAATGATGTAAATTTTATATATTTAAATTTATCGAAGTTAAACAGCAGCGATCACAGATCAGACAGGACCTGGGTCGTTAAGACATGCGCACGAGTCATTAGTGGAGCAATTTTTCATTAATTTGTTCTTTTGTGCGCGCGAGGGAAGTTAGCAGGATGTCTAATCAACTAAGGTCTTTAATTAGTTTAGGTTTTGCGTTCATTTACTGGTACAGTCGAGTGCATTTTGAATGTATAACAAAATATGATTAGGCATACATAGAATTTGGCACTTCTGTCTAATATACTTTACTAGCCTTTACCAGAGACTTCGCTTGCGTTGAAAGATATAGGTAGGTACTCTATTCCACGGGAACGGTGATTTTTTTCGGGATAACCGTCACGATGTGAAGAATTAACATGCATACACACAAAATTATTTTTTTTATAATTAGTGGGATGAGTGGCACGATATTCAGTCAGTGAAGGCTTTGGTGGCTGAAGAGATTTCATTCTACTATCCATTGAATTTGAGCGATGTATATCAACGCTACTCAGCTGCATTGGTGAAATCATTGGGCAAATGCTGGTATTTCAACGAAATTTTTACGTAAAGTAAACAACTGACGTCTATAATAATACGTTTTGTTGTTTTGTATAATAATTTAAAAAAAGGGAAATATAAACTTTTAGATACATAAAAATTAGCTCGGGTTACGCCTAAATATTCGCCTTGATTGCCTTTTTTTGAAGTAAAATAAAGGAAGTCAAACGCTATAAGCTATAAAAAGCCAGCTTGATCGTTAGTGCATCGAGGAATCAATTGGTTGTTTTGTAATTAACAGAATATTAATAAAGAGAGGACAATGACCGACTGTGTTATAAAAGGGACACACCTAATTAGTGACAAGAGATATACCAAATAATAAAGACAGTTTTTTAGGGTTCCGTACCCAAAGGGTAAAAACGGGACCCTATTAATGAGACTTCGCTGTCCGTCCGTCCCTGTCACCAGGCTGTCTGTATCTCCAGAAAGGTGATAGCTAGACAGTTGAAATTTTCACAGATGATGTATTTCTATTGCCGCTATAACAACATATACTAAAAATAACATAAAATAAATATTTAAGGGGGGCTCCCATACAACAAACTTGTTTTACGGTACGGAACCCTACATGCGCGAGTCGGACTCGCACTTGCCCAATTTTATTTTTAAATTGTAACAATTTGATCCGTTTCTCGATTAGATACGTTTTTCAAAAGTAAGCATTTTGCGGTGACGTAACTACCTTTCAACAGCCTTGTACTACAAAACGACAGGGGCGAATTAAAGTCGAAAAATGAAATATGAATAGGTACCTATTCATATTTAATAATAATAATTTGTAGTTTCTTCAAGTTTCACACTGACGCAACCTAAGTACCTAATTGTTGTTTGTGGTATTTGAACCTTATTCCCAGAAATGGTTTTGAATTGACATAGTTCATAAAAAAATGTATATCTCAAAAGACAAATTTATTATTGGGCAGTCACCGTGTAGTATAGATAATTATAACTATAGAGTAGTATTTTAATAAAACTCAGAGGTGCTTGACTTTAGAAGTATAGGTAAGTCATCATCGATCTAAAATCACACTATCACACTCACACTAATATTATACTCGTAAAGGCGAAAGTTTGTAAGTGTGTTTTGTGTTTATGTGTATGTCTGTTACTTCTTCACGCTCAAACGGCTGGACCAATTTTGATAAATTTTGGTATGAAGGTAACTGAAAACCTGGATTACATAGGCTACTTTTTATCCCAAAAAAAATTAGAGTTCCCGTGGGATCGACCGCACCGCGCAGCTAGTATTTTATAAATGAAAATTCAATTTCGTCACACGGCCGTAACGCGTCTTAGATGAAACATTAATAGTGTAGTGTAGATTATATGTCGTTAATAAAAAAACAGGTGACACAGCAGCATTTTAAACAATAACACATAAATTTCGATTTACGATGTGACAAACGTACTAACAAATATGGCCTTAAATTATTAGAGAGGTCGTAAATGTCAGTACTCGATGTTGCCTTATTGGGGTACTTTAATTCGTATAAATTTGAGTGTGATTCATTGAATTTATATATGTACTAGTTTGAACAAAGAATGGTTACTTTATGTATAATGTAGGAGTCTCTTGAGGTCAATTTTTGAGATATCTTTCAAAAGTTGATATAAAATGAGTGCACTTGCCAAAATTGCATTGGCGTTCTTAACTGCTATCTACGACTGTATTGTAAAAAAAACAATGTCATTTGCAATTTATGAGATTTAAACTTTTTGAATTATTATCCAGTAGAAATAGATGAATACTTGGCGTTGGTTTTAAATGATTTCATCATAATTTAAACTAGTATATAACAATTATTTTCAGAAACCATTACTAGTAGAAATAGTGAGATAGTGTCGTTTCCCATATTTACAATAACATGTATTGTAAGATGCTATACCATTTTATACTCTAACTGTTTATACACATACTTAAATTTATAAATAACGGATCTGACGCGATAACACATAAGGCTGATACGAAACATAATTGGCATGCAAAAAACAAATAACCGTCAAAACACCGAGAAAAAGAATGCAAAAATGCTACTTTAATTCATATAAATTATACGTTAAAAGCGTCAAATTTTCATTAAAATGCCGCGTTCCGTTTTATTGGTAGCCACACGCGCCGATGGCGGATTCAATTTAAGAAGTGGAATGAGATAAAAATAAATAAGTTGGGGCAGACACTTATGTTTAGAGTTGGCCGTAAAGATAGGGTTAACTGCCACGGCGTCGCGGACAACACATACCATAAACCGACCAGTAATAGTGAACGGTAGGGATGCGCTTTTATCGATATCGATGTCTTGGATTCGATGAATTCGGAACTTGGTGTAGAGTTATCGACAGTTTAACCTAGTCCTGCCCAAGCATTTTTCGATAGTCATCCCGTTTCTGCCCAATGTTCTAAATTAAGTACATTCTAATTTATATGGGTTCTGCCCAACACCTTTTTTATTGAAATTGTTGTGTTAAAGGTAAGCCAGATTTTTTTTATTATTTTTTAGGTTATAATGGGTATGTATTTGATAGACTGAGCCTGTTTAGGAGTCTATATCTTTTGTTCTTTTTTAAGAACATTGGGCAGAATTGCTTACATAGTATATTATTTTTTTGTCATTTATTAAGAACATTGGGCATAAAAATCTTGATTATAACGTACTCTTTAATTAGCAGTTGCGAGATTATAAATAGTAAAAAAAGGGTTGAGATCAATGAAAATAACAACTGACGACTTGTTAATGGCATCTAATGGGCATAATTTCTAACAAAACATCATATAAAGTCCCTATTTTAACAACAAAACTTAAAAACTTAACGACGCACGGGTTACTTGAGCTTGGAGTCCTCTGCCTTCACTGCATCTGCCACCACTTTGTCCACTACGTATCTCCACGTCTGCGACCGCGTCCACCACTGCCACATCTATCTGCTTCATCGATTGACCTCAGCGAAAATGGTATAGGTACTTCATCAGTCTCAGCTGCTGTATCTGTACTGATCTCACTAGGGTTTATCGGGGAACGACGCGGCGGCGTATAATGTGTATCTTCTTCGCCGTCGTTAGTGATCTTCATCATCTTTAATTGCTATTGGCATAACATTTCTGATTATCTGACTTAACACACCTTCAATCCCTCGACTCGATCAATCAGTGCTATAACAAAAAACAGTAGTCAGTTCTGCCCAATGTTCTCAATAAATCACACATTTCGAAAAATGAACTTGAAAAATCGAAAATAACCTAAATTACAAAAATAAACTATTAATTATAAATTAGAACTATTCGGGCTTAAATTAATCTGGTATTTATTCAAAAACATGCACGATTACTAAGATAAGTATGGATCAAACTTACCTCTTTAGCGAAGATGTGGCATCCTGGACGCTTGGCGTGACACTGATCGTGGAGTTCAAATAAATTCGATGCAAGGCCTTGACCAAGTATTGGCCAATACTCTTACCTATCAGAAACAAGCAAATAAAACCGCAAATCACCAAAATTTTAGACTCCAGGCGCCAAATTTATTATTTTAACATTATTATTATTATTATTTTAACAATTTCTTCCAAATGTTTAATCGTAGCATTTTTAAATAGCTATTAAGTACCACTTCTTTTTTTTTGTTTTATGTTCATGTCTAGATTAAGTTTGTGGCAATAAAGATTTTTTATTATTATTTATTATTATTATTATTTAAATTTGAATATGTGATTAATTGAGAACGTTGGGCAGAATCCTGAAGTATAAATAAAAAACTTTGGGCATGACCCACTAAGTCCAATGTGTTCTTTATTGAGAACACTGGGCAGGACGAGGTTAAGCAAACTATTTGGAGTTAATGGAGTGACACTGTCTAGGTAAAATGGTTGTTCAAAGAATAGATGGCGTTACTTATGGTTAGAGCTAGCCGAAAAGACAAGGTTAACTGCCACGGCGTCGTGGACAACATATGCCATAAACCGACCAGTATAGCGAGAGGCAGGGCTGATCATCACAGACAGTCGGAGCGAAGAATATTAAGTTACTGGGGTGACGCTGTCTATGAAAGATATGTGACTTTGGGAAAACCTGTATCAAGATATGACGTAACTATTGTTAGAGCATTCTCAATAAGAATTCATAGTGAGCAATACATATACAAAGTACCGCCATCTATTGGTTATTTTTCTAGCGGCACGTTTCATTGTCGCTTCTAGTCAGTATCGTTCTATTATCTCCATACTGTCTGGTCTGAATTTCAGAGTTATCTTTAGGCCTGGACAGTTTTAAGTTACTTCAAATCAATAAATTAAATATGTGTCAATATTTATGTCTAATTTTCAAGATAACGACCGTGTCCAGTTTAATTGAACCTACTTTTTAGCATAATACTATCTGGATGAAAGATTTCTTAGGTCAAGACTTATCGACAAAACCACGAACAATCGATACTATCCAATCACTAAATACAGGTGTCAACTGCGACCACTATTGTCGCTCACGGACCCGAGCATTTAAGTCAAAAAGAGCCCTCCGCCGAGGAACCCTGTCGTAACAAGCCCATAAAAGCTAACACGCGACTTTTACCGCGGTCCGTCAGGCGTCACAGCGACAAGGTTCTGGTATTAACAGCGGGAGGTCCAAGTGTTAATAAAGTGGATTTGTCGACATCAAAATAACAGTTTATAGCTCATCACTAATGCGGTACAGATAGGGATGAGCGTAGGTAATGTTTTCAGTTACTGTTGTTGCACTTAGTGTGGCTGGGAATCTTTAAATTATATCTGTTATGAGATTAAACTTGAACTTGAATGTGTGAAGCTTATGGTAAGGAAGATTAGCAAACGAATATAGATTTCGTAAAAATATATGAATAGTTTAACGCTTTCTCTTATGTAACTATGCGTTTTTCATCACTTATTGAAAGTAAATGCGTCACCCGTACGTGTATGCTTAATGAAATGTATTCGAAATAATCAACCAATTGATTAAGCAGCTTGGTATCCTTGTTATTGACTAATTGATTGATAATATGTGTCAGAGCACCAGAGTCAAAGACAGAGTGGTTGTCCTATGAAAGACTCGGGAACTGTGGTCGTCGGGTTGGAGAAAGTGGCTGAGTAACTTTGGATCCAGGTATATCTCGAAAGCCTCCTAGGGGCAGGCAGAAAGGATCCTAAGTGGCGATCGCGTACTGGAAGACGCAGCGTGGACCCCAAGATGGCGACCTGGGTAGCATCGCTGGCAGCAATTTAAATGAGGATGGCACACTACCGATCGTTGTGGAGAAGTTTGGGGGAGGCCACAGAGTACGCCTATCGTATGATATATATAACAGACAGACAATAAATAACAGACAACCTCACACAAATCGATCTAGTCCCAAATTAAGCTCAAGAAGGCTTGTGTTATGAGTACTAGACGACGATACACGTACTTATATAGATAAATATATACTTAAATACAACCATGACCCAGGCACAAATATTCGAGTTCATCACACAAATATTTGCCTTGGCCGGGATTCGAACCCGGGACCGCCGGCTCAGTAGGCAGGTCTCTACAAACTGAGCCAACCGCGTCGTCAATGATGAGGTTTATCTTTAGGACTGACCAGATCAAAGGCCAAAACTGGGAGCATGAAGACCTAGCATTTGTCCAGCAGTGGGACAATGTAACTTATTAAAAAACCAGAATCTCAATGACAACTAAGAAGCCGATAGGTATATACATTAAAGGTTACCAAAGCATGACCTTTTCATACATCAGCCAATGAACAGCTCTCGCAATCTCAAATGCTGACCATTGTGCCATTGTCTTCGAAATGTGTCAGAATTAAAATTGTTAATTCGATTTGGTAGCTTTTGTCAGTTGTTTCACAAGTGTACGATCAGTACTCTTACTCGTAACATGAGTTTGCAGTGACCGTTCTCGCTAGCGACTGCGTAACTATTTGTATGGAGAATTGTAGTTCTACAAAGTAAGCGCTACTATTCTCTATACTCTACGCTGTCGCTAGCGAGTACGGTCACGTTATCTAATGGTAAAGGTACTGTTGATTATTGTGAGTTTCAATACGGAACGAATAATATTACGCTTCTCTGCATTTTCGCCGAATTATCTTTCGACAAAACTTCCATTTCGCCTAAGTGTAATTCGAAGAAAACATTTTCATTTCAAACCGTAAACTATTACAAATATAGCCTTCTTCAAATGTCTACCGGGGCCGGGATTCGAACCCAGGACCGCCGGCTCAGTAACGCCAGGTGGTGATTGAATGCCTAAATGAAATTCTGGTTGTTAAAATTATCAAAAAATATATAATCGATGAAAAACCCATGACAGTTCAATTTATTTTATTAGTCTTTGTTATCTACGGCATCCTTATGTGAATGGTTCTAATTTATAAGATATAGACCGGTAAAACCTGCTACCAAATGATTATTCCTTCAATCAATAGTTTTTCAACGCAAAATTTCTGTCTTAATGAAGTGTATATCTATATATTTATTTATATCTATAGTGGATGTGGACCGGCGCCAAAAAGGTCGCGACCCCGTCATATCGGCGCACTTATACTTCAGCATCAAAACATAAAAGCATATATGATATCGTAAGAATATTGAGTTACGACCTTCTGGCTTTGAGTACGTGTATCTTGAAACTCATTGATAACACCGATCACACTTAAAACTTGTGTTATGTCTACAAGTTATTTCATTAATCGTTCTGCATTTTAGTTTTCGTTGGTTATTTTTGGGTCACTAGATGTCTCTAATGTCCTACCGCGCTATGAAAAGTCAGAAGCCAGACGATGATATAAATGGGAGATTGGCGTTCATAAATATATATCTGAACATGTACTGTAATGCCCAGTGAATAAGAGTCGTGTTCAGATATTTATGAACACCTTATATGCTGCGATATATCCAATGGCGACTGTACAAACGAACAACATCGTGAACACGTACATTAAACACGATATCGTATAAACCGACCAGTCGGCCTATGATGATTGCTTTTACCACGCGATAAATAAGTGACATAGCATCCGTCACGTTTTGACCAAGATGCGAGTGTGACCGACAGATGCTTTGTCACTTATTTATCACGTGATAAACGAAACGTGACACGTGACAAACGTTTCGTGTTCGTTAGTGGTACGCACGTGCGAACAAAGTGTTCAATGCATGTTTTTGTTCGTTCGTCCGTGCGCGACGTATACGTGCGGTTTTAGTGTTGATTCAAACGAGTAAACTATAGTAAATATTGGTTGTCATAATCATAAGACAAATTGTTTGCTTACAATCTATTTACTAATAATCAAGCGTAGTGCTGATACGTATATCTACGCCGGCGATAGATTTTACGTAGCTGTATTAGAAATTAGGTAACCGCATATTTATTGAAGAGATGGACAATCAGAATTTTACAGGTTTAAAATAAAGGTAGCCAGGGACACATCCACTACCAGACCTTCAAATAGCCTTTTAAAATTTTAACAACCCGCTTTTCGCGTCGGGAATTAAATCACTGCGTATTTTCAACCGACTTCCAAAAAGAAGATGTTTTCTTTTTAATGTGTTTTACCTCATAACTTCTTCATTTATTAACCGGTTTGGAAAATTAATTGCTTGTACGAGAGGTGGTGTCTCCAAGTTGGTCTTCAATATCTGATGACGAGATCCATGATAGGAATTGAAGGATACTTTTAAACTAACTCGTCCAGTTGTCATTGGAACAATTTCTTCTTATGGAAGTCGTTTTTTTTTTTTATTATTTAAAAATGTGATTTGTGTATATCAGGTATGGTTTCTCTATAATGTTGCCCTCATGTCGTTTACACCAACGACGGCTGTACTGCATCCAATTAGGAGTTTCATTTCATATCTTTAGACTAATTAGAATTTCAAATTAAATCGCAAATGCGCAAATGAAGCGGTTACGGTTGTGCAATCCATACTAATATTATAAATGCGAAAGTGTGTCTGTCTGTCTGTCTGTCTGTCTGTCTGTTACCTCTTCACGCTAAAACCGCTGAACCGATTTAGATGAAATTTGGTATATAGATAGTTTAAGTCCCGGGAAAGGACATAGGATACTTTTCATCCCGAATAAATTTAGTGTTCCCGTGGGATGAGCGGGTAACACCGCGGGGCACAGCTAGTTTGTTATAAAGGCGGGTATGTATTTGAAGTTAAATTATAGCTTTATTATAAATATATCGTCACTGTTTACACGAAGTAGTCAAGCTACAGACACTTTAACGGACAGCACGTCGAGAGACGTAAATTAGGACGCTCGTGATATGGCACAACGTCTGTGGACGGCGTCGTTCCCAAAGCTGGCACATCGTCTACAGATGGAGATTTGTCATAGTGTTTATGTTAAGGCAAATGTTTTGTGCTGTTTTTGGCTAGAAATGTTTTTTTTTTCTGTGCAGAAACATGCAATTTTCAAAATGGTCCTTCGTCCGTGATCGTGTAAATGTTCTATAATCTAGATACTAAACCTGTCATACAAAATGTATTCCAAATTATTGAATTTCTTTACAACTACAAAAAATTGTGAAATAAACACAATCGTTTTACCAAACATTTTTTTTTACTAGTAAAACTATACACCGATATTCGAAACACATGTAGGTACTTTGTTAGTAGGTACTTTTAGAAATATTGACTTCACAGGTTTTCAAATTATCAACTTTTATGCTACATTTTTTTATCTTTGTCAACATATAATATAAGTTTACATCCGTAATACGTGTTATTTACAAATCATATTTGTTACCTGTGTTTGTTTCACCCTATAGTTCACTATTGCAATTATAAGCCAAAAATGGCCGTTCCTATAACAGTAATTTAAAAGAAAACGGACCATAAAACCCACTATAAGTATAATTAGTCTACTAAAAGATCGTTGAAGTTGAATAAAAGCTTAATAAAAGCTGTAAAAGCGCATCGGTAACATCAGCCCGATTTAACCCGTCAGAGGTCAAGGCCTGGCCACAATAATAACAGGTTGCATGCATTACTTCATAATGTGCGGTGAGGCTTGCGTCCATCACTGATACGTTTTAAGACATTTTTTTGTTTCGTAAAAAAATTGTCCTTCACTGGTACATTTTATAAACAAAACTTTTTGGTGAAACAAGAAATGCACTATTATACTTTTCCTTAAAATAATTTAATCGAGGTAGATCACTTTATAATATGCGTTGAGGCTTGCGTGTCCGTCACTGATACATTGTTACAAAGGAAATATTTCTTTAGAATAAAACAAAATCACCTTGGACTCAAATACTAGTCGTAACTATTTTATGATTGTGTGAATAGTGAGTTGAGGTCAGTTTTGACAGATATCGGACGGATGGACATTATTATACGGTTTAATGGACAATCTTCTAACCCCCGATTGTGTTATGTAAGATTGCAGGCCTGTTATACCGAGCAAATAAGGTCCCAATCATAAAAAAAAATAGTCCGATCATCTCAAAAATCGTCTGAAATGCGCACCTTAAAATGGTCCAGAAAATAGGCTTATTTTTGTTAAGATTTTGATAAAGAAAACGATTATGCAAAAATATTTAAATGACAAAAAATATTTCGATTACAAAAAACGAAAACGTGAAAGTCCGCCGATGGCTTCAGATTGTTTCTTTTTATTATAATTTTCATTTTTTTTTACGTTTTGGTAGTACAGTTACAAAAACAGTAGGTGTCACTATTACTACTATGTTAAGTATATTTATGTACAGCTAGTTTTCACTAAAGAAAATATAAGCGTAAACTTTATCATGATACGGCCGCGCGGCAAAGCGACACAAGTCCACAATTTAATTTAATTAGCCCAAGAATTTCTTACACCACTCACCCTTTGTTAAGCAGTTCCCAGGTCCCATTCATCGCTATCGTGAGGCTATCGGCACCATTCAGATAATTATTTGGTGACGTGACAACTAATCTAACAACTAATTATATCTTTGGACGTCAATGGGTAGTAATAAAGCTGTTGCATTTTATGCTACGGCGATTACTATTGTTTTATTGGGTTTGCTTTGTTTTAAAATTGTTGGACAGTTGATTTGAGAATCAAATGACGTAACTCAAGAAAAAATAATTTACCGCACGTAAGTAGGTATTACAAACAATATTAACTCACAATCAAACCGTCAACAATCAAAACGGAACTAGAGAGTATCAGCCATTAAAAAAGGTTTTCTATATATTATCTAATACCTACTCTAACCCAAAATAGTTGTTGCATTTGACCTTTACTGACTTGCGATTCTATTTTTTATATTATATTAGCTTAAAGTCCTTTTGTAACTACTACTACAAATTCTCGTATAATTTTATATCACTAATATTCGCCGGTTGTCTTCAATTATAGAAATTATTTTATCTTTTTCATTTGTAACCCATTTTGGTGTGCAATGAAGCATTTTGTATTGTATTGTCTTTAATTAATTTACTTTAACTGTTGCTAGAGTAGATAATGTAGGTAACACGTGGAATTTTAGACTAACAATATTTTTTTCAATTTAATCTTATTTATTTCTATGACTGTCCCACTAAAAGAAAAAAAAACATTTGCAACCTGATTATGGTGTGCGATAAAGCGTTTTTTATTGTATTGTCTTTAATTAATTTACTTTAACTGTTGCTAAGTAGATAATGGAGGTAACACGTGCAATTAAATTGAATCTTATTTATTTCCATCACTGTCTCACTAAAAGACAAAATGCTGTAACTCAAAACTGTTACTGGCGTGATTGCCTCATTTGCATAAGTGGAGCACCCAAAATACTGCAGGTATAATGCGAAACTTTAGCCTATTTTTTTTATTTAATCCTATTTATTTCTATCACTGTCCCACTAAAAGACAAAACGCTGTAACTCAAAACTGGCGCGATTGCCTCATTTGCATAAAAGTGGAGCACCCCTTATCTCAGCGAGCAGGCACTTTGTGAAAACTTTGTCTTATTGCATTCTGATTAGACTAATTGAGATTTTTGAGGTTACTGGAGGGATATTCATTGGCTTGTTATTGTTTTTGTTAATTTTATTAGAAAAGCTAATAAACTGGAGGTGGGATTTTAGATTTATATTTTTTTTTTATATTTTAATACATTTGATTATAGTATAATATCACATAGGTATAACTACACAAAATTATGCTATTAAAAACCATTTAATATATCTGAAGTATAATCGGTTTTTCATGAAAATTTTACCCCAAAAAGATATGAAGTAATAATAAAAGAGCTTTCCAATTATAAAAATATCAAAGATGAGTTCTAAGCTAAATAATCGTGTATTGTCATATCAGTACTCATAATAACTGAAAGCATTGAGATGAAAATAAACCGAATAAGAACATACATAATATATAATTATATATGTGACCTGACTGGGGTCAAATTCTAAATCGAACTCGTGACTTGTTAAAAATATGCAACTTTGTACCTATGTAAGAACAATTTATAACTACCGCTGATGAATATCTTTCTTCTTCTGAATTACAGCGCATTATGAAATTTATTAATTCATTACGTAATTTCAATTCACTAGTATTTTTATTAGTAATCTAAGTTTAGTATGTTTCATGCACTTTTTTCCAAAGTTGTGTCAAAACAGAAACCTTATTTGTAAAAAACTATTCAAATGAATATACCTCTATAGCATACTCTATGTACATACCTACTAAACTTAATAAAAACTCGGCTAACTATTAAATAACCACAGTTTTATATACATTTTATTATACATAAGGAACTCCCGTTAGAAACTCTTAATTAGGTCTAAATGCTGTAACTTTCGCGATTCTGAGTTTTCCGGCGGACGCGAAAAAAAACTTTTTTTTTAATAAAATAAAATAGTAATTCGAATTTAAAGTTTAATCACAAATATCACTTAAATAATCGTGTTTTAATGAGATTTGTATCGTAGTAAAAAGTTTGTAAGGTCGGTGTCAAAGTTTGAATTTTGGAAAATAATTTTGCGAATTCGTTTTTTATCG
Organism: Apotomis turbidana; assembly: GCA_905147355.2. Taxonomy (NCBI): domain Eukaryota; kingdom Metazoa; phylum Arthropoda; class Insecta; order Lepidoptera; family Tortricidae; genus Apotomis; species Apotomis turbidana. Next base: position 19,477,131 of record LR990289.1, on the reverse strand, counting down.
GATAAACGACTGCCATTTTAATCATTATTTAAACAAGGAGACCCTACATCACCAAAACATCTTAAAAACAATCATATCCAAAAACACTAGTGACCTACTTTACCTAACTGATAAAACCGCCTAAGTCATATTTTGCCAAAATCCCCAAAAACTCCGACGCGACGTCACACAAACACCATGCACTTAAACTAGCACATCACTGTCACTCCCTTACCCTCACAAGTGAACTGGCCATAGTGCTTCCCCGAGGATTTGTCTCCACAGACGACGCACTCCACATTCTGTCCCTTATCCGTCGCCGAACTGCCGCTCTGGGTCGACGCGGCCTGGCTCGCGGGAGTAGAAGGAAGGAGTTCATCATCCCTCCAGCTTCCGCGGAAGCCTAGCTCCAAAGGCGGGAGGTCAGGGCCTCTCGGCGGGCAGAGCCCGGGGCCGCTGACCCCACCGTATACTAGCGCTCCGTGCGTGATGGTGCCGGTTGTACCGCGGGGCGAACGCGCGCGGCGCGTCGTGTGTCAAGGGTCGCTGAGTCGCGACTGAGCTCAGGTCGGGCCAGGGCGCCGCTCCGCCATTGGCCCGGTGGCCCAGGGGCAGGGAGCGAAGGCCCCGCCACCTCGACCGGGCCCCCCCGCGCGGGGGGCGACGTACGGTCGGGAAATTCGCTGGGCGGTTTTCTTTTGTTTACGGACGTTTTTATGATTTTTCGGTACGGTTCTGTTTGTTATGAGACTTTTCGGGTTATGTCTTTGCTTTTCAAATATTTATAAGCCTCCTTTTTTTCTAATGCACTTATGTATAAGTCTTTAGATTATTTTAATTATTCATCTATACTTCATTTTCTTATGAAGTTTTCATACGCATCTAAGAATCATGTCAATCGAAATTCACCTACCGTTATTTCATGCTGTTTAATTAAACCAGCTTTACTTAGATTTCTTAACAAAAGTCCATTTTAAATCTTGCGTGTTTTTTGCGGGCGTTATCTTCGCTTCAGACGGTACCTGAAACTCGGCGTCGCCTCCATATTTCTCGCTGATAGGCGGGTACTCACTTCAGCAGATGGGATTTTATTTACGGAGAGTATATTAGAGATTGCGAATAATGTAGGTTAGGTTATCATTGCGGCTTATAAACCAGGTTGGCATGAAGAGGCATAAGGTTAGCAAAAGTAGGTCTTACATTAGGTACCTACTATAGAAACTTTCTGCTTTTTTTCTCCTTTAATTAATAAAGCCAAACATTGAAATAAATGGGTTGGTTGATGGTTTTTAAGATGGTTTAATAATTTAGAGCAATTTTCCGAAAGATTAACTTCTCACGGAATAAAATAACTATTAAGTGAAATTAAGTGTGTCAAAAACTACGAACTGTACTAATAAATCATTTTTATCAACTAAAATCTTTTACACTCGATGAAAGCACGTTTCTATTTTAGTTTCAGTGTTAATTATCTACACGTTTACGAGTATGGTCAGTAAGCAAGACAAACGATAAATGTTAAAGGTAATGTTTAAAATCAACGGAGCTATTAAATTATGTATTAATTTATTCGTCATACAAATTAGTTATCAGACTGATATCAATCTTATTTAATTTGTATAAATATATAGTATCTACTTGTTTTCTTGTTTTGTTTCATTTTACTTTATTTTGTTTCTGAAGTAAACTGTAACTATTGATGTCTCAACGCTTCTCATTAAAAAAGTTGCCAATCATGCGCAACGCAAACGCCTGAAAACACCAATGATCTAGATCGATCTAGATCTGCATGGGCGGCGCCCGGGGCGTGGCCTGCGCGCGCGCCTCCCGCACTCGGCGGCGCGACGCCGGCGCGTGACGTCGTGTTGCGTTTGCGTCGAATTGGGATTACGCGCTTTTGCCACCCGGCTTTTCAGGCCTACCGTTAACCGTTTTGTACAAACCGGTTGGAAGTTTCGGTTTTTATTAAACCGTCACTGTTACTAGGTACTACAGAAGAATTAAAATCGTGTAGAATTAATTTTTTTCTTTGAAAAGTAAGCTATTTAATTTTCTTATAAGAATAAGAATGTCTTTTCTAGTACGATTCAAAACTCATCTAGCTATTCGATTATTAAAACTTATTAAGATATTCCATTGAATGATATTGAATTCCTCCTTACGATATGAGTTACTGGTTTCATATAATTAACGGAATATATCAACCTGTTCTTTTAAGTATTGTATTCTGTATTTAAATTGTATTTTTACTTGAATATGTAGAGAACTTTGGCGTTAGTGATCGTCACACAACTGACGCATAAATATTTTAAAACAGTCATTATATTTCATCTTACTTAACTAAACGTGATGTTTTTGAAAATTTACATATCTGGAGACAATCTATGAAAATGAATTTACCTCAACTATTTACGGAGGTTAAAACTAATAGATACAATAGACAATGAAAATAATAAATGAAAATTTAACTAATTTGGGAAAAAAATATTTGACGACGCGGTTGGTGCAGCTGCCGACTGAGCCGGCGGTCCTGGGTTCGAATCCCGGCAAGGACAAATATTTGTGAAGAACTCGAATATTTTGTTCCTGGGTCATGGATGTAATCTATATCATGTACATAGTCATCTAGTAAATACAAGCATTGCTTAGTTTGGGACTAGGTCGATTTGTGCTAGATAGTCCCTTATTTATTCAAAATAATGACAAGGCGAGTTGGATGAACAATTAAGGGGTTATCCGTAGAACCAGTACCTACCTATGTAAAATAATACATAAATAAATGTCTACTACTCGACAAACTATCGGTTTGAAATCTTTTGAGAACCGGTATGTACTTTTGCATAAAGGTTCTTTTCATAAATAAATAAAAATATTTTGAGACAAACACAATTCTTTAACCCAAAATATTATATGGCCTACCACTACAACACAAATCCTAGGAATTACTGCTGTGGCGCGGAGATAATCCCATTAGCGGGTTATACTGTTATACTCCCACACAAAGTCCGACTACTAGTAGTCAGGGCCAACCAGCCCTGATACAGTTCAAGTCATAATATCTTTAAAAAAAACCTACTTAAGTACTACTACTTAGGTTTTTCTGTGCGTATACATATATACATAATTATATTTTTTGGTATTTTACGTACGTTTACCTATTTATGTATTATTTTAGTAGTTTTTCTTCAGATTTTATGATTGCTTTTGCATCGCCTAATACTCATTTCTGACGTTTTTATTTAATTTCGCCACCCAAAGGTTGTCTGGAAGAGATCGCTCTTTAGGGATAAGACCGCCTGTTGTTTACCTCCATTGAATTTGTAATCTGAATTTGTTTGTATTTATTTCCTGTTACGGTGTGCAATAAAGAATATTCTATTCTATTCTATTCAGTATTAGATTGACCAAAACTCAAACAAAAGAACCCAAAGCCGTAAAACATCCACAGAATCCTTCGTCCTTTGAAACGTCCGAGGAAAACGTCGCGACGTCGGAACGGGAGCTAATAACGTGGGGTTGGAGTCGAGGGTAGAGGGCGGAGGAGGGAGTAGGGCGGGTTAAAGGTCGCACCTCCTGGCCCGCCCAGTTCACAGTATGTCTTAGTCAAATTATGTTGTTTGATGCTTTTGGTTGGAAGTTTTTGGTGCTGGAAAAATGTAAAGCCTGACCAGAAATACTCGTATATGAGGATGCGCCATATTGCGGAATTTCACTGGAACTAGTTTCTTACACTGGCAATGATTTTATGATGGTTTGTCAACAATGTCAATGTCATTTGTGGCGGTTTCTTTAAAAGACAAATATTTAAAAATATCCTAAGAAAATGCCGAAAACCATTCAAAGTAAACGTAATATTATAAATAAAGTGTACCTACACGTGTTTACTACACGAAAAACAGTCAGGAAAAGATTACGTTCCATTAAATGATATTACGAGGTTACCATAGGAACTGACAGGTATTTAACTAATGTCATTATAGTGTGGTTGCGATAGGTTGCAAAATTGTTGCCATATTAGTCTTATAAATACACCTCTTGACAATCCTCATATATTTCTGGTTAGGCTTTAAGAGACTTACTTCTAGTTTGAAAAGTTGAGAAAATAGATATATATTTGTGTATCTGTCAAATTATTTGGTTTGTTGAACCATCAGACACAAAAATCAAAGCATCAATAAAAAAATCAATGCGTAACGTGACGGAAGAGACCAGGCATCGAACCCGGTACCTCGGGTCCAACGTATCAACCACTCCACCACCCCAACGTTAGGACATCCTTTGAATTTTCCTTATGCTTTGTGTACGGATCTTTCCATTGCTAATTTGAAGGCACCTTAGAGGTACTTCAATTCCCGGTGTTTTCCACCAGGTTATGCATTTCAATTTTTCTTTGGCCTTTGAACTTTGTATGGTTCAATAAAATTGTGGTTTTTTAAAAGTAATACCTACAGTAAAAAAAGTATTACATGTTTAATTTATGTTTATTACTAGGTTTTGCTTAGACTAATTTGTTAGGCGGAAAAACATTGAGATGTTGATTTGCTTTATTAAAGTTGTGTTTTATGAATGGAAGAAATAATGGTATAAGTAAGGTGAAATATGCCTTATGAAGGTTGCTTTTATGACGTGATAAATAAGTGACAAAGCATCTGTCACTCACACTCTCATTTCAACGACAAAACGTGACGGCTGCTTTGTCACTTGTTTATCACGTGATAAACGCAACCATCAAAGTATTATATAGTGTTTATTATTATTGAATTATAAAGATATTAAATTGTTATACTACGTTCATTTGACATACGATTGACTTAATAAATATGAATTTTGCATGCCCAATATAAGTTACAAACATTACTGAGACTGTTGACTAATGTGATCCATCTTGTATACATTTACGTATTGTTTAGCAAATAAAATATTTCATTTAATTTCAAAGGCCTTTGGACTACGGTTTCTGTTTATTAGAAGTTTAGTCGACTCCTACTTTATTGTTTCAGCATATCCCAATGAAAATCCCCAGGGAACGAACGAGCTTCCACCTAGTAGCATTCTTACCCTATCCGTCCTGACGAAACTGACTTTTCACCTAAATAGTCTCATTCTAATGACTAATGAGTTTGTCGCGGTGTGAGCCGACCTTTACTTATATACTTTCATCTCATCGATCCGTCTGTCCCCCCTCTCCCCTTGAGTAATTGGGAGCAGGTACGAGACGTTTCGCCCTTATTTGCTCTTTTAGAAGTTTGTTAGGACGCAAGGTGAATAGACGTATGGTATGGAGGTCTAGGGGTTTTCAGGGGATTCCGTGAATGTCAACGATATAATACAGTATTTGACTATACAAAAAAATATCGGATACCCTTGAAATGTCGACTAACGTTTCACCGAATGCTTCATTTCGTCGAATTTTCATTTCACCGACAAATTTTCACTCGTAAGTAATACATTTTTCAGACATTTTGTAAATTATAACCTTTAGATTAGGTTAGGTTAGGTGAGGTTTGTTATAACATTAAAAAAAATTATATGGTTTCAGAAAAAAAATGCCTTTCGATGGAATGAAAATTCGATGAAACGTTTGTCGACATTTCAAGGGTAAACCAAAAAATATATATAATATACATCATCGAAACCACTAAATTTAAATCTACATGGAACCAAATAATCTACCACTGACTTTTGGTTTCTATGGGAGCGCATTTTTTCACATAACGATTGATTGTCATGACATATTGTTTGTCATAAAATCGTTAGTCATAACTCTGAAATTAACTAACTTTGAACAAAAGACAATTATTGAAATTAAAATAATGAATAAGAATTATGAATAAGAATTTTATGTAAGCCAATATGGGTCCATATTGACTTTTCTATTTTAAATTGGACAAATCGAAGAAGATAAAGTGGTTTGATTACTGACTTTTGTGACGTCACAGGCCAGTATCGTCATAAAAACTTCATATTAACAGATCGATTTTGACATTTCATAAAGAGTAGCTGATTTGAGCGGACATCAAATACCGTATTACATTTGATTGTGACGTATGCTTGTCTATAAAATCCTTATTTTTATTGTAGTCTCTTACTTACTTTTCTTTTTATTAAGCATTTACCAGCGGCTTAGAGAATTACGTATCTTATCCATAGTAATAAATCCATGGCACCCATCAAAACATTACCTTCTGACTTGCTTAAATTTTAATGAGTAAATATTTATCAGTTCTTGTCGTTGGATTGTCTTATAACTTATTAATAACGTTTTAAAAACGTTTTTATTTCAAAGCAAAAATCATATATATGTACAGTCAACAAAAAAAACAAATAGTGAAATCGTCACATATATCCTAACCCTTACTAAACTAAACTTTACGGTTTACGTGTTGTGAAAATCGATTTCGCTTTTACACAATTGAAAATCGTTTTTAAAGGATTTTTAGGATTGTGTTAGCTTTTTTTAATATTATCTTGTTTAAACATACACTTAAACACCATTTTAAATGTAATAAACCAACTACTTATGCTTACTATACATTTAAATCTTTCGACTAAATGCTTGCGGAAAGTCGTAAACAAAAGGAACAATATCTATTAGTCAATCGTCCTGTCGTACTCTGAGTCAGATGTCTTCATTCAGAGCAAATACAGTATGACACTTTATGTGAATTTACAGTGTCACATAAAAGAGCAAAAATTAAAAAGTGGCAATACTGTAGTGTCATCCTTTTCTAATCAACCTAAGAAAATCGGGCGAACACTACAGTATTGCCACTTTTTTGTCGGACTATACAATATACATGCTGTTAGGCCGTGTTCAGACCGGGCTGACTGTCGGCCGCCCATTACCGCCAAAAGTGAGCGAACGTTACGCAGTTTCCATACATATTCACACATTCGGCGGCCGACAGTCAGCCCGGTCTGAACACGGCCTAAGGAATCAATTCATGTAACTAGTGACTGTGAGACATCGTGGGTTTGGTACGAATTGGCAGAAATCTGTTATTTTTTACGTTTCTTACCTCTATATTTCCGCCATTTTCAATAATTTCGGATTTCCTTTTTGCATATACGAGTACATAATGTATATATACAATCAGTATCAAAAGTAATTTCGTTGCTTTTGCCATTACCTTTATTGAAATAAAAAAAATACAAAATATGAATAGATTTCCCAAGAAGCCCGCATACTTACAGCGATTATTCCCATAGTGAAAAACAATCATGTTGTTAAGATCTACAAATTGAGATATGTCTCATATCTGTTGGTGGGTGTCATTTTGCCCATCTTCTTTAAAGTATCAACCTGTACAATTGTTGCATGAAATATTTATCCCAATATAAATATAACACAGTAACCAAAAAGCGAATGGCATCCGTTTGAAGTATCCCTCAGAATGTGAAGGTTTTAATCATGATTAAAACACGAAACCACCCTTTGAACCAAACCATTTGCATCCATAAAAGTAATCGCAACCGACAAGTTTAAATTTAGCTGCAAAGTGCAACTAAATCAATCAAGACGCATTGCACTTCAATTTAGTTCCATAACCTCTTATCTTAATGAACAATCTCTTTAGAATAGCCACCTTGCTGTAGTTAGTATTAAGTTCAATTTCAGACGGAAGGTTTGCAGAAGTGTGGTAGATTCTGGAAGTTTCCAGTCCAATTTAGTTAAGATCGATCACCAACAAGACCAACTGGGCTCAGACGGATCCGTCAACCTTAAATCACTCTTTTGTTTTCACACTCTTTTGTTTTGCCATTGTTTTGTTTGTTCGCTTGTTTAGGCATTCATTTGTTTTTGTTGTAAGCTATATGGGTGAGATATATTAAGAGAGGAATTCAGGGGAGCAGATAGTGAATGCAAACTGTATGGGTAAACTTTTATTTGTCTTATTACCAGAATACCGGTAAATAACCGATAATTTCCATAGAAAAATTTACCGGTTTGCATTCCCGAAGCAAGAGATTTTTGTGACTTTCTACTTGTAATATTAAAAAAAAATTGGAGACTCTACGCTCGAAGTTGTGGACAACTATGTACATACCTTGGACAAACTGTCCAGTTAGGTAGGTCCAACTTCGAGAAAGAGGTCAATCGTCGAATCCGACTTGGCTGGGCAGCGTTTGGGAGGCTACGTACTATCTTTTCGTCCAATATCCCGCAGTGTCTCAAGACAAAAGTGTTTGAACAATGTGTGTTGCCAGTGATGACATACGGAACTGAAACGTGGTCGCTCACGATGAGCCTTATAAGAAGGCTCAAAAGTCACTCAGAGAGCAATGGAGAGGGCTATGCTCGGAGTTTCTTTGCGAGATCGAATCAGAAATGAAGAGATCCGTAAAAGAACCAGAGTAACCGACATAGCCCGAAGGGTAGCAAAACTTAAGTGGCAATGGGCAGGGCACATCGCTCGTAAAACCGACGGCCGCTGGGGCCATCGAGTTCTTGAGTGGCGACCACGCACCGGACGACGCAGCGTGGGTAGGCCCCCCACAAGGTGGAATGATGACCTGGTGAAGGTCGCTGGAGTCCGCTGGATGCGGGAGGCGCAGGACCGGTCATGGTGGCGTTCTCTGGGGGAGGCCTATGTCCAGCAGTGGACGTCTTTTGGCAGCGTGTATAATTAATGGGTGCCTGTCGTATCGCATAACGTTTTTTGTCCTAAAAATGTTTGGCCGAGAATGTTTGGCATACTTTTGAATGGCATACTACTCGTTTGTCCTAATAATTTTTGCGCATACTCATTTAAACTCCTAAAGCAAGTTTGTCCTAATATTGATAAATCTAAAATCTAATTACCTAAAGCATAATATTCCAAACATGAATTGCCCTAAAAATTATTTTGCCTATTATTAAATTGGCTAAAATTACAGCACCTAAACTAAACTATGGTAGGCGTGAAGTCAGAATCGTTACGTATTCTACCTTCAGGCAGGTCAGATTTTGGTTAGGTTAGGTACGACGACGAGCGAAGCGATTAGGAGTGTTAGGTAGAACTGTGACCCCAACGAGCGAGCGAAATTATATTAAAATTTAGCAGTCAGTAGGTTAGGTTAAAGACCGCAAACTGTAGGTTAGGTTAGGTTTGTTTTATGACCATGGATAGCGGAGCGAGCGAAGCGAGTGGAGCGTCAGAATGCTTGCTTGCATGGAGGTATATTAAAATTTAGCAGTTATTAGGTTAGGTTAAAGACCGGAAACTGTAGGTTAGGTTAGGTTTGTTTTATGACCATGGATAGCGGAGCGAGCGAAGCGAGTGAAGCGTCAGAATGCTTGCTTGCATGGAGGTATATTAAAATTTAGCAGTTATTAGGTTAGGTTAAAGACCGGAAACTGTAGGTTAGGTTAGGTTTGTTTTATGACCATGGATAGCGGAGCGAGCGAAGCGAGTGGAGCGTCAGAATACTTGCTTGCATGGAGGTATATTAAAATTGACCAGTTATTAGGTTAGGTTAAAGACCGGAAACTGTAGGTTAGGTTAGGTTTGTTTTAATTACCTAAAGCATAATATTCCAAACATGAATTGCCCTAAGAATTATTTTGCCTATTATTAAATTGGCTAAAACTACAGCACCTAAACTAAACTATGGTAGGCGTGAAGTCAGAATCGTTACGTATTCTACCTTCAGGCAGGTCAGATTTTGGTTAGGTAGGGACGACGACGAGCGAAGCGAGTGGAGCGTCAGAATGCTTGCTTGCATGGAGGTATATTAAAATTTAGCAGTTAGTAGGTTAGGTTAAAGACCGGAAACTGTAGGTTAGCCTAGGTTTATGACCATGGATAGCGGAGCGAGCGAAGCGAGCGAAGCGAGTGGAGCGTTAGAATGCTTGCTTGCATGTAGGTATATTAAAATTTAGCATTTATTAAGTTAGGTTAAAGACCGAAAACTGTAGGTTACGTTAGGTTTGTTTTATGACCATGGATAGCGGAGCGTCAGAGTTCTTGCTTGCATGGAGGTATATTAAGTAGGTTAGGTTAAAGACCGAAAACTGTAGGTTAGGTTAGGTTTGTTTTATGACCATGGATAGCGGAGCGAGCGAAGCGAGCGGAGCGTCAGAATGCTTGCTTAAAAATCTTCGAGATTTAGTTATAATGAAATGTAGTCAAAAGATTTTTAGCACATTAAATATTAGGAACATTACCATTATGCACATCAATCATTCGATAGTTGAATCTTAGCCACATCAAACGATAGGACTAATAATATTTAGGACAAACGATAATAGGAGCAACAATATCGGACAATCAAAAATATGCGGAACAAAGTGTATGCCATACGTTATTAGGATAAAAGACGTTATGCGACACGACGATAGGACTAATAATTGTATGCCATCCGATATAGACCCATAATTAATACGTGTAGTTGTGATTGTGGCTTAGAATGAGTAAATTTCATATTTTCGGAAAAGTATATACCTACCTAATCATATTTCGTTTATTTCGTTATTTTATGCTGTAGGTAGCTGATGTACCAAAATAATATGTTAGTCTACCAAATTAAAAAGTAAAGAATTTTCAGTGATCACTTCAATATAGGTGATTGAACTCAGAGACTTATACAGACAACAATAGTCTGCTATTAACCATTGAACATTAATAATTCCTCGTGCTTGTTATTTACCACTTGTATCTATCTATCTATATCAAAATAAAGCGTATTAATTTCAGCTAGAAAGAAGGTCAAAACAGTCATTACGATAATAGAGCAACTCACCAAAATATACATATAACCTACCTACTGGACATATTGAATAGGAAACATCATCAAAAGTCGAATATACTTTAGGCCCTAAAGTTTAAAATATTCCGTCAATTATAATGAAAATTCCTTCACCATTTAAATTGTATCTATATGTATTTAAGAATCGATACGTAACTTAAAACATGTCGATGTGATGACAGAGCCATATATATTTCTTGATAACGAATGCTATAGAGGCACGAGAGAGGAGTGGGGAGGGGGGGCAAGGCAGAGGTTATCTTACTCTTCACCCGGTCACATAAATACTTACATTATCTTAACTAGTTCGTCACATTTGTGTTACTGATAACGCAGAGAGATTACTTTAAAAACTTATTACGATGTCTAATATTATACCTACAAAAAAAAATGCACATAAAAATGTTTAGTTCAGTGTCCGTGGAATCTATCATCATCATCAGCCCGTATCAGTTCACTGGGGACATAGGCCTCTCCCATGGCACGCCACTGAGCTCCATTTTCAGCTCTCCTCCTCCAGTTACCACCCGCTGTCCTACGAATGTCGTCGCTCCACCTTGTTACAGGGTGTACACTACGTTAAATTATTGTATCTATGTTTAATTTATAAACTTTTTTTTGGTGTGCATTAAAGCATTGTTTTATATGGTATTTTTTGTTTTTGTTTTATTCTAATTCGTGGACCCTATAGAAGAACCAAACCGGCATAGTTTGAAAAATTGCAAAACTGAAGTGACATTACACGTGGGACCGAAAGCCGTCGGGTTCTTGAGTGGTGCACCCGCTAGAACGAACATGCCATGAATGAATGAATGAAAATGAATGAAAACATTTATTTCCGGCAACTTGTGGCCCATACCTACATACCTCGAAACCAGCATGCATATCAAACACAAAATAATAAAAACATAAGGTACTTAACTTTAACTAGGTCACATTTTTTTAACAGCGATGTGTTACGCGTGTTGGAGGTGTAAGGCAGCCGTCCACGGAAACGCCGGAACATGATACCCTTCGGCCAATCTCCCTTTGTGAAGGCCGTCGGTACTCTTAGCACGAAGGAATGCCATGAATTTAGTGACAAGCCTTACGAGTGAGTGAGATACCGCGCTCAGATCTTTCACTCCCACCTAGTACCACCGCTCGTCGCTGCCGCATTCTGCCGGTCGTGGTGGAAGACGCGGTCACGTAGGACCACTTCAAGATGGAGAATGACATGATGAAGATTGCTGGAATCTGCTGGATGCCGGTGCAGATTAAGTATTTTTCTCAAACACGCAATGAAATGAAATGTCATCATGACGTGCGTTATAAAGGCTTCGGAAGTATCACGTATCGGGCGGAACAACTCGAGAGAATTGTAAAGGAATTTTGTACAAAATTGAAGGCCTAGGCCGGGAAGTATTTTTTTAAACATGGCGTCTGTGTTCATGAACGGGCTAAACAGCTGAATTACCAAAATTTTTTTGAGTAGTGTATTTTTTAATTTCCTTATTATGTTTGGGAAAAACCCTTGCCTTTCCTACTCACTCGGCAAGCCCTTCTTTCACGGCGTCTGCAGTAACGTTCTATAACTTACAGTAATACGAACTTAACCTAATTTGTACCTATCTTTAGACTAAGAAACATATTAAAAGTGTTACATAGTAATATTTAGTGTATTAAGGTAAAAATATAAGAATGAAATGGAAATTACAAGAAAGTATGACGGCTTATCACATTTTATGTAAGTACCTACGTTTGAAATTCTTTCTTATCCTTAAACTAGTCAGGTACAATCCAACCCGTAATCATTTGAGCACTGTTTCAGACATTACATTTTTTCCTCAACGCTTCGGCTCTTCAGTTACTACGAGAGCTATGTGATATCGGTATATATTATCAACAAAAGTTGAATCCACTTATGATTTCCCACTACTACGCGAAGATTGAATGAATATCCGTAATCCAGGGATCGCCAACCACCCTGCCCGGATATTCAGAGGATTCATAAAAAAATGGCCCCCGTATAATCCACGGTCAGGAGCGCGCATCGTTGGTCGCTACGCAATCGCCTAGGGTTGGCGATCGGGAGAATGTAAGCTTATATAGACTTAAAAACTTAACAAACAACCGATAAGCAAATGTCGCTTTAGTCGAATTAAGTGTAGTTCGTCAACTCATTAAAACAGACGTGATCCGAAGACCAACACACTGTAGGTGGCTATAAGTACATATGTGACAGTTTTTAGTAAAAGGTCATATTGTTCGTGTTTATAATAATAGTACATTACTGCAGAGGCCGTGAAGTAAGGGATTGCTGGACGAGTTTGGGGTAGATATGGAAATCATATACATGTACCTATATCTACGATGATAGCAAATATTTGTTTTTGAATCATGCCTGCTTCGTGTTTTATTGAATTATTTATTAGAGGCATCAACATGTTGAAATACTTAATTATTTATCAGTGCGTCACATAATGTACTTATAATATACATTTGGATAAAGTATAGTATTCATTTTCATATTTTTGACGATCTGGTTGGCTCGGTTTGTAGGGCAGCTGCCTAATCCCGGCCAGGGCAAATATTTGATGAACTCGAATATTTGTTCCAGGGTCATGGATGTCATCTACCTATATATGTAATTTATATATTAGGTATATCGTCGTCTAGTACCCATAGTACAAGCTTTGCTTAGTTTGGGACTAGGTCGATTTGTGTAAGATTGTCCCTTAATATTTATTTATTTGTTTATGACAAAAATATATTGAAAAAAATTGGAAGGTGACAACCCTAGTGGCATGACCGCGGCCCGGTGGCTGATGCGATTTTCCGCACGGTCGCGTTTGTCGCCGACCATTTTTGATTTTGATGCTCCGACATTTTACCGATTACGGAGAATTACCGAATTAAACTGTCCAGTCATTTAAACGGCCACTTATTAAGTTTAATGAATGTTGATTTAAGATGTTACTCAGTCTATAGTACAAAATATCTGTACCTGCTTACTTAATAGTATTGACAAGCAATTTCAAATAGGGAGAGGTCATCATTCCGTAAAGGATTATTAAAAGCGAGATGAACATCCTGTTTTTTTTCTCATGCAATTGAATAAAACGTCATCTATCTGTTGGAATAAAATAATATATATTTGCGGCATAATCAAGCTGAAATCGCAGCACAGTTTTAGACCAAATTTGATACAGAGATGTTAGAGAGTTACCTTTAAAAATGCAGTGTTGGTTATGTTAATTACATGTGTAACTGTCTTTACACATTAGGCCCATCTGGCATGTATGAACACCTTTATTTTAAATTAATATTTATAAAATGGGTAGTTTGCACAAATGTAACTTTGACAGAGAAAAATTGTGTTTTTCTCAGTCAACCTTTGACAATGGTATCTGTAAAGGTACTGAAACGTCAGGGAGGCTCAAATAATTAATATACGTGATATAATCCGTTTAAATTGTTTTATTTAAATGTTACTTAAATCGATTTTAAAGGATAAAACTAATTTAAGTAACATTTTATCTTTCATAATAAAAACTATCTGAAGAGCTGCAAAAGAAACCGCCCACAATACCGCAGTAATAAAATCGACACCCTATATTAATAAAGTACATAATAACAAAAGGATTACCGGAGTAACTTTGCAAAATAACACCCACCTTAATCCCGATATTGTGCGCACTCGTGGTTCTGAATGCGGCCGCTGGCAGCGCCACCGCTTTGTGAGGAGGTAGCCAATTGTGCGGCACCCCTGGATGATCGCTTAATTGACTACTGAGCGAGAGGTTTTTGGAGTGTCGCTGCTATATTGGCAGATCACGTTGGACGGTGTACATTGGTTCCTCCATTTATTGACGTACATAAAACTGCGTTTACTAATAAACTAGCATTCCACCTTAATTGCTTCTCAACTTTGTGAGGAGGTAGCCAATTGTGCGATACCCCTGAATGATTGCTTAATTGACTACTGAGTGAGAGGTTTTTGGAGTATCGCTGTTATATTGGCAGATCACATTGGATGGTGTACCTACATTGGTTCCTCAGTAGTTTATTGGCGTAAAACTGCGTTTACGACTAAACTAACCTCTACCTCATTGCTTCGCAACTTTATGAGGAGGTAGCCAATTGTACAGAACCCCTGAATGATTGCTTAACTGACTACTGAGCGATAGATTTTTGGAGTATCGCTGCTATATTGGTAGATCACGTTGGATGGTGTGCATTATTGACCCGAGTAGTTTATTGACGTAAAACTGCGTTTACAACTAAACTAACTTCCACCTTAATCGCATTTCAACTTTGTAACGAGGTAGCCAATTGTGCAGCACCCCTGGATGATCGCTCAATTGACAACTGAGCGAGATGTTTTTGGAGTATCAATGGAATTTAGGTGAGCCCCTTTGGATGGTGCTTATTCGTTCCACGTAGCGAATTGCTTACTTGATGCAGAACATCGTAATTTATTTATTTATTGAAATTAGTTACACAGCATTACAGTAATTAAACCAAGGCACTGTGAACAATTTAATTTTTTTTTAATCTAGATAGATTAAAGCGACGTAACAGCATGGCTCCGTTGCGTCGTGTAATCTGGCGCAGGGTTCGGCAGATTATCCCGGAACTGCCGAAACACAACACCATTCGGCCAGAAGTCTGCATCTGCACAAACGAGCTAAAGTGCACGTAGTGACGGGCCTGCAGCTGGTGCACCCTCAGCGAGAAGCCAGTCTTCCGGCGAACGTACTCCACCACATCGTCAGCTACGGCGGTGTGAAGCGCGACACATAGAGGGCCTTACTCGGTGTCGCAATTCGAAGACCAGAACCAACCGGCTCGGCAGTGCCACTCAGAGTCTTGCGGGGCACTCTATGCGCCTTGCTCTTCCTTTCCACCAGTGTGAACCCCTCCTTATCCACATTGGTGCGGGGGACTTTTCCTTATCAGGAACCCGTACTGAAGCCCGATTAGCTGCGACAGGCTGACCGGCGACGTCAGCATAAGCACGCTGGCGTGACGTCGAAACTTGAGGCATGGCAATTACACAGTTACTTGCAAGTCTTTCACGCTTTGTTTATCGGCTACAATCTACATTTTTTAGCGTTCCGTAGACTACAAGGAACCCTTAATAGTTTCGTACTCTCAGTTTATCCGTCTGTCTACAGGTTAGCTCAGAGATTGTTCGTACTAGAAAGCTGTAATTTGGCAAGGATAAACATATAAAACAAGCTGAAAAAGTGGTAAAATAAAATATTTTTTTAATGTCACATGAATTCCTGAATTCTGTTCTTTCATTCCGATCAACTAAACAGACTAACTGAAACAAGTCAACTATTTTTCTATCCCAACGGCTCAACTATTTGGTTGGTCCGATAGGATTTTTTTTTAAATTATAAATGTTTCCTGTCTATACAACCATCTATAATTACCGGTGGTGGCCTGGCCATGAGCAATAAATAACATACAAATTACTTACGTGTGTGCATGTGCAATGGATGTCAATGGTTCTGACACCCGTTGAACACGCATTTCTCCTGCACCTCTGGCATTATAACTGTCATACGCGACTATTTCTCGCGCGAGATAATTGCCCGTCTCTTTCTGTGCAGTAATGTGAGAAAGTGACGGGAAGCGCTATGTCGCGCGACAAGAGTCGGGAAGCATAGTTGTGCTAGACGGGCTGGCTATCGTACGCTGTCGAAGAGATTCGACGGGGCCTTCGCTCATTTTATTGTAATTGCTAATGCGAATATAAGATTAATCGAATAATTAATGACATGTATTTTCGACTATAGTTTGTACCTAACTTCTTTTTTATTATTTTTAGTGCCCCATGGGTTTTAGTTTACGTAACAGCAACAAAAAGCCGTGTCAGCGTCCAGTTGCTCAGAGGTGTAAGACAGGGTGACGTTATTTCCCCGAAACTCTTCACCAATGCTCTGGAGGATGTCTTCAAGACCCTGCGGTGGAATGGAATGGGCATCAATGTCAATGGTGAATATCTCACACACCTCCGCTTTGCTGACGACATAGTTATAATGGCAGAATCGCTGCAAGACCTGCAGGAAATGCTGTCCGGTCTTAATGCTGCCTCGAGACGCGTTGGGCTAGGGATGAACTTGGACAAGACTAAGGTTATGTTCAACGAGCACATCGTCCCTGTGCCCGTTTCCGCCGAAGGTGTAGCCATTGAAGTTGTCCATGAGTACGTCTACCTAGGACAAAAGTTACAGCTGGGTAGAGACAACTTTGAGAGTGAAATCACCAGAAGAGTGCAGCTTGGCTGGGCAGCATTTGGAAAGCTGCGTCACATCTTCGAGTCACCCTTGCCACAATGCCTGAAGACCAAGGTATTCAATCAGTGCGTCCTGCCGGTCATGACATACGGAGCCGAGACGTGGAACCTGACAGTGAAACTAGCCCACGTCACACAGCGAGCTATGGAAAGGGGTATGCTCGGAATCTCGTTAAGGGACAAAGTCCGGAACGAGATTATCCGACAAAAAACCAAAGTCACTGACGTAGTTCAGAAGTGTAGCAGACTGAACTGGGCTGGTCACATCTGTCGCAGAACCGATGATCGGTGGAGTAGACGGGTTCTCGAGTGGAGACCACGACTCGGCAAGCGTAGTGTAGTAAGCGTAGTGGTGGTGACTGGATGGCGAAAACGGGAGATCGGGCCATGTGGCGAACCCTGGGGGAGGCTTACGTCCAGCAGTGGACTGCAATAGGCTGAAATGATGATGATGATCATGAACAAAAAAGGCTTAGATAACTAAAAAGTTTTAAATGTTTATTACCCCATAAAAAATATTTTCTCCAGTTGTCCTGTTGGGATTGTTTTTTTACATATGTAATAATTAGGTATGTGATCAACCAGTTGGTTGTAATTAAACGGCTACGTGGAGTTCCAATCTGTACAATTGGTTGGTCCGTTCAGTTGATCGGAGTGGAAGAACAGCCTAAATTATACTCTGTTAAAGTGTATTTGGTTTGTCCTTCGGTGTAACAATGGAAGAACGATAAAGGCAGTGTTGTGACCAGTATTAAAGTTTGCATGTAGCTGGAAGATAGATAATGTTATAGTCGAATAAGCCGTTTGGATGATACCATCCTCAGCTTCAATGTTAAGACACAGTTTTTCAAGGCCGATATTTAGAATAATGTTTAACTGTATGTCAAAGATAGTAAGTTGATATTGTTAATTAATAGTAGGTACATTACTGCAGAGCCCGCGAAATGAAGGATTGCTGGACATGTTTGCGTCGTAACGACGTCAGTTTAATATTAGTAAGCCAATTAAAAAGAGCAGCGGGTAACAATGGATTTTCATACTTACTTTTTTTTTTACCAGAAACTATGTGTTTTAACGCATTCACTGCTAGCAATGCATATATACATTCACCGTCATACAAGTTTGTTCTCCTAGTCCCTAGACAGAAACTAATACATTTGAGCATGTTTGAGAAAAATAATTTGAAAATAATGAGCAAAAAAATGGGAGCCCTTTGTTTTCTAGAAGTTTATTTCGTCGAATGTTTCATTTGGCCGAGAAATCGTTTCGCAGAATTTCTATTACTCTGTAGTCATACATTTTTCATAATTCTTGCAAATATCATCCCACTGAGTAGGTTGCGTTAGGTTTGTTTCATAACAATCTCAAAAAAGTTTACGGTTGCATGGAAAAATACTTTCTACGAAACGATTTTTCGGAGAAATGAAAGACGAAAAAAAATTCTACGAATCAATATAGACCCAAAAAATACATGTTACAGTGAAACGTTCTATGTTTCCAGTGCTCCTCATTTTTTGGAAGTCGGTTAAAAATATCTTAAGATCTTTACGCGGCAATGGATCATGCGGAACGGCATTACGCCGCCACTCCATGATGAAGGCATCCGTTGATATCGGATTAAAGTGCACTGTGAACGAGATTTGAGCCCGAACACGAGTTAAAAGAGTTATTATATTTTAAATAATGACATTATAGGTTTATTACGGAACGTATTTAAGGCTGCTATCAGTCTTAATGCGATATCTGCGTGAAAATATGAACGGGCATTATGATTTTTTTTTAAGATGTCTACATGGGACACACTTAGACTATTCTAAAAGTTAGAAATGACCGTCAAAGTTCAACATTCCTACGGAGCGCTAAAAACGCTCCACACAAATGGCCACCTAACCATGACGTCATTATATGTTATGGATACCTATATTTGTATAGAGACAATATGTAATTTGCTATTTTCAACGTGAAAAAGTGCGTTTAAGTTCATGGTTGTTGTACAATTATAACTGAAAAAAAAAACAAAATTTAAAAGAAAAAAACATATGATTTGCGTACCTTTTAGAAGTCACATATTTCAAATTATACGCCCTTAGATAAGTAGTGGTTTGCATTTGACCGCAATCGATAAGTCTTGAGGGACGCCGCCATATTTCCCTGAGGGCCCTGATTAATCTGCGGTCATCGTACCTAAGCCCTTTTCTTTAATCTGCCCATTCTACGAGTACTACTTACATTTCCTATGATAATGTGTATTAAACTGGGGGCATATACCAGAAAGGTTTCCAATATCTGTCTGATACACTGTCACTAGATGTCTACTTGCGCGATGCTATGACATCTTGTCAATGTTACTTAAAATAGCTCAAAAAGCATAAATCGATTCATACTAGTCGTATACAGGGTGTGGCCTGTAACAGGAGTAACAAATTAAAACATAGATTCAACCCTTCTAACGAAACAACATTTGTTTAGTAATTTTTGAAAATAACTTGTATTATATAAATAAATTGTAAAATAATGTTTATTCAATGAATCAATGTATTGCGAAATATTTGATATTTAGTGGCTTGACAGCTATATTATGTCAATACCAAGAGGATGTCAATGTTGGACGCTGTACATTGAAAACAGAATTTAATTTGTTTGACATAATGAACATCTACTGATAACTGCCTGTTTTTTTTTTAATTGCTGAACAAATGTTCAGTTTGAAGAGTTCGTTTTATCTATGTTTTAATTTATTTCTCCTGTTACAGGTAACATCCGGTATATATCGGTCTTATTACGGTCATACCTACATATATTATGTCCGTGGCTATATGTTAGCGGCAATTGAATTAGCATCCCGCGACTTTGTCCGCTTGAATTATCCTACTGTTGCGCGTTGCGTACACACTTTCATTAACTGTTTCAATTCAAACCCATCAGCAAGAATGTTTCAGTAAATCCTTTCTTGTTGTTTACAATGTTTCACCCTTATATCAATGCACGTGGAAACTAGTCTATACTCATCGTCATCATTTACAATCAATGTGTTAGGGGGAACTGTGTAACGCCAAATTGGAGAGCATTTTCCAGAAGCAAGTTTAGGACTAGCTCGATTCATGTCAGATTGTTCTAGATATTTTTTTCACTTCGCATACATACTAAGGAACTGAGTAAAAGCTTGCAATATTATCGGCTATTACATAAATACAATTCTCAACACTAAAAATAGCATAACTCGTGTTAAAAAAAGCCCACCGTTAAACGTCACAAAAACGTAACTAACCCTAAACAGCCGGTTAACACTTTTATCTTTTTTATCTCCTTTAACCCTCGTCTTACGCACGTGTTATCTTTAGGGCTGAGATTGACGTTATTAACCCTAAAATGGTTAAGGTAGGATGCTGCTTTATCGTATTAGTGGGCCGTTATGACAACCCCTTTTGTAAAAAAGAAAAAGAAAAAGGGTGTTGAACGGTAAGCTTAATTTAATAAGTAGTGAGGGAGACTTTTTATCGGTACAACTGTCATTCTGACTTTTAAAACTCACTGGTACAGATAAGAAATTGGTTTGTAAACTTAAAATCTTAAGAAAAAAGTAATTTACGCTATATTTGCGTATGCGTATGCGTTTTTAGGCATGCACAGTTAATAATTCATTAATTTTTGGTCAAAACAAATTACTTCCATCAAAATTACAGAATGTAATATTTATCGATAATATGATTTACTAATTGTGTAGAAACCGTTTTAAAATTTCAATGTTTGCTTATTTTCAAACTTTATTAGATAACGAAAGAACGGTGATGGAAAAACAATGAGTCAATTGCAAGTGTAATGAATATCGCGCCACGAATAATAAGCATTATAATCAAACCATGTTTCCAAAATCAAACCGCTCTTATTTCGCCAAAAAACTTCTGACAAAAGAGCCAATCAGCCCCGACGGGCAGAATGGTATTAATTTTCAATGAGATTATTTACAAATCCTTGAGACGACGCCAAATCTCCTACCCGGATCTGTCAATATTGTTACAAAACATAAAAAAACGATAAAAAATGCTCAAAAAAACATGAATGTAGGCTAATTTTTACTCTCAATACCCACTTTGTGTGTAAGCATTAGGGCGTATCACAAATTAATTCATACGTCGTCTTTTTTTTTCGAAAAAGGAAGACCGTTAGCTTTTAGTTTTTTTGTTCTTTATTTATGGCGCAAAAATTGGGTTACTTATCGGGAGCACGTTGCTATTGTGTGAAATCTTAGGGGATGCTAAAGTTGACGCAAAAAACACCTTTTTTGTTTTTTTACGATCGCGTGTTTTGGCTAACAAAACGGCAGGAGAAAATTATTGGTTTGATAGATTATTATTATAATTGCAAATTATTAATGGTGAAGTCATCTAGACGTTATCATTAAAGAAGCCTTGTTATAAAATAATGAATGGATATTTACGTCGCAGATAAGTTTGCCTATACCTAAAAGGAAACTTAAATGGGTCCATTCATTAACTAAATTAGATTATGTATTAATATTTTCCTTGTAAATGTAATAGCAATTTGTGGGTTTATTTTTATGAATGAATTAGACTTAATGAACTAGTTTCATTAACAAGTATTGTTCAGTTCTTTGTGATATTTTGATATATTTCTTAGAAAACGATACGGTTTGATATGAAATACATATATTCCATTCATTAATTTGTTACCTTTATCTAACCTAATAGTCATTGTAAAAATTCACGTTTCAAATGGTTTTTAAGTTATATAAATGTATTGAATAATATAAATATGCCTGCATGCTACGCAAACTACTTATTTAGGTATGTACCAAGTTGGGACATTCTTTATCAATCTATACTGTTCTGTTCGAGTTTAGTTTAATTTTTAGGTGTAGTTTTATTGTAAGTATTTTAATAGTTGTATTCCTTGAACTTTATTTTGTACTAATAACTTTTTAATAAACTGATTTAGTAGTCCATTTATCCATACTTAGGCAACACAATTATAATATCTTACTGGGAATTTAGTATTCTATGTCCTATTTAATGAGCATCTTCATAAACATTCACATTTATAATATTTTACCGCATTATATGATTTTAATATAGGTTCTAGTTTTTGATTTACTCTTACATTAAATTCGTTTATTGCCTACTGTATGTACAATTCGTCAAATAATGTTTAAAGGCATATTTGGATATAAGTAGTAAGAGTCAGTAGCACTTATAACATTTAATAGTGCTTAGCTATGGAATTATGGACCATGTTCCAGAATAAATTCTTGTTCATATAAAAAACAAAACGGTTTACACCGCCCAAAAATAACGAACACAAGTCGGAACCTTCTTCAGCCGTTTGAAAAAATAACGAACTTTTTCAAATATAGAACTCAACTGCCCCAACCGCATCGGACGTCCATTCACATAGAACTGGCTGACACGCTTTTTTCAAAACGAGTTGTCTATGGTCGGGTCACAGGTCACCGTCGTCTATGGGCTAAAGAAAAACGCTACCCTCTTAGAAACACACAGAAAAAAGGGGCTTCGGCTAATATTGTGAATATTGATGAAGAAAAGAATCTGGTTTGGTTCTTTACAACGTTGGTCTCACGGTTTCACGTGTTCGGAAACTTGATTTTGATACTGGTTTTTGGTACTGTGTGAAAAAATGAAAAAAGCATCGCTTTTTATTCTAACATCAACAAGTGACAGCAGTCATTTTTTGAAGCACACAAATAAAAGAAATTAAATTATAAGCAAACTTATTTTTTTTACATATTTACCGCATAATCTTTATGCAGCTTTAGTACCTAAATCGTTTCAGTTTACTCCTTCCACAAAGCTACAAATGGATAAGCATATAACATAAAAAAGATTCCAATTCATTCGACACAAATTCTTACAAATACGTATTTAGATAGCACGTGTACAGAATCCTGCGCACCCTTTCGAAAGGGTTCGAGATCTACAAAGATCTACAATGGATCTTGATCTCATTGATCCGGCACGCGACGGGTTAAGATCGAGGGATGCTGCGCGTGGCTAACGGGTTTTTATTATTTATTTACTTTTATTGTGTAAGTCGTTTCCTTCACACATTAGCCGAAGAAATAACGTCAACTATGTACGAATATGTAGTAGGTACATGGGTCACTAACGTTGAATCAAAACTTGTTTGAAACAGTTGTATATTTACCGTTAGTTATGTATTGCAATTTCAAGGGCTGCGTAATTTTGAAAGCTATTAAGAATAAAGGTAAACTACAACAACAAACTGACAAACCTATCGCAGAAATGCATCCTCCTTTTTTTGAATCAGTTGATATGTATAAACCAATAGGGCATGACGCCTGGCCGCTCGCGCCGTGCCAAAATTGGTGATTTGGGCGCTTTTATGGATCATCTATATATACAAATATAAATGAACATACTGCTAAAACCAAAACCGTTTCTTTTGGCTTCACGGCAGTCTAATCTGTAAGTACTAAGTACCTAGAAAAAAACAGGTGCAAATTAAAATATTTCCCAATCTCTTTAATCTAGTTATTTAGTTGGCGACAAGATACCTAATAATAAATTTTGGAATATCCATTCATTGCTCTGTAAAAGTATCTAAGCCAATCTATACGATGAAAATGTAATTTAAAAACGTCAGTTGCAGGTCAAGCTTTTAACGAATTCAAAAGTGTTTAAGATTGACAATAGTTCTCGATTTCTATTTATTTATTTATTTATTTAATCTTTATTGCACAAAAGAAAGAACTTATCGTACAAAAGGCGGACTTAATGCCATAGGGCATTCTCTACCAGTCAACCATTGGGCTAAGCAGATAATTTGTGGGCGGTGCAACTAAATTAAAACAATTTCAAAAGATATATAATTAGATAAATACATATTCCTATAGGATATACACACAATATATATATATATATATATATTTATATACATATAAATAAATACAGATGAACAAAGTAAACAGATAAGCTATGAGTTCACATTTCTGCCAACAAATAGATCACATAGAGCTTTTTTGAAAGCAAACTTGTTCGGGACTTGCTTGATTTTGAGGGGAAGGCGGTTCCAAAGGCGAGACACTTGGACGGTAAAGGATTTAGACGATTTTCTCGTGGTCTCCTCCTGTTTGGGATCAAAGAGTACAGACGCGACGGGTTAACTTTGGGTAAGGGATGTTGCACGTGCCTGAAACGAAATTTTAGAAACCGTCATAACTAACATAGCCGATTTAGACTGCATGCTAGCAACAATGTATACGGGAACTGCACGATGACTGCATGCCGACTGCACAGTTTCTGAAAAAGTTGGGCTGCTGTCAGTCTGTATTTGAACTCACTGATTTACTAATAGTTAAGAAGTAAGACATGAATCCGTATTATCTTGCTGGTTTAATCGGGTTAAGACATCATTTTAACCTGCATATCAGCGTTATAACAAATTCAATTAAAAGGTTTACGATTGCTTCTCGCTCTCCTCGATTTACTTTGCGATGAATTTGCTCAAAAAAAGCAATTGATATATCAATTTACCGAATGAAATTGACAGCTAGCATGAATCTATTTATCTATCCATCTACAATGAAAAGTGATTCAAGTTTACTTGTAACTTTACAGCAACCTTGTAACAACTTCAAATAAAGGGCTAACAATAGAATTCTCGTCGCGTGTTGGATCAAAGAGTGATCAGCACGCGACGGGTTAACTTTGGGAAAGGGATGCTGCGTGTGCCTTGACAGGTTTTTTTTACCGTCATAACTTATTGGGTTTGAATGAAAGGCAGTTAGGAAACTTACGATCTAAGGTAGTAAAGCTGTAAAAAAATGACGAATTTTTACGAAATTTTTTGAGGAGCCAAAAGGAAGGAGTGACACATTTTAGTCAAATAGAGCTGATAATGGTTGAATAGATTTGTTTATTGTTTATCATAGGGGAACAAAATGAAAAATAAAAATAAAAAAATGCTTATATTATGGTTTTAGACAAAATTGGAGCTTCTTACTAAGCATACGATTATGCTTGTATTATACTTATACTTACAATTATTTTCATCTGACTGAGGTTAAGAAAAAGATGATCATGACTTTTTTAAGCACAACATTACACGCTAATGTTAGTACTTGTATAAAAAGAGAAAAAATGGTAAGCAAAATAAGAAGTTATTGACCTGTCCCTTAATTTTGGATATAACTAAATAACTAACTGATTAGAGTGACAGTTTTTGGATCATAATTATAGAGATAAGTAGATATGAACAAGAGATAGATATAAAAGCTAACTTAAAGTTAGGTATGTCAAAGGACATTCTTTTCACACGTCAAACACATAGATAAATGAAAAAACAAGTTATTTTTCCGTGTCTCCGTAAACAGCTAACAGCACACAAATACCTAATTAATATTCACCCATTAGCATACAATGTACAGTTTCACTTATTTAACTTCAAAACAAAAAACAACTAAGTTAAAATCCAAGTCCAAACCAATTTCAACCCTAGCACAGGCTTTATAAACTTAGAATAAAAGGGTATAACTTGAGTTATGTCATTTTTCGCGAAATATGTTGAGGGTATTTTGAAAATTGTAGACAGAAGGAGTGAGGCAACTTCAACTGTGAATAAAAATACATAATGCAACTTTAAATACATAATGCAACTTTAAATACATAATGCAACTTTAAATTCCCTTTGACGGACGATAGGCTTGCTTACATGATGTTGCATAAAAAAATATACCTACGTATTAATTTTCAGTAGCCATTTTGGACTCTAAAACATTGAAGTTATTTAGGGAGTTAAGACGCAATAAATTAAAAACAGCCTAAAATACTACCTTTCAAAATAATGAGAAAATTAAATCAATCAATGTACTCGTAGGTAGCTACCCTACCTTTAAAGGAGAGTTCACAGTTTGACTCTAAATGGCCAGCCCATAAATATGAACCGAGAAAGCTGAAAATTTGCATAGAGACATTAACGATAAGATTAAACTTAGATTAAGCATACCTATTAAAAGCTAAATTCTGCGATAGATAACGAATGTAGGTATAATTTTCGTAACCCTATGTGTTTTCGTTTTTTTTTCAGATTATATTTTTTTATCGATGTCGTCAAAAAATTCTTAAACTTCAAAAAGGATCTTTCAAATAAGTCAAGCATAACAGTGGACAGTTATCATTAATGAGCGCGTTTAGGAAACAATATTTTTACACTTAATGTGACATAAATGGTAAACACGTTTCCGAATCCAGCGAGTGACGGTACGACAGGCAGGTAGATTTTTGGTTGTTTTGCAGCAAAAGCCTATTCGTGTTTTGATTTAATATAAGTAAATAATACACTTATGCCTACAAATATATATGAAATACTATGTAAAAGTAACTTGACTTACGCAAATTTTAGCATATATACACTATGTACAGTTGTACACTAGATTATAATCATGAATGCCCGCAACATTTTTATATTAAATAATATTGGGTGGTCTAACACTTATATGCCTACAAATATACGAAAAAGCTATGTAAAAGTTACTTGACTTTAGGTAATTAATTAGTATATTAAATAATATTGGGTGGTCTAACACTTATATGCCTACAAATATACGAAAAACTATGTAAAAGTAACTTGACTTTAGGTAATTAATTAGTATATTAAATAATATTGGGTGGTCTAACACTTATATGCCTACAAATATATGAAAACTATGTAAAAGTAACTTGACTTTAGGGAACGCAACATTTGTTTATGGCTAGTCAGTGTCATGTCGATAAGAAATGAAAAAAAAATAGTGAACGAGAAAAAGATACATATTTTTAACCCAATATTACCACCACCGTAATATCAAACATTTTAAGAAGAAGAATTTAAGAATCGACTTCCGACCTCTTTCAAAAATCGAAATGAAAAGCAGAATTTTTAACACCTGTCTGAAAGTCATATGAGACTCAGATATATTTGTCCTCGCTCACGGCGTTTGCTCGTCCAAATAATCACTTCGTGTCATAGCGACTTATTTTTGCCCCTTTTCAAAGAATCTACTATTAAAAAGGCACCAATGCTTGTTTAATAGAGTAGTATAGTATTTATTGGGCACTATCATGCTCAGTGATACATATTTGATTTGTAAACATTTGTGACGAAATAAGAAGTATTAAGTTGATTGATCGGAATAGTTCAAAACTAATCTAACAAAATAAAAATTAAAAGAAAACACCCAAAACTGAACATCTGTAACAAATCGGTGTCTCGAAAGAGATATGGATTAAAACATAACTGGATTTAACACCTCAGGGTCATGTTTCAGCTAAAAAAAATACCGCAAACACCAATTTCAAGAATCACGAAACCGGCGTGAAAAACTAACCTAAAAACTTTTAACACCAACTTAAATTTGCTGTTAGAAACATGTGTAACTCGTCCATTTTATATGAAGTTACATTCGTTTCTACTTTGTCCAGTTACACGAGTAAGTTGGTACATTTGACTGCATAATGTCGTAAATTTGTCAAGGGAATCCTTCAGGCCAGTTTTTTTGCGGTTCAAAAATTTATTTATGGGTAGATAGGTGATACTTAGAAGTCCGTTAGATTGAGTTTTTTCATTAAAATAGTTTTTTGTGACGCGAAAGAAATTAGTGGAAATTGTATTTCTAATATTTTTATATTTTACTTACCTACTTAGGAAAAAAGTTACAAAATACAGAATAGGACATTACATACCTAGATCGCCGGTGTTTGTCCTGAGCCGAAGGTGAGGGCCATAAATACGCGATCAGGGCCCTGTTTCATATACGTGACAAGTCGACAATCTGTCAGTTTTTGACAAAATTGTCGAATTGTAGCTACAAATTCTGTTTCATAAACGTGACAAATATGTCGGATTGCGACAGGTAAATAGTTGACAAAATTGTCAGTGTCAATCGCGTTTCATAAAGGTCTACAATTGTCAGTTTTAAAATGTCAGTATTTAAGAAAATTGTCATGACTTTTTTGTCATGGTAATCGACATAATTGTCGTAAATTGCGACAAATATGTCAGCATACATTTTTGTTAAAATAATATAGCAGTATGAGAGCAGCAATAAAAATGTTTGTCTTAGATTATAATTTTGACTAGCATTCTAGGATTTGTTCGGTAACTTGCAACAAGTAAGATGGACACGAAAATAATAATTTTGGGCCTTATGCAAGACAACCGAGAAATATGTATTGTTTGGCCAATTTAGTGAATATTTAACGCACGAAAAAAAAATGGATGGAAGTCGCGGAGCAATTGAAGGGAATTGGGTATATTGAGCAAATATTGGCCCTGTTAAATCATTGAATTCGTTTGTAATACGCATAAAATTTGCTAAGTGCGAAATTTCTCGTTGTTGGGTGTTGTAATTCTTGTCCTATTCTAGTTACCTATTAAGTATTCGACGGTAGTTTTACAAACTCGAAATCCATACTTAATATTATAAATGCGAAAGTGTGTCTGTCTGTCTGTTATCTCTTCACGCTTAAACCGCTGAATCGATTTTGATGAAATTTGGCATAGAGATAGTTTACGATACGAGGAAGGACATAGGATAGTTTTCATCCTGGAAATTATACCGAAAAAGATTTAAAAGTGAGTGAATATTTCTGTTGGAGTGCGGTGACCATGTAGGAAATGTAATTATTAGACCAAAAGCACAATTGCTCTTATATTTGCTTAGGCGCTTTTAATAATCCCTTTTATCAAGTTCCACGCGTACGTAGTCGCGGGCAAAAGCTAGTTTTTCTATAAATGTGGGGTCAACCACGTCAAAAGTAAAGTTTGCCCTTGTCCTAAATGCTCGACGACGCCGTATTGGTTGAACTAAATATTATTCATCGCTGTTGCTACAAATGTTTCGATGTTAGCACCATTTCACTGGTAATAAGTAATTAGTTAGTGAGAAGTAGCCGCTGACATTGGGTGAGGTCGCCTGTCAGAAATCTTCGACAAATCTACAAATTTGTCAACTTGTAATTACAATTTTGTGTTTCATAAAACAAATATGTCAAGTTTTTCGCGACAAATTGTCACCTGTCGCCAGTCAAGGGAAAATGTTTATGAAACAGAAATATGTCAAAATGTCGCGACAATTTGACATAATTGTAATTTTTCCACCACGACTTATTTGTCATAGGTAATGTTTATGAAACGAAAAATTGTCAAAATGTCGAATTGTCACCTGTCACCTGTCGCCTGTCATTGTCACGTATATGAAACAGGGCCCTGGGGCTATACGAATTACCGGCCGTGGTTTGTCTAAAGTTTTACGTCTTGCCTTGACCAAGAAGTGAAATTTTGTTCCCAAGGGCAGAAAATCCCACTTACGGCCTAGGGTGACGTAAAAGAAATTACAAACATTACATTCTTTGATCTTCCTTACATGTAGCAATCATCTCATCTTTCTATAAAGGAGTTGGTCTCCATTATCAAATAAAAATGAATATTTCCCTCTATTCATTTCCAATGGAATAGAAAAAATGAGAAACTAATCAATCTCGCCCAAGGGCACAACCCTAATCAGCCACATCATTACATCAAAAACTCCACAAAACAATATGACCATTGTATCCATACACAAAAGAGACATATCAATTACAGTGAGAAAAAATCCATACATCTGTTAAACAAATCTGTACTTTGCACCACTCAGAATACAATATAGACCGAAAATAATATCGTAGGTCATCGTGACAATCTAGTTTTATGTTTATGTTGTCAAATTTAAGGTTGGATTTTTGTTGGAGTTTATATTGTGATTTCTAGATTTCTGTATGGATAGTTGAGCCCAATTAATGTCTTATCTGAGATCTGTTCGTTGGTTATTATATCACTCGTGGTTTTCAGTCACCTTTTGTGCGGGCGCTAGGGTTGTCAATGAAAGAAAGCATTACAATTTTTTTTCTATAATTATTTTGTTTTGGTTCTTATTCACTCTTTATTTTATTGCATGTGGTGATGCTCAGAGATTATTCATTTCTAAGTTTAGATTTAATATTTTAAGGGTACCTCAAAAGAAAAGAAAAAACGGAAACCTGATAAGATCACTTTGTTGTCCGTCTGTCCTTCCGTCGATATTTAATTGAATGAAATTTAGCTAGTAATACCGTCTTATACTACAATTATTAGGAAAAATCTGAAAACTATACATTTCCTTTTCGAAAAACTTATTTGGACAACCCGGTTGCGTTAACTTTGCACCTAATTTGTATCCGGAGCCAAACTTAACCCGCCTATTTAACATATAGGTAGGTGTACGGAACTCTCAGTGCACAAGTCAGAATCGCACATCGCCGGTATTTTCTATACTGTACCATGTCAGGTAAAAAATAATAACCACTTTCGGTGATGCTGCTATAA
Source organism: Apotomis turbidana (assembly GCA_905147355.2). NCBI lineage: Eukaryota > Metazoa > Arthropoda > Insecta > Lepidoptera > Tortricidae > Apotomis > Apotomis turbidana. The sequence goes on along the minus strand of LR990289.1, from coordinate 19,446,761 downwards.
CGGCATATTATGTAAAAAACATCTTAAAAAATATAAAATACTGAAATTGAATGGATAATACATACCTACATGTACATTTACTTCGGCTGCGTTTTTTTTTTCTTTACCACAGTCGGATAAAAATACCGTATAACCGACTTTAAAAAAATTATCAACAGATGTCGCTGTACGGCTGGCGCCACTGCTGCATCGCACTGTTAAGTTTTTTTCTGAAACCCTTCTTAACTGACAACTGATTTTCAATACAATTTTATAATAGTACAGATACAGATATAACATGTGATAGAAACCAAATCTCACGCGACAAATGTGCTAAAATAATATAAAATTATTCTCCATTTTTCAAATATTCCGATTGTGTCAACCCTATATCCACCCCTGTACAGTACGCCGGGTTATATCGCCATCTAGACCGTAATCAGGCGATCGCGGATTATTAAGCGAACTGTACTGGGGTTTCACTCTTTGTCATTTTTAGCATACCGCAGGGTCGCGGGTGGAAATTGATATTTACATCTCATTTACAAGCCCAGTGGTTAAATGGAAGTGTTTATGCAAGAGTGTGTCTTAAAACACGAGTATGGTTTTATGAAACGAGCCGAAGGCGAGTTTGTTAATTTCGCAAATCTGTTACATACAATCATAACTCAATGACATATTATTATTACCTTTCCAAATATAAAAAAAAAAACATAATTTGATTCGACAATATATCAAAACACACAAAATGGACAAATGTAGTATTTTCAATGAGCTCAACGACGCAGCTAATCCGTTTCACTTCCGAATTCCTTAATAAATTCTACAATGAGAAGATGTCGTAAAATTCAAAATTCAGTCGTCATGGGAAATGTCACCAAATTCACGCTCCAACTAATAAAAGATTTCGACCACTGACTGACCTACATATACAAACAAGCATAACTACATCCATCTACCAAAGCAATATAAACTTTATCGTCAAAGAATTAATAATCAAAATATGTCTCACGTTTAAAATGTGTAATGGCATTTTGCGCCGAACAAGACAAGGGGACAGTTCGATTTGCAACGCGATAAATCGACGCGGAAAGTGACATGTGTTTTGAATACCGAACGTCATTTTTTTTCTATCCTATTTTTTCTTTGGAATGGACGAAGGGGCCCGAGCAATTATATTTTCGGCTAGCACAATGAATAGCGGATTTTATTTTTTCTTGTAAAGCTTGCAATGCATAGGGTGCACCTTGGACGTGTCTTTATTAATGCCGACATGTTTTGCTAAGATTGGGACTGGCCGATTATCTTTTTGAAAATGTTTTGCAATATTTTCTCAGATGGGGGTCAGATATGATTTTGTTTAATTTAATTCCAGAATGGTTTTGAAACGTTGACAGCTTCAAGTTAATAAAAGACAAAGTTTAAGTATTTAAACATTAAATGTTCAAAAATCGATCGTTGATCGTCGTCTTAATCATAAAATATCTGCCAAATTTTATAAGCTTGTTCTTAAAAGAACAGTTGCACCAAATTTACGGAATATTCAAAGCTATGTGAGAGACAACAACAGCATTAGAATCTATTTTTCTATACATTTTATGCACAAGTTATTCACGAAAATCTGTCTCTGAGAGCTATGTTTTATTTGATTCTATACTTATCCAAAGTTTCATATTGACCCCGGCTAAAGTGATAAGTACAAAACAACTATTGCATATTCATCGAAAAGTATGTTTTAACCGTATTTGTATTCCTACAAAATGTACATGGGAGGTCTTTCCTAGAAAATAAAATCATCCCTTCGTATTTTTTTATAGATAAAATATTTATGCCGCTCCAATTTGCTTACATTATTTCTGGGGCGTGAGACACTTTTTTATTACAAAAAATGTATACAGCTAGTTAGTGGTCAGTAGATTTTTTTTTCTTACAATAGATGTGTAAATTTGTACAACACTCTCCTTGAGTGGATACGAAAACATCTTTTGTTGTTTTTTTATGTTATTTCGGACGTTGTTTCTTTTTTTCTTTCATTTTAAGTAGACGGTTCTGGCTTCTGGTTAATAATAACTTGAATTTGCTTATTTCACATGGCCAGTTTTACTATTGTTGTGAAATTTTCGTTTTCAGATTTTTGGGGTAATTCTGTAATCTGTAGTGCTTAGTCGAGGCCGATAACTTATAAATTCATTATATTTCTACCTTTAAAATTTACATTATTTCTATAAGCAGCAGTAAAAATCCAACATAAGAAAGATAAATCGCCTAAAGATATGTTCTTTTACCTTTCCCCGATCTATGCTTACTAACCCCTAAGTATTATTACTTTCGATAAGCTATACCTACTTTTGGCCCAAAAGTATAGCTTGTGATAACTAGACTAAGATAGAATAAGAGAAAAGTGATAACGAAAATGTTTATTTTTAATTATATTTTCCTTATAGAGCATAACGATGTGCTGTCAATAAGGATGCTAAAAATAGTATAAGTACACAAACAAATATGTATTATGAATCATGGTGTACACGAAATCATCAATTTATCACAGTTCTGTGAACCACAGAATTAACCTTGCAGACTGTCAGTTTTTATTTGACAACTGACAGTTTTCTGAGAAAAATAATGAACTGCTTTGGTACAAAAAAAATGCAAAATTGAGCATAACAATTTACTCATTTAAACTTACAAGATTTTCATACATTATTTTAGCAAAACGGGATTTAATTGCATTCAAAAAGTTTACTTAATTACTTCCCTCGTTTCGTTTCGTTTCTCATTCTGTCATAATAATGAAAATAAAAACGATTTTAACCCAATAGATGATTCTCGTCTCATCGCTTCAAATATCTACGGATATATCTGACGATATTTTAAGCTTCTATACCTAATAAATATAAGCCAGTATAGAGGGTCGCTTTGTAAATATTAATCTCGTAAATTTTCTGTCAATAGTCCTTCCCTCTTGATGGATAGGGGTAGTGATGTAATATTACGTAAAACCATCTTATTTTATTCATAAGTTTCTATACGACGCTAGAATGTGCATTCCTGAAATACAGGCATTTTCTTTGTTAAATTGTAAAGTATTTTGGTACATATTTTACATTTTTCACAACTAAGAGAAGCTTATGTTTGTGTTAGATCTGATGTTTTAATGTTGTTGAGTTAAATTGTTGTCATTGTACCGATCGTTCCCTGTTTCATGTGACAGAATAGGTTTTTAGAAAAGCATTGAAATTCCGAAAAAGAATGTTGTGATCAACCGATTATGTATGTAAGTTAGCATCGCATTTTTCAATATGGCTGTTGTACAAAAAATATTCTACATACGGCTACTTACTTTTATATAGTCGCTCAATTACAGATTGGAACCCATTATATAAAAAAAAAACTAATTACCCACTCATAGACAATTTTAATTGATGTGTTCTGGATTATTTAGAGAATAACAAATTGTCTTATGAACAAGATTCAGATTACTGGCATGTAACAAAATAGGTAACCATTATCTAAATAAAATAAACTTTAGTTCCAAATTCAAATTCAAACATTCCATTTTCGAAATCGGCTATCGTGGTAATCCGCGGTTCCCCCTGATTCATATCCTTTATTTCCATAAGGACATATAACTCTCAATATTAGCAGCGATATATAACTTTTTTTTTCGTGTGCGAGTAAGGAACAAGAGTCACACGGCGTATAATCGCGCTATAAATAAAATTCTACTGTAAAATTTCTTAGACATTGGTGTCCGCTTTGTTGGTGTGGCGAAGGCTTAAGAACAATAAAATTTTCGTCTTGAATAGTTCTATACGGTCCCCTATTGTCGTTGAAAGATAACATGATGTCACTACTTTGTGATATATTCTCATAATTATCTTAAGCATTTGCTTCATTTACATATCAAGGATATTTTGCAAATCAGCATCATATCAGACTAAAGATGTCCCTTGCTCTGCGCTCTCCATTGACTGGTATCTAACGAATTCTTGCACTCGTGACCGGATCATATATTTATTGAATGTCTTTACGGTCCCCTATCAAGCCAAAATAGTAAGACGGATTTCTATTAATTTACTTACATATAGAATATTTTTTATCCGACCAAGATGAAGTAATGCAATGAGTTATGATTACTTTAACCCTTAATTTGGCATTGTCCAATATACTTTTTTTTATTTTTATGCGGTGTTGCCCGCTCATCCCACAGGAACACTATATTTTTGTAAGATAAAAAGTAGCCCATGTATGTGTTAATTAGGTGTCATTGCAGTTACCTTCATACCAAAATTTATCCAGCCATTTGAACATGAAAAAGTAACAAACATGCACAGAAACACACTCACAAACTTTGTCATTTATAATATTAGTGTGATGCCTCACGATAGTTTTAGTAACATTAAAGATTGAGCTTAGGAAGCACTGTTCTAATCTGAAATAAACGGGTTATAAATCCAGAACGTTTCTGCAGTGTCCACCGCAGGGAGTGAAAAGTGTGGAGAATAAATCCAGAGGCGTATTAAGGAGATCGCCGGGAGGATCGCCGATAAAGTTTTACGAGCGAAAAGAGTGGGAGTATCCGTCAATTGGGTATGTGTCCATTGTCCCGAGAGGATTTAAATCTACTTTTCGTGTATGTGGTTGCGAGTCTTTGTGGCCTTAAGATACTAAACTAGCTGTACCAAATTTTAAGTTGTAGTCAAAAAAAAAAATTGTAGAATGTTACTCATTAAAAAAGCTTGTAAATATGTACATCACCCTTGGCCGTACGTGGGATTATCTCACTTCCTGACCAAGGTGAGACGTAAAACTTTAGACAAATAACGGGCGGTAACTCGTAAAGCCCCAGATCGCATATTTATGGCCCTATAATAGACCTGATTTGGGTAACCACAAATGGTTATACCTACAATGCTCTCTATTTTCGAGCGAGAAGTGGTCTATCCGTCAATTGGGCAAGCGTTCATTGTCCCGTAAGAATTAAAAAAAAAATCATGTTCACAAGAAATAACCGCGTTTCACGGAAAGAAATATATTTCCGAGAACAATTGGAAAAAAATAGGAGGTCCATCAATTCATGGATCTCGTCATCAGATCACCAAAATTGTATTATAACAATTTGGAACTTTCTCTCGAAGGAACGAAAATCCAATTCGGTTCACAAATGACCGTGTTCTCGGGTAACAAACATAAAAGGAAAACGGAATTGAGAACCTCCTCCCTTTAAAATTCCGTTGAAAAGGGGGTTTTCGTGAAGTTCACAATTTCAGCGCATAAACAGCAACTGTCAGGCAGTATTATCGTGAAATCGGTTTTAATAACGTAACGCATGCTATAATGGAAACCGACACCCAAATCTCGGCAAAGGGTTCATCCCCAAAGCCACCGTAATGTATGCGCCCAAGGACTTACGGACCTTAGCATATGGCTATTTATTCTTATGGCACGCTTACCATGATGGACCACTCTATAACTAGTCTATGGAAGGATCATCATAACGGTAATGGTGTATTGCAGGGTCACCCACTTGACAAAAGTATTTATCTCAAAAATGGTCGGGAATGTTGTCTTTATTGATTGATTTATTTAATCGTATGGCATACATGTCGCATAAAACAAAAATGTGAAACTATAATTTAACATCTAGCTCCTTCACCCATCGGGCTGCGTTCCTCATCCTTGGTGTGAGTCTCTTGAAGAAGTAAAATATACACATTATGCTTCGTCAAAATTCTGTGCAGAACTTCGCACTTGGCCAGACTGATACCCTCAATATTGAGCTGGCATACTCGGACACTGGCACACTCTATATTGATAAAAAATCAGGACGCGAAGTGCATATGATCAATAAAAAAAAAACCTTGCCGGCTCGGTTTGCTCGACAATGATGTTGTATGAAATTCTTTTATTTGCCAAGGTAAAAACCTTTTAAAAATGTTAAAATGGCCATTTAAAAAAAGGCATAGGTCCTAAACAGCCAAAACGGAAGATCAGTAGCTACGACTTATCGCGATTTTTAGTTGCCTCAAATAGCGTATGGCGTTTCTGGAAGAATAATAGACTTCTACTTTTTATAAAAAATAAATAATAAGTCGGTAATGCAAGAATTCAGTATTGACATATACTTATTTTGTTTTCTTCAGCCGGAAGGGCAATTGCTGGCTTCGTACTAAATTAAAATGAATACTCAGCCAACAATAGGGGTGTGTACATTTTTTTTTGAGGATGTCAATCGATCCTATTTTTTATTGGGATCAAAATGTCTATAAAGGACCACCTACACTTAGACTGCTCTAAAAGTCAGAAATGACCGTCAAAGTTCAACGTTCCTTCAGAGCACTAAAAAAACGCTCCATACAGATGGCCTACCTATATGTGATTCTCTACCTATACGTGAATCTGTGGATTGGGTACCCGTATTTGTATGGAGAAAATAAGTAATTTGCCATTTTCACCGTGAAAAAGTGCGTGTGAGTTTATGGTTGTCATACAATTATTGTTTTTTAGAATTATGAGGATTCTAAAAACAGTTTCAAATTTTCTTTTGGGTTAAAAAAGAAATCACACAATTATTTGCTTACTTTCCTCGCTTCGACAATAATGTACTATTAATTTTATTCTTTTTCCCCTCTCTTCCCGCCCTAAGTCACACTAACCCGGTTCAGTTTTTACACGACGTCCATGCACCTAGTCCAGTGCATCAGCGCCCCACCATATCACTTCTGTAACTCAGACATTCCCTTTAGTGGGTTTGTACGGTCAGCATCAAAAGTAGCTGGCAATTTAACTACTGGTATAGGTATGTCAAGTTGATTATTAAAATTGTCAGCTACTCATGTGGCTCTCTTCTCAGACTGCTACGAAAGTTAGCCAGCATCAGACTGTACTCTTACACAAAGTCCGACTCGCTGGTAGTGAGGGCTAACACTGATAAGTTGCAGGTGATAAAAAATAGCTCTTTCTGGAATTATTTTCATCATTCTGGATTTTTTTGATATAAAAAGTTGTCTCTTTGCTTACTAAAAGTCTCCGACTAATATCCTACTAACTTGCGAAGATGTGAACAAACATATCAAAAGGTGTAAAAGTCGGCCATGACACTAAAGGTATATGGGGATATATATTTCTCACTCACATCTCATGCACGCGTTTTGTTCGCGTGTTGCTGAACCCATTTTCCACCAAAGTGATGATAAGCGTAACTAGGAAAAACCAGCTAAGTGCGAGTCGGACACGCGCACCGAGGGTTCCGTACATACACTTATCCCACCTTAACTGGCCGGGTTAGTTAAGTTTGCATTTGGTATGTATGCCACCGGATACAAATGAAATGAGGTGCAAAGTTAACGCAACTGATCACGGTTGTCGTATGGGAGTTACGTTTTTATACGGTTGTTATAGCTGTAACAGAAATACATCATCTGTTTCAACAACAAAAATTTCAACTCTCTAGCTATCACGGTTCATAAGGTACAGCCTGGTCACAGACAGACAGACTGACGGGCAGGCAGACTAGTAATAAGGTCCCGGTTTTACTCTTTTGGTACAGAACCCTAAGAATTAAGTGTGGTAAATTATTTCCTTGCGCACCACACCACTTATACTTAGCACAACACAGGTTGATTTGCAGCGTGTTATAATAATAAGTATTGGTACCTATAAATTCGATAATTTCTTAATTCTGACACATGGACAATGTCTCCGTTATCAAAATTAGATCATGCGACCCCGAATATTGTCATGACTATATTTTATTTCCTGCGTCAACCCAAATGTTGCAAATTTGAATACATCGTTAGGTCAAGAAGGGAAGGTCACTCACAAAACACATTAACAAGTGTCAGTCCAGTTCTCATACACATTCATCAATATTCAAACCACTTTCCACAACTAGTTCTTAAAATTCAAAAGATGGCGGATCTTTTCACCCGCGGATCACAAAGCAAGCACAGACATTAATTATAAATTCTGAACGCAACTTTGATCTATCGACTATTGTCCGAAAGGTCATCGCTTGACCCGTGAGAACTGGCTACTCGCAAAAAAAATCGATATTCTAAATCGCGACCCTAAAATTTGAATATAGAATCCCCTTCAAAACAGCCGTGGCCGTTAAGAAAACAGTGTTATTGTACGGAGCGGGCCGGTCTTTTGTCCGATTAATATATTCTGTCGCATGTGCGTTCAGTGTCATCATATTATTATTTAAATTTAAAAGCAGGTGGACACAAGACTGACCTTCCGTTTGATTCAATCTTCGCATTGTTTTATTTGAGTTTATGTTTTTAATCAAGCCAGTCGTAACATGAGGTTATCTTTTATTGTCTGTTTATGCGAGCATGTGTGCCCGTTTTATAGGTTAGGTAAGGCAAGAAATTATGATTGTAATTAATTCTGATGCCCTTAAATTAAGTTTTAACCTTTGTAAGATTGGGACAGAAAAAAATAATAATTGTGTGTTTGTCATATCTATTAACCCTTGAGGTGTATTTATCAAGTTAGGTAATTGTTTCACTTATTTCATAATCATAACCGTCATAGCACGTATGATCCCACTGCTGGGCAGTGTAGTCTTTGGCTATCTCTACAACCTATGTTAAGTTTAACAGCTATTAAAGTTGTAAGCCTTCTGTTGCATTAACATTTTCACCTTTCTACACTGTTCGCTGCTCTGTGTCCCTTAGAATTACCGAACTATACGGAGATTGCGTAAAAAAGGGAAAATACCACTTATCCCCCAAATGCGGTCATCCATCAAAGGCGTCGATATAATATATCGGCATGTAGATATGAGCTTTATCTACTCCTATTATACCCAGGAGGGAATTTCATAAGCGGGTATTATGGTCCGATTCTCTGATCTTTACGTAGTCTTATCTTTAAGTATTGCCAAAAAAATGCACTGAGGATACTTGCAGCCTGGGTTAGGGTAGCTACCCAGTAGGTTTTTGTCCTCTTTCTCGTGGTATTTGATTGGTATTCGATCAAGTGAAGTTACCGATGGTTAAATCTAGGTCTACTATGTGACAGCCGTCCAAAAGCGGTAGATATAAATATACGTTTTTGTTAGGATCGTAAAACAATGATATTTCCCAACGAAAAAACGAGGGTGTATTTGTGTATCTGTGTGTCTGTCTGTGGCATCCCAAACGGTGGACCAATCTGAGTGCGTTTTTTTTTTAATTGAAAGACATGACCGTCGAGATGGTTCTTAATTATGTTTAGTGGAAATAAGAATAAGACCAGTAGTTTCCAAGATATTCAGCTTTAATTGGAAATAGTGACAAGATCTCAGCCAAGATTGAAGCTAAGAATTCAAAATTTTGTTAGTAGCATTTTACATTTCACTAATTGTATCAGGATCTCATGATGACCAGCTGCTTTGATCGGGGGTATTTTAAATGTTGAATTTAGATGATTATTTTATTTTATATTTAACATTATATTATTTCTTGAGATATCGCCTGTTACCTCAAGAGGGCAACACTACTATTCATAAAAAAATTAAGTACTTAGTCACATTTCCGCTATCTCCAATAAATATTTACGGTATACTTAATTATTAATGTAAACAAAAAAGTAAAATCAATCGTTACTTTTATTTCAAGCGTTAACTTTACCAAAGCTAACCTAAAACAATAAATTACTCCCCAAAACTATTTTTACCTAGGTAAATCATTACAGACAGTTGGACAAAATGTTATTAGTAGATGCGTTTGTCGGGGGACGCATTTGACAATTTATGCCGTCAACCTGTGAAACAATGACAGTGTAAATGGGGGCTTGGCGGGAGTCATGGTGATAAAATAATTATCATTTTCGAAATGTATCCAATGGGAAACGAATCAAACTTAAACGCTACTATATAAATTAAAAAATTTGGTGTTAATTTACCCACTTTTTTTTCCAAACACATAAACTAACGACCCGCACACAGCGGCTTCGCACGGATGCAATGCTGATAAATTATGCATGTATTATACATATAAACCTTGAATCACCCTATCTATAAAAAAAAATCGAATGACTGTAAATACCTCTAGTCCTATACTTGTACGTAATCTCAATAGTTTTTGATTGATTAAGTCAAAGCTTAAAGTCTGTCTGCCGGCATAATGAAATAAATATATTATACAAAATGAGTATAAAAGTCGCTTTAAAACTACCTAGTACTTAGTAAAAAAAAAAAAATACAGCGCCCCTACCGGTTACTTTGTAGTACTACAATAGGCTATTTGACTGATGTTGAATTCTACAGCGTACTGTAGTTATATGAATAAAATTAGCTAAATATATCACGAAACAAAGAAAAAAAATCCAGAAACATATATCTTTTTTGGAAATATGTGACTTCAAAGGTACGCAAATTTTATGTTTTTTTTTTTAATCCAAAATAAATTTTGAAAATGGTTTCAGAATCCTCATAATTTTACGAAACAATAATTGTATGACAACTATGAACTTAAACGCACTTTTTCACGGTGAAAATGCCAAATTTCTTAATTTTTCCATACAATTATTGGTACCTATACCGGCCTGTGACGTCACTAGCCTGACGCGTTTTGTATGGAGCGTTTTTAGCGCTACGTAGAAATGTTGAACTTGACGGTCATTTCTGACTTTTAGAGCAATTTAAGTGTAGTCAGTCCCATATAGACATTTGATCACAATAAAAAATAGAATCGATTGACATGCTCAAAAAAAATTAGTCAACGCAATACTAATGGTAAGGGTATTTGCTTTCGACAGTGTCGTGTTTTCGTTTCGACAGCCCCGCTCGCCCCCAAAAAACACCAGGAAGATATATCTCAACCGCAGTATTTATGGAAATCTAAATAACTCCCGACTTTTTTCTAATTGCGGTACGTTTTTTCTTTCCTGGAATTTATTTATTTCCGTATACTCTGACAACATTATCTGTGGTTTGAATCACGTAAAAGTAAACTTCTTTACCGTTAATATAGGGACTTTTTGTGTGATAGACAAATGTTTGTGCCTAGTGATTTGTTCGTTAAATATTATGTTAGTAAAATCGGTAAATGAACTGTCACGGTTAGAAGTAAATGAAGTGTCACTTGGCGTGATGTGGCGCTTGGGAGCGATTTTTGGTGAATTGTTTCGTTTTTAATTTTTATGGCTTTTCTTTACTGCCAATAGTTTTTATTTGACACAGTGAGATTTTAAAAGGGATGGTCTTATGGTTTGTTGGAAGGATGGATGTTTATGGTTTCTTTATTGTTTATACAAACGTTGCTAAAATTTGCTGGCACTTTTGGGATTGTTGATTTTAATCTAACTAAATTAGCAAGAAATATTAAACCGGAAACTAATGTCATGACTAGGTAGGTCGTGACTTACTCAGTTTTCGATCCTAATCCATGCTAATGGACGTAATATTCAGTTGTCGGAATTAAGTCAGGCTTCAATAGCTATGGTCCATACGCGAGGTGTAATTATTTTAGCTGAACCAAATTCTGATGACTGTATAATATACATATTTGTAACTAGCGACACGCCCGGCTTTGCACGGGTGCAATGCTAATAAATTATGCATGTATTATACATATAAACCTTCCTCTTGAATCACTCTACCTATTAAATAACCGCATCAAAATCCGTTGCGTAGTTTCAAAGATCTAAGCATACACAGGGACAGACAGACAGACAGGAAGCGACTTTGTTTTATACTATGTAGTGATGAAACATCGCATTTTAATAACAGTTAAAGGCGACAAACCTGAGATATCGCTTATTTCGCGATATCTCAAAGTACACTCGAATTTATGCCCAGTTCTTTATGTTCCTGGAACGCGAGCGATCCGAAGTGTGCTCTCGATGCGGATTTATTTGACGCGTTAGAGCCGGGAATAAAACACGACGTACACTCATACACACAACTACATACAACACACTTTCCAAATGTAAGACATAATATAACTGCCTCAGTTCAGCTAGTTCTTTATGTTCCAGGAACAAACGCTCTCGATGTAGATTTAATTGACGCGCTACAGCCGGGAATAAGACACGACGTACACTCATACACACAACTACATACAACACACTTTCTAATATAACTGCATCAGTTCAGCTAGTTCTTTATGTTCCAGGAACAAACGCTCTCGATGTAGATTTAATTGACGCGCTAGAGCCGGGAATAAGACACGACTTACACTCATACACACAACTCCATACAACACACTTTCTAAATGTAACACATAATATAACTGCCTCAGTTGAGCCAGTTCTTTATGTTCCAGAAACAAACGCTCTCGATGCAGATTTAATTGACGCTTTTGTTACATATTGTAAATAAAATGTCATTATGCTTACCATCTAACAATTTGAAATGTGTCTGCTTAAAAAAAAGGTAAATATCCCAACTACCCGTCGTTATGTAATTTACTTGACCGTAACCCCCAGATCACAATATTGCATGTCTAGTTGGTTGTTATCAATTTATATTTTGTCCTTAAATTGTTATTTCATAATATAGATAAATACTTTTAATATAAACAATTAAATATATCTGTAAAATGAAATAAATCAACCGACCGGATGTGCCAAAAATCTATATCGCAGTTGAAGTAAATAGTTGTTCCATCTTATTCAGCTGTGATTAAATGTTTATTAAATATCTTAAATTATTAATGAATCGCTTAGGTTAGTTAATAGAGATAAATAATAAATTTAGGATACCAATTTTGATGTTAACCGGATGTGCCGGAAATAAGTTGTTCTTTGTCTCCCACCGCGATGTAATTGGAGGGAGATCGGAGTTGAGTTTATAAAAGTGGGTGTCTGTCAGATGGGTGACCAGTTGTAGTGCAGCAACAGCCCAGGAATAAGTTAAGTGCCAAATTTATATAAGATAATTTCTATGCGTGGTATTTAATCGTATTTATTAGTGTGTACGTTGCCATAAAATATGGTGATTATTGTATCTCAGTGAACATTGAAATATAATTGTTATTTGATAAAATTATAACCAACGTACATGCTAATTTATTAGTGGGTAGCCGTTATAATGAGAAAATATTGCCTTTGCTTATAAATTATATTAATCCAATATATTCTTACGGCTATACTAAATGGACTAACACTTATGTTGTTGTAATTATCTGGCTGTATGAAATAATTTAGCAACTTCAATCGATCAATAGCAAATCCGATACATTTAAGTGGTACAACAATATAAGATTAGTCCCCGCCTAAATTATATTGCTTCACCTATTGGGAATCAGTGGTAATTATAGCTTGCTACATGTACAATTATGTATACTTTTATTTTCTTGTAGAGCAAATGACAAGGACCTAATAAACTGTCGTTCTGTTACTTTTTGCTTTTCAATCAATTCCTATTAGTCAAAATCCATAAAACTATTATATATATATATACCAGCTTTGTTGTTCTTTTTGCTTTAACTAAAGCTTTCATAACTTAATCTAACACGCTAGAGCCGGGAATAAAAAACGACGCACACTCATACACACAACTCCACAATACACTTTCTAAATGTAACACATAATATAACTGCCTCATTTGAGCCAGTTCTTTATGTTCCAGGAACAAACGCTCTCGATGCAGATTTAATTGACGCGCTAGAGCCGGGAATAAAAAACGACGCACACTCATACACACAACTCCATACAACACACTTTCTAAATGTAACACATAATATAACTGCCTCAGTTGAGCCAGTATTTATGTTCCAGGAACAAACGCGAGCAATCCGAAGCGCGCTCTCGATGCGGATTTATTTGACGCCCTAGGGACGAGTATAAAACAAACACGACGTACACTCATACACACAACTCCATACAACACACTTTCCAGGCATAGACATAATATAATTGCCACAGTTCAACCAGTTCTTTACGTTCCAGGAACAAACGCGAGCGATCCGAAGCGCGCTCTCGATGCGGATTTATTTCACGCGCTAGAGCCGGGAATAAAACACGACGTACACTCATACACACAATTTCATACACCAGACATTTACCACGACATTTAAAGTGTGTTGTAATGAAATGTAACTAAATTACCAATAAAAAAAATTACTATAAAAATACGGTTTAAAAATAAAGGGAAATGAAAGGGATAAATTACCTACCCACTAGATTACCACTAGACTAATGATAACCACTAGACTTGCGAAAACACAGGGATGAAAAAAAAACTACCACTTTTTAGACATTATACCATTCATTGAACAAAAACTGAACAAGCCGATTATACCGATTTTTATGATGTCATTAAATTTGCAAGTATTTTCTTAGAAACTTATTAACGGATTGCTTTTGACATCAAAAATAGTAACAGATTTAGCCTGTACTTTTGGGAGAAACCTGGGTTTGCGGTTTAGCTTAAATAAATAACTATTCAGATATAATTATCATAGGACTCAACTCAATAAAAATTTCAACTATTTTTCTAAAACACTAAAAAACTTCCACTCGTATAAAAATCATAATGAAGCCATTTAAAACAACTGCCATCCCACCTGTACCAAACTTCCAGACGTTGCCCAGAATAAACCTATTCTATCTCCCTCTAACACATTACTATCACTTTTGACAAACAAAGACAAAAGCCGCACCACGATTGGTCGATCTTAACCTTTAACCCCACCCATGAAAAAATATCACCCATTAAACCGAAAGATCCGTTTCAGGCGCTAATGTAAAGTTATCTCATACTGGCAGTTGAGTGCTCCAAATGGCGTTCGAAAAAGAAATTTAAATTTTAAAAATGGAACTTCGTGACGTTCTGCCGTTAACTGCGATTTGAGGGATCTTTATTGTTATTGTTTTTCGTGGAAAGTTCTTGGATTTTATTGAGTTGTTTGCTGAACGTAATTATTAGGTAGGTACATGTTTCAGTTAAGAAAGAGAAAGGGGTTTAACTCGACGTTTGAAACTGACATCCATCCGAGATCCAGTCGCTAAAATACAAATATAATACGAGAAATGTATTTTCCATAACTAACTCCTTTAAAAATGTCAACTTGTCAATGTCTCATGTGGCAGCTTGAAAGGCAAAAATGATAATATGTCCGTTATTTCGCACTATATTAACAGGGATATAGCAAAAATAGAGATATGGCAAACGTCCACCAAATATCAACAAAAAGTAGGTAATCCGCTCACATAAAATTCTTATTTATAATTGTCATTAATCGTAATTTTCGTAGTTATAATTCCTCTGAAACAAATAACTTTTCAGGATTGTTATGATATAAACCTAACCTAACCTAAGCTAATGGGTATCACTCTCAAAACTCTTGTAAAGTTAAGAATATCAGAGTCATGACTAACGATTTTATAACAGTCAATACTTTTTTTTTTATTGATTGATAATGAGGAAGAAGTATAAGGTAATAAGTAATTTATTCATATCATGCTATTATCCTTAGGCAATCTGATATTTACATAGGAAACTTCCTATATTTCCCAAAATTTAAACTGTATCAATATCATAACGGTCTAACCTTAGCGTCCATTTTTTTTCTCAATTATTTTTATTTAGAACAATAAATCAAATCGCCCTAGTCCGAGTTCCGCCATTGTCAAATAAAAACAACTTTACATTATTAGGAAACAAGCAAATATAAACTCAATTCCAACAAGCTAAGATGGTCAACGTGTAAAAGTTACCTTGGCAGTATGGTAACATTAACTTTATTGCGCATTTTTAATACAAAATCCGGGAATAGAGAACGCATTGGTCACGGTAGGGGTTAAAAATAAAATTGCACGCAAAATCGCGTCTATACATTATAACTGTAATATTTTACTGGATAACTGATGATATGGGATTCGATGTGCTCCGTGAACGGGAGACAAAGACATACAAACCTACAATTGCCCTTGCATACTTTTCTCCAATAGCTTCATAAATATTTCTTACCGTAATTAACCGAAATTGGTACAAGGTACAAGATATAAAATATTACCGCGTACAAAGTCAACATCCTATATTGAGAAGAAACGAAAAAAATACAGTTGAACGTCTAATATTTCAATTAGATGAGTTTCTTACATGAGGTACATTTGTAGTTTTATAGTAGATACCTAATACCTACTAATTTATAAGTAGGTACGTCATACTTACATAATTTATAAATTAATATGTAAAATATACAAATTTTATTAATATTTACTCGTATAGAGCAATAATATTTAATTAACATTCAAAAATTAATCCGAGTTGTAAAATGTGTGCTCGAGAAGCCAACTTTTTTTTTAAACAATCTAGAGTGGCAGCCTAAATTGTAGTTGTGATTTAATTCAATATTTTATTGGCGATGTTACGAAGATGTTGTTTTACTGTCGGTAGTTTAATTAATTTCAGTAAGAAAAAAAATTTCTTTTTTAACAATCCAAAAATTAAAATTTTCCTCTGTAACCAATAAATCGGCTCAGTTTGGAAAGAGGTCCGCTCCATTACTCCACATTGGATGTGTTCCGCGACATTGGTCCCCGCCATATTACGCGTGAAGACACGTCTGCAGGGTTCGCGGTTGGAAAAGCTGGGCGTTTTTAAAATATGACGAAATATGACAAAAATGTATGATGACGCGGTTAACGCAGTTTGTAGTGCATCTGCCTACTGAGCCGGCGGTCCTGGGTTCGAATCCCAGCTGGGGGAAATACTTTTGTGATGAATATTTGTTCCTGCTTTTTGCTTAGTTTGGAACTAGGTTGACTTGTGTAAAATTGTCCCTTACTATATTTATGATTTATTTTCAATACACATTTTACCGAGCGAGCGAAGTGTATCCGGTTTAGGTTAGCCAAAAAATCTTTCGTATGCCTGTTTGTCCGGATTCTCGCTGTTTTTGCCTACAGGCTGCAATTCTCAACCGATTCTCGTGAACATTTGTAAGCAGGATCACACAGTGTATCGAAATAAATAAATAAAAGAAACATATTTGAGCCATTTCTAAACAAACTCGCAAGGTATATCAGCTCGCAGAGCCACTAGTAGTATTATAATATGTAGATAGATAATATGTATGGGATACTGCATTTTCGCAGAATTATTCTAGGTCGAATGTTTCATTACTCCGAATTTTCACTACGCAGAATTTTTATTCTTCTGCATTTTTTTTTATAGGAGGCCTTATTCCTTTTAAAATGCTGATTGTTTAGACTTTAGACATTTTTCTCTATGATCAAACATGTTTCTTGACATATTATTGATGTTACTACCTAGAACAGGGCTATTGCGATTTATTGGTATGTATTTGAAACCTACTGTTTGAATTTTTCATTGATAATTTTTGTTTCAAAAACTACTCGAAATTGACAAAATTCACGCGGAAAATTGGTTTTTTCAACTTATTTTCGACTGTACGCAATGAGAGCATGAAATAGCTATGTTACTACTTAGAACTCGGGGAAAAGTATTACTCACTTCAAAAAGTTGGTTGAAATTATCAATATATTTGTCATAATATGAAAAAAATATTTTTTAAAAGGAATAAGGCCTCTTAATTAGTTTAAGGTTTGTTTTATAGCAATCCCAAATAGTTGACGGTTTCAAAGAAAAATGCTTTCTACGAAATGACACTTCTGTGAAATAATTCTGCAATGACTTAGTGGACCATGTATGTATATCGTCATCGTCACCATGTATCTTATAATTGTAACACAATCCTTTTAGAGCTTCATTTGGAGATCTTCATACATTGTATCAGTAATCTCCGTTTTTCTTTTAATGTGGCAGAAGTAATTACTTCTGACCACATTTCGGTGTAACGTATCTCCCTCAAACGGTCCCCCAGGAACCTGATAACGTTTGCCAGGACGCGGTTTCCGGGCTCAAGTGGCGGGGAAGTCGCACGTGCTGTCACAAGACACCGGCAAGGAGCTGCGGTTTCGGCTGCTAATACAAACATACATACAGGGGTAACGGAAACCTAGTAAGGACTTGTAAGACTGAGACAGAATCGAAAAAATAACTTTTTCTCAAACATGCAATGAAATATTGTCTTTACGTTCCTTATAATAGGCTCGGAAGTATCGCTTTTTGGGCACAACAACTCGAGAGGACTGTAAAGGGATTTCATACTGCTTTTCAGGCCTAGGCCTGCAAAGTAACTTTTTTTTGGTTTCAACAACAAGGTCATTCACACAGCTGGCTGGTTTGGCAAAAAGCAGGTTTTGTTTTTAAAGGTTGGTTGTTAGACTAAAATGTCCTATTTGTCAATTAATAAAATGTTGTTCTTTGAAGTATATTTTTTTATTTCATTGTATGTTTAAGAAAAGTACTATACATGCCTCGTCGTGAAAACGTCGTGATTCCCGGCCTCTGATGTAATGTACTATGTTTCGAGACATCTGTAGTATTACGGTGTAAACGTTACATTGGCAATATCTTCAAATCGATTACGCAGAGTAAGAAAAAAGATAACGGCACTTTTTCCGTGCAAGAGAAAATATTTTATGTTTATTTTATTATGATTTTTACGCACGTGCACTAATAGCAAGACACTATGAAAACTTACATTTACATCTTAAGAAGGAATTGGGCTG
The DNA here is from genome assembly GCA_905147355.2 of Apotomis turbidana. NCBI lineage: Eukaryota > Metazoa > Arthropoda > Insecta > Lepidoptera > Tortricidae > Apotomis > Apotomis turbidana. The sequence goes on along the minus strand of LR990289.1, from coordinate 19,428,245 downwards.
TGTGGTAATGCTGTTAGAGTTACCCCTGTAAAAGTGTCCTTGTGACTTTTGCAGTATAAATGTCATTGTTATGACTATAGTGAGTATACTCGTAGTTACGCCCCAAGGTGTTAGTGTTCATGAAAGTAGCCTATGTAATTTAATATAATTTTATCAAAATTGGTACAGCCATTTGACCGTGACGAAGTAAGAAAACATACACACGCAAAAATTTTAGCCTTTATAATATTTTTGTGATTACCTACATAAACAAGCATACGGACATTTTAACTACCTATTCACTTTAATGAGGTTTAATGTTTAAGACATTTATTTTCTCAAAAGAAAGAATACAATTCACTTGACATTGAGAAAAACAACTTTATACCTATTTCTTCCTTACTTTTTAGGGACCCTATTACTGAGACTTCGCTGTCCGTCCGTCCGTCCGTCCGTCTGTCACCAGGCTGTATCTCAAGATTGGTGATGATAGCTAGACAGTTGAAATTTTCACAGATGATGTATTTCTATTGCCGCTATAACAACAAATACTAAAAATAAAATAAAATGAATATTTAAGGGGGGCTCCCATACAACAAACGGGATTGGTTACGTTAACTTTGCACCTCATGTGTATGGGGCGCTATACATACCAGGTGCAAACTTAACTTAAGCACTTAAGGATCGAAGTGTACGCACTTGACCGATTTATTTATTACGTTACCTGATCACACTAAAGGCGAAAGTTTGTGAGTGAGCTTATGTGTATGCTTGTTACTTCTTCACGTTCAAACGGCTGGGCCAATTTTGATAAATTTTGGTATGAAGGTAGCTGACACGCATAGGCTACTTTTTATCCTGAAAATTTCAACCACGGGAACACTGGGATGAGCGAATAACACCGCGCGGTACAGATAGTTCTAAATATGTAAATGTGATTATAAAACATTTTTCCACGAAAAAAAACAAAACAGAACTAATCGCCCATTAAAATTCATCGGCTCTAAACATCTTCCCATAGCCTTTTATATTTTTATAAAGACAATTCCTAAGCAACTTCCCGCCATAATATTTCCATACCCCTGGATTTACCAATTTACCCACGCCATCATCAAAGTGTGAATTTTTAAATTTAGGTCCGTATCAAGTTGCGATAAGAGCGTTCAATTTTTTTTCCAGTTTAATGCTTATGTTTGCTCACCACGAGACATAAAACGCTGTATAATAAAAAATATACGAATATGGTTCTTATATGTAGGTCGTAACGGACTTATTGTTGTAAAGTAACAGCATTGTATAAAATTGTAAAGGTGTCGAATAAAATCGCAATGCAAGGGAAGTAAAAATGTCTCCTTTATAACCGCATTATAGGGGTTTAAAACCGATGGTTTTAAATAGAATGGTTTATTTTATTCATAGGTTGTAAAATTTTTTTTTTTTTTGCTATTACCTTTTTGTCATATTGATTAGTCTTTTGTAGTGTTACGCTGTACTAAAGTTAATGAATTTTTATATCCCAGTAACATTACCTAAAAGCAAAAGTTCACGTGAGTGTATGTTTGTTAATTCTTCACACCGAAACAGCTGGATGGATTTGCATGAAATTTGGAACAAAGATAGTTTATATCGTCTTTAACACACCGGATACTGTTATCCGGATTAAAGCATCTTTCCGAAACATACACTATACGTATGTTGCAACGCAGATATCAGTGAATTATAAGAAAGACCCTAGATAGTCTATCTGTAATATCAAAATCACGTCTTCATTGGTCAGGTGTTGGTGAAATAAGCACTACCTTAGACTTAGGTGTTGTTAAAGTTCTGCCTTAGTACCTTGGGAAAACTCCTTATACCTATACAAGTTTAAAAGTATCAAACTCAGCACCGGATGTCGCGGCAAAAATGCCAGCAAAGTCCCTTTGCGTTCTGGAAACTTTTTAAAACATTATGCATTCTGTCTCGCCAGTTCTTTCAAAATTCAAATAATATTGTGTATAGTTACCGTTACTTTGCTTACTTATGTGGTACATTACAGTAAGAAATCAAAAAGTGGCAATGCTGTGTCATCACTTTCTAATCAATCTAGGAAAACGAGACGACACTTAGTAGGTATCGCCACTTTTTAATTTCTTCACTTTCTTTTCCACAATTTCCAAGACCGATTTCGCGTCAATTACTACCTGGGAGCCTATTATGGATACGTGACGTGATAAATAAGTGACAAAGCATTTGTCACTCGTACTAGCATGTTGTCAAAACGTAACGGATACTTTGTCACTTATTTATCGCAAAAGCAACCATCATAGGCCCGCTGTAGTTACTGAAATTTAAAACACCTACAAATCCGAAATACGCACTTGACACCGGTTCAATTTAATTTTGAAGTAAGGCTTTTAAGCTCCCAAGTCCCCTTATTATAAATCACAATGTGGTGATCACGAAGCAAAATAACCCTTGGTAAAAGTAAAAGGGTTAAACCGGTTGACCGTATTACTGTTACCAAATATTTCCAAAACAAGTTACCGGACATGAATAAAAAAACTGTTTGAAATTCCATTTTCTGCTCAGGTGTAGCATAATTTGACTTTAAACTGTTGCGGCCACCTGATAAAATGCAAGCTAAATAAATAACTACGACCTAACACAGAAATAATAAAGATTTAATAAAATAGAGTGAGTAGGTACTTTATCAATGGACGGTTCCAATCCGGGTGGGCAGCGTTCCAGAAACTGTCTTCTCGTCTTAGGTGCCTCAGTGCTTGAAGATGAAAGTCTTCAAAACGTGCGTAAACTGGTGATATAGATAGCAAACCGGGTAAATAATAAATCAATATCGGACAACCTCACACAAATCAATCTAGTCCCACAGTAAGCTCTAGCAGGCTTGTGTTATGGACACTAGACGACGATAAACATAGTTATATAGACAAAATACATACTTAAATACAAATAACATCCATGACCCACAAATATTTGCCTTTGCCGGGTTTCGAACCCAGGACCCTTCGGCTCAGTAGGCACTTGCTTAACCACTGCGCCAAGCGCGTCGTCAAGCAAGGGTAAGCAAGTTGAAATGGCAGGGCACCGATGGCCGTTGGGACAAAAAGGTTCTTGATTGGAGACCTCGTACCGGCAAGCGCAGCGTACGTCAGCCGACCGCAAGGTAATCGGACAACCTGGTTAGGGTTATGGGGATTTGCTGGATGGGTCACTTCTATCCGGCCCATGTGGAAGTCAATTGAGGAAGCCTGTGTTCAGTAGTTCTTTGGCTGAGACGATGAGTAGGTACTTTAGGCGGAGCTCATCTGCTACCTATCTTACCACCATTTAATTTAAAAAATTAACCGGTGTCACGTGCGTATTTGAGATTTGTAGGTGTTTTAAATTTTAGTAGGTAAGTAATGCGGATCTTGGCGGGCGATGGTTGCGTTTATCGCGTGATAAATAAGTGACAAAGCATCTCAGTACTCATACTTACATACATCGTCCTCTAGTGTCTATAACGCAAGCCTACTAGAGCTTACTGTGGGACTAGATCTATTTGTGTGAGGTTGTTCCTTACTATTTATTTATGTATCAATGCATAAAAAATGGAAATATCGAAAACAACTGACTTCTTTTATTTATCACCTCCACTTAATGATTTAATTCCTATTTGTTCAAGGTAAGGACCCTCCATAATCTATTTTCATCCATCAAAAGTCCACAATTCCCACGCAATTCTAGCACTTATGGCCATACCGGTAATGAGCTAATTCCCATGTGTGTAATTCCAAATGATTTATGTAAAACTGATTTATTAATAAATCGTAAATTACGAGGGTGGCAGCACTGACGGAAACGGAAGGTGGGGGTCAGTTCCGCCATTAGTTGCTGTTTACTTATTTCTACCAAAATGGTAGTTTTTTCGTGAGGCTAAAGGTGATGTTACACGTGATTTATTTTGTCTTATTAAGGAATAGTTCAAAACAAGAGTGCAACTGGAACGTTATATGATATAAATGAAAATCACTTTTTTATTTTATTTATACGAAATGAAAATAATAAATAAATATTGGACAATCTCACGCAAATCGATCTAGTCCCAAAGTAAGCTTTACTAGACTTGTCTTATGGGTACTAGATGACGTTATACATAAGGCACAACCTTAATATACAAATCGACCTACATACATGGGACTCCCATGTACTGTGGGTACATACTAGACGACGATATACACAATTTATAAATACATAATAATATATAGATTAATAACAGCCATGACCCAGGAACATATATTCGAGTGAATCAAACAAATATTTGACCTTGCCGGGATTCGAAATCAGGACCACTAGTACGCCGTTGCGTCATCTACGATATCAGGTATACAAAAGGTGGGTCGCGTAGCAGCACGGATAGCTGCCCCTGATGAAGAGCTCAATATGAGTTCGAAACGTGTCGGGCCGTTCCTGACAATTTTTACGTGAGTTTAAACCGTTTTCATAATTATTAAAGATGTCTCACAATAGTTTTAATAATATGAAGAGAATAACATGAGAAGTACTTAATTATTTCACATACTTATCTAATTATAATTTTGCCTTTCCCTATTCTTATCCTGATACGTACGAAGTCGTCTCAAATGTCTTATAGGAAAGGTTTCTAATACTATTAAGACATAATTTACGCTAATCCAGCAATTGGGAAGGCCTACAAGTGTTCTCATAGAAAAGTTACCATTTCGTTTCTGATTCGTTCCGTTCCTTCCGTTATTATAGACGGTTGAATACGGTGACCATCATGTTCCAGTGCAAGTCTCGGAAAGTCTTGTTTTCTACACAAAACAAGTCGTGACATAAAGGCAGGGTGTCACATGTACCTATACACACTGTTCCATCGATAATGTAAACTGTGGTACGCAATAAATACAATTTTAATTAAAACAATGTCGAAATGGTTCCACTAAAAGCTCTACTGGGAACAAACTACTAGTTTTTCTACTAGCAATTATTCACGACACTCGCCAAGTTAGTGTTAGCGGTTCGGAAGCATGGAATCGTAGTAAAATCAGGGACGGGAATCAAACATAATTATTTCCAATCAAAGACAATTTGTTCGTTTTCTAATAAGGTAAACCATTACGCTCTTTTGACACGATGGTAACTTATGGAGGACTTAAAGAATAAACCGTGCACCAATATTATTTAGGAACCCACGTTTCGTTTCATAGAAGATGTGTAGATAAACCTCAAATCAACCAACTTCAAAAAAGGAGGAAGTTCTCAATTCGACTGTACGTTGTTTTTTTCGTATGGATGACGCGACTATTTGGCCAAATATGAATCGATTTTGATGTTTTTTTTCAGAGGTGATCCGATATAAATTTTACCGAATTTGATTTCGTGCTTTTTGAGAAAATCAACAAAAAATACGTTTAGACGCGATGGACGCCTAAACAAAATCGAGCCAATTTCACTCATTTTTTGATAAATATTGTACATTAACAATATTTATCATTTCATGTTATGATGTTATAATTGTGCTTATCTTCTTCTTTAAATGCCATATCCTCCACAGAATTCGGCGGCCACAGTCCAGAACTCTTCTTTATTCGTGGTTTTTCTACCCAGTGAGGCAGCGTCAACTCCCGTCCAACTCCTCAGGTTGTCCATCCACGTTAGCCTTTTTCGCCCCCTACCCCTTTTACCTTCGATTTTACCTTCTATTATATTTTTAACTACATTATATTTTTCATGTCTGTATACGTGTCCAAAATTTGTTTTCTTTGTCATTATTGTAAGTACTAACTCTATAATTATTGTATAGATGTCTATGGTGAATGTTTTAATAAGACTAGTGTATTAAGACTCTCAGAATGAGGCACACCCTACAATACATGTCGACCAATCCTCTTACCCTGCGTCTTAGCGTAGGGCTTCCCGCAAAACTCGCGAGCTCTAATTTACCTAACGACAAAACAGGAAGTAATGGTTTTATTTCAGTTCAATACAGTTTTTTTTTGTATTACAAGTCCTTAAATATGAGGTTTGTGCTCGAAACCAATGAACTGGACACGAAATAATAATAAATATAAGTATGTAACCGCATTTTTACGTTTTGAAAAATATCCCAATTTATGATTAAAAAATCCATTTGAAAACTTCCTCAATCCAAAAGAGCGTGGCGACAAGTAATTTGTTATTTGGACTAGCACTACGACAGATTTAGTACGGAAATTGTACCACTGTTCTGTTTGAAGGTTGCGACTGTAATTTTTTTCACAAGGTGACTTCATTTGAGTGCTGGTTCTTAGACGACGCTGCTTTCGCCTTTTTTTAACATTTTCAAAACTACTTTTAACACTAATTGTTTTACACCGTTCGAGGCCCAAATTTTCCAGTCTTGTGTCTTGGTTGATCCTTGATAAGATGTACAACAGGATCCATTTTCAAAACTAGTCCAAACAAAAATAATAGCGTTGTGTACCTGCCGATACAAATCCTGTATCGCGTTGTTAGGATTTTTCCTGAAATAATGACCAATCTCCATGGAAAACTGATAATTCATTACAATTTTAGAGTTTCTTGATAGTATAGAAGTAAACCTACGTTACGATTTACATTTTTAGTCTTCGGCCAAAAGTCTTTGATAGGCTTTCTTGCAATTGTTCACATTGTCATTTCACACAGAAGCCACGTGCTACGAGTCGACTAACTCGCAATAAATTACTTAAGAAACCGACAAAGTTACCGACAATTTGTCCAATTCTCGCCCACATGTCTTTTTTCCACGACAATTACCTAAATGTCCATAAAATTAATTGTAACAAACACATTTACACGCCAATAGAATGACCGTAGAATCTACTTGCAATGACCAGTCGCCCTTTTGTAGGCAAATATTACCGACAAAATAACAGACGAGCATCAAAACTCTCACAGTAAACAAAACTAGTTTCTATACGCGTATCTATAAGGTTTGTGAATTATATAGTACACGGTAAGTAGTAAAATTGTGAACGAAGATGTCTTCATTCATGAATTGACAGCTGCGGTGGCCATTTTGATTTTGTCCATTGATATTACGTCCACCCGCGAGCGTGACGAAATTTATTGAAGTCGCGCATCTGACTTTATGGTGAATATGATATGTACGGTTCGTTCTATCAAATAGTGGACTTTAATGAATTGATATAGGATTTATTTTAGACAGCTTTCTTGAATCGGGTTGAACCAGTTTAATTAGCGGGAAATTATATATGGAAATTTGGCAATGAAAAGTAAATCGAGGTTCGATCCCGGTCTCTTCCAAGTTCCACCAGGTTACGCATTTCAATTTTTCCTTTGAGTTTTGATTTTTGTATCAATTGTTTATTATATGTTGTGTGTACCCACATTAAGAAAATGAGACATGTGTTTCATACATTTATAATGAAAAGTAGCTAAACGTTGATGAAAACTTCATCGTTACGTTACTAATTTACGTTAGTTTAACACGAAAAGCTAATTTATAAAGGGATATATCTAATTGCACATCTGTATAATTTTTCAGTAGGTACACTAGGTAACTCCACTAATTAACTGAATGCATGCCAGAAAAACGAATGCTGTGCAAAAAAACAATTGATTAACTGAACATGTCCTACAAAAATAAAATAAACATCATACAAAACGAGATGACCTTTTTAACCGCATTCACACCAAAAATATGGGTAAGTAATATAAGATATAAGAACTTATACTATAATATTCATATTATATACGCTCATATTGTATAAGCTTGTTTTGTATACCGTTCAAGGTGTATAACGAACGTTAGATATAACATCAAAATATCTATTTTTGTTAAGTATAACGTTATTTAAGTATAATATCATTGTATATAACGATCATAACGTATAACGTTCATAATATCTCAGATTTATAATGTATATTACTCAATACATCTAACACCAAAATGCATAATGCTCGTATAGAATAACCGCCTGCACATCAATTGTGTACATATTTATGCAATAATTCGCTGTAAAATTTTAATATATGTACCTCCATGCAAGCAAGAATTTTGACGCTACGCTCGCTTCGCTCGCTCCGCTATCCATGGTCATAAAACAAACCTAACCTAACCTACAGATTTCGGTTTTTGACTCATATTTCATTTTGTCGCAGTTCTTCCAAACGGTATACTCGTATTTGCCAGAATTTCATCTGCCATTATCAATTGTGTACATACTTAATATACTTATGCAATAGTTCGCTCTTAAATTTTAATATACCTCCATGCAAGCAAGCATTTTGACGCTCCGCTATCCATGGTCATAAAACAAATCTAACCTAACCTACAGTTTTCGGTTTTTGACCCATATTCTATTTTATCGCAGTTCTTCCAAACGGTATACTCTTACTTGCCAGAATTTCATCTGCCATTATCAATTGTGAACATACGTACCTATGCAATAGTTCGCTGTTAAATTTTAATGTAGGTACCTCCATGCAAGCAAGCATTTTGACGCTCCGCTATCCATGGTCATAAAACAAACCTAACCTAACCTACAGTTTTCGGTTTTTGACCCATGTTCCATTTTAGGGGCATAGGGGTAGCAGTTATAACCTGTTTATTATATCATACGCTATTATATTATCTAACCATTATACTAAAAGAAAGTATATACTATGATCGTTATACGTTATGTATGTTATATCAACTGAATTTAGAGTATTTGAGTGTTATATAAAAATCATTCTACAACATGAGTATTATGCCAATTGACCGTTATTCCTAATAAAAATATAGATTTTGATGTTATAGCAAAAGTTTATTATATCTTGTGAACGTTATTAATATGAAATTATATATTATGTGGTTATATCTCATGGGACGCACCCAAAAATATGGTTCGTACATCGGATATATTTGAAAGTTTCACCAAAAATACTGACTTGCGCACTAATTATCCTCGCACTGCACACTAAGATCCGACTCGGCCGGGTTAGGTTAGGTTAGTTTTTTTTTTTATATCCAGTTAAACAGTTTTGCAAATACCTTTAAATAGTATATTGAATTCACCACAGCAAAACTGAATATCTCCACATGAGACGATATAACGCGCATTGCAGTCGGCCAGCAGACCTTCACGTCGGAGATATAGCGTATAAAGGAGTGGTCAGCTTCAAATACTTAGGCTGCACCGTGAATGACCTGAACACTCGTGACGAGGAAATAGACGCTCGTATACAAAACGCCTTACGTTGCAGTGCTGCTCTACATAAGGTTTTGGTGTCTATAGGCTTCTCAGCAGAAGTACAAAAATCCGTATTTATAAAACGGTTATACGGCCTATCCTCATGTATGGCTGTGAAGCCTGGACACTAACACTTACGGAGGAGAATAAGCTTTTGGTGGCCGAAAGGAGGATTCTCCGCAAAATCCTGGGACCCAAACAGCGAGCGGATGGAACTTGGAGAATCCGAAAAAACGCCGAAATCGAAGAGCTGGTTGCGGAACCTAACATAATAGGAGTGACGAAAGCACATAGGCTTCGCTGGCTTGGACATCTGGCGCGCATGGGAGAGGACCGGGCAGTTAGTAGAGCGTTCCATGGAAAACCGACAGGTCGTCGTCCGGTAGGCCGCCCCAGATATCGGTGGGCAGATGTGGTCGAAGATGATCTGCGCGAGCTCCAAGCCGTCGACTGGCGTGAAACCGCACAAGACCGAGACCGCTGGCGGGAACTTTTGTATTGGAGGCCAAGACTCACTTCGGGTCGCTGCGCCAGAGGAGTAAGTAAGTAAGTATATTGAATTCGCATTATTTAGTGTGCATAATTAGTGTGCAAGTCAGTATTTTTGGTGAAACTTTCAAATATTTTGATCGAAAAAAGGGAATATACAGATATCGATTTAAATACTGTATGCTATTTATAAATCCGCAATCCAAGGGTAGTCTAAAATAAATTGCCTTCTCTCTAGTAAATCACAATTGAAAATCAAATACCTATTCGAAAACAATAAATCCCTATTCGTAAGTCACTCAAGAAATTATATTACAGTTTCAATCGTCGGCGACATCGCGCTACAGAACCAAAACGCCGTAAAGCCCATCAAAACTTGTATGAACTTACACTTTTTAAACCCATCAAACTGAGGATCCAAGTCGCATACGTCACGACGCAAACCATTTATTATAGATTCCAACATTATTTAGAACATTCTGTGACACTTTTGTTGACAACCCTATTTCGACTTAAACAATTGAAGAACAGCGTTCAAATTGAAACGTTCTATAACGGTTAATTTGTAATTTACCCTCAATCAAATATAAACTTTATAGGCGTTTGTTTTAAGTTGAGATGGTATGGCATGGATTTCAGGGGTGCACAACCGCTAACGACAGAGATTTAAATTAGTATGGTAAAGTTTTAAGTCGTGATGAGGAATGAAATTAATCTGCACCGTGTTCCGTCAACGGCCTGATTTATTACACCTGGACGTCCGGGACGTGGGTTCAGACTTTGGAATATCTTTGTTTTCTTTTTTCGAATTTGAAATGCCCATTTTTACGTGTTGTTGGTGGATTCAGGTTATTGAATAGATCGAGTTCATTTATTTCAGGCAATACGTTAATAAAATTGATGCACCCAATTTGTACTCAAGTTCGGGTAATGAATAAGACACTATACAATCATAACTTATGTTATTTAATTTAATAAATTTGGCCTCATGTGATTGACTTTTGACATATAGTCATTTGATCATATTCATATCACAAACATATGCCCAAAATGTGTCCTGAATGTAAATCGGTAATTTTAATATGTTTCATTCAATATTTCAAACCTATGAATAAAATTGAAAAAGTACAGAAATGAAAAATATCTCATTATGTCAAGTAAAAAAACAAACACAGTTTAACATCTTTCCTCCCCTAATGAAGCAAGAGTAAGACAATGCGTCGCGTGGAGGTAATAAATTATCAACGCTATCGGTCCGTACCAGGGGTTGTTTACCTCTGATCGCTTAATTAATTTTATGCGATGCCACTGAAACGTAGTACGCGTTTTTTAATAATTGCAGAGGTACGGAAATTTTTCTGATTATTTTCTGATATGAGCTGAGCAGAGGCTAGCCTGTTGATTGATTTCAAACTGATTTAACCTATATTTTGCTTCGATTAGTACCTAATACAAAATACGCAAGTATATTATAACTTTGCTCATGGTCAAAAATTAAACGATCTTTTTCACAAAGACGCAATAGGGTACTTATTTCAACTGGTTGAAATTTCGCTGATTTCAAACAAAATAAACGAGCAGCATTCGAAGCTTTATGCAAAACGCTTCGCATTCAAATTTCGAATGCGTTCGCCAGTTTTTTTTTAATTAGTTTGGTTTATGGGAATGTCACACACTTCCTGATGGGTGATTTGTTCCGATTTTGTTGCACCTGTGCGCGTTCCCACGCCGATTCGGTCAAACGGAACGCACGTGTGTCAAATGTGTTCCAATTTTGAAACGCAATGTTTTTATTGTTTATGACTTGATTACGAGATTTTTCTCATTCTTATTGGCCAGTATATTAATGTTACGTGTCTATTACGATATTAATGTTATCATTTCTTCTTCATTTTTATTATTTGATCATTGCAACGCAAATTTATGCCCAAATCCTAGGGATAGCTGGACATCCAAATATGGTTATAACTTTACTTACTTTTTACCCGAAAGAAAAATACGCGTATGAAGTTGCGGACGGGAAGTTGCCTCCTAGTTCTTACTAGAGAATTTCTTACAAAATGTCTTCATTTTGTAAAGAAATTCTCTTAGATAAATTCTAATAAGAATTTGATCTTAAGTTTGCGTTATGTTCCATAGACGATTCGATCGGTTTTAAGTACAGTCCGTGATCAGAGTGAGAGAACCGCCGTTACACGAAGTTTTTTTCTAAGATCTCTCATTCTCCGTGATCACACCACGATATTATTTTTGATTCCCGGTAAGTAGTGGGTATCTATACAATATTGTTTTGTATTTTAAGTAGTCTATGTATAATAAATATCAGAATACAACCTCACACAAATCGATCTTGTCCCAAATTAAGCTCAGGAAGGCTTGTGTTATGGGTACTAGGCGACGCTATACAAGTATGTATAAAGATAAATAAATATCGGACAACCTCACACAAATCGATAATCCCCAAGCATAATATCAGAGTTCATCACACAAATATTTGCCCTGGCCGGGATTCGAACCCGGGACCGCCTCTCAGTAGGCAGGTGCTTGCAAACTGAGCTAACTGCGTCGTCAAAAATCTATATAAGTGTGCATATATCTATACATTTACTGAACTGTGTACTGGTGACATTACTTAGTCCTAAGGCTATTTGTGTTTAATTGTTCCAAGATTAGTAATTAAGTACTAGCTATGCATCAGGTGTGTAAAAAACAAATTCTGTTTTTTGAAATCAGTACAAAAGGGACTTAAATAGAATTATTGGTTAAATCATTTATTTGGTAGCATTAATTAAATTAAAATAAGTATAAGTAGGTTACTAGAAACAAAACATGTTAATTCTCCCTCATATCCATGGCTTCCGTCTCCAAATGTCCAAAATTCCAATAAGACTGTTTGGCGACAAAAACGGCGGTTTCCTTAAAGTATTGACTTTTGGAGATGAACCATCCCGCTTCCCACGGGATCAACTTGCACATACAGGTTGCTTGTTCAGGCAAAACTTAAATAATAACAATATAAGTTGATGCCGTATGTGTATTAAGAAATTGTACAATCTTATAAATTTATGAAGATGTCTCATTTTTTTTTTGTACCTACACACCACAATTTTTATATTAAACCATTTATAGAAAGATCAAAGCTCAAAAAACTCGATCACTGCTGGCAAGTAGTGCGGTAAGATGTGTATATTAACGTATTCATATAGAGGTAAGGTGTAAAGCCTTTCAGATAAACAATGCAAAGATCGACATACAAAGCATAAGGAAAATTCGAATGGTTGCTTGGGAGTTAGGGTGGCGGAAAGGTTAACACGCTGTACCGGCAATCCACAGGCACCGGGTTCGATTCCCGGTCTCTTCCACCAGGTAACGCATTTCAATTTTTCTTTGATCTTTGAAAACCCATTGAATATTGAATTTTTAAACTTAAAAATCCTGTATTAGATATTAAAATGGCTGTACTTCTTAAATCCATATTTAGTTGTAAAGACTAAACTCACCATAAGGACGGATCTTGATGAGCGAATACCGTTTATTTCAGCGAATACCGTCAACGAGGCATATAATTATATTTAGGTACTAGGAGGTACCCGCAACTTTATCCGCGTATTTTTTTCTTTACCGTAGACGGATACAAGGTATCCTATACAAGGTCTCCTATAGCAATCTTTGGACGTCCAGCTATCCCTGTACCAAAATTGGTTAAAATTTGTCCAGCCGTTTCAGCGTGATGAAAGGACAATGGAAATGACAAACAGAACTGGCACGGCGGCCATACAAAACAAAAGATGATCCTGAATCACGCCATTAAGACTTTTCCTGAAAACTGATACAATACGAATCTAGAATTTTATAATAGTATAGATTATATTATATTCCGGTGCATTTAATGCATACGCTACATTTAAAAACTATCACGAATATTGTAATCAGCCTGTAGCCACAAATATTCGGAACGCAGATGGTTCCGCCCCTCATAATTCCGCGGTTTTTGTCGCGTTCTTCACTTTGACGGCCCTTTCACGATCTAGTTGGACTCAATGAGTCTTGTAATTATCTAATTTGAAAATATTCTAATGTAAGTACAAACTGTTAAGGTCTCCCTTAACCTAAATATGTCCTTGTCTATAGTCTGACAGTGACAAGATTGACAAACCAACCTACTTACCTTTTTAGTTAACTTTTTTTAGTACTGCGCACAAGTTCGTAAGTACAGCAGACGTGGCGATTGAGTTGATTAATCTTATATTTTACCCTCCCTTGTTATATTGGCATGAAGTGTTGTAATATTCTCAACATATTATAATGTGAAACTTTTGAACATAAATACAGATCAGTGTCTCTTTATCCTCACAGCTGAAAACATCGAACAAAACATCTTACTCACTTCACACCTAACCATTCGTAAACAAACAAACATAATGGAATCAACACTTCGCTACACTTAAATCTTTTCACCGTTTAAAACATGCTTAATACGGGGGTGTCTACAAGTGCTGTATCACCCAAACGCCAGTGTAAGAAGAGCTCCTATACCGTCACTCGACGCATCGGTGTGTAGATTTGTTGTTCTAATATACGGAAGGGCGATAGGTCTTTTGTAACTGGTGGTGACATTACGAACTGTCGAGTCTTCAAGTGGCAGAAAATCGTATCGGATTGATCAGAAGGGTTCCGCTGGGGTTTAAGGATTTAGCGATGCAACCCTGCCGATTTAAAAGGATGGTTTAACTGAACGAATGTGTGGGATAAGTTACCGCGGTGGAGTGATGGGGTAAAAATGTGTTGAGATTTGAATCTGTGATTGCGGAGGCTTTAAGCCGTGTAGTTTATCACAGTAAACAGTATTGAAGGGATAGACAACGCGGTTAGGTTGCGCCCTCAAAACTATGTGATATTGTGAAATAATTATTATGGAGTTAGGAAATCAAGATTCGTTAGAATTCTTAGATGTCAATGTGCTTAGGAGGCCTGATAAGACTGTGGATCATATTGTTTGCTTACAGAAACCCTACTCACATCACTGACAGTGACAGGTATTTGAATGGCAAATCACCCCACCGTCCTAGTCAAGTTTTACAGTGTACAGTGAGCAGATCTTTGCTTCTGAGACCCAAAGGAATCTGTGACGACTATCATTTGACCGCTGTGAACGTGCACTTTGGACCAATAGTTTGAAGATACCTACCATGCTTCAACTAGAGACTGTGAAGGAAACTCCTACAGTACAAACCTGCGTTGCTGCCATATGTGAAAATAATCACAATACGAGATCAAAACATCTTCATTATGTAAAATATAAAAAATAATTATGAAATATATTTTTAAACATGATGAATGCGTGCGGATAACCTTTTTCTGGCGCAGTCATGTAGAAATTCATACGTATTCGTGGTATCACAAATAGAGATAATAAAGAGACGAGATTGATTACAAGACAATTATTATCGACTTGTCAATCTCGTAATTTGTCAAGAGGGATGATGACTTATGCTGAATGTAATAAATATATGTACGAGTACTTGTGGTACTAGATGTGTTATAAAATAAAAAGTAAGAACTTAGAAATACAACACATCAAAATTAAATTATCATACTTCAACATAATGATAAAACAACCATGTATTACATTTTTAGAATTGGACGCGGTGGCCATGGCCAAAATTGGTCCGAGAGAGATGATGAAGATGAGTATATAAACGCACTTTTTCACAGCCAAAAACGCACATTACCTAGTTATTCTTTCACACAGATATCGCTACCTTTACTTGACGATGATGCAACGAATTTTATGTTATCTTTATCTTAAAATAAAAGTCATGTCTGACTATCTGGGCGTAGGGCTGGGTGTAGTTAAATAGTCCCATATAGACATCTGGGGGCCTATGATGGTTACGTTTATCACATGATTAATAAGTTACAAAGCATTTGTCACTCACACTCGTATTTTGTCAAAACGTGTCGGATGCTTTGTCACTTTATCGCATGAACATATAGGACCGATTGACATCCTAAAAAAAGGTCATCAATGCCTACTCATGCCAGTCTATTGCATAAATACTACTCTCATATCCTTATACACTATATTAGCTTAACATATACGCGAACATGCGGTACCCTAATCAATCCACCCCTGAATCTGTGGTTCTGTTTGTACACATCTGTACACTTTGTACACTACCTGTACAAATTATGCGCGTGTCCCGTTCAATTAGTACTCAATTTTCGGAGGTGACTACTGCAAGTGTGAACCTGTTTAACTAAAAGTAACCATAGCAGGCCGTCTCGAATATAAGGTTATGAAAAAAATGATGCTGCGTAATTGTCGATTACAAACTAGTGCGTTAATTATTGATTTATTGAGCTCAACTAAATTGAACTAGCTATGAATCAAGCAACTCAGTTTATAAGTCTCAAAACTAGCATTCCTTTTAATCCTGCTTCGCCGAATTAAAAAAGGTGCAGATTTTATGTTTGACTGTTATATTTCCTTGTTTACACTGCATGAAGCAGTCGTGCGGCACTCCTTTTTCTTTATTTTTCTTTCCGTCCCTTGAGATGTTGTGTGTTCGAGTGTTTAATATGGCTTCTTCTTTCATAAAAATTCTTACTAATTTCCGAAGTCCGCAGTCTCGAGGTTCGTGTCAGCGGTGCGGGTTTGCTCCCGGTAATTAACTGCGCTTTTGTGCCTGTTTAGAGCTGCGGGGTTCGTTAGCGAGGGCGATATCGAGAGGTGATTGATACGATGAGCTATACCCACAGATATATTACTCACGCCACCGCGTGTACCTAATTGTCCCATTGAAATAGTGATATTTATGCAATTATAGACTAAACCTGACCTGGTGAAGGCCGGTGGTCCCCTGGATGCGCAGGATCGGGCATGGTGATGCTTTTAAGGGTCTACGTTCTGCAGAGGACGCCTCTTGAGTGGTGATGGTGAGACATTCTCTCTCAGTGATCGGATACCGGTATTCGGCTTCATGCAAAATACAGTTATTCAATTTCGATTTATCCCTTTTTTATAACACTTTACGGGTTTTTGACCGAATTGACCATGGTATCTTGCTATCCAAGTTATGTGCCACGGAATCAGTGGCTATTTGCCAAGATGGTTCTCTTCCTACATTGACAATTGGTTTAAAGCTGTTGCAGTCAATAATTTTATATCGGGATGGGTTACTATTCCAAGTGGCGTCCCCCAAGGTTCCTTACTTGGACCATTGCTTTTCAATATTTTTATTAACGACATTAGTACATTCCAAACTACTGTTCTGCTGACGATACGAAGGTTTTTAGGAAGGTAAAGTCAAGCAGTGACTCACTATAGATACCGTTAGACATCGAACGACTTGATGAATATTGTTAGAATAATAAGTTAGATTTGAATCCGTTGAAATGATTTTCTATAACATTCTCAAGAAAACGAAATTTAAAACGGACTACTTATAAACTTCTGAACAAGTCCCAATCTATGAGAGACTTGGGGGTAGTACATGATTCCAAACTTCTGCTTGTCACCCACATCGATACTCTTGTTGGTACTGCTTTGAAAACATTAGGTTTCTTGTACAGTTATTGTTATTATATATTTTACTAACCGACTTTTTATTTTGACGGTCATGATATTGATAGTTATTATAACTTTGACTAATGCAAATGTGTAAAGTTATTTTGACATGAAATACTTAAAGGAATATTAAATCTAAATCATGCATTGTCGCTAATTTTTTCATACAAATCGAGGTTTCTTTCTCGTCTATTTCCTCCTTCAAAATTTTATCAATCTTTAAGTTAAGTTTGGACCTCATATCCGACGCCATAATATATTTACCAAGTGCAAACTTAACGAAAACAGATAGTCTGGGAAAAGGAGCAGTTATATGTCCTCTTAAGAAAAAGTTAGATATTCGTTCAACCGTTCTCCCGAAGGGTTAAGATAACCCTCCAATAACGACGTAATCCTCGGATTACGTTACGCATGCTGTAAGGGGATCACTGTGCTTTGATTAACATATCGACGGGATCGGGGATCAGGAATGACTTGAAACTAAGTCCCATAATCGTATTTACAAAAAGCAGAAGCAACGCTGCAGTTTACTTATTCACATGATAAAAGGAAGACGTAACATCTCAACAACTGATGGTCTTTGATTTTCTGGAATCATAAATATAAACGTTCTCATTCAAGCCACCTTTTTTTTAATAGCCTGTTTAGGTGTCCCACTGCTGGGCAAAGCTACCAAGACACCTTTACACCAAAAAAAATATCTTGATCGAATCGTTTGTTTCGTGTTCGTTTGTGGAGAAATTAAATTTACAACGAAGGTGATATACTATAGGTTGTTCAATAGAAAGACTACAGTGTTATATAGAAAGACTGTGGGAAGAGTTATCTCTTCAAATTCGCAAAAGCAGACGAGAACTGTATTTTATTGGTTATTTGTGTTAAATACGATGCGATTGGTCGTAGGGCGTGAGGATAACCGACCGACGCTTGTATGCTGTTTTGAGTGACTACGAATTCACTTCGATTTTGAACCAATAAAAGTGAAAGGCGGAGCAGAGCACCAAGGAGTGCGCTGGTGCAAAATAAATAAAAAAATATCGGACAATCTCAGACAAAACAATCTAGTCCGACAGTAACTGCAGTAGGCTGATTTAATGGACACTAGGCAACGATAAACATACTTATATAAATAAATACTTTAATACAAATAACATCCATGACCTAAGCTCAAATATTCGGGTTCATCACACAAATATTGGCCCTTGCCGGGATTCAAACTCAAGACAACCGGCTTAGTTAGATAACTGCTTTAACACTTCGTCCAATCGTTCGCGGCGAGTTAGGTCTTGACTATTTCGAAGATATACATTTCATAAAATTTACACTGGTTCGTAGTACCTATGTTAAAATATGTGCAGACGTAGTGTGTAGTTCATGTATGTGTCATAAAGGCTGTTCAGACATGCGAGATCAAAGGAAACGAGCTACAGTCCTGTAATAAAGGCGCCAGTGCCACTGCGCTCGTGTGAACTGACATAAGCTTTTAAAGGATATGTCACACAAACAGTGAAATTACAAAGGTTGATTATTCTTTGTGAGTTGTGTTAAAAAACATTCGGTATGCAATAGAAGTTATGAAACTGCTACATTGGAGGCAGAATAAAGGCTTTGAGTACGAGTGTTTTACATTTACCACAATTGACAACATTTTATATTTTTAAGACTACAATTTGCTTAGAAAGATGAAGTAATCTCTATTTTTATATTTTTTCTGAGAACTATTTGTTTTTTTATTAATTTATAAAAACTTACTCGTTTTAAAATGTGGCAACACTTAAACTATAACTCAATGGGACGGTTACTTTAGTCCGATCTCTAATAAAAAAAATAAAAAAAAAACTCTGTATGCATCTGTCTACTGTCAACTTCAAATAAAAAAAAAAGTGACGTTTCGTTGTTTCGTCTAAGACGATTCCGACCCTATTCAGGCCTAAGTAATTGTCTTAGATTGCAGTAATTTTATGTTTTCTGTTATAACAAAAGCCCTGTCGATCTCTATTTAATTTCCACCTGTTAGAAACATGAAATGTTGTCAATTGTTATTGAACCATTGATACAAAGATTAAAGCACAAAGACAGATTGAAACGTGTGTAAAGCCTTTCAAATAAAAAATGCAAAGGTCAAGACACAATGTATAAGGAAAAATTCGAGAGGTCTCCTGGCGTTGGGGTGGTGGACTGGTTGACACATTGGACCGGTAACCCAGGGGCACCGGGTTTGATTCCTCGTGCAGGTATCTATACCTATTTAGGTAGTATAATTAAGGAAAATTACATGAACCGTGAAATGCAATTTTACTGTCTCAAAAAAATTATCACATTGAGTACGACGCACAAAGCGGTAAAAAATCTCTTTTCTCTAATTTGTTTCTGGGACAAAAGGGTTATTTCTACCTATAAACTAAAATTCTAAATTTTTTTCAACATCATGCATTCCACATTTTACTTTTTTGCTTTACTAATAAAGTTTTTGAGAGACAGTTCTTAGCCTTAGCTATCTAAAGAGCTCGCGTTATATATACCTACGTATGTTCAAAGTTGAATGTTGAATTGTTCTAGGTATATCACTCATTAAATGAGGGTCTAATGATGACTATAGCTATTACTTGTGCCTGTTTTAAATGTTTAATTTTAATTGTTTTACTACTAAAGTTTTGAGAAACAATTTATCTTAGCCTAGCTATCTAAAGCTCGCGTTTTTAAATGTTTAATTTTATTTCTTTACCTACTAATAAAGTTTTGAGGAATACATCTTAGCCTTAGCTATCTAGAGCTCGCATTATACCTACGCATGTTCAATGTTGAATGTTGAAGTTGAAGATGACCAGTTACATGTGTCGGGGGAGTTTTAAATTACTTATTTTATTGCTTTACTAATAAAATTTTGAGACATAGATATAAAAAAAATATATTATGGGACAATCATACATAAATCGAGCTAGTCCCAAACTAAGCAAAGCTTGTACAATGGGTACTAGACGACGATGTACATAATATATAAATACATAATATAGATAACATCCATGACCGAATATTTGTTATTCGAGTTTATCACACAAATATTTGCCCCGGCCGGGATTCGAACCCAGGACCGCCGGCTCAGTAGGCAGGTGTCTGCAACCTGCGCCAACCGCGTCGTCATATCTTAGCCTTAGCTATCTAGAGCTCGCGTTATACCTACGTATGTTCAAAGTTCTTCAAACAAAGAGACGCCGTCTTGCGCGTCCCGGCGGCTGGGGATCGATACGGCGCCGCGCCCCGCTCGGGCAACACGCAAAAACTTCTCTTAGCAGCCATTTTTACTAGTTTTCAGGATGTCAAAAATGTCTTACAATACAGTACAATACAAGTATTTTATTGCACACCTCATAAAACATACAGGAGAAATACAACACAAGAAATTACAGAAACAGCAGGAGGTCTTTCCGCTAAATAGATCTCTTCGAGAAAACCTTTGTGTTGTGAAGAACTTGAAAATAACAATATTCGGACAATATACAATCACTATATAGTATAAAACAAAGTCGCTTCCTGCTGTCTATCTGTCTGTCTGTCCCTATGTATGCTTAGATCTTTAAAACTACGCAACGGATTTCGATGCGTTTTTTTAAGTACTTAGATAGAGTGATTCAAGAAGAGGGTTGATATGTACCTATAATACGTACATGCATAATTTGTCAGCATTGCACCCGTCCGAAGTCGGAGCGGGTCGCTAGTAATAAGTAAGGTTTACTCGGCTAATTCCGCATGGCGGGTAACTCCGAAAATTACTGATATCTAATAAACGGGGTAACATTTTTTTGCGCTAGCAACACTTCTGACTGTAGAAGTGTATAGTATCTGAAGTGTTGCTAGCGCAAAAAAATGTTTGTACGCAGTGTACTTTGCCTCTTTTCTTCGAATACCTATTCCTTTAATTGCTCATAGTTTTACTGGAAGAGATCTTAATAGGGATAAGTTCGCCTTTGTACAGTTCAGTCCAGATGTTGTGTACAATAAAGTGTTTCCATACATACATCTGATACATATAAGTATTAAGTACTTAACTTTATTAAACAAGTCGAACTACTTACACAAGGTACAAACACGCTGTAACGCAACCTCGATAATCGAAGCTCTATCAGTACCCATAGAAGTACTAAATAGAACTTCGAATCCCGCGATTTTTGAATGGGTTTTTGAACGGGATTTTCCATCCATAATATCCCGGGATAGGAATCCGCTCAGTAGGCAGCTGCACTACCGCTGAGTCAACCGTGTCGCCATCGAAAATGACTGTTTAGTTCCCTTCACTCATTTACAGATTTTTGTGAGACATAAATATAAAATTGTAAAAATGTAATAAAAAAAAACTAAATATCAGACAACCTCACGGTTCCATATTGGGTTGCCTAAATTTTAAAGCCATAATGTCGGTGCGCATAACCACTTTTGTCATAATAGTCCTTGCGCGTAAGGTGTATAGTCATTAATTGATCCGCATAAATTTTATGACCATAATGTTTTTACGCATAAGTAAGGAATGTCATATAATTTTGGAGCATGTCAACCTGAATCATAATCATTAATCGTCATAATGTTCTTATGCATTTCGTGCATTGGCGCATAATACTGAAGAACATAAATATCAAGCTCCTAATTTTTTATTTCAACATGAGCCTGGTTTTCTGGCAGCAGATCATTTCTGAGGGGGTCGCAGTTCTTTCAAACCTAACCTAACCTACTTTTCTGGCCGATGTTCGTATTTGTAGGTTCACAATTCTAACCTAACCTAACCTACAACAAAGAGGTCAGTGTGAAGAAGAATTTCTTAATGCCGGGGGCTGTGCCCCCTGAGCCCCCTTGTGGGGGGCTTCGCCCCCCCGTCCCCCCTTTTTGTTTTTGTGTTCATGTAACTTTTGTATCATTATTTCAAATGTTAAAAGTATTATGATTGATACATGTGATATATTATTTATTATTATTATTATTTTCGCTTGGGCCTTTTGTGTGCCGCATCGACCAAAATTGATCTATTGTGGCAGCCCTGTCTTAAAGCTCACTGCTGAGGCCCGTTGAGTCCAGGAATTCCCAGATTCTTTGGGCCGTGAGTTGTTGTATCTCCTCTGGGGGCACAAAGTGTTGCCCTAAGTGGATACTTCTTTTGTGCATAAGTGGTCCACAGGAGCAGAGGATATGCATAGCTGTCTCCTCTGACTCTTGGCAGAACCTGCACGTTGCGTCCTGTTCCATACCCATTAGGGACAGGTGTTTTTTCAGCTTGCAGTGACCGGTCAGAGTTCTAGTCACCGCACAGACTTTTGACCTTTTGAGCTGTAGTAACTCTTTAGATAACCTCTGAACAAAGCCTTTTATAAGGGTTTTCGAGTGATTTTGTCCTTTCACAGCCACCCACATACATGTGATATAACTTATTCTTTATAATTTCTATTGCCATTAATTATGAAAACCATAATTTATGCGTTCCGTGAAACATGCCAACTTTGCCCGCTTTTTTCGTAAAAACCCGAATTTCTCTAATTGATAAAGTTTTTTTTTTGTCTAACGCATCCATCGTATTTATATGCATGCGTTTATTACGAGAAACAATTTTTAAAACTACATTTAACCAATTTTTTTATCAAATTTCACCTCGGGTAAAGTTATCTAAACTTTTGCAAACATTGCCCAAATCGATTATTTTCGTAACTATAGCCCCTACAACTTTAAGATAAGGATCAGTATAAAATCTGGGGTAATAATGGCGTTCTACGTAAATATCTTGGTCTTAACTGTACAAACACGTGTGCAATATGGGTGGGCAATGTTACATAGGTATTTTGTTTTACTCCATACAAGCCGAATCAAGCAGTTTGAAATTATCAGGGTTGTCACTTTTGGTTGAGTAAAGCATCTTTACCAATACCATTATCAAAATGAAAAATGTATGCTTAATATTCGATACAAATAGTTTGGCGGTTATTTTTTTACTTCACGTTAGAATAATCTAAATAAAAATTGTCATAATTGAATATTCTATGTTTTTTTTTGTTTTATGGACATGACATGACATGACTTGCAGCTAATGCTAAAAGTACAACGGCTTAATAGAAATATAATTTACCTTATCTTAAATACATAACCCTCCTTTATTTACGCGGTCAGGTAAAATTACGACAAGGTGACAACCCTAACCCTTTTTTTAGTCTGGGCAATGTTGGCATTCATAGGTTAGCATGTTACTGGATAACATTGCCCACCATCATAACTCCGGTTTTAATAAGTATTTTTAGTACAAACTACAATAAAAATGATCTACAGTTCTTATTTTATAACAAGCAATACGATACATTCACCCGAGGCTTACCCATTCTGTAAAAAATACACTAGAACTTCACCTAGAATCGGCCCGCCAAATCACGCACCTTATTCGACTAGTCCCAACACGTTACGGAATGAAGTTGCGCGCAAATGTGATTCCCAGTGATACCACAGATATAATCTATTTTCCACTAAAAATAGTAGTGTTGCCATAATCATCTTGAAATTGTCTACAGTAACGTTTCTTTTTTTAAGTAGCGTTTTGGGCAAAGTTCCCTGTGGAGGCAAAGTTGGCGTATTTCACGGTTGCTCTTCTTCGTACTATCAATTATTATGACATTCAATAATAATATTACTTGAAATTTTGTGCCATACTAAATTATGCTTATGAAAAGCCTGCCAAACAACAATTATGACATATAAAATGTTATGCAAATAATAATTTATGACAAATAACATGTATGAGGAAAGCCATTATGCGAAATGAGTTAGAACAATCAAATTTATGACAAGAATTTTTATTCCACTAGAGGTGATCCCCAACCTCACACAAATCGATCTAGTCCCAAATTAAGCTCAAGAAGGCTTGTGTTATGGGTACTAGACAACGATATACATACTTATATTATACTTAAGTAAGTACGTACAGGAACAACCATGACAAAAATATTCGTGTTCATTACACAAATATTTGCCCTGGCCGGGATTCGAACCCGGGACCGCCGGCTCAGTAGGCAGGTGCTGACAAACTGAGCCAACCGCATCGTCAAAATCGTAATGCTCATGTAAATATATATTTGGAGATAACGGAATGTTAAAAATATCGTGTTGTTAAATTCGTCGGCAATTTCCACGACACGATTTCATATGGTGTATTTGCTTTTGGCCCTTCAAAAAACTGTCAAAAAATGGACAAGATTTCGAAAATGCCAACGTTACCGACATGCCCAAAAGAAAAAACGATTACCTATACTAAAGCGCGGCCGTAATGCCATGAGGCATTCTCTATCAGTCAACTTTATAGTCTATTGATTGCTAATATAAAATCGATATCTAGCCATAATGCAATGTTTTTTTTGTTATTATTTATTTATTTTTCGTCTGAAATTTAGCTGCTTGAGTTACAAAATTATTTATTATTACTTCATAAAATATACCATTAGGTATACAATTAGTTGACCCGTTAGCAACGTTTGATGCCAAAAATATCGTATCGGCTAGTACGTATGCAAATTTACGCGTATTTTTTATGTTAATTGCTGGGTATGTTTACCACCATTCAGTCAATAATAACGCAAGGGCGTGGCGAGAAATCAGCTAGCGTGAACACATCCTAAGAGTATGTAACTCCTTACATTATGTCAGTTGTTTTTTTTTTCATTGCTGCGTATGTTAACAGCCAGCCAGTCAATAATTACGCAAGGGCGCGGCGAGACATCGGCTAGTGTGAACACATCCTAAATCTTCACGTCAGTTTTCTTAATTTTTATTGCCGCGTATGTTTACAGCCAGTCAGTACTACCCTTACCATGAGTTTACAGTGACAGTACTCGCTAGCGACTCCGTAATCGATTTGTATGGAGAATTGTAGTTCTACAAAGTAACCGCCAGGGGCGCTGCACTGCCGTGCTACGGTAAAAGGCGACCTTTTGACATTTTGCCAAAATTGAGTTATTAATACCACCATAATGAGAAAAAAAAGCTGTGTCGACCTATTTTATCCGTTTTTCGATAAGAGGCTTCGTTTTCAAGTTACTAGTAAGTTAAAAGAACGCATATGTCCTTAACTTGACAATATAACTATAGCTTAAAAGGCGGTAATTTATCGATACCAGTCTAAAAAAACGAAAAAAAACGAACAGTCGTCTTTTTTAGACGATTTCTAAGATAAAAACACGTATAACACATTTTACTGCCTTTAAATTAAATATCTTCTTCGAAAAAGATACGGCTCATCAAAACCTATAACACCGTATCCTTTATCTTTAGTCTAAAATACTGAATCTATCCTTTTTACGTGCTTTAAGATTAAAAACCGAACAATTTTATTGTTACATATTATAAATCTAAAAAAGCGTGTTTAGGATATTCGTACTTTATATGTAGTATTTCAACCGTGGTTATAGAAAAATATTTCTGAAATAGCCGTAAGTACTGCGTGCTAGTGTAAAAACCCGTATTATGCCCCAACATCCGACATACGGTACTTGGCTCGCAACTCGTACACGAAGCCCACAGCGAGCGCGCCGGCGCGGGGGCAAGTGTGCGCGGGGGGCACGGTTGTCGACGCCGGCAGCCAGAGCGCCAACATTCAGATTACAAGTAGAATAAGATAAAATAAAATGTTTGTCGGTTTTCTTTGTTTTTTGCATGTATTCAAGTTATTACCTTAGAACGCATAAATTATCAGTTAGAGTAAAGTTAAGGCAGTAAAATTCCGCCACAAACAAGGTTGGACAAAAACAGATTCGGACTTTTAACTTAGTATTGGACAAGATTTTTTACCATACGTTTTTAATTAACTATACCTTCTAACTCGAAGTAACTTCCATTTTTGATGTCATTTATACGCACAATAGTTAGTAAAGGTGGGCTATTTTATAGTTTTATTGTTTTTTTTTATGGATAACAATGCCTAATACAAAATTTGCGAAGATAACGCACACTTTCCCAAAACAAACCGTAATTTCGGATAATCAAATATGTCTTTATTAATTTAAATTACAAAGGGTTTTCTAAAAATTAAAGAGAGCTGGGTTAGGTTAGTCTTGTGCTTCTGTTTTTATTCCCTATATCTGCCGGACTGACATTCAACAATTTTTAATATAAATACCTTTATTTTATTCCTAGGTTAGTTACAGCAATGCAAAATATTTTATAACTCATGGCTTTTATTACTTACAACTTAAAGCTTTTTTCAATTTCGAGTTTTATATTGTTCCGCTTAGTTTTAATTTGACGTAACATCATTTCTATCTTCTGTTATTAAAATTACCTACTTTTCTACATCTTGGTTGCAAATGTTAGATTGCAAAATCCTTCGTTATAACACATTACAATTTATATCCGCGTCACGTCATAGCGTCCGGATAGTAAAACTACATAAAACACGATTGACTAAAAAACATACACAAATGAGGGTCCTTTAAGTTACTTAGCTGTACGTTACTGTACGAGTTTTACTATTTATTTCATAAAAGAAATTCAATATATACAGACAGCAAATCGTCCATAGTCACGTTATCAAAAAATAAGATTAAATAATAAACAGTTTTATTGTTCTCTGCGACTAGTTTTTGCGAGAAAATTATCGAGTATATAATCGAATGTAAAAATACCTATTATAATATTGTGTCCTTTTTTACTACAGGTACCATCTTCTCCACCTGATGAATATTTTGTAACAAAGAAATTATTTCTACAATGGTCGTACGTTTAAAAATTTCATATTTAACCAAAGTAAATTTAAATAAATGGTTTCATTATCATAGCCACATATTATTAAATTTGACCGACTAATCGCAACTCTTTAAATAAAATTAAGGCGAGAAGTGAAACTTGATGATATTGATTTTTATACCTAAATTTTATATTACTTCCACGCATATTTGGAGAAAAGCACTATGTCTATATACATACCTCATACTCATCCACAACATGACTTTTCCAGCCTCTGCACTCTGCAGTAATATACTATAACTGAACACAAAGATGCGATTATAATAGAGACGCTAAGTACTTCGTTTTGTTACCTCTTCTCCCATGGTTACTAACTTATAATACCGTATACGGCATATTTTTGGTAACGATACGTCATTTTAATTTAGTACACGGAACAGTTTTATTGACAAAATAATAATGATGACTAATTTACCTAACTTAAAAACCGTATAAGCACGATGTGGTCTTATTACTTTGACTGTTGATACGTCATTACACCTTAACGCAAAGTTATAAGACCGTATACACCATATTCGGCATTTAAGCTTAGCTTATCATATTTTTAACAGAAAATACTAAATTAAAGAACCGTATAGTGCGTTTATACTGCCTTTTAGCTAGTTTTATATTTTACTTTATATTTTTACTGCTAAGCTAAAAAGGTTTTTTGGGTCTGTAAAAAAAACTAATTCACTTAAAAAAGTGATAATACCATAAAAAATAAGTCCCAACACGCTGCTATGAAACACAGAAAAAAATAGTCGAATATGTTGCACCAATTTCTAGAAATTGAATTTTGAATTTTATTTGACGTTTTTTGCGATTATCTCGAAAGTGACTTTTGTCAAAAGGTCGCCTTTTACCGTAGCACGGCAGCACTATTCTCCATACACATCGTTTACGCTGTCGCTAGCGAGTACAGTCACAGTAACTCATGGTAAGGGTACAGTCAACATTTATGCAAGGGCGTGGCGAGACATCTACTAGTGTGTACAAATTCTAACAGTAAGTACCTAACTCGTCGTCAGTTTTTTTTTAATCTTCTTTGCTGCGTATGTTTACAGCCAGCCAGTCAATAATTACGCAAGGGCGTGGCGAGACAGCGGGGTCACGACCCGCGGCGCTACTATTGGCCCAAATCTGACACCCACTACGTTCTAAATACGGTTACGGTGCGTACAACTCGATTTTTACGCAGCGCAAAGGGTTCAGCTCGTATGACAAATAAGATAGCTCGTATAACGCGGGTTAGAAACATATGCATACCTACTTACCTAAACCAAACAGAAACTTGTAAAGCTTTATAGAATCATCTTTTCAAGTCGTAAAATATAACGCTTTGAAAAAACTATGCCCATAACTGGCCAAATCTTACCTTGGTACATTACGTTCAATCACTTGAAAAGTAAAACACCTGTATTTTGCTTAGGTTTAAAAATATTCCGACATGCTAAGAACTTTATTTTTTGAAGTCGGTAAAAATTACATCTATTATGTACCTGCATCAATCTGAAAAAGAAGTTACAGTTAATCTACCCTATCTCTACACTATTCGCGAAGTTAGCCTTGGTTGGGCGAGGCGAAGTTGGCCGTAAGTATGGGATGTCGAAGCGATGCACGATGTGCCCCTCTACACTCCGTCCTATCATACATTCGCCAGGTAAGACAAACGATTAACTGTAACTTTTTTTTTCAGATTGATGCAGGTACACAATCGATGATTTTTTTACCAACTTCAAAAAATAAAGTTCTTAGCATATCGGAATATTTTTAAACCTACCAAAGGTTACATTAATGATTTTACGGATTAATAAGCAAAATACAGGTGTTTTACTTTTCAATTAATTGAACGTAATGTACCAAGGAAAGATTTGGCCCAGTTTCAAAGCGTTACATTTCAACGACTAGGGTTACAATAAAAAAAAAACTTATTATCAATACATATTCCTCAAGTTAATTCAGTACTACTCGCCAAACTAAAAACCATACACATTTCCCCCAAGTCTTTAAATAGATACCAATAATTTCTTCCTTCCAACTTCCAAGTTATCTGAAGTGCTACTAAATCTATTACCGTCATAATATTTGTTCATAAAAAATGACGATAAGGCATGTTTTTTTGTCGTCGCCGGCGCTCGGCCCCGTATCGTATATCGTGCGGACAGTCTCAAGGGACGTTTCCAATATTATGCCCTTTTTTAGGGCATTTTCGCGTAAACGATCATATTGGTGTCATATGAAGATATGAGTATTCGTATGACGCAGTGTGAAGTCAGATTTATTATATTTGTATATTTATTGGTAGATCATGGTAGTGGAAACAAATGTGACAAGTTATATAAAATTGGATGTAACGAATATTTACATTTATAAAAGTGTCTTGTCTTTAGTTTTTCTTAAACAAACGACACTGAAGGAAGAAATAATTATTGTGGCCTTAAATTGTTTTGAAATATAACTAAAAACATTATTAATCAAGTCATCTATGAAATAAAAAAAAATACGACGATGTCGATGTTTAAAACACGGACAAACATTAAAATTTTAACACCCAACTTTTCTCATCCACATAAAAAATAAACTCTCTTATGCCATTTTAGTTTTAATGTGTAACTGTGACTATATCAATAATATTGAGCCAGAGTTATTTAGATACACTGAAAATAATAGTCAGTGAATCCCACTGACATAACAGTTTAGGTTTACTGTTATTACAGTAAGCATAGCTGTAATATCAGTAAGCCTAACTGTTATGTCAGTGGGATTCACTGTATTTTTTTTTCAGTGTATGTTTACCAAAGTATACTCGTACATACTAACACGATCTTATTACTTCCCTAAACCCTAACTTAACAGTTGCTACTCTAATTTATCTATATTCAATGTCAAGCGGAAAAAAAAATTATAGTCACTACTTTTCATGAATAATATTTGTCCAAAATCCAACATATATTCAAAATCCAACATATATTTTTTAAGCAACAACTATTCGCGATCAAGTCTCCCGCCAATCTCTTGTGGTTTAAATGCTTCTTTATTTTTACGACTTAGTGTTGCTATTTCGGTGAGATATCTACCCGCAAAGTGGCCAGTTTGTGGTTCCAGAAACTACCAGTTTGGGAGTATTATCTCTTCGGAGATAAGTCGAGGTAGTTTTTTATGGTAGAAATTATTTATGACTGTGTTGAAAGAGAAACTTAGTTCTTTATTATTGTTAGATTACGTTGTGTAGGGAATAAATGAGTAACTTAACTTTGAGGTGTGGTTTTTGAACTAAGAATAGATCAAAGTGGTTCTAGTGATGCATACACATTTCTAGGACTGGTAAATTGTAATCGATCTTAAGAGGCCTTATTCCTTTAAAAAAAAAAAAAAAAGGACGGGTTGCACTCCGGGAGTGCCGACAGAAGTGAAAACCTAAACATCAACGTTGTGCATTTTTCAATATTTTGGAATGTTTAGGGAATAATCTCGCACAAATTGTAAGTAAGTAAGTAAGTAAGTAAACACTTTATTACACAAAAACAGTTAAAAATACATCTATAACAAATAACATATAGGTACAAAGGCGAACTTGTAAGTAAGTAAGTAAGTAAACACTTTATTGTACACAAAAACAGTTAAAAAATATATCTATTACAAATAACATGGTACAAACTCTCACCACCTACTATTTTCTGTTTAAATTTGTTTTCTCCGCTACCCAAAGGTTGTCTGGAAGATATCGCTCTTTAGCGATAAGACCGCCTATTGTCTCCCATTGTTTAATTTAAGATTTCTCATGTAATATTTTTCTTGTTGGTGTGCAATAAAGTATTGTTGTATTGTATTGTACAAAGGCGAACTTATCCCTATAAGGGATCTCTTCCAGTTAACCTTTGAGCAGAGTGAGTACGAGAAGAAGATAGACAAACTAACACCGTGTACAAAAAGGTATTAAAAAAATAATAAGACTACTAATAATTACATATATAAAATATTAATACATGTTATAATGTGGATGTATCACAATTGATACTCCTATAATATCAAGAACCAATGAGTCACGCGCGCATTTCTTTAATGTATTATTGAAAAATAAACGATTTCCCTCGAATATGTCGCACTTCTGCTGCACCTACTCTGTATTAAGTTAAAATTTTCATCAATTTCACTACCCAAAGGTTGTCTGGAAGAGATCGCTTTTCAGCGATAAGACCGCCTGTTGTCTACCGTTATTTATAAATTGTATTTGTCTTGTTTCCTTTTGTAAACTTTTATTGGTGTGCAATAAAGTATTGTTGTATTGTATTTCGCTAAAATTTGTCGCGCGTATATACTCGTATAGATTAACGCTATAAAGTATGAAACATATTACAAGTGCTAGCTGTGCCCCGCGGTGCTACCCGCTGTTAAAAAGCCTATGTGTTAATCCAGGGTGTCAGCTACCTCCATACCGCATTCATGAAAATTGGTCCAGCCGTTTGAGAGCGAAGAAATAACAAACATACACTCACACACACCCACACACACTCACAAACTTTCGTCTATATAATATTAGTGAGATAATTAAAACCTGTTTTTTCACCGCCTACAACTTATCTGCTTTGCTCAAAGGTTGACTGGTATTGATGCCCAATGGCATTAAGTCCGCCTTGTGTGCGTTTGAACTATCCGATTTTATTCTATCTCACTGACACTTGATTTCTATTTTAATCTGTATTTCTTACTAATGTAAGTTTATGATTACGCTTCACCATCTGTCACTTACAACATTTTGTTGTTCGAAGGCCCCCTTTCTTTGAAACAGACACGGTTGCTAGGTTACCAATTGTTTATACATTATTTAGAAATTAAAATGTCACAATGAATAAAAAGTGGTGTTTTGTATGGTTTTCCATTTATTGTTAAATAAACCCTTTTATGAATGAATGCCCTCAAAATTTGTAGCCTATGTCCTATTCAGATATCTAAGCTAGGTACATTACTGCAGAATTTTACGCAAATCTTTTGTGTAGTTTTTGCGCAATAGTGGAACGTAAAGTCACCGTCAATTGAAATTGCAAATGTAGCGACTTTACATACAAACATTCACGTATTGTAATATATTTGTATTACATCTATTATGTGTAGGTACATATGTATATTTTTATAAATTACTCACTTATTTTCTTCCGCTACTTCTTCGTTAATAAATGGACTTTCTTCCATTTCCATCTTTGAATTCTTCGTCCCTTTTTTCCACAGTAAATACACTTTCTTCCATTTTCATCTTTGAAGCACTTTATTTATATAAATTTCTCAAGTATACAAACGATTGACACATGAGCAGTCAACACACACGCGCAGGCGCTAAGTATATTACCCCATCTCTATCCGTCAAATCCGTCCTACGAGCTAAGCTTTTCGATCAGCACGTGTATCACAACTTTGACACGCGACTCTTTTTCGCCCGACATATACTATACCTGTCACTTTCCTGTCAATACTGTGTAAAAAAGACAGGCGACGCTAAGTCGCGCGTCAAGCAAAGTCGCGCCATGTTGTACTAGCCCCGGATCTGACGATTGACATTTCGTTGCTTATCAAGAACAACGGCACAATCCGAATTGTGCCGTTATTCAATTAAAAACTATTTTTCAACAATTAAAGGTTTATAATCGAATAACGTCACAGTTCAAATTGTGCCGTTCTTGATAATCATCGATTTGTCTGTCGCGAGCATAGATTAGAGTGGTCGCGAGTTTAACATTTTTTACCCATCTAAAAAAGTGCCAAGCGCCGCTAAAGAAGTTTTCACTTCAAAAATTGTCATATTATGACAAATATATTGATAATTTCAACCGATTTTTTAAAGTGAAACTTTTCCCAGAGTTGTATGTCGATAGTAACATTAGCTATTTCGTGCGTTTATTGCGTGCAGTCAAAAATTAGTTGAAAAAACCAGTGAACCAGTTTCCTGCGTGAATTTTGTCCATTTCGGGTAGTATTTGAAACAAAAATTATCAATGAAAAATGTAACTGTAGGTTTCAAATATACGTAGTAGAAATAGCCCTGTTCTAAGTAGTAACATTGATAATATGTTTATAAACATGTTTGATCATAGAGAGACATGTTTAAAACAATCCGCATTTTTGGTCGGATAAGGAGCCTTAATACAAAATAATATATTTACTTTTCACCTCACCAGCTCAAACATGGCAACTTTGCTGAGAGATAACAGTGAACAAAATGCGATTTTGTTTCGAGCGTGAGTAGAAAGCTTTTTTTTTTTTTGGACGACGAATTGTCATTTCTCAGCCACAGATTGATTATAAAATTCGAATCATTCGAATTTCCATTCACTCGGTCTCTTTCATATCTATATGAAAAATAGAATGATAAAAACATATCAATTCACAATTTGACTTTCGAATCCGACCTCGAATAAGACACGTTCCGATACACGCGGTATTAATAGAAATGTAGTTTTATTATTAACTAGCGACCCGCCCGGCTTCGCACGGGTGCAATGCTGATAAATTATGCATGAATTATACATATAAACCTTCCTCTTGAATCACTCTATTTAAAAAAACCGCATCAAAATCCGTTGCGTAGTTTTAAAGATTTAAACATACAAAGGGACATAGGGACAGAGAAAGCGACTTTGTTTTATACTATGTAGTGATAGTGATAGTGAAGAGCGATCTCTTCCAGGCAAGACAACTGAATTATTGCATCAATAAAATTAAATTTGAAGACAAAGTAGGATTGCAACCTAACATAAGTTATTAGCATGCATAAGTGTGCAAAATTTTTGTTAGATAAATGATAATTATGCATAACTTAACTCATTTGTGCCCAAACACTGGTTATAATCGCTGTAGGTTTGCCTAATAATAGAAATGATGTAAACTTATTTACCAATTATAAATTGTTGCATAAAACGGTAACTAAAGTCATATCTCTGCGGCTGTGGCATAGTTAATACAGAAAAGTAAGTATGCTTGTAGCGAGTTACATAGTCGGCGCGGGTAAAAAAATGTATGTATTGTGTACACGTAGGATTTTAAAACAGTTTAAGCAATGTTTATTTTTTACTGTTTATCTCTCATGTTTTGTATCTCAACTACACAGGGGTGTAGTTGAGGTGTATAACGTGGATTTGAATTGTATTGTATCAGTAAACAGACATAAGTGTAATCAGGATCGCAATAGACATTTCTAATAAAATGTTTTATTTTTACTGGGCCAGGACAGATACTTTTAGGGCAAATACGAAACCACAGGTGCCTTAGCCTCGATTGATCACTAAATGAGTATCACTAAACCGATTCTTGAGTTGAGGAGCACACAATAATCTCACGAAAATGCTCTAAAATATTTGGTCATAGATGGCCTAAATCTACGGGTCTCCACTACTTTCGGCTCAGCTTACTCGTCCATCTATTGCTTACTTTACTGTCTCTACAACAATGTATTATAGGTGTAGGGTTATTAAGCTAAACTAGATACTCCTGATATACCAGGTGTTTCCTGTAATAGGAGCGATAAATTAAAACATAGATTCTTCGCTTGAAACTGGACAACATTTGTGCAGCAACTTTAAAAAAAGTCAGTTTTCAGAATTTTATTATTTCAAACAAATTAAATAGTATTTTCAATGTACGTCGTCCAACATTGACATTCACTGAGCATTGACATAGCTGTCACTCTACTAATATCGGACATTCGGCAATACATTGCTTCTTTGTCTAAACATTACTCTACAAAATATCATTTAATACACGTTATTTTCAGAAGTTGCTTAACAAATGTTGTCCAGTTTCGAGCGAAGAATCTATGTTTTATTTTATCGCTCCTATTACAGGAAACACCCGGTATACACACTTTCTATGCAGCTGCGTATTTAAAAATTGCTTAGATGATTTCTGGTTTGTTTACTTCTTTTACATTCACTATATCATCGATAAGAAGAAGACGTAAACAACTTTTTATAACAACAGTCTTATCTGTGTCACATTTATCGACCGTACGATATAATATAACTGTACAATAACATGATTTATTGCTCTCGATATGCGCGTGATTCTCAGAAACGGTATGTGACCGTCAGCCTCAGATTCATCTTTGACGATAGAACACTTTTCTGAAGTTATCTAAGGTAAGGGATACGACTAACATATGAGTAGTTTATTTTCTAATGTGGTAAATCTAACAATAAGTTAGTTATTCCTTTTAAAATGCTGATTATTTAGGCATTTTTCTCTATGATCAAACATGTTTCTTAACATATTATTGATGTTATTACCTAGAACAGGGCTATTGGGATTTATTGGTATATATTTGACACCTACAGTTTGAAGTTTTCATTGATAATTTCTGTTTCAAAAACTACTCGAAATTGACAAAATTCACGCGGAAAATTGGTTTTTTTTCAACCTATTTTCAACTGCACGCAATGCAAGCATGAAATAGCTATGTTACTACCTAGAACTCGGGGAAAATCATTATTCACTTCAAAAACTTGGTGGAAATTATCAACATATTTGTTTTAATATGACAAAAATAAATTTTAAAAGGAATAAGGCCTTTTAAACCATTCATACAAAGATCAGCTCAAAGAAAAATTTAAATCTGTGACTAACACCTCTAGCACAACAGCTGTGACACGTGACTCTTTCTCGCGCGAGGAATATTACCTATCTCTTTCTTCGCTGCACTGTGAGAGAGGGACGGGCGATGCTATGTCGCACGACAAGAGTCGTGAAGCGTAGTTGTGCTATATGGGCTAGTGGAAGAGACCCGGAATCGCTCTGGACCGGCAATCCAGAGGTACCGGGTTCGATTCCCGGCCTCTTCCACCAGGTTACGAATTTCGATTTTTCCTTGAGCTTGGATCTTTGTACAATGGTTTAATAGAAAAATTGTGGTGTGAAACCACATAAAAAATGGCGCATTACATGTTATATAAATAAATTAATACAAGACAACCTCACACAAATCGATCTAGATCCCAAATTAAGCTCAAGCTGGCTTTGTGTTATGGGTACTAGACGACGATATACATACTTATATAGATAAATATATACTTAAATACATAGAACAACCATGAAAAAAGCACAAATATTCGAGTTCATCACACAAATATTTGCACCTCTACAAAATAAAATAAAATTATAATTAGTTATAGTTAGTAGACTGTAGCAGTATTCGCCCGGGGATAGTCTTGTCCCACTTTACCTACTATTGCATAATTCTAAAATTGTATTAAAAATCAGTTTCTATACAGTGGTTATTTTAGGAAACAGGGTTGTACGAGCGCGCTGTAAGCATTACAGCGCCATGTGTTAGTAAAAAGTTTTGTGTTCACATGGCTAGACGGTTTTTTACCAATTTTGGTATTGGTGCTGATATGGCTGGACATCTGAACATGGTTCTAGGGTATTTTTATCCGACTTTGGTAAATAAAAAAGTATTACAGTCAGATACTACACCAGGTCAGGAGTTAGTCAGGGTAGTACATTAGGACCGACTCTGTTCCTGGTCATGATAAATGATTTGCCCAAAGTTGTAAGGGCAGCTCGGTGCCTTATGTACGCGGACGACCTGAAACTTTGCCTTGAAGTAGAACAAAGTGATGACTGTGGTAGTCTACAGTGTGACATTGACGCCGTACCAACAAGCTGATACCAACAAGCTGCACTTTAACAACTTAAAATGCAAAGTCATTACTTTTTCCAGATATAGGGTACCTATTCAGGCGTCGTACGACCTTCAAGGTACCGAGCTAGAACGTGTGCTCGAGATCCGTGATTTAGGGCTAATAGTACACCCAACGAAAAAAAACCAGGGGAAAAAACTCGTGTGTAAGCATTGCGTAAGTCAATTTTGGCCTTGTTGGAATGGTGCTTTGAACGACATACTAAAAGTCCTGGTGGGTGGGGATGAAGCTAACGGGGGGAGGGGGTGTAAAGGTCCCTTTTTTTAGTTTTTCGTAAATAACTCGTAAAATGTGGCATATATAAAAAAATGTTCTGAAACATAAGTAATCTACAAAAAAGATCTGTACGTTTTTCCTCTGGGATAAATATTTCATGAGATACGGATAGAAGACGATGGACAATAAAGATATAAACAGATTTCTTTAAGCATGGCATGTATAATCCTAAATATAAAATAACTAATTGTCTTCTAAATCTAAAATATTATGATAATCATCGTCGTCGAAGGTGACTTCGATGGGAGCTAGCATATCTTGCACATGCAACTCTCTCGCGCGACAAATGTTGTCTATCACTTTCCTTACAATACGGTGCGAGCAAGACAGGTGACGCTGAGTCGCGGGACAACTGAAGGCTTGCCCTTCTGGAAACCTCTTCAAGCTCGTTCCACATCCAGAGCGACCACTGACAGCCTTCCAGCGAGGGTCCCGTTCAGCATATCAGCCGAAAGGCTGCTGAATACAGGCCTGCCCCAAGGCTCTTTCAACAGCTTTACAAAAATTCACTCTAACTCACTAAACTTCATGCCAAAGGTCCTACGACCGTCATATCCGTTAGTTTGAACAAAACTGGGACCACGAAACATTATGATGGCTTATATGCGAGTAACCTTTCGTTGGCCCTGCAGACGATACACTTTTGTATCGTCGCTCACCTTTAGCCTGTTGTATTGTTCCTTGATAATACGCAAATGTGTGCTTTTGACACTGTTAATCTATTTATGTAGTACCTATTACCCTGCTGACCTGGCGGGTGAAGGTTCAGTAAGCAGTTGTTGAATGGTTTTATTGTAGCTGGAAATCGCAGATCGTTTTAAGGACCTCATACGTTTATGCCACAGCTACTTATTGACTGGTATTAAAACATGAGTGTGAGTTTATGGAACAAACCACAGGCAAGTTTCATAATAAAAGTATGACAATCGCAGGCCCGGCCGTTAGCCATACAGGCACCTTGGACGAGTCATTCATAGTGTGGCGTTCTGGCTCCTTATACCTGATAGTAAACTAAAAACGCTTTTTAGGAATTAGGAGGCAGCGATCCGGGTCGGGCGGCGGCCCACCTTGCATATAAAGCCTGACCAGAAAATATATGAGGATGCGCCATACTGCGGAATTTCACTGGAACTAATTTCTTACACTGGCAATGATTTTATGATGGTTTGTCAACAATGTCAATGTCATTCGTGGTGATTTCTTTAAAAGACAAATATTTAAAATTATCCAAAGAAAATGCCGAAAACCATTCACAATTATGAACGTAAGATTATAAATAAATTGTACATGTGTTTACTACACGAAAAACAGTCAGGAAAAGAGTGCATTCCATTAAATGATGTTACGAGGTTAACATAGTGGAACTGACAGGTATTTAAAACTAATGACATTATAGTGGGTTGCGATTGGTTGCAAAATTATTGCCATGTAAATCTTATGAATTGCGCCCTCTTGACAATCCTCATATATTTCTGGTCAGGCTTTGGCAACTTGGATGTCCAGCTATCCCTGTACCAAAAATGGTTAATTTCAGGCCAGAAGTTTCGGCGTGTTGAGCGAGATTTATTACCAACACCGCGTGCCCATACGAACCATACAACGCGCTAAGATTTTGCCTGAAATAGTGCCCTTCTCCATAGAAGACAGATTTTCAATTCAATACAATTTTAGAATTGTATGTCTTCTAGCTAAAAGAATATAAAAAACTATAATCAGATTCTTATCACAAGAACGTATCACATACTTGCCTATCTATTATCTATGATACCTCCAAGGTGCACAAGTTCTCGGTAACATAACATCTCGCTAAATAAGGGCCCGACACAATTCTCTCTTTTACCGCGACCGGACCTAGGACCTAAAAGTGATGTTTGTAGGGAGACAACAAATTGGCACATACCTGCAATGGTGCTGCTTACGAAGACTGTGTGAAATGTATAAAAAAACTATTGCAGGGCACTTTTATTAGCATTTATCTGAGAAAGTCAAACTACAAAATGTATTTTAACTGGACTGCTAGCGCCATCTACTGCAGAGTAGTCGAAGTAACCTACCAGCTTTTTAGATTTTACTGTTAGACAATAGATGGAGCTGCTAAGTAGTGTAAAACTGAACTGGATGTTGCAACGTTACTCTCGCAGATGGCGAACAAGATTACCTGTGAGACATAAAATAATTATTAGAAGTCTGTTAATCAGTTAACAGACTTCAAAAAGAAGATTCTCAGTTCGTCGAAATATCCGTCTTTTTTACTCGAAGAATGTATTCAGAAAAATAGTCTAGGGCTGTGTTACTCAATTGGCAATAACGGAACCCAGAATCACAACCAGATCTTTTTCGCAGAAACGC
Source organism: Apotomis turbidana (assembly GCA_905147355.2). Lineage (NCBI taxonomy): Eukaryota > Metazoa > Arthropoda > Insecta > Lepidoptera > Tortricidae > Apotomis > Apotomis turbidana. The sequence continues at coordinate 19,388,931 of LR990289.1, read as the reverse complement.
ATGGTGGTATCAAGCTGAAATTGATATCAAATATTTGATACTAGCGACCCGCCCCTTCCGCTTCGCACGGGTGCAATGTTGATAAATTGTGCATGTACGTATATTATACGGTGTCCTATCGTTTGACCAAAAGTCATTTTACAAAAATGACACTTTACAAACAACGTTTTACAAAAAAACGTTTCGCCAATTGATCATTTTTACAAATGATTCACTTCACCAAATGATCAGATGTTTAATTTTCATTTTACAAATAATCATTTGACCAAATGATCATTTAGCAACTGAGTTATTTGATAAAACTATTCTTGGTCTAAAAATGGGGTGCGTAACGATGGCTATAACTACTTATGATATAATTTCAGTCGCTATAACGCTCATTTGATATAATTATTGAATGATATTAACAACACTTAATATATCAACATTTGATATAATTATTGTTTCATATACTATCATGATCATTTTATCGAATAACATTTAATATAACATTATTTAAGTATAATGCATATTTCTTCTAATGAATTTATGGTATAACGTTTATTTTATCTAACGTTCAAATGGCATAACGTATAGGGTATAGAGAAATAGGGGGGGGTGGGAGGGGGGAGGGGGAGCTTCGCCCCCGCATTAAAAAAAATTTAAACCAAAAGTTCAATTAGAAACGTAGGTTAGGTTAGGTTAGAAAAAAAAAGAGAAAAAAAAAAAAGAAAAAAAAGCTGGGTTAGGTAACTAAAACGCCATTCGCACACAAAATATAAGATAAAGATAAGATAAAATAAAGATAAGATACAAATACATTTATTTTGTTAAAAAGAAGTACTTTTTATGAAATAGCATTTTGTTAAATGATATTTTGTTATTTAACACATTTGCCAAGTGTAGTGTTTGTAAAATAATCATTTGTAAAGTGACTTTTTGTAATATGATACTTTTGTCAAATGTCTCGTTTGCCTAATGAATATTTGTTGAAACGTTGTTTGGTCAAGTGATCATTTGTCAAACGTTTTTTGGTCAAACATTAGTGAACCATATTATACACATAAACATAGGTTTTCGCCCACCGTATATTATGTAATAGAGATTAAGTTCCGTGTTTTAAATAAATAAATAAAAAAAATAAAAATAAACCTTCCCAGGAAACCTCTCCAAGTCGAAACTTTAAATTATTTTCCAAACTTTGTGGTTTGAATCAGAAAAAATTTTTTTGTAACCAAAAATAAAAAAGTTTAGCGGACAAAACTGCCCGTAAAAAATTATGAAATCGGTTTCCATTTAGGCGCTTTAATGTTGACCTTTTGGCAACCGAAATGCAGTCTTTATGACGGACTTATTTGTCTCAAGTTTAACGACCCATTCAGCACGTGATAAGAGACCAAAAAAAAAAAAAAAATTACTCTCTAAGAATCTAAATTTAGACGAACGTGGTTATCGGTTATGAGAATCGAATTGAATTAACAAGGTCTTATGATAATATTCATAACACTGGAGAAATCTTTTGTACAAAACAAACCTTATTACTTCGTTTTAGAGTCCACATTTGAATGAAAAAACCAATTGAAATGTGCGTCACACTAATCAATTAATTTGTAGCTGGACCACGTTTATTATCAGTCTAACGTAATTGTTTAAGATAAATCAGTTATAAAAATACTAACAGTGTTTTTAATGAAAATCATGCTCATATTATCGCGGAAGCTCGTCGAGTGAAAGTGTTTTTGAAAAGTGAGTTTTGAGTATTAAATTCTGTTGGTAATCCTAGTTATGCGCTACCTAAATCGTTACCAATTATTTCAGGACCAAGTAGCTAAAGTCTCAAACATGGCGTCTCCTTGTAATAAATACCCTGAGTGGATCAAACCCAATGACCCGTTCTTTGCTATGGTTCCCAAAAAATGTCTGGATAAAATGATCTGGCTAATAAGGACGTTACCATTTACCGCACCGACAAATTTAGACGGGGAACCTATTTCTATTTTAGAGGTATGATTTGTTTTATAATAACCTAGCTATCTTTAAATCTAGCCTTTGTATTCTTCTCCACTGATTTTAATTTTCCATTGTAGTATTTCCTGTCTATGGATGAGGAAGACTTCTTGGTAGCGATAGAATATTGCCCTAGGTGTACCAACAATGTTCTGGCTAGCGCGCGGGATCGGCACTTGGAAAGGCAAACTAATCGGTTGGCAAACATGCCTATCCAAGATGAGGCTTTAGAAATAGGCTTGTTATTCAATTCTAATCTTTCCTAAAATTAACGAGAGCTCGGTGAATCAAATTTAAAAATAAGTGAACAAATAAAAATTTATTTTTAAACCCACGCATTAAAAATATTCGAGTTATTATCTAAGTAAAATCTGAAAGCGTTATGTCATGGAATTGCTTTTCAGTACAATAAAAAATTGCTTACACTACTTATATCTACTTTCACTTATTCTATACCCAATTATCTACAACATTAAACTTCAACAAATAGAAAAAAAACAATAACAGCCGGAAAAATCACGAAAATAGTTAACATGTATCTTGAACTTAAATCTATAAGCTTAGAATAACTTACTCCTAAACAAAAACTTGGTCTTAATATCCGGAAATTTAACTTTTCGAAATCACTTTTGAACTTATTCACTCATTATCCTCAGGAGGATCACACTTGGCTCCAGCCTTTTTCAAAATCTTCATCATTTCATCGTCCTTTTTCTCGTAAGCTAACTGATACGCTGTCTTTTTTGCGTAGGTCTTGGCTTCTAAGTTCGTTTTTCGTTGTCCACATATCCATCTTGCAAGCTTATAATTTTTCTGCAAGACACACAAGTGCAGTGGAGTAAAACCGCCGCATCCTTCTTGGCCGTTGATGTCGGCTCCCAAATCCACAACAGTTTCCATCATTTCTTTCGCATACTTTTCTTCGTACTTAACGATTGTGTGAGTACACTGCTCACCGTTGTAGTTATTTATTGCTAAAATCGTTGGAATTTCATCATCCAGGCATCTTGCGACTCTTGCAAGAAGACTTGGCAAGGCAGTTCGACATACCTCGTGAAAGTAAGTTTCTCCCAAATGATTCCTGACGCTTAACATTTCACACAGTTTGTTGGATTCCATCTTGACTTTCTCGAGCAGCTATCTTGTACTATCCCAGAAAAATCGGCGATACGAATAGTGCAATGAGTAAGGAAGGGGAGTCTTTATACGAGCCACTTATCGGGAACATTAACATTAGGTCAACCCCTTAGGTCAACCCGTTATTACACGACGTATTTCCCCAATAATGTTTTCCTGTCGCTCGATTGTTTATCGTATGATAATTGAAACAACCTTGAATTTAACATATCTACTTTATAATCGGGAATTTCGGGAGTTTGTCGGCACATATACATATCCGATGTAGTGTTGCCTTTTATTCTTTAACTTGTTAGGGTGTGTGTGCACACATATCTTCCCCGTCTTGTTTTGTCTTCGGCAAAAGATATTCTATGATGTTGTAGAGAAACATGTACTGGTCCGGTACTATGACACTTGAGTGCCTCATCTCGCGAATTTTTAGTACCGTGTTCTGGAGCGAAATTGTCTTCTCTTTATTAAGTTGATCTATTGCATAATCTATAGCACAAAAACTTCCGGTCCGGCCAACCCCCGCCGAGCAGTGCACAACAATAGGTCCGGGTTTGCGATGATCATAAAGCTCTGCTTCCTCTACTAACTTTCGTTGATGCTCATTTACCTCGGTCAGAAGCGTAACAAACTCTTCCAGGTGAGTTGGAACACCGTAGTTGGGCCAGTTGACGTACCAGAAGTGGGTTATAATCCTCGAATCCTCACATGTGATATCAGTTAGCCGAAGTCGGGTTGTTACGAAACCGAACTCCTCTTTGATTTCAAGTGTCTCTATGACGTAGCGGCCAAAAACTAGTTTAAAACCCTCCTCTTGGACCCAATACTCGAAGCAAGTGTCACCTTCATCGGTTTCAGTCAATGACACGATTGTAAGAACATCCTCCTGAAAGATGAGATTCCAAAAATCGCCAGCTGTGTTTTCTTTGCAACCCTGGCAACAGATAAATTTTCTGGGTTTTTCGTATCCATCCACGAAATTCGCGTGGATGTAAGTTGAATCACTGTCGCGATTTGTTACTATGATAGCCGAAGGGTCGCTGTTTGAATGATCGTGGATTTGACTTCCATGCGAAGTCAATATTACGCGGGAATGATCCCAACATGGGATGTCGTGCCAACGATTCTTATGTGAATTTTCTCTTTTAGAAAAGTGGACAGTGGTACCTTTGAGAGAGACGGTTTCCAATTGGTTGAACTCCTGGAAGACGAGGTCCTTGAAATTTGGCTGGTTAACTTTCTTCAAAAATTCGTTGATAGTTAGTGTCTCGAAGCAGTAGTTTGTGGTAGTAGCCATTGTGGTCAGGCTTGGTTTAATTTTTAACTTGTTAATTAACTGTTTAAAAAACAAAAGCAAACAGTTATCACAAAAGCAAAATTGGAAGTGAGGCCATCCCGACTCCCAACTCACGACTTTATAGCTCACTAATCAGAATATTTTTGGTTCACTTCCACGAAAAGTTCATTATCTATAGTAAATTTGGTTGTTGGTAGGCACGCGACTGAATACTAAAATGCTAATTAAAGCTGATGTAAATTAAGGGGTAGTACTATCGATAACGCAAAAATCAAATGTAAAATACACAATTTTGTTTTGATAAGTATATATTATTTTACACCCCAAATCTGTTCTTTTTATTTCCTGAGTTTTTATTATTAACACCTGAACAGTATTTTTTGTAAAATAAAATAAAAACAGTCACTTCTTACAAGATTCATACAAACAAAGTTCAATATCTCTTTACTGGCTTATCGCAGTGTTTCAAAAATTCAGTGAGATCATTATCGTGCGCAAACTAACATACGAAATTTCATAAAAATTTTAGCTGTTATCTTACAAGAGACAAGGTCGCCTTAACAATGAAGTTGGCTTTAATAGATTCAATAGCCGAACATTAAACGATCAAGGTCTGGTATAAATCTTCATAGATACATATCAATAGGCCCATCATTTATTTATTTCTGGTATTCTCAAAAATTTATCGGTTATTAAAAAATATGCACGATTAAAACCCATTTATTCAGAATGAGAGTCCTCTTTTATACAGGAGCTATCAGAATAAATAAAGTGGACTTGTTTTGGTTTAATTGGCAAGAGTTCAAAGAGTATCGTCAGTTTAAAAAATAATCAAAATTGGATTTCCCAGAATTGTTGTTACCGAATAAAAATATGAAGATATCACAGTAGGTTTCAACGATAAGAGATTCGTTCCACGAAAGTACTAAACAAATTTTTGCAATATTCCAGTTAATATACCTATATATAATATATGGCGTTGACGTTACATTTGTCACGTAACACGTATAAAGAGAATTGGTTATACGGTATAAGGTGACCCATACAACAATGGAATTCAATGTTATCAGTACAGTTAGTAACAGTGGGAATTATTTAATTAAAACATATATACGTCATTAAACCACATACACCCGATATTAAAATGTTGCGGTTTATAGAGGATAACCCTATATATGAACGCCATAATAGGAGTTGATATCAGCCCATGGAAATTCATACTAATTTCAGAATATCCTTATTTAAGGCGCCTTTGTGTGACTAAACCATTAGTCGTCGTTCAATATTTAACGACTGAAGACTGTAACAACTATATATATTCTATTTATTCAAATTATTTTTGACAACCACTATGGGTACCGAATTTAAGGACCTGAAACACTCTGATTTCGTTGCGTTTATGGCACGCAGCGATCGCGAAGAAATAATTGCGGAAGAACATCGGCAAATACTGAACAAAGAAATTGAAGGATCATTCGAAGCCAGCGAAAGTAACTCAGGTTTGAACCGATTCCCTCATAGTGTTTGCTTCGATCACTCCCGAGTGGTCCTGCCTACAGAGAGAAAGCGGGGTAACTACATAAACGCAAACTATGTAGATGGCTTCGAATCTCCAAAAAGATACGTCCTTGCGGAAGCCCCTAAACAGCAGACGTGTTACGATTGGTATAGATTATTATGGATGGAGCAGGTCCAGACAGTTGTCATGCTCTGTCAGAAAAGAGAAGACGGAAAGGATAAATGTTATCCTTACTGGAGTGAGGTGGAGCAGCAATCAGTCAAGTTCCAAAAATTCGAAGTAACTACGACCAAAGTTGAGCGGTTCTCCACCTACGTGAAAACTACGCTGCATATCACAGACGGAACAGAAGCCACCCAGAAAGTGACGCACTTCAATTTTATTGCTTGGCCAGATCACGGCGTGCCCCCAGATACAACAGAGTTTTTACGTTTCGTGTTGGAAGTGAGACGATCTCAAGAAGAGCTTTATTTGGAGTCGCTGATTAATGGCCATCATCATGCCCAGGTACCTCCAATGGTCGTCCACTGCAACGCGGGTCTGGGAAGAACCCCTTGCTTCTGCGTGGTGGACATAAGCATTACTAGATTTGAAATCGAACAAAAAGTTTCCATAGGATCAATAGTTTATTATATACGTAAGCAAAGACACCATAGTTTATTTAACGTTTCTCAATATGTGTTTTGTTACGAAGCCCTTAAATTGTACGTTGATACAGTAAAAGTGAAAATATCCCCTAGAACATCTCCTATTCAAAAGGCCGTTTCGTTTTTTAGACAATTGAGTAATTTAGTCAAGTAAATAGTCAGTTAAGCTGTTATTAAGATTAGTTAAGTTGTCTATAACATTGCTGTGTCATGATCTCTTTGTTCAAAATATTATGTTATAATACTTAATTTAGTTATATAATAAATAAAGTTGTATTTCAAATGTATTATTGAAGTACTTGTTTCATTTCAATAAGGAAAAAATGTATTTATATCTCGATACGTCACAACGGGAAGTTCAGAACATTACTAACTCAATATAATTTATACATACCTATCAGGACTTAGATAGAAGACCATGTTAAACACCTTGCGTTGCAACTAACGCAAATATTTGGACTAAAATAAACGCTCTTATCGCTGCCAATTTCAACATAATATTACTTCTTATCAATAAGAGGTGTCATGACCTCAATTAACATATCAATGAACTAAGTCAATTGTTTGTTTTATCTACAAATTAGTTACAACTTCTAAGAACTTTATTCTTAAAATCAGCTTTGAGAATCTCATAGGATCGACTATTAGGCGACAGTCCATTTTGTTAGAACTCACTTATAATTTTGATGAAAACTGAAAATAGCACAAATATTCTTAATAACTGAAATATATATAACTTAATCGTAATGGTTAGCTAAACATTCTCATTTCTAATCTCCCTCCATCATGATAACATACTTCAACACTTGGTAACAAAATGCGTATTGCTCAAGAGAGCAAACACTTGAGTGCCGCTGGCTTCTGATTTTTAGTACAGTTTGCGGAAGTGAAACTGTTTTTTCATTGTTAAACTGAGCCAAGGCATTGTCTATAGCACAGAAGGTTCCCGTCCTCTCGATTCCTGTAGAACAATGTACAATGATAGGTCCCGGCTGAAGCGTGTTGTCATCCACAGCTTTTTTCTTCAACTCTGCTTGTTTCAAATTCACCTCAGATATTAGGGCCAAAAACTCGGTGATCTGGTTAGGGTTGGTCATATCAGACCAGCCGGTGTACCAAAAGTGAAATATTTCTCGCGCTGTACCAGTAGTTATGTCTATTAGCTGCAACCGCGTTTTAATGAAATTGAGCTGTTCTTCAATCTGAAGGGTTCGTATAACATACCTCCCGAAGGCCACCTCATATGCCTCATCATAGACCCAGTATCCGTAGCAAATTTCCCGAAATCCATCGTGGGTGTCAGTTAACATGACAATTATCTGAGAGTTTTGTTCAAATGTCATTTTCCACCAATCTCCAGCTGTTCTTTGCGTGCACCCCTCAGCCGCGATAAATTTCTTCTCTTCCTTGAAGCCGTCAACGAAATTTGCGTGAATGTAAGTTGAAGAGCTGTCCCTTGGCGTAATAATTATGCGAGATGCCTTCCAATCTCCATAATCATGGGTGATATTCCCATGCGAGCTGATGACCACACGGGAATGGTCCCAGCACGGGATATAAGGGAACCGATTCTTCGGGAGGTTTCCACTCCTAGAGAAAGCAATCGCTGTACCTTGTGGAAGAACCGCAACTATTTTTTGGTATTCTTGCTTGATGATGTCCCAAAAGTCCTTCCGGTTGGTCAACTCCAAGAATTCGTCGACCTTCAGCACTTTGAAGCCGTCGTTTTCCATTGCAAGGAAAGTAGGTTACTTGTTCACAGTTTAATGATAGGGACCTACTGTCAGCGCTCTTGCAGCAGAGACAATAATAAAATATTTGTTTAGATGGCGCTTTTTATTAAGTAAACACGAGTATCATAAATATCGATTTTAATAGAGATATGTTAGAGTTTTGACGTTTCCAAATTTTGATGAATGAATTACGAGCCGGACAGTATTAATTATGATAATTAGTGATAATCTTTAGTAGGCAATCAAACAACGTCACGTTGAGCATCTTTAGCATGCTACATAGCCTTAATCTAGACGGTTAAAGGATTAAAACAATATATGATAGATTAAATAACATATGTCGCCGATTAAACATTCGACTCTATAAGCTTATCAACGCCTACGTGCGTGAATCAGCGTTAGGTTCGTGATTCCGGAAGTAGTTTAGCGGTTTCTCACTCCAGACGGTGTGGCGCCGTTTTTTGATTTGCTGAATCATGCTAATTCGTCTAAGAATGTTTAACCTGAGGTTTTATAACATTTTTGAGTTTATAATACTTGGAGCTAAATACTCTAAAAATATACCCAACTCGAGAATCATTCTAGACATGCATGAATTGATTATCCGATAAGATCTCAGCATGATGATTTCGGTGTATGCAGTCGTAAAACTTTTATAGATTTTTAATATTTTCTTAGAACTGTTGTGACACAAATATTATAACTCGGAAATAATAGTATATTGTGTGACTAGGGATGAAACAAAACGATTTCGGACAAGGATGAAGTTACCTGCCCGAGCGAAATGAGGGCTTGCATCATCCGTTGTCTAAAATCGGAATAGACGGAGCCATTCCGGCCCGTTCCGCTAATTGGCATCGCTTCGGCCGACGATTACATGCGATCTGAGACATTTCTTACTTTACTGCCTTAGGTGTGTAATATACTATTGAAATAAACAAAAGATACTCCAATAGGATCGAAAGAAAGAAAGAAAGAAGCAAAGAACTTTCCAGTATCTTGTTCTTATATTTATAAAAATACATTACATGCCTTTTCAGCATCAGCAACGCGATCTATTAGAGGCTCTTCATAATTGCCATTCAAATAATATATATATAACAACCCGTATTACACCCCATATTACAACCCGTATAACAACTCATGGCCATCACGGAACCCCTATTACTGCAGCCTCACCAAAAAGGGACCCAAATACTTACTAATCAGTTAAAATCAATTGAATAATTAATTAGTCTCCCGTCATTTTATAGGCCTGACCGTAAATTCCATAATCGTGAGTATTGAGTATAGACAAATTTTTCTATAAAAGTCTCATCTAGGCTGAGTCAGTCGTCATTTGTCATCAGAGGTGTCCTGATCGATAGTGTGCTTTACAAATCTGAAAGTCAGACTCAAATCATGGTGCCAGTGTTCAAAACTTACCATCGTGCGGACTTCATCGAGCTGATGGGAGGAAAAAACTTGAGCGTCATCCAGCGGGAGCATCAAGAAATTCTTCAGCAAAACATTACTGGGACTTTCGAAGAAGCGTCAGAGGCCTCCAATTCTAAATACTGCAGGTACTCAGATAAAGCTTGCTTTGATCACAGCCGCGTAATTCTGCCGAACGGAATGAACGAAGGAAATTTCATCAACGCGAACTATGTGGATGGTTTCGAGTGCAGGAGAAAGTACATCTGTACTGAGGGCACGCTTCCCTCCACTAGATATAATTTCTGGCGCATGGTCTATCTCCATCAGACCCAAATAATTGTGATGTTGTGCTCAAAAGAAGAAGACGGTAAAAACAAGTGCGACGCTTATTGGAGTGAAATTGAAGGAGCTTCGATAAAATGCAATCACTTAGTCATCACTACCACTAAAATCCAACACCATCCTGGATATGTGAAGACGACCCTTCTTCTTACTGGAGCCTCCACCCTAGAAGTCCAACACTTTCGCTTCACCCAGTGGCCTGACTACGGAGTTCCTTCTGATACACAAGCCTTCATTAGATTCCTAATGGCCGTCAGATTGACCCACGAAAAAATATTACACAGTTTGGTCTGGAAGAATAACGGCTATCACTATTTTTCTCCAATTGTCGTGCACTGCAGCGCAGGACTTGGCCGAACTGGAGCCTTCTGTGTTGCAGATATCTCTATCTCAAGATTTAATATGACAGGTACAATTTCTCTGGGTTCTACTCTTTTCCAACTTCGCCAACAAAGACATAATACTCTTAACAGTTTAGAACAGTATTTCTTCTGCTATAGAGCTATTCTATTTTACGTGTATCATGCAGTAAAGTGCGGGCGTAAGACCGTGGATATGTAAACCATAATTAGTAATAATGATTAGTAAGCATCACTGTAATAGCCAAATGACGAATGTGTGTCTAAATACCTGACTCAACGTTTTTGCGGTCAAACATTCATAGATACGTTCGAAAACGTCATTATGTCAGGTTATGAATACAGTAATATTTAGTCACGTAATATCAGGTTATGAATACTGTAACTTTTCTTTTTTGTACTCTAAATAGTTTAAGCGACATCAGCTTTCACAGCATGATCTTCAAAATTGTAAATATTACGCTTACTATCGTTTAGTTTTTTAGTAAAAATCATTTTGGACTATGTCTTTATTGAAACAAGAAGTTGTTTTTGGTTTAGTACTTTGAAACAAACAATTCACGTACAAAAACAAAAATGTATAAAACGAGAAGCGCCACTAAGTAATTCAGTAGCGCGCTCATTAATATGCTAACTAATTCTTCATAAATTAATAAAAGGCTTTATCCAAAGTTGATCAAATGTTCACCGTGCATAATTAAGCAATAATACTTGGAAAGAACATAAAATATGTTTATATTACAAGCTGATGCCTATGTTGATAACTTTATCGTTGTATAATTGCTATTTAATAATCAATTTATCTTATCAATCTTTTACGGCCTACTCAAGTATTTATTAGGCACGTGCTGAACTGATGATCACTCATCGACGTCCCAGCCCTTCATTAAACGTCATGGTGTGCACAGTATTGTTTTCGAAAACAAATGACGTAATTGGAGTTGGCGCTTGTGGCTTAAATCAATCAGGAGCAAATATGTTTCTTATAAAAACAAGGTAAATTAGAAACTGTTCATTCTCTGCTGAGCAAGTCTAAAGTAAACATCATTAGAGCAATATGTGTTCAATTGTGTCTCATAATCTCAACTACCAAGACTTTATAAAACTTGTCGATAAAAGTGACTTTGAAAAAACCGTCAAACAAGAGCACGACCAAATTCTCAGCTCGCCAGTAAATGGGACCTTCACAGAAGCTCGAAGGTTAAACAACTTGACTCTGAACAGATATATAAATCCAACCTGTTTGGATTCCACGAGAGTGATCCTACCAGTGGAAAAAAAGCGGGGAAATTATATCAACGCCAACTATGTGGACGGCTATGACCAGGCAAAGAAATTCATATGCATGGAAGCTTCAATGCATCACACCATTTATAACCTGTGGCGCACCGTCTGGATGCACCACTCCCGGATAATTGTCATGCTCTGCGAAAGGACAATCTTTAACCAAGAAAAGGACAATGCGTACTGGCCTCACTTGGAGGGATCCCTAGAAATTGAAAAGTTTACAGTACAAACAAAAAACATTGAAGTTCGGCCTAATTACGTCAAAACAACCCTAGAAGTGAGTGACGGGACCGAGGCAAAGCAAGAAGTATCGCACTTTATGTTCACAACGTGGCCAAATTCGGATTTACCAGCTAGTGCGGAGGATTTTTTGGACTTCATTCTAACTGTAAGACGTCATCACGAAGAAATCAAGGCGAAATTAACCCTGGATAACGTAAAGTTCTCTGACCCTCCAATAGTAGTGCATTCTGAAAGAGGTACCGGTAGGACAGGTGCTTTCTGTGCTCTGGACATTGAGATATCGCGGTTTAACAAAACGGGGATCATTTCTTTAGCATCCACAGTGTCCCAAATTAGGAATCAAAGGTACGGAGCGGTTTCTAATTTTACTTATTACCTTTTCTGTTATCGAGTTATGGCGTACTATGTTAAGGTGTTTGGGCAACCAATGGATAAATTACAGAAACTAACTGTTATATTTTCTATGCCTTTATTCAAAAAATGGGCTTGTCCAAATTTTTTCAGGACGTACAGTAGTCCCTAGTCAAAAAAATCAAGTTGTTTATAAAGTAAAAACCATTGTGAGTTCATTTTTTCGACTCGGAAATTAAGTATAGAAGTAGGTTATTCATAATCTTAAACTTAAGTAACTGGGGAGCACATACGCTTAAATTGTACAGTTATATTATAAGTAATCGTATTTTAAATTAAATTACATTTAACCCGTACAAGTGTATCATTTATTAACAAGAAAAACTATTTTGGAATTCCCGACGGAGTCCCATTTTCCTTATTACGCTCCTATAAACATGGAATATCCAAACACGTCACACAGCAACAGTTCATTATCATTAATTAGCTGCCTACTTTTGGAATTAACTTTGCATATTCATTACCGTGGGCCTTAATTATTCCCAACTGTTTCCTTCAAGGTTTGAATATCTTCCAAAAATGTATTAAGAGTATCTCGCTTCTGCCAGCAAAACATGTTCCAAAACTTTATAACAAAACGCATATTGTTCCGGGCGAAAAAGACTGGAATGTCTTTGGCTCCTGATCTTTACCACAATTTGAGGTATCGAAACCCTGCTCTCCTTATCAAGCTGTGCTAAGGCGTTATCTATGGCACAATAGGTTCCCGTCCAACCAGCTCCTGTAGAGCAATGGACCACTATAGGTCCTGGAGTTCGGGAATTACTCTCCGTTTCCATCATCAGTTTGAACTGTTCTCGGTTCACTTCGCTCCGGAGATCCAGGAACTCTTCCAGACCGGTAGGAATACTGCTGTCCGGCCAGTCGGTGAACCAAAAATTGGTTATCTCTTTTGAGGTTTCGGTGGTTCTGTTGGTGATCAGCAGTCGGGTTTTGGTAAAACTCTGTTCTTCAGATATTTCAAGGGTTTCCACGACGTATCTTCCGACGATAGTCTCAGAACCCTGGGGTTTTACCCAAAGCTCATAGGTTTTCTGGTCATCTTTGTTCAAGTCCGTCAGCGACACAACGACACGGGAATCTTGTTCCCAAATTAGCTTTATAAAAGTTTCCCAGGTGTTTTCCATCGGGGTTTGGGTGCAGATGTACTTATTGATGGCCTCAAATCCGTCGACGTAGTTTGCATGGATGTACGTCGACGCGTTCCTCTCAGATGTTATCACTATTCGCGAAGAGTTCCAATCGTCCTCATCAAAAACTAAACTTTCACGGGAGTTTACGATCACTCGCGAATGATCCCAACACGGGATGTCTATGTACCTATTTTTTTCCGAGTTTTCTTCTCTTGAAAAATTAGCGGTTGTGCCTCGAAGAGGAACTCCCATCACTTGGTTGTGTTCTCGGCGGACGAGCTTGCAGAAATTCCGGTGACTTGTCATCTCCAGCAGCTCACTAGCGCTGAGGTCTTTGAAGCAGGTGTTTCCCATCTCAAAGGATCGAATATTTAAGACTTGCTCTCACGGCTATTTGATTTGAAATGAAGTCAAGCTCGTCCAACTCGATGTTTATAAAGTCTGCATAAATGTTTAGGGAAACAGTCTGACCTCATCTTAGCACTTATTCATAGCTAGTTCTCCAAAATAATAAACCAGCCGGTAGTATTAGAGGAAAAATACTAGGCCTTATATATTTGCACGTCATTATTCTGAAAAACAATTATGTGATCCTTACAGGGCATAAACGTTATTGTCAATTGTACTAGAATGATGTAACACACGTGGTGAATAAATTATTCATTCATAACATCTTCAAGGAAGTCCTCAATCTTCAGCATACTTTGATACTTTCTGATGACGTAATTGGAGGACAAATGGGGGAAGTTCAAAGTAGAAACCGCGATCTCAAGTAAAACTATTCTTATGAGATGACAATAGTATACTGACTAGTATAAGTTCATAATTATAATTCACTTCTTAAAAAGCTATATAATTTGAATTTAATTCATCATTAATCTTTTATCGATATCGTTATTGTTGATGATAAGGCCGCGATATAAATTCAAATAAATAAATATACAAATAATATATATTTATATATTTATTTATACAATATATAAATAAATATATCGGTAAAAGCAAAGTCTCTAAATTTCGACTTTGAGAGGTTTACTGGTTCCTCTTGAATCACTAGTTCGCTGCGTAGTTTTAAAGATGTAAGCATACATAGGGACATACAGACAGAAGCGATTTTGTTTTATACTATGTAGTGATTAATATCTAGGAGCCGTGAAAAATCAAACTCCTAACGCAATCAAAAGATACGAGCATATTATGCTGCACGTTGACGCTGGCAAGGTAATCAAAACATAGAACTACTAAGTTTTAGTACAAGTAAATAAAAAGCCCCAAAAAAAGTACATTTGTAGTTACATTACAATAAATAAATAGTTTTATGATTACAGTTGGTAAACGAACCGCGACCTAAGTCGATGTATCTATGTATGGGGACAACTGTTTTCTAACAGCGAAGTTATGTTTATTCCTCAGTACAATTTATCTTTTCTTTACATGAATATTTATTTTCAGCGCTTTCGTAGTTCGTACGGAACCCTCGGTGCGCGAGTCCGACTCGCACTTGACCAGTTTTTTTAACGGTATACTTTCTACATGGTCTCATAGCACCATCAAGGTTATTCTTCAAATAATGATTATTCACCTATATGAGAATCAAGAAAAAAATAAGCTATTTATTCATGATTTTATTTTCAGTTTACACATAATTACACCCACTATCGCTTAACGACATTAGAATCAACAAAAACAATTAAAAAAGCCTGCCAAATGCAACATAAGGAATTTAAAAATAATCAACACGTTCCAATGCCTATAAAAAAACTTTAAAAGTATCGAAACATTTCACAAATGCTATTTTACAGCTAAGTACATTGTTTTAACTTACAATTACCATACAATGCCTGTTGGGTCACAAGTTCGATCCCAAACGAAGCACGTTAAATTATTTAGGTACACATTGTTTTAGAATGTCATTTGTTTAAAATTAAAGTATGACACAAAAACCGGTTAAATGTTTTAAGTTCACTCTAACCATTTAATTCCTGGGCTTTAGAATATCGCAGCGAATTAATTAATTTCGCGTTATAACCGTTGAGTTTTCTCAGTTTGTAAAAGTTCTATAAGCCTAGAATTCTAATTCGTTCACTATCATTTCGCAGCATGAAGCACATGCAAGTACTTTAACAGTACTTTATTGGGAATAAGTTTCAATTTATTGAGGTGCATAGTTTCATTCAAATTCTGTTCATTGTATGACAGGTTTGATTCTCGCAATTCTGTGTCCTTCTAAATCACCTTATACACATAACATAACTAAACGTCTTGCACTGATAATTCATTAGGTACCTATGTCCAGTCCATGAAATTTTCATTGATTTCAGTTATTTTTCATATTATCAGTTTTTGTAGTTTGGTTTGGCTCCTTATCCGTTCAAAAATGCTGAATGTTTCAGACATTTTTCTCTATGATAAAACGTGTTTCTTAACACTTTTGACACCAGCAACCCGGTAGCCGGGCGCTCTGCTCGTAGTAAGTTTTCGCTACATACGGTTTTTCCCATGTTATCGGCTACGAGCGTAGCCCGTAGCGCTACGCGGTAGTGAATGCGTTAACATATTCTCAATGTTGCTACTCAGAACAGGGCCATTGCGATTTATTGGTATACATTTGACCTACAGTTTCAATTTTTCATTGATAATTGTTGTTTCAAAAACTACTGGAAATTTACAAAATTCTAGCATTATTTTCGACTGCACGCAAATGAAAGCATGAAATAGCTATGTTACTATCTAGAACTCAGGCAAAAGTATTATTCACTTCAAAAAATTGGTTTGTAATTATCAATATATTTGTCATAATATGAACAAAATAAAATTTAAAAGGAATAAGGCCTCTTAATTGGAGTGACTCAATCAAACGATTGGGGGGTGATTCTCCAGAGCGTTCTAACGTTATTCCCTTTTCACGATTAATCCAGTCGTTTTAATGTTCTAACTAGGATCGCAATTGGGATACATAAATCGACTTCCAACAATCATGTTTTAACAATATTTGCAGAAATGGGAATGACGAAAAAAAACGCCTTATAAACGCTGAATACCCTGGAGCGACAGTTATTTTCTTGAACAGTAAAATTTCTCCTACTTTCTGGCAGTTATTATGAATTATATTCATCAATTGGATATGACAGTCTGTTCATTTAATTTGATGTGGGGGTATTCAAAATTAAGTCTTCTTCAACGCCCATTTCACATTCACTTAATAACTTGTATTTTAGACAGAATTACAGCTATTACGAGTAACATGTATAAATTACAATAAATTACCAATTGATAATACTTCAGCCTTTAGGCTCTGTACTTTAGGATCTTAATATACTTTTGAAGGCGACAGTTCAAAGTTTAATTTTGAGTCATTCTAACTTTTCGTTTTATTTAATTTGTATCTACTTAAGTTGAATCCGAGTTGAGTAGATTTCAAAAACTTACTTTATGTTTAAAGTAAGGCTTTATGTTTGCCATGAGTAAGTAGTTTACTGAATCAGTGAACCAAATCTTCAACCCCGTGGTCATTTAACATTAGGGTGTTACCATACCGCGAGCATTCGGATATAATGTAACAAAAACAAATGAGATTTTAATATATTTTTGGTTACATTACAGGCGAAAGCTTGCGGTAAGGGAGCAACCATGTGTGATACTCGAGTGAATCATTGGCCAGTTTGCATATTATAAAAATAAAAAATAAAAACAATTGGACAGACAACTTATGCAAGAATGTTAAAGGGCTGAACGATTACAATAATTGAAAAGAACATACGAAATCTAAACAAAATCAGACTTTTAGGTAAACATTTGAAAGTTCCAATATCATTTAGAATTAACCTATCACTACTAATTTATGTACAGATTCACACAACACACTATTGGACTTAGATGATTCGATATTTACATTTTTAGATTATTTACAATTTAAATGCATTTGACCAAAAATATAATAGATACTGTCACTTTTCATAATTGTTAAGTATTTCACGTCACATTCAATTCAGGGCATGGGCCTTTGGCGGACCTTTGTCCAAATGTTTTTGGACTTTACTCAAATTTTAATTAATATTTTGTCTAAGTTACATTAAAAATATCTAATAGCCATTATAAATATACATCGTACCTTACAATTCTTATATGAGAGAATCTTTCATAAAACAGACCCTATTTGGTAAAATATAACACAGTTCAAATGCGCCAAAAACGCTAATTGATTTACTGTTGAGAGCGTTAGTTTGAGTCGAGTGAAGCGAAGGTTTCAAACTAGCGAACATTATTAGGTATAATTAAGATGTACAAAGATGCTATAGTAGAAACACTTTTTCGAGGCCTCATTTACTCTTCTCTTTTTTAGCCTTCCCGACTAGTTTTTTTCTCATTCGCATTGTCACAATTTAATAAATTTAATTTAATTTGATTCAATATAATCTTTAAATCTAAAATTAGAGTCTAAGCGGAAGTTTGTAGTAGACTTATAGTGAAATAAACAGATTATTATTTATTTATTTTTTAACTTCACTTTGTTCTAACTAACAATGGGAACCACTGGCTATTGTGTACACTATGAACTGCGGCCACAACCAGATCAATTTGGGTATTATTCTCTTTTAATTTGTAATGCTTTAAGGGGTAGTTTGATTTGGTACTGTATAATATCTTAACCTTATAGGTCGGTGGCAGCACAGCTGGCATATTAGATTTCATATAAAAATATATTTGAATGTTCGAATTTGGTATGGCCGTCTCTGTCACACACCAAAAGAGCCGAGCATTCGGGAATAGGCTATGATATTAAGCAGTTGTGTTGTCCCAATATTAAATAAAAATAAAAATCAATGTACTTTATTTAAACACCACTATCTCGCACCTCCACCAATTGTAGCGGGGGTGCAGCTTAGTGGTTAAAGGACATTGATTTATTTATATATATATATATATATGTGGCTTGCAAAACCGAATTTGGTTTAATACAACTGATTAATATCATAGCCTATTCCCGAATGTCCGGCTCTTTTGGTGTGTGACAGAGACGGCCATACCAAATTCGAATATTCAAATATATTTTTATATAAAATCTAATATGCCAGCTCTGCTGTCACCGACCAATGTCTTTGCAGTACTTAGATGATTTAAACCAGCTCATGATGTCTGTGATTATCTTATTAGTAATAAGTCTACTACGAGCTCTTCTAGTAATAACTTATTACTAATTTCAAGGGAACAAAGTACTCAATAATTTTAAATTTTAATAAAAACCTTACCAAATCGGATCTGTTTTATGAGAACCGAACAAGTTGCTTATCCTAGTTATGATATAACATGTGGTAAAAAACTTTGCATATATATATACCAATGAACTATTGCCGGATAATTTGTATCTATAAATTTCATAACTACGACGCGGTTGGCGCAGTTGGCAGGTTGTATTATGGAGTGGCATGAAATGACAGATTCATGACGTCACAGGTGGAATCCAATGATTTCCATCATTCATTGACCATCTCTTACACACTGAACGAAATAAAATAGTAGCTACAGAACTGCAAATTTCTTATATGCCTTATTTTTATAACAATATAGATTTAATTTAATTGTAGCTATGAAATTTTGAACTCTTCTGTACCATAGGTAAACATTTTATAACAGTTTATAATATCTTTATGCCTTAAATTATCTTGGTATAATTATTCACATGTTTTATCGAGTTTTAATGCACAATCAGTATAAAATTAGTTCTTAGGGTGCCAATGCATATATATTTTTTACATTAACCTTTGTAATTCAAACAGCTATAGTGATTTCAATCCCTGTTGATTTGGAGCATTTGTTTATTTATGCCACAGTGAAAAGCTTCACTACTGGGCGTTAAGGATTGCATGTAAATGGCTGCAATTAGTTTCCATCTGATAGGTTACATGCTTGCTAGTCACTTATATAAAAGAAACAACTGAAAAACAGCACATACGTAATCGTATTAAGTAAGGTATAGAATTTATTTTACATCAAGCACTGGAAAATATCGTGAAATCACTTGCTTTTGAAAATTCACTATAACCTAAGCAAATCATATTTTAACATGAACGCAACATGTCAGGTGGATGTTAAGAAATGTACTTTTTGACATGAAAACGTCTACTTTTTGACAACTTCTCTCATTTATAGTTGCCGGCAAACTTTTTGAACAAAAAAACCGGCCAAGTGCGAGTCGGACTCGCGCACCGAGGGTTCCGTACAAACACTCCATCCCTAGGTGGTTAAGTTAAGTTTGCACCTGGTATGTATAGCGCAATAAATTAGGTGCAAAGTTAGGTATTAAAAAAACTACTTGCTAGATCTCGTTCAAAACAATTTTCGTTGGTAGTTTTTGTAGTAATGTAATACATCATATGTTTTTTTTAGATTTTTCATTTTCTTATTTTAGGAGTTAGAGGGGGGGGGGGGGCAACTTTTTTCCACTTTGGAAGCGTTTGTCACGCAAACTATTCGGTTTAGAAAAAAAATATTTTAGAAACCTCGATATCATTTTTGAAGACCTATCCATAGATACCCCACACGTATGTTTGATGAAAAAAAAAATTTTGAGTTACAGTTCTAAGTATGAGGAGCCCTCAATATTTATTAGGGTTCCGTACCTCAAAAGGAAAAAACGGAACCCTTATAGGATCACTTTGTTGTCCGTCTGTCCGTCCGTCCGTCTGTCAAGACCCTTTTTCTCAGGAACGCGTGGAGGTATGAAGCTGAAATTTATATCAATTACTCAGGTCTACTGTCCCTTGAAGCTGTGAAAAAATCAAACTTCTAAGCCAACGCAATCAAAAGATACAGCCGTTTATGCCGCAAATTTTCGACACTTGCAAGGGAATCAAAACCTACAGGGTGCTTCCCGTGAACTCAGAATCTTGAAATTTGGTACGAAGCAACGTCTTATAGCATAGATAAAGGAATAATTACGAAAACCATAATTTTTTTTTAATACCTAACTTTGCACCTAATTTATATGGGGCGCTATACATACCAGGTGCAAACTTAACTTAACCACTTAGGGATGGAAAGTGTTTGTACGGAACCCTCGGTGCGCGAGTCCGACTCGCACTTGGCCGTTTTTTTTTTTTAACAGTATAGCTCTTATAGTTTCGGAAAAAAATGGCTGTGACATACGGACGGACAGACGGACAGACAGACAGACATGACGAATCTATAAGGGTTCCGTTTTTTGCCATTTGGCTACGGAACCCTAAAAATGGCGGATCTGCGCATGTACATTTGTACGTATATCGGCTACTGTGCAGTCATGGTTATACTCAAAAAGTTTGCCGGCAGCGTTCTCTTCTCGGTGCATTTTTTCCCGTGGCGTCACGGGCACGTTCAATTGGTTCACCACTTGGTTTTCAAAAGGTTAAATTAATAAAAATAAAATATATGTATATATATATACACCAAAATAGCAATAGAGCGCTTTTTTGACAAACCATATTAACTTAATGCTTTCTAATTTATTCATATGTAAACTCACTCCATACAAAGTATATAACAACGCTGCAGTCATGTTAAAACTAATTTGCTGAATACACGACTTTTCCAATTTACAATTTATACATAAAAAATACTGATAATATAATGCTTTTAAAGGAATCCAAAATAGTTACGAACATAGTGGACTAAGAATCATAATTTTATTATAAAACTTAATTTTGTTCGATCACATTTTAATGTCCACATTGCCATAGAAATAACAAAAAATACTTACATATGAGCATGATAATAATCATTGATAATTATCCTTTCGAACCCTGAGAACCATTGCTTTAATTGGTAAACAATTCTATAGGCATTCTTCATATAATCAGCACCTTCAATAGAATATAGCTAAAACAGCTTTAGTAAAGCAACTTTTATATGTAGTAGGGTCCTGTTTGACTAGACAATATATGTTTAAAATTTGCAACACAAAACACATACCTATTCGAACAGTCTACTACTACATACAAGAGGTACTTTAGTAAGAGTAGCTTAATTAAGTTTGTCTATATATATCTGCTCAATGTAACTTATTTGTTACTCCTATGAAATTACTAAAAAAACAATTAAAACAAATGCAAATGAAATCGAGATCCAAAAACCAATTCTAGCCCGATACGGGAAGGGTATAATTACACCTTAAACTAAAATAATTCGCATTGTACGGTTTTTTTCTTTTATCAGCAAAGTAATATGGAGTTCTAACGGGTATGAACATTGTCTAACGGATCGTGAGTGTGCGTTAGGTATAAAAAAAGTTTTTGTAAGCAACCTTTATAACTCTTAGAAAAGATTATCCAAGTTAATTTCTTCTGCACTAGGGCATAGCAGTTTATTGTTTTAACATTCGATATTATTTTCTAACAGACTTGTCAAGAAATTATGTCAGAACAATACGAAACGAGTGAAAAAAAATTCACTCCCTGAAAAGATTATACAAGTGACTTTTGGCAAATAAAATGTGTTTAAAACTATGGAAAGTAATGACAGTTTTAATTTATAACAGATTAATCAATAGCTTTATTTTATATAAACAATGGAATTTTTAAATCGTTCTCTAGGCCACAAAATTTTACACAAAATTGTCAAGTCGGCGTAGTGAACTCATTTTCATGAAAGTAATCTATAAACATAGAATTCTAACCAGTTCACCCACGGGAACAAATTATATTACTTCATTAGTTGTACGCGACATTTAAATTTGAGCGCGAACGCTTTGCATCAAGTTAAGGCTGCACCGAGCGTTAGCGACTAACCCATAGAGAGCGAGGAATGCGTATTTAGATCGGCGCGCGGCCGCTATTGTAAAAGTGTATGGAGAATTAAAAGCACTTGTTATAAATGTGGACCTTTAATACCAAACAATAATTGAAATATTTGATGTGGACAGATTGTAATGTAAACATTCATCTTTCAGAAAGATAACCTTAATTAACAAAATGAATCGGTTCTTGAAAATATACATTTGACTTTAAGGTTGTTTACAAATATTATTCCATCATCTAAATAAATAGGTTTGAAAAGTTAGTTCTATTCATATTGCACCAATACATTCCCGAATGGTAAGTAATTCCGAACGTCATGTCATTCAAAATTTCAAAAAGAGCTGTATTACCTTAGGTTAAGGCGAGTAGATACATTAAATGGTTAATAATACATTTTAAGTCCTAAGGCTTGTAATCTAGCCAATGTAAAATTTTGATAAAAATATTTGTTACTTAACCTGGTATATACTATCCTACGGGAACGATGTTTTATTTTTTCCAAGATAATAAGTAGCCTATTTCTTAAGTTAGGGTATAAACTATCTCTGTTTCAAATTGCATACATATCCGTCCAGCTGTTTTAACGTGAAAAAGAAACAAACATAGACACATACTGTCGCTTTTATAATATTAATGGGAAATTTTACTCGCAGTACGGATACTGCTATCACAATATAGTTGTATCTTTTATATCTATAAATAGTATTTTTCATTGAAAACTCCCGTGAGTCTCTATATGAAACGGGTTTCCTAACGTCATTATCATCAAAAAATAATTAAAAACCGGCGAAGAGCATTTCGGGTGACGCTCAGTGTAGGGTTCCGTAGTTGCTCATCCTTCACAATAGAAACGGCTCGACCGATTTTGTTCAATATAGTTTTCATTGAAAGTACTTATCAAAGTATTACGCGTTTAGGTTGCTGTTGGGGCTGCCGCGTTACTGCAGCGCATCAGGAATGTTCGCCGAGGCGCGCGTTGATGGCTTTCATGCTATTTTACGCAAGCGAGTAGCCTCAATGATGCGACGGTTGTGCGGCAGTGCCAACAGCATCCTAAAGGTTGTGGCTGGCAGGCTGGACTGTCCCATACAGGCACATTGAATGCAACTCCATGTGAATGGAACGACTGACTTGTGAGCCACGCTCCCACTCTGTCTTGTGTCTTTGGTTTGTTTTAATTTATTTTTAGTTTTTGTATTTTTGTTTTTATATTGCTCTGTCTAACACTAGGGGTAAGTTCTATGTTACTAACACATTATACGGAGCCAAGCTCTGAAATAAATGATTTTTATTTATTTTATTTTATTATAAGGCCTTATTTTCATGAATTTACCATAATTTTTTGACCCGTGGTTGAAAAGTTAGAGGGGGGGACGCTATTTTTTATATTTTCGGAACTAATATTTACAAAACTGCTAACCTTATCAAAAAATAATGTTTAGAGACCCCTATCATTTTTAAAAGACCTATTTAGCGACACCACATACACTAGTGTTGAAACTAAAAAAATAATTCACCCCCACTTTAGGTGTTCGAGAGGTAACCGAAAAAAAATTTTTTTTTATTATACCGTTTTGTTGGCGTGATACATACACATACTCATGCCAAATTTCAGCTTTCTAGTACTAATGATCACGGAGCTAAGCCGCGGACGGACAGACCGACGTACAGACGGACATGGCGAATCTAGTTGACTACGGAACCCTAAAAAGAAAATAAAAGAAGTAAGAAACAAACAAAAAGAAAAACGATTGTATAGTCACTAATAAAGCATCGAGTGCTGTTTACTTTTACAAGTGTCACAAAATGTATGTCTTGATTTGGTAACGGATAAAAAAACTGGAAGAGATAAATAGTACATAACTGCAGAGGCCGCGAAAATTCAGTTCGTGTTTGAGTATGATTTTGAAGGAAGTCCGAGTCCTTCAATTAATACGAATCCACGAACTGACATTGACAGTAAAGCACTCGATGTTTATTGGTGACTTATTATAACATCGTTTATCTTTAATCTTTTTCTTTCTTACTTCTTTTATTTTACATTTCTATTTTGTGATAGCATTATCCACACTGCGAGTAAAATTTCCCATTAATATCATGAAAGCGACATATGTGTGCATATTTGTTTCTTCTTCACGATAAAACGGCTGGATGGATATGCGTGCAGTTTAAAACAGAGATATTTTAGAGACTTAACAAATAGTCTACTTTTTATCCCAAAAAAAAATTGTTCCCGTAGGATAGGTTTTAACGGGAGCGAAGCCGCGAGCAAATGCTAGTAACATATATTTTTTACCAGAATTTTACATTGGCTAGAATACAAACCTTAGGACTTTAAAATGTATTATTCACCATTCCACGTATCTACTCGCCTTAACCTAAGGCAATAAGCTTTCGTTTGAAATTTTGAATGATATGACGTTCTGAATTACTTTCCCGAATATAATTCGAGATTGTATCGGTGCAATGCGAATAGAACTAACTTTTTAAACCTATTTATTAACATGATGGGATTATATTTGTAAACAACCTTAAAGTCAAATTTAGTTTTATATTTCCAAGAACCGATTCATTTTGTTAATGAATCATTGATTTAGTAAGATCAATAAAAAGACGCACTGTTAACTCTTCTAAAAGTTGCTAAATAAAAGAAGGACAATAATACACAAAATTAACAATACAATATAAGATATCTTATTTAACCAAGATGATAGTAACAAAAGTCAAATTTTTGCATTGTATTTTATATAAAATCTGAAAAGGCCGTCCGGACTTGGTGTCAGTAAGACTGCACCGAGCGAAATGTGAACAAATAAGTAGTTGCCGTTAAGGCGTTAAGTATATGTAGACAACGTCAACACTAGTCGTTGAATCCATTTCTAAACTACATATTTAGCACTTTGAAGAATGTGTTAACAAGTTCTCTGTGGAAAAATTATAAGATTATTAATATTTCACCCTAGACAACTAAGTAAAGTTGGACGTAAATTGTAAAATCGTAATCTGGCGTTAAGTGTTTTTTTTATACTTTAACAATTATTTCATAGTTAAAAAAAAGATGAATATTTAGATTACAATTTGTCCGCATCAAATATTTCAATTATTGTTTGGTATTAAGGGTCTAGATTTATCAAAAAGTGCTTTTAATTCTCCATACATTTTTACAATGGCGGCCGCGCGCCGATCTAAATGTGACCGTCCATGACTAAAGGGTCCTTATGGCAGGTATTGAGTTAAGCACAGGTTCTAAATCTATGTTAAATAAGCTATTTAACACAGAAAGAATCATGTCCCTAAGTCTCATACTTTTAAAAAAAAAAAACATTATACACTTGCTAAAATTTCACTTTTGAGAAAACGTCAAAAGAAGTTTGAAACTAACTTTAAGTATGTTCCCATTGGAAGTTACATAGATTATGATTGATTTTGTATCTCAAGGGGTTTTTCTATGGAACTCAGTCATGGTTTCATCAATGTGACGTCCAGATCCTGAGAAAACAGCCTTTGATAACAGCAACACGCTATAAGAATGAAATTAATAAAAACATGTTTTTCAGCTTTGTCTTTAATTATGTTGTAATCTGAACTATTGTATATAGTAGGACATATTTAAACTTACATTTTAGGATATAGATAAAATCACATAATTAACGAAATATCTTTATTTTAATGAAAACGTGATAATTATTATACTTTTCATCTTCCCCTATAACAATAACAAATTTAGTACAGTGAGTTCTAAAATATATTTATTCAGTCCACTGGAGTATCACAAAATTATCATTATTTATTTATTTATTTATTTAAACTTTATTGCACAAAATACATAAGTAAAGTACAAATGGCGGACTTAATGCCATGAGGCATTCTCTACCAGTCAACCACAAGGTCAAACAGAGACATTATAGGTGCGGGAAGGGTGTACAACAATACGTGTATACACACGATGCAAATATCGAAAAAAAAAAAAAAAAACACTAGTTACGTTGATAAATACATAATTATGGGAATATATATATATTTATATATACTATATATATATATATATATGAGTATGAATATATATGAATATGGATTATATATATAGGGTACCTGCTGTTAAATGACTACGACGAGATTTACCTAATTTTGAAGATTCTCCAAAAGGTGCTTGCGCACCAAGCGCTTGAAAGAGAGCTTGTTCTCAGCTTGACGTATACAGAGGGGAAGGGCATTCCAGAGATGAATTGCCTGCACTGTGAACGAATTGCCCATGGCACCAGAGCGATGGGGAGGAACAGAGAGTAGTAGTTTACGGGAGGTACGGAGCTCGCCGCCTGGCCGGGCACTTACGAACTGAAACTTTGATCTGAGGTAATCTGGTGCCACAGGGTCATAAAGAATAGAGAAGAGAGTACACAAAATCCTTAGCGACCTACGTTCGCGAATCGGAAGCCACTGCAGCTGTCGACGATACGCGGAGACATGATCATATTTGCGTAGCCCAAAAATAAAACGGATACAGTTGTTCAGGAGCCGATCTAGTCTGTCCAAAAGTCCTTGGGTTACATTAGTGTAGCACACATCACCATAATCTATCACCGGCAGCACCAAAGTCTGTATAAGGAGTCTCTTTGTACTTACCGGGAGGAAATGTTTAAATCTGTAAAGAGATCGTAACGTACATGTAACTCTACGACAGACCTCAGACACTTGCGGCTCCCAACTAAGGCCACCATCAATTATTAAGCCCAGGTCTTTTACCTGCGCGTCAAAAGGGATCACTATGTTCTCGAAACAGACTGGTGACAATTGCGTCAGATCCCTAGTGACCAGTGTGCGGGGACTTCCAAGAACTAGTGCTTGACACTTGGAAGGATTGACAGCAATGCCAAAGAGTCTAGACCAAGATGAAATGTGGTCGAGATCCATATTTAAACGGGATACAGCACTGTTCATATCATCAGGCCCCACATGGGTGTATAGTTGGAGGTCATCAGCATAGAGATGATATGAGCAATTGATGTAGGGGGTGATGAGATTTATAAATATGGAGAAAAGTAAAGGTGACAAAATTCCACCCTGCGGAACCCCAGAACTCAAATCGCACCAATCAGAGTAAGACCGATTGGCACGTACAGCCTGGCGACGATCACGCAGATAGGAAGCAAGCCACCGAGCCACCGACGACGAGATATTTAGGCGATGAAGCGCAGCAAGGAGAAGCTCGTGATTAACGGCGTTGAAGGCGTTAGAGAAGTCAATGAGGACCATAATAGTGAGCTGGGAAGATTCAATACCGTGCCTAACATCTTCAATAACCTTTAGCAGAGCGGTGGATGTACTGTGACCAGGACGGAAGCCCGACTGGAGTGGTGAGAGAAGCTGGTTGGAGTAGATGTAGGCAGACACTTGCCTATGCACAACGGCTTCTAGGATTTTCGACAAAAACGGAAGAATTGAAATGGGGCGGAATTCTTTAAGCAAAGTAGGGTTGGGGACTTTTGGAAGAGGAATAACATAAGCACTACGCCATAAGGAGGGAAAATCACCTGAACACATAGAAAAATTGACAATATAAGTAATAATTGGCACAATACTTCCCAGGATGCTCACTATCATTACTCTGCTTACTTCATCATGGCCAGTCGCGTTCGACTTCACGGATATAATCACCTTTCGTATCTCGTCCTCAGTGACAGAAGTGAAATTAAACATACTGTTTGAAAGGTTTGGAAGGGCGTTTATCAGCGAAATACTGTGAGATATAGTGGCGGGGTCTAAGGTTGAAGATTTTGAGAAGTGAACGTTTAAATCGTTTAGAGGAAAAGTTGACAAACTATTACACTTACATTGACGGTTATTATTGTTCTACAAGTTTTATTTTTTTATTTATATACGATTAAAGTTACGTAAATTTGACTCCTATACATTTGGGAAAAGGGTCCTTATGACCAATCACAGACAAAACATATTAATAATTCCAATATGGCACAATATTAACATTATTTATTTCCTAATCTTGTATTAACACAGAATACCGAAGAAAAAAGGTTATTATAAATTTACTCAAAATCTTTATCTGTAAGGAGATATTCTCATTTAACGTCAACGAATAATTTACACAGTCGGTGACTACTAAGGAACTATTCATAAATCACGTAATAAAGATAACTTCACGCGATTTCTGATCTGACGCGATAAGGGCGAGGGGGGGGGGGGACACATTCCAATTATAATCATTTGCTAGTAAGTAATGCCCAGGTCATTAATAATGTATACACTTTTTGGCCTTGTCGAATGCGTTTGCTTACAAATTGTAGGCGACCGCATTCGACTGGGTGAAAAAGTGTACACATATTAATGACCTTGACTATACATATTATTTTTGCATTAAATT
The DNA here is from genome assembly GCA_905147355.2 of Apotomis turbidana. Lineage (NCBI taxonomy): Eukaryota > Metazoa > Arthropoda > Insecta > Lepidoptera > Tortricidae > Apotomis > Apotomis turbidana. The sequence goes on along the minus strand of LR990289.1, from coordinate 19,360,280 downwards.
TTAAATTAACTAACAACAATCAGATATAACATGTCGTTCGACGCGCGCCGAGAGATGTTTTGACGTCAGACGAAAAATGTAGTACCTATAATGTTATTAAAACTATCGTGAGACATCTTTACTAATTATAAAAACGGTATAAACTCACGTAAAAATTGTCAGGAACGGCCCGACATGTTTCGAACTCATTTGGAGCTCTTCATCAGGGGTAGCTATCCGTGCTGTTACGCGACTCAGGCGACTCGTCAGTGGGTCGCGAGTCGCGTAACAGCACGGATAGCTACCCCTGATGAAGAGCTCCAAATGAGTTCGAAACATGTCGGGCCGTTCCTGACAATTTTTACGTGAGTTTATACCGTTTTTATAATTAGTAATGTAGTACCTACCTACATGTTACGTACATTTTACGTAAAATCTAAAATGACCATAGGTACTTAGCAAAGAAATAGTTGTAAGCAAGTTTATCTATTGACCTTTGTCATTCTTGTATGCAATTTCCCACAAAGACCCTTTTCTACTAAACTTAAAACTCCGTTTTAATAAAGAAAGAATTAACGTACACAACTGAAACCAAGGTACAAATACAGCTCTATCTTTGTATTTTACTATAATGCATAAAACAAACAAATGATAATTTTGAAGGATTTTACAAAACAGCAAATATCTCCGTAACTAGAAACTGCCATAAGGACCCTTTTCTCATGGACGGCCACAAATACGCATTCCTCGCGCTCTATGGGTTAGTCGCTAACGCTCGGCGCAGTCATAACTTGATGCAAAGCGTTCGCGCTCAAATTTAAATGTCGCGTACAACTAATGAAGTAATATAATTTGTTCCCGTGGGTGAATTGGTTAGAATTCTATGTTAATAGATTACTTTTATGAAAATGAGTTCACTACGCCGACTTGACAATTTTGCGTAAAATTTTGTGGCCTAGAGAACGATTTAAAAATTCAATTGTTTATATAAAATGAAGCTATTGATGAATCTGTTATAAATTAAAACTGTCATTACATTTCATAGTTTTAAACACATTTTCGTTCCCAAAAGTCACTTGTATAATCTTTTCAGGGATTTATAATTTTTTCATTCGTTTCGTATTGCGCTGAAATAATCCCTCGACAAATCTGTTAGAAAACAATACGGAATGTTAAAACTGTAAAATGCGATGCCCTAGTGCAGAAGAAATTAACTTGATTTTTTTTTTCTTAGATTTACAGAGGTCACTTACAAAAACTTTTTTTATACCTAACGCACACTCAAAATCTGTTAGAAAATGTTGATACCCATTAGTACTCAATCCACTCTAACTGACTACAAAAAATCACGCACTTGTATTTTATTGAAGTTCAGAACTGTTCCCGTATCGGGCTATCCTCACTTCAAACTATTGAGGACAAATTAAATTTCTTATGCTACAAATTACAATTCCTATGGAACAATTTCAATACGAGTTTTATGAACAGTACTCAAGATTTTCATTAGACTTAGCAATTATGAGCATACATCGCGTGGAAGCATTGAGAGGCGGGGTGGGTGCTTCAGTAATGGCCAAGAACAACATTATTAATTTAAACTGTATTGCACAAAACAATCAGTAGAAATGGCGGACGTAATGCCAAATAGCATTCTCTACCAGTCAACTATAGGCCCAAACAGAGATACTAGAAATGGTAACATTATAACTGAAAACTATAGCGCTGCTACATCCGGGCTTTCACAAACACCTTTTTCACTTTCGTCACAATGTGAATCACACTTTAAGGTTATAAAGGCGAAAGTTTTTGAGTGTGTTTGTATGTTTCTTACGGTCAAACGCTCGAACAATTTTGATAAATTCGGTTTGAATGTAGCTGACACCCTGGATTAACACCGGCTACATTTTATCTGATAAATCACGAGTAACACTGCAGGGCGTGACTAGTAGTACGAGTTATAAAGGTACAAGTTGCAACTTTAAGCTTCCTTCACCATACCGGTGAGCCTCGAACCGTAAACCAAACCGAGTTTATATTAGACTGCGTTTATAGTAAGAATCCTTTTTCGAGGCCGAATACACATCGTTTTGTTCTAACAGACAATGGGTAGCCACAAACTGCTACTTTGACGGTACGTTTACACGCTTGCCAAGCCTCGGCAAGCCTACAGGACGCAGTTATATGTTAGAGTGAGCACGATGTAGTTCCGTCTCACTTTAACATATGACTGCGTCCCGCACGCTTGCCGATGCTTGGCAAGCGTGTAAACGTAGCATGAAATGAAGAATAAGTGCAGTTTGTGGCCGCAGTTCATAATGCACACAAAGGGGTATCCCTTTGGGTCCCATTGTTTGTTAGAGCAAAGCAAAGTGTATTTGGCCCCAAAAAAGGATTTTTACTATACACAAGGCCATCAAAACACTACTTAAGCTTATGTCACGTCGCGTCACAAATAAGGTAAACGTCCCTGTGCTCGACACGCTAATGCCTAATAGTCGACACCATGCTGTCACCTCTATTGCTAGACATAACATTCAAGATGGCAACTATTGGGACAGTGTCGAGCACATCCCTGTGTTTACCTTATTCGGTTGTTATATTGGATACCTTACTGATATGTCCTCTCAATCTTCCTTATTGCGATGCATGATTAGAAGCTCCCTGCCTTGAAGTTTCAAAATAGATAAATCCATCTGCTCATCATATCAATACACCAAACATTAGCCTTGAAACTACTAAGAAGTCACATTTTTTCAGTATAAAAAAAGCGGTTTCCAAAATAGCGCCGCAGGTATTGTAAGTTATTAAAGAGCTTGAATGTCAAGTACACAAAACTTTGACAGTAACTAACTTCCTACGATTGAAGTACTGACAAACGATTACAGTTAATCACAAAAAGTATACTTATTTGGTAATTTTTCTTTTAGATCGAACCCACGCTTTGCACGTGACAAACAGCCCGACCACAATTACGCGCGACCAGAGTAGCGGTGAGCGGTAAAAACAAAATCATAGCGACATATGAAGCACGCCACAAGCCGCCGCGCGCGGTTGCCGCTCTATTTGTTCCCACGCCGCCGCGTCGCTCGCCGCTAAGACCGATGTCGTGGCCGGACAGAAACAATACTCTTTATTGAATTTTTCAGTCGCTACTTTCATACTAAACGCGTCTTTAAATCAAACGCTGTTCAGTCTAAAAGAAAAATGATTACTATTATTACATACCTGATGCTTCCATGTCACATTTTCTTTATTATACTAAAATCACTCACTTTATGTAATTGTTTTTGTCAAATTACATATCAACTAAGAAAATTATTCCTCAAATCCCTTTCTGGAATATTTAGACTATATTTATTTTAAAATTCATATCTAAGTATAACAGTTTTTGGTGGTTGGTTGATATTTTACATACATGTTTATTTGTGCAGAGTTTGAATAAAATGCATGAAAATTAATGAAAGTAACAATTTATCGACTCGAGGAATAATTAGCTTGTAACTCGACTCACTTGTACTTTTCACTTCACTGTCACTTAAACTACACAGCGTCCCTGTCGCCACTCACTAAAGTGTCAAATTTCACGGATAATGAGTATCTTCTTAAAGTCCCAGGATCATTCAGGCTCCGTATACATGAAGGAGAACTTGTCGTGCGCGGTTGGGGCGATGACCCGGGCTTCCACCAGACACTGCACCAGCCAGGTGGTGGAGACGAGCGGCACGCAGTCCTGGTTGGCCTTGTTCTGCACCTCGTGCGGGCAGTCCCACTCGGTGACGAGCGCCAGCGCGCCCGACATGTCGAGGGCCTCCTCGTTGACGACGCGCGTGTTGGCGCCCGCCAGCGTGCACACGCGCTCCCAGAACTTCACGAACGTGTCCTGGTCGCCGCACAGCAGGATCACTTTGTCCTTGAAGAATTGGGTGTTGCGTTTGCCTGACGACGGGACCTGGGGACGATTATAAAGTAAGATATATTCTCCATAGCTTTAACGATGGCACAGTACCACATAAAAAACAGATAAAACCAAAAAAATGTTTTGCCGTTTCCATCTTTGTACTCCCTTTCAAACAGATCTTCCTCGTTCTTATATTGCGGGGGATCATAACCAGGGATCGCCAAATTCGTGACAATCTTCGAGGAATTTTGCTCGCATTTTACGAACCCTGATCTTAACCACATACATGATATTTTGATCCAAATAAACCAGCTTTTCTGCCTCTAGGAACTCGATGTATTGATGGTCTGGCGAGGCCGAGTTTAGTCACGTCAAATCTAAAGTCAATGGTGACTTATCTACTTACGGAAAAAAAACCTCAGACTATCATCATAATCTCAGTCGAATGACATCCATCACTGGACAGTCCTCTCTCAAGAATTTCCACGTCGAAAAATCCTACTATACGGCATCTAATCTAACAGCATTCCGCTTTCACAAGGTCAGTGTAGTAGTGAGCCTCGTCACGCTGCGTCTTCCAGAATGTAATAAAGAAGTTGGCTAAAATCTATTTATTGGTGGTTCAAGACAGTAGAAGCTGGTTCTTTCGGAAAGAGCTGAACAAAGATTATCACCATCACCGCAGATCGCAAGCAGATTTAAATCTGTAGCATTTGCCAAGAAGAGGAGTAAGGAGGAGTGATGATGTATTTGGCGTATGATAAATTTAAAGTCAATCGTGACTTGTCCACTTACTTACAGAAAAAAAAAACATCATAATCTCAGCCGAATGACATTCACAACTGGACAAAGGAGGCAATCGAAGGCAAGAGAGCCCGAGGCCGTTCATCAACAAAGAAGCAACCTCCTCCTCTTCGGTGAGGGCAAAGATGGACCGGGACCGATGAAGACAGATCATTAAGGCAAAACCAGCCAGTGATCACGATCCTAAGTAATGAGGGACTGATCGAAGAGAGAGAGAGAGAGAGACTGGACAAAGTCCTCCCAAGAATCTCCACGTTGAACGATCCTACTATACGGCATCTTCACAAGGTCTGCGTAGGGTAGGAGTAGGGAGCGTCACGCTGCGTCTCCCAGAATGTAATAAAGAAGTCGGCTAAAGTCTATTTATCGGTGGTTCAAGGCAGTTGAAGCCGTTTCCCTCACAAAGACTGTCACCGTCACCGAGCAGATGTAAATCTGTAGCATTCGCCGAGGAGTTACAAAAAGAGTCCAAGACGACTTACCCAGTTGACGAACACCTGTTTGATGATGGACCAGCCGGCCGGCAGCGCGTGCGCGTCTGTGTCCAGCAGCGAGTCCTTGGTGCAGCACAGGATGACCCACTGGTGAGACACGGCGCGGATGTCCGCCGCCAGCGCCTGGATGTCTACATCTGTAGCATTCGACGAGGAGTTACAAAGAGTCCAAGACGACTTACCCAGTTGACGAACACCTGTTTGATGATGGACCAGCCGGCCGGCAGCGCGTGCGCGTCTGTGTCCAGCAGCGAGTCCTTGGTGCAGCACAGGATGACCCACTGGTGAGACACGGCGCGGATGTCCGCCGCCAGCGCCTGGATGTCTACATCTGTAGCATTCGACGAGGAGTTACAAAGAGTCCAAGACGACTTACCCAGTTGACGAACACCTGTTTGATGATGGACCAGCCGGCCGGCAGCGCGTGCGCGTCTGTGTCCAGCAGCGAGTCCTTGGTGCAGCACAGGATGACCCACTGGTGAGACACGGCGCGGATGTCCACTGCCAGCGCCTGGATGTCTACATCTATAGCATTCGACGAGGAGTTACAAAGAGTCCAAGACGACTTACCCAGTTGACGAACACCTGTTTGATGATGAACCAGCCGGCCGGCAGCGCGTGCGCGTCCGTGTTCAACAGCGTGTCCTTGGTGCAGCACAGGATGACCCACTGGTGAGACACGGCGCGGATGTCCACTGCCAGCGCCTGGATGTCTACATCTATAGCATTCGACGAGGAGTTACAAAGAGTCCAAGACGACTTACCCAGTTGACGAACACCTGTTTGATGATGGACCAGCCGGCCGGCAGCGCGTGCGCGTCCGTGTTCAACAGCGTGTCCTTGGTGCAGCACAGGATGACCCACTGGTGAGACACGGCGCGGATGTCCACTGCCAGCGCCTGGATGTCTACATCTATAGCATTCGACGAGGAGTTACAAAGAGTCCAAGACGACTTACCCAGTTGACGAACACCTGTTTGATGATGGACCAGCCGGCCGGCAGCGCGTGCGCGTCTGTGTCGAGCAGCGTGTCCTTGGTGCAGCACAGGATGACCCACTGGTGAGACACGGCGCGGATGTCCGCCGCCAGCGCCTGGATGTACTTGGCGGTGAGGCAGGGCCGCGGCGCGATCAGTTTAGTCGCGTTGTACTTGGCTTTGGGTACGTCGTCGAAATGGCTGGAAAATAACAATGGCGATTTGTGAAAATTATTGAAAAACGATTACAATATATTTTTTTATGTCATAGGGGGCAAACGAGCAAAAGGATCGCCTGATGGAAAGCGAGTAGGTGGGAGTACACTCTTTTCTTGAAGGTTTGAAGGTCGTATCAATATAAGTCGTATAAGGGCGGTTTTTGCTCATATGCAGCCTGTGTGCTACGTGGGTAAGGTTCAAATGTCCCGCACGGATTCGTGCCTGAGCATATGAGTGATTAAACGTACGTTGTGTAAACCAGTAGATCTGTACAATTTTCCCTGCGGCGTTGATAAAAAAGTTTAGAATGTAGAAGTACCTGTAAACGATGCCTCCACCAGCTTCCAGCTGCTCTTTAAGGCGTTCCTTGTTGAAGGGCCGGTCGGAGAACTCCAAGTCTTCGCAGTCGGTGCCGGCCGTCGTCTCGCCGTCCTCTTCAGACGAGTAATGCCGGGTGTCTTGACACTGGAATAGTTTACAATAAATATTAAAGCTATGCCAAATATTCCGTCATTGATACCTATGCCAGATATTCGGCCAAATAGGATAGATAAAATTTTTGGAAGACATTTTTAGCTAGTTCTTGCTTTAAGGATCTAGTGTCCATCTCACTTCCAGGCAAAAGCAAGAAGTAAAACTGTAGACAAACCACGAGCGGTAATTAGTTGCATATTCATTAACACCTGCGATCTGGGCCATTCACAAATTAACCGCCCTAGGTATGCAATGTACTATTACAAAAATCGAACAACAGTTATCGAACTTGTTTCTTATATGGCTCAGTACAGGTCAGTAAAAAGTGCAGTCCAGCGAACAGCTTGTTGTCAGGGCCAGGTACCGGCTCCAAAGTCGAGACGGTGTCCTCAGCATTCTCGAACTTGGTCAGTTTGTGTAACTTCTCATAATTTTCTGAGCTTTATTTGACTGTAGAGGGCGGAAAAAATACCTTGTCGGACTTGTGTTTCTTTGGCGGCTCAGTACAGGTCAGTAAAAAGTGCAGTCCAGCGAACAGCTTGTTGTCAGGGCCAGGTATCGGCTCCAAAGTCGAGATGGTGTCCTCAGCATTCTCGAACTTGGTCAGTTTGTGTATTACTTCTCATAATTTTCTGAGCTTTATTTGACTGTAGAGAGCGGAAAAAATACCTTGTCGGACTTGTGTTTCTTTGGCGGCTCAGTACAGGTCAGTAAAAAGTGCAGTCCAGCGAACATCTTGTTGTCAGGGCCAGGTACCGGCTCCAAAGTCGAGACGGTGTCCTCAGCATTCTCGAACTTGGTCAGTTTGTGTAACTTCTCATAATTTTCTGAGCTTTATTTGACTGTAGAGGGCGGAAAAAATACCTTGTCGGACTTGTGTTTCTTTGGCGGCTCAGTACAGGTCAGTAAAAAGTGCAGTCCAGCGAACAGCTTGTTGTCAGGGCCAGGTATCGGCTCCAAAGTCGAGACGGTGTCCTCAGCATTCTCGAACTTGGTCAGTTTGTGTATTACTTCTCATAATTTTCTGAGCTTTATTTGACTGTAGAGGGCGGAAAAATTACCTTGTCGGACTTGTGTTTCTTTGGCGGCTCAGTACAGGTCAGTAAAAAGTGCAGTCCAGCGAACAGCTTGCTGTTAGGGCCAGGTATCGGCCCCAAAGTCGAGACGGTGTCCTCAGCATTCTCGAACTTGGTCAGTTTGTGTAACTTCTCATAATTTTCTGAGCCTTATTTGACTGTTAAGGGTAGAAAAATTACCTTGTCGGACTTGTGTTTCTTCGGCGGCTCAGTGCAGGTCAGTAAGAAGTGCAGTCCAGCGAACAGCTTGCTGTCAGGGCCAGGTATCGGCCCCAGAGTGGAGACGGTGTCCTCATCATTCTCGAACTTGGTCAGTTTGGAGTTCTTCTTACCGATGTTCTGCTTGGCTGCACCTTTGAGCTGGAGAGGGCCCGCTAGGAACAAAATGAATAAATCATGACCTTGCTTTACCCTTGTTCATAGACAAACGTTTCATAGAATGTATCATAGACAAATGATTTCATGGAAAACATTTTTCTCTAAAACCATAATATAATTAGGATTGTTATAAAACAAACCTACTCGTCGACATGTGTATCCTTCCTATCTTAACCTACGGCGCCCAAACTTGGTCACCTTTTGACCGCCACAGTCGGCTGTGGCCGTCAACAAAAAATCGTGCCCCTGACGCCACGTCGGCCACAGCCGTCCAAATTTCAATGATCAAAAACTTTGTAATTCTAACCGCTACAAGTATTTTTCAATCCCTGTTGATTTTGGGGCACATCTTTTTTTTTTACTCTTGCGTCAGTGGCACGGTAAATTGCTAGACCGCTTGGCGGTCAATAGGTTAACGGAAGCTCAGAAGTCCCGACTCAAGGTTTGCCAGCGAGCGATGGAGCGCGGCATACTTGGAGTTCGCAGGACTGATCGTAACAAAAAAACCGAACTGCGCTCGAAAACAGGCATTACAGATGTGGGTGTCAAGGCCACCAAGCTCAAGTGGGACTGGGCAGGACACGTCTGCCGAATGCATCCGGAACGTTGGGCCAAACTATCCACTGAGTGGATACCGCAGAATGGGTACCGGCACAGTATGTATGTACTGTGGTACCGGTGCAGAGGCAGACCGAAATGGAGATGGCGGGATGACCTGTACGCATTTGAGAACGTTTTGGAGGAACTTGCTCTTCAGCGATACGACTGGCGAGAAAGAGGGGAGGCCTTTGCCCAGCAGTGGGACACACACAAACAGGCTACATAAAAAAATTACTTCAGGGGAAAACTTTTTCTATAAAATGAAAATTCGATGAAACGTTAAAACGATTAACGTTATAACCACTCAGTTGCTTCGAATTTTGAGTTGGACTCCGGTGACAGGTAGCCGTACTTACCAAAAGCAATTGAGTGGATAAAGATTCTCACGATAATTTTAATAAGTTTTAATAATATTATCTTCTCAAACATGCAATGAAATGCCGTAGTAACGTTCGTTATCCGGGCTTCGAAGCATCAGGTTTCGGCCGGGTTTAATACTTACTCACCCGGCAAGCCCTTCTTCCGGGCATCTGCAGTAATGTACTATTTCTCATACATCCAATGAAATATTGTCTTTACGTTCCTTAAAATAGGCTCGGAAGTATCGCTTTTTGGGCGCAACAACTCGAGAGGACTGTAAAGGGATTTCATACTGCTTTTCAGGCCTAGGCCTGCAAAGTAACTTTTTTTGTTTCAACAACAAGGTCATTCACACAGCTGGCTGGTTTGACAAAAAGCCGGTTTTGTTTTTAAAGGTTGGTTGTTAGACACTTGTGGAAAAAAAAAAATTCAAGATGGCGACTTTTTTTTTCACCAAAATTTCAAATTGGACCAGACCTACAAGATGGACAGATGACTTTATAAAGGTCGCCGGAAGGCGCTGGATGCAGGTCGCTTCCAACCGGTATATATGGAAGTCCAAAGGGGAGGCCTATGTTCAGCAGTGGACGTCCTATGGCTGAGATGATGATGATGATGTTTGAGAAAGGCACTATACATGCCTCGTCGTGAAAACGGATTCCCGGCCTCGTATCACTATCCGGCCATATATACCTACTTGGCCGGAAATCCTCATTTTCCCGGCCTCTGATGTAATGTACTATACCTTTAACGCCATCAATTTTCCTCGGCGTCCGCTGCACTTCCGGCTCCACGCCCGCGACCTCCTCCAGCCTGACCGGCGGCGCCGAGTTGCTGCTCTCGCTCATCTCACTGCTCTCGCTCGCCAGGCGCTTGCGGCTCACTGGGGTGCTTTTCGTTTTGACCCCTGGAAATTTAAGATAGCCATCGTAAAAAATATAATGCAAAAGGCAGCTTTCTCGGCGAGGTGCCTGTTTTTTTTTTTTTTTTACATATTACATACACCACTCGTTTCGTCAAAATAACACATAAAAAATGTATTTCTTACAAAATTATTTTGCGATTTAATATTAAAGCCACCATTTATTCCATGATATATCAATCGGAAATGTAAACTAATTTAAAAGAAAAAAAAAAGTGTTATGTTACAAATATATTCGATAACAATATTTCTATATTCAGTTCGAACATGCGTTTTGCGATTTTATGAGCTCAAAAAGAAAATGGGTGTAAATTGTGTACGTACATTTCGCTAAATTATTAGCTTTTAAAATTAATGTAATCAAATATGTAGACCAGAGTAATAATCAGTTGCTAGGTCACGATATATTATAAATCAAAAATATTTAAATTAATTACACAAAATTTCGGGAATATTCTATCAGAGAAAATGGTTATAATTATCAAAATGAATTCCAGTATGTTTGAAATTTTATTAGTTGTACTAAGTGATTTCAGAGTTGTACGAAGTGGTCTGATGAGATGGACCGACCAGATCAAAGCCAGTATGTCGGCTACCGTCAATGAAAGTGTCGTCAAACGGCACAGTATTCCAAAGACCCTTCGGACCGGACATTTTTAACTGACCCCGCAGATTGACGTAGTTAGTTATACTGAGCAATTGTCTAGAAGTAACCCCTATTCAAATATGGATAGTTTTCGAGAAAAAAATACTTAAAGTTCGCTGTTCCGGAGGGACCAAAAAATGCAAAATATTTTATATTTACTTTGTTATTGTTTTTTTACATTTATTTATTTCTATTATGAATGTGTCATTCAATTGCGAGCTCTTAAGGCTTTTTAGAAAATAAAAATCGGTAACAGTTTAGAAGATATTCAAAGAAATTAGATTTTCGGTTTTGATTTTTTTCTTCGAAAAGTATGCAGTTTGCGCACGAACTATTTTATGCTGATAATACTTCAGCTTTATAACTACCTAAGAAAAAAAAAGCAGCTCAGGATCTTGCGGATAATTTGAGATATTCGCGATTTTAATTTTGTGTAAAAGTGCCTGCAATATTGTTCATAGCAAAGTTGCATTGAAAAATGAAGAGAACACTAATATGCGGGATACAATAACTTTGACAAGAGAGGTTGATATTTTAAAGAGGAAGGAAATTAACTATTCAGTGTTTTTGATATTATAACAAACATTTGACAGTTCTCTGTTGATGTTTGTAGTGATGTAGCAAAACCATATTGTTTGCCAAACCTAACGATTATGAATGGTTGATCAAATCGATTTTATCGACGAACTTGTTTTCAAACCTGAATATATTTTTGTTTATTTTGTGTAAATCAATATTTTTTTGAGCTACGAGCCGCCGGACTCACTAGAACTTTCTATGTAAAGTAATAGCTGGTTTTATTGTTCTTTATTTAGGTTATAAACTTATCGATTTAATCGATTTTTACCAATTTACAGAAATTACACATGAATCGAAACGCAAGATTAAGTCACAACAAAACTTTAAAAAAAAATAAGACGTAGTACGTAACTGTTTGAGGAATGATTTATTATCGTTAAATACTTCAAAACCGTAATAAGAAAAAATATAACATGAACTCAATAGTATCAAATAGAAAGTGAAAAACGTTTATAGATACTTGAAAAACCACTATGTCATTCCTTGTTTTTTTTATGAACTTCAATGTGTCGCGCAGATTTACGTTCTATGGGTCCTGTGATGTGACAAATGTTTGTTATAATATCAAACAGACTGTAATCATAAGATATATTTTAAGGCAATATTTTGACAGGCAGTATTCAGAAACTGTAAAGCAAAATTTTCAATGCAACTTTGCTATGACCAATATTGCAGGCACTTTTACACAAAATTAAAATCGCGAATATCTCAAATTATCCGCAAGATCCTGACCTGCTTTTTTTTTCTTAGGTAGTTATAAAGCTGAAGTATTATCAGCATAAAATAGTTCGTGCGCAAACTGCATACTTTTCGAAGAAAAAAATCAAAACCGAAAATCTAATTTCTTTGAATATCTTCTAAACTGTTACCGATTTTTATTTTCTAAAAAGCCTTAAGAGCTCGCAATTGAATGACACATTCATAATAGAAATAAATAAATGTAAAAAAAACAATAACAAAGTAAATATAAAATATTTTTCATTTCTCGGTCCCTCCGGAACAGCGAACTTTAAGTATTTTTTTCTCGAAAACTATCCATATTTGAATAGGGGTTTCTTCTAGACAATTGCTCAGTATAACTAACTACGTCAATCTGCGGGGTCAGTTAAAAATGTCCGGTCCGAAGGGTCTTTGGAATACTGTGAACGGGTCACTCAGAACTCCACAAATGTATCATGGCCACGACCACTCTGTAAAGAATGTACCGAAGAAGAAGACTAAGTGATTTGACCATCTTATACATCCTAAAATTAATCCTTGCGTGAGGTAAGAAAGATATGATGAAAGAGGTTAATATTAATCATCATCATCATATTGGCTGAAGGATGCTCACTGCTAAGGCCATCCCACGGCTGCCCACGATCCTAACCAGGTCGTCAGTCCGTCTTAATGCGGGTTTTCCCACGCTGCGAAAGAGGTGATATGGTGTGAAAATAAATTCATAAGTGGAGACAAGTGTGCCAGCCTAACATATAAAAATATTGAAAAGTACAAGTGTTATACAGTTAACTTAATCTTACTTTTGCCAACTTGGCACTTGTGTTAGAGGACATCTGCAGTTCTCGACATTTCGATATGGTAGGTACGTGGTGCACGACGTTTTATATAATTTCACTTAACCTATTTTGGTATACCATTGTCCATTGTTTTATATAATGTAACGAATGATATAATGTCGTTGTAGATAATTTCCAAATGATATTAGTCTAAGACTGGATTTAACCAAACATGATATAATGTCGTTGTAGATAATTTCCAAATGATATTAGTCTAAGACTGGATTTAACCAAACATGTATTCCAAGAATAACACTTACTCTGGCATAGTCATGTCAAAACCCCATTATCAGATTGACATTGCGTTCCAACAGTAAGCGTTATTCTTGGAATAATACTAAATTATTGACGAAGTGAGCACGCGCTTTTTAATGTTTCATTGACCATAAACTACAGCAAGATATTCACCTGAAGTAGATGCCTTTGGACTCTTAGGTGACGTCAGGCGCTTCTTTGCACTGGAGTTGCCTTTGTCTCGGGTTCTTGCGCTCCTAGGGCCCTGTAAAAATGTGTTCATTAAGACAGTGTTCCGGAAACTTTGTGTTTAAGGTACTTCTAGGAAATCAGGACGTTTTAGAGGTAGGTACATCGGGTTTTTAGGATTCGTACCTCAAAAGGTTTTATTTTACGCTCACTCCTGGGGTAATAGACCGTAATCTACACCACGAGACAAAAGGCATGATGTATTTTTTTTGAAGATCAATCCTCTCAATCAATCCTATTTTTTATCAAATGTCTGTCATAAAATTTTGCCCGGTATATTCCGAGGTCTGGTATGTCAGAAATTTTGGAAATGTCAACCTATAGATTAGGTTAGGTTGGTGTTATAACATTCCAAAATATTTTATAGTTTCAGGGAAAAAATGACGACTCCTTCAGCGAGCGCGCTTGTTCCGTCAGGTACAGCTCGCTTGTTATGTCAGGTACAGCTCGCTTGTTATGTCAGGTACAGCTCGCTTGTTCCGTCAGGTACAGCTCGCTTGTTATGTCAGGTACAGCTCGCTTGTTATGTCAGGTACAGCTCGCTTGTTCCGTCAGGTACAGCTCGCTTGTTCCGTCAGGTACAGCTCGCTTGTCATGTCAGGTACAGCTCGCTTGTTCCGTCAGGTACAGCTCGCTTGTTATGTCAGGTACAGCTCGCTTGTTCCGTCAGGTACAGCTCGCTTGTCATGTCAGGTACAGCTCGCTTGTTCCGTCAGGTACAGCTCGCTTGTCATGTCAGGTACAGCTCGCTTGTTCCGTCAGGTACAGCTCGCTTGTTATGTCAGGTACAGCTCGCTTGTTATGTCAGGTACAGCTCGCTTGTTATGTCAGGTACAGCTCGCTTGTTCCGTCAGGTACAGCTCGCTTGTTATGTCAGGTACAGCTCGCTTGTTATGTCAGGTACAGCTCGCTTGTTATGTCAGGTACAGCTCGCTTGTTATGTCAGGTACAGCTCGCTTGTTCCGTCAGGTACAGCTCGCTTGTTATGTCAGGTACAGCTCGCTTGTTCCGTCAGGTACAGCTCGCTTGTTATGTCAGGTACACCTCGCTTGTTATGTCAGGTACAGCTCGCTTGTTATGTCAGGTACAGCTCGCTTGTTATGTCAGGTACAGCTCGCTTGTTATGTCAGGTACAGCTCGCTTGTTATGTCATGTACAGCTCGCTTGTTATGTCATGTACAGCTCGCTTGTTATGTCAGGTACAGCTCGCTTGTTATGTCAGGTATAGCTCGCTTATTATGTCAGGTACAGCTCGCTTGTTATGTCAGGTACAGCTCGCTTGTTATGTCAGGTACAGCTCGCTTGTTATGTCAGGTACAGCTCGCTTGTTATGTCAGGTACAGCTCGCTTGTTATGTCAGGTACAGCTCGCTTGTTATGTCAGGTATAGCTCGCTTGTTATGTCAGGTACAGCTCGCTTGTTATGTCAGGTACAGCTCGCTTGTTCCGTCAGGTACAGCTCGCTTGTTATGTCAGGTACAGCTCGCTTGTTCCGTCAGGTACAGCTCGCTTGTTATGTCAGGTACAGCTCGCTTGTTATGTCAGGTACAGCTCGCTTGTCATGTCAGGTACAGCTCGCTTGTCATG
The DNA here is from genome assembly GCA_905147355.2 of Apotomis turbidana. Taxonomy (NCBI): domain Eukaryota; kingdom Metazoa; phylum Arthropoda; class Insecta; order Lepidoptera; family Tortricidae; genus Apotomis; species Apotomis turbidana. The sequence continues at coordinate 19,345,249 of LR990289.1, read as the reverse complement.
TGTATACCTGTATGATGTTGTCTAGGTCGAGCTCGCGGTGGTGGCGGCGGCGCGGCGTGGCGGGCGACGCGGGCGAGCGCCGCGCCGACTCCTTCAGCGAGCGCGCTTGGTCTTCCGTCAGGTACAGCTCGCTTGCCGTTACCATCACGACCGTGTCTCTGGAATAATACATAAAAATAAAAATCAAATATATAGCAGGACACACAGGATAAGATCACAATCTTTAAACAATACAGTAAATGAATAGCGTAGTATTTCTGATTTCTAAGGCCTAGGCGAAACTTGGCAGACATATTTCCAACACAAGCAAAAACGCGGTCATCTGTTTGATTCCCTGGGCTGTTATTTGATTCACATGTGAGAGATCTACTGGGCTATTTCGGCAACTCGCATGTCATGATAGCGGTATGGAATTTTAAAACCTTAACACTTCCTAACCGAATGATGTTCCAAACGCGTGCGTAAGCTATAAACGTGTCTTTGCATCCGTCAGTTACATTTCTGGAGTGAATTTTGAATACATAATTTGACGTACAACAGTGATACAAGTTAGACATATGTGAGTGTTTAGTTATAGTCCCAAACGCGCGACTGACGCGATTTACGTGTGCGAGGGTATATGACAAGCGACAGCATCGCTACTGAATCGCTACAAAAACTCGCCTCCCTTAAGATATTATGACGAATCTATAAGTGATCCAATGTTTTTCATTGTGGTAAAAAAGTGACTTACCCGTCAGTAGTGCACCTATAAGTAACAGTGCCGCTATCATTTTCTTCCACTCCCAACACCAACCCAGGTTCATAGTTCTGTTCCTCATCCACCATCGCATACACAGACTGGCCCATCAACGGCAGAGTCTTCGTATCACCAAAGATAATGAAGTCATCCAACAACACCTTGGACTGTCCATCGTCAAATTTGATCAGATATTTGTTAGGCTCAGTTATTTCAAGCACTTTGCCTGAATAGTAACGTTTGTCCACCCATTTAGCCAAGACTACAGTATCGGGGGCGTAACCTGGATACTCCGATTTGATCAGGGACTTTTCAACCGGCGTTGCGGGTCTAGGTGATGTAGGACGTCGTTTTTGCTTCAACTTTGAGACAGACTTTGGCGTCGCTACCAACGAAGATAATGGTTTCTCTGATTTTGGAGATTTCAAGTGACTTTTGTCATTTTCTCCATTAGTCGGCACCATTTCTGGGGAATTCATACCGTGCATGTATTCAGGCTCCTCTGCTTGAGTTGGGAGGATATTTCTCTTGGTTTTAGTTGTGAGATTCCTTCGGCCTCTGACTCTGGTTTTCTTTAGAGAACTCTTAGGTGTTGCTTTATCGGTTTTGCAGGATTCTTCTGGGCTTAGATTTCCATTGCTTAATGAGTCGCTTGATGGAGTAGTTTGGACTCCAACTGAGATTTTCTCGTCGCTGCATGAGCGGTAGCCTTCAAAAGCCTCTTTGGCATGATTGAATACGTCATGTACTTTCTTTATAACGGCGTCAAATCCCTTGACAGAGCTTGTAGGGTTGACGACGGATTTCCTTGGTGGTTGTGGAACCACAAAATTCCCATCACTGGTACGATTGCTTGAACTAGAAGTCGAACTGACGGTAGATGCGAATGATGTTCTATTGATAGGAATATTGATCATTCCTGTGCTCGTAACGCTGGAAGGAGATGTGCTAACAGAAACGTCTCCCAAGTAAGGGTCAATGGTAAACCGTTTGGAAAATCTTTGGTATTCTCTACACATATCCAAACCCAGATCATTATCAGTTTTGACCACGTATAAGGATAGAAATTCGCCGTCTTCATTGTAATTTACGAGAACATCGAAGATTGGCTGCGGTTGCGTTTCGGACAACGCGTCAGTTCGACCGTGGCCATTTTGCAAAGGTGAAATGGTTGACGGAGTCGTATTGTTGCTAACTCTGAAAGACTCATTTTTACCACGCTTCCCTAGATTATTCGCTAGCTTCATAATATCTGGAGTGTTATCGCTATCATCAGTTCTTTTCCCTGAAGACAATTCAGTGGGTGTTGAAGAATCGCCGTTGGACAGTTTCGAGATTAGCTTTGATGCTACTGATGGCATATTATCAGGGCTTGGTAAAGAATCCACACTATCCGTGCTTTCCTGATCGGTGGTCTTTCCTTTGGTGAACTCTGGTCTTTTCGGTTGGGAGGCGATACTACTCTGATCAGAGTAGTTGTAACCTTCGCTTCGAGTTTCATTGATTTTCCCTGGGCTTATAATCTCCTCCCTATCCTTGACTTGAACGGGATCGCTGTTGTAGTTATTATTAGTGGGTTTTACATCGTCATCAGTTGTTGGCGATAGGACTAGATGGAAATTCTGAGAATCATTCAATTCAGACCCACTTTCTTCGGCAATTGTGTCAGGAGCTTTTTTGGGTGGTATTTCTTTGACGAACTCAACGCTTGGTCGCGAGGATTTTTCAGGAACTTCTTCGATTTTATCGTCAATCTTAAGTTTTCTCGGGGTTTTCCTTTCCTTTGTTGTATCGACGCTGGCTGGGCGGCTCTTGGGTGTTCTAGGGGTTTTAGGTTTAGTAATATCAGCGCTGTTGCTTCTTTTCATTCTAGGACTAGATCGTACTGGAGTGCGAACTCTGCGCTCTAATATATTCGCGGATGGTAAAATATCATCGACTTTCTTTTTAGCCGCACTGATGATCTCCGAGACTTCGTCATCCAGGTTTTGAGTGTTGACTGATAATTCAGTATTATCAGTGTCGAGTTTCTGTATTTTGGCGTTGCTGTCCTCGGCGTCGTCAGTGAGTTTTCTCTTGGCTTGTGGTGTTGGCTTATCATCTGAAAATATGAAAGCATATAGTGCCTAGTACCTAGAGCGTTAAACACATGAAAACCTCAGACTTTTGATGAGGTAGACAAGTATAAAAAAGTCCGTATTAAAAAGGTGCGTTCCTGTTTTTTTTTTTACTATAAAACTACAGGGAGGTTTTTTAGTCGTGAATGAGAGCGCCCGGGGTGATGGGGAGGCTCACACTGCCTCCACTATGTACTAAATTTTACTATGGGATGGGGACAATTACTAATAATAATAAGACTAATTTTCTAAAGGAATAATAGTCACAATTGCATAAAATATTTGCATTAATTTCCTATTTGTCTGACTTACTTCACTTACGAGCTAAATAGTTAAGAATTCATAGGTAAGATAAATATCCCCAGATCTTAGATCTTACCTTTTGCTTCGCTTGTTATTTCTTCTTTGCTATCATCAATGACGCTGGTGGATGTCTGTAAATGTTACATTCATGTAATTAATATAAATTAATTAAACCAGTGATACAAAGATCAAAGTACAAAGGAAAATTGAAATGCGTAACCTGGCGGAAGAGACCGGGGATCGAGCCCAGTACCTCTGGATTACCGGTGCAACGTGTCAACCACTCAACCACCCCAACGCCAGGAGACGTCTCGAATGTTTTCTTATACTTCGTGTGTTTATTTTTGTATGTTGTTTCGAAGGGCTTTATGATTATCCATCATCACGACCGACCGGTGCTCATGAAGATGAATCATGAACCGATTTCGAGCGTTATTCGCGACGTAAGTAAACCAGGTTCAAATGAATTTTAATAAGTTTCATAACATTTAACAACACAGGACCAATGTAGTATGGCTCGTGTAAAATATATTAATTATTATTATATTTTAACATATTCATTAATTTTAAGAATAAATTAGACAAGCATACCACTGAGCAACGATCTCAAGACACAGATCGCTGGATATAGGCACTATCAGTTGTTTAACTGCCTGCCTCATTATAAATAATAATAATAAATACCTCATTCTTCTCCAAAACATCTGCAACATCCTCTTCAGGCTCATACACTGGGCTCTCCGGGAACATCACTTGTGACATGTTGCCGTTTGTCTTCACTGCATCTCCGGAGGCATGCCCTTGAGGATTTTGTTCTGAAAAAAGCAGATAGGTTTGTTTGATATTAACTTTATTTTGAAATTAAAATGGATATTACTGGTTTATTGAAAAAAAAATTATTTAAACTCATTATCCAATAAAAATAAAAATAAAATAAGATAAATAATATAGGTCAAATTTATTTCCATTAAATAATGTGTAGAGTGAATTTCATATTCCACTCGGCAACTATTGAACGAAATAACAGACAGAACAAAGATAAGAACTTACTGTTTGATAATAATACTAAGAACAACATGCCAATTTGAAAAGCTGAGATCATAAAGCAATTAGTCAATAAAAGGTAAACATTATGGTTGTGTAGTCTTTGAAAAATGAATTAAACAAACAGTTAAAGCACACAGTCAATATTACATATTGGACTTTAAAAAAAAACTGTGTATGTGTTTTAGAATTTCGAATAATGAAGTAACAGAATAGAATGAACAGAATTGAAACATTTTTTTCTCCTACATATTAGAATCAAATACTATTCCTAGAAGTAATAACGTGAAGTATAAATATGTGGCACTTCAAATGAACAAATTAGCACTTCAGAATCATTAAAAAAATTAACAATATCCAAGAGAATTACAGTCCACTTGGCGAGTTGGTTTATTGTGACGACACGGTTGGCTCAGTTTGTAAGCACCTGCCTACTGAGCCGGCGGTCCCGGGTTCGAATCCCGGCCAGGGCAAATATTTGTGTGATGAATATTTGTGCTTGGATCATGGTTGTTGTATGTATGTAAGTATATATTTATCTATATAAGTATGTATATCGTCGTCTACTACCCATAACGCAAGCCTTCTTGAGCATAATTTGGGACTAGATTGATTTGTGTGAGGTCGTCTAATATTTATTTGTTTTTATTAATAAAGATTATTATTATTTCATTTATTTATTATTAAAGTCCACCCAGCAGGCCAGAACGACATATTTTTATTAAAAACAAAATGTTTACAATTACAATGAAGTGAAAAATTAAGAAATCTAATAGGCCTTGCATGCCTTAGGGGTCTAAGGCATGCAAGAAGCAACTAGTTGAAAAATTTTATGGTTCTTGCTTTGGTTCAGTAGTCCTTTAGGTAGGACCCGTGTTGGCCCGGAAAGCAGGTAAAAATCCGGTTGCCCACCCTGAATTTTAAACATTTCGCATGCCTAGATATGCCCAGGCTTGGTAAGCAAGATTTTAATAAGAATCCTTGTTGTTGCTCCAAGCAATATTTAAACCCACAAATCCAATGGGTCACCATTTGGATTATACTAGCCATTACTTCCACTTATAATTCTAATAAAACTTAAAACTCTCATAACTCTAATCCACAATTAAAGCTTTTATAGCAAAGCCACTATAAATTATGATCAGAAAAGCTATAGCAAATACTTTTGACATCCCCATTGATAAAGTCACTTCATAAACATGGATCCGTAAAAAAGATTTTGTTCGTAAGTCCGAACCTAAACCTATGATCAACTATGAAAAAATGTAGAGGCCAACTAGTTAAATATAGGTTCTAGTTTTAAAAACCTGTTCAAGTGTTCATAGATTTTGAATTGAAGGACCCCAAAAAAATCTAACTTGTAAGAACTTGTCAGGAGAAAAGGAATTTTAAGGTTAGGTTGCTTAACTCTTAACATCAAAACAGTACAGGTCATTTTATTATAATAAGATAAAAGGTTATATTTAATTATGAAAAAGCAAATGACAAGACAGTGGCAATAAAGATGTTAAAATATATGTTTTTATTCCAGTGTTTTCATAACAAAAGAGATTAGATATGAGTACACTTGTTTCCTATGTTAGCTAACAATATTGATGTTTGGATTATAACCCCGCCAAATTAAACGCACAGGATGACAGGGAAGAACAGGGCATGACAAACGAAAAGGGTAACGATTTTTTAAACTTTACAAAGTTGCAGGTATTACACGTGTTAAAACAATGTTTTATAAAGACAACAGTTAATTAAAACAAAAGACAACTCAGCGCCGATCACTGAAAATCATGCCATGTCATAATTACAAGAAATGCTTTCAGATTTTGTCGGTTAATATGCTTGAACGTCAAGTCCAATTGAGATCTTTAAAAAGCATTTTTAACGAAAATACTCGGCTTACCTGTTTCCTGAGGATCGGAATCCATGGCTGCTAGTTCTCTTTTTACAAACGAGGTGTCAAATTAAAGTGAAATTATGTTTTCGAGTCAGAAATGACGAGTTATTGCACTCAAAACATCTGTCACTTTGTAACACTAGGCATATTTGAGAGTAAGTAAGTAACCAAACAGAGAAAGCTTATGCGACTAAGTAACTGTTATAATGAATATCGGCCAAGATTTCGTAAAGAACATTAGAAAATGTAAGAAATTGAGAAGAAATTCCCGCGAGGCAAAAACACCGACGAGATTATGTCAAACAGTCGGCCGCTCCGCAGACCCGACCCGCTTGCTTGCTTTGCTTGTTGATTTTTAATGTTGCCATATACTTATTTTAAAACATTCTACTATAAATACCTAAAACAAAACGAAAGATAATTTTGTTGTTTTTTTATTATTAGTAAAATTTCGTAACATATCGGAATATTTTTCTGCCATAATTTTGATAAATGGTGACAATCTTTTGGTTATTATATTAATTTGGATTGGGTATTTAAAATCAGATACAAAGTAAAGAAAAAAGAACGATAATAACATAATGTCTGTCAATATTGTAGTTATACTCTATCTATTTGCTACATACAACATACATTACGCTTTTTGAACGTAGACTGAATCTATGAATAGTTAATGTTTATATCGTATAATTCGTAAAGGTACCTAGTTCTTGAGATATATTTCATCTTTGGTCTATAGATCAAAGTATAAGTATTTCTGAATAAAAAAGTTGCCATAACCTGAGAGGATAATAAAAATAAACAGTCCGAATAATGTATTCTACCGGAAAAAATATGTAATAAGGAATGAAACCTACGGAAAACTGAACGCACGAAAAATTTGGCACTCGTCCCGGTGAAGTGAGTGGGGAGGAGTTTTGAAATAAGTTAGTAAAGACAACTTATATTATTTTTGGGGGCACGGTAGTGCCCCCGCCAAGACGAGCAAAAAAGAAGCGGGGCACTACCTACCTTTTCTCGAACCGTTTCGTCTTATTTTCAAACCCTCATAGCTTCGTCCCAGTTAACACCAGAGAGCCTAAATTCACAGGTTAAGATGCAGTTAGGGAACATATAAAATGTACTTAATTTAATTGATTTAGCTTTTATACTTTAGGTTTTATTGGTACCTAAAATACGCCGATTTTACCACTCACTCACTGACGTATCAAAACCTCTGGGGTACTTCCCGATGACCTAGAAAGCTGAAATTTGGTATGTAAGCTAGGTTTAGTACACAAACAATAGAATAATTCTGAAACTTGGAACTTTTACCCCCAGACCCCTTAAACAAGGGGATGGAAGTTTGTATGAGACTTCTGCAAATTTTGATACTAAAGGTCTGAAAATTGATATAGGAACTCCTTGTTATAAATAATAAAATACGTATTCTAGGATTTTTAGAAAATCATCCCCCACCCTTTTAATAAGGGGATGAAAGTTTGTATGGGTTTTCCATAATGGGGGATAAAAGTGTATATATATGGGGCTAAACGTAAGTATTTCTTAAATACAAAATTAATACTACTTAATTAGAAACGCTACAGTACAAAAAAATAAAAAAACCTAAAAATTAAAAACTACCTTACAAAAGAAATGAGATCCCACCAAAACCATTCCATGATAAATTGACGGCCAAGACTCACATGCTCATAACGCTTTTGCTATTATTACTACTTACTTACACACGCTAATTGCCCAAATAAATGAAAAAAACTAGGGCACCTTACAAAAATAAATGAGATCCCACCAAAAACATTTCATGTAAAATTGGCGGCCAAGACTCACATGCTCATAACGCTTTCGCTGTAAAAAAAGTCATCAGATCCCTGGAACAGCCAAGCCCCTAAGCCCTGGGTTTACTAATCCTACACCTTGGCTTCAAAGGTATGGCTTGGCCGTTTCATAAAGTAACGTAAATAAGTCCGACGGACCGTCTGGCCCATACGATATCAAGAAGTTAAGTTTATGTTATCATGATAATATATATAAACTTAATTCCTTACCATATAGGCCGGACAGTCCATTAGACTTATGTACGGTAATTTATGAAACGGCCAAGCCATACCTTTGAAGCCAAGGTGTAGGATTAGTAAACCCAGGGCGTGGGGCTTGGCTGTTCCAGGGATCTGATGACTTTTTTACAGCGAAAGCGTTATGAGCATGTGATTCTTGGCCACCAATTTTACATGAAATGTTTTTGGTGGGATTCAATATCTCCCAATCAATGACGGGTCGTAAGTCGCGTAGCAGCACGGACAGTTGTCCTGCACGTCTAGCATAACTTTGACACGCGACTCATGTCGCGCGAGATAGCATCATCCGTCACTATCTCATAGTATTGTACAGATAGAGACAGGTAGTATATCTCGCGCGAGAAAGAGTCGCGTGTCAAAGTTATGCTAGCCGTACTGATGAAGAGCTCTAGATATATGAATACAAAACATGTCGTGCCGTTCATAACAATTTTTACGTCAGTTAAACTGTTTTTATAATTATTAAAGATGTCTTATGATTAATATTATTATCTCCCAATCAGTTATAGTTTTATGCCACCATAAATGATTACTTAATTTTAGTTTGGCTTGTGATTGATTCAAACTATTTATTTGTGAACGAACCCAATTTTTTTTAATTGATAAATTGTGCCTACCCTCTTTCCTAGAATAGTTGTACAAAGTTAACGTCATGTATACAAATAGTATTTTTATTTTCGGTGAACCATTTAGTGACATAAAGAACGACGCAATAACTTCCTTGCCGTTAGAGCTGTCTTGGAAAATATTTTCGTAAGTTGCTCTGAAGGCAGACGCATATTTTACAAATAACCAGATTATTGTGAGACGTTTGTGTTGTGCCAAAAATGACGATATTTCATGCGACTTTTTGTTAAAATAATTCTACAAATTAGAGTGCAGTTTTTGGTGAAACAATATTTTTGAACTCGAGTGTTTTTGTTAACTTTACAATTTCATTTTTTTAAATGACACAACGGTATCATCTAGGACTTTGCTTCCTAAATATTTCAGGTATTTAGATGATGTTTCTCTAAGATTTGCTGTACGTGTGACCAATACTTGGAAACGAATAATATCAAGCAATAAAAAACTAAGGAGACACCTGAATATGTTTGAATTGGGCCTGAAGCTCGGTTCTCATCATTTAGCAAGATTTTATAAAGATAATAGACGAAAACTAAAATCGGCTAAGCCCACAACATACGTGCCTGTTTACCAGGATACAGGTAAGTTTTAATTTAGGTAACCTTAGGTAAATAAAAAGCCGGTTAAGTGCAAGTCAGACTTGCGCACCGAAGGTTTCGTACGAAGTGCACATTGGTCAAATGAAAAGACAAACTGTACTGAGTGACAAACTTAACTTTACCTTCGGAAAACTGTTTGACGTACTTTACAAATGAAGACAATATAGTATAAAGTACCTACATTAAGATTGAATTACATTGTGTAGTTTAAAAATGTAGTAAAAAAATTAGTATTAATAGCCAAATTTATCATACATACATAGTTCTAGGCCAACGGGAAATACCATATACATATTAAATCCCTTGAGTGTCGAAATAAACATTTTTTGCGGCATAAGCGGCTGTATCTTTTTTAACGTTATTTATTTTAGAAGTTTGATTTTTCACAACTTGAAGGTACTGTAGACCTGAGTATATATGGTTTTAATTTCAACTCGATACCTTTAGGGTTTGAAAGACAGACGGACGGACGGTCAACAAAGTGACCTTACAAAGGTTCAAAAAGGTTCAAGGAAAATCATTTATATAGGTACACTACACAGCACGAAATGACACATCGAAATGAGTTTTCAAAAGAAAAACAAAACAAAACAACTATTCAAACTTTTAGGAATAATTGCAGATTGACAAAAAATAATTACTTTTCATTAATCATGACTAAATTATTTATTCAGACTATTCATAACTTATTTTATACTTTCAGCTATTCCAGTCGAAAGAAAAACCTACAAATCAAAGAGAGGCGGTGACGTGCTTGTGATATGTGCCAAACGTTTCAAATTAATCTGATAACAATGTTATTATAAGTACCTATACCTACTGTAGAACTTGTGGAAGTATTACAGAATTCATTCATTCAAAAAGAGATAAATCGTGTTTTTTTTATTTATCTAAATAGTTTTTTTTTCTCATTTGCCTGATGTGTTAGAGTCAGACCACGCTAACTCTTCCAAGCAAATGAACTATACAAAGAGAGACAGTTTGTATGGTTTGACAGTTCATTAAGTTCATTTGGTGGTCTGACTATGACTGAAAAGACACACAAGAAAATATAATATTAATAATTCATAAGGCAGCAACCGCGTTTAAAAATACAGATGTTATCTCATACAATACTACAAAACAACATTCAGATTGCTCACGTTTTGGTAATTCATTTTATGGAAGTTTGCACTTCATTGTGTTGAGTGAGCATTATGCTTCATACCATCGGAACATTTCTCACTTAGAAAAGGATCATAGATTTTGTGAGAATGACGTGTTTTCCTGGTTACAATAATTATATACGAAAAATAACTATACTATACATATATAGTAAAAATATGTTTTTTACAGCTGGCAACATTTTTTTGAAATGTCATATTTGCTACCACAAAAATGGCGCCAAACCAACAAAGCCCATAGACAGATAAAATACTCAGTATACTTTCTTGGCTGTTTCTTGGCTTTGTGGTGCCGGGTTCGAATAGCACCACCCCGTGTCTTCCTATGGGTGTCGTAAGAGGCGACTAAAGGACTCTACCGTGTCAGGCCTAAACAAGAGCATTTGACCAGTCACTGCATTCCCTGCTTTTTACTAGTCGTATCGGTCATCCGATCCACTGGTGCCAGAAAGCTGGGAACGAGAGAGTGGGTTTGCACCAGCGCACCTGTTTATCCACTATAATCACTTCACGCGCAGATGACTCTTGCAAAGTAACTGGACTCCGAGAAACTATTGCGCACAGTGTGACCGGACATTCAAGACCAAGTTTGGCTTTTCAAGTCACATCCGCGCACATGAACGGAGAGTGTAAGAGTCGCCGTTGTCGGATACGACAAGGAGGACTATACACGATGATTTTTAATCGGTGATCAGGAGTAGAAAAATATTAAAATTTAACTAAAATTAAACTTAATACGCGAGATCCCGCGCAATTACCTCACTGTTAAATTAATTAAAAGTTAAAACATAATTAAAACTAATAACCACTAGATACATGGTCATCCTACATAAATTATCGAAGTACGATAGTGTCATCGCTTTGGCGGGAAATTTTACGAAATTTTCTACGACTTTGTTTATGGAATGCCAATGACAATGACAAGTTATTACTCATAAATTGTCATTCCCATTAAATTATTAAAGAGGTTGTAAGCACACCGATACAGATTAGTTCGGTGACAACATTGACGTAATAATTACATGGACACACAATCAGACGGAAAAAATGGCACCCTCCCAACTAATGCAAAATCACAAATCGCATTAGTTGGGCGATCAGTCTCGTTTAGACCATGACACGTGACGGGTCTCAAAAGTGACTTAATTTTCAGTGAAAAATTACAGAAATAACAACTATAAAATAAAGGAACAGGACGGAATATTCTTTTTTACTTAAGTTCTATTGATTAATTAACGAATCCTATGTAAAATCATAGCAATTTTTGTATTAGAATTATTAACTTTGTCCCTACAAAATGCACCTCATCCCAGAACAAAAATCGAAGGAGTCGCTATAGTTTTATATTTTATTAATAAATTAAGGAGTGCAATAAATAATTATCCTATTTTTTTTATTCAAGATTCCCATTCTCAACAACGTAAAAATGGAGATCACATTTAGCAAGAGACAAACGCGAAGAATAATTGAAGCCAAATAATTCGTCTCTCGTGTGTTCGGCATAATCATGTTTTTTTTTATGTTAATCAACAGAAGCGTAAAATGGTGACATTCATAAATTACAAAAAAATAGCTCTGTTGTTATTGTGTTATTTTGTCACAGAGTCTAGACACTGTCAGTTTAAACCTTTGAACGCCAAGAACACATAAAGGCGACGGCGACGTGTGCTGCCGTGCATACCACGCCACCGACAAATAAGATCAAACTTTAAGGGTTAATAATGTCAATATTTTGCACTTGTCTTACTCTCATTTCACATACTGGAACAAGGAGAAATAATGTCATTATTACTGATCCCTTCTATTGGAAACTTTTTATGCAGTTGTTAAATAAAAACGTATAACTAAATTTGTTATTAACAATTTACAATAAAAACGTAACTTTATTAGTTATTAACAATTCACGAGTTTATTTAGTTCAAACAAAAAATATATTTTAATACCTAAATAAAATAATAGTGAAAATATTTTTAGTACCTATGTTAAAATATTAAAATCTGATCCATTCGTGCCATGTTCCAAGTTTGACAAGAGACTTCAGTCAGAATACGCTAAAAAAGTTAATTTACACGTAAAATATCTGTGGTAATAAGAAATTAAGTCAATTTGACACTTAAACGTTTATACAAAGAGTTCTTTTGTACGAAGTCAATATGTTGCTGCAAATTATAAATAAGCGTTATTGGCATCGACTTGAGCATGACAACGGTGCCACTTTATTTGACACTTTTGTTCGGGTCTGTGGCTCTATAATAAATAATACCTCAATGGGTGACAAGGAATTTAAGACAAAATTGGTTACAAAATAAAAATTATCATAGAAAAATAAAAGTTTGTTTTCATGTAATTATGACTTCAACGTGACCGCCATCAATTACTGAGTTAGAAAAGTTGGTACCTGATCACCGATTAAAAATCATCGTGTATATATATATATACTTTCTATTTTCTTGTGACGCTAAATTAATCAATAAATCAAGGCTACGTCAAAATAATGTCATCATTAAATTAAAATGATTTTCTTATTTATCTTTAATGCCGATAGTACTGCCACTGGTACGAGCTCGAATTTCAGCTTCATACATTACTCACCTAGTGGGTACCTACGCTAAATTGTAAAACATTTCATGCATGAACCGTGTTGACGTGATATATGCGTATGCTAGCAACGCAAAAGCTATCTATAACGACTATGTAAATTATGTTTACGTTCCAAAGGAATTAAATTTGTGGCCCTTGAAGCGGCTTGAGATTTATTGAGTTAGTGCATGCAAATTTCTTAACGGAATTACCTACTTATGTTTAAAATAAAAAAAATGTTTTGCTGATGGCTAACGTGCAATGTGCAAAAAATCACACTTTATAATTAATGTAGGTTACACCTATCTGCCGTCATGGAAAAAAAACATCTAGCAACATTCTCCGAAATGAAGTTGCACATCTATAATTAGAATTGCCTAGAGTAATTTTTGTCCAAAAAATCTCAGTTGCGTCTTTTTTATTTACCTATGATATTGTAGTTCGAGGTTTAATTAATGCCTATAGGTTTCTAGTATTATTAGGGTAATTCCGGGGTAGATGGCCATAAGGGAGAGATGGCCCGTCGAAATAATTCCTGAACTGTTGGCTAGATGGCACTTGTATTGTAATAGTTTAGTTCGCTTGGCGACGCGCGTAGAAGCAAGGGTATGTGCAACTTTTTAGCGAAAACAAATCAAAAGTAAGTAAGATCTTTGTTATGTGTTTTGTGAAGTGGAAATATTTTTCGGAGGGTTATTGTTTTAGGTGGTTATGATATTAGTTTCGTAAAATAATGGTTATTTTTAGTTTGGTTGCAAAGTATACTAGTCAACAGTTTCCCCTAACCTCAAAATTACTCGCATCGTGTAGGTAGTGACTTTTTTTTTAGTTGTGGTCATCTCTCCCGGAGAGAAAGGAGAGATGGCCAGTGTTAGTCGGTATATGATGGCCATATGGCCATCCGATGACTATCTGATAGCAGTAACGACGTCCCTTAAAATTGATAGCAAATTAGAATAAGGAAAAGAAGTTAAATGAAAGAGATAATATTTGCCGCAGATGTGGAAAAAAAAATAAATTAAACCCTTCTTTTCGAGAACTGGCTTCAATAAATGGTTTGCCAATTTTGGGTACAAGAAAATTGCACTACATTTGAAGACATGTGCTCTGACCGTGGTGCAGAGAAGAAAGGCTTTAGTAAAAAGGATATAAGACCGACAACTATGTAACAATTAGAATTAAGGATATGGCCATCTTACCCGTTATGCCATGGTCGATAACAATTTCTAAATAATAGGATAGATAGCCTAAAAAATATGTATTTTTTTTTAATTCACGATTGGCCGTCTCTTCCGGGGTGTCCGGGTGTGATGATCATCAAAAATACATATTTTTTAGGCTTTCTATCCTATTATTTAGAAATTGTTATTTTTGCTTCTATAATTTAATAATTGATTGTTTAAAGTTTAATCACAAATAAAGATTTCTATAATAATATGTAAGATTTTTCTTTAACAGCATTTAAGAAAAACTATGGCCAACTACCCCGGACTTACCCTAGTTTAATTTTATTAATACGTTTGTCTTGCTAGTGTAAGACAGACATGGCAAAACTAGTATTTCTTGTGGAATCCAATGAGGCATAGAGTACCTAAATGCTTCTCTACGTGATATGGACTATTCGACTAGTAGTACCTAAGAACCCACAGCCGCTGGAGCCGGTGAGTTTTTTAAGGTTGCCGTATTTAGCTGGATGAGGGCGCAGGGCCATGGCGTGCTTTAGGAGAGCCCTACGTCTAGAAGTCATCTTTGGACTGATGATGATGCCTTTATTTAACATACAACGGAAAGTAAGCATTTAATGGACGATTAAGAGAAACATCGCCAAGGAAACCCGAGAGCAGTGATTTCCGCAATACTGTCCTCACTCGAGTGGGTTTTATTCAATTTTTTACGTGACTTCCTTTTCGCGTACCTCCGTTTCCTGCCCGGCTAAGTATAACGCGAGCACAACAGAACGGTCGCTTGCGGTAGTTTTTTTTTTTATGGTTTCGGAATCGAATCAAATCTAACTATTACTCTCAAAAGCTAAATTGGAAGTTTGTTCTTGCGTTAGTGGTAATATTATTGACATAACCCGGGGTTTTCGCCGCAGGAATGATTTGACACCTACTGTCGGCGTAGGTACACTGAAAAAAAATAGCTAGTGAATCCTACTGACATTGCAATAGGCCTGCAGCAGTTAGGCTTACTGTTATGTCAATAAGCTTACTGAAATGTCAGTATTCAATGGCATTTTTTTTCAGTGTAGTGTCAAATCATTTGTGCACCGAAAACCCCGAGGTAAATTAATAAATTGCATTATAAACCTACAGTGGCTCTGAATCATAATCAGAGATCGGAATTATGTGCGTCATTATACACGGTGTCCTGTATTTAATGGACAACCTTCTAACCGATCCGTTCCGACCGATGTTTAAGATAATATTTTTTTTTTTAATGATTGGCACCTTGTTTTACTGTAATGCCCGACTAGGCCACAGATGAAGAGACTTTTTAGCTGTTTTTTATATTCTTTAATAGTGGATCCTAACTAGGGTATATTAGAACTTTAAAGAGTGTTTATTATAAATGTACCTATAATGAAACCCGTTTTTGTCTAAAATTATTAACAAGTTTAATCTTCTTCTTCTTCGTTACACTCTTTACAGAGTGGCCATTATGTATTTTACCTTTTTATAAGTTCAACTTTTAATTTAATATTATTAATTTATCTTTAAAAAAATGTTCGTTAGAAGGTTGTCCATTGAATACGGGACACCGTGTATAATTACGCACATTTGTCCGATCTCTGAATCATAATTTAGAATGACTCACGTTCATGATTATAAGAGCCTGCTCGGGCTTAAAATCAGCAATAGAAAGAAGCAATAACCAACAAACCTAAGGCTTCCTTTCTACAGAAGCGGAGTGGAGAAGTGTAAAACGGACCAATCACACTCCTCAGATTTAAATGCACTTCTTTATGGGTTTCACAAAGACAGCCCGTACCTTTACCGTGAGTTAACGTGGAACGATTTGTATGGGGAGAGTACAGCGCGCCTAGCGATTACTTTGCAGAACTATTCTTACAAATCGTTTACGCAGTCGCTAGTAAGTATGGATACTGTAAACTCATGGTAAGTACTGGGACCTAATTCGAGAATGCCGTTTGAGACATGGCAAAACGTCAAAACTATTAGATAACAGTATCGCCTTTGAACTGTCTATCTAATTTTAAAAAATGGCTTCCATCAGGTTAATGATGATTTCGCCAATTTCAAGTTTGCTCGTAGAGCATGCCGTTGTTCGGTGAGGTTTTGCTTTTTGTAAAGTGATAGCGATTTACAAAAAACCACGCGGACTATCGGGCCTTGACCCAGGAAGGGCTATGAACGCTTCAAGTTGAATTCTTCATTAGCTATTCACTCATACGTTAGATCACTGCACAATACGCTATCAATACTACACATTGAACAACAAAAATGAATAAATAATGAACAACGCAACTTAAACGCATGCGGCCATCTTAAGTCACAAACCGGAAGTCTATGAACTGTCGTTAAAATGCGAAGAGCTTCAAGTGACATATCTCATCTCAATTTTGGAAATACGAAGGCGATAATGATTGTCAAAAATGCTATTCATGCATATGAATTTCTGTTCTGAACGAAACGAAGGTAACTGACTAATTTCACGCACTACCCGGTCAAGTTATATTAAGTATGCTCCGGTTATCTATGTCGTCACATACAAAGAAGACGCAAATTAAGCGCGACCGGATTGGCGAAATTGCGATGTTCTATATAGGGATATCGCCACTTGTTAGTAGGGACACGTCAAATGAGATCATTTCTCTATAATTGGTCGAATTACTCCCCCGATTGTTTCACTTTCTTTTATTCGCTTCTTTGGAAAGGCAACCTAAGTGCTGGCTTTGTAGCCCCTAACGTTATACTCGAATACCGTATGCAAAAATGTAAAAAAATCTTTGTCACAAATAGGCAGGTAAGTAGGTAATGGGTCAGTAAGCTCAAACCAGAGGAAGTTTAAGGCAAATTTAAACATCTTGGGGGGTGGAAACAATGTAAAAGTGAGCTTGCTCCCAAGATTTAATACTATAGTCGCTCTGTGACCAGGGCCGGACTTAGAGGGCCAGGGCCCCTAGGCACTTGGCATTTGGGGCCCCCTCCCCTATAAGGGGAACATTATTATGGTGCAAGTCCTGCATCTGGGACTGGGCCCCTAGGCCCGGGCCTTGTGGGCCTAAGGGGAAATACGGCCCTGTCTGTCAGTGTAGACCTCGCGAGTTTGTTTTTATGTTCATCTCACGGAGCATAGAGCTGTTGGTACGGAACGCCCTCCAGGGGGCCTATGATGGTTGCGTTTATCACGTGATAAATAAGTGACAAAGCATCTGTCACGTTTTGTCAAGATGCGAGTGTGAGTGATAAAAGCAACCAACAGCCCGCAGGGGATTTCCAGCATCTTCATCCAGCACCAGATCTCAAACGCATCGATGCGGTCACGGTCAGCCTTCTTCATTGTCCAGGTCGTAGTGATTATATGCTCTTTGGTCCAGGTTTCCGAGCCATAACTAAATATGGAAAATACCAAGGCACTGACCAGTTATTTTTTTTGTGAGATGTTTCACCCTTTTATCACCCTTTCACATTAGTGCATCTTCCGTATCCTGTAGGAAATTGCCGCTCCTTTTTGCACTTGGAGAATTTACTGTCTGAATTTCGGGGGACCACACCATAGCAGCTGAGGCCGCTCTTGATAGACTTCGACGCCGCTCTGTCCCATTAATATATGAACATCTGTTAAGTACACCCATTCCATTTAGATATAAACATCAATTAAATTCGTAAGATGTTAATATAGTGCAGTTGTCGCCGCGTAAATGAAGTGGGTCCTGTGACGAGGGTATGAAGGCTAATAAATTGCTTGTGTTAAGTCTAGATTAATGATGCGACTGATAACTCTTAGAGCGATATCGCACAACACTCGAATTAGTTAAATAACAACCGAGATACTTAGTCGTACACTTTTACAGATACGAGTAGGTATGTATGTACGCATATAATTTGGTACAACGATAATTCGACGGAGGTTTCCGATATCTTCCTTCAATTTATCTTAGCTTTATGGCGACATTACACCGAATTATGTTTACATTGTATAGAGTGTAGAAGGGAAGGAGCATCATCTTATAATATTAATCCAGCATCAAAAAAAAGTGTCCAGCGGTAAGCACAGTAAATGACAGTTCCAAAAGGCTCCACAAGCGGCGCTAGAGTAGCTAGAGTAAGTGAGCTGTGTAGAGTCCATAAGCTGCAGGATATTAAGCTTCAACTTATGGAGGGTATAGAGGTATTTCAACTCTGATAAAAAACAGCTGATTTGATTTGTAAGGAACAGGAAACTAGCCTATTTCTCTTACTAGCGCCACCATTTTAACACCTTTCAGCGGACAATTTGGATACGGTCAGGTTGGGTAAGAGAAACATATTAGGGTAAGGGCAACACTCAAAATAAATCACAGTGTGTGAGGTGAATCCGATTTTACGAAACAGTCGTAGGTAAAAAGTAAATAAATGTCGCTGCAGTTGATCGTTTTATGTTTATTGAAGCTATTATATAGAAAATATTCCAAAGTGTTCCACTTGTGTTTACCTTACCTCACCTGACCTTATATGAAACATTTCGCTCATTCCCTTCTACAAGTGTTTCTTATTCTAGTTGCATCGAATGACATTAACGAGTCGTTAGTTTGAATAAGATAAGGGAAATTTAGGCACATTGCTCGCTCCTGTCCTGTTACGAATAAAATACTTCTGCTAAATTATGTCGGTTGTCACCCATGTTTAATGTAATGAAATGAAATAAGTTATTCAGTAAGTAGGCCCCAGGGGCACTTTTACAAGTCAGATTGTGAATCTACCGGCATTTCGCAAGAGGAGACCGCTGTTGAGAAGAAAGCCAAAAGAAACTCAACAGTAAGTCATTTTTTCGTAAATAATACTTAAAACAATTACATGATACATTTGTGTTATAACTAATTACACTGGTACACGTAAAGAAGATGTATAGATACTCAAAATCAATGTTAAGTAGGTATAATTATAATAAAATTTTAACGATTTTAAAATATAATTTTGTAGTAAAAGTGGTACATTACATACCTAGGGCGGTGAATTTGTGAATGAATGTTTGTGGCCCGACCGAAAAGCTGAGGGTAATAAATATGCGATCTGAGGCTTTACGGATTACCGCCCGCGGTTTGTCTACAGTTTTACGTCTTGTCTTGGCCAGGAAGTGAACCCCACTTATGGCCTAGTCTGGACCTCCTCTCGCGAACAGTCTGGCACTAAATAGTTTTTGGAAGTTTGTATGTACGAATACGACTATACTACGTATTTTTGTAAAATTTTACTTCGCATTAATCCAATTAGTTACAAATGCAGTTCCCAGGCTCTTCAAATTAAAATTCGGTAATAGGTAGAAGGTATAAGGTATAAGGCGAATAATTAATAAGAACTTCACAGCATCTCATACATCTTGAAATTTAATTCAATTTTCCATCCCATTCTGCCAAATAGACTATCCTTCGAGTTGATGACTTGAGGTATCATTATAAGGAATTAATGGACAGAACAGAGAGAATCTCCAAATGCTTTTGAGTTAATTGGAAATTGTAATAATGATTACCTTTTATCGGATCTCTGCTCTTTACTGGCGGTGTTCGAAATTTTATTAGGAATTAGGAAAATTAAGTGTGGATAGGCTGAGTGTGTATTTAAACCGTTTATTAACCCCCAACGAAAAAAAAGGGGTGTGACAAGAGTTATGTGTATCTGTGGGTCTGTCTGTGGCATCGTAGCTCCCAAACGGATGGACCAATTCGAGTGCCGTTTTTTTGTCAAGCTAAGTTTGGTGGAAATAGGACCAGTAGTCTTCAAGATATTCAGCTTTAATTGGAATAAGTGAGACGATGTTAGCCAGTATTGAAGCTAAAAATTCTATTTTGTATATCACTCATTGAATAAGAAGAGGGTTTCATGATTACCAGCTACCTGTGTCGAGTTGTTAAATAAAGTTCACAAATGCATTTTTTCATAAGTAGTAGCGAATTTTCAAATCGCATTTTTTCATGATTGCAAATTTTATTTGTCGTTCTTCATGTGGGGATCTTTATAAGAATCTGTCGAGAAATGCGACCTGTAGCCGAGAACAGCCGGAAAGCCGGACAAACGGACATCCTAAATATCTGAACATCGAAACATCCTGACATACGAAAGAATTTATGGGCCAACCTGAAACGGACACCCTTCGTTGGCTTCCAAAGCTTTCAAATTTCTTTATGACTTCCTTATTTACACTGCCTCTCTATTTACAAAAGCTGCGTGGCTTTTTATTAAAGCAAAGTATAGCTAATATAAACTAGCGCCTGAAAATATATTTTAGGCAATTTGGCCTAATGAGAACTTGCTAATTGCAATTTGTGTGTGTTAAATTGGTGGCGCTAGTGTTGCAAGAGAGCTAGCCTGATCAAATCAGCTACTCTTTACGAAAGTTAAAAGTCAAAACGCTGGAATTCCACGACATTAATACGAGGAATTACGGATCGACGGTGATCCGTTTTCCCCATATTTTATAAATAACATGAAAAATCACACAATAATCAATCACGAGTCTCCATTGATTTGACAATGCAAAGAGTTGATACTTCTACTATGATCCTCCATAAGTTGAGGCGTAATATCCTGCATTTTAAACACAGATACACAATATGTTAAAACTTATTAACACCCCTGCTTTTTCATCTTGGGGTAAAACTAACATTTAAAATGCAATATACTTCCGTTCCGTTCAGTTTCCGTTCACAACTCAAGTGGCTCCCTATCCGTCTTCGTCGTAACTTTCACGCACTTTCACTTCTCTATAATATTCTTTTTAACCCTGCAACTCCCCGCTACCTTAAAGATCGTTTTAGTTACCTCAAATCTGCAAGGTCCGCTCAAAATTGTATACTCACTGTTCCGGCATCGAAGTCAAAATTTTATTCTATTGTTTTACTGTGCAAGCTATTTTACTGTGGAACTCGCTTCCGCTGGATCTAAGGCAAGCTAAAACTTTGGCAATTTTTAAACATAAACTAAAAGATCACTATTTGTCTCTACCGTAGGCTAATCCTTTTATAATTCTATGCTGTCGTTTTTCATTATAAGTCTAATGTTAGCTGTGATATTCTTTTCATTCTTCCTTTTTGTATGTATGTACGTTTATGTATGTTTATATATATAGATACTTATTTGTGTAAGTGTATGACCTATCTGTCTAATATTTTGTATGTATAATTTACTTGAAGTTCTCATCTCACCACCTATTATTTTCTGTTTAATTTTGTTTTCTCCGCTACCCAAAGGTTGTCTGGAAGAGATCGCTCTTTAGCGATAAGACCGCCTATTGTCTACCATTGTTTAATTTAAGATTTCTCATGTAATATTTTTCTTGTTGGTGTGCAATAAAGTGTTGTTGTATTGTATTGTATACTTCATGGCACCACGATTGGAAGGACCCAAATTGCGCCCAAGTTTGAGAAAAAGCGTTTAGTTACCGTGTGATTTAGCCGCACGGATGCAGCGATCTAGGTCAAGTTATACAAACTGGCCATGTGCGAGTCGGACTCGCGCACCGAGGGTTCCGTACAAACACTTGTCCAATCTTAACTGGCTGGCTTAAGTTAAGTTTGCACCTGGTATGTACGGCGCCGGATATTAATGAGGTCCAAAGTTAACGCAACCGATCACGTTTGTTGCATTATTCTGTTTTTAGTATTTGTTCTTATAGCGGCAACAT
The DNA here is from genome assembly GCA_905147355.2 of Apotomis turbidana. Classification (NCBI taxonomy): domain Eukaryota; kingdom Metazoa; phylum Arthropoda; class Insecta; order Lepidoptera; family Tortricidae; genus Apotomis; species Apotomis turbidana. The sequence goes on along the minus strand of LR990289.1, from coordinate 19,323,267 downwards.
AAATACATCATCTGTGAAAATTTCAACACGGTTCATGAGATACAGCCAGGTGACAGAGGGACAGACAGACAGGCAGACGGACGGACAACGAAGTCTTAGTAATAGGGTCCCGTTTTTTACCCTTTGGATACGGAACCCTAAAAACACGCGACATGTCCTGATTTCAAGATGGCGCCAAATTGACACATCCGGTGGGTACTCCGACGCGTCCCTTTGAAGCGCCCTCGAACCTTTTGACACCTTATACGTTAAGTGCGAGCTTCCTTGCGTCTTTATGGCGATATTATCAGAATTTGCAAAGGTTACCTTTGTCTCTTAGCTAGGTAATTTTGAAGGGTTGAAAATAACATTAAGTTATGTCATCGGATGTTTTAAGCTTAGGTTTAGCTTAGGTACCTACTTATTGTGATAATCATTATAATTATAAAAAATGGTTTAATCTCACGTAAAAAATGTCAGGAACGGCCCGACATTTGGAGCTCTTCATCAGGGGTAGCTATCCGTGCAGGTACGCGACTCGCGACTCGCGATCCACGTGAGTTTAAACCGTTTTTTATAATTATTGAAGATATCTCACGATAGTTTTAATAACATTATTACTTATTCTGATGTTAGACAAAGGTATGACATTGTTAATATGAAGTTAACAGGATTATGTAGGCAATAAAGTCAAGAGTAGAACTATGGTGGAACACACTTACCTATAAATATACATACATACACGAATACATAGACTGCTAAACGTGTAACCATTCTTTTTGGCTTTGCCGTAGTCAGGTAAAAAAAAAGGGATAGCTATCGCGCAACATTTCTCGTAGAATCGATTACAATTGGGGCACAAAGGTTCTTGAGTAGCATCCGCAGAGCGGAAGACGCCACGTGAGAAGGTCCCCAACAAGGTGGACCGACAACCTGGTTAGGAGCGCGGGCAGAATCATTGGCGTATCTAGCATTCTTTTTCAAGGGGGGCCTAGAGGGGGGCCTGGCCATGGCCTATGAGATGAAGCCATGAATTTCTATCGGTAACCCAAAATCCTGGGGTGGGCACGGCCCACCCGGCCAATACATACGCCAATGGGCAGAATATAGATGAGGGTGGCGCAAGACCGGTGAACTTTGGGGGAAGTCTTTTTCCAGCAGTGGACGTCTATCGGCTGATGTGATGATGATGATTGCCCAACAGAAGAACGGATGATTCAAATCTAAAAAAAAATACTTCCTCATAACGGACTACGATCTACAAGCCAGTTTCAGCACAAAACCATATGGTAATAAAACTACCGCACCGCACCGTACCGGATTGCTAAATTTTCATCGTCATTTCACCGCACATACGCCGCATATTTTCAGCATATGAAATATGCCCCTGCGAGGCACGTCGTCAATTCGGAAGAATTTGTATTAGGTTAAACCGGTGCGCTATTTTAAAATATCCGCGGTACGTGAGATAATTTGAATAAAAGCGGCTAATCCATTCTCAAATATCCGATTCAAATAATGGTAATAGTAGGGCTGGATTAAGTCGTACTTAAGGCCTTCACGAAACTGAGCGTCTCAGTGCCCTTGAGGTTGTGTTCGTGAAGGCTCACGGCTTAGAATTGTTGGGCTAGACTATAGATACTTTTTTATATAGGCAGGATTGTGCTGCCCTCACCCTCATCCCCCCAATAGTCATGGGCCACTTACAGTAGCAATTCCACTCGAGTAATCATTTTGAAACGAATCTTGGGTTTTAATCATGAGTCAATTCGATTCGAGACCATTGACCATGTACGTACATAATAATAAATAATAAATAAATAAATATCAGAAAACCTCACACAAATCGATCTAGTCCCAAATTAAGCTCAAGAAGGCTTGTGTTATGGGTACCAGACGACGATATACATACTTATATATATAAATATATACTTAAACACATAGAACAACCATGACCCAAGCACAAATATTCGAGTTCATCACACACATAGCTGGGCATTAACTCGTTAATCCGTTAATCGTTAATTAACGAAGTTAATATTTTGATTAACGGATTAACTTTTAAGTTAACTTTTAAAAATGTTAACGGACACGTTAACTTCCGTTAATATTATGCAGAAGTCCGTTAATCGTTAATCCAATGCCTACTATTTACCACACGGCACCGCGGCGTGGCGCGAAAAACAGGTTCAGACAAGTATGAAACGACAATGCCGGCCGGCGCATGGCAGCGAGTGAAACAAAAACAAAACTAGATACTTATATTTTGCCGGCGCGTGCGAGTAAGAAAACTGCGAAGAGATTTGTTTCGTTTGATCATTTTATTACTTAGCGCCGGTGCTTAGAGTGAAGAGTGTTTTGTTTGTTGTTATTATAAATTACTGTCAGTGATCATTTGTGTGTTGATAAAGAAGAGTAGTGCAGTGAAATTTTGTTAGATAGAAAAATTGTATTGTGCCGCGTAGTAATTATTATATCAATCCGATTCCATATCATGGAAGACATGGAATCGGATTCCAGCGGTCCTGATGAGAATCCATGGCCACATATGACTGATTATGTGGAATTTGTTTCCAGATTGGGCCATTAAATACTTTTTGCGTGTAAGCGCCGTACGTATTATAACGATATTTAAAAAATGCAATTTGACACATATTAACGGATCGACGATTAACGTTAACTTGCGTTAATTCTTCCGAAATGTAACGCTTTAACGTTTAACGAAGCTAACTTTTTTTGTAGCGCATTAACGATTAACGAAGTTAACTATTTGATTAACGATGCCCAGCTATGATCACACAAATATTCGAACCCGGGACCGCCGGCTCAGTAGGCAAGCGCTTACAAACTCAAAAACATAAAAACGTCAAAGATACGCAACGTAGGTAGTTAATACTCACTTCGGTTAGGTACCGACCTATATGAAACAATTAGTCGGATTTTATCACATGTCCCTATCATTCGTTTAAATTCCATTCGTTTCGAAAGGTTCCGTTTTCACGCGATTGACAGTGAAAACAATTTTTTTTCATTTTTCCTGCCCAAAATAATATTATAGTTTTGAACAGCGAGGCTAAAGTGGACGTTTTAGCCCCTAAGATTCAAATGGAAGCCATATAATAATTTTACATAGAAAATTTTACCGCGAGCGGCGGTGCTCGGTTGGCCACCGCCGCGACTGATCGGTTCTCCTGATGATGAATTGCGTACCGATTCAAAACATGGGGGCAATGTCGGGCGATATTCGACTTCTACGACGTGAGTAAACCCGTTTTGTATTTCATATTATAATTTATAAGAAAAAAAAACTTGTTAGCGATACAGATAACTAAAAACAAACCAACCTAATCAGATCGGCTAAAATGTCTGATCGGAAGTGATCGCCGATCGAAAAATGGAAAACGGCCTAAAACACGTTGGGAGCAATTAAATGCCTGTTTAGGAAGAGTTTTTTTTATGATCTTGTGATTATGTCTATATGTATATGCCTGCTATGTCACCTTACGCAAACTTAATATTTTTTTGTTAACAATTTTAATATTCTTAAATATTTTAATTATTATCTCGCAAGTGAGAAGCGGAGTGTTTACGTGGCTTAAAGTCACTGTCACTGTGATATTTTTTCATTTTTCCTGCCCAAAATATTATTTTTTTAATTTTGAGAAGCGAGGCTAAAGTGGACGTTTTAGCCCCTAAGATTCAAATGGAAGCCATATAATAATTTTACATAGAAAATTATACCGCGAGCGGCGGTGCTCGGTTGGCCACCGCCGCGACTGATCGGTTCTCCTGATGATGAATTGCGTACCGATTCAAAACATGGGGGCAATGTCGGGCGATATTCGACTTCTACGACGTGAGTAAACCCGTTTTGTATTTCATATTATAATTTATAAGAAAAAAAAACTTGTTAGCGATACAGATAACTAAAAACAAACCAACCTAATCAGATCGGCTAAAATGTCTGATCGTAAGTGATCGCCGATCAAAAAATGGAAAACGGCCTAAAACACGTTGGGAGCAATTAAATGCCTGTTTAGGAAGAGTTTTTTTTATGATCTTGTGATTATGTCTATATGTATATGCCTGCTATGTCACCTTACGCAAACTTAATATTTTTTTGTTAACAATTTTAATATTCTTAAATATTTTAATTATTATCTCGCAAGTGAGAAGCGGAGTGTTTACGTGGCTTAAAGTCACTGTCACTGTGATATTTTTTTTCTCGCTCACTTCTTTCGCTCGTCTAAATAATCACTTCGTATCATAATGGCTTGTTTTAGCCCCTTGTCAATCAATCTAATATTATTTGCACAATACCTATTTAAAGAAATCTGATTTTCTTGATAAAGGTCTTGAGCAGATGGTTCAAATGCGTGAAGGCATACTTTGTGCCAGAACGTTCATATATTTCACATTCATGTCAAATAAGTGTGGTGGTATTAATAAAATACGTAGTAGTTAGGTACATGAAAATATGTCAAAATACAAGTAATATATTATATAAAAATAAAAACACTTATTGCATCACAGTTTATTACAATAGGGATGTACTTATTTTGGTGGGGCGATTTATAATTGAATGTTTGTCTCCTTGTGTTACCATTTTATTAAGTTTTATAATTTAATTTTCTAATTATCATTCTAAGCTTTGCAGGATATGAAATAAATACGGATACAAATATATATCCATATCATTCGCCCATAAAAAGTCAAAATGGTTCCATAACTTTGGTTCCATCAAATGGTAATTAGGTTTATTAGGGAGCTTTGTCCTAAGAATATCTACATCCTTCACTTTAGACAACGCATCAGTTTTGCCAACAATTAATGTCACATTAGTCGTAACTTTTCCTAAATCGTAACTAGGTGGAAACAAATGCCTATACCGGCTTAAATTTTCTAAAGGCCCGTAGTAGTATTTAGCGAACCTTTTAAGAAGTGCTACTTGATCAAAATGAACAAGGCTCATCCGACTGGTGGCCGCAGGATAGTGCCCTGCGGCAACCTCCCAAAACACAGGCTCAATCCGTTTAGGATCAAAACCCGAGAATGGTTGAATCGCAAGTAGATAACATAGATCATAGCTAATTATACCTTGACTGCATATTAGTTCGATGAGCTCGCTGGCTGCTGATTGATCTCTTAGCAATTCTTCTATTCCTAAAGCTTTCAGAAACTTATTAATGATAGGACCTGCTAATACCACAGTTGAAACTGGCGGCGTCAAATTATTTAGAAACGCTATAGGCGCTAGTGCTATGAGACCTTTAATCTTCTCATTATATTCCGGTCTTGTTGACAACAGAACAAAATGCATCGTTGTCCCTTGCGAATGACCTATTGTCCTTAAGCTTGTTTTGCCCGATGACTTAAGAATGAAGTCGATGGTAGCGGATAGGTCATAATAGCCGGCTTCGTGAAAACTGAATTTCCAAAACTCTGATTCGTAATCAGGGTAGAGAGTTTCATGTCGTCTACCGTACTTATTACCTCTTGTGTTGCCAGCCCATACATCATAACCTTCATCTGCCAATGTTATGGCCAAAGATAGCTTTCCTCTTATAATGAATGTATCAGCAGAATCTAAAATCCCATGCATGAGGAGAACTGGTCCCTTTTCTTTTCCAGGGATATGGAATAGAGTTAGGATGTATCCATCTTCAGTTACGACATCAAATTCTTCGACGGTGTGTCCATATTTGTTTCCAAGTTCAGTGAAATTCAGTTTAGCATCTTCAGATCGTGGATATAATAATGCTTGTGTGACTGATAAAGTAACTAGCACAACGGCTGTTGTTGATACAGGCATCATTTTCTTTTAATTGAGTCCTCGTAAAATACAATTACTTTTATAATACCACTGGTAGTACAGCGGAAATGAGACTTGTGTGAAAAAGTGTGACGAAAGATAACATTAATGCAAATAATTCAAGTAGCACCTAACTAATTGTGGCGTTATCTGGGGAAAGGGACCTTATTGTCGGTTCTAGTTTCCGAGATAATCGCGTTTAAAGTAAAATGTCGAAAACAAACTTTTTTCTTGTTTTACTCTATCCTCGTCCTGCCCTAGCATTTTTCGATAGTCATCCCGTTTCTGCCCAATGTTCTTAATTAAGTACATTCTAATTTATATGGGTTCTGCTCAACACCTTTTTTTATTGAAATTGTTGTGTTAAAGGTTAGCCAGATTTTTTTTATTATTTTTTAGGTTATAATGGGTATGTATTTGATACTGAGCCAGTTTAGGAGTATCTTTTGTTTTTTTTTGAAGAACATTGGGCAGAATTGCCTTCATAGTATATTATTTTTTGTCATTTATTAAGAACATTGGGCATAAAGATCTTGATTATAACGTACTCTTTAATTTGTAGCTGCGAGATAATAAATAAAGCAGATTTACATTTTATAGTATTTTAATAGTAAAAAAAGGGTTGAGATCAATGAAAAACAACTGACGACTTGTTAATGGCATCTAATGGGCATAAATTCTAACAAAACATCATATAAAGTCCCTATTTTGACAACAAAACTTAAAAACTTAACGACGCACGGGTTAGTTGACCTTCACTGCATCTGAAACCACTTTCTCCACTACGTTTCCCCACGTTGACCACCACGTCTGCGATCGCGTCCACCACTGCCACATCTACCTGCTTCATAGATTGACCTCAGCGAAAATGGTATAGGTACTTCATCAGTCTCAGCTGCTGTATCTGTACTGGTCTCACTAGGGTTTATCGGGGGACAACGCGGCGGCGTATAATGTGTATCTTCTTCACCGTCGTTAGTGATCTTCATCATCTTTAATTGCTATTGGCCTTCTATTGGCATAACATTTCAGATTATCTGACTTAACACACCTTCAATCGCTCGACTCGATCAATCAGTGCTATAATAAGAAAACAGTAGTCAGTTCTGCCCAATGTTCTCAAAAAATCACACATTTCGAAAAATTTACTTGAAAAATCGAAAATAACCTAAATTACAAAAATGAAATATTAATTATAAATAAGAACTATTCGGGCTTAAATTAATCTGGTATTTATTGAAAAACATGGACGATTACTAAGATAAGTATGGATCAAACTTACCTCTTTAGCGAAGATGTGGCATCCTGGACGCTTGGCGTGACACTGATCGTGGAGTTCAAAGAACTTCGATGCAAAGCCTTGACCAAGTATTGGCCAATACTCTTACCAATCAGAAACAAGCAAATAAAACCGCAAATCACGAAAATTTTAGACTCCAGGCGCCAAATTTGAATATGTGATTAATTAAGAACGTTGGGCAGAATCCTGCAGTATAAATAAAAAAACCTTGGGCAGGAACCACTAAGTCCAATGTATTCTTTATTGAGAACACTGGGTAGGACGAGGCTATATTAATAAGCAGGGTCTAAAATTTAATCTGACAAAGACACACGTTTTTAAATCGATTTTTTAAGACTTAGAACAGCCCTTAAAGTTTAGTGAAAAAGGGACTTCACTGTCGGTGCCCCTCTTGTATGCTTTCTGTGCGCTCGGTATCGGTTTGTGAGACGTGTCGATACTTGTCGGCGCGTATCAAAGGATAATTATTGATCATTAGGAGTAAGCTAGTTATAGACAATTTATACCAGTTTGTGTCCTTAGTGATTTATAGTTATAATAATAATATTTTTGATTTATAATAATGATAATAACAATTAATAAGATACTACAAAATACAAATTAAAAGTATTTTTTAAGTTTTATTCTTAACTATGTCACTAAACATTTTTACGTCCGACACTAAGGTCCCTTTTCAAATACGTTAATCATTTAGTGTTTGCCGAACCAAAATTATAGGTTTTTGGTAAGAGTTTAATACTAGTGTTCTAAAAATTAAGACTATCAAAATTAAACATAAATTTATACTTAGTCGATATCAGTTGATATCACTAAATATTTTACCACCGACAATAAGGACCCTTTTAGAAAATGTAAAGTGGTTGTACCAACTTTTTACTAAACTTTATATTGAATTGAGACTTAAAAAATTACTTTTTAAATATTTTTGTGTTAATTTGATCTCATTTGGCTATGTTTTAGCGTAGTAGATATATGTTTGTTGATTTTGACTGTTTCATTAGATTTATAAACACAAAGCTATTAATGTTAAAATAATTATTTTTTTATAATAAACAACGTTGATTCAAATCAGTGTAGTTCTTATTGAGTGTCTAATTACTTATAAATTTATTCCTTCTATTTATAGTGTATTCCCATTAGATATTTCTAATGGGAATACACTATAAATAGGAATTTAAGTATAAAATCCATAAATATTTCTTTTTGCTTTATGCACTTTGGCAAGGTACCTAAACTATACGAAAACAGATATACAATTACAAAATTGTACTTGAAACCTGAAAGCCCATACAATCTTCTCCTCAAATAGCACGTTATCTATGTAACTTCCAACAATAACATACTTTATTTGGGTGTAGAAGTTTGAATTCAATTTTCTCATAATCACCTTTTCTGACTTTTGAGTTTCAATTATTAAAAAAAAAAAAAACTACATGCATGTTTTTTACATGGTTCGGTAGCTCAATGTATGTAGATTATGGGAATATACATAACTCAATACCGACAGTAAGGTCCCTTCCCGCTGATAAGGCCACATTTACTCCTAAATTTACATTTTTTAAACGAGTTCTGTTAATGAATTATAAAAAGAAGCATATCTTAAGGTGTCGTACACGTGTATTTTTATTCTTGCAGCTATATCAATAGACAAGAATAAAGTGTAAAAATACATGCATAATAGTTATGAATGTATTTTTAAACGTTATTAAACAATCATGGTAACAAATATATTTTTAATTTTTTTTTAATAATATAACATAGTTGACAGTGCAGTCAGTTTGGGTTTGGGTAAGTTAGATTTCCTACGTTTTAACACGTTTTTACCGTATTGTTTATTAAAAACACACTATTATCTAATTGTTATGAGATGACACAGACACATATCGTTCTTAAGTTTTTACAAGCTTTTATTTAACTTGCAATGTATGTATGAATGTACTACGTATTGTAAGTATGTTTGTTCGGTTGGAATCTTGCAACTCAATTTTGAAGCAGCTATCGTCAACCGATTGAGCTGAAAATTTTGCATACTTACATAACTTTGATGACAATATAATAATATGGTACCATGGGGCTGCTCTGATGATAGAGCCGGAAGGTGCAGGCCATAGGAACTCTACAATAGAAAAATCAATCCTACCGAGTTTGGGCTCTTTACAATCGTCTCAGTGATCATTTGATGGATATCCAAAGAAAAGTACAGTCGGCTATAAAAGCTTGTCACTAAAATGAAATTTTTGACAGAAACTTATTATTTATAATAGGTATATCCCACCAAAACATTTCATGTAAAATTGGCGGCCAAGACTCACATGCTCATAACGCTTTCGCTGTAAAAAGTTATCAGATCCCAGGAAAAGCCAAGTCCCTAAGCCCTGACTTTACTAACCCTACACCTTGGTTTCAAAAGTATGGCTACCGCACCTGACGGCATTATCATAATAAATAATATTTATTTTCCGGAAGTTAGAATTTCCAGTGTAGTCTAGGTACAGTACAGTATATATAGTGATATGAAAAATCATTCATGAATTATATTTTTCAAGTATCTCAAATATAAAAGGAAACAGTGTGATATTCATATCATTACCCCAAATAAAGTCTATATGACTCCATTCTTTATCTTCCATTAAATGATAGTATACAACATTGGGTAAAATTGTTCTTTGTATTTCTACGTCTTTAACTCTAGATAGCGCATCATTTTCACCAACTAACATAGCCAATTTTGTAGTTACTTCCCTTAAGTTATACTCTGGAGGTACTAAGTAACCATATCGGTCTAAATTACCTTCAAACGTCAAACTCACAAAACCTATTACTTAAAGCAATTTGATCGGTATGCAACAAATTTTTCCTCGATGTCGAACCCGGGTAATGTCCAATGACAATCTTAGTAGTAATCAAAATTAGTAGTATTTCCTTACCGGCATTTTTGTCTTCTGCCCACAGCTCAGTTAATCTTGTAGGTAAAATCCTAAGGGTTATGCCCTCAAACTATGAGATTGCTGACTTGGCAGAAGCTAAAAATGCTTGGTCAATTGCTTGTCCGGGAAAGGATTCCCCTGACCACCCCATGTCCCAGAGGAGTTGGGATGACAGCTTGTGTAAAATTTCCTTTGATTTTCTCCTCAGCCGCAGCACAGGTCCTGATAGAGCACGGCTGCTAGCGTCGGGTACCGGCGCTAGCAGCCGTGGAAGCCGGCGGTTGGCTTCACGCCTACCCCTCGCCAAATACCGGCACCTTCCTGGAGCCCGACACACTACGTGTGGCAACGTGCCTGCGGCTGGGGTTAAAGACATGTACACCCCATAGATGCCCTTGCGGCAGCGAGTTCGACCCTCTGGGCCACCACGGGCTGTCATGTCAAAAAAGTGCCGGCCGTTTCTCTAGGCACGCCGCGCTTAACGACATCATCCGCCGTTCTCTTACCAGCGTTAATGTCCCGGCTTTGCTGGAACCAACCGGCATCGCCAGAGACGATGGTAAGAGACCGGATGGGATGTCTTTGATTCCATGGAGATTGGGAAGGACACTAGTGTGGGACGCTACCTGTGTAGACACTCTGGCTCCTTCCCATCTCCATGGAACATCTCATAAGGCAGGCGCGGCGGCCGAAGCGGCCGAAAAATTAAAAGCACATAAGTACAGGGGTCTCAGCTCTGAATACGATTTTGTTCCATTTGGAGTTGAGACCCTTGGTCCGTGGGGGCCCAGTGCACATCAACTGTTTAGACAAATTTCTAAAAGACTGGTCGACGTCACGGGAGACCGAAGAGCTGGCAGCTTCCTCGCTCAACGCATTAGCGTTGCTATACAGCGAGGAAATGCTGCCAGCGTCTTCGGCACTATGCCAAAAGGGTCCGATTTTTTAAGTCTTTTTTAATATTAATTTGTTTTAGCCTTTTATTTTAGTTAGTTAAGTTCTTAGTTTATAGTTAGTATTTTAATTTCTTTAGTATTATATATTATGTGTGTTATTAAATTAATTGTAGTAAATTACAATTTTATATGACAATCTTAGAGAAACTGCGCTCAAAACGCTTAATATCAAGACCTACAACATGCAAACCTGTCCACAGGAAGCATATCTCGTAACTAAGAACGTCTTGGCTACAAAATAGCCTTAAAAACTTAGTTAAAGGAGATTCTTCAGGAAACGTATGTTCTAGTTTTATAGACATAAACAGTTCATTAAGCACTGGTCCAAATTTCGCAACCGTAGACACTGGAGATTTTAAGTCTGTTAAAAATGCCACTGGGGCTAGAGCAATAAATATTTTAATTTTTTCGTTGTAATCCGGTCTTTTAGATAGACACACATAAAACGCGGTTGTTCCATGTGAATGTGCGACAGTTTGCAGCTTTTTTTCTCCTGTAGTTTGCAAAACGTAGTCAATCATAGCCGGGATATCGTAGTAGCCCATTTCATGGAAACTGTAGTCCCAGAATTTAAGGTCATTTCGGTCCAACTTGAGATGTCGTTGGCAGTATTTGTTTCCCCTTACGTTGCCTGCCCAGACATCGTATCCTGCATCAGCTAAAGCTATCACTAATGCTGTCTTTCCTCTAACAATTAATGTATCAGATGTATCGGCAATTCCATGCAGCAGAAAAACTGGCGTTTTTCGTGTTCCTCGAATATGGAACATTGTCAATATATATCCATCTTCAGTGATAACTTCATGCTCTTCAACAGGGTGTCCATATTTTACGCCAAGCTCCGTAAAGTTAAGTCTTCCATCTTCAAGTAAAGGATCGAGAAATATAGACTTTAAATTACTAATACTAAAATTATAAATTTTTGTAAGGAGAGTAAATAGTCAAAAATAATTTTAATAAAAATACATACAACATATTCAAATGTAAGGTCAAATTTAACGAAGTAACCTATACGATTTAGCGTCGACAAAGTCCTTGTATTGAAGTGGTTTGAGAACAACTACGTCCAGTCAAGGAAATTGAAATAAGTACGTACCTTTCTCGCTTTTGTCACAATCACAATAAGGGTCAAAAAGGTACGCGTTTCAGTTTCCTTTAGTTTACATTGAATTGAAAAACTAATTATGTTTTTCAAGCAATTCAAAAATAAAGGGAAACAATGTAATATTCATGTCATTAGCCAAGTAAAGTCAATATGACTCCATTCTTTATCTTCCATAAAATGAAAATATACAACATTCGGTAAAATTGTTCTTTGTATCTCTACATCTTGTGGAATAAGTTTTGGTCTATGAAAGAAAAATTTTAGGGAAATATCCCTACAAAATTAAAAACTAAAGCAATGAATATCTGTCTGACACCCTGCTTAACCTACGCATGTCAAACCTGGCCTCTCAAAAAAATCCATCTTAATAAAATAAAAACGTGCCAAAGAGGGATAGAAAGAAGTTTTCTGAATATAAAATTAAGGAACCGGATCAGAAGCTTGGATATAAGGAAAAGGACAAACGCAAAAGATGCAGTCAAACAGGTACTGAAACTAAAATGGAAGTGGGCAGGACACATTCAAAGAGTAAGAGATAGAAGATGGTCGCAAACTGTTACAAACTGGAGTCCAATATACAAAAAGAGAAGACGAGGCAGACCACAAAAAAGATGGAGTGACGACATAGCCGAAGTAGCCGGAGCTTTCTGGCGCAGGACGGCACAAGACAGAGAAAGATGGCAAAACCTGGAGGAGGCTTTCACCGCAAAAGGCCCTTACATCTAAGAATAGATAAATATACGAGATACACAAATCTATAAAAAGTAAATAAATATAGTATAAATAAAATAAATAAACACTAACATAGGTATATACATAAATAAGAAAAACTAACAATATTACGCACTTTTGTTTTTTAAGTTGTGAGGGAAAATAAAGCTTTTTTATTTACATTTATTATCTCTACATCTTTCACTCGAGATAGCTGATCGTTTTCACCTACCTGTAATGCAACTTTTGTATTTACTTCGCGTAAATTATACTCTGGAGGTACCAGTAACCATAGTTATCTAAATTGCCCTCAGGTCCATAGTCAAATTCACAAAACCTGTTATTTAATGCAATTTGATCAACATGTAAGAAATTTTTCCTCGAAGTAGATCCCGGGTAGTGTCCGATGAGTATTTTAGACAAACTAGACTCAAACAAAACGTTTAGTATCTAAGCCTACGGTATGTAAACCTGTCCACAGGAAACATATTTCGTAACTGAGAACGTCTTGGCTGCAAATTAGTCTTACCAGCTTAGTCACGGGCGATTCTTCAGGAAATATGTGGTCTACTATTATTGATTTGAAAAACTCTACTAGCTCTGGTCCGAATTTTGCAATGGTAGACACTGGAGGTCTTAAGTCAGCCAAAAATGCCACAGGTGCTAGCGCAATAAATAATTTAACTTTTTCGTTGTATTCGGGTCTTTTAGATAATAATACATATTGCGCTGTTGTTCCTTACGAATGTCCGATGGTTTGAAGTTTCTTTTCTCCTGTAGTTTGTAGAACGTAGTCAATCATAGCTGGGATATCGTAGCATCCCATTTCGTGGAAGCTGTATTCCCAAAATTGTGGGTCTTTTGCGTGTAGTTTAAGGTGGCGCTGGCAGTATTTGTTTCCCCTCACGTTGCCTGCCCAGACATCGTATCCTGCATCAGCTAAAGCTAACGAAGTCTTTCCTCTAACAATGAATGTATCAGCGGTATCGGCAATTCCATGGATCAGAAAAACTGGCGTTTTTCGTGTTCCTTGAATATGGAACATTGTCAATATATACCCGTCTTCACTGATCACTTCATGCTCTAACTGTGTGTCCATATTTTACGCCAAGCTCCGTAAAGTTAAGCCTCCCATCCTCTGGCAAAGGATTAAGGAAAATAGACTATGCTGGAACGCAAATGTTAATAAAAATTATAATCCAAATTATGGCGGTCTCCATCTTCATGTTAATGAGGTCATCCATCAAATTAGAAGTTTACTATAATGAAACTGATATATAGTTTCTCTTTTTTCCTAACCGCGACCGCGTGAGCCATATCTAAATCGGTTTAACTTGAATGTCAAATTGTTCGGAATATATATAATCTTTTCTGAAACCTTGATTATTGACGTCTTAAGAGGAAAAACACATCGAGTTTTCGTTCTCGTCTGGTTTCCTCATACAACACAACACTTGACCAATCTACACAAAATTTTAGGATCGGAATAGGAAGGAAATGATCTGTGTCGGACCGTCTTGTTTTTTGCGCAAATTATTATAGAATTTGTGTATGCGTCTGTTTTTGGCCAATATTCCGCCGTAAACGGACGTCTAGTACACACATTATATACTTAAAACTTGCGCAAAAATCCGAATATTATATTGTAATATTCAGTTCCGAATATTTCGTAAAGATTGGTTAAGTTTTTGAGGAGGAAACAGACAAGATCGAAATCTCCATTTGGATAGTAATAGTTACATTAAGTTTGGACTTCATTTGTATCCGACGCCATAGTAAACAGGTGCAAACTTAACGTAAGCTGATAGTCCGGGAAAAAGAGCCGTGATATATCCTCTTAAAGTAAATACCGAAGGTGCGTGTCTTTAGGGTCTAGCAGGGTAAGCCAACAAGAAGTGCCCCCAACGAATGATTTGATCATTCTTTCTGCTGGTGTACTGGCAAGTCTTAAGAACACTCTATGCTTAATATCAGTCCTCGATCTTCTTTTGTTTTCGAGTTATTCAAGATAATGTAAAATATTAACACTATCATTGAAAGTGGCATATTTTGTAAACTATTCAAGTTAGATTAACCAAACAAAATTATATTTGACAATAATAAAATAGGCTACAAAATGCATATTTTTAACCCGCACCATGATACTGTGATTATTTTACATTATCTTGAATAACTCGAAAACAAAAGAAGATCGAGGACTGATATTAAAAATAAACATCGCCGTCAAAATAAACATTGTTCGGTTCATGACGCATTGGTGTAAACTGTAATGTTATGTAACCTGTTTTTCAATAAATAAATAAATAAATAAATATTAAGCATAATAGTGTTCTTAGGACTTGCCAGTACACCACCTGAAAGAATGACCAAATCCGTCCTTGGGGGCACTTCATGTTCGCTTAGCCTGCTAGACCCAAATCTACACTGTATTAATTTAAAAGAAATTGTTATTTTTGCAACAAGAGAGGAAAGTTGTTTTTTTACTTCGAGTGCTGATCCCTTTGAATCCCTATTGAATCCTGAGCAAGCGAAGGTTGCTATGATTTTAATCACGAGCGATTTATGGTTAGAATCATGAGCGTAGTGTGGGACTCAAACACACGAGGTGCTAAATACTTGGCTCTCGGGCACACACAAATTTTCACCTTAACAGCGCGAGAACCAATTGGATTTTTGTACTTGTTCTTTCAACCATTCAAGTGTATATTTATTGTCTCAGTAGCTGATGTTAGTGATATTATTAATTAGAAAATAGATTAGCGACTTACAAAAAATAACAATATTGATTTATTGGAAAAAAATACGTTCCAACACTGCGATTCCTCCATAATCTTAAAAATCTAGAATCAAGTGTTATTATACCTTATTTTTTTATTATTTGAATTATGTTTATTGCTTTTACTCGTAAAATTACTAAACAAAATAAGTACAACAGAAAGAAATTGTTGGACTCCATATTTTTAAAGCCATAAAGTATTACTAGGTACGTTTCTTCTTTATTTTCATTATTCAATTGAATCAACCTTGAGTTTCTCCGTCTTTTACATTGTATTGTATCGTATCTTCCGTGTACGTAAATTATTGTATGCAAATGCATGAACAATTGTTAAATCTCGTGTGATTGATTTCGTTGCTATCCAACTCAATACTGTTCTACTCTACCCCGGAAATATCTGTATTAAACAATATACGTATTTCTTTTGAATGAAGTATGTATTACAGTTCCAGCAACTTTTTGGCTGTTAAAAGACATTAAATTTGAAAATTATCAAATGAATGTTGAAATAATGAGTATCTACGTAAAATATGTACAGTATTCAATTCGAGGGCTAGTCACCAAAGATGGTGATTTTGTCCTCCTTGACGTATCCGTCAGCGGTGACACCCTGTCAACTGTTTCCGGTGTGTGCGTCCACGTGGCTCGTGAATCCCAACTTGTTCACGAGCACACGATCACAAGAGGGACAGTATAGCTGTTCGTCAGTGGTGTATGTGTAGTTGTAGGAAAGAGACAATCGGCCACTGTAAAAGCTCGACTTGGACGTGATGACGATGCCGAGTCCATAGACATAGACGCTTAATCCACAACGATTTATAATCATTATGTAATTAAAGAAAAGACAGCGGATTGAATTATTTTATTTCCACATTTGTTTCTATTAATCTATTCAGTAAAATCTACGCTAGCCTCCAAACTAATCTATCTATATTTACTTGAAAAACATGGTCAATGGCACAGGTTGTAAACTTGACATTTGACATTGAGGAATTACTCGATTCTTTTCTGTCATATGCAAATAAGAATATTTTATCCATTATCATACAAATTGTACCATGTAGCATCTCAGTGACACTAATAAGAAACATGCAAAATAAACAATTGTAAGTATAACTTTTCAAAATATAATGCATTCATAAATCATAACTAGGTATGTGTATAGGTGTATGTGTCCAATAAGTTGTTTTTGATTTTTTTTTGGACTATCTAAATTATAACAATATTTGCTTACTGAATACCTCAAGGTTGTCTGGAAGAGGTTGCTACCGTCTGTATTTTTGTCATGTGCTTGTGTTTTATTTTGTGGTACTAATAAGGAAAAAATATTATTCTTATTAATTATGTTTTTTTAATAGGTCAAGTATAGTGGGAAACATATGCACATTCATATCGTTTCTCCAAATAAAATCAATATGATTCCACATTTTAGGTTCCATTGGGTAGAACAAAGCAACGTTTGGTAGAAATGTTGTTATTAGTTCTGCATCTTTCACTGTTGCTAGCCGGTCTCCTTTTCCAACAAGCATTGCAGTTTTAGCGGTTACTTTCCTTAAATCATAATCTGGGGGTCCTATCTCACCATATCGTTTGTAATTTTCTTTGGCACCATAATCAAAACTCGAAAAAGCCTTCTTCAGAGCTACTTGGTTATAATGAACCAGAGTTTTTCTTGTGGTCGTACCAAGATAATGACCTAGGAGAACTTGGAAGAAGCTAGGCTCTATAGTTTTGGGGTCGAAAAAAATTTAATAATACACAGTCAACATCATGCACATTAATTGATCTCTACGACCTTGTCCACATTTTAAGTTATCAAACTTTGGTGCTGGTAGTTTTTCACTAGGGACTTCTTCTATACCATTGCTTCTAGCGAATTCGTCAATCAGGGGTCCTACTTCGACAAGGGTTGACACTGGTGGTGCGACATTATTCAAAAAAGCGACAGGAGCTAAAGCGATAAACAGCTTTAGTTTCTGGTTGTATTCTGGTTTTAAGGACAAAATAACAAAATGAATTGATGTTCCTTGTGAGTGGCCAATAGTCTTCAAGCTGAATTCTCCTGTTTCATTTAAAACATAATCGATAGTTGCTGGTAGGTCATAAATTCCTGCTTCGTGGAAACTGAAATTCCAAAATTCAGGATCAGTATCATTCAATTTGACATGTCTCCGAGCGTACTTATTTCCTCTGAGATTTCCAACCCAAACATCATATCCAGCGTCTGCCAACGTAATTCCTAAAGATTTCTTTCCTCGTAACAAAAAACTGTCAGCGTGGTCGCCTGTACCATGCATGAGAAGTACAGGCTTTGTTTTCATACCGGGTATATGGAACAGGGTCAAGATATATCCATCTTCAGTGATCACTCGGTGTTCTTCAGCACTATGTCCATATTTCTCTGCTAGTCCAGAAAAATTGAGTTTTGCGTCTTCAGGTATTCTTGAATTAAAAGCACTTATTGCATTACTTAATGTGCAAAGGTTGAATACCCACATGAAAAAAAATATTGCTTTCATTTTATTACTATTATTGTTGGTGCTACTCATAACTTGACTAGTTTTTTTATTGTTATATGTTGTCATAACGTACATCGACATTTCACACAAGTCTATATCATAAATGTATTCGACTGTGAATAATTCTTGCTATAACATCAGCTAATATATTTAATTCGGAAATGCTTTTTCTTGAATGATATCATATTTCCGCATTTCATATTTCCTGTAGCTCTAGTATCGTCGCTTATGTTGTTACAAATGATTATATAAGTTGTTAACACGCTTTTTATACAGAACGCGTGTTTAACCTTGATGCCGAAGCAAGTTTGATGTTTGTTATACATATTACTTAATACCTTATTTACAAGGCGTGTAATATGCAGCACCTCTTCTTTAGGTTTTTATATCATCTGAATTCAAGTGACTGATACATATACATGAAGCGCTTCCAATAAGCACTAAACGTTTTAGCTATAATTATCACAACATATATATTATATGCAATTTCTAATAAAAAAGCTTGGTTACACATGTATCGTCATCGCAAATATTAAGATTGAATGTTATAATTATAATGCTCAAAACATAACAAGGACCACTTAAATTTTGATCACTTAATTTTGTCGTTTTTTTTTCAATATTTTAAATAACAGTAAAAGAGAATTACTTACTGAGTTAAAGCTACGTAATTTAAAATCCCAAATTAATTTTATTTCTTTATTGAAGGTCATAATGTATTTTAGCAGTTTAAAATCTTTATTTGAGCAGTATTACTTGAGAACCATTTCTAGCATGAAACGGTGGAAAAAATGGTCTTTAAAAGATCTTATTACACTCTTTCGCATTTGTACGAATGTAAACACTCCATTGTATACAAAAAGAATCCATCTTCAAATGCGAATTTATACCTTTAAGAGATCTCTCCCATTTGTGAGTCTAATGATGGGTAAAAATAATACACTTATTTGGATACTTTCCTTTTATGTTAACTTAATAAATTTTTGTAAAATATTAGCATTATTGTACTACAAATATGTTTTGATATTAGAAAATTCCTTCGCACTAACCTTCAATATACGCCCAGCAAACACGAGTAGCTTGTTATAAATAAAATATTGCGAAGTCCATGGCCAATGATCATGATCCATGATTGGAATCTAGTCTGCAACATTTAACTATATTTTACTCCCCAGCCGCTATTGCGGCCCAGCATTGCTATATAACCTCATTTTAAAGTTAACATACATGTAGTTGCCAAAATTGACTTCTGAGGACTATTAAGGAATCTTCTTTATCGCGGACTGAACACCAACAGCCAAAGTAAAATATATTTAGGCTAGGGATACATAAGTGTTAGCGATTTGGCATTTTGGTCTTTATATAATTGTGGGTATATCAAAGAAAAAGGAAAATAATAATTCGATATCAGGCGGGTATTCTGCAAGAAGGACGATGGCGACGAATTTTGTAACGGGCGGAGCTCGCAGATAACAAATGTATTTAAAAATATAGAATACAATGAAGTAATTACAATTATACAATTTACTTAAGTACATCTTTCATTGTGGAAGCCCTGGATCTGTAATATTTCCGAAGTGGTAAGACCGTTGTGAGAAAACCTCAGGTATGTGTTATATTTTACTTACTCTAAGGTATGTTCACGCCCACGTCGGTGGATGGTAATTAATTATTCAAGGAGCAACACAAAAACCGACAGGTTATAATATATCGGCCAGCTGGTGTTAAATATGACTTCAAAGAATGGTTTATAGTAGGTAATTGGTAAATTGAAAAACATTATTTAATTATGCAGGTACTTATGTAGTTACATAATAAACGTTATACTATAACGTTTATAAAAAAATATTATTATGTGGATTGCGTTTCTTGTTTATTTTAGACATCTAAATATGTAATTGTGTATAACCTGTTCTAAAGTTTGCATGGATAAAGTAAGTATATGTAGAATATATGTTTTTGTATATCCTCAGTACATTTAGGTACTTATAATTTAAATTTTTGTGTGAAGTTGCCGTAAAGAATCGATTAAAATATCATATTTTTGGCATAGATATAGTAGCTAACTAGTATTTTTGGAGAACTAATGACAATTGACGGTGAAATTATCAAGGTATCAACGATAAGATTTATTGCGCCAGTATTGTTCATTTATATTTGTTTATTAGTCGTGTATGACATTAATAATGATAATTAAAAAAAAAACAGAAAAAGAAAAATACCGTTTACCAATAGACTCTTTCTTGAAAAAGAATGTCTCATGTCTTTTGGATGTTGCTATAGATTCGGAACAATCTATTAACATTTATAGTATCGGAAAGTTGGTATAGTCATGCGGAATTACGTTTGCAAAATAAAAATAAAAAAATTGGATTATAATATACGTTAATACAGCATAGCAGCGTCAGGGACGTAGCTGTGTATTTTTAAGGTAACATAATGGGATATGTCAAACATTATTCCAAAACACGATTGGCTGTGTCTTTGTTAGTAAGTACCACACGACACAGATCCTATACGGAAAGAGCGTTCACCAAGTTATTGTTTCAAACGGCGCTTTGTACGCTGAAAAATGTGTACGAGTAAATCTCGAAGTGATTTAAATACTAACTAAAATTCAAAGCCAGTAATTTTATTCGCCATATTGTGTTCACACGAGTTGAACATTATTGAAATAATATATATACGCTCGGTAACTCCTCGCTACTCTCGTGAATGAAGTTGACGCGACCGTAGCACTCAGCAGTTGTTATCAGTATCCGACATCTGAGGTAAAATAAAAATAAAAAGAGTAATAGGTAATTAAGATCCTTTAAGGATTGTTTCCACCTACAAGATGGACAGATGACCTTATAAAGATCGCCGGAAGGCACTGGATGCAGGTCGCTTCCAACCGGTATATATGGAAGTCCAAAGGGGAGGCCTATGTTCAGCAGTGGACGTCCTGTGGCTGAGATGATGATGATGAAGGATTGTTTTGATCATTTTAATAAATATTATACCATGATTATTTGTGAATATAGATATACACACTTTATTGTCACAAATACAAGAAATACATTTTAAAATAATGAGTATTTACAAAGGCCGACTCATCCCTTTAAGGGGTTTCTTCCTGCGGGCCTTTGAAATATACCTGAACTAGCTGCGCCGCGCGGTGCCGCCCGCTCGGCGCTCGTCCCACGGGAAAACTACATGTTTCGGGATAAGGGGTGACCTGTGTGTTGATCCAGGGTGTCAGCAACTTTCATACAAAAAATTATCAAACTTGGTCCGACCGTTTGAGCGTGAAGAAGTAACAACCTTGTACGCAACAACACACTCACTAACTTTAGCCTTTACATATAAATAATATAATATTAGTGTGATTACGATGTGGTATTAACGGTATTAGGTATACACATTACAATACAAGAGAACACAGGTGTTCTCAATTATAATTTGGTGTACATTTAATAAATGGAGTATCATTTTTGTTCTGATTTTAATAATTAACATTTAATTTGAGCCCTGACTGTTATAATATTTAAACATAAAATAAACACATAAACTTCACCATGTTGAGAAAAATATGTACACACTGAATCTTGATAATTATGTTCCGGTATGATTACATATCGTCGAAGTATTTCAAAGGAAAATACTAAGCAAAAAGGGACAGGACTAACCAATGAATACAAAATGATACTAGCTCAACTCATGTACTTAAACCATACAATTTATTTAAGTATGGTATTCACATATAGGCTTTCTCAATGTTAGGTACGAGTACAGTGCCACATTTAGCTCTGTAAATTACCTACATTATTTTCCACATTGCGCATCTCTTGATAACGTAATCAGTGTCACGTGGCTCTTTACAAAGACCTTCAGATAGATTAAGAGCATACTAACGTTAATTATTACGAGATAATAAAGGTTTATTTCATAATTTATACGAAAACCTGGATCTCGGGATTTTATAAGTAGGTAGGAAATATAGTGCACGATAAGTAAAAGTTCACATAGCTTGACATAATTTGAATTAAACATATATATAAAAAAAAACCGTAACCGTAAATTAGCACTGATATATTTCCACGTGCAACCGTGTCCGCGGCACTGAAGACATTCCAAAATACTCCTCGAAGACGACAACGGGGAGCGCACACCCTTGCGGTGTACCTATTTTTGCTCAAAAATGTATTACGGGTACTGATGTATTGGTGGGCCAGTCATCAACAAAAAATACCAGCCATCGTAGTTTTTTTTAAATTTGTACCGTTTGAATCCGAAATTTTAATTATCATGTGTACTTATCATGTGACTAGTCGAAAGTTTAATACGATCTGTTAGTGGTTGAAAATCCATGATTGAAAATCGAACGCCATTGGGGTTGTAACTGAGCGCCAGTTTACCTTACACTGAGTAGAATGATTGAAAGAAAACAGATTTTAAAATGACACCAACAAAGGTCAACAGCGCGTGCCATAATATACCTTCAGAAAGGAACTATACGAGCATGTACTAACGTAATGAACTCGCCAACTGCAACGAAATATTCAATTACCTTACCATAGATAATTAATTAGTGTTGGCCACAAAGTTACAAGACAAAGCAAGTAGAACAAGCAAACAGAAATCTACTCTGCTTGCATAATATATATAGGGGTTATTTTACTTTAGACATACTATGATTTGGGAAGTGAAGAATACCAAATCTAAAACTACAATTGAAGTAAATGAGGACATAGTTACTTACTAAAATCAGGTACTGTGCTTAAAGTTAACCCAGGCCAAGGCGCAAGTTTTGCATCCTACGAGTTCAAAGCTTTCGAAATGATAAAAGAGACCAACCAATTGCAGTACGCAAATTATTAAATTGAGCACTAATAGACGGAACTCTTTGACGAAAGGGGTCGGGATATACAAACTCATAAACTTCAATGTAGTCATAATAACTCAACTGCAAGCAAGTCACCTTCGGATTTTCGAGTTTATAAATTGTGACTTTTTCTGTAAAATAAAGTGGTAATTGTATTCCAATTTAGCCCATCTGCTTGGCAGACATTTTGATCTTAACACAAGATTATACTGATCAGATATTGTGTAAATGTTTGGATTTTAAGGCAGCATAATCAGAAAGGTACTGCATCCATATGTCAAAGTTCGCAATTATGATCAAAATGATCCTCAATCATGTTTGTTGTCTTCTTAATCGTACGCTTTTGTTAGTATTACCGATCATAACTAATTTGAATAAAGGAGAAAAATAAAATATATAGATATAATCCGGATAAAGGAAACATGAAGTAGCGCTTGTAAGTGTCGAGGCCCATTTAAAGTAGTGCTGTACTCGATAAAGATAAGTATGTATATCAGCTAAAACCACGAGTGTACCAAAATTGCGGGACGTTTTCAATGCATTTGCATTTCTCGCTAATCAGCGGAAAAAAAAAATGGGTTGTTTAAATGACGCAGTATTGGTTCCTGGAAGTACTTGTAATGCAAATCTTCGTCCTCCTCTTGCGTCGACTGCCTCATTGAAATCAAGTGAAATGAAACTAAATGAAGTGAATGAATGAAATGAAAAAAAAATAAGGGTCCAGCGTGACGGGATCCTGCCACTAGAGAAGACCGAGAGGTCACTTGCCTTCAACTTCTCTAGTGACTAAGTATCAGTTTTCTAGGTTATCACTGTATTTCCTGGTAATGTGACCAAAGTACTCTAGAACTCTGCGCAGACAGGTTGTGGAAAGTCTGGTTCGGACCTTGAGTTGAGCTTAGATTGATGCGTTAGTGGTGCGCGCTGTCCATGGTGGGTATGCGCAGCGTATTTCTCCAGCATCACATGTCGAATGAATCAATTCTAAGAGGCGATGGATGCCAATATGATTTAGTTGTTAATCGCTGTCATGAAGTTGTAATTTTTTTTATTGTTAATCTAAGTTTGGTGACGCATTGGTTTCTACTGTAATGTCATGTAAATGTTTTGTATAAATAAATAACTGTCGGTCGGCTTTCTTCAATATAGTCCATGTCTGTGAGCCGTGTGAAAATATGGAGGACGCCAGAATTCGGATCGGGGTGATCTTGGTGTTGGTGTAGATGTTCCTGTCCGTCCATATATTATTGGGCTGCGTTATTGCGCCTTTGGCTGTTCCGATCCTTTTTGAGCATTTCTGTCTCACTGTGAGAGTGGTATCGTCGGCGTGTCGTAGGCTTGAGACCTCATGCCGTCGTCCCAGCCGTCACATGTCCTTGCAATGTGTTCGGCGTATAATATATTGAACGGGATGGGTGAAGGAATGCAGCGTGAAGGCTTCACTTTACCATAGTTATGATGTGATTGGCTTTATACTCTGGATAGGCCTCAGAGGAGCATTTTAACGAGTCTAATGTCTCGATGAATCCCGATTCCGAGGGGTTTTTTTCAAAGAGGAGACCACGGCTGAGAAGAAAACCGAAGGAGGCTCAACAGCCAGTTTTCTTTTGTAAACTATACAGAGACGCAAATGGGCTCCAATATAACTGTAAGGTATAATTGAGGTGTCGGAAAATATATTAATTTTAAAATATCTTGTTTATTTTCAAATATACTTAATAGATGATGTGATTTGCTCAGTAGATGAATTTCTACATCAGGATCATTAACTCTGTATAAATGTGAATACTGAATTATTATGTAATTATATCAGAGGTAATACATATAATATAGTCCAACAGAGGATTTTACAACCCTTGCCATATTGCGGATTTTTTGTAGTGATGATTTATCTGGCTGGTAATGGCGAATTTTTGGTAACTGACGTTGAGAGTCGTTGATGTAAACGGGGAGGAAATAGGACTGAATATTCCGTAAATTTCATAAAGCCGGAACTATGCGCGGTAATGATAGTCAGGTTTTTTTTGTCCAATAGGATTCAGTATTTATTTTATAAGTGTAAGCAATGTTTTAACTTGGTGAATCATAAATCGCTGTTGACGTTTAATAGTGCAAACAGGTGACGTATGCACATTGTTGCCGCATGAAGGCTGTTTGTGGCGCCACTATCTCTGGGCCAGACCCACACTTGTGGCTGTAGTTGTGGTGATAATTATGTGTACTATGGAATGTAAATGGTTTGACTTATAACTGACAACGATCAATGAACTATGCTATTGCAATAATAATGTGAAGTTCGTGCTTAATCTAAATAGTCCCTTGATAAAGGTTAAGCCCACATGCGAGTCCTTCAAGATTATAAAATGCTGATTATGATATTTTGCTATAGAAAGTAAGCGCAAAGAAAAACAGGTTGTGTAACTGTGCCCCTGAAATTGGTTGCGTACAATGTACCATGCATTAAGACTAAGTCATTTGGATTTTGGTTCCGGCCCTGCATTGCGAGTATGTGTCAGATAGTACTCAAGGCTATTACATAGGGTATGATGTGCCTTTCAAATGAGGACTCTAAATAGTTTTAGAGAGATGTAATGGATCATCGTGTGCAGGATAATTATAATAAATCAATATATTGGCCTGTGGACGACTACTTTACATTACGAACGCAGGAACGCAAAACTGTCTAATAGGTATCGGTTTTATTAGTGACTGGATTATAAGTGTGTTGAGGGACTGACTTGCGTAACACATGTTTTTACCTAGCTCAGAAGTCAGGGTCTCGGGGCCGTCTAGTTGTTGTATCCATCTAGTCCGAAGTCATGTTATCGTATGTTTATTTCTGGTGTTGGTGTGGATATCAGATTCTTTAGTTAATGGATATACGTTTTTAAAATACCTTGGGACGCTACAGTTAGTGTTTACTGTTTATTAAAAAAAAAGTTATATTTAAGAATCACGGGCATTCAAGTTGTATATGGAGCGAGAGGGTTTTTTTTGGGAGCACTGATATTTTTGAATGTCGGCCGTTTTGCCCCAAACCGGAGCACCGTGACATATGACACTGTGTAGGTGGCTGTTATGGACAAGGAGTGGGCGAGCTGTGTCAGCATCGGCATTGGCCAATTGTTTGATTTTCCCTGGCGCCATGCAGCGCTGTGCTTAATTTGCTTGCATGCGCTGCGACATGAGGCATTAAATAACAATAATGATAAATAATAATGATGATCGTTGCAGAACGATTGATGACTGACCCGCGGGTGGCATCACTTTTACGGTAAGTATTGAAAAAAAGGATCAGGCGGAAGCCCTCGGGAGGCAAGCTGTAGCAAACACGGTGACAAGTCGAACTCGGAGGATGCCCTCGGGTGGCAGAATTATGAGGAATGTGTGTCGAGTCTACGGTGACCGAGCACTTCGAGAAACAGAAGTAATTATGAGGAATGTGTGTCGAGTCTACGGTGACCGAGCACTTCGAGAAACAGAAGGAATTATGAGGAATGTGTGTCGAGTCCACGGTGACCGAGCACTTCGAGAAACAGAAGTAATTACGAGGAATGTGTGTCGGGTCTACGGTGACCGAGCACTTCGAGAAACAGAAGTAATTATGAGGAATGTGTGTCGAGTCTACGATGACCGAGCACTTCGAGAAACAGAAGCAATTACGAGGAATGTGTGTCGAGTCTACGGTGAGCAAGCGCTTCGAGAAGTCTACGGTGACACCAGCTCTTCGAGAAACAGAATCAATTACGACGATTGTGTGTTGAATCTGCAGCGGCGACACGAGTACTTACATAAACACAATAGTGATAAACTTATATATAGTCTACGGTGACATGAACTCTTTTCTTCCAGAAAAGATAAATAAGTATCGGGTTTTGATTAGTAGTGTTTTATTGCAGTTATCAATGTCTAAATTGAAAAAAAAAAACAATTCGCTTTAGAGTTATTCTACTATTGTTTAAAGTCTAATTTGTATACACATAATGTACTTGTTTAGTTGTATATTAACGGATCATGTAAATATGCCTAAATGCAGCTGCTTTTGTATGAGGCCATACTACTCTTAAGAATGGCCGAGCTTCTATCGGAATAGGGACATTCCTGAAACAGAATGGCCGTCTGTTAGCGATTTGGCATTTTGGTCTTTATATAATTGTGGGTATATCAAAGAAAAAGGAAAATAATAATTCGATATCAGGCGGGTATTCTGCAAGAAGGGCCATGAATATAGGCCGGATAGGGGTACGAAGCCGGCAAGCCCTTTTCGCGGCTAGGCATGTATAGTGCTTTTCTCAAACATATGCAATGAAATAATAAAACACAATATAATTCAGCTGTTTAGCCTGTGCATGAACACAGACGACATGATAAAAAAAATACTTCCCAATGAAAGGCCTTAAATTTTGATAAATTCCTCTACATTTCTCTCGACTTGTACGACGATATTTCATATCATGTTTGAGAAAAACAACTTTGTACTCAGTTGTATTTATCTAGCAAGTTAAATAATAAGGGAAATAGGGTTACATTCATATCATTACCCAAAGTAAAGTCTATGTGATTAAACACTTTGTCTTCCATTATATGGTATGACACAACATTCGGTAAAACTGATCTGAGTATTTCAGTATCTTTTATCCTCCCCAACGGATCATTTTTAGCAAGAAGTAACGCAACTTTGGTTTTAACTTCACGTAAATTGTAATCAGGAGGCACCATGAAGCCATACCGTCTCAAATTCTCAGCAGGTCCGTAGTCAAACTCGCAAAATCTTTTACTGAGCTGTAGTTGATTGGAATGTTTGAGATTTTTTATTGAAGTATGATCTGGGTAGTGTCCAACGAAAATCTTAGTAAAATCCGGTTCAATTCGTTTAGTATCGAAGCCGGTTATGTAAAAACTCGACCATAAGAAGCACATTTCATAACTAAGGAAATCTTGGCTGCACATAATTCTCATAATGGAAACAAGTAATGAATTTTCTGGGAACGTTTCGTCAACACCTTTCAACATTTCTTCAAGAGTTGGTGCTATTTGCGCGATAGTTCGCATTGGTTCTATCAAATCTACCAGAAATGTTATAGGTGCCATTGCAATAAAAAGCTTGATTTTTTCATTATATTCCGGTCTCTTAGACAACAGCACGAACTGTGTCGTTGTTCCTTGCGAGTGTCCTATAGTCTGTAGTTTTTTTTCGCCTGTGGTTTGCAGAATATAATCAATCATGGCAGGAACATCGTAATAACCGATTTCGTGGAATGTGAAGTCCCAAAATTTACGGTCTTTATCTGGATTTAGTTCACGATGTCGTCGGCTGTACTTGTTTCCTCTCACATTGCCTGCCCATACGTCGTAACCAGCAGTTGCCAGTGATATGGCTAACGATGTCTTTCCTCTGAGAATAAAACAGTCTGCAGTATCTGCTAGTCCATGTAGAAGGAAAACTGGTGTTTTTCTTCTTCCTTTGATATGAAATATTTTTAAGATGTATCCATCTTCAGTGATCACTTCATGCTGTTCAACCTGGTGTCCATATTTTTCGCCCAGCTCCGTAAAGTTAAGTCTTCCGTCTTCTGGTAAAGATTTGCGCAATATGCAGTTTGATGCAATGAACATATGAAGAGTTATGGTGTATTTTAAAACAGCTCTCATATTTATTTTTATATTTACGGCACTAAAACATAGAAAACAATAGAAACCTCAAAGACGATTGAACAGAACACAAAACAATTATGTATGAAACTGGAAATATCTTAGCACGTTAATTATGTAGAAAAATCTGCTACCGACGGAAACCTTGATTTTATTGACCTTTGGGAACGTGGAAAATATGTTTAACTCTTATAGTATGTTCTGGGTTCCATACATCTGTTAAAAAATCGGTAATCTAATGTACGATAAACACAATTTGTTTTTGTGGTTCTGCTGATCATTCATTCAGTCATCAAAATGACATAACTACTAGGTTATGCTAAGGGTATCATGATCTGAGTACACTTAGTGCGATATAGATATAGTGCATAATGTTATTCCATCGTTTTATGTCGGAAAAGTTCGTTTTAACATGTTTTCTCTATCAACTTCGGACAAAAAGTTGAGATGGAAATTTAAAAACGAGCTTGACCGACAAAATACTTTGAAAACACATTATGCACTGTATCTGTATATGGTACATAGCATGCAAGCCTTCACACTAAGGCCTACCGGTACCGTTATTAACAGCAGAATAAATTGCTCGCAAATTTGTTCCTGTTTGAGGCTGTTCACCATGACGCTATAGTTCAGGTTATTGACCAAGGTTAGTGTAAAGGGCAATATCATTATTATGTAATTATAGCATTCTAGTGGATGCATTCTTCCGGAATCAAAATAAGTTCATTCATTTACTGTATACCTCTATCAAAAATGTGACTCTTTCGCGAGTGAGCGATGGGAGCGATGGGGAGATGCTATGTTGCACGACAAGAGTCGCTTAGGATAGTTGATCACTTTTTATTTTTACTTAGTAGTAAGATTATACATATATTTACTGCTAAAAGAATATAAGAGTGACATAATTTTTGATGCCGCTTTAAAAGTAAGTACTTAAATATAAAATAAGGAAGAAAATGAATTTGGATTGGAATTTGAAATTATTTACGTAGTATAATCCACTATTGTGACGTTCCTTTCCACTGTTAGTTAGAAGATTGAATAATATGAAAATAGTATTGTGAAGTATTTAAAAGTCGTGGTCCTTATCTTCTTTTGAGCGGTATACAAAATACTTTAAGACAGCTCTATTTGCCCTGTGGCCCTATCCAAGAAAATAGTTTTTTAGTTAAAGTTTTTGATATATTTTGGGTGTTATACAACCCTAACCTAAGCTAATTAGTAATTATATTGAGTAACACCATACCATCTGTAAGCGTTGTTGGGCAAAAATTCACTAAGTGGGTAATTGTCAGTTCAAAAAACAAAAGTTGTATCTTCGGTGGCCAATACTTAGTTAACAGCGTACCATAGAAGCGAAGAAGTTATGTTTTTAACACGCAAGCCCATAGAAAGGGAGACGTCGTTTATGCTAATATAGTTTTGATCGGAAAACTAGGCCTAAAGGTACGAACTTAGTACGTGTCCACTGAAAAGACGCGAACCTAAACCCACGTATCGGATTTAAAATATTATTTTGAAGATTTAACATTTTTTTTGGGAATTCCGATATTTTTAATATAAGTATTTATATTGTCGCCTGAACCCTAACTTTCTAGGGTTCAGTGCGTTGCTCGTTTTGCTCATGCCATAATAAAATAAAAATGCCAAAGGAACCTTATCAATTTACTCAAGGTAAATAGTTCAATACCTTAATGATACACAACGACCTTCACACGTTTGATCAAATGATGCATCTCATAACACTTAGCGCCAGTAAATTACATAACTACTAATGTTGCCAACTTATGAGTATTATATGCAGTTGGTAACATTTCGAATCACCGTTATATCCTATATAGCTCAAATGACAAAAGTTCGTGACCGCACAACTCAAAACTGCAGATTAAGTTTGTAACCGCAGATTTTATTTATGTTGCTTATCATATAAAAATACTTTTGTCTCAATGTCAAAGCAAAATATTGAATTCCATAGGGATTATGTAAAAAGTACTTTACGAGCGCAGAATTTGACGGTTTAATGACTTCTGTCCGAAATATGTCTGTGTTCCAACGACTTCAAACTTCATTAGTATTCGTTATGCTAAGGCAATTTACGTATCCAAAGTTTGACGTCTTCGGTTTTAGTTATCCACGGGCTATGTTATGCGGTCCGTGTGCGCATCTGTCACAACGTCATGCTCACAAGCAACAAGCAACACGTCTCTATAATTAGTTCGTAGACACGCACACATAAAACCAAAAGCGGCTTCATCTTTCGCAAATCTGTTGTATGAAGACTCTCGTTCTATGCGTCTTGATTCTAAGGATCAAAATGAAAGCCAAACATAAATGTTACTTTATTAGTTTTCGATGACAAATATACATACTTTATTTTCTGGAAAGAGGTTCCGTTTATTTATATTGCTCTAGTTAGTCTTATTTCCATAAATAAAAAAATAAACACTTGGTCTTCTCCTACGGTGGTTATATCATGAAATCTGTTTTAGGTCTCGGCTTCGCCAGCAATCTTACTTTATTTTATTGTACTGTATCCTTGGCTTTCCTACTTTTTGCTTATGCTGCAATATCTTCTTCAACGAAGTCCTCCTACCACTTCCTGGATCCTTTCTCTGTCACCCGTATGGTATAAGGCCGCCTAGTTTAATTGTGACTTCGATTTTCATCAGGTATATTTCTCTAATAAAGAAAAAATGAGTGGAAACAGTGTCTTTGGCATGTCGTTGCCCCAAACAAAGTCTATGTGATTCCATTTCTTGGACTCCATCAAATGGTACTGGACAATGTTTGGGAGAAGATATCGCAAGTATTCTACGTCGAGAACTCGGGATAAAAGGTCATTACTACCCACGAGGAGTGCTGTTTTCATTGTGACTTGTCTCAGGTTATAATCTGGCGGCACGGTGAAACCGTAGTGTTTCACGTTGCCTTCAGCTCCGTAGTCGAATAGTGCGAAGCGTTTGCTTAGAGCTACCTGGTCGAAGTGTAATAAAGTTTTTCTTGAACCTGATGTGGGGTAGTGTCCAATAATAGTCGGAAGAAATTCGGGCTCAAGACGTTTGGGATCGGAACCAGAACCGAATAAAAAGCCGTGAACACATAAATCGTAACTTATTGGCCCCTGGTTACAAATTATTTCTGCAAAATTCCTTTCTAATCCTTTACTGCGGACCAATTCTTCTTGTTTCAAAGCAAGAAACAAATTATTTACATAAGGACCAAATTCAGCGATGACAGACACAGGTGGAATTAAATTACTAAGGAAGGCTACAGGAGCTAGTGCTATGAAGAGTTTGAATTTTTCGTTGTATTCAGGTCTTTGGGATCCTAATACGAAATGATTTGTCGTTCCTTCCGAGTGTCCGATACTTTGTAAACTTTGTTCTCCTGTAGCATTTAAAACATAGTCTGTTAAAGAGGCAAGGTCGTAATATCCATGTTCATGGAAGGTGTAATTCCAGAATGAAGGGTCTGTGTCTGGGTTGAGTTTGTTATGTCGTCGGGAGTATCTGTTCCCTCTGGCATTGCCTGCCCATACATCATAGCCTCTGTTGGCTAATGCTATAGCCAAAGACTTATTGCCTCTTATAATAAACGCATCTGCGGAATCAAGTACTCCATGTAGAAGTAGAACAGGCGGTTTTCTTTTCCCTGGTATATGGAACAATCCTAGTATGTATCCATCTTCTGTCACTACACTGTGCTCTTCAGCTTTGTGGCCGTATTTTTCACTTAATCCCATAAAATTCAAACGTCCATCTTCCGGTAATGGTCTTGGTATAAAAAGAGAATTTGTAACTGCACTATTCACTGTGATAACTAAGAATATGACTGTTAATATCATAGTATCGATATGTTTTTATTATTTTCTTTAGGTTATTTGATATAAAGTTACTACCTTCATCAGATGTGTTATTGGTCATAATGATACTGGTTTTACTTCCTCATGCTCATATATATACGTTTAATGTGTTATTATTATCACAATTCCGGCTTGGGACCTTGATGCACATATAAAAACCGGCCAGTGCGAGTTGGACTCACGCACCAAGGGTTCCATACAGTTAAGTTTGCATCTGGTATGTATGGCACTGCATACATAAGGTGCAAAGTTAACGCAACCAATCATGTTTGTTGTAAGGGAGGCACTTATTATTATTTTAATTTAATTCACTTTTTAGTATTCGTTGTTATAACGGCAACAGAAGTACATCATCCGTGAAAATTTCAACTGTCTATCACGGTTCATGAGATACAGCCTGGTGATAGACGGACAGACAGACAGACGGGCGGAAAGCGGAGTTTTAGTCATAGGGTCCCGTTTTTTAACCTTTGGGTACGGAACCTTAAAAAGCTTTCCACTTGGAGTCGATATTTACATGATATAAAAGCCAAAGTAGAGGCGAACTTAGATAAAAAGAAACAATAAAATATTTAATGAGGCCTTGCTTCAAACCAAATTCCTAGGTAAACGGGCGTACCCTAAAAATGTATATGATTAGTGTTTTATAAATTCAACAATAGGAAGTAAAGACGTCTCAACCCCCAATGAAATAACAAATGTGTCAAAAAAATTAAATAATGACTTTTGTTTAACTGATTAGGTACCAAACTACTTACTTTTAAATAATAATGATAGTTATTTACACGATGTTATCTGTAATTTTATCCGGGAGGTTGTAAAGTCGTCTGTGGTGTATAAAGTCTAACCTATTCAACTATTGATACAATGATCAAAGCACAAAGAAAAATTGAAAATGTGGTTTAACTACCAACTTTAAAAAATAATGACTAATGAGACATTACATGTTTACATACCAAGTTTGGCTTTGCAAGTCACACACATCCGCGCACGTTATATGTTATAGCAGAGTGTTGCATGCAATATAGCATCTTCAGGTAAGATGAACTAGGAGAGGAAGAGCTGAAGGACATTCACCTTAAAGATGTTCTTTCTTCCTGCAGGAGAATAGGAAGATTTGAGGAAGAAGAATTTGAGGGAGCGCCGCTGGAACAGTAACCGTTAGCTCCAATTGGGAACTGGGCAGAATGAACGCAGTCAGGCGATCGACAGCCCGTCTGGCTAGGCGTCCCTACAGCAAATCATCATCATCATTACCAGATGCGACAAGGAGGACTATACATGTTTCATAAATTAGTCTAACCTATGTTTATGGTTCGACATAGACAGATCTTCTTTGTCGGTTTCACTCCTGGCAGAGCGGTCACGGCCATCGTTTCAGATGTTGGTGGTAAGCTTCACAACACGCCGCCATTCTTCCCTGATAGCCGCCTTGCTCGTGCATTCGTCTAGGTACGATGAGTCATTTAATGCAGCTTTTATTTGATCTGTCCATCTCATAGGCGATCTTGCTCGTCGCCTGGTACCCTCAACCTTTCCCTGGACCAGAAATGGCTCGATAGCCAGTTAAATAAAACATCATAAAACCACCAAACACCGATAAAACACCATAAAACCACTACGAATAATCATCAACATAGATATTCACTGCCGGACAAAGACGTCCCCCAAAGATATACACATACATTGGTCATGTCATTAATGGATAGATTCACGCTGTTGCTGTAGATATAAATATTGTGTTTACTGGTCAGTAAATATAAATATTGTGTAACATATCATCTACAGTAACAGCGTGATTCACTATGCTCTTCGATTTATAGCTACCAAGAGATCAACTTGTCATTTTCCCCAATTGGCTCTACTGGTTAGTTTGCACTAACGATAGAGCAAAATGAACTGTTTTCTCCAATTTGCTATACTAGTTTTAACGATTGAGAAAATTAAAGAAATTATATTAAATTTTATTTGTTTTTTGAGGAGACAAGGCTACAGGAGCTAGTGCTATGAAAAGTTTGAATTTTTCGTTGTATTCAGGTCTTTGAGATCCTAATACGAAATTATTTGTGGTTCCTTCCGAGTGTCCGATACTTTGTAATGTTTGCTCTCCGGTAACATTTAATATTTATAGTCTACTAGCGGCCGCCCACGACTTCGTCCGCGTACATTTTTGATGATGACAAAGATATTAAAATAGGTAAGTAAGTGAAATTTATTCTGACTTAAAATGGTCTAGACATATTACATTTCAAACAGTGGCAGACACTGATACGCAGTTGTTAAAGAATTTTAGAAGATTTTCTCTGTAAAAAAAAAAATTGTACTACTAACGCCATCTATCGACAAATAGCTTTACTACTGTTTTTAAGCCTTGAATTTTTATTTTTTGTTTTGTTTTTATTTAGCAGGTGTAAATCAAATGATAACATAAGATATTATGCTTTGTCATTTATCAAATGAACACCAAATAACGTGAAAACAGGTAAGTAAGAATTAAGAAAATTACTTGAAAAACCATTCAATCCGTACACTAACGCCACCTGTTGACAAACAAAATGACTACCCTACTACTAAAACCTTCAACCTTTTTTAACCCCCGTAGGGATAGAATTTTCTTAAACGCTGAAATTACTTTTTTGTATAAATAATTTTGTATATATAAGTTATTCTTTCTACAAAGTTTCAAGTTTCTAGCTAAAATTATAAAGTTTTCCCCATACAAACTTTGCACCCCTTTTTAACCCCCTTAGAGGTGAAATTTTCCAAAGTACTGAAATTATTTTATTTGTATTCTAATAAGTAATCTTTTTACAAAGTTTTAGGTCTCTAGCTCAAAAAAGAAGTTCCCCCATACAAACTTTGTACCCCTATTTCCCCCCTTAGCGACAGATTTTTTAAAACGCTAAAATTACTTTTTTTGTATTTGATAAAGTAAGCTTTCTACAAAGTTTCAAGTGTCTAGTTAAAAAAATAAAGTTTCTCCCATATAAATATTGCACCCCTATTTAACCCCCTTAGGGGTGGAATTTTCTAAAACGCTGAAAGCACTTTTTGTGTTTTTTAATAAGTAATCTTTGTACAAAGTTTCAAGTATCTAGCTCATAAGAAAAAGTTTCCCCCATACAAACTTTGCACCCCTATTTAACCCTTTTAAGGGAGGTATTTCCAAAAATCCCTAGCTCACGTTATAAAAGTAACCTACTGTGCAAAAATCAACTCTCTAACATTAGTAGTTTCGGCTGAGACTTCTTCTTCACCACCTTCAAGGCTGAATTTTCAAAAACGCTGAAATTACTTTTCTTGTATTCTAATTATATACCTTTACACAAAGTTTAAAGTCCCGCGCTCAGAAAAAGGTTTGATCTCCATACAAACTTTCAACCCCTTTTTAACACTATTAGGAGACGAATTATTAAAAACGCTGAAATTACTTTTCTTGTATTCTAATAGTATGCTTTTACACAAAAGTTCAAGTTCCGCGCTCAAAAAAATATTTGATCTCAATACAAACTTTCAACCCCTTTTTTACCACCTTATTGCATGAATTTTCAAAAATGCTGAAATAACTTTTCATCCATTTTATTTTAATACTTTTTTACGAAGTTTCAAGTTCCTAGCTTAAAATTAAATTTGAACCCCAAGACAAATTTTCATCCCCCTTTTATTCCCCTTAGAGGTTTAATTTTTAATAACGTTCAATTATTGTTATTTTGTTATTCTTTTATATGCCTTTCTGGGAAATTTCAAAGAATTTGTAATGGATTCAAATTTTCAACCCCTTTTTAACCATCTTAGGGGATGAATTTTTGAAAACGCTGAAATTAATTTTCTTGTATTCTAATAATATGCCTTTATACAAAAATTCAAGTCCCGCGCTCAAAAAATACTTAAATTCCATACAAACTTTTAACCCCTTTTTTACCACCTTAGGGGGTGAATTTTGAAAGACGCTGTAATTAGTTTTCTTCCATTTTATTTTAATATCTTTTTACAAAGTTTCAAGTTCCTAGATTAAAAAAAAACTTGTACCCCATACAAACTTTGCACCCCTATTTAAACCTCTTAGGGGAGGTATTTCCAAAAATCCCTTCTTATCTCTACCCCACGTTATAAAAGTAACCTACTGTGCTAAAATCAACTCTGTAACATTGGTAGTTTCGGCTGTGCGTTGATGAGTAAGTCAGGACTTCTTCTTTTATATATATAGATAGATAAAAGCGGCAAGATCGTAAAATCCGTGTTCATGGAAGGTGTAATTCCAGATTGAAGGATCTGTGTCTGGGTTGAGTTTGGTATGTCGGCGGGAGCACAAATCAGATAGGTACAGAAATCAATCTACATACAAGCGCGCTCGAGCAAATGCACACATAGACATTGCTCACGGACACGTCAAGCGGATAGTACTCGCGCTCGCACTGGTCTGAACTGGTCCGAGATATCGTGTCCGTGAGCAATGTCTATGTGTGCATTTGCTTGAATGTAGATTGATTTCTGTACCTATCTGTTTTGTGGCGGGAGTATCTGTTCGTGGGGTCTGTTGGCTAATGCTATAGCCAGACTTATTGCCTCTGATAACAAATGTATCTGCTGAATCATGTTACACCATGAAGGAGTAGAATGGGCGGTTTCCTTTTCCCTGGTATATAGAACAATCCTAGATGTCCATCTTCTGTCATTAATTACACTGCTGAAGAGCACTCTTCAGCTCTGTGGCCGTATTTTTACTTAATCCGGTAAAGTTCAAACGTCCATCTTCCAGTAAAGGTCTTGGTATAAAAAGAGAGTTCGTTTTCATAATATCCATATATTTGTTTGTTTTATTTCCTTTAGGTTATTTGGTACAAAGTTACTGTCTACATTTTATGTGTTAGCTCATAATGAAACTTGTTTTATGTCCCCATTCTTATATATATATATGCCTGCTCTCATCACCAATTCCGGCTTGTGACCATCATGAAAAGCTCATTGGAGTTGTTTTTATACAATGTATGATCCATATAGAAACAGTTGTATTTGAAAATTCTCATTCGAAGCGGTTCGAGAAGAGGTAGGTGGTGCCTCGCTTCTTTTTTGTTCGTCTTGGCGAGGGCACTACCGTGCCCCCAGATAACAATAAGATCTCATCTAATGACATGTTTTCTATTAAAATGCTTGATATGCTAAATATGGTACATTTTTGTTCGGAAAAATACGTTCATATTAAATAGCGGAATACAAAAGAAAAACTATTTGCCGGTATGCACATGCACGTCTTAAACACACGGTGTTAGTGTAGAATGTACAACTTAGATGAAAGACAATAAAAATATTTAATGAGCTCTTGCTTCCTGCTAAATTTCTAGGTCGATGGGCTCGTAATGAATTTGATAAGTGTTTTTGTAAATTCAATAGGTAATAAATATACGAGTAAAAACACGTGCCAATCAGCATTTAAATTGACGAGTGTCTGGTGAAAAAGTTCAAGTGGCTTCCGCACAGTGTGTCCGCAAGTTCACGGAGCAAAAAGGTAACGCACATCGGCTGTGGGTAATATTATACGAACCATTTTACCACTTTTCACCTCCAAGGAGGAACGAAAATCATGGCTTCTAAATAGTATTTAACTTCTTCTTTCTGTATTTTACATAGTATAAAATTTTGCCAGCAAAGCCAATTCCAGCTGATTCTGTGACGTCACAAATGCGCGCATTAGTTGAAATTTGAGGCACAAGCTAGACGTGCTACCACCTGTGTTTTATTTTTTGATTGTATAAGCCTGTGTTTTGGTGGCGTGTCTGGGCAAGGTCGTAAAATTGGCCTTATGCCACATAAAAGTAACATAAAAGTGTATGTAACAGAGTTACATATAAGTATCAGAAAAGTTATGAAAAGGCAAATCTACAATGAAACGAAATTGTTCATTTCGAAATTGTTTATTTTTTATATTATTAAGTTTAACTCTTGTTGTTTAATGTCAATTTATAATACAATAGTGAACTGGCCTTTAAACCACTTTTATATGTAACGTTACATAGAAAACTGATTCATATCGTTACATACGTTACATAAAAGTCACATAAAAGCGCTCTATTTCGACATAAAAATCCCAATTACATGACACTGCAACGAAGGAAAAACCACGCACACAGCCTCTTAGCACTAATCTAACATTAATCTTACTATGTAATTTCACCTTTGAACAATATAATGCACAGTTACCTTTAAAATCACCAAACAATGTGTTTTTGAAAAGTCCGCAAACACGACCGTTCCCTTTGAATAGGCGGCACACGACTTAATATGGCCGGCAAAATAGCGGCGGTGCATAGACTAACTAAAAAATATTGTTGTAATTAAATAAATTTGGATTCTTCTATATAATTGCCAAGTTTCAATTATAATTATGGTTACATAAAAAGTGTTACATAATAGCGTGCAATACGATTACATTATGTTTTTTAATGAAATAAGCATTATTTTAACTTGCAATTTCGTTGTTAAGGTAGTCAAACTCTTCCATGATTAAGTGACATACGGAAAGCTTATTGAAATGCCCGATGAATAATACAAAACACAAAAAAAAACATTGTAAATAGGCAGGAGATAATTTTGCACACTTTTTTTGTATTGGGGACGTTGTGATCACACATTATTAAAATACAAAAAAAATATTGACAGGCGATTTAACGTATTCCTCTATATTGAAAGAAATAAAACAGATGTTGCTTTTCCCAAAAGAAACATGGGAAATAAATAGTTTGAAATAGATTTTTTTTGAACTAACAGCACATTTTGTTACTGGCGAAATATTCCTTTTTTGGCGGCTTTACCCGTCTAATAAATAAATAAATATGTAAAACATGCATTATGCAATGTAACAACAGCAACTTCATAAAATACTGCGTTTATAATGTACCTACATAGTTGTCATACATTTACGAGTACGTTTACGTTTACGTATAACTAATTTCATAGTTACTTTTGCTGAAAATTAGAAAAAACAATTGAGAATATACTTTTGATAATTTAGCGTTTCTGAACTGGAATAGCTAAAATTACTATTCCATGTTACTGTTAATGTCAGTTTCATAGCTCTCTAGCGCCCTACCGTGCTATAATAGTCCGATGCCAGCCTTTAGCTTAACCCTCGACAAAAGTTATTAACACTAGAACAGTCGCTTATGGGTCTATTGGACCCGGTGACCTTCATAACAGTCAATAACATTTTAGTTAGGAACCGCGCGACGTTGCCGTTCTTAGTACCTTCCCGCAAAAGTGTGGCGCTTCGGTTCATCGCCGCGGGAGTCAGTCTGCGCGCCGCGCTCGCGAGCGACGGACGTCTAACGTGCGTATGGGTTCACTGGACCCTGTAGCGACCATTTGCGTGCGTAATATTTATACGTCTGGGTCTACTGGACCTGTGAGCGACTAATTAAAAAAAACAAAAGATAGGTCAGTGTATTCCACATTTTTGGTTTTCAACCGAAATGCACGTTGCTGTCTTATGTACCTAAACCAAGAAAAGTTCTTTTATAAGCGTTTTCTATGCAACATGATGACATCGATACACTGACTGGCGAAAAAACGAAGCCTGCGATGATATCTGACTACAATGCATTTAAATGTGGAGTAGACATAGTTGATCAAATGACCGCCGGATATTCTGTGTCCAGGCAAACTAAACGATGGCCATTGTGCATTTTTTTTTATCAAACCACATCTTTGTGTAAGACAGTTTTTGACAAATCTTCCAGTTGGAATAAAAAATCTTATTTGGAATATAGTGCCTAAGCCCAAAGTTCCGGCTTCGCCACAGGCAACACATTGCGGAAGAAAAATTCGTTGTGGTCTTTGCTTCTGGAAAAAAATCGAAAAACGAAAATATACTGCTGCAAATGGTTTTTAGCAATTTGTGGTGAGCACACAAAACTAATTTGTACCAATTGTTTTCAAATTACTGTGTAACAATATAGGTTTAGTTCAAAGTGTAAAAACTCATTATTTTTTAGGAAACATTGTGATCTCTTTTTGTGATTTTTAATAAAGCAATAATAGTAGTTTAACAAAATATAAAAAGTAAAACAAAATACAAGGTTATTATAGCCTATAATGTATAAGTTACGAAAAAAAAATCTAAAACGTAGGTATCTTTTGAAATTATTATAATATTATGATAATTTGCCATAAATAAAGCGTTGATTATTTTATCATGATTGTTTTATAGTTTATATTAGGAAATATATACGTATTTCATATATATTTGAATATTTTTCGATTAAGGGTCACAAAACGGACTGGGTCCAGTGGACCCCGTAGCGACTAAAAGTGTTCGAAACTAGGGCGCGACTGTTCTAGTGTTAATTATTAACATAACCCATTTCTCAAAATCCCGAGTCACATCCATGTTCAGCATAACGTTTGAGGTCGTTCACCCCAAGTTGCATCCCAGAGATCCGATCACTGCTGATGATGACTTATTGACAGTCAACGGTTAGCTCGACTAGCACAACTGTGACAGGCGACTCTTTCTCGCACGAGAAATATTACCTATCTCTTTCTTCGCTGCACTGTGAGAGAGTGACGGGCGATGCTATGTCGCGCGACTAGAGCTGAGAGGCGTAGTTGTGCTAGATTACCAGTTCTACAATAACGGAAACGCAGTCAACCTTGCGGAACTAGTTTTGTCTTACGCACGATAATATATGATAAATTAGTGATAAGCGAACTTGGTGCCAAGGTGACGTTTGACGACGAGAAGAATAAGGATAAATAAATAAATAAATATTAAGGGACAATCATACACAAATCGACCTAGTCCCAAACTAAGCAAAGCTTGTACTATGGGTACTAGACGACGATATACATAATATATAAATACATATATAGATAACATCCATGACCCAAGAACAAATATTTTGCACAAATATTTGCCCCGGCCGGGATTCGAACCCGGGACCGCCGACTCAGTAGGCAGGTGTCTACCAACCGAGCCAAACGCGTCGTCAAATATAATAAGAACTATAAATATAGATAAGAACGTTGACGGCGCTTAGAGAAAAAAAAAATTGAACTGTTTATTTCCATAAACGGACATTAAATTGCAGCTTATAGACTCTAATCTTAATTTTTTAAGATTATTTTGAACCTAAGTTGAGGAAAAAAGAATATGTTGACAAAGCAATATTCTAAGTATAAACCTTGGTATAAACTTACTAATTAGGTTTAGCATGTAAGGGGATTAGCAGGGAAGCAGGTTGGTATTCTTCAAACAACGGTCAAATTATCTATCTCTGTCTGTATTTTTTTAATTAAAACCAGACAACCTTACACAAATCAATCTAGTCCCACAGTAAGCTTTAGTAGGCTTGTGTTATGGACACTAGACGACGATAAACATACTTATATAGATAGATACATACCTACTTAAATACAAATGACATCCATGACCCAGGCACAAATATTCGAGTTCATCACACAAATATTTGCCCTTGCCGGGATTCGAACCCAGGACCGTCGGCTCAGCAGGCAGTTGCTTAACCACTGCGCCAACCGCGTCGTCAATGATTATAAACATTATCGTCACAAACAAAATGATCAAAAAGAACTACAAATCATGCACACACACGCACAACGATCACCAGCAGAAAGAGGGCCTGGCGCTCTGGCGCAGCCATTTTATTAGGGTTCCGTACCCAAAGCGTAACAACGGGACCCTATTACTATGTCTCCGCTGTCACCAGGCTGATCTCATGAACCGTGATAGCTAGACAGTTCAAATTGTCACAGATGATGTATTTCTGTTGTTGCTATAGCAACAAATACTATCCATGATATTTAATTCGACGGGAATTTTTTCATGAACCGTAATAGGTAGACAGATGAAATTTTCACAGAATGTATATTTTTGTTACCGCTATAACAAAAATAATATTTTTTTTACTTAAAATTAAAGGAACCCATACATAGAACGTGTTTTTGTTCGATGTTGGTACGGAACCCTTCGTGCGCGAGTCCGACTCGCACTGGGCCGGTTTCTAATTCTCTATCCGGGGCACTACATCGCCCGTGGTAGAATCTCAACTTCTTCATTGCCATACAGATGGCGCCACAGCAGTCTCTTCACCGGTGTCGTAATGCCGATGATACTTGAACCCGCCGCCAGATGACGCGATGGTCGCTAACAAGTATCAGGCGAAGACGGACGATCGACAAAGGTTACGTAGTAAGACTAGTAAGGATAAACATTTTTGCCTAAAAAGCATTTTTGAGACACGCTCTTATTGACTGCATTTTCTTACAAAAACGTTATAAATCAATGTAAACCCAACACGATGGATTTATCTATTAAGGAGTTCCTACGTCCACCCTCCATCTCCATCCTCCAGCTCCAAGATCCCAAATTATTGTATGTATGGTCACGTAAACATATACATGTAAAGTCATTGTGATACGACAATTAGAATTAGAAGTAGATAAACATTGACTTCCAAGATTTAATTACATTGTTCGTTACTAAGTTACAAGTCAAGCTAATAGTGTGTTAATAAAGTTACAAGTCAAATTAATAAATAACGCAAATATTATTAGCAAGGATAAGTACAAAGGCCTTTGAAGTGGGGGTGGGGACCGCGTACTAAATGATACAACGTAAGACCCCCACAAGGTAGACCGTTGATTCAAGATCAACGTCAATGAGGTCAACGCACCGGCGATTCTTGGTGGGGCGGGCTATTGCGCTTAACGATATCTTCAATAAGTAAGTATTTACTCGTATTTAACGGCTATGTTTCCAATTGCCCTGC
This sequence comes from Apotomis turbidana, assembly GCA_905147355.2. NCBI lineage: Eukaryota > Metazoa > Arthropoda > Insecta > Lepidoptera > Tortricidae > Apotomis > Apotomis turbidana. The sequence continues at coordinate 19,280,023 of LR990289.1, read as the reverse complement.
TAGAGTTCTGAATCGCTTTCACCTTTCTGACATCCTTGAAACATGGCCATCCCAATGAAATGAGATAAACATTATGCCACCCACCCGAATAATAATTTACCCAGAGACAGTTAAGGAATCGGTCTAAAAAGAAGACATGACTATATAGGGTCAACGTTTCTGTTCAAAGTTCTTCTCTAACCATAGGCCGGCCTTATAAGTAAACTCAGAGTTACTCAGCGAGCTATAGAAAGGGCTTGGGATGTCTCTACAAGATCGAATAAGAAACGAGAAAATTCCTAGACAAACCAAGGTCATCGACATAGCAAACCGGGTAAGCAAGCTGGAGTGGCAATGGGCGAGGCACCGAAGAACCGATGGCCGTTGGGGCAGAAGGTTCTCAAGTGGAGATCACGTACCGGCAAGGCGCAGTGTAGGATGGCCACCCGCAAGGTGGTCATAGCAAACCGGATAAGCAAGCTGAAGTGGCAATGGGCGAGGCACCGAAGAACCGATGGCCGTTGGGGCAGAAGGTTCTCAAGTGGAGATCACGTACCGGCAAGGCGCAGTGTAGGATGGCCACCCGCAAGGTGGTCATCCTGGTTAGAGTTGCGGGAACTCGCTAGAGGCGGGTCGCTTCCATCCGGCCCATGGAAGTCTATTGAGGAGGCATGTGTCCAGCAGTGGACGTTCTATGACTGGTGATGATGAATGGAGATCCTTGTGGCCAGCAACTCGTGCGGCCGGTAAACTTATTTTCCAAGCGTAATAAATATTAATAAATGAGTATGAGTATTAACGGCAGCGCCTTTGATACGGCTACTAAGCAATTTCCGATCGTCAACAATCAATCGTTTGAACAGTTCGCTTTGATCTATGTCCTACTAGGACAGGACCCTAATATTAATCCTTTGAATCGGATCCGAGCTGGTGGTAGAAACTGTTCACTTCATATTTATTACCTAATGTTTAAATATATATTTTTATTTATTCGCATTAGCATTGCAATTCAGCGAGGAATGCTGCCAGTGTCTTCGGGACCATGCCCCGGGGATTTTTTAGTTAGTATAAGTCTTTTTTTGTGGTGTACATATGTTATAAAAGTTAATTTACTAGCAGTTGTTGTTTTATAATTATCTGCTTTTAATATGGACATGCCACATTTTTGTTTTTATGAATATTGACACAAAGGTAATTTATGTAAGAAAAATTTAATGTGTGTAAATGTAATGCAATTGAGCATACAAAAAATCATATATGACGCAGAGCGCGCTCTAGTAGTGTAGAATTATGAAATCAAAGATTTGGTTTGATTGACGTAACGATGTGATAGCTCAGTTGCTCAGTCAGAAATGTAGGGTTACAAGTTATATGTCCTGCGTACACTGCAGTGGATCACATTACATTTTTCTTTCATAATTTACCTTGTCAATAATTATATTATTTGTCTTACCTTTTTATAAGTACATGAACTTTAGAGTGACTCTAAATTGATGATAGTGCTTGATATGCATATTTATGCATGTCCTCGCTTGAAACAAATTACATCAGAGGTCGTCATCGTCACTCAATGTAGCTTCTCATCAATTCGATACGTAGCGGAAATAATTGTCAGTGATCTAGACTGCGTCAGTACAATTATGTTGATCACTAGATTTCCATGCTACACGGCGTTTAGGTTAGAGTAGGTACATTACAAACCTAGGGCGGAAAATTAGTAAATATCCCAGATCGCAGTAGTTTGTGGCATACATATGCAGTCTTGGGCTATGCTAATTACCGCTCGTGGTTTGTATACAATTTTACGTCTTGCTTTGCCTAGGAAGTAAAATTTTCTCCCCGCGTAGAGGGCGGAAAATCCCACTTACGCCTAGAGTGACGTAAATGAATTTTCTCTGCTCTTATGGCTGAAAAACAACTTTACAAGTATTTTTTTACGTTTTCTTCCTCATATCTCTGACATTTTGGTAGATTTCGAAAAACTTACTGAGCAATTAAGTCTATCTAATTATCGATCTTCTATCTATCGAAACGGCTGAGAAATGCGACCTCAAGGCGAGAACGTCCTGAAATGTGGACCGTTTTGTTTTGTCCAAACTGAAACGGTGACGCTTCTACGTCAAACGGTCACAAATAATAACGAAAAACATTGACAACATACTTTTCGCCTGGATTTACATTTTTAGATTGCTGTGGTGATTCCTCTCTCTCCCCAGGTTAATCAAACATTTTGGTGGGGATTATTTTTATTTCGAAAACAAACATATAACCATATAACTTAAGCCATACGAGCAAAGTCATGGAAATATCCTAGTCTGAGTCTCAAATGTAAATTTCCAACACAGAAAAAAAATTGATCACATCCGTCACAAACGTGAGCTAAAATCATTTTAGCATTAAAAGCTAACTTGCAAATAACTAAAATGACTCAACTTAGCCGAATTATAATATCTTGCTACAGTATCAGCAATAGTTATCAGCGAATACCAAATATGCAAAGGTTATGTTTTGTTTACATTAACGAATCCGATAGTATTCATTACTTTTATATATCTCGAACTGAGCACTGTAAAACATTCAAAATGAAGTATTTTGGATTATTTCTCTTTTTAATAATATTAATAGTTATTGTGGATAGCAATCATATATTTTTCGGCACAAGTGTGGGTAGGCCAATGGTGTATCATAAAAATGCGGAATATGGTTCGAAAGTGTTTCGGAAGAGGGTGGAAAATTTGTATTTCTCGTTGCCATCTTCGCCTAACTCTATACAACGCACAATTCAGGTAAGCCAGTCAGGGGATAAATAGGAATTATGACTTTTGTGAGGATGTCAATCGAGGATCTTACCTATGGCTGGCCTTACATAATCTGAATCCGAATCTGAATTTATAATCTGAATTCCGGTGCCTTGCCTCACACATGTCTTAAAAGTTCCGATGGATCAGTTGTCTGTCTTATAAATTCTGATTGATTAGTCTGCAATAGCAACTGATATTCATAATCTGAATCCAGTAGGTGTGTGCTCGTTTGTACTAATTGTATAGAAAGAGGCGCGTCCACGATGCGTAATCTGAATTTTCATGTTCTGAATTCAAAACGCACGTCAGTATCATTCTGACAGATCAATCTAAAAAATTCATAATCTGAAAAAAAAAAAAAACAATGTGTGTGGGGAATAGTTAAATTGTATGCAATCACGTGCGTTCTGAATTAATAATATGAATTCAGATTATTCATTCAGATTCGGATTCAGACTACGTAGGCTCACGCTTGCACTCTGACAGATCTAACGCCTCGTGTGCAATAGGCAGGTCCTGGCTGCGGCAGTCAGTAGCACATATGACGAGGAGTCCACAAACATGGCAGCCACAAACTCCCATATATTCTGGGTGCCGTAGCCAGGCTACTAGTGCACGGATGGGGCTAAGTTTACCGGTATTTCCCATGAAGAGAAATGTCTCTTCATGGGAAATCTCAACAAAGGTGTTGAGAAGAAATTTGAAGGAGTTTTGTATCCAGTATCTCTTCACTTTAGGCACAAACCCTTGACAATACCTGATCGCTTCCAGGATCAGGAATGCAGCCTTTACTCTGTATTACCATAATCTGCTGGAATGTAGAGCAATTTATGCAATAATACAAGTTGCTATCACACTATTTTAGGCGTCTAAGTTAGTCAGATTACAATTTTTTTTATAATTTTTTTCAAGCTAACTTAACTACTTATTTTACTATTTTTTTTTTACGTTATGTCCAAAAAAATAAGAAACTAAATTATACAAGAAACCTATTATTACTTCCTAGTATTAGATTGTGGATTGGGGTTTCTTTGACCCACGGGGAGCATTGATTCTCGATTTTTACACTTGAATACAGTGCGATCAAAAAGAGTAGAAATTATAGAGTGGCAATACTGTAATGTCGTCCCCGTTTTCTTATATTGATTAGAAAGGGAGGACACAACAGTATTGCCACTTTTTAATTTCTACTCTTTTTGGTCGGACTGTACATGTTAGCCGCCCTAAGTAATATATTATAACAAAAAAAAATAAAAAACTAGTTGTTAAATTCAACAACTCGGACATAGTCTTGGTAACTTAGTGAAAAAGCGCCCGTGTTGGTCCGGAAAGCCGTGGGAGACGCAGGTTGAAATCCCGTTTGAGTTGTAAAATTTTCATTTTTTTTTTGCATCAATATAAACATTTGAATACCTTTGTTTAAAACAAGTTAGTAACTATGGACTGAGAGATAAACTGTATGGACGCGATCAAAGACTTCTTTCAGACTGACTATTAATAATCATGCGTGAAAGGCAGTCAACGCACTTGTGACTCCTCTGGTGTTGCAGATGTCTATGGGCGACGGTAATCGCTTTCCATCAGGCGATCCGTTTGCTCGTTTGCCCATTATGTATACGTAGAATAAATATTCCTAGAACGAGAGTCTTCATACATAATTTGCGGAAGATGAAGCTGCTTTTGTTTTCATGTGTGCGTGTAGTGCGCGTCTACGAACCTGGCTGAAGATGGCCGTAGGTACTAAACAGTACGAGATAAACCCATCGTGTTTGATTTCATTTGATTAGTCTTGAATGTTGATTAGTAATATGCCGTTTCCGACAATTTCCGGAAAGCTCCCTAATTTTGTATAAATGTTCTCGAGAACGTTCTCTCTCCATAAAACTGGAAAACGTTCTGTCGAGAACGGCACACCTCTAGTCTAGCCTTTGTGTAAGAAAGTACAATCGACAATACAAGCGTATTGCAAAACACCTTATATTACCAAAAAAAATATATTGATAAGCAAATTATTTTTTCCAGGGCGTGATGGCCTACGATATGACGCATTCGTCTGCGTCTGCCAACGTGACGCAAGGAGGCTTGGGGTTTAACTTCATCAACATCAGGATGAAGAGCGAGAGGGGGGAGAAACTTCACTACGATGTCTACATCTATGCTTGATGACCAATAAACATATGAATATTTAGTTTATTACTTACACCAGAAACATCTATTGGGACGTTCTCATTAAAACAAAAGTTGGAAAATGGAATAAATGTAGGTAATTAACATGCGAGAAATGTCTACAAGCTGCAAAATGATTTCGAAAATAATTAAACAAATACAACATCACGATTTATTTCATTAACAACTTATAAAGTAATTACTGTTATTAACGAAATGAATAGTAGGCAGTTACTGTGAAGTGAAATTCGAATGTGTATACATTTTTATATAAATACAAAAAAGGATTAATAATTATAGCACTACAATAAAGTTCCAATGTCTGCTGTCCGCTTTGTAGCTTAATTTTATGTATAATTTTTCAGAAGATCTAAAATCAAGGGAAGCAGTTGTTCATTAATGTCATTCGCCCAAGCGAAGTCAACGTGAGTCCACAGAGGATCCTTCATTATGGTGTAAAGCACTACATTTGGCAGTATCCCTTTTAGTTTCTCAACATCCTTTATCTTCGAAAATGGATCATTTCTCCCCACAAACAGTGCTATTCTTGCAGTAACATTCTTCAAATCATAATCAGGAGGGTTAAATGACTTATACACTTCAAGATTTTTCGAAGGTCCATAGTCAAAGAGGGCGAATCTTTTAGTATAAAATATCTGGTCGTAGTGCAGTAAAGACTTCCTCGAAAGACCGGCTGGAAAGTGAGCCAGAGCAATGGGTGCAAAACCTGCTTCTAAATTTTGAGGGTCAAATCCGAAAAGAGGGAATATTATACCAAAGCGGCAAAAATTTCCTCCAACGAAACCTAAAGAACAGATAGTCATTTGTAGTTGTCTAGCAGCCGTACCATTAGCAGCTATCTCTTCTACATTTATACTTATCAAAATATGGTTGATAACTGGTCCTGTTATGGCGATTGCAGAAATAGGTGGAGATAAATTAGCTAGAAATGCGACCGGACCTAGGGCTGCCAATACATTAATCTTCTCATTGTATTCTGGTTTATTTGCCAGTAGAGCAAAAAATGCAGTAGTGCCTTGAGAATGTGCTATAACGTTCAAAGATTCTACTTTTGTTTTGTTCAGGATGAAATTTATCATTGCTGGTAAATCAGAAACGCCGATTTCATGGAAGCTGTATTGCCAAAATTCCTTATCTCTATTGGGATCCAGGAACAAATGTTTACGGGAATGTTTATTGCCTCTGTTATTTCCAAGCCAAACGTCATATCCTCTGTTGGCCATGGATATGGCTAAAGAATTATGACCTCTCAATACGTAGGAATCTGCTGAATCTCCTAATCCATGCATGATAAATAATGGCCTTTTAATCTCACCAGGGAGTCGGAAGACTTTCAAAATATATCCATCTTCTGTAATGATGTTGTGTTCTTCTGCCGTGTGACCGTATTTTTCTGATAGTTCCGTAAAGTTCAGCAAGGCATCTTCTGGTATTATTTTTTCTAATACGCTTGAGGTTACCACCAAACTTGTCCAGATTGCTATTAATGTGAGTATTACAGGTTGGAGTAATGTCATTGTGAATTGGTTCCGTACGTGACAACTCACATGTACTAAATGAAATTAGTTTTTACATGTGTTTGGGCGTTTTGATTGCACCCGCATTTCGTTTCCGGCTTGAACTCATTAGAATAAGTTTACACTAATTTATTTTAATTACTTTAAAAGACAAATTCTACAACTTGAGATCGTTCGGAAGTACATATATACCCTAAAAAAAAACAAATGATCCCAATTTCATGAAAAAAAAAAAAACAAATTTAAAATTATACTAAAAGAGCGTAGGTGTAGAAGACTACATATTAGGAATTGTACCTACTGTGCTGTTTCTTGTGCGTTCTAACGTGTGACTGTCAAAATTCCGCTAAGTAGGTATGTGAAGTTCGTTGACCATTTGTATGATGTTAGTATGTTTCCTTCACAATTTTCTTTATTTTTAAAAACACCGTTTTTATCGAAATTAAATACGGTTTACAAGCGCTTCATGATTTTCATGAACTACCGAAATGACTTGAAAGTAAAAAAAAATTGCGATTGTCACAGCACAATTTTTTTCATCCTTACCGGGATATTAATTAGTAAAGGTATTTATATCTTTACAACCTTCAATAGTAATTTTTATATTTTATAAAACTACTTCAAATAATAATTTATTCCATCATTAAATAGCGTGATAGAACCGTACTTACGCCTGAGGAATATAGGTACTACATTTTGGGCAACACCTTGCTTTAGGTATGCTGACAGCCATAATATATGGCAACAATTTAGATTGGATATCGCGCTAGACGTGCTTATCACATTTGCAGCCTGTCGGTGTGGCCAGCGTGTTGGCAATTTATACAGGATGTTAGGTTAACGGACCGTTTCCTTCGCTCATTCGGTTGAAGAATTTCATCACTTTCCGATCCAAATTGAGGAATTTTAAGTCGCCTAAGGACAAAGGCCTCCCCCAAAGTTCTCCACAACGATCGATCTTGCGCCACCCTCATTCAATTTCTACCCGCGATCTTAACCAGGTCGTTGGTTCATCTTGTTGGGGGCCTCCCAACGCTGCGTCTCCCGGTCCGCGGTCGCCATTCAAGAACCTTTCTGCCCGAGCAATGTGCCCCGCCCACTGTCACAAGTTTGGCGACTGTCTGAGCTGTATCTACAACCTTGGTAACAGCGGTAACAGTAGGTAGGGCAATTCAAAGCATTGTCTTTCTCGCACCATGTTTATTAGTAAGTGGGTGATTGTCAGTTCAAAAAACAAAATTCGTCCCTTCGGTGGTCAAAAGTTAAGAGCTTGTATGAATCTAGGTTATGTTGGTATTACATCGTATTATAGATGAGGGAACGTTCTTTATTCTCACAGGCATTTAATCAGAAAATTAGGCCCTGGAATCCTTAATTTCGCAAATGTCCACCGGATAGACACGCACCTAAATCTGACAATCACCCAAGTACGAGACGAATGCCTTATCATGTATTTGTCGGACGATAAATGCGACCGTATCGTATAGGCCTGGTGGTCTAAATTGGTTGCTAACCTACTTTGTGCCCATAAAATGATCGTGAGGTTTCATATTTTATTATAATGAAGTCTCAAAATTTTCTTTGAGACTTCACCTTGTCGGTAAGTATTGAAAAGGTATAGAGAAAGTATCGATATGCTGGCTGTAAGGCTAACTATCCGAGTGGTATTGTTCTATAAAAAGATACTACTTTGTCTGAATGGCCCATACTACATGATATTTTGTTTCGTCAGAAATTCTGAAAGTTCACTGCTGCCAAAGGCCTTCTGCAAAGATCACCACAAGAACAGATTTTTAGGAAAATTTCGAAGGTTGTCACAAAAATGAAATGAAATGAAAATAATGTCATCTATCGGCCCATTAAAATTAGTGATGTGCCGTTTCCGAGAATTTCCGAAAACTTTCCTCGTTTCATTTTGGATGGGAAATTTTCTCGAGAACATTGTTCCATACAAATCTATTAAGCATTCCCGAGAACGGCACGGCTCTAATTGCAATGTCGTTATGGCCTTAGCACGCCAGAACGGCCATATTTTGTAGGTAACAAGTTTTGATACAGGGATCAATTTCGAATTAATTACAAGGGATTGATATTTTTTTAGCCAACTATATTTAAGTAAAAAGGGAGTTAGTTATCTTCTGTCCGTCTCCCGGCAACACCGGCAAGATTTATTGGCTCATTCGCATTGCATTGCAAATGCATATACGTCGAGGCATGGACAATCGGACATGTCGTAAGCCAGGGATAGCTAAGTTTATGACGTCATCGCGTTGCGTCATTTGTGTACGGAATACCGCAGTAAGACCGCGTTATCGTTCCAGGTCTTATTGCGGAATTCCTGCATCCATTGTTGTTTATATTTGTATTGTGCATCTTGTAGCGAAGTAGCGTTCAAATAAAGACCAAAAATTCAGTAGGAAAAATATACTTATTTTTTTATGTAACATGTCTCATTTTTTTATGTCTACTACAATTTTTATACTAAACCATTGATACAAAGATCAATGCTAAAAGAAAGATTGGAATGCGTAACCTGGTGGAAGAGACCGGGAATCGAACCCGGTACCTCTGGATTGCCGGTCCTGGATCCAGAGGCATTTCAATTTTTCTTTGAGCTTTGATCTTTGTATCAATGGTTTAAATGCAAAATATGTTTAGACATAATAACTCTATGATCGAATACGTTATGTGTTAGTTCCTCTGATAAACTTCGTCATTCGTCATCTCAGTCGATAGACATCCACTGCTGGATAAAAGTAGACAAAGAGGAATATCTCCCTCCGCTAAGGGTGTCCAATTCTCCACGGTGCACGTTCCTCTGACCACAAGCGCATCCAACAGCTTCTTGTGACCTTCGCAAGATCGTCGGCCCACCTTAATGGAGGTTTTTGAAGTAATGTGCTATACTGCTATACAAGTTTTGGTTTGGGAGTCTTTCCCTTTATGTACGACTAGCTGAGACCCGCGGTGTTAGCTGCTCATCGGACAGGAACACTACATTTTTTCGGGATGAAAAGTAGCCTATGTGTTAGTCCAAGTTGTCAGCTACCGCCATACCAAACTTTATCAAAATTATTCCAGCCGTTTAACCATGAAGAAGTAACAAACACACTCACACACCTTCGCCTTTATAATATTAGTGTGATTGCCTTAGATATATCTAGACACGCGGCAGCGTGTCCAGCCAAGTTCACCCCAAGAACTGGCGAGCAGCAGCCGTGTGTTATATTACACGAACCGTTTGGAGCCACTTTTGACCCCTCAATAACTCCAAAGCTATTTAACATAAAAACATGAAATTTGGCTTATGTATTTAGATCCTTTAGAACAACTAGAACCCCAAATTTCATAAATATAGGTGAAATAGGTATTGAGATATTAAAGTCCAAAAAACGGTATTTTTATCACTGACTGACTGACTGACTGACTCACTAGTAATCAAAAACCTAACCCACTTCCAGGTAACCTAGAAAGGTGAAATTTGGCATTCAGCTTGGTAATTGTGTGTGTACACATAAAAAAATCGAAAACAGTGATTATTTTACTTTTTTAATTATTATTATTATTTATGCTTCTTGCCTCAGAACTCCGTCATTTATTAACCGATTTGGAAAATTCTTTCTTTGTTTTAAAGATGTATTAGCATAGCTCACACTCTTTCTCTCTCTCTCTCTCTCTCTCTCTCTCACACACACACAAACACACACACACACACACACAAGAATCCAACACTAACTGATTTGGAAAATTCTTTGTTTGTTTAAAAGATGTACTAGAATAGCACACACACAAGTAATGATTAAATAATTAACACATCATAATAATTTATGTACAAAAAGTAATGATATCCCATCAAAAACATAAATGTTAAATTAGAGCCAAGTTCTCGCATGCCACGTTGTCGACTTCGCCGACAAAAGAATTGAGATCTATATGGGCGCCAAGTTCTTTGCCCTAAATTTTTTAGATACAAGAACATGCGACATACTCAATGCATTTATTTTACTTGAGGTGTAATTCAATATCAAGATTTGACTTGGCTAGTTTTTACAAACTGACTTCATTTTATCAAAGTAACATAGTATTATTAATCAAGCTAACAGTATAAGTAACAGGACGTACACTAACTTGCGTACATACCTTTACGAAAATAGGTTAATGATTAAAAAATATATTATAAATTTATATGTAAAAACTAGCCAAGTCCAGTCTTGATATTGAATTACACCTCAAGTAAAATAAATGCATTGAGTATGTCGCATGTTCCTGTATCTAAAAAAATTAGGGCAAAGAACTTGGCGCCCATATAGATCTCAATTCTTTTGTCGGCGAAGTCGACAACGTGGCATGCGAGAACTTGGCTCTAATTTAACATTTATGTTTTTGATGGGATATTGATATCTAGAACGAATGACGCCTAATTGAATAAATGTACGCTGGTCCACACAAATCAAGTCGTCACCCGTCCAATGCGCCAGGCGAGTCATCTGTAAGTGGTGTTGTAATTAAGCATTCCCCGTGAATCAGCGCCCGGAATTAATGGCGGCATTGCGGATTCCACCCCGACGTTGAATAAGGCCCAGGTAGGGCTGCCCAGGAACTGGATACTGGTTTTTACCGATAAAGAAATGAGCAGCAGCTCTAGCACAACTGTGGCACGCGACACTTTCTCGTGCGCGAAATATCTCCTGTCTCTTTCTTCACAGTACTGTGAGAGAGTGACGGGCGATGCTATGTCGCGCAACAAGAGTCGCGAAGCATAGTTGTGATAGACGGGCAGATCGTGTATAAAGAAATGATCGTGTATAGATATGAGTGACTATGAGACCCGACGTCCACTGTTGAACAGAAGGCGTCTTGCAGCTTGAGGCTAAGTGTGATCCTGTGCTCCCTTCAACTCCCCACGACTCTCATTGAGTCTTCTGTCCATTCAGTCGGAGGCCTTCTTACGCTGCGTTTTCGTATGCGTGTTTGATAGTCTAGGACTTCTGCCCCAACGGCGATCCGCTCTCCGGGCTACATGATTTGCCGATAGCCCCTTAAACTGGGTAAGTAATATAAGATATAAGAAGTTATGCTATAATATTCATATTATATACACTCATATTGTATAAGCTTGTTTTGTATACCGTTCAAGGTGTATAACGAACGTTGGATATAACATCAAAATATCTATTTTTGTTAAGTATAACGTTATTTAAGTATAATATCATTGTATATAACGATCATAATGTATAACGATCATAATATCTCAAATTTATAATGTATATTACTCAATACATCTAACACCAAAATGCATAATGCTCGTTTAGAATAACCGCCTGCACATCAATTGTGTACATACGTATGCAATAGTTCGCTGTAAAATTTTAATATATGTATCTCAATGCAAGCAAGCATTTGAACGCTCCGCTCGCTTCGCTCGCTCCGCTATCCATGGTCATAAAACAAACCTATCCTAACCTACAGTTTTCGGTTTTTGACCCATATTCCATTTTGTCGCAGTTCTTCCAAACGGTATACTCGTATTCGCCAGAATTTCATCTGCCATTATAAATAAATAAATAAATAAATATTAAGGGACAATCATACACAAATCGACCTAGTCCCAAACTAAGCAAAGCTTGTACTATGGGTACTAGAAGACGATATACATAATATATAAATACATATATAGATAACATCCATGACCCAAGAACAAATATTTTGCACAAATATTTGCCCCGGCCGGGATTCGAACCCGGGACCGTAGACTCAGTAGGCAGGTGTCTACCAACCGAGCCAAACGCGTCGTCATTATCAATTGTGTACATACTTATGCAATAGTTCGCTGTTAAATTTTAATATACCTCCATGCAAGGAAGCATTTTGACGCTCCGCTCGCTTCGCTCGCTCCGCTATCCATGGTCATAAAACAAACCTAACCTAACCTTCAGTTTTCGGTTTTTGACCCATATTCTATTTTATCACAGTTCTTCCAAACGGTATACTCTTATTTGCCAGAATTTCATCAGCCATTATCAATTGTGAACATACGTATGTCGTATGCAATAGTTCGCTGTTAAATTTTAATGTAGGTACCTCCATGCAAGCAAGCATTTTGACGCTCCGCTCGCTTTGCTCGCTCCGCTATCCATGGTCATAAAACAAACCTAACCTAACCTACAGTTTTCGGTTTTTGACCCATGTTCCATTTTAGGGGCATAGGGGTAGCAGTTGTAACCTATTTAGTATACCATACGCTATTATATTTTCTAATCATTATACTAAAAGAAAGTATATACTATGATCGATATAGGTTATGTATGTTATATCAACTGAATTTAGAGTATTTGAGTGTTATATAAAAAAATATTCTACAACATGAGTATTGTGCTAATTGACCGTTATTCCTAATAAAAATATTGATTTTGATGTTATAGCAAAAGTGTATTATATCTTGTGAACGTTATTAATATGAAATTATATATTATGTAGTTATATCTCATGGGACGCACCCCCTTAAACTATGCAATCCTGGGAGTTATGAGGGTCATTGGTCACACGTAAGCCCTCATTGCCACTGGGCAATCTGCCCCCAGTTCACGCCACGACAGCCTTAATCTCCCGTGGGGGATCTCGAGAACTCCCGAAAAAAAAATGGATTACTTTTATCGATTTTTACTGTCTAATGAGGCCCCTGATTATGACAGTGCCCAGGGCCCCCCCGGCGAGCTTTAAGACAAACCTGGTGACACGTGTAAATAAAGATACCAGGTGGGTCATTGTCAGATTTAGGTGCTCGTCTTTCCGGTGGACATTTGCGAAATTAAGGATAACATGGCCTAATTTTTCTGATTAAATGCCTGTCAGAATAAAGAACGTTCCTTCTTCTATAATCCGATGTAATAGCAACATAACCTAGATTCATACAAGCTCTTAACTTTTGACCACCGAAGGGACAAATTTTGTTTTTTGAACTGACAGTGACCCAGGTAATCATACCTCTACGGATATCCCACATCGCAATCCTTGTTCACAAGACAATTGTTGCCGGGGGATTGTATGCAAATTGAGCTGTGTTCACGCCAAGGCGCTTGATTCGACAAATCTAGACACCAAAATCCCATGCTACAAACCAATCTCATACATGGCTATTCAGTTCCAGAGGTATAGTCAGCATCAAATATAGTATAAAATAAACCTGAGATATTCTTTCTTGGGCGACTCAAATTACATTCAAATTAGCACCCAGGTTGGTTTGGTGGTACGGTATCGTACATCGCAACCCTAGTCCACAGGTGCAACGTTACCGGTATTCCGTGCAGGTTGCGCTGTGTCCTCAGCACGGTCGGTTCGACTAATCGCTACATTTGATTCTCTTTGCGAGGCTTAATCCACTGTTGTTGGACATTTACGTCATTTGAGGGCTAGAGGTGGGGTAATTGTTAATCTATCGATGGTATTGAATATAGTTTACTGGAGGATTACTCCGATGTCCAAAATTCAAACTTCTGGAGATCGAGAGGTGCACGGTACAAACTTCGAATTTGGATCTTCGAAGTAGCCGTTCCGTGCCTGTTGGTGCAATCGTGTTAATGTTAAAGGGTGTAGCCGATGTAGGTAATCCGCTTTACGATGAACACAGCCTTCGCCTTTTTTCTAAAGGTAGACGGGTAGCATTTACTGTGGCAAGGCCGCAAAGAGAGGCAAACGTACTTGTGCATACAAACTTACATAAGTACAAAATAATCAACCATTGAAAATTAAACGTGTAGTGTAAGTGTACGCTCGAAGAGTCCTTGTCGCCACTTTTTTGTGAAAATCATGTGTATCCTTTTTCCTTTTGCAGAATATTAAATCAAACGCCAGAATAAAGTCAAAGGGTAACGATGTACGGCCAAAGAGTGAATGAGGCTAAAACTTAATCTACTCCTTAGAGAGTTCCTATAAACCTTTAAGCATCATCTGCATTGGAATTAAAGGAAATGTTGACGTATTTTGCTCTGAATCGATTTGGAAACTGTCCTTTACTCTGTGAAGTTAAGGTTCGTATTATATGCCAATGCGAACGCAATACGACATCTAGAAAAAAACGCTTCGTAAAATGTACGCGTCTCATAAACAACGTAAGGGACATAGAAGGGACTTCTTATGTCATGTACGTAAGGTGCTTTTTGTCTCAACATGGATATATCCTTTACAAGATCCGATCGGTAATCTATTCATGTATTCAACCAAAGGTTCGGGTCCGTTACAGAAATTTGCAAATAGTTTTTACCAGCATAACGTGCCCTTTGACCCGTGGGGTATTTTTTGACACATACATCTTTTAGGGCTTAGCATACGATATTGTCTTTTTAAATATAAAAAGGGTTTAATCTCACGAAAAAATTGTCAGGAACAGTCATACTTAGTGAACTTATAAGGTTGCTGCAACCAGCTCGGCGACTATCAAGTTACCACAAGTTGCGAGAGATGCTACTGTAAACAAAATGATAAAAAACCTTCCAAACATCTGAATTGACCTTTTATTTTGAGTGCAGTATAACAAATAGGTTAGTCTTTTAAATCCATCATTTCGAAAGAAAAATAAATTTTTCACGCGATGCGGATTATATTAATTAATTATTTATTATTAGTATTTTTTAAGACCACTCGGTCACCTCCGTGGGAGTTAAAAATACGACGACCATGAAAGTAAAACCCAATGTTCTTCATAATTAAAAATCTCCATCTGGTTGGTTGGCAATAATAATGATTGAAAGTCATAATGCAATGTTAATGTTTCTTTTTGTCATAACTCTGAAACCGTTTACTTCTCTCTATGGGTGTGCCGCAAGGATCAATATTGGGACCCTTCTTGTTCCTTATCTACATTAACGACTTGCCACAGCTCATAAAGACCCACCATGAGTTTTGTTGGCGGATGATACTTCACTTATTTTCAAAGTCGCACGAAACCAACAATCTTATAATGACGTAAACAATGCTATATGTATAGTAGTGAATTGGTTTAATGTAAATAATTTATTGGTAAATGAGAAAAAGACTAAATGTGTTAAGTTTGTCACGAGTAACATTATACACAAGCAAGCAAGTGTTATTGTTAAAGATGAGGAACTGGAACTAGTTGATAGCACAGTTTTTCTCGGTATTACATTAGATTCTAAGCTCCAATGGGGTCCCCATATTGCTAATCTCTCGAATAGACTGAGTTTTGCAGCTTTTGCAGTTATTCATCATCATCATCATCATCATTTCAGCCACAGGACGTCCACTGCTGAACATAGGCCTCCCCCAGTGACTTCCAGATCGGCCGGTTGGAAGCGACCTGCATCCAGCGGCTTCCTGCAACCTTTACCAGGTCGTCTGTCCACCTTGTGGGTGGACGTCCTACGCTGCGCTTGCCGGTGCGTGCAGTTATTAAGATCCGTCAATTAACAGACGTGAAAACAGCTCGATTAGTATATTTTAGTTATTTCCATAGCATTATGTCGTATTGCATATTACTTTGGGGCAGTGCGTCAGATATTATTTTTGCTCTCCAGAAACGGGCTATTCGTGCGATATATAAAATGCACCATAGAGACTCGCTTAGAGATAAATTTAAGGACATTAATATAATGGGAGTGCATTGTCAATACATTTATGAGAATCTTATTTATGTACATAAGAACATTGCCAATTTTAAAAAGAACTGTGATATTCATAATATTAATACTAGAAATAAGCATAGTTAAGCTCGCAGTGCATGCCACTAAGCTCCATAAAATAAGAAAATCATTCATGGGTAACTGTGTAAGATTTTATAATAAACTTCCTAGAAGCATTGACTTGTCTGTTGGTAAATTCAAGAACTATGTAAAACGTAAACTTATTTCTAAAGAGTATTATAGCACACAAGACTACATGAATGATAACGTGGCGTGGGATTAGTGAAAATCAAGCAATCTTATGTGTAACGAGTTCCTTTCAGGGTACTGATATTTTAATTTAAACTATTTTTATTATAATGTTTGACGTTTAGAATTTTATTCTAGAAATATTCTAGCCACTAGTTCTTTATTTATATAATTTTTTTATGTGTTGACGATCCTTTTTAGGATTTTTAGTTATAAGTCTATCAATAAATTGCTGTGCTCTCTGTAACTGACGTTTCGAAAGTGCTTGTAGGCCTACTTGAATAAAGAATATTTTGACTTTGACTTTGACTTCACACAGATCATCTAATAGAACCCATAAGGTTAGGCAAGGTTTGTATTATAACAATTCTGGAAAGTTCAGAAACAGTTTTTGAGAAAAATAAATTTTAGACACAAATATTACCTATGCCAACAAACTATTCACTATGTAATGACTATAAATTTTATGCCTGTCAACCAAGTTAGTCTCTTAAATCATGCACTAAAAAATAAACTCTTTACTGTTCTAAAACACAGTAAGGAGAAAAATGTTTTTTTTTTACAAAACGCGGACACTTACGCGTTTATTTATTTATAATATTAAGTCCACTCGGTCACGTCCGTCGAAATGGGATCACGTTCCGAACGCGCATTACAAACTGTGAACGCCCGTTGCGAAAGGGAGAAATTTTGGGTTCCCGCCTCAAAAAATATTACGAACTGAAAAATACGACGTTGAAAGATGATTTTTCAGCATTTCGTCTAATTACCCTGGTCGTTATTAGCGTTTAACATGCCATATCTTAAACCACATTATAAAAATTAGATATGTTAAAATACGACCTTTTACCGTAGTACGGCACATTGTTGTCGTGTTTGCTAGGCTCATAGATGGTCAGTTGTCATATTAGAAAATCATGGAGGATTATTATTTAAGCATTTAAACCGCTTAATAAACCTAGCCGTATTATTGGTCATTACATAAAAGTTGAATCGAAGCCGTTTAAGGACCTTAAGGTATCCTAGATAACTGAAAGTAAACACCACAGTTTATACGAAGTTTATCAATATTGCGGTAAAGTAAAAAAAAATGGATTATAACGTTCACATACGATAAAAAACCTAAGACACTTATAAAACGACTGCTTCTTCAAATGGTTGACCAATTTATCTTGAATTACAACTATTTAAGAATATTCTTGATTAAATAACACCCTAAAAAAACGTAACACTAAACTTAACATGATTGACCTTACTTACAGTAAGACCAAAAAGAGTAGAAATTAAAAAGTGGCAATACTGTAGCGTCCTCCCTTTCTGATCAATATAAGAAAACGGGGACGACACTACAGTATTGCCACTTTTTAATTTCTACTCTTTTTGGTCGGACTGTATAACAGGTCTATCGCGACATTGTTTATATTTAAAACGGGCATCAGTTTGACTGCACTGAAAAAAAAAACAGATCTACTCATGAAAAAGTATGTATTTCTATTATTTGTAAAAATACTTACTTTGTTTTGTATAACTCGCGCTTGGCCGTTTTGTTTAATACGTCACTTTTACGTAGACTTTTTTCAAATTAAAATCTGCACGTGACGCTTTTTAACTGTTCTATTTCGGTTTATGAAATATGCATATTTTGGCAGGTATATGGGGTTTGTTGCAATGAGAATGTTGCCATTTTTATTTTGTGTACAATTCTTATGCAAAAGATAGCTTGTTAAGTAAGGTTTGTTAGGTGTAGTTATGCAGATGCCTTACGTAAAAAACAAATATCTCTTCGGCATTTTCGACTTGTGTTATTCTCTTCTGCCTCGTTAATACTATACGTACAGTCGCGGCCAAAATTGGATAATGTAATGCAATATTAGAAATTATGAACTTTCAAATTAAGACTAACATTATGACCGCTCAATGACCATACTTGTCAAATAAAAAACTATGACTCAGGATATCAATCGATCCTATTTTTCATTGGGATTAAATGTCTATATGGGACTAACTATACTTATACCGCTCTAAAAGTCAGAAATGATCGTCAAAGTTCGATATTCCTTCACAGCGCTCAAAACATTTCATACAAATGGCTACAGAGCTGTGGAGGCATTTTTTCTATATTGTGTGAACCAATATTTGTGGCCATGAAATAGCGATTATCGTTTTGTTGAAATATGAGGATTTTAAAAACAATATTGAATTTGCATTATGCTTAAAAAATCATCAAAGGGTATAGCCGTGTTTGTAGGGGGCATCGGCCCCAGAGGGCAAATCGATTGCCGTTTTGGTGATACATATATTATGTCAAATGTGTGTGCTGTTTGTAGTTTGTACTATAGACAGTTTATTTTGACGATGCTGTTATGTTATTTTATTATATTTATATTAGATTTTTGTACGAGTAGTTAGGCATATTAAGTCCAATAAATATATGGTATACCATAACGTCTGTTGACAACACTCACTAAGTAACAAATACCTACTTAAAATAAAGCTCGTATCTCAGTATCAACCAACAAACTAGATACGATTTTTTGAACATTGTAGTCAGAATTTTTTGTGAGTTTTTGTTGTCACCAGGCGATAAGTTTGTTTAATTTTGGATATGTTGATCCAAGTGAATGTTTTTGAAAAAATACATATAGAATGTTAGTTTATACATAATATAGCCAAAATTGGTGGGCATCCCTATCTCGAAAATATATTAAAAAAATAGTTTTTTTTTTATTTTCTCAAAACCTACCTTTGAAGTCTTTTATTTCATCGGCCCTTTATTTATTTTTTCTTTATTCCATGATATATTCAGCAATCTTTGTTCACTATTGCACATTGACTGAAACGCAGTATATTGGAGACATCTTTTATAATTAACAATTAGAATACAGCAAATATACAATAATATGCTAAAATGTACATAATTAAATTAAAACACTAGTCGGTGCTAAAATCTTCTGTCTTTAACAGTGGCCCACACATATAGACACACACTCAAACACACACACACACACACACACACACGCACGCACGCACGCACGCACGCACGCACGCACGCACGCACGCACGCACGCACGCACGCACGCACGCACGCACGCACGCACGCACGCACGCACGCACGCACGCACGCACGCACTCACGCACGCACGCACGCACGCACGCACGCACGCACGCACGCACGCACGCACGCACGCACGCACACACACACACACACACACACACACACACACACACACACACACACACACACACACACACACACACACACACACACACACACACACACACACACACACACACACACACACACACACACACACACACACACACACACACACACACACACACACACACACACACACACACACACACACACACACACACACACACACACACACACACACACACACACACACACACTGATATAAAGTTATTATTTCGGGTTAAAATTACAGCTCTTGACAATATTTAAAAAGTCTAAGTTCTTATACTGATAGAATTGTACCACGCTAATATAAATAGAAATGTGAAGTGTTGTTAAAATGGTTTTAAATAATAAACCTTCAAAAAAAGCAGGTTATAAAAATAAATATTAATAGATTTTAAACAATTTAGATAGTTTTTTTTACTGCTGTTGTAATTATGAGTGAACAAGTACCTAGGTTGGGCGTTGTACTTTTGCGTTAGTATTTACTAATGTAACAGTGAGCATCAATTTGCACCTTTATGTGTGTATTTGTAATATGCTTAGGCAAGCCACTTAGGGCGAAAAAAAAAACGATTTCATAAATATCAATGTATAAACGGATTCCGCTGCTTAGAAAACGATTGGCTAAGCAATTTTGGCAGATATATGGGGTTGCTTGCAATGACCCATTTTTATTTTGTGTACAATTCTTATTGTGTTTCATGTATAATGCCAATATTACATTATTTAAATATGATTATTATCTTAATCATATGTATATTGAATGGTCACTTAACAGTTCTATGAATAATCTTTATAGAGTTCTTAGGACTCTTGATTTTATAGGTATCCCAATAAAGTTAGGGTCACTAAAGACATCACGCACCGGTTCCAGGTCTTCATCAACCGCTGTCTTCGCCGAATTCTCGGTGTATACTGGCCCGAGAAAATCTCCAACGTAGACCTGTGGGAACGCTGTGGTGAGACTCCGATCGACCAGCAAATCAAACGCCGCAAGTGGAACTGGATCGGCCACACGCTCCGAAGGGACCCTGATCACATTCCAAGGCAAGCCCTAGACTGGAATCCCCAAGGAAAGCGGAAACGTGGTCGCCCTAAACAGACCTGGCGGCGGACGATCACTGCAGAAGCGAAGGCGATAGGAATGACCTGGAGCGAAGTGAAGCGCGAAGCCCAAGACCGTTCGAGATGGCGACGTACTGTGGACGCCCTCTGCCCCATTCAGGGGACATAGGACATTAAGTCAAAGTAAGTCAATAAAGTTAAGTTTGCACCTTCTCTGTATGTAGTTTATGAAAAAAATCTGTGACATTTGTCTGAGACATCATCACTAATGTCTACTGATTGTATATCACGTTTAAATGAACACTTATCAATTCATACCCCGGGATTTTCGGTGCACGATTGATTTATATATATACAATGTGTTACCGCCAAGTAGGCTTTTCTTAAAGTATAGAGTAAAGTAACATAGATCTTTAACGTATCCATGACCTTAATTTAATTAATTAACTTAAATTCAGGCTTTATTTCCTTTCTAACACAATTTTAATTGCCAGTAATGTGCAGTAAAGTAAATTGACAAGTGAGTGTTAAATGACAGCGTGATATGAGTACTTAACGACAATTACGCTGTACACCCACTACATTGAATGTGCGGATTTAAGAAATTTAATTGTGCAGTTAATTTACATAATTATGATTAGCTAATACATGCAAACAATTACTAATGGATCATATTATTATCAGTTTTAATAAATGCCTGCATGCCGGTAACAGGCTGTATATATCTATTCTTATATATACCATCACATGAGGTGAGGCTATATCGGACCCAAGGAACTAATTGGTAAATTGCAAATTTAAGTCCTAATATCCATCGCAATAGTTGGAGAGAATGTCTTATACCTGAAATCATGTACAATCATGTCCCTAAACTTCCAAAGGTGAAAAAACTGGCTTAAAATCTTTTTTTGCTTAAAGTACCAAATAACCCCTTGAGTTTTCCATATCACGTTTCCCTAACATGTATAACCATATCACGGCCTTACTTCAACGAAGGTGCAAATGGGTTTTTTATTTTTTTCTGTACCTTGGCTTTTTGACCTGTCCGGTGACTTTGTCACCCTATAAAATACAGTATACGGGTAAATTTTTGATGATTTAATTTTTATTAGATAATTAAAGTATTTAAGTTTTGCGTAATATCAATAAAATCATCAAGTAATATTTAATTTATTACTTTTTCTTAGTTTTTGTGTTTGAGGATCCCTGATTTTACCTTGTCCATCACAAAAACATTAAATTTAAAAAAAGTTTCTCATGGATGGCAACATTTGTTTTGGATAGTTCAAAATCTTAATTTTCTAAAAGCGACCTTATTCTCGTGGTTTTAAAGTAAAAAATTATAAATACCTACAATTTAAATGTGTCCGAGAAAACGACGTAAGGGGGATATCCCCCTATCCGTTACCAGGATATTTATACATCGGTGATTTTTTATGGCCAAATCACACGTTTATTTGATCTAGCAACACCACTTTTCATATAGTTACACAGTTTGGTTTCTCAAAACGGTCAGTTTTGCTTAAAAATCGCGAATAAGTTAGTGTGTTTGTGGTGGCTAAAAATCTTTCTCCTCGTCCGTTACCAGGATATGAAGGTAAAACTTTGATTTTCTTTGTTGTGGTATTAAGTAACTTGATCATTATTTATGTCGCAATTTTATTTCGCTTGAATACCCACGTTGTACAATGTGGTTCTAATCGCATTTTAAACTGCAAAGTGTTCATTCCGTTACCTCCCTTCCGTTACTACATTTATAGTCACTTATAAGGAGAACTTGAAAAAGTAACGAAAGGGAAACATAAAGCCGCGACCCTACACTTTGTATCCAGGTCTTTTTTCAAGTTTAATAAAACTTAAATTTTCCTTAACAAAAATTCCTTTTGGCTTTAAGTAAGGTATGTTCTAATGGACGACACCGACCGAGTGGATGACATTTTCGTCGTCTTTTTTGAAATAATAAGGAAACTGATATCAATATAACCCATAAATCATACTTAGCATACTACTTATTTCATCTGTAATTTATGTTTAAAAGTTTTCATTAATACATTTAATATTTTTTTAAATACGGGGTCAGTTTTTACCAATAGGTGATCCGCGTTAGTTGTGTGTCCATAAGTATTTGCATAACCGCGGCTTTATGATTTCGTTACCATCTTTTTCGTTACTGTCCGATTTTAAAATGTTCTATTTTATTTTTTATCTCAACACTAATTAAGAAATTTTCCTATTTTATTTGTGAAATACTTAATTTATTAATTTGAGTTTTTGGGTAAAAAAAAAATTAGTTAAAAAACTTCGTAGTTTTTATTTAGTAGAGAAATTTGTGAGACGTTTTTGCCATTTGGTAACGAAATGGATCAAATATACATCTGTTCTTGTAAATTTGTAATTATTGTCGTATAAATGTCAATAATTATGATAATTTACTATATTTGTAAGAAAACAATATATTAATTTATTTATCTTATACCTTCGTAACATTTAATATCATCAAAAGTTTATGGTAACGAAAGGGAGGATAGTTCGAGGCCACCCTATATTAACGGAATATTTATCAAATCCCTAGATATTTTACAAAACCATTGCTCAATACAGGTGCCTAAGACTACTAAAAATAGTTTACCTCCCTAATAGTCACTCATTGAATATTTAAAAAACAATAAAACACATATACATTTTTTTGGTAGCATTTCAAAAAAAATGCCCTAATTTAGCTCAATTTATGTACAACAATGTAATTGTTGGTTGGCAAGAAAATATTAGTTAGATGCAATCGGTGATAAAACAAAATTCTCATAAAGTAAAACATAACGGAAAAAAATTAACTACGCAGCTGGAAATCACATTTATAGCATACTTTCAAAATTTACCGATTTCCTAGGTAAGACTTTGTTAATGTTAGGATAATTATACAAAATCGGGAACATCCGGAAACCACTACTGAAAGTGAAATGCTGCTGACATTTGTAATGAAAAATATTTAGGTCTGAGGCGAAACTTCCATCATTGAAGCTTATTTACAAACACGTGAATAAATATGTTTGAACGTATTTATGCAAAAGAGAACCATTAAATGTTTGTACTTCAGTGTTCAATATTAACGATTTTAATATTATGTGAGTTGGTTCCCTTTTACATGAACACGTCCAATGAGGAAATCGCAGTGTTTGAGCTTTTCTCATTTAACTACTAACACAGTTTCAATACCCTCAATCCTAATGCACAGTAATTGAAATGAAAAAAAATGGTGCCTTAACTTATTTTCAAATTTAATAAAAATATAACTGAGCAAATATTTGTTTCAGGTTACCAAAACTCAAAAGAGCATTCGACATTTCTAGAGACCACATTCCTTACTTTCAGAGTGGACTCAAGCACTCGCAATGTGAAAATAATTTATGGGTTCTGGAGGAAAACTGTTTTGAATTCATTGAATGCAGTTTTATCTCTTTTTTAAAATATAAGAATGTTTTCTTTAACTAAAGTGACTAACTTAAGGACACTGTATCGTACATAATGTTAATGTGTAATCATTGACAGATTACATATACATAATTATGAAAATGTACAACTTAATATAATAAACAATTTCTAAAGTTAAATTCTTAGTTCATTTCTAATACAACGAAAAAATATCTTGTTGTTATGGTATCATACACACAATTGCAAAAAACACACTACCTATATAATAAAAAAAACCCTAACTTTATAATAACTTAGTCTTAATTGTAATTCACAGCTTATACTATATCACAACCAGAAAGTCAAGTTTCTTTACGATATACCTCTAATATATTATTGAACCATGTTTTCTAACCCCCCACTTTTTTCATATTTTGGATATTTTATATCTAATCGATCTATTTAGGAGAAAAATTTGTGTCCTAAAATATTCATACATTTTTTTTGTTTTTACCGCTACAGTATGTTATATAGAAATAGTACCGGATTAAAAAGAAAAAATATGGAGACACATTTTTTCTTCTAATTACATTAAAAGAGCTTACGGTTCTGAGGAGTACAACTTAAGAAAATATGGCCCTTTTAACCCAAAGATGTATGAAATATCAAAAATAATTCAACCGAAACGATACCAGAACGTCGTGACTCGCGACGGAGTCACAAACTCAATTGGTATGCATTACATTTTTTATTGAAGTAAATTCAGAAGTAAATTTTGCTATAATTTTGATACCGTGTGCATTTATAAGTTACTGTACAATGCAAATTCTCTTTATTGCCTATCATAAATTGGTTCATTGTTGTATTATGCTTTAATTATATGCACCCTTTATTGTATGTAGGTAATTAATAAACTATTAATATATAAGAAATCTGTAAAATTGAAGCTAGTGGTTAATAACCTCTTTCTCTTTGTATGCAGTACAGTACGAGAGAGATGGGTTACAATAATATGCCACGCAATAAGTGAAGTTGCGACTAAAGCCTGACCTTAGTTCAATACCATAATACCAAAAAACGAGTTTATCTCAATTATCTACTCGTATAATATGACTGCCAAGTTATTGCATAATTTATCAACTTTTAACTTAACAATAATATTTTATTTTATTTTACTCCAATATTAGTAATATACAAAAAAAAAACAAAGGAAAAATGCTGTAGTGCCTGGAATATTAAAAAAAAATATGTTTATTTTTTATTTTTAATATTTTTTTCAATAAAACCGTTTTAAATAAATATTAGTTGCTACTCTGTGAATCACTAGAATCCTTTTACAGACACATTTTAGACAGTTTTTTTTTGCTTTTGAATTAAAAATCAGGGTTAATTTATGTACGGCTTATACTCATGAATACAATACGACGCTTTTAGAAAGACATCATAGAAGGAACGATATTGCGAAACGATTTTATTTTACACCTTTAAAATTACTTTAAAATTACGAGTGAACGTCATATTTGCACGCACCGGTTTTACATTTTTCACCTTAATTGCCAATTAGTTTTCTTCGCACGCCGTTTTAAAATAAATCCAAAAGATTTTCCTTGAATCGTAGCAATATTTTCGTTATGACTATGTTTTCAAGCGAGTATATTTTAACTGACTGCTAAAAACGGATTCTCAATTCGTGGGTATGTATATATCCTGATCACTCGAAGACAGAGAGATAGGTTTATGTCGCATATCCAGTTGTGCTGGAAGTGCAGATGATAAAATCCTGGTGAAATCGAGGGAACTCTTCGAAAATTATAGTCACATTTACTTATATTTTTTAGTAACTTGAACAGGGTTTCGGAAAGTATAATGCCGCTCCATTAACGTCGGTTATATATTTACAACAGCGTCTTCGGCACTATGCCAAAAGGGTCCGATTTTTTAAGTCTTTTTTAATATTAATTTGTTTTAGCCTTTTATTTTAGTTAGTTAAGTTCTTAGTTTATAGTTAGTATTTTAATTTCTTTAGTATTATATAATATATGTTGTAATTTAAAGAGGAATATTACCAAATGTAAATACAATAAATATTTATAAATTTACACTATATAATATCTATCTCGTCTCGAATTTGCATCACTTATTTGAACTAATACTCAAACTGTAAGTCATTATTCAATACAGAGTCAAGTTCCTAAATTATAGCGTTGTTTGATAAATATAAAATAAATCCCTTTTAAATACACACAAAAACTAACTTCATTTTCATCAAATTCGACTATAATTTTCGACCCTTGGTCTCTCTTAACCCCTCGTATGCGGCAACCAATTCAGAATTTGACACTCGGGTGCGGCTGATTTACGTCATTGTATGCTGCCCGCTTCAAATTTTACAACGTATCCGTGCTTAGGCAGTTCATGAACTGGCACGGATACGTGTCTAAGCATACGAGGGGTTAAAAGGTCTCTCACATTGTCATTCAGATGTGACATGCGATTAAATTCCTATGGGTTACCGGAATATAATAATAAAGTCGATCTTATTTAATATGTATCAAAGCATTCCTAAGAAATTGTCCCTATTTATTTATAACCTAGTTTTATTTGTTTCTGGTACAGTTTCTTCTTTCACTTCCTGCACTTCGACCTTCTTGTCTTGATCCTGAGCTTCCTTCAAGGAGTCTGGCAACTTCTGGTTGTTTGTCTCTGGTAGTGTGAGGACTAGGACTCCAGACATTGCCGCCATGATGCCAAATACCATTGTTGGCAAGGATTCGTAGACTCTTGCCTGGAAAAAAAATGGATTAGGTTAGATGTCATCGTACTGTAATCGGATGAATGGTAATACTAACGGCTTATGTCAAACTGCATGCTAAAATTGTTAGCTTCTTTTATTGTTGACGGACCATCAATGTTAAAATATTATAAATAAAAAGTGATTATAATTAAAAAAAAAATGTATAGGTATTGAAACAAAGGTAAATTACGAAAGAAAAATTTAATGTGATTCTACTACAATCTAAGCAGGACTTGAACCTGCGACCTCTACGTTTCCGGCGAATTGCTCTCAAAACTGAGCTATTAGATCGTTACGTCAAACACACTAAATCTTTCAGTCCATAATTCTTATGCTACTGGAGCGCCCTCTGCGTCATATGTGTTTCGAAATGCTTATGCACATCGTAGTGACTACATACTCTTTGATGCACATTAGCCATACCCTAGGATGTGCGCTTTACACGCACAATCCCCTGTCCCCATTGCAAATTGTATAGGGTTCAAAAAAGTGACGAATGTACCGTTGTACGTACATAATTATTATTATTACAGAAATAATAACGAAAACAATAACATTGTTAAATTAAATATAAAATAAACATAAAATAAAATATACATTGTTAACTTAAATATAAAATACGTTAAATAATTCTAACTTAATTATAATAACATCATAATAAACAACACAACTTAGCACAATAACATAAATTATATAAATACATTAAACTAAATAGCACTTGTGTGCGCGACGGTAAACTGCTTGCGATATTAGCACATCACCTGTATCGAAGTGCGCACTGATTGGCTAATGCGCGCGCCCTTTGTCTACTTTAGCTAGAACATTCGAAGAAGCACTCGCCGCATTACTTACTTTCGTGATATTTGGTTCGGTCGCGTTCACTAGCCTCGCTAAGTGTCCTCTTACGCGCTGAACATTTATAATGTTTTAAATAATTTACTAATAAGTAATATTCTTCCGACATATTTGGAAGTATTTTCAAAACCAATCGGTTAAACTATAAGTGTTTGTGTCGCACCCCACTGGGTAAGTCATTGAACAAGTGTTTATTTAGTGCCTAGCTGTAAGTTAGTGTTCATTTTAAACCCTAAGTGCCTAACGTTCAATTGTTTTATTTAATAGTTATTTTATGTACAGTGTTAGCAGCATTAATGCACACTTTTGGCTTTTAATATCGAGTGGTACCTAGGATACCTATACATTTATAAATTGCACTCAATTAAAAGAACGGCACATAACATTCTGTTTTGCCTAAATTATTTAACAGTGCTTAACTTCGAGCTATAAATTACGTGCAAGCGAAATGTAGATCTACCTACATATTTTAATTTCAATTCTACCTGCTTTATAAAAAAAAAAAATGCAATATCATTCTGCTTCCTTTGTTCTTTCTCCTGTGAAATAAACTCCGTTCTGGTAGTGAGCACCAACACCAACTGCTTTCGGTATCACCCTCTTCTTAGGCGCACTCTTCAACAGGCTCACTATCAGCGGAGGAGATTTTGAATGATACTGATGCCGGTCGTTTATTCACAGGGTGCAACATTTTTAATAAAAACTACGGCGACAGCCGCGGTGCGTGGAGCTTGCCCGCACCCTCGCCCGACTACATTTTTAAAGTCTGAACACCAACACCAACGGCCGGCGCCTTCCAGTTTTGCTACGGACCCACTGCCAAGCCAAGACCTGCAGCCACAGCATCAGAGCGGGGAAGTACCGAACCCCGGAGTAAAATCAGACGGCCATATAACCCACGAATTTAAAAAATAAATTATTAATTATATTGTTGACGACTTTGTTTAATTTAAGACCACTTCCTGGGGAGCAAACGTCGCACGAAGTGCTTCGAGAAAAGGTAGGTTGTGCCCTTGCGCTTAGTTTGGTTCGTCTTGGCGGAGGCACAACCGTGCCCCCAGATTAGGTTTTAAAAAATGTATTTCGTGTTTTGGTTAAATTACTATTTTATTGAGCGTACAAGGAGTCGTCCAATAGGTTTAACTAGTCAACACTCCTGTTTTTTTTAAGTTGGTTAAAAATAGGCATTCCATTTCTGGCTTTATTTAATTATCAATCGTTCAAGATCAATAGTTAGTTTCTTTTCCTTCTTATTATTTTTAACCGACTTCAAAAAAAGGAGGGGGTTCTCAGTTCGGTTGTATGTTTTTTTTTTTTTTTTTTTTTTTTTTTTTTTTTTTTTTTTTTTTTTTTTTTTTTTTTTTTTTTTTTTTTTTTTTAATGTTTGTTACCTCATAACTCCGTCATTTATGAGTCGATTTGGAAAATTCTTTTTAGGTTCATGAAGAGACATCTCAAGGTTGGTCCCATAAAATTTTGGTGAAGATCGGATGACGAGATCCATGAGGAATCGAAGGAATTCCTGAAATTTTATAGGCAGTCATAATATTTTTCATATATTTTCTAAAACTATTTAAGTATTTGCATATGGTAGTCATCATCTTCCAATGCTGAACTGATGATGGAAGGTACAACTCCTTAACGGTTAGGAGTTAGGAGATAATTAAAACGACATGCATTCCTTCAAGACCTCCCTGATCACCCCGCCATAAGTATTTCATATGAATCACTAAAAAGCGAAAAAAAAAAATTTTAACAAAAAAAAGAACCGACTTCAGTAAAACTAAAAATCCAAAAATAACCCGTTCAAGTACAGATTACATTTGACTTACCCTTTGAAGTCGGTGCCAAACCTCACGTAAACTTTAATATATAAATATAATAACAGTGGTTTGGGATCGACTTCAAAGGGTGAGTCAAATGTAATCTGTACTTGAACGGGTTATTTTTGGATTTTTAGTTTTACTGAAGTCGGTTCTTTTTTTTGTTAAAAATTTTTTGAATGTTTGATTTAGTTGTGAGTATGGAAAAATGTACCTATTTTTCTACAATGAAATACCGTATTTTCTCGCGAATGCAGTAAAATTAGAAATTAGTATTTTCTTCGGTTTCAGCAACTGTCACACATTGAAATAAAATAATTTAAACGGATTATATCGGGTATATTCATTATTTGACCCTACCTGCCGTTCTAGTACCTACCTACCTAACCTAATTAGGTTAATGAAATAATGACAATACAGCACGGTTACTTAGCAAACATCTTGGTTTATAACTCACTAAATAATTATGATCTAATGATTGCCACCGTGGGAACTATTAGTTCGTTGGGTCAAGGGACGATGCATTATTCAAAAGGGCATTCACTGATTTCTCAACGTTCGGTTTGAGCGTGAATCCGGAATTCTATTTGGACTTTTGAACTGTCGTAGTGTGATTTCGAAGGGATTAACGTGTACAGATTTAGATCTAAAACCAATATTAATTGGATTTAATTAAAGAAAAAAACACAAAATAAAAAGTATAATAACTAAACCTTACCTAAAACCTAACTTAAACTATTGGGACCTAAACTATAATTATGTATATACCGTCCGTAGGGTGCCCGTGTAACCACTCAAATAACCACATCTTGTATTTATTGTTAGACTTAGTCCACGCAGTCCTTTCTTTGCCGTAATTTAGTTATAATTATTTTATAACTATCTTTGGATGTCCAACTATCCCTGTACCAAAAATAGTTCAATGGGGAGTGGATCAAATTTAAAAAACAAGTAGTATTCCTAGAAAAAATTACAGACTTTTCTGTAGCTTACAAAAAATCTAAAAGTGTAGCGTTAAAAATCGCTACATGTTTATTCGAAACTGTTGTAGCTAGCCGCTATTGCTTAAAGTTTAAGCAGTTTAAGCGGTTTAAGCCTTAAACCGTCATCTGGCCAATTTGGTCGGTATTAACTTGTGCAAGTGTTGACGTCTTTTCAGGTCTAGATAATGTTTTTGGTACGAGCTAATATCACGCTTGGTAGTTTCGGCTACGATGTGCAGGTGGTGTTGTTATTAACCCTCATGGCTTGCTGTTACGTGAGCTGATGGTATGCAAGGAGTTTTTTATATCCTTTTTGTTCAGCGGTTTTCTTTTTATTATTTAAAATTCATATTGAGTTTTATTTTGGATCGATAATTTTGACGACGTCAATTCTGTTTCTGGATTCATGGTGAAATGGTGTGTTTACTCCTGAAGAGCTAAATATCAGTGTTTCTGGACTGTGTAGTGGTCTGTTTACTAATTCTGTGGTTGCGCTGATGAGCGTCTGTTGTTTGTGCGAGGAATATGAACGTGTAATTTGGGATATCCACCCGGAGATGCTATATCTTGTGATGGTGTGTTCAGGTGAGTTGTGCCGTCTACTGCGCTTCCAATTTCTTCTTGTGTGATCCGTTTTCGTAGGCCTATATTTTAAATTTTGTGATTTCTTTTTAGGTTCCAACTATTCTCTAAAAAGGGGGTTTTCGGATCGTTAAAGCCAGTTCACTCTCCTGAACTGGGTAAGTTTCATATTATTCTATTTGGTTCTTTAGTGACGTAACAGTTTGCTTGTAAGGACTAGTATTTACCTTCTTAAATATTCCATAGCTTCCGGTTACGGGCTGGTCATCTCAGGCCCTGCGCCCTATTTCGGCGAGCAACTCTGAATGCGGTGTTCGGCTGGCCTGAAGGCTGTTGCCAGCGGCTCTATTACCGCGCGCAACTCTCGGCTTGGTTGAAGACAGATACCAACGGCTGCGACCAACCATCGGGACATTCGTGGGTTTCAACCATGGAT
Organism: Apotomis turbidana; assembly: GCA_905147355.2. Taxonomy (NCBI): domain Eukaryota; kingdom Metazoa; phylum Arthropoda; class Insecta; order Lepidoptera; family Tortricidae; genus Apotomis; species Apotomis turbidana. The sequence goes on along the minus strand of LR990289.1, from coordinate 19,248,507 downwards.
TATTTACGCGTGGAACGCCATACGTAACATTTATAGCATTTAAGGCTAGGAGCATAGTAGTATATAGTTTACTTTCTGTTGACTTAAAGTGCAAGTTGAAAAAAGTCAAACCTACTTTTATTGTTGGAAATTTCCTCCAAATTCCAAAGCTACCTCTATGTCGGGTGTATTATCTTTTTAATCGTTCATTTTTCGGCTAAGCTCACCCATTTTCATCTTATTTCACCACGCCACACCACCTTTTAGTGACCTATGCCGATCATATGAAGGTGTAGATAAGTACGGAGTTTCCACTTGGATCTGGAACCACTTAAAATCTTTCTTTTCAACAATAATCACGTCTATGCAAACTGCGTCCTACAGATCTGACTATACCGGTTACATATATTTTAGCCCGTGCGAATAATTGCTTTTTTTATTAACCGACTTCAAAAAAAGGAGGGGGTTCTCAGTTCGGTTGTATGTTTTTTTTTTTTTTTTTTTTATTTTATGTTTGTTACCTCATAACTCCGTCATTTATGAGTCGATTTGAAAAATTCTTTTTAGGTTCATGAATAGACATCTCAAGGTTGGTCCCATAAAATTTTGGTGAAGATCGGATGACGAGATCCATGAGGAATCGAAGGAATTCCTGAAATTTTATAGGCACTCATAATATTTTTCATGTATTTTCTAAAACTATTTAAGTATTTGCATATGGTAGTCATCATCTTCTCATGCTGAACTGATGATGGAAGGTACAACTCCTTAACAGTTAGGAGTTAGGAGATATTTCAAACGAGATGCATGCCTTCAAGACCTCCCTGATCACCCCGCCATAAGTATTTTATATGAATCACTAAAAAGCGAAAAAAAAAAATTTTTAACAAAAAAAGAACCGACTTCAGTAAAACTAAAAAGCCGAAAATAACCCGTTCAAGTACAGATTACATTTGAGCCACCCTTTGAAGTCGGTGCCAAACCTCACGTAAACTTTAATATATAAATATAATAACTGAGTGGTTTGGGATCGATTTCAAAGGGTGACTCAAATGTAATCTGTACTTGAACGGGTTATTTTCGGCTTTTTAGTTTTACTGAAGTCGGTTCTTTTTTTGTTAAAAAATTTATTTTGACCTGCCCTTAGCAGGCCCGTGCTTTGTCGTTGTGAACTTGTTATTATCGGTGTTAGTTATTTTTTGTCAACTAATTTAAACATATTCGGCTTATTATGAAAATAAAATTTTAACGTGAAAGCTACGCCTTATTTATTTTTAAGTGATATGTAGTAGCGATTTGCAGCAAAAGATGAAAATTTAATTTGCCGCCTTGTACGAGCATCGTACGGTAACCTCACGGGGGTGATCATTTTTAAGGGTTTCAAATTACATAAGTTAGTTTACATATGAACAATTTCTACATTTTGTGAGTTACGTATTTAGAAAGAAAGAAAGAAAGAAAGAAATATTTATTTGCAAACACACGAACACAGTAGTACAAACAAAAACATTCAGATTTGAGCCGTGTGCAAGCAAAAAGGCCCAGGCTCAGCATGTGCTGCAGCCCGCAGGCCGCAACGCTGATTTTCAGCCAGTACCTTGTTGGTGACAAAACGACCACACACAGAGAACATTGGGCTAAGACAGCTTAAATACTATTAAAACATATAATTCATCTTACCTAGTAATGTATATGTAATATTATTAGTACAAATTAAATTACTTTAATATGAGGCACACCTACAAAAATAAATACAATTTGTCTCTTTGATTGCTAAAAAAATAGTAGACACGTACAGTATTTAAGTACTTTGTGGTTTGGTATTCGTGCTAGGTCAAACCACCTAACCATCTGAGTTCCTTACCCAGTAAGTCCTTATTCAAGATGAACAATAGTGAGTATACCTAATGATTGATAGTATTGAATATTAACTTATTTAGTAGCTTTTAAATTGCTTACGGTAGACACAAATTAAGCACCTATGTATTTATTAATTTGTCCTAAACATTTTATTGCCCGAGCGAGCAAAGCTGATTCAGTTTGGCCAAAATATCTTTCGTATGTCTGGATGTTCGGATTTCCAGTTGTTCTCGTGAAATTTAGTGAGCAGGTTAATTAATTAATTTTTTTTGCCGAATCAGTGTTCGAAATTTTTCAAAATTGCGGAGATATTCAGGATGAAAACGAAAAATTGACATTATTTCAGCCATTTCAAAAAATGATCGCGGCCCGCTATGATCCGCGTCAGTGCAAATGCACCCTAATCATTCCCTTGAGAGAATTCTCAGTTTCGCCAACGACATGGTGGTTACATAATTACAGATGTTAAATTTATTTGTTCCCAGCGATGTTGATGTTTCATCGAAATCTTGATATTTGTGTTCGACTAAACTTGAGTTTGTTTCTAAACTCGATTTAGCATTTTCCATTTGAATTTCAAGGCAAAGACGCCACGTCAGAATTAACTGCGCCGTTTTCGATGTAATGTTTTACTAACGAGTTTGTATAAACATGTTGATTTGAGTTCGATTTTGATGGCGGCTTAAATTAATATTGAGTTCACAACAATTTGTTTGTCGACTCTTCTTGCTAAAATCTCTTAATATTAGGATATTTGGTTTCCATTATTGACGAAGCGTCGTCCCGGTTTGATACAAATGGTAACTAACAATTTATCTTCAGGAAACTTGATTGGTTCCGTACCTACGGAACCAATCTACCTACACTACCTAGTGTCAATCAATTGTGATTTTAAGTGGTTGACGTGTTTATGACCATTGGTATGATACTTTTTCCGACAATGTCAAAGGTCAAAGTGAAGATTGACATTCGTCAGGGAAATCCTGGAGGTTGATGAAGATGCAATAGACTTGGTTATATGTATGTACTTTGCTATGTTTTCATATAAATTATTGCTAACAAGACCAAGTCAACGATCCCAATACTTGAACACAGAGCCAGCATTGTAGTAGTTGGTGGGGAATATTTTTGGCGTAATACGTTGAAAGAGTTGTAGGCCAGCATTATAAAGAACTAGCCACACAAGGAACGTAATATATAGACTACACTCCATCCCAGGTGAATGCGAGGGTCCTGTAGCTTGGTTGCTACGAAGTTGCTAGGGTTTGTTTTTGTTGTTTTCCTGATACATCCTATTGGTGCAGAAAGCTTCAAGCTCATGCCACGCCTTCCTATTCTCAGCTACTCCTCAACTTCAACTCAAAGTTTGGAGTTGGAACTTATAACTTCCTTCTTCTACTATACGTTTTTTATGTTATAGGGGCTAAACGAGCAAACGGACCGCCTGATGAAAAGCGATAGACACCTGCAGCACTAGCGGAGTCACAAGTGCGTTGCCGGCCTTTCAGATGGGAGTGCGCTCTTTTCTTGATGGTTTGAAGGTCGTATCGGCCCGGAAATACTGCAAGCGACAATTCATTCCACAATCGAGTCATCATTCGAAAGCCGCACAGTTGTGGACTGCCAACTATGTAAGCGGTGAGGATGAAAGAATTGTCGCGTAGACCGATGGTGTAAAGATGCGGCAGGGATTAATCCGAATAATTCCTCGGAACACTCCCCGTTATATTTATAAGCGATAAAAGATGCAGAGAGAGGCTTCATCTCAAGTTAGTTAAATTATTCTTACCAACAAAGGCGTCATAGGAGCAACAGCGGAGCCAACTCTTCCAATAGTTGAGCACAGAGCCAGCAGCGTAGTTCTGTAGTTGGTGGGGAATACTTCTGCAGCGAACACGTAGAGAGAGTTGTAGGCCAGAGTTATGAAGAACTTGCCGCCCAGGTAGAAGACTAGGGACCAGATGCCAGCTGGAAAGAAAATTATGCTAGTCAAAATAAAAGTTAAGTATACAGGGCCTTAAGACTGCCTGTTCACTGGCTCTTTGTGAAACCCAAAAAGTGCATTAAAATCTGAGGAATTTGATTGGTCCATTTTACACAACTCCTCTCCGCTCCAGTGGATAGCATGCCTAAGTGTATGTTGCTAGTACAAAAAAAAACGTCTCGATCACGTTTACGTTACTGTCAACTTGAATTCTGCTATTTTACTAGTAGCTCTATGAGCTGACCTCGCGAAGATTTCTCAAAATAGCTAAAACATGTTTTGTAAATTTTGGTTAAAGTCCTTATACAACAAAATCCATACATCGCGCATCGTTCGCTCGATCAAAAGTTCCTTATCCATATTACAGTCCCGAAGGAGAGATCTTTATCGTCTTTGTTTTTCTTTATTTATCAATTATACACAACCTCACACAAATCGATCTGGTCCCACAATAAGCTCTAATAGGCTTGTGTTATGGTTACGGTTACAAGACGACTATATAGGTACATTACAAACGTAGATAAATAATGTAGAACAGCCATGATCCAGGAACAAATATTAGAGTTCATCACACAATATTTGCCCTTGTTGGGATTCGAACCCAGGACCGCCGTCTCAGTAGGCAGCTGCACTACGACTGCACCAACCACGCCATCGTCATCGTTTATTGGTTTGTTGTTCTTACACATAGCAATTATTGGTGTGACTGATTGTATAGCGATAACTACTTTCTATACGGTTTCTGAGCGATAAGAAAACGTTTGCGTTGAATGTTCCAAAGTAAATAATATTATGTATGTATAACGTTCACCAACAAATTAGTAACACATGAGTGCTAATATGAATACAAGTCCTTATTCACGGGAATGATGTATTCTATAACCATAGCTGTCATGCTATACTTACTTAGATAACCTACTAGGTCATATAACTAATCTATAACGGACGATAGTAAATACTTTACTCTCTAATAGTGAGGGCTATAGGAGTTCTATGGCAGAGGGCTCCGTAAATTCCTATAAATTGATGGTTTGAATGATTATCTTGATATTGATAATTTTGATGCAGCTAATACGCATGAAGATCGATACTTTATAGAGTAGGAGTAGGTTTTATTTTTATTTTACATAGCATTTAACCTTGATAGATAAGATTGAGCATGCTTGCCTAGAATATGCCTATTTACTCTCGACTTGAAAGGAGTGAATAAAAGAAGATGTTGTTTAAGATTAGAGATAAATAGTTAAACTAAACTTTTGTGACTTTTTGTGCCATCAAACGTCGGGTAATTTATGAACCATTAGTATTTTTTAAACTTAATGATTTGTTTACCTTAAGTATCTTTTAGAAATTAATGCTTGTTCATTAGTATCTTTTTTGTATCTTTAAAACCTGTTTGAAGCTCTTCGTAAAAGTCGTCAAGCAAACTTAATAAGACAACAAAAGCATCGAAGTTTTTAGGGTCTCGTAATGTATTTAATAAAAGCAATATCTTCGGTAAAATATGGGTAGTTATAAGCAAATGAGGGTCACGTTATATAATGGATAGTACAAACATTGCTTAGATTAACGCCGCTTCCAGTCACCTTAAATTCGACAGCTTAAAAATATCCAATTGACGGCTGAAGTTTGCAGTACTCAAGAGGAAATAAACAAATTTGAGGGCGGGCATCCTCACTCAACGGAGCGGAGATGGACAAATCACGTTCCTCAGATTTAAATGCACTTCCTTTGGATTTCACAAAGACACAGCCTGATTAGTTTACTCCACTCCGCTTTTAAGGAGAAGCAGGCTTTGCAATTCAGTGGGCAAATGATGTCAGGGTCCTAGGCACGATGTCACAGGGCATAATCTTAGATATAGGTTTTTTGTTTTGATATAGTATTGTTTTTTCTAAGAAACTCCTCATAAATTAGTGGCATATCCATAGCAATTTATAGCCTCATCTTTAACTTGTTCTGTTGTTCTTAGATATACGATTTATACTCGTCTATGAGTATAAATCGTATATCTAAATATATGTCTGTATAAAGTAGATTTTTTTGGTTGTTAAATATGATAACAGACAATAGAAAGAACCCACAATTTGAAAGCAGAACTCGGTTAGCAAGATCTTAGCCGTGTCTATGTGTGTGTCAGGTAAGAACCAAAGTCAATGCACTCCAATGTTACTCGAAGGATAATACATCATGTCTTTTTTTGAATTTAGCTTAAGGAAACTTGTTAATTTATAGTTTTTTCGCCGCACCTTGTTTACGTATATAACGTATTTGCTTATACTTAAGGCCTCTGTCTTTTTTTGCCGAGATAAACATTAACCTATGTCATCTTTATGTAAAAAAATATATTTGTGGCTCTGTTTCCACTCGCATGACGGGCAAACCAATATTCACACCGCTACGTCGATTGCATCAAATTATCCTTTATAATTAGTTAATTCCTTTACATCTTTTCTTTCTATTATATGATTATGCATTAGCTAAATAAGAGCATTAATTCAACATTATTTTTCAGAAGGAAAGTATTCATTCAATTATAAGTTATAATCATAATGACTCAGTTAAAAAAAATCTTTGTGTGATGGGATGAAATATCTTAGCCTAGATTATATTTAGCCAATGCGTTGCCATTTATTTATTTATTCAGATTTTAACACATCATTACAGTATACGCTAAGACACTGAAAAACAGCAACATACGTAATGTATGTACAAAAATTACAATTGAAGCACAACCAAAAATACAACAATATTATCCCATTCTCCACAAAGAGCCATCCATCGACATGCAAAAATATTGCATTCAGGTGCTGACGCGAGGAGCGCGTTGAGATGCCGTAGTACGCGGATAAGCGGAGAATTACGATGTGCCACCGTGCCCGCTGTTGGCACTGCTAGCAGGGGGCAATGGTGTGGTCGGAGGTTCAGTTTAGATTTGGATAAGGAAGGAACCTTAAGGCGAACAAGTTGACACACCAAATCAGGGCAGTTCGAATCTCCCCTTTAATATCCTGCTTAAAAGTCAAAACTCCTAAATTACGCCTCACTTCTAATTAAGCCCCAGGGCACCCAAGAGAAATTTGGAAGGGTACAGGAAAGGATAGTAACCATATATTTTTTTATAATAGAATCTAAGGAACGCCTTCTGAATTTTCTCCAACAGTAAGACGTAAGAGGTCTCGTAGGGGTTCCATACTATAGAGGCAGCCTCAAGCTTGCTCCTGACTAGACAGTAGTAAACAAGCTTAATAGCTAGAAGGTTATCATTAAATATAAGGTTTATTGTAACACTTACCAGGAATGAATCCGTAGTTGATCAATATAAGAGCAGTCAAGAAGAATGCTATCGCAATCACCTTCTTCCTTCCAAATCGGTCCAACAATATCAATTTACACACGTTAGCCGGCGCTTCTATCACAATAACCACAATATAGTTCAAATAACTGTTTCCAGAAAGTTCTATAGCGTTAATAGATAGACCATAGTATACTAATGTAGAACAAGTCCATAGAAAAGATACGGTGAACACTCTTTTCCAAATCATACTCGATGTTAATATCTGCTTGAAGGATGATTGATTGCTAGCCTGGTTCTCGAATTTTCTGGCGTCTCTTTGCTTTATAGCTTGTTTCTCGACTTGGTCGTAATGCTCCTTGGGTACAACGACGTTGTTCATTCTTTCTGCTTTGCTTAATACTTTGAGGCCTTCCTCGTAGCGACCTTTACTGAAGAACCACCTGGAGAAAGATTTGTTATTGAAAGTTTATAGTAAATTTAATTACTTATATCAGATACTTTTGAGAAAAATATAAAGTTTACAATTGTGAAAAGGAGAACCTAATGAACCTAACCTCTCTAAATAATTACTGTAATCTTATGAAGTGGTCTCCCCAAAACTAAAGTACAAATTAAATGATGAAATTGAAATAAAAATAAAATATCAATTATGCGATATTTTATTTTATTTTTTCATTTGTAAAATATTCGTTATTCAAATTTCTGAAAAAGTGAAGTGTAATATTTTCTCTCTTTTTGTAATTATGAATGTGAAATAGGTACAGAACGTAAGAAAACAACATATAGACGAAGACGGCAGGGGTGTAGATAATGAAGAGAAGATATCTCCAGTTGCACAGGGAGAGGAGAGTGAAGATGACACCATCGAGGATAAACATGGTTTGAAAAGAAGGCTAATGAGTATGCAGCCTCGAGTTTAGGCTAAATGAATTAAGAAAAAGTACCATTAAAACAAACCTGAAACTCTCAGTCAGCATCCACATATAGAGGAAGACGAAGACGGCAGGGGTGTAGATGATGAAGAGGAGATATCTCCAGTTCTGCAGCCACAGGGAGAGGAGAGTGACGGTGACTCCTCCGAGGATGAACATGGTGTTGAAGAGAAGGCTCACAAGCACTCGGCCCTTTGGTCCCACCAGCTCCAGAGCTGTAAAAATATGGAGTAAAGTTTTTTTTGGTTGATGAAGCGTTAGATACGAAATGTGAATACAAAATGATCCGAAGATTTTTTAAATTGGAAGCGAGTGAGAGAGTTAAGTTAATGACCAATAGAAAGTGAATCAGTTTCCTATCTAATCGACAAATGTTTCGTTATAATCTTCGTAGGATCGTTCTTTGAAGCCGTGAATGGTTCAAGACTACCACGACAAGGTTATCTTATAAGTAAAGATACGGAATTAGTGGGGCATGTTTTATAATTTAAGTAAATTATATAACAATAACAAAAAATATGGCTTCCTTAAAAAATATTTTATTAAATGATACTTCTGTTGGTTCTATGGAGCGTTTGAGGAAATATCAGGTAAACCATTAGGGAGAAAAGTAGGTACTTTAAGAATCGTTTTCGTCGAAATTATTATATAAAATGTGTTTCTAAACATTCACACTTAGTATAACATATTAGAGGTCAAAGAGAATCCTTGCAGGTAATAAAAATTACTAGTTTTGGATATTGACCTTTTACAAACAAAATATTGACAGTACTAATATTTAGAGAGACTGTGAAGGCTAGACTGATGTATACACAAGTCACAAGACAAGAAGTTTATTAGAATCGTATGTACGTAGAACACTTATGAATTGAAAAGTTGTATAAATTCGAAACAACGAAAACTTCGTTCTTGTTGAAAATAAAACGTTGACGAAACATTTAATTATTTAGGGTTTTATACAAGAGAGTCTGAGTAATATTATTGATTAATTTAATACATTTTGATAAAATATATAATTTTATTGTATTTCAGTAGAAAATTCGTGTCTGCATAAATATTCGGTCATGGGACGAAATTAATGATATTAAAACGAATTAATTATATGCATCTTACATTTATAATGTTTATTAAACTAAGATTCTTAGTCTTTCATTTACATTAGCCTCTCCACCATACATTCCTTTATTGTGGAAGTATGTTTTTATGGACACTGGATTTCAGTTTGATGTGACGTTTTGGTTTGTTTTTCGAAAATGTGCATCAATTTAATGAATACCCCTACAATAAAATAAGTCATCATAGCTGCCTTGGTGGTCATGTGTCATTAAGATTGTATGTGAGGTTAAACTTCGCTTGGCCGTATTTTACAAACATTCATTTATTTATTTATTACCACTAACAGCTATACCTTACATGCTAACTGGCAAATTAATTTTAACATGCGTTAAATGGATGTATACAATGGATAATAATACCTAATTATTGTTGGAATGTCAAGCTATTATAAGATTATTACAAGTAATATAGAACACACAAAATTTTAATAAAAATGACAATGTAAGGATGTCAGTACAATAAGAAAATAACAATAACATAACACTTATATGCTTATGGAGCCAATACTTAGACCTTAGACTGTTATGGAGCTAGTCGTAACAATATTTTCCAAGTACGTAGCGGTCAAAACTTGGATTCTGTTTCAAAGTGTGTTAAAGTCAAAGTCAAATAATTTATTTGCTGGAACACAGTTGTCTTATAATTCAATGTTTGCGTCCAATGTGCTCAGCCTGCAAGCAAGTCACTGTCCAGTATATTTATCATTTAGCAGTGTAAGAGCTTGATGCAGAGGGGACGATAGATGTTAGGACCACAGGAGTAAAGAAACGGAACAGAGACTAAGCTTCTAAGGAGCGTGTGAAACTCTTACCTATTTTAGTATGGTTGACAAAGGAGAATTAAATAAAATAAACGAAAGGTTCATTAGCTTATAATTATGTACATTAGATTAGGTTTTTACAAAATACTTAGCCTAATTTTTTTATATATTACTGTTGATTTTTAATAACTTGTTAAATCTTTTGTTAGAATGATAAACTCTAAATCTGATATAAAGTCTTTTTAAATAATCAATAGAGAAGCATTCACATGGCATATGAAATGTACAGATGTACACTATATGAAAGCAATAAAAATCTATCTATCTATCTTTATGACTGAAATTTGTAACCCCCATATTAAAAATGATATCCAAAATGAATTTGAAAGAAATGAATTACAATAAAGAAAGTGAAGAAACCATCTCGCGAAGGTCCACTAGTAGTCCAGTTTAACAGTTTTACAGTTAACAGACAGAAGAGAAGTATAAATACTAGTTATTTCAACCGTTATGTAAAAAAAGTCGTTATGCGGCCATTTATAAACAAATACATGGCCCTAGTGCGACGAAAGACTGCACTTATTCTTAGCTTTTTTGTGCATACAGGTTCTTAAATCTTAACTGTCCACTTAAAGAGGTCAATGAACCAAGGCACGGGTAATGACGGAGCCAATAAGTGTTTTTAATTGACCGAGCGAGAGAAGCGTTTCCGTTTCGGGTTGGCAAATTTTTTTGTATATCCTATTATTATTGTATGCACAATTTACATTGTGTTAAAATTAACTTAAAAACCTAGAACCTATCCTAACCTAACCCTACCCAAGGTCGGTCTTGGCGGAAATGAGCCCAAGATGCTGGCAACGCGCCAGTTTTTTTATTTAAAGGAATTGAACAAATTGTGGGCCTCGGATCTCCATGGGCCTAATCTACCGCAAACCGTATGAAAATATAGCTGGTCATCTAAATAAATACATATATTTTCGGCGTTAATCCGTATATCCTGATATTTGGATGTTCGGATGTCCAGAAAGTTACCGGCTGTTCTCGCCTAGCGGTCGTAGTTTTCAACCGATTCATGAAATTTTGTGAGTAGGTTCTATAAATGTATAGTTAAGTCGATTCAGTTTATTGAAATTTTAAAGTAGGGGTTGAAAACGTAAAAAATACAATTTTTTAAATCGGAATTGCTGTTCGAAACAAACTCGTTTGGTTATATTTTTGGTGAAGAGTAAGTTCCTGCCAAGCGTTCCCGAATGCGTACAGAACGTCCCGCTATTTCGTTTTCGGTCTACCTGCATCGGTAGCCATTCTGCGGCACTCAGTGGATGGTTTGGCCCAACTTTCCGGATTCATTCGGCAGACGTTTCCTGCCCAGTCCCACTTCAGCTTGGCAGCCTTGACACCCACATCTGCACCTGTTTTGGAGCGCAGTTCGGTGTTTCTGGATGGATTGTCCCACCGGAAGATCAGCGCTGGCTCTCGGGCTAGCATCATGCTGAAGTGGGACCTTTTCGTGGCACAGCAATAATATTATAATTGCCTATCCTTTTTTTAATAATTTTTGTCACGCCCTGCATGTAATTATGTTTTATGGCCACGTCATCAATGAATGTATATTTTCTTTTTGATATGATCAGTCCTACAAACTCCAAGCATACTCCGCTCCATTGCTCGCTGGTAAACCTTGAGTCGGGACGGGACTTCTGAGCTTCCGTTAACATGATTCTTATCATATCTTATTTTAAACGAATCGCGATAGGCTATTGCACTATATTTAGTAAATAGACTTGAGTAATGTGACAATTTTAGACCAAATCGGACTCGCTGTTGCTGCAAAACTTTCACTTAACAAGGTAACGAGTGTTGCTCTGGCTTAAAAATCGATTTAGATCTGGCTGAAGAATCGATATTTCAGGTCATTTTCCTTTTTTTTTGTATTCTTGGTCAACGCGTTTTTGCTCAGTGGTCGTGCACCTACTGAGCCGGCAGCGGTCCTGGGTTCGAATCTCGGCAAGTGTAACATATTTGTGAGATGACTGATGAACTCGGACATTTGATCCCGAGTCATGGACGTTTCGTATGTCTTTAAGTATAATCTATATTAAATACATACTTAATATATATTATACTTAAAGATAAATCGTCGTCTAGTGCCCATAAAATAAGCATGCTAGACCTTTCTTTGGGACTAGATCGATTTGTGTGAGGTTGTCTTCTCATATTTATTTACTTACTTTATATTAATTTGTTAAGTTCTAATGCCCTTTTAACTTACGAATTGCATTGGGTCTGCCTATAAGATAGATTTAACTTATACAATTTTAAAAAATCCCTTAGCGAGTAATTTTCAAAAAACATGTACATAGTTAAAGGCATAATAAAATCAAAATAACGATCGTGTATTTTGTGTTAGGAAAGTAATTCATATGAATGATATGGGTAACTGTCGTTACACAAAGGGATCAATTAAGTTTTGTTTTAATTAAAGCCTTTAACTATGTACAGGTTTTTTGAAAATGACTCTAGCAGGGGACATAGATTCAGAGAAACGGCATTTCCGATAGTATAGTCAGCATCAAAAAAAGCTGTATTTTTTAAAATAAAATTTGATTTAAGCTACTAGTAAAATTGTCAGCCACTTTTGATACTGACCGTACTGATCCTGCACAGCAACCCCAAGCACCTATCAGTCAAGGCTAGACTTATTTAAGGTTACCTAATAATTCCCTTCATTTTTTCCACTCAAAATCAACTCATGCGCAGGCAGCGGTAGAAAAGTAAACCTAGAACTGCCGGAACTACAAAAACGGAAATTGCCGGAAAGGCTTAACGAAGCGTTAACCTTTAAGGTTATGTTACGTCATTAATGTTAATGGCGATTTTAACAATTACTCCATAAAATTTACTTGATTGGCTCTATGGTAGCCGATCCTGGTCCTGGTTTACATTTTGAGCTAACACCCTCGGTTTAGGGTACGGAGTCAAAGGGTAAAAACGGGTCAGTCCGTCCATTTGTCTGTCTGTCACCAGGTTGTATCTCCTGAAGCGTGATAGCTAGACAGTTGAAATTCTCACAGATGATGTATTTTTGTTGCCGCTATAACAAAAAATACTAAACGAGTCAGACTCACACGTGGCCGGTTTATTGTATTATTAATATGCTTTTATAAGCTACACTTATAAATAAGTTTGTTTACTAAACAGTTTGTTTGTAAGTAACTAAACTGTTCTATTATTTTTACAGTAAATGTAAATACCGTAGGTAAATTATTATCCTTTCTTTAATTTTCATCTCTAGTGTTGTTTAATGTGTTGTAGGTATTGCAAATGTGTTTTGTGTGTTTTTATAATTTGTATGGCATTAAAATATTCATTAATTTTCTTAATGTCATGGGGGTCATACGAGCAAACGTATCGCCTGATGGAAAGCGATTACCGTCGCCAATGACACCTGCAACACCAGAGGAGTTACAAGTGCGTTGCCGGCCTTTCAGGTGGGAGTACGCTCTTTTCTTAAAGGTTTGAAAGGTTGTATCGGTCCGGAAATACCGCAAGTGACAATTAATTCCACAATGCAGTCGTGCTTCGTGCGAGGCAGGAAATTCCTAGATAAACGCTCGGTATCTTGAAGCTGATCTGATGATGGAGACGGACATTGTGTTTAGGCTTATTTTATTGGTATTGATGAGCAATTAACGCTTTTGTAATAAAGTACAGTCAGCAATAAAAACGTGTTTCAAAACTTTTTTTTCAATAAAACGTTTTAAAGGATATCGCGTGTATTAATTATTTGAACCTTCCTGAAATCAGCAACTAATAGTGTCAAAAGTTGACGGAGAAAAACACAATTATTCTCGGTCAATGTTACATTTGTGTAACTACTCACTATGAATAAAAAAAAATAGTTTGTGTAATTATTATCACGAGCTTGAATTTATTTCTGGGTCATGGATGTTTTCTATTTCATCAAATAGGTTTAGCGTATTCAACGTTTTGTTACGTTAATCCCGTGACACTGATTTTCATCGGTGCACTGTTATTATAAAAAATTCAAATACCTACACTGCAGGAGGTAGAACAGATGGACGCACAATCGACTTTATCAGTACGTCTAATTCTCTAAGTCTAAGTCTAATCTAATCTAAAGATACAGCCGAAAGATACAGAGAAGGACATACAGCGAAAACTTTTTAATAGGGGCCCGTTGGCACACTTTGGGTACCTACGGGGTCCTCAAAATTAGTAAAAATTAGTTCCTAGTTTACTCGTTCGTAGCCTATTTTCTCATAGATGGCGATAAAAAATAGCACTTAATTTAAATGTAGGGCAAAAAAGTTTTTTAGGGTTCCGTACCCAAAGGGTAAAAAATGGGACCCTATTACTAAGACTCCGCTGTCCGTCTCTCTCCGTCTGTCACCAAGCTCCGTCAAGTCCGTGACAGTTGAAATTTTCACAGATGATATATTTCTGTTGCCGCTATAACAACAAAAACGCTAAAAACAGAATAAAATAAATATTTTTATTAGAGCCCCGATACAAAAGACGTGATCGGTTGCGTTAACTTTGTACCTCATTTGTAGGCGCCATACATACCAGGTGCAAATTTAACTTACGCCGACTAGTTAAGATGGGAAGTGTTTGTACGGAACCCTCGCTACGCAAGTCCGACTCGCACTTGGTCGGTTTTCTCTGTACGCATGCAGCAGTTCGTATCCATGGAAATTATATCTAACTTTTCAAGTGAACATTATCTATGTACAGTCGCCATCAGATATATCGCAGCATATAAGGCGTTCCTAAATATCTGAACACGACTCTTATTGACTGGGCGTTACAGTACATGTTCAGATATTTATGAACGCATTAAATGCTGTGATATATCTGATGGCGACTGTACCTAATTCAGTGTGAGTAGGGTTTACTGCGACTTAATTTCAAACTACGACAGTAGTCTAGTTTTTGCAGATGCGCAAAATCATTATAGTAAACAGGTAGTAGGCATTTACGTCCGCATTCATCGACCTCTGCTATTTCCTACTGACCGTGTGCCCTTCGAACACATGACGTTGGAAAGGATTGATAACCGGTTTGTTTCAAAACAAGCCACGCCTTTGCAGGCTTGGTTATATACCCAATGATATTTTATAAGTAAATAGGTTACTACTACCAGACTATCAATCGCCTTACAAAGAGTGCTGGAATACTTTGGGCACACTTCCAGAAGAGAAGACGATAATCTGGAAAACCTGGAAAGATCCAGGGGAAGAAGGCCTCGGGGCCGCAGCCCGATGCGTTGGTCCGACCAAATCCACACTGCATTTGACTCCAACTTCCAGGCTCTCAAAGTGGCCGAGGACCGTGGACGGTGGCGCAGCATCATCCGGAGGAAGCTAATCCATGGTGGATGTCACGACCCTCAGCAATGACGATAACAATGCATGGAGGGGAGGGGAGGTTACTTGCGCTCCCATTGCCACGGCAACGCTTGTTGATCTCCAGAAAATGACGTATACGTATATATGCGTCAAGTTAAATTCTAGTTGTCTCTTTTTTGTGTTTATTAAAAAGTCTTACCAAGGACAAAATACGCCGTATACACGCCACCGCCAAATGCGGGCTCCAAGAACTCGAACACAACGAACATGTCGTAGTTGACCGAGAGCGCCCGAATCAGCCCGAACACGCCATTTGCCACGGAGGCTCACACAACGGCTAGCTTTCTTCCGAACTTGTCTGATGTTAGTCCAGTGAGGGGATTGAAGACGCTTATGATAAAATA
Source organism: Apotomis turbidana (assembly GCA_905147355.2). Classification (NCBI taxonomy): domain Eukaryota; kingdom Metazoa; phylum Arthropoda; class Insecta; order Lepidoptera; family Tortricidae; genus Apotomis; species Apotomis turbidana. The sequence continues at coordinate 19,232,799 of LR990289.1, read as the reverse complement.
TTCATACAATCGAAGAACATCCTCTTTTTTTAGGGTTCCGTACCCAAAGGGTAAGAAGGGGACCCTACAACTGCGACTTCGCTGTCCGTCCGTCCGTCTGTCACCAGGCTGTATCTCAAGAACGGTGATAGCTAGACAGTTGAAATTTTCACAGATGATGTATTTATTTTGCCGCTATAATAAAAAATACTAAAAATAAAATAAATATTTAAGGGGGGCTCCCATACAACAAACTTGTTATAGATTATGGTACGGAACCCTTCATGCGCGAGTCGGACTCGCACTTGCCCAATGCATGGGGTGCATGGAAGGAGCCTCCCCGTACGACGCAACAATTGATGTTTTCACCCGATACACTAAGCGTCTGGCGCACCCCGGGCAACGGGCAACACTTGTGTTGACCGGCTAATCCTTCCACCACGATGGTTTCACCGAGTTCCAATGCGAATACATGCGATCATAAACGGCACTTCTCAGAGCCAGCCCTGACTGTCGTCTCTATTAACATTGAGGGCTTCTCGGACGACAAAGCACAACTTCTATCAGAAATGTGCCGCGAGACGCATTGCGACATTTTATGCATACAAGAAACCCACCGTGACACAGGCCATCAACGGCCGCACATACCTGGATTGATACTTGCTGCTGAAATTCCCCACGCAAAGCATGGCAGTGCAGTTTTCACAAAACCTGACACCCGGATCACTTCTTCTTCTTGTGCCCTAAGGGAAACAATGGAGTTAATAACTTTGGACATCGGGCAGTGTATCATTACGTCAGTTTACAAGCCGCCACCTCAGACTTTCCAACCTTGGGACACATCTCCACACGGCGACAAACGGCCGAACGTAATAATCGGTGACTTTAACAGCCACAGCACTTCGTGGGGCTACCGAGAGACCAACTCAGACGGTGAAAAGGTGGAAGCATGGGCGGAAGCAAACGGACTATCACTCCTTCATAACCCCAAACTACCCTCCTCCTTCAACAGCGGGCGCTGGAAACGTGGCTACAACCCCGACCTGATATTCACTAGCGAAAGTATAAGCTCTGAGTGCATTAAAATGGTCTGCAAACCGATCCCTAAAACTCAACATAGGCCACTAATGTGCCGGGTCCAAGCGGCCATACAACCAGTTAAAGTCCCATTCCGACGTCGATTTAATTTCCAAAAGGCCGACTGGAACGAGTTCTCAAGAGGCATTGACAGGGACTTAGATGGACTACTACCAACGGTTTCGGAATACGACAAATTTATTGGAATCGTTGGGACCGTATCACGCCGATGCATACCAAGAGGATGTAGAACTAACTACATTCCAGGACTCGACCCGTCCTCTGCAGACCTCCTTAGGAAATACGAATCCGTATACTGCAGTGACCCTTTCTCGGAGGAAACAATATCGACTGGGGAAGATCTAATGCGGGAAATAGCGGCTAACCGAAGGGATAGATGGTGTGAAGCTGTGAGTAATACAGATATGACCCATAATAGCAAGAAAGCGTGGTCAAACTTGCGGAAACTCACAGGTGAACCACCGCCACCAATGAACCCAGGCAAAGTCACGGCTAATCAGGTAGCAACCCAACTGCTGCTTAATGGGAAACCCACCAGTCGGATGCCCAAACTGCCACCAATACCCGCAAAGCAGCAAAAGCACACCGATCTGAGTAAGCCCTTTACCCATCACGAGTTTGAAGTAGCCGTCAAAACGCTAAAAAACGGTAAAGCCGCCGGCATTGACGATCTGACCGTGGAGCAACTCAAACATCTTGGACCGAAGGCCAAGCACTGGCTCCTCGAGCTATTTAACAACTGCCTGTCGACGCAAAAAATACCAAGGGTGTGGCGCAAATCGAAGGTTATTGCGCTTCTCAAACCTGGAAAGGACCCCTCGGACGCAAAAAGTTATCGTCCCATATCCCTATTGTGCCACACCTACAAGCTGTTTGAACGCCTTCTTCTGAACCGCTTCGCTCCCATCGTGGAACCGCTTCTTATCCCGGAACAAGCTGGTTTCCGACCAGGAAAGTCATGCACGAGCCAAACGTTAAATCTAACACAACACATAGAAGATGGTTTCGAACTCGGCATGGTGACAGGCGTGGTCTTCGTGGACCTAACAGCTGCATATGATACGGTGAACTTACGGCGGTTGCTCTCAAAGGTGGGTAATATGACTGAGGACACCGGTTTCATAAATATCCTTCGCGAACTGCTCCACAACCGCAGATTCCAAGTCCACCTCCAATCGCAAAAAAGCCGCTGGCGCTCACAAAGGAACGGTCTCCCGCAGGGTAGTGTGCTTGCTCCGATCTTATTTAATATAATTATACACTAACGATCAGCCTGTTCTGCACAGAACTCAGCGGTTCGCGTACGCAGATGACCTAGCAATAGCGTCCCAAAGTGACAACTTCGAAGACACTGAAGAAACGCTATCAGCGGCCTTAGAGGATCTCACCACATACTACGAAACCAACTGCCTGAAACCGAATCCCACAAAAACTCAGTCGTGTGTGTTTCATCTCCGAAACCGGGAAGCAACTAGACTACTCAATGTTAGCTGGAATGGTGTCGCTATCGAGCACTGCCTAACACCGAGGTACCTGGGAATAATCCTAGACAGGACACTATCCTTTAAAAGCCACTGCATAACGACGCGCCAAAAGGTTAGCTCACGTAACTGTCTGCTGAGGAAACTTACTTCAACGCACTGGGGCTCTTCGGCACACACCCTCCGTACAACAGGCTTGGCGCTGTGCTTTTCGGCGGGAGAATATGCGTGCCCGGTGTGGCACCGTTCCTCCCACGCAGGGCAAGTTACCTCGGCGCTCAACGATACTTGCCGCATAATAACCGGTTGTCTCAAACCCACTCCACTTGACAAACTGTACCCTCTAGCGGGAATAGCACCACCGGAGACCCGCAGAGAGGTGGCATGTAGCGTCGAAAAACTTAAACAGGAAATGGACCTAAGACATCCCCTCTATAGCCACAATCTGCCACCCTCCCGTTTAAAGAGTCGACGGAGCTTTGCGAGGTGTACGACGGCTACCAGGGTTTCGCCATCCGAGCATAGACTTACGCACTGGCAGAACAATCGCGCACCACCAGACGACTACGTTCGGCCCGCGGAGACGCTCCCTGCTGGGCATAAGCAGCCATGGCCGATCTGGAGGGCCTTAAACAGATTGCGTTCCCAGGTTGGCCGGTGCAAAGAGAACATGCTAAAATGGGGCGCCCTTAGCGGCTCGGACGCCAGATGTGCGTGTGGCTCAACCCCCCAAACGATGGCGCACATGTTGTCTTGCCCAGCAAGCCCGTACACGTGTTCCGAGCAGGACCTACGAGACGCGACACAGAGGGCCCTGAACGTCGCCACTTTCTGGTCCCGCACTGTATGATGTTATAAAACCATCGACACGAGAAGAAGAAGACTTGCCCAATTTTTCAAGTAGTTTAAAAAGTCTCACCAAGGACAAAACACGCCGTATACACGCCGCCGCCAAACGCGGGCTCCAAGAACTCGAACACAACGAACATGTCGTAGTTGACCGAGAGCGCCCGAATCAGCCCGAAGACGCCATTCGCCACGGTGGCAAACACGAAGGCTATCTTCCTTCCGAACTTGTCCGATATTAGTCCAGTGAGGGGTATGGAGACGCATATGACAAATTATACATACAGTCGAAGAACATCCTTCTTTTTTTAAGTAGTTTAAAAAGTCTCACCAAGGACGAAACACGCCGTATACACGCCGCCGCCAAACGCGGGCTCCAAGAACTCGAAGACAACGAACATGTCGTAGCTGACCGAGAGCGCCCGAATCAGCCCGAACACGCCATTCGCCACGGTGGCGAACACGACGGCTAGCTTCCTTCCGAACTTGTCCGATATTAGTCCAGTGAGGGGAATGGAGACGAAGAAGCCTGCGTTGTGGACGGTGCCGACTAGGGTACGCTTCCAGTCTTGGCAGGCCAGGTTGAACTGAAACAAATGCATGGGTTGAAAAAAAAAACAGTAGGACGAGCATTACGTTTACGGACAGTCGAGAGACGGACAGGACACTCGTGGTACGGCACCATGTCTTGGACGGCGGTTATCTTTGCAAAACAGGGTTCCGTACCCAAAGAGTAAAAAGCGGGACCCTGTTACTAAGACTCCAAGACCACAGTCCGTCTGTCCGTCAGTCGGTCTGTCTGTATCTTACCTTACCTTAAAAGCTAGGCAGTTGAAAAGTTCACACAGTTTCTGTTGCCGCTATGATAACAAATACTAAAAACAGAATGAAATAAATATTTAAGTGGGGCTCCCATATCCATATAACAAACGTGATCGGTTGCACCTTATTTGTATCAGATGGGATAAGTGTTTGTACCTACGGAGCCCTGAGTGCGCGAGTCCGACTCGCACTTGGCCGGTTTTTTTCACGCGGACGAATTTGCACCTTTTATTAATATATAAATACACATATTATGTAGAGCAGGTATATTCATCCATCTCATGAGAAGGAAAATTTCAAAACTGATCTTTATCTCTTACTAGAGATAAGCGAAATTTATTTTTATTATTTTATTTTATAATCGACGCCATGGTCTATTCTAAGAACAGATTTCCCTATATCTTATAGTTTACGAATTCTCCCTGCTGACCTACTCGTATTTGGATTGTTCATCCGGTACCTTCATAAAGCCGCGTTGAATTCGTACTCTGAGTCGTTAGCGACTGTTCGTTCATGATCATAACTCATGGTTCTGAAGGATCCATTTGTTCTAGTCTGGACTTAAATAACAATATCGAACCTGTAGTCTTTTGTTTCTTGTCGATGTCAATGAACTTTATAAGTCACATTTACTCCGCGATATTTATCTTCATTCAATCGTGCGATCCAATATTTTCCGTTTCTTGACTATTCAAGAATGAGCTTAAAAAAGTTATTGGGAAATTCTCGATCCAAGTCAGAGGAAAAACCTGATTTTTTGTCAAATTTGAGAAAATCTCAAAAAGTTACCGACCGATGTTGAGAATTCAAATTGCACTTTGAAGCCCTACGGCGGACGCACATTGTGACAAAATGGCCCATCCGCGTACCTCTCAAATCTGCGAAACTACAAATTTTACAACAATTTCATATCGGGGCACTACACCCGATCGGAAAAACGTAAACATTTTCAATGTTAAAAATTACAAGCAGTTATTATTTCATGAAATTTACATTAAGATGGTTGAAAAAGGTTCAAACAAGTCTCTTAATTGGAATAGTTTGATAATCTAGTGTTTTAATAGGCAAGAAACCGTGTGAAATCCACACGTGCTACTCTTATCGAAGTTAATTGCTTTCCAGATTCCTAAGTCATGCGTATCATGACGAATTAGGTCAAGTTCAATAAGTAGTATTTTAAAAAATCGGCCATGTGTGATTCGGACACGAATAATAGAAACGCTCTATAATAATAATAATAATAATTAATTTATTTCAGGCATCAAAGGCCCATAGATAAATACCTTACAATCTAACATACATATGATATTAAAACACTAAACAACTTCGATGTGTTGCGTAAGTCCGTGGTGTTGGGTAGCCGACCGCGGAAACGCCGGAATAAAACAGCTTTCGGCCAAAATTCTTCCTTCATGAAGGTCGCTAGCTGGTCAGTCGGAACTCTCAACACATAAGAATTAAAATTCACTTTGTGGCGAGACTCCAACTGCACGACCCTCAGGATAATTCCGGTCTTCACACGTACATACTCTACTCTATTCTACATATATAAACATTTAATTACATATCAAAAATAATATAACGAGGCCTAAATAATACAGGAAAACTGGTGTCCCAAGATTCTAATTTCCAATTGTATTTATACCATTATAATTATTTTCATGGAGAGGTGCCATAAAAAGTTATAGTCATTATTTCTGAAAAGCGCCGCGCAGTTGGCGAAAATGTATGTGTCAAAGAAAAGTGCCGTCCATTCTTAAGTAATATCTAATATACCTACAAGTCTAAAAATACAACAATAAATAAATAAATCTATCTTTTGTAAAAGGCCCATTGAAACTAGGTTGCGCCGTTAGATCTAAAAGCCGTAGGTACGGACGAACGAACAAAAACATCCATCGAACATTTGGTTCCTACGTACCGCTAACGAACATCAAAAAATAGGACGGTTCATACGATTTCGTGTTCGGTGTTTGTGCCATGTTTTTGTTCGTTTATCTCACGTTCGTCCGGTCACGGCTTAAGCCTACTTATACTTATACGTATACGTATATTTCGGTTTAAGCAAGACTGCATCCAAACATTTTATTTTCGTCTGAGAAATATTTTATCTTGGTGTGACAGCCAAGTAAAATACCTATGCAATTTTGTATCACATTCGCCAGACTTAAGTCTGAAATACAATCTACATGACTTTAATATAAGGTTCGTATCGTATTTAATTATTATACCGTCCCAACAGAGGACTTGTTCCCAAAATATTTCGTCAAGTTTGTTTTCCCTGTTTTTATTAGCGTGTCTCTGAACCGGTCAGCGCAACGATAGTCTTTTTGGCTCACAAACATTAAAGGAATTCAGGCACATGCTTACTGCTGGTTCGATAAAAAGATAAGGATCAGATTTAAGAAAAAAAAGATCAATTCATTGAGAGGTCATAACACCGCTCATTTCGATATACAAATAGAGATTTCGTATTCGTCTGTAACGTAACTAATCCTTATGATTTTTTTGGACTTGAATCAGAAAAAAATATTTTCTTCGGTTTTCGCGACTTTGACACATTTAAATAAGAGAAAAATTGTATCTGGTATCTGTAAAGGTACCGAAACGTCAGGGAGGCGTAATAATTAATATACGCGATATAATCCGTTTCAATTGTTTTATTTAAATGTAAGAAAAAAATGTTCTTTGTGGGACCGTTTAGATTTATGTGCTTATTATTGTACAATTTGCGTTGTTTTCTTCTTTTTGGCTTCTGTTTTTAACCAAATTACTACCGCAAACGGACACCTAGTACACAAATTCTACACCTATTTGTACATGAACTGTGCTGAGAATACAAATTTAACTTTGGCGACGCGTGTAGCTCGGTTTGTAGACACCTGCCTACTGAGCCGGCAGTCCTGGGTTCGAATCCCGGCCAGGGCAAATATTTGTGTGATGAACTGGAATATTTGTGCTTGGGTCATGGTTGTTCTATGTATTTCAGTATATATTTATCTATATAAGTATGTATATTGTCGTCTAGTACCCATAACACAAGCCTTCTTGAGCTTAATTTGGGACTAGATCGATTTGTGTGAGGTTGTCCGATATTTATTTATTTATAACTTTGCCAATGATCAATTGTTGTCCCCATACCGACATAGGCGCAAATAAGTTTGAAATCGCAAGAAAAAGTTTGTGATGTAAAGAACTACAAATACTATATGGTTTTGGTATTGCTTCTTGTCACATGCTTCTAGGTCAACGGGAAGACACCCTATTGCGTTGACTTAGAAGTTTGATTTTTTCACGGATCCAACGGGTAGTAGGCCTAAATATTTTATATGAATTTCAACTTGATACCTCCATGCATTCCTGTGAAAGGGGAGTTGCTAGACAGACAGACAGACGAACAACAAAGTGATTCTATAAGGGTTAAGGGTTCAGTTTTTGCCGATTGAGGTATAATAGTACATTATTTCGAAGCGAGGGAAGTAGGTAATTGCTGGCTAGGTATTAATTTTAAACGGATCTTGGGACTCTGTTTAATGAAATAGGAAGCCAGCAACTGCCCTTCCGGCTGAGACAAATATAGTGCTCTTCTCAAAAATGGTGCAAGAAAATAAAATAAGTACTTACACATAAGTTTTATTAGCCAGTACATGACAAAACTAAATTCTTGCATTGCCGCTTTTTATTTATTTACAATAAAACAGTATATTTATTTACTTATTTTAAATAAAAAAGTAGAAGTGTATTTTTCTTCATAATATATTTATCAATCCATAAGTTATTTGAGGCAACTAAAAAGTTGCGATAAGTCGTAGCTACTGAATTTCCATTCCGCCTTTTAACTTTTTAAAAAGTTTGTACCTTGACAAATCCAGGAAGTTCATACAACATTTTATTGTCGAAATAACCGAGCCGGCAAGGTTATTGTTTATTTTTTAACTAACTATGAACTATGAACTTCGCGTCCTGATTTTTTGTCAATAAAGTCAGCATTCCCGACAATTTTTAAGAAAAAAATATAAATTCGATGTCAACATCCTTTGAGAATAGCTCAAGATCTGATAGAACCTCCTGATCTGATCGGAATCGGCATTAAGCGACAAGCGAGCGTAAAGGCTATAGAGCTATTAAGGAAAATATACATTGGGCACCCAACCGTGCCTTCATCGATTCGCCATGCTCCGCGGCACGAGCACTATTGGTGATACTATAGACAATTTGAATATGGGTACACAGATCTACCATTTAATATTATTTTTCGACATTTAGAGGATTTTTTTCATAGTATGAAAAATATATATCTATTGATAATTTCAACCAACTTTTTGAAATACTTTTTCACCTCACCAGCTCAAACATGGCGATTTTGCTGTCAGATAACAGTGAACAAAACGCGATTTTGTTTCGAGCGTGATTAGAAAGTAGCTTTTTAATTTTTTCAATATCTGACCACGAATTGTCATTCTTCAGCCAAAGGTTAATTATAAAATTCTATTCACACTCTGCTTCTTTCATATGTATATAAAAGAGAGGGATAGAAACTTATCAAATTTTGAAATTCGATTTTCGAATCCGACCTCGATTGAGAACAGTTCGGATACGCGTTATACCAAAAAAATCATTAAAACACCCGAAAAAGTTTTAATTGCAACGTATTTTTTTTTTCTTTATTATATTTTTATTTAACAACCAAATATTAAAATTATTGTGCCTTTTATATAAAACAATAGATCATTGCTTAAATAAAATAAGATTTTTCAACTTATTACCTACTTATTGTAAATAATAATTTATAATTTCACCATTTATCATAGATGCATATTCGAAACGTACCTTAAAAATATCGAATTCATATTGTAATTGTTATTTTCTTTTGCATTTATTTTCTTTGGTGTTTTACGAGTAAAAATATTAATCAATTTGTAAACAAAATCTCGTAATATAATATTTATTTATAAATAAACACGTCATGTATCTGCTAAATCTTTCCAATTTGATCAAATAATGACAATAACCGTGTTGGTTGGTTGATTATAATTTCAATTAAATTATATAGTTATTCCTTTTTAAGCAGCACTTATCTATTTTCTGATTAATCATATTATTGAAATTAGTAACAAACACTACAAAAATACGTTGGAAGAAAATGCACAAAATGTCGAATATGTTTTCGCTGATGAGGTGAAAAGTTGTGTGTGCTACACGAGAGCAAAGTTTTTTGCATCTCGTGCTGTTGAGTCCCTCGCTACACTCAGGATTCTAACATAGAATCACTCGCTACGCTCGTGATTCAAACGTAGAATCCTTCGCTTGCTCGGGACTCAAAATCAGCACTCGTAACAAAAAACAACTTTGCTCTCTTGTTGCACAAATAACTATTCCCCGAGTTCTAGGTAGTAACATAGCTATTTCATGCATTCATTGCGTGCAGTCGAAAATAAGTTGAAAACTAATTTTCCGCGTGAATTTTGTCAATTACGAATAGTTTTTGAAACAAAAATTATCAATGAAAAATTCTGGGTTTTAAATCCCAATAGCCCTGTTCTAGGTAGTAACATCAATAATATGTTAAGAAAAATGTTCGATCATAGAGAAAAATATCTAAAACAATCAGCATTTTAAAAGGAATAAGTCCTCTCAATGGGGTAGGTACCTGGACTCCACACTACTCGCATAGTTGACCCAGGTTGGGCGAGGCGAAGTTGCCCGAAGTATTCGCTGCGGAAAGTCGGAAACCCATACTTCGGACTCGCGAACCGAGGGCTCCATACAAACACTTATCCCATATTAACTGGCCGGGTTAAGTTACAAATGTTTGTACGGAACCCTCGGTTCGAGAGTCCGACTCGCACTTGGCTGGTTTTTAAAATAATTATTAGCATTTGTAAACTAAAAATATATTACGTAAGATGTCTGCTTGTTTAGGCTTGGTTTTTGCAATACCCTTATAGGGTCCATGTGATACATATAGTCATATAATGTATATTTTGTATCAACTTTTGTAATTGCCATGGTATGCATAAAGGATAAATTATGATACTAATATGAATATCTTTGTGTACTCATCTCTAGTCATCAAGCTGAGATGTTTAGATGAAATGTAACGATTGTTTTATTACCTAAGAGGCAGCTGGTCGTCTAAGAATGCCTGTTGGATGTTGTTTTACCTGACTACGTTCATATCATCATATCATATGATATATATGATTACGTGTTTCATAAATTTGTTATGTCCTTTGAAGATTTCGTAAACATTCGTGTTCTTTCCCTCCATGCCATTAACAATAGAACTAGATCACATATTTTTGTTAAAATTTTTGCTTATGTATAAGTTTATAAACTCGACTGTACCTTACAGATAGGCCAAAGAGTTTCAAACAGGTTCTTAATCCAAAAAAAGATGCACGTTTCCCATGTGGGCGAAATCACGGAAAAAGTAATCGTGCAAAAAGATGATAGGTACTTATCATGTATTATTGCAAAAAGTAATACAAAAAAATCCCGCTCATATTTTAAGCCCCAGCGAAAATGTATTTAGTTCTGTTTTGTTTTTTAAGGTGACTTGATCGAGAGTCTCAGGTTTGAATCAAGATTTTTGAAGCCCTGTTTGTACGTGTCGGGATTATTCGTAGTTATTAGCGATTACGTACTTGTTATGAAGATTTTAATGAGTTCATCGGGTAGATACTCTTGTGGAAGCGGTGGTAGCCTAGTGGTTAGGGCATGCGACTTTCAATCCGGAGGTCGCGGGTTCGAACCCGGCCCGTACCAATGAGTTTTTCGGAACTTATGTACGGAATGTCATTTGATATTTACCACTCGCTTTTCGGTGAAGGAAAACATCGTGAGGAAACCACCTAAGCCCAATAAGGCCTAGTTTCCCCTCTGGGTTGGAAGGTCAGATGGCAGTCGCTTTCGTAAAAACTAGTGCCTACGCCACATCTTGGGATTTAGGTAGCCGACCCCGATTGAGAATTCATTCTCAAAAAATGGGACAAAGGCTAGGAGGATAGATCGGGTAGATACTCTGAAATTTTAAAGTTTCATTACAACTAGCTCTTCTGTAAAGTCAAGTGCGAGTCTGACTCGCGCACCGAGGGTTCCGTACAAACTTTCACTTATCCCATCTTAATTGGCCTGGTTGAGTTAAGTTTGTACCTGAAATGTATGGCGCCGCATACAAACGAGGTGCAAACTTAACGCTACTGAGTTCTCCAAATATGATGTTTGAAAAGGACTATATTTTTATGATTTTATTACAAATTGTATAGTTTGATTTTATAAGTATTTCTAATATGTGACAATATTACCTACTGCCAAATTTCATAGTTCTAGGTCATCGGGAAGTACCCTATCATTTTGATTCCCTTGAGAGTGTCGAAATGTACGTTTTTTGCGACATAAACGGCCGTATCCTATCTTTTTTTCACGTTAACGTACAATTTTGATTTTTCACAGCTTCAAGGGACCGTAGACCTGATGATGGTGTTAATTTCAACTCGATACCGCTACGCGTTCGCGAGATAAAGGGTCTTGACAGACAGACGGACGGACAACAAAGTGATCCTATAAGGGTTCCGTTTTTTCCGATTGAGGTACGGAACCCTAAAAATCATGGCAAATTGCTTATTCGTATGACCATCTCCTCAGTGTTCACATATATATTTTTATTCACAAACTGACTGGCGATTGACCTCAGTATCACCTGCTGATAAGTGACTACGGGGTCGAGGATCGAGGTAGCTCGCCGGTTCAGTAATAGCCTATTCACTCTTACCTTGAAGAGACCCAACTAAAATTATCTGGAAATACACACGACGAGAGCGACTATCAATCATCAATCATCGGTAGGTAAAATAAATACTTAAGTATAAAAAAATGATAAGGAAACTGCATATATAAATAATTTGATTGGATGGATAACGATAAAAAATGCCGTATTTGCTTGTACTTAGTCCTCTATTGATTCAATACAATTTTTCCGCTTAGGAACATCTTTATCGTGACGAGAGACGACTACGTATTTTTTTGTACCGCATTTAGGAGATCGCTCTTTAGCGATAAGGCCACCGATGTTTTCTTCTAAATGTGATCTAGCATTGTATTTTCCAGCTTGTTTTGCGACACAAACACAACAAACGGTGTTTGTTGTTGCTGTTCTAACTTCTTAATTAAACAACAATGGCATGAAAATGTTTGACGTCATGTATCTGCTATGCATGGTAATATTTTTAGCATGCTTTTTGGTACATAAGTACTTCGTAATCAGAGATCAGCTACTGGACAGAAATACCTCTTCACGATTAAAAAAAAAACATGACACATTTATGGCTTCACGAAAGAAAAAAACCTTTTTGAAATTTAAAATTCTAGGACAGTTAACTCAATTGCTTTGATCACGTAAAGAATTTCCAAGTTTAGAATAGTTAGATCTCAAGAAAAGACAATTACTTACTCTAGACAAGGCGATAAAGGCCATAGCACACCGACTGCGTGCGCAGCAAGACACGCAGTGCAGCACGTGTGTCGACGTACGCGTTGTAAAGTATGGATCTTCTTAAGAGGTGACACACTGCTTGTGTGACTTTGCGCGTGCAGTTGATACGAGTGGCTATACGCAGATACCTGCTGCGCACGCAATCTGTGTGGGTACGCCTTAAGCCTCAAATGTAAATGTATTCCTTTACACCCTGTCACTTATCATAAAAACTAAGACTCAAATTAACGGAACGCCAATCTTTTACAACGACAATAGAAACACCGGTAGTCATTTAGTTTTAATTTTAAGACTTAAATTAACAGCGAGGTTGACTCACGTGTTTCCTGTCATAATAACGACAAAACGTATCTACGTTTTGAGCAAATGATCTCATTTGCTATGAAAGCGATTACTGGACTCAGGCGACCGAGGCGAAAATATATTAAAGTTAATACCTAAGCTCATTATTCTGTCTCACTCATAGCGCAAACTAGTGTATTTTAATAGCAATAGCATGGTAAATATGACTTTTTGTGAGTGCACCATTTTGACCTTTGGAAAAGTTCAACAATAGCGTGTTATTCTGTTTTAATGACCTTGATGGAATGACAGCTCAATGAAACTCATTAGCAGACACATGTCATGTATCAGTTAAGGCTGAAAGTTGAGGGGAACACTACAATACTCCGAAGTTTCATCTGTCCGAATGCATCATCATTCCGAATTATAAGAACATATTTCCCTAGGAATCTTTTATAGTTTTCGTTTTCTCCCTACTGACCCAATTGGATTGATTACCCTGTATATAGGGAAAGTTGTTTAAACTAAAACAGATTCTACCCCTCAAACTGAACAACAATTTATTAAACAACTTTTAAAAATAATCCCAGTAAAGATATGGGAGCCCCCAATATTTATTATTATTTTTTTATTTTTGCATCAAAATCTTAATGCGGTTCACAGAATACATCTACCTACCAAGTTTCAACAGTATAGCTCTTATAGTTTCGGAAAAAATGGCTGTGACATACGGACGGACAGACGGACAGACAGACGGACAGACGACATGACGAATCTATAAGGGTTCCGTTTTTTGCCATTTGGCTACGGAACCCTAAAAAGGACGGGTTGCCCTCCGGGAGTGCCGGCAGAAGTGAAAACTCCGATTTTATTATATCTCACTGACACTTGATTTCTATGTTAATCTCTATTTCTTACTAATGTATGTTTATGATTACGCTTCACCATCTGTCACTTACAACATTTTGTTGTTCGAAGGCCCCCTTTCTTTGAAACAGACACGGTTGCTAGGTTACCGACTGACTGTTATCTGTCGCGCGGATCTGTCGCGAGTTTAACATTTTTTACCCATCTAAAAATTGCCAAGCACCGCTAAAGAAGTTTTCACTTCAATAAAATATCGAACAACCTCACACAAATCGACCTAGTCCCAAATTAAGCTCAAGAAGGCTTGTGTTATGGGTACTAGACGACGATGTACGTACTTATATAGATAAATATATAGAACAACCATGACCCAAGCACAAATATTCGAGTTCATCACAAAAATATTTGCCCTGGCCGGGATTCGAGCCCGGGATCGCCGGCTCAGTAGGCAGGTGTCTACAAACCGAGCCAAACGCGTCGTCAAAAGACACAAAGAACAAAGCATAAAGAAAAATTGAAATTAAATAACCTGGCGGAAGAGACCGAGAATAGAACCCGGTACCTCTGGATTACCGGTTCTGCATGTTAAACTCTCCACCACCCTAACGCCAAATAACCTTTCAATTTGTTTCCTTACCTATGCTTTGTGTGTCGATCTTTGTATTGTTTATTTGACAGGCTTTACACCTTAGCTTGGCTTTTTTTTGTGCTTTGATCTTCGTATCAATGGTTTAATATTAAAAATTGTGGTTTGTACCCACAATAAAAACAATAAGACATTTATTAATTTCATAAATGTATGCTTTTGAAGAGTAGTGACAGAAATCTGCGATTTTGGTTGTCAACTTGGGTTGGTTGGGTTCCAATTAGCTTCACCTTACGATATACGATATATCATCTGACAGATCGGCCGTTTGGCCCGAAGAGCCGGAGGGACGGGTTCGATTCTCGCACGAAGCATACAGTTTCGAAACTTTCGACAAAAGTACAAACAAATATTTTATATGAATTCTTTCAAATGAACCCTAAATCTGTTATCTTTATATTACTTGTTTCCCAGAACGTCTTGTATGGGAGTATATTAGGCGGGTTCATAAAATGTCTTCCATTTATTGCCATTCCAATTTCGATATCGTAATGCCTATACTCTTTATTCTGTAGTAATACTTATTGGAAATATATTAATTTTGCTCGTTACTATCCTTGCATTATAAAGTACCTACACACATTGAGACTGTCTGTCCACTGTCCAATATAGCCAATCACTTTTTAGCCAATTAGTAAAATGTCCAATACAACCAATCACATTTCTCAGATTTCATCATCATCATCATCATCATAATCAGCTGATAAACGTCCACTGCTGGACAAAGGCCTCCACAACGATCTTGCGCCGGCCACAGCCAATTTCTGCCCGCGATCCTATCAGTCGGTCTACCTTGTTAAGGGCCTTCCTACGGTGCGCCTTCCAAATTCCGGTCGCCACTTAAGAACCGAAAAGAGGTCAATCGTCGATTTCAACTAGGATTCGGTTCGGGAAGTTGCGGAATATCTTCTCGTTCCAAATAACGCAGTGTCTTAAGATGAAAGTTTTTAACAAATGTGCAATGTGTGTTGCCAACTTGCCAGTGATGACATACGGCACTGAAACGTGGTCACTCAGAATGGTGACAATGGGAAATTGCCATATCCTCTATTGCCATATTATAATGTAAAAAAACCCGCCAAGTGCAAGTCTGACTCGCGCTATGATTTTATTACAAATGTATAGTTTCAGATTTTGATAAGTATTTGTAGTATGTGACGATATTAATTGCCAAATTTCATAGTTATAGGTCATCGGGAAGTACCCTATCGTTTTGATTCCCTTGAGAGTGTCGAAATGAACGTTTTTTGCGACATAAACGGCCGTATCTTTTTTTGACGTTAACGTAGAAGTTTGATTCTTTCACAGCTTCAAGGGACCGTAGATTTGAGTACATGGTGTTAATTTCAACTCGATAAAGGTCTTGACGCATTCTCGAGATAAAGGGTCTTGACAGATAGACAGACGGACGGACAACAAAGTGATACTATAAGGATTGCGTTTTTTCCGATTGAGATACGGAACCCAAAAAATAACTGGACGCTCGTTTTTTGTTTGTGTTCAGGTAGTATATTGATTATTTTATTAAAACTGCTTACCTCTTTGACAATAGAATGCTTCTCCAAATACACAAACTCGTTGCATTCTATCTCGTTCGATGTATCAAACACGTCCGCCGAACAGGAGCCGTTAGTTGAGTTGCTGAATGTGTCATAGCGGAGGCACTTCGCGAAACTCCCGTCTTCACGACGGGGGATCGTGTAGTTTAAGGCGTCAGGGTTGTCAGCACATTCAGGGACGGCACATCTGAAAAAAGTCAATTATTAAAAAAATTGCTCTTTGTAATTTAAAAACTATTTAACCACCAACAAAAAGAGCAATATTATAAGTTTAACATGTGTATCTGTATGTGTGTCTGTGGCATCGTAACTCCCAAACTGATAGTCCAAGCCTTGTCTGTCAATATAGCCCTTAGCTATATTTGGTTGAATCAAGAGTTTTAAATTTTCTATTTTTAGGAATTCAAAAAAAAAAAAAAAAAATTAAATTCAAAAGAAAAAAGACTTATGAGCGATTATAGCAGACCACCAAACGATATTATTTTAGGCAGAGGCAGCTGGTTCAAGAACTCAAAAATTGCGAATTTTTTTATTTTTTTAAATTTTCATATATCCGTACCTATCTGTCTTAGAAACCAAAATTTAAAATGTAAATTATACAAAATGTATTTCTCTATAACATTGGGTAAGCTTTTTTCTATTTAAAATTCTCCTAAACGAAGGTATAAGCAAAAATCTGAAGAAATTGACGGACTTTTCAATATGGCGGCGAGCGCAGAGAAGGGGAAATTGTGCATTTACGAGTAGATAAATACTCACTAACTATCCTAGGCAACATAATCAAACATTCAGAACTACCGGACCGTTTGTATGGTACAACCCCTTTATTCACTGGATTAGTTGTCGTTTAAGCGGTATACTATATAATTATTGAGAAAAGGCCCTCAGTCTAAATATAACTTAATTTACAGACTAACAACTTTTATGAAATAATCACTAAGCGCTACATCCGTCGTCTTCGGTAGTAAAAGTTAATAACAGAGGACAAGAAAAGACCCAAGTTGTCTGACGCCAGCGAACCTGTTTGTCCGCTTGCCTAACAAAATACGCAAATTGAATAACTAATTACTACTACCAGTAATAAGCCATGTACATAGACCCGGTTGCCGCAGTTTGTAGCATCTATACTGAGTCGGTGGTCCTTTGGATCCCGGCCAGGGCAAATATTTGTGTGTTGAGTTCGAATATTTTCTCCTGGGACATGGATGTTATCTATATAATATGTAATTGGGTGGATCAACTTTTTCTTGCTGCTATTCTATGCCGTCACCCAGGAGACAATGGTGATTACATTTCTTAGAAAAGTATTGATAATTTATAATATTGGTGTTTTCAAGAGATATATTCTAAATAAGAATGGGCTTATAACTGCTGTAATTACAACACTTTTGGTTGATTATTGCCGCCGGAAATCGTAGTTCTAAAGAGTAAACCGGGGGACATCACCATGGCAACAGAAAAAAGTTGATTGACCCATTTATTTATATTATGAACGTCGTCTAGTACCTATTTATTAGGGACTAGGTCGATTTGTGTAAGATTGTCCCTTAGTATTTATTATTATTTATATAAGGCTGCCTGTCCATTAAAGCGGAGAGGAGGTAATTAACCAATCAGGCTGCGTCTTTGTGAAGTCCGAAAGATGAGTATTTCAATCTGAGAATCGTGATTGGTCTATTTTAAACATCCCTGCTCCGCTTCTCTAGACAGGCAGCTTAGGGTGCGTCTTCACTGAAACAGAGCAGAGCGGAGCCGTGCGAATTAGACCAATCACCTGAGTTGAAATCTGTATCTCAGATTCATTTTTTTGATTGTCTATCCCGCACGCCTCTGCTCCGCCTCAGTGGGACGGAAATCGGCTTTCATAGACATAGAAATCAAAGTTGTGATATTCGAGTTTTTTTTATTGGAATCGGTTTTACCTGTTGTTTAATTACCTAGTAAAATATGATTTTGGGACAATTTGGTTGGAAAATTAATGAGTTATAATTTTTTTCCGAAAAACTTGTATGGAGCTGATATAAAAAATCTAAATATCTCTGGAACCGCAAGATTAACCGTTATATCCTCGCAAAAAGCGATCCTGCATCACGCTATTATTTCGGCATAGTTTTTTTTTTGAGTTTTATATATATATATTATAGATGAATGAAGTATTATTTATTACTATTATTTCGGCATAGTTTTTTTTTGAGTTTTATATATATATATATTATAGATGAATGAAGTACACTTTACTTAAATCCTTTACCTGTTCTAACCTAAAATTACCTTACCTTAAGCAAAAATAATACATGTAAGTAAGTACGTAATGTTTCGTTCTTACTGGTCTAATCTAGTAAACAAGAATCATTTTAATAAAAATAATTTTAATAAAAAAACAAAAAATAATTTATAAATAAATAAGTTAGAATATTGTTTACTAAATAGAAATAAATATATATTATGGGACAATCATACAAAAATCGACCTAGTCCCAAACTAAGCAAAGCGTGTACTATGGGTACTAGACGACGATACATAATATATAAATACATATACGTATATATAGATAACATCCATGACCCAAGAACAAATATTCGAGTTCATCACACAAATATTTGCCCCGGCCGGGATTCGAACCCGGGACCGCCGGCTCAGCAGGTAGGCTTAATATTTATTTATTTATTTAATTTATGACAAGTGTAGGAACGAAATGAACGAATAGACTATGTACATAAATTATTTGCTAAAGGTAAGATAATTTAACGTCAGGGAGGCTCAAATAATTAATAGACGCGATATAATCCGTTTAAATTGTTCTATTTAAATGTGTGATAGTCGCGGAAACCGAAGAAAATGTTAAAATAATTTAGCTTAATTCAGTTGAGCGATAGCGACTGTACCGAAATTAATTTATAACAACATAGTATCTCAATTCGAAGATTGGCATTGAAAACGAGTAAAAAGTTTTAATCACAATCTTTCTCTATTATAAATAGATCACTTGTACTATTTGGCCTTAAACAGGAGTCATTCAAACACCCTGCGGCCTTGCTTTGTGCGCGAGCGCATGCCGGTACGAATCACATTCTCCAATTCGACACAGAACAAAATCTGTACTTGAATTAACGGTGCGTTTGTACCCCGTTATTTCAGGGTTTTTATTACATTTGTGATTGCGGATGATTGCGGATGAATGAATTCAAGTGTACATTTACACTTGACTTATTTAAATGTATAAGCGACTTTAAGGTGTCCGCGAAGTTCGTCTTGAAAGTCCATCCTATATAATTTCTTGTTTTATGTAAATTGTAAACTAATTTTCAAAATCTTTTCTCATTCGCAAGCTTCCATTTTTATTGATAATTTTTGTTTCAAAAACTACACGAAATTGACAAAATTCACGCAGAAAACTGGTTTTTGCCAACTTATTTTCGACTGCACGCAATGAAAGCACGAAATAGCTATTTTACTCTCGATCACATGGAAAAGTATTATTACAATTAAAAAGTTGGTTGAAATTATCAATATATTTGTGATAATAGGGAAAAAATGTTTAAGGGAACAAAGCCTCTTATATTGACTATTGTTAAATGCAACGTTTAAGGGTAACGGGAATTTGATGGATTTGCACGGCTGTGTTTGTCCTCAAGAGGACAGTTTTCGGGTGAGAAAATGGAAATGATGATCTAAATATGTAGCAACCGAATACTAGTGTTAATTTAAGTAAACGTGAGAAACTACATCCTGTACTCCATTGAAGTTATTCAATTTTGATTTTAACTTTTTGATATCTTAGAGACTGTATTACATCTCTAAGAAAAAAACTTAGTGTGTAGTATGACACTCAGAGACTTTATACATCTCTGAGGAAATTTAATAATTTTAAAATATCTGATTGCATGTTGTGACGCCTAGAGACCATATACATCTCTAAGAAATTTAGGTTTAATAATTATTTTCTATTGTAAATTTATTCACGTTGACGCCTAGAGACTTTATACATCTCTGTGGAATTAAATTAATTACGTAATTGTATTTTATTGCATGTTGTGACACCTAGAGACTTTATACATCTCTGGGTATATTTAATATTTTAAATTAATCGTAACAATTTTATTTTGATGTTCCTACTTAACATTGATTTGGAGTATCTATACTTCTCTTTTACGTGTACCCATGTAATTATAATACAAATGTAATGTAATTGTTTTTATTAACGAAAAAATTACTTACTGTTGAGTTTCTTTCGGCTTTCTTCTCAACGGCGGTCTCCTCTTGCGAAATGCCGGTAGATTCATAATCTGACTTGTAAAAGTGCCCCTGTGGCCTACTTACTGAATAAATTATTTCATTTCATTTCATTTCTCAAAATAATCTAGATGTTTTATATTCATGTATCTTGGCCAGTTCGTAACAATGGGATAGATTTCCTCTAAGGCCAGGTAATGCGATGTATAATTTATTATACACCTAAACTGTTTAGAAAACAAGTTTTATTGCCGACTGTACTTTTAATGCCAGACGAACGGGGCTGCGGCGTTTTATTACCGAGTACTTTATGAAATTTTCGCTTTTGTGTATAGCATAATAATATTGTATTGTCATCCTATTCACATTGTATGCAAAAATTCAGCTGAATGGGTGGGAAAGGAAAGTGGATTTACTTGCCAGATTTGATACCAAATTGACAGGCTGTCAGACTGGTAACCGGTAAGTACGATTTGAAGGAAAAACATATGTGTCACTATCGTGACATACTATAGTACATTACATCAGAGGCCGGGAAAATGAGGATTTCCGGCCAAGTAGGTATATACGGCCGAGCGAGCGTGCGAGCGAGGCCGGATAGTGATACGAGGCCGGGAATCCATTTTCACGACGAGGCATGTATAGTGCTTTTCTCAAACATACAATGAAATAAAAAATATACTTGAAAGAATAACACTTAGGTAATATTGTTTGTCCGATATTTTCCGAATTTGACCAAATTTTAAAAATCCGATTTCAGATTCTGACTCAGGAGCCCCAAAAACCCCCGGATACCGAATTTCAGCCTCCTAGGACCAATTTGAAATTTTCTCCATACAAATCGTTTTTTTTTTCGATATTTTTCGAATTTGACCAAATTTTCGGACAATATTTCAGATTCATATTTTTGAGCCCCGAGAGCCCCCCGATACCGAGTTTTAGCCACCTAGCACCAATTTGAAATTTTGAAAAAAAAAAGTCGCCATCTTGAATTTTTTTTTCCACAAGTGTCTAACAACCAACCTTTAAAAACAAAACCTGCTTTATGTCAAACCAGCCAGCTGTGTGAATGACCTTGGTGTTGAAACCAAAAAAAAGTTACTTTGCAGGCCTAGGCCTGAAAAGCAGTATGAAATCCCTTTACAGTCCTCTCGAGTTGTTGCGCCCAAAAACCGATACTTCCGAGCCTATTATAAGGAACGCAAAGACAATATTTCATTGCATGTTTGAGAAAAAATTATTTAGTATAATATTTTCTTCGGTTTCCGCGACTGTCACACTGTGTTATTTAGTATGTTACTTTTTGAATACGGTCTTTAGGTATATGTTCTATTACTATTAATAAACTCTATTGGGCATCAATAAACATAAAAGTGCGATATCGAATCTATACAAATAATTAGAAGGGAATATTAGGCGAAGATAAATATTTAAACATGTCAATGAGTTTAAAGTTTAAAAGTGGCGCCCGATTGTGATTGATAAATAGAATAACGTGCTAGAAAATTAAGAGACAAATGGGTCAGAATAAAAAAAGAAAACAGCCAAGTGCGAGTCGACTCGCGCACCGAGGGTTGCCATGGCGGCTAGTTAGATGTATCGTTATCGACACGTACAAACTTTCACTTATCTTAATTGGCCTGGTTGAGTTAAGTTTGCACCTGAAATGGATCGCGCCGCATACAAACGAGGTGCAAATTTAACGCAACCGAGTTAAATATGATGTTTGAAGAGGACTATATTTTTTATGATTTTATTACAAATGTATGGTTTTCAGATTTTTATAAATATTTGTAGTATGTGACAATATTACATGCCAAATTTCATAGTTCTAGGTCATCGGGAGGTACCCTATCATTTTGATTTCCTTGAGAGTGTCGTAATGTACGTTTTTTGCGTCATAAACGGCCGTGTAAACTTGAGTATATGGTGCTAATTTCAACTCGATACCTCCACGCGTTCGCGAGATAAAGGGTCTTGACAGACAGATGGACGGACAACAAAGTGATCCTATGAGGGTTCCGTTTTTTCCGATTGAGGTACGGAACCGCAACAACATAAAATGTATGATGATGTATTGAAAAGGAAATACTACTGCTCATTTTTCCATACAAATTCCAGGTTCCTTCTCGTCTGTCGCCTCCAAAACTTAACTTATAACCAATCTTTATGAAATTTTAGGAACTGAATTGAACTTATCCCTATAAAGGATTTAGGAAAGCGATTACCGTCGCCCATAGACACCTGCAACACAGGAGTCACTAGTGCGCTTCCGGCCTTTCAGATAGGAGTACTCTTTTCGCTTTTTTGGATATCGCGATATGCCAATATCAATCGAATTGGGAATCTGATCTATGACACGTGTATGAGTAATCAAGGAAGCTGTATACATATGAAATAATTGTATTGCTTAAGATGAATGGAAATCTATCGTTTTAGAATTGATAATAATATCATATCGATTAAAAACAAACCGGGAGATAGTCACGTAATTGTACGGAGATAAATTTTACTGGTATATACTGGTACTTTTATATATTTTCGAAACCTATGAACGTGAATTGAAATGACAAAATCCATTAAATAGATTTTGTTCATTCCATACAAAACATTAAAATAAATTAGTATCAAACAATCTAAAATAAAAACTGAACATGCATTAAGTTGAAATTCCTTTTTATCATAGTTATATCAGTCCATAAACACTATATCAACGAAAAAAGTATATCCTCACAATAAATGCTATATATAGTCTACTTCATGAATCGAGTAAAAAACATTTATTTTTTTTATTTTTTACAGCAAAACGAATTATACTATCAAAATTTTTCACGCAAAAAACGTTAACATAATTGGAAAACAGCAATATAGTTATTAGTTAAACGCAGTAGGTATACTAAGAACAACATTGCAAAATGCGCACATTTGTGGTGTTACCTGCGCGGGTGCGTTTTGCGATGCCCATGTAGTAGTAAACAGACTGTATAAGCACTTACTGAACAGCATTTAAAAATAATTCATTTATAATGTAAACCTGTAAAATAATATTTATTCAAAGAAGCAATGTAAGTATAAACATTTGATAATTAGTAAAGTGACAGCTATGTCAATGCTAAAGGCGATGTCAATGTTGGACGCGGTGATTGAAAATGCTTTTTACTTTGTTTTAAAATAATGAACTTATGAAAACAATATATTTTTTTAAGTTTCTGAACAGATGTTGTTCAGTTTGTCTGTTTTAATTTTTTGCTCCTGTTACAGGACCCACCATGGTATACCTATACCACGGTCTTCGAATGAGTCCCTGGGGTCATTTACAAAATGTTTATTGAATGCGAAGTTTTTATAGTAAAAATGTTTAATATTATTTTTCTGTTTTTCTTTTTATAACAGCGACACCATCACAAGGTGAATTCTTGAAATTATCAAATGAAATGTCCTATTAAGGTAACGCCAACCGGTTATGTTTACTATGGAAATTAAACGGCAATACGCTAAATTCAGTAGATACAAAAATTTACCGGTTTGCATTCCCTAGTCCCAGTGATGACAGGGGTATAAATAGCCCAGGAACAAACATTTGATATCATCACAAAATTAAAATTTACCGGGTTTAAAACCCAGGCAAATTCATAAACTTCGTAGGCACTAGCTTCGTCAAAAATGTGCATCGTTTACAAATGATTTAGCACATTCTGTGGTTTGTTTATGTTTTTATATTATGTAATAACACGTGCTCAGAATTTCGACTCTTTAATAATTATGATTTCAACACAATTAATAGTAAGTTAATTTTCTATTACTAATGCTGAAGTTAAATGGCTTATATAATTTAATTAGTAAATAACAGTTAATTAAACATAAAGAAGCAATCAAAGGTAATACATCTAAAATGGCTTGCGTCATTATCCGAGTGACTGATATGTTGTTTGGAAGAAATTACTTTTTTAACGACTTGCCTACCTGCCAGTAATTTTATTAATGAAATGATCAAGTTTCCGGGACCAGTCGTGGAAGCGTTCTTTGGGGGATGCCTATGCATGACCTATTGACCTATTAGGGAACGTATTTTGGCTGGTGGATGATGATGATATTGATCAAGTTTATAGCTACACAACAAGACAACAACAACATATACAAACATATAAGACAAACCGTTATTAATGGCTGTGAAGATTTGATTTTTTTAAAGTTTTGCAATCAACAATAGGTACATTTGAATAGGTAGAACTATGTGTTATTAAA
The DNA here is from genome assembly GCA_905147355.2 of Apotomis turbidana. Classification (NCBI taxonomy): domain Eukaryota; kingdom Metazoa; phylum Arthropoda; class Insecta; order Lepidoptera; family Tortricidae; genus Apotomis; species Apotomis turbidana. The sequence goes on along the minus strand of LR990289.1, from coordinate 19,208,247 downwards.
AATAATTTCGTCATAGGTATAGGTACTTTAAAATGTATATAATTACTTATATGTATATTTGTCTGTTGACAACAAAAACTCACTAAAGTAACAAATACCTACTTAAAACAAAGATCGTATCTCAGTATAAACCTACAAATCAAATACGAGATCCCTTATACTATAAGGCTTATTATAAGCCGAAGGCTTATAATATCCCTATAATAGGGATAAGTTCGCCTTTGTACCTATATGTTGTTTGTAATAGATGTATTGTTTAACTGTTTTTGTGTACAATAAAGTGTTTACTTACTTACTTACCTCGTAAGTGTTTTGAAGAGTTGGGAGAGAAATTTAAGTGAGTTTTGATTGTCACTAGGTGATTAGGTATATCTCGAAGAATAAAGGTTGAATCAAGTTTTTAGTACCTAACAAGTAATTTCATCACATAAAACAAAATTGTAATTAATTCAATAATTGACAGATGACTTCATAACATATTGGACATATTACTTTGAAAGATACCTAATTACACATTTACTAATAAAAATATCTTACCTGTAATCCAGGTCTAGCACTTCAAAGTTAAACACAGAAGAATACATCCCGGCAAGAAAAACTGGTATCAATATCAACCCATAGTTATAAATATTAAACTTTTTAAACGGTCCCAAGTCATGTAAAATATCGTCCACAGTCACTTCGCTTTGCTTCTTTTCTGGATCCATTTTTAAAATAATAAAGAAACACAAAAAAGTCACTGATCAAAACTTATACTCTCATTAAAAGTACCGACTATTTTCACCTCACGATAGACACTACAAGATACAATAATCGAAATTCATTTGTAAAATTCGAATGTTATATTGTTTACAAACAAGCCGTATTTTTTTTAATTTTCAATGAAATTCCTACACAAATATTAACATTTAACTTTTGAATTCGTCAACTGTTTTAATAGTGTAAATTTTCTTTTAATTTATCATTTGAATGTTTTTGCAATAATGAATAATATTACTGTTTTGACGGACGTTCGCGCCGGTCGATTACCGGGCCGAAAGTGTGCGCGCGCGCCGGTGGGCATAGATTTTATCGCTAGCGTTAATTTCTGTGCAATATCGACAAGTCTTGTAGACATTTTAAAGCAATTTAAAAGCAAATTATGACTAAGATCAATAAAAAAAACCTAATACCATTAGAATTTTATAATATAATATATAAATCTTATAGATATAATATGACATAATTATTATATGTATATTGTCATTAAGCACACATCTTACTACAAGATTTTACCCGAACATACATTCAGTAGGTACATATACATAGATACACAGTCAAGTCTGAAACTATAAGACATACAAATTTGTTCTTAGTAAAACCATGTCAACGGTTTAAATAAACTAAAACAAACAAAATTAAATAAATAACTAGAAAACCTAAATTCCTAAATAAATAAAGAAGTTGTACTTAGTACCAGAACAGATAATTAAAAAAATCTGGATTTTTTGTTTATAGGAGAAAGAGGTGAGAGAGAGATTTTGTTTATCTAGTAAAATAATTTAATTTCATTAGGCAACAATCGTACAAGTAGAATATAATAATTATTAAGTGTTAAGTGCTTAATTTAAAAGTCCATGCTTCTCTTTCAATTGCTGACACTAGAAACCAACAAACATTAACATAATTTCGCTACAATTGCGCACTAAATCACATTGACACTAAATAAGCGAGTCAGCGACAGATCGACGCGTAAGGGAACGCAAATGTTGGAATTCGCAATTACAGCGCGGCTGTCGAGGCAGCGGGCATTAGAGATTTAGTGGTGATGGCTGACAACCGGGTATGTGGCTACGGGTACGGGGGAAGGGAATTTTGTATTTTAGCAATTCGAACTATAAACTATCACGCTAAGAAAGATCGGCTTTAGCAACTTGTTATTTACCTACTTATTTTTAACCGACTTCAAAAAAAGGAGGGGGTTCTCAGTTCGGTTGTATGTTTTTTTTTTATGTTTGTTACCTCATAACTCCGTCATTTATGAGTCGATTTCGAAAATTCTTTTTAGGTTCATGAATAGACACCTCAAGGTTGGTCCCATAAAATTTTGGTGAAGATCGAATGACGAGATCCATAAGGAATCGAAGGAATTCCTGAAATTTTATAGGCAGTCATAATATTTTTCATATATTTTCTAAAACTTTTTAGGTATTTGCATATGGTAGTCATCATCTTCCAATGCTGAACTGATGATGGAAGGTACAACTCCTTAACGGTTAGGAGTTTGGATATAATTAAAACGAGATGCATGCCTTCAAGACCTCCCTGATCACCCCGCCATAAGTATTTTATATGAATCACTAAAAAGCGAAACAAAAAAAAAATTAACAAAAAAAAGAACCGACTTCAGTAAAAATTATTTCAAAGGGTGAGTCAAATGTAATCTGTACTTGAACGGGTTATTTTTGGGTTTTTAGTTTTACTGATGTCGGTTCTTTTTTTTGTTAATATTTTTTTTATTTCAACTTGATTTGATGTCATAAGAAATTAAATTAAATTAAATTTAAATAGCCTTTATTTCTAGCGTCATCAATTACAAATTATTGAATTAGTTATTAATTGAATGGTAATTTTATAGTACCTAGTATGAAATGAAATTAATGATCCAAAATAATAATAAATAATATAATGCATTATTATGTAATATATTTATTTATGTGGTCGCGAAGGGACGTTGATGGGAGACAAAGTATATGCAGATCTCTAGATAGTAGTGAACGTTTAATTACTTAAAACATTGGCTTATATACATTTTTACAATAAGGTTAACGCTTATCCAAGCAATATGCATTAGGCTACAGTTATACTGCATGCTATACTAAATGTAGACATTAGCTACATACTACAATTAGATTAAAATCGTTGTATCGCTAGTTGCCCATTTATAGGCAAAGGCCTCCTCCATTTTTTTCCAAGCCTTGCGATCTTTAGCCGTCCTCGTCAAAGTCCCGCCTGCGATGGGTACGATGTCGTCGCTCCAGCGCCGCCGCGGCCGGTGGGCAGGGCGGGTGTCTTCGCGCATAAGAAAGAGAACATAATTACACAATCGTGACATGACATAAAACATAATTACATAAAAGGTGTGACAGAAATTATAAGACAATAAAATAAAACAATAAGTAACTACTGGCTGTGCCACGAAAAGGTCCCACCCCATCAAGATGCTAGCTCGAGAGCCAGCGCTGATCTTTAGAGGCATTCTATCTTCGTCCTCCGGGTAGGCAAGCACTTGTGACTCCTCTGGTGTTGCAGGTGTTTATGGGCGACGGTTATCGCTTTCCATCAGGCGATACGTTTGCTCGTTTGCCCCCTATGACATAAAAAAAAAAAAAAAAAAAAAAAAATAAGGAATCCTCTAGCAGTCTACCATAGGATCAAACAGGAACTAACAGTTGGTGCAGGATCATCAAAAGCGGTGACTAATGACATAAATCGAGGTAAATGTCAATAAATAAATAACAAAAGTTAGTATATTTATATATTAACATTATACATACACACATAAATATTACAATATACACATAGATAAATACAAAAATATTTATGTACGTACCCTTTTTTGTATAGTTATATTTAAATTCTTAACCAAAAAGTTCAACTCAATTAGATGAATATGCCCTTCTCCTAACAATCCCCTCTCCTTAACCGTGTGTCAAAATTATGAACAAAATAATGTTATTAAAGTATTTTTAACGAAAGTTATTCTGAACGGGATTGGTTATAGTGTATTGGCTATAGTTTTAGTGTTATGTTGTGGCCGAAAAACTATCCTCCTCCTCTTACGGATCTCTTATTGTGCGTGATCCACGCACTTGACACCTTTTGTAATATGTTGAATTGATATTTCATCCTCGCTTAATAGGCTAGTTGACCCAGTTTTGAAATATATTTGAAATGGTTGATAATGATCTTAACCCTTAATTGGACGTAGTCCGGTGCGAGGAACAACTGATTTAAAAAAAATATAGCTCTTTTTGGTGAGATTTTTTTTTCATTTTACACATGGCAATCGCTAGTACGATAGTTATATTTTGGCAAAAAAATATATCATTAGTGCTAGCTAAACTAGTTTGACGCTGGTTCCCGAAAATGGCTCCGCGTTAGACGTCAACTGTTTTCAAGAAGATATTTCTGGGTTTATTTTTTGTTTTTTACTTAACAAGTGCGTTTTTCATGTCTATATAATACACTAAACTATATAATTGATGCATGTGGGTATAGTATGGATGCGTTTTGGCACTTTTAATACGTTGAATCTTCCTCTGAATGTGTTGTCCGCCACATCGGACAATGCCATAATATTCAATGCACATGACCTGTCCGTTGTAGCGGACTTTGCCAATATTATAGTATTACGTATTATTTAACAATATTTCATCTAGCTTGCTTAACATATGAATGTTGGTGTTTGTGTGCCCGCTGTAAGCTTAGATTTATTTTTTAAGTTGCTACCCATGAGCACCGTACGTTGTGTCGGGTCGCGTAGCTAAAATTTTAGCACTTATACCTAAGGAGTATGCTTAATCTAAGCAAGTGAACTATCACCCGACGAAAAGGAGTTGCATAAAAGTCCTGCCACCAATTCGTATGCATCATCACCAGCACCTTCTTTAGCAACTTCTCTAGAATGTTTGAATAATATCCAATGGTTCCGACCATGAGCACGAACTGCAAAACAACTATCTTAAACCCAGTCATGAAGTGCACACAACGCAAGAGAGAGCTGTCCCGTTAACTCCCATTATGCATGAAGTTATACATATATATACATTACACATTATACAAATGTTCCATCTAAACATCTCGTCAATTCTATCCTTGCGTCTAAAACGATGCGAAAAACTCGAGCTGGGCATCCCAAGATCGCCAGCAAGAGACCAAAAGTTGTAAGAAAGTAAGAGAACACATGGCGACGAGCGTTTTCCAACATAGAGCCAAAATATAAACAATCAACAATGAAATGACAAGAGATGGTCTTATATCTATAAAGAGATATCTTCCAGACAACCTATGGGTGGTAAAATTGTTGAAAGATAAGCCGTAGAAGTGGGACTATAAAAAATACCCGCGCGTACTTAAGTGAAATGATGTATGGTTTAATATACTCTGGTTTGTCATCAAAAAGCAGTCCAGAAGTTGTCAATTACATTTTCACACGAAATAAATATATAAGTTAAGTATAAATATAAAAAAAATTAAAACATGTTTTTTTCTACGTCTTTGGCATTGTACGGCTCAGCGGACATATGAATTAGTCATAGGCATTCTCTATATTTGGCAATGTACGCTGTGAAGGACATATTGTTTTTCAAAAACTAAATAAACTAGATTTTTTAAAATATTTTTTAGAAGTTCTTAAACCATCCCCTATCCAATATACTTAGTCAAATATATGACTTTATGACATTAGAGTCTCTGCCAAATTAAAAAAATGTCTTAAATTTTTGTGAAAGCTAGAAAGCTAAATTTTATCAATAGAAAATTAGAAATTTCATGAACAGTCAAAAACGCCGTCCGCCATTTTTGCCTTTTTTTAATCTGTGGCGTGACGTAGAATTACGTGTAAATATTCGAAATTCGACCGTCGTATAGTGCCATTCCGCTCACTCCAATATACTTTGACAGGAGATGGAGAGGGAATGCGGCACTATTCGAAGTCGTCACAGTAGACTTTAATTTTTCTTTATAGGACCGATGACGTCACTAACATAAGCGAAAATAGCGGACAGCGTTTTAGGCATTTCTAAATACAGATTAAAAACCATATTTCCAAATTCAATTTTTTCAGCTATCTTTCACTTTTATGAATTGAAAAATATAAATTTAGGTTTCCTTTCCTGAATACTAAACGGAATAAACATTAGTTTATGACAATTTGACATGAGTCAACTAGCCTATTGACATGCAGGAAATTATTGAAAAATACCGCCATGGGTTACCCTCATCTGGCAGAATAATATTGGTCAGAAATACACTTCGCATAACACGTTTCGCAGAAACACTTTCGGTCGAATGGTAAGATGGCATAAAGGTATAGTTGGCATTACTACTACCTCGCATACGACACATTTTGCAGCACATTGTTTTGTAGAATATCTCTTTGGCCGACATAGGTTTAGCATAATTTTATGTACCATAATAATCCTATAGCATACGATAACAATAGCATAATTATTTTTTGCTAGCAGAAAAGTGCGTTAAGTAAACTTTACGTAGTAGAATATAAGTACCGTTAGGTACGACGACGAGCGGTTCGAGGAGCAGTGTTAGGTATCTTGCCGCCGCGGGGCAACTGCCACTAAATTTTTAATGCCAACAATTGTAATGCATAAATTACGTCCTGATTCCACCTTAGGGCAGGTCCGAATTGGATTAGGTTAGGTACGACGACGAGCGAAGCGAGGAGGACTGTTAGGTTGAACTGAGACCCTAACGAGCGAGCGAGCCGCGCGGCATCGGCTACCATACCACTCCATGGACAAAAGGTGTAATCACAACAATTTGTAATGCATAAATTAGGTAATGATTGCACCTTAGGGCAGGTCCGACTTGGATTAGGTTAGGCACGACGACGAGCGAAGCGAGGAGGAGTGTTAGGTTGAACTGAGACCCTAACGAGCGAGCGAAACGAGCGAGCCGCGCGGCATCGGCCGGCTACCATACCACTCCATGGACAAAATGTGTAATCACAACAATTTTGTAATGCATAAATTAGGTACTGATTGCACCTTAGGGCAGGTCCGACTTGGATTGGTTAGGTATTCCGCATATATCCTGTACAACAAGATAAGACAATGAAGTCTATCTTGGAATCAAATGGTATTCGGCTTGACAACTTTATGCCGCCTAAAATATTATGCAAAAAAAATATCTGCGAAAGTACTATTCGTTTAGAAGACTGTTATGCTCATCAACATTATGCCGATATAAGATTCGGTATTATAAAAATCTGCGAAATGATTTATGTCAAAGCATACTCTGCGTAAGATATTTCTGCCAAACGTTACTTCTGCCAAGTATCGTTATGCAAAACAAATATATGTCAAAAAAGTTTCTACAAGATAATAGTGAACCTACCGCCATTGAACAGACATACTTTTGTACCGTTTTTTAATAACGTAGATAAAACCGGAAAGCTCAAAAATTTCAGTCTTCGCGAGTTGAAAATTATCCTACACTGTTCCATCTTTTCCACATCCGCCGATATCGAACGATCAATTCGACATCAAGTAAATGTGCTTCTAATGCCATTGAATAGCAATTTGGCGCAAAGTTCATAGAAGCTAGCTCGATGCAAGAAAAATATCTTGGATATTGCAATCTTGGGAAGATTGAAAAACTATTCCAAGTTAGTTAGATGTGTAGATAAGAAGTTGAGAAAGGCAGATGGTACTAGCTCGAGGTAGATCTTCAACCAGATGTACTGATCAAGTAAAGGAGTCATCTTCCTCCAAAGTCCAAGTTTTGCTTAGTTGCAGTTAATAGAACCAAATGGATTGTAAGCAGAATGCCAGTGTAAAATTATCTGATAGGTTTTTCTATGAATGACACAGAGGTTAAACTTAATAGTACTATTAAATTTAGCCTCTGTATCATTCATAGCATCTGCATCATTCAATTTCATAGTATATTACCGCAGACGCCGGGAAAGAAGGGCTTGCCGGAAGGTATAGATGACGGTCGACCGTAGGGAGGCCGGATAGTGATACGAACCCGGCATGTGTAGCCGGATCGATCTTACATGTTACTAGACAGCTAAATGCCGTTCGATAGGTTAGGTATAATTCAGTCATTCCATTGAAAGCCGGCAGTCAATCAACGGATTGGCTAATTCAATTAGTTGCCAACACTACGTATTATATTACATTGTGACCGAAAAGTGCGTTAACTTAAAGGTAACAAACTATTCCAACACGTTACACGCCGATGGCAAAATGAACAAAGGTTTTCGATTCCTGGAACACATTGGTTAAACTACACGTATCTATTCTCTAAAACACGTTCAGAATCTCAACCGCAAGACGCAACATGCATCGTGAATAGCAATAGCATTGAAGTGCAATACGTGCATTATTGGATTGCATAATTCAAATATTTATTTGGTAATTCTTTTAGAAAATATTAGTAGGTACTTACGCATAAATATATACGCACTACTTACGCATAATAAGTAATTATGGGAATATTGAAAAGTACAGAATATATATTACTAAAGGCCATCTTACGGATGGTAAGTGCGCTTCGTTTTAAAAACTTAATTAAAGATATTTTGAAAATATTTTACAAAAAATCAATGAGGAGTTCGGTAAAATGAAATGTTTTGTTTTTATGTTTTCTTGTATGTCTGGCTTCATCAAGCCAAACCGTCTAAATGGATTACGATACAACTATTGGGATAAGTTTCCTAGGTACTCTATAGGTAGGTATGGATTAATGATTAGATATAATTTATGATCATCACCAAATGTCAAAAGAATCATCGTCTGTCAAAAGAAGATATTACTTTTCTTCTTCGCATGAGCGATACCTACCTACATGTATTTACTACTACTACTAGTAGTATAAGTAAATAGTACATTATTGTAGAGGCTGGAAAGTAAACAATAGATGGACGAGCGAGTTCGAAGGCTGACATGAGGGGGAAGTCTTCGATAATACGTGTCTGTCCCTATAATAAGCTCCTATTTTTGTTTAAAGACACAAAAAATACATTCTAATATTATTATTTTTAAAAATCTTATCTTTGTATATATCTATTTTAAAGATAGGACGTCATACCTTAGCACGGTACATTGTTGTTAGGTACATAGATATACAGTTTTCAAATGTACAACTATAAACCGACTTGTGTACCGGATTTAGGCCATGTATGACCATGATCTTTCATAAAAAATTTCTTTTTATTAAACGATGCGTTTCAGCTAAGCCTTTGTTTAGTAAACTTAACGGCATACCTGCTTCTATTCTTCATTTCTCCATTTTGATGGACAGGACGCCTGTTGGACGGAATACAGTTTGGACAAAATAATACTCCATTTGGACGAATTGCATGTTGGACCAACAGCTAGCAGATCACTTTCAGTATCGGTTAGGTTAGAGTATAGATAGAGTTGGCACCGCTGTCTTTGTAATATGGTATGACTGAGATTTTTGTAAATGTTCAACAGTATTGAGAATCCTGTCCGGTAAGAAGTTTCCGTACCGCGAACGTACAGAGATATCCGATATTGCTTTATATGCTCTAGTGATGTAGCGTTTATCGACAGACAACTCCCCAAACAACAAAAGACCCAAAAGACAAACTCCCATGAGACATACGACTTAATCATAAGGTTTATAACGGGTACTTCGACGGTTAGTGTTGACGATAGTTAGCTAGTGCTTAATGAGTGTAGTGTGCAGCAAGTGTTTAACTTGCTTTAGATCTTTAAACAAAACGAGGGTAGTATCTCGCCTATATCGCCTACCTCGTTACGACGTAATCTCTTACAAACACAAGAATCTCTTCGATACATATGTGAGAGAGATAGAAATAAATATAGAGAAGGAGCGAGAAACAGACATACCGAGATAAAAATAATCAGATAGAGAGTAATAGAGAGAAACAGATGGAACGAGACAGAGTGAGAAATGGTTAGGAAGACAGATAAATAGATATAAATAAACGTGTAGAATGAGACAGAAAGGGAGAGATAGAGACATTTCTGCAGATAGGTTTGTTTAATGTTTATTACTTCCTTGCGGATAGAAAATAAAATTAGGTGCGCCATTATCGATAAAAAAGTATCGATAGCGTGCCCACCCTGTTCCACAAACCTCTTTGTGGGATTGAAACTTTTTGACTCAGAAGGATTGTTATCCGCAAAGTGGCTTCAAACGTATGCGCTCAAAACAGGGAGAGGTAAGTCCCGGAATCTCTTCCGAACACAGGAATCTTCTCGATATGTGAGAACTTGCGGGAATGTGGTGTTTCGCTGAAAATTGTTTTGTTCAGTTTGAGGGTTTGCTATCATCTATATTTATGCATGACGACATAATGTAACATGGAACTTTATTTTTTATATATTTCGTCCATTAACGTTACATTTATGTAACAATAGAGTTGCTTTTTTTCTCTTTCAGAATCGTTGCACTTTTCCTCAGTCGCCTGTTATAAAAATTGTATTTGTTTTAAACCATGAATACAAAGATCAAAGCTTTAAGAAAAATTGAAAAAGGTGCTACCTGGTGGAGTGGAAGGGACCGGGAATCGAACCCGGTATAGTACGGCTCTTCCCAGGTGAATTTTTCGCTTCGAGCCCTAATCTTTCAAACAATGGCCATTGTTCTATTATCGCAAAGCCACTAGCTACCGAGTTTGCCACGTTCCATTATAACATTCATATGAAAAACAAACTGTATCGCCATAGTATTAAGGTTCAAATTTAATATCACTGATATTCTAGATATTGCGTTTTGGTAGTGTAGGACAATAGATCACCCCGACGAAATACAGCATTCATATTATTTTGATTTGAACCTTAATACTATGACGATACCGTTTGTTTTTAATATGAATGTTATAGTGGCACGTGGCAAACTTGGTAGCTAGCGGCTTTGCGATAATAGAACAATGGCCATTGTTTGAAAGATTAGGGCTCGAAGCGAAAAATTCACCTGGGAAGAGCCGTACTATACCTCTGGATTACCGGTCCAGCGCGTTAGCCATGTATTTGTTATGTTTCCTTTTGTAAACTTTTATTAATAAAGTATTGTTGTATTGTATTGTTGTACTTGCAAACCGGAAAACAGACTTATACGATTCGTATTTTTTTTTTAATTTTATATGTAGGTACATTTTAGCGAAGCAATCATTTATACAAATTTCAGCCGGTTTGCAAACAAACTTACAAGGTCGACTGCTCGCAGAGCCACTAAAGTACGCAGCTCAGCTTACAACTTCCTACTTAGTGCCATACTTTAAAGGCTTTACGCACAAGTTAAGTGATTAGTGCTTAATGGCACTAAGCGAGAAGCTTGTTAGAGTAGGTATTACCTTATTACAAAAACTAGTATTGATACAATGTGAGGATAAGAACATATCAATTCATACCTAGTAGGTACTCATATGATATTGACATAATCATAAATGTTCAGGAAAATTATGCTGTCGTCTATAAAATTAGATACTACAGATTAAAGCGAGATACTTTGCGGTCAACTTCTAAAAGTGAGACTTCTTCACTTAAAAAATGGCCATAGATCAGGAATATAAGAAGACTGCCAATCTCTACACAAAATGGCGGGTCACGGCACGCGTAAGCTAACGTCGTTTTTCTCTATCTTCAATCACTGGCTGGTTTTGCCTTGATGATCTGTCTCCATCGGTCACGGTCCATCGTTGTCCTCACCACCTGGTGGAATTTGATTGAAGAACGCCGTTTACAGCAGATTTTATAGACGTGTTACACTCATCTATCCGAAGTCTCACCACTATATTTCTACTTCAAGATGCGCTTTTCGACCGTTATTCTACTGATATTGAGATGAATAAAGGTATTTTATTTTGATACTTGTAAAATTCAAAATGGCGAGTCATAGGGCTCAAGTAGGTATAGGCAATTTATTTAGTGTATTTATGTGTATTTATATAGAAGCGAAAAATTTAAAAATGAATGCTTTGAGTGGGACATGAACCCGTCCCCATGGCTTTCCGGGCCTTGATTACCAACTATGCTATCAAAGCCACTAGCTAAAGTATCAAGTTTTTCAAACAGTTGGTTCTTTTCTACATGCCTTAGGGCGGCATCGTAACGCCATCTACCGTAAATATTATGTCCTTATGTTCGGAACCATCATCTCGAAAACATTTAAACATTCAGGGGGGGTATTCGACCAATTTTAGAGATATAATGGAGATCTCTCCTTTTCATCGCCATCCGTCACTTTTGACGTGTGCCTACTTGACAAGTGGCGATATCCCTAGAACATCGCAACTTCGTCAATTCGGACGCGAAAAATTTTCGCTTCCTTTGTATGTGACGGCATAAATAACAGGCGCATACTTTAAATTGACCGCGTAGTACGTGAAATTAGTCCGTTACGTTTCGTTCAAAACAGAAATTTATATAAATGAATAACATTTTTGACAATCATTATCGCCTTCGTATTTCCAAAATTGAGATGAGATATGTCACTTTTAAGCTCATCGCATTTAAATGACAGTTCAATGGCGATATAACTGTTATCTAATAGAGATTTGACGTTTGGCGATCACTCAAATGTCAATCTCGAATTGGGCCCCAGGTATATTGTGTTGTAGATAGAGGCACGATTTAAAACTTACTTTATGTGTAAAACTCAAACACAAGGCATTATCTAACGAGCAAATCAGTCGCCCAAAGCTCAAGTTTCGTAGGTAATGTAAATAACGTACGTATTTAAGTAAGTATAGGGCTTTATGAATTCACATATAAAACAAAGTGCAGTTTTGTGTACATATGAGCCTAATTCTACAAGCCTCCGTTCCCCGTGGACTAATTAGACCTCATTAAGAAAAATAAAGCATAATTTTCGGCCCGTGTTTGATGTTAATGAAGACTGTACGTCTAACATTTTTGTGATCTGTGTTGTGTTTACGTTGTCTCCGCTGCATATCTAAGCCACAACAAAATAATGAGCTCTAAAAATAAACTTGTTTGCAACAGCGGGGCATTAAGAGGAAAGAACCACTGCTAATATTTCCATACGAATCGAGGTTTCGTTTTCGCCTGTTTCCGCATTCAAAACTATACCAAACTTTATGAAATTTTAGGAACTGGATAAAAACAAAATTTTCTATCTCGGACCGTTTCTATTTTTGCGTAAATGAATATAGAACTCGTGTACTAAGCGTCTGTTTTGGGCCAACATTCCGCCGCAAACGGCCGCCTAGTTTACACAAATTCTGTTACCATTTATTTCTTAGATTAAAATTACCTTAAGTTTAGCTATATCTCGGCGCTTTTGTCACGTCATTTTATCGAAATTCTATCAATTCTTCGCTATTCAAGTTGTATTAAGCACACGAGAGTTCATAAATAGTTTGTTAAAAAGTCACCCTATGCCGCAAGTGGAGTTTTCCGCTAGTTACTGATTTAATGTATAGTAAATGATAAGATTTAACTTCCTGGCCAAGGCAAGACGTAAGATTTTAGACAAACCACGGGCGGTAATTCCTAAACCTCAGATTTTATTCAATATAGTTTTCATTGAAAGTTCTTATAAGGCCTAATTTTTATGAATTTTCCCATATTTTTTTGACTCGTGGTTGAAAAGTTAGGGGAGACGCTATTTTTGTATTTCTGGAGCGAATATTTACAAAACTGCTGACTTTATCAAAACATGATGTTTATAGACCCCTATTATTTTTAAAAGACCTATTCAACGACACCTGTGGGTGACGACACATGTTGGAACGAGAAAAAAATATCACCCCCACTTTAGATGTACGTGAGGTACCCGAAAAAAGATTTTTGTTTAGTTTTTATTTTACCTTTTTATCGGCGTGATACATACACATACTCGCACCAAATTTCAGCTTTCTAGTACTAATGTTCACGGAGCTAAGCCGCGGACGGACAGACAGACATATAGACAGACAGACGGACGAACATGGACATGGCGAAACTATATGGGTTCCTAGTTGACTACGGAACCCCATAAATGAACCCGTCAATTTGGGTTATAGAACCCTAAAAACTCAACTAGGATTAATAAATTTCGTAAAACTAAGACATGACGTAGGCAGCATTCCCATGCTGTATATGTATGGAAGGCCTTTGTATGAATTATATGTAAAGATGCTGGTATATGTACAAACGCCCACATATTTGAGCAGCAGACGTTTACCCCGAAACTCCGTAATTACTCCTTTGTGGCGTCTTTTTCAGGCTCCGCCGTAACCGCGCTGTTTTTTGGAGTGTGAAAACGGCCTCCACGAACTTTGTGCCCTAGAGGGCTGAAGATGGAGTCGGCTAAAGTCAGTCCAGTGTAGGTGTGTGAATAATATTTCAACGGACCTATTTTGAATCCTAGAATTATTTTTCGCCAAATGTTTCATTTCGTAAAAAACATTTTTTTGCAACCGTAAACTAATTGAGATTGTTATTTAACAAACCAAACAAAACCTAACCTAATCAATAGAATGGTATTTGCTAGAATAATTATATATTATGTTATTTTGACGTCGCGGTTGGCTCGGTACGTAGTGCAGCTGCGTACTTAGCCGGCGGTCCTGGGTTCGAATCCCGGCCGGGGCAAATATTTGTGTGATGAACTCGAATATTTGTTCCTGGGTCATGGATGTTATCTATATATGTATTTATATATTATGTATATCGTCGTCTAGTACTCATAGTACAAGCTTTGCTTAGTTTGGGACTAGGTCGATTTGTGTAAGGTTGTCCCTTAATATTTATTTATTTTATTTATTATGAAAAATTTATGTGTGGATGGAGCAGGGAAAACGCACGAGTTACTTCACGTCGTTTATTTAAATTATTTAAATACATCTTTATTACAAAACTTCATCCGTCCTCATCATTCTATTGTCTGCCACTCCGTCATATGTCAAATCTAACACATTCCTTAATTCATTCTATTCGAACTAGCATTCATCATTTACCAGCCAACTCCTTATACCTACTCTACTAGTACTAATCCTACGTGATTACAGAGGAATACAAATTTTACGAACCGATTTTTCGTCGAAATAAGTTTCTAGGAAACAAAGGCATTTTGCATTTTGTTCTGCGTTTTTCGTCTACCTACAAGTTTGAAGTCAATCCAATATAATATGTATATTAAATATGTTTTTTTTTATTCGTGTAAGTTATTATAGTGATTATTTTTAGTGCTATAATATTTAAGTTGGTGTAGTAAATTTAAGGTACGTACTAAATCTTTGTGAATGCAAATATGTACGCAATGTACGCATACATGCGCTCACCATACCATTGTCAAATTAGATATATAATTTCTCATGTAAGTGAATTGTAAATATTCTTATGACAAAATAAATTTCTTTAAACCTAACCTAAAGGCCTCCGTATTTTTAACTGGTACTCTTTGAGCTGTCGACGTCGCGAACATATTGTTGAAATGTTTGAAATATGTCTTTTTACGGTTCCAACCCCCATTCTAAAATCTCCACCATTTTAAAGTATTTCGTAAAACTGTCAAAACGAATAATTATCGAACCTGCTCACCAAAATTCACGAGAAGTGGCTGAGAAATGCGACCTGTAGGCGAGAACAGCTGGACATTCGAGTATCCGGAATTCGGGCATACCCAAGAATTTTTGGCCAAGCTAAAACGGAAACGCTTCGCTCGCTCTGTGAATTACATTAAGGTCAGTCAATACAATAATTATGTCACAATGAAGCTGGTCTTATGACTGATGATGCAGTCTAGAAAGAGGTTATAGAAACCCACCGACTCAGTTAATTCTAATCTTCTTAACGAGAAACTTGCGCAAAAAATAAAGTCAGTAAGAAATAATAAATAAATAAATTAATACATATCAGAAAACCTCACACTAATCAACCTAGTCCCAAATGAAGCTCAACAAGGCTTGTGTTATGGGTACGATATACAATATACATACTAGTACTAGTACTTATATAGATAAATAAATACTTAAACACATACAGCATCCATGAACCAGGCACAAATATTCGTGTTAATCACACAAATATTTGCCCTTGTCGGGATTCGAACCCAGGACCGCTGTCTCAGTAGGCAGCTGGTTTACCATTGTGCCAACCGCTTCGCGTCACGTGTATGTAATAAAGCTAAGTCATCATCATATATTATCAACCGAACGCCCACTGTTATAAAAGTTTGTCTCAAAAATATCTTTCATTGATAAAATATTTTTTATTCCATTCAACACCTTAACATACGAATATCGTATCCGAATCTTCCCGCATCCGCGCTAGCTCTGAGATATCGCGGATGCAGCGAAGCCGTGGTCCTCTTTGTCCGAAAATATTGCACTTCTCTAAATCGACGTCAGGGAGGAGGGGGAGAGTCGATATGTCGATAGTCGATTATTCAGTCGTGACAGTAAGTCGTCTTCATTATTTGTGACCATCACCTAAATCAGGAGACTTTGAGGCTAGATAGGAGTTGGTTTTATTTGTTTTATACCTACTAAATTTTAAATGGCAGTCATAATATATAACCTTACCTACCATAGTTTTATGCCCAATTGGTGTTTTGGTACTTTGGGTTAATTTTCAGTTTTCTAACATAAGTTGCTAGCAATTTGTCTACAACTGAGCGCTTTTGACATAACACACTTGTGAAACTAATCTGTTCTGTTTTTCACTCTGTTAATTTATCGTTTTTTTTTTCGTGTTTCTTATAATTATTTATTTTCATCTCTTCTGTGTTTATTAAATTCTAGCTATGTACACGATGCATTGACGCATTTTTTTAAAAGTAGTATTTGATCTGACACTGACAGAAAGCCTTGCTTTCCAGAAAACACATGATTTATCGTTTTGGGCATTCCGCGCGTGCAGCATAAGTTCTTACCGAAAGATGCACAGAGGAAGTGCTAGCTGGCTAAGCTCATAGTGTTTCATACTGTGGCATTTAGGTGCTATAGAAGGAGAATGTCTATTAAGGTGGCTTAGTTTCTTCAACGATTGTATCGACAGTATCGACATTTTCCCCTCACTACAAGTTGACACTGCTGCATAAAGGCTCTTTGTGTGATTGGAACGTCGGTTAAAGATTGCACTACTCTATAATGTCACTCAGCCCGATAGCCTCGCAGACAATATCTTAAGAGTTCATGCTGGTGATAGTTCCATTGCAATCCGGTGCATGTTGTACTTGTTTGAACTTGTTCTCCACTCATGTAACTACTAGGGACAAGGGAATGTGATCGGTTTATTCTTAATACTGGAAAATATGTTTTCTCAAGAAACAAGCTTCGAAGTAACACGTTTCGGGCGGAACAACTCGAGAGAACTGTACCTAAAGGAATTTCATACAAAATTTAAGGCCTAGGCCGGGAAGTAATCTTTTATTATTATGGTGTTTGTGTTTAAGGGTACATAATATAAAAACAAAAAACCAGCTATACCGACAAAATAAGATAGAAAAACTTTATTTACTAAGTATTTGTTTCATAATCTGGAAATATGGACAGACTTATATTTATGCTTCAACACCGCTACATATGTGGAGTTACAGTATTAAACATAAGTCATAGCTTTAACTAAGTTATGTTGCATATAAACACTCAACTACGGTTAAGTAATAAGGTAAACATGCATATCACGCAACTACGAACGCGGGTTAGTACTTATTTCAGTTCTTATGGAAAGTAACTTCGACTTAAGATTGTTAGAAACTTACTTTTCTTTCATACGGTAACACGTATTATATTAATTAATATTTTTTTTTTTATGTATCTCGTAAACAGAGCTCTCGTAAATCTTAGCATTTTTTTGTGTCCCGTTACTCTGAAATACTGATTACTATCATTATATTATGTTCGGCGACAACGCAATATTATTTAAAGGTGTGTGGGAAAAAGGTCGACTTTTGAGTTTCGACTTTTTTCATATTTCCACTCACTTTAGGTACCTATCGAGCGTGACTTATAAAAGAGCCGATATTTTTCCATTGATTCTCTTTTTCTCAACGAAGACGAAAGTATCTATAATGTCATAAAAACCAAATCCACTGCAAAAACGCAAAATTACATTTCGTTTATTTGCGCAGAAAATCCTTTTCAACAATGGATTTTTTCTCCGCCGTTTTAGCCGGCTATAAATGATTTAAGAGACAGAAAACTCCCACAAAAACTAGAAACAACGCGCAACTTTGCGGGAAAAAAAGGTAAAAGTTGAACGTTCCCCGCCGTACTACTGTCTGATAGATAGTTGTATCTTGGAGATAGTTGTGGACGACGAGGAAACACACTTTACCCACGGAAACTTGCGGCAATTTTTGTTGCCTTAGATTGTTTTTGTATTTGTTGACTGGGGGGTAATACTTCTTAGTTTCCCACTAATATTATAAAAGAGAAAGTTTGTTCAAACGGCGGGATCAATTTTCATACATTTTGGTATGAAGGTAGCTGAAACCCTGCATTAACACATATGCTACTTTTATCCTGAAAAAAAAAGTGTTCCTGTGGCGTGAGCGGGTAACACCGCAGGGCACAGCTAGTACTTACTAGCTGCGCCCTGCTTAGCTAATACTTTTATAAAAAATAATGTTTGTGGGTGTGTATGTTTGTTACTGCTCCTCGCTGAAACTGCTAGAGGGATTTACATGACATGACACATAGGCTAATCTTTATACCGAAAACAAGCATGGTTCTTGTAAGGTAGTGTACGCTGCACGCTGACTTCAATGCGAAGTATTTTATGCATCTCGTACCTTACCTATGCCACTCGGCAAGCCTCGTGACCTAAACGCGGTACTCGACTTTAAGAACCTTAATTGTGCAATTATTGCAAACCTACAATACTTTTTATACGAAAAAAAACAGAAAATTATTTTATACTTTAATCGTCATTCCCCACTATATTTTTTTATTTTTGATGTACCTTTCCCGTTCAACTAAAACTGACGTTTTATAAAAAACACATGATCGTGATGGTCATGGCGGGTGATTATAATTGACAGATTAAAGTACGCGAGTATAAACACCAAATTAATATAATCCTCTGGTAGAGTGATCCATTAACACTCAAACTCCTTTACTCAATTTGTGCTTACCGGAATTCGAACCCAGGATCGCTAGTTCAGTAGGCAGCTGCACTACCACTAAGCCAACCACTACATCGCCTTCTCACGTAGCACACAGGCTGCATAAGAGCTTATACAGCCCTTATAGTGCTTATTATAGCTGTCTTAGGGCTGTTTACGTTTTTATTCAGCATATGTGTGTTACTTTGGTTTGCCTTTAGCCCTATTGCAACGAACACTGATTTAACTCCGATACTGTTGATCTGCAAATACCCCCGTGGCTTACGTTGGCAGAATTCTTAATTAAACTTGCAACTTCATCCGCTGCGGTAGGGTTTTAAATCCGGATCCAATTTGTATGAAAGATCCGGATATCACGCGCCTGGAAACGGATCTCCCGTATAAAATAAATCCGGATTACTCATGGCCGGTACAGACAGACATCATTTGAACTGCAACCCAGCTGCAAAATGGTAGTTTAAGTGCAGTTTTGCTGCAGTTGGTGAACTGCATCAAAACTGCAAAACGACTGTCCGCTTACAGTGGCCGTACAGTCCTGACAGCAGCACACCGACTGCAAGTTGGCAGGACGGTCGTAATGCAGTCGTATTGCAGTAGCAGAAACTGCAATACGACTGCAATAAAACTGCTCATAATATGTGCAGTGTTTATGTTCCGCTCCGCCAGTTACTTGTGAAAGTGAATAGAGTGCACACGTATTTCAGTAAGAAATTTGACGAAATATCACCTCGTATCGACGTCGTTGCAATGCAGTTATACCTATTGCACTCGTTCCAACTGCAATACGACTGCATTACGACCGTGCAGCCAGCTTGCAGTCGATATGCGGTTGACAGGACTGCATGGCAACTGTAAGCGTACTGCACAGTCGGTTTGCAGCTAGGTTGCAGTTCAAATGCTGTCTGTACCGGCCCTAACTCTACGCCGGGGTATCAAAATCTGGTATTCCAAATCAATAGGTAGTAGGATAAAAAAATTATATACACAGCGTGGATAGATTTAGTTAAACCAAAATGTCTGTTTGCTTTTATGTATATGAATTAAAATTCTCAACAAAAGTTATATGACGCTCCTGACTACATTCCTTGCGTTATTACACTTTATTACGTTTATTACATTTTAGTGTTATTAATTTATTTTGATGGTGCGGAGTATTTTTAATACGAATTGGTGTATTGTAGCAAATAATTACGTACAAAAAAATATAAGAAAATTGATAATAACAGATTGGTATTGTGTATTAATAATAAGTATTAAAGAAAAATCAAGAACGATTCAAAAGGACTTCTATGCAATATTTTGTAACGGTTTGTCGGCATGTCACTGACAAGTACCTAAGTCTGGCTGTCAATACTGTCTTTGGCAAATGGCGGTACCTCTAGAAAAATTCCTACTGAGATATATTTTATACCATCTTATAGCTTAAAACATTCTGCATCAGTTAGTTGAATCAGGCGTTATTTTACAGACATCCATATTAATTAAAACAATAATATTGCTTTGGTAATCCGCGATATAATCGCGGGTATCGCGGTTTAGCAAAGCAATAAGTATTTCAGTTCTAATCAATTCTACATCAAATGACCTAACCAAATTATAACAAGGTAACACCTTAACCGCAAGATGGATATCGGAACAGAGGCAGGCCGAAAAGGAGATGGCGGGACGATCTGGACGCATTCTGCAAAGAATGGCAGAACCGCACTGGCAATAGGATCGAATGGACAAAAGAAGGCAAGGCCTTTGCCCAGTAGTGGGACACCTAAACAGGCTTTAATAAAAAAACACCTTAAGAACGAATATTAGGACAGCAATTGCCTATAGTAGACTCCAGCGTTCATAATTTGTCAATAGCTCCCAATGTCTAAAATTAAGGTAAAGCCAATAAAATTGCCTTAGTATGCCAGTATAATATTCTTACCCGTAGCACTACTTTCTCAAGGCCAAAACAACATATGTGTGGCTAGTAATTTTTAATCTAAGTTTTTTATTAACTAAACTATTGTGGGGGGGGGGAGCATTTTTTAGTAGATTTGCTAAGCCGCGAAATTGTGCGCATCGGGTTACAAGCATGAAATTTTTACCAGACAAAGAGCGTTCCGCGGTAATTATTTTCAGATCTGGAGGGAAGTCAGATTTGTCCCCTGTGTGGCGGGAGAGCGGGGTAAATGGGATCAAGCCCTGTTCTTTTTTTTTTATTACTGATCAGTTAAGGCTATTATGGCTTGTGCGGCATCGTTTTCGTGTAAAACAGATATCAGCAATTCAGTTTTTATGTTATTTATGTATACGTAGTTTGATATAAAAATGTGGGTATATTGCCGAAAAGGTAAAAATCACACCAAGTTTTTTTTTATTCAGAACGATAAATTAGTTATATATCCTGTAATGAATAATGAGAATTCGGAATGATGATACATTTTGGACAAATGAAACTTCGGAGTAATTGTAGTGTACCCCGAAAATATAGATAGAATTTTCTCCAATATTTTCCATTAGCCTATCGGTAGATACTTGTAGAGGCTATGAGCACTGAGGATTCTTGGACCTAAGGTACCCAAAAATACAATATAATATTCAACAATGTAGTAGGTTGCAGGACCGTGGGGTACTGAGGCCAGGGACTTTATAAGGGAGGTGGGTCGCAGGCTCAGAGACAGAGGGTGTGATCCTCGCTCTGGGTCGTATCTGGTTCAACAGATTTCATTGGCCATACAACGTGGGAACACTGCCAGTGTAATGGGAACGTTTGGGCCAGGTGCGACTCGGGGCGAGCCTTTTTAAGTCCTTCTTCACCTTCCAAGATATTTGTTATCGATCCACAACGTTGACGAAGCCTGTTGCGGATGTCACGGTATTGGTGTGTTATTTGACGAAGCCTGTCGCTGATTAGATTTTTGTATTCTCTCTGACGATGCCTGCGTTGCGGATTTGACTTTTACACTTTGTCTTATGCATTATTTACTGTTGAATAAATGACTTTTTTAGATATAGTAACTAGGTCAATTATGGGTTAAATAAAAATCACAAATATTTGTAAAAGTTTATTGTAAAAATTGTGAAAATCCATAATGCGGTTGTTTGTACTGCGCAAAATTTATTGTGTTTTAAGTAAGTAATTTACAGTAAAAATGCAATAATTCATTTTTGTGTCATTGGTCCCATTGAATTCTTATTTCTAACATTTTTACATTAAAACGTGCTAAAATTTACAAAACTAAAATACTGACAATCGCATTGCGATACTAAAATGTTAATTTTAAGCTTATTGGTCACAATAATGATGTATCATCTTCAATTCTTCAGTCAAACTGACATGCTATAGTTTTAGTAGTAAGCAATACATATACATAGTATGAATATATATAATTATATAAATATTAATAATATAATATAGTTTTAGATAATTCCAGAGTATCGTATTAGGTTAAGACCTGTAAAGATAGCTGTATGTTGTTTACATAAATAAATAAATAAAAATATTTACGTCTAAAAATTATTGACAACTTTAGGAACAAATAAATATTATGTTATGTTGATCAATCAACCTTTTGGTGTTGAGAAAAAATGGTTGTATCAAAAATATCTAAGGAAATAATCAAGAATTTGTGTATTAAATTTTTGTTTTGTTGTACGGGATTGGTATATAGTCCAGTAAACGTAGGGTTGTTCCTATCACTTTTGTAGGAAAATAAGGATTAGGAATTTAAACGTAATTACAAAACGTAACCATACAATCACATGTTGTATACATTACATTAAGTGTTAACAGAAAGAGAGGCAAGAGTATTAAGTATTATCAGAAAGAGAGGCAAAAGTTTATAGATCAACAGTATAGGTAATATATGTTTTTAATCAAGAAAATATGAATTTTAGTATCATCTTTCATTGCGCTAGTCTACAAATAAAAAAATTACCTTCAAACAGATTTTTAAAATTAATTGACGCTATAATAAATAAAAATGTGCCTAATGAAATACATTTTAAAGTACTTGTATATTCGAGCTTTGCTTAAGTAACATTAGACTTAAAGTACATTATCGGTATAAGTATATGACTCGTAATTTAGGTAAGTAGATCATGCAAATAGCCGGCACAGCTGGTAAGTACTTATAATAAACAGTATCAAAATAAGTCTTCAATAACTTTTAAATACAATATTATACTTTTGTTGCTTTAAGCAGCACCCATATTCAAGTGGCATATTTTTGAAATAAAATAAGCTTAGTAAAATAGTATTTCAGTAAATAAATACGAATTATGTCGTTTTAATATGTAAGTACACAATCATACATATTTATTTTATGTAAAAAAAACTTTACACTAACACCGTTTTCGTCAGATGAGTTTTTGTGAAAAAAAAAATATTTATCAACTGAAAGAGAAAACAGAACTTTTTCTACTAAATACTTGAAACTTTCTAAGCTAGCTTTACGGCGGTACTTAAGCGACAATGTTAGACAATAAGACAACGTACATTGTATTTTCAATAGGGTATTGTGAAGATTCAGCCGACCGAACTGATGAAGTTGTAAAAACTTCTCAATACCTACTTACAGTTTACGATTCAAAGAAAGCTGTCTAGAAACAGCTTATTCTCACAAATTGCCGGGTCTTTCTAGTTCGAAATCAGACAAGAAAGTTTTAAAAAGTCAAAGGTTATTTATTACATTCAGATTTCAATTCTATAGTAATATTCAAGAAACATTCGGTCATGTCATGCATTTCAAGGTGCCTGTCACTAAATAAAGGTGTTTAATTCTTTTAGATATAACAATTTTTCCGAACTGTTTTATTTCGCAACAAAGTAAGTATCATCCCAACTATCCTGAGCCAAAATGTTCTAAAAAATTACGGTTTTAGAGAAACCTAGGTGGCAAAAAGAAAGTCTGGTAATAAAACAGTTTGGGAAAAATAATTAAAGTCACGTTGGGGCAAGGAAAACACTCAAACTAAATCACAGTATGTGTGGTGAATCCGATTTTTTCAAACAGTTCTGGGTAAAAAATAAGCTGTCGCTGCAGTTGATCGTTCTATGTTTATCAAAGCTAATACATAGAAAATATTCCAAAGTATTCCAGTTCCCCATGTGTTTCCCTTACCTCACCTGACCTTAGCTCATTCGTCAATAAACCCTAAATTTCCATAATATCTCACTAAGGACAGTTTTAATCTCCAAAGCACAATTCCATTAAGCATATCGCCAGTATGTGCAACGTCGTGTCATCTTGTGGTTAACCTTCGTTCCATCCACAGCATGATGACATAACTGGCATTGTTTTTGGCGCTATCTCAGCATGAAGAGACAATGCACTACATTCACTTAGTATTCTATTCTATAATCAGACCTAGAAAACGTTCATTCACTAGTGAAGTTTTGGGCCATCTGCCAACGGTAATAAAACTTGTCGAACATAATATTTTCTTTCTAAGAAGCATTGACTTCGTTTTATAAGAGTAAAATACGGGGTTTTTTTAAATTAATTGAACTTAGCTGCCATACTAAATAAAAATGATTTAATATTGTTACAAATAAAACTATTGGCAATTATTGATAAAACGCGGCTGGGAGCGATGACATCAAAATAGCTCAAAAATGCAAAGAAATCTGCCCCCAGAAAATATGACAGACATTTTCGGGGTGAATCATTTAAATACTCATCTTATAATTGCAAAACCATGTGTATCGCTTTTTGTTTTCTATAAGGCAAACAATTGTGTCAAGTGTCGTTTCTGATATGCCACCAAAGGGTTCATGCTTATACGCTCCCTTTGACTGAAATATTGATGCAACAAGCTTGTTGAATAGTTTGTGAGGCCCATGCATCATTATCATATTGAGGACGTACCAAAAACCAATATATAATGTCAATCACAAAAACCAAAATATCGTCGATCGTGTCGTGTAATTTTGCCCGTTCACACTAGTAACTTCCTATCCTTCCTCTTCGACCTTATCCCTCCTCTTGGAAAGTGCCTCTGCCTCCTCAATTGTGTCTGGCAGCCGCATGTTCCTGGTTTCAGGCAGCATCAGAACCAGGAGACTGGAGATGATGCACATGCCGCCGAATATCACCGTTGGCATGGATTTGTGGTACTGCGACTGGGGATTAAATAGAAAATTAATGTTATGAAACAGATATAGAAAATGTCCGCTAATTGTGTGTAGCGCAGGAACAATTAAAGAGGCGTTCTTTGAGGATGGCTGGTACAATTGGGAAGGTCCTAACAGGGGACGTTTTTTTTGGCTGATGATCATGGCAGACAACTTAACAACAATAGAGCCAAAACTAAGATCTGATCTCGTCGGCAGTTGAAGATTGTTGATCAGCCTCATGTTCCCTTATTCTCATATTAGTTGGGAACACTTCTAAAGCATAACTGTAGTCATGTTTTATGGACAATGTTCCCAATTTTATTAATTCTCAATAAGGTATCAGGCGTGATTTCATGGATCAGTGTATGGACAAGTCTGTCAACTTACCAGCAAAGGCGTCAGTGGTGCAACCAAAGATCCGATCCTTCCGGCAGTCGAACACACGCTGATCAGCGTCTGTCTCATGTTGGTCGGGAACACTTCGGAGACGTAGATGTACACAGAACTGTAGGCGAGGGTCACGCTCCACTTCCCGATGAGGTACAGCCCCGTCGACCACCAGTCCGCTGTACAACGGAATCTGAATGAAATTAAGGTTATGTGGTTTGCACCTACTGCAGAGTAAATTGTGCTTATTTGAACAATCAGGGAAATTTAAAGATCTTAATCTTATAGCAGAACAGAGACAATGTTATTACGATTCTTGTGAAAGGTCTGTTTTTTATTGTTATATTAGAAATGCCATTTATTAAAGAAGAAGTAAAAATAAAGCTTCATGCGTTCAGGGAAGTAATAGAAGACAATACTAGTTTCAATTGTATGGAACTAAAGGGTCTTAGTTATATTCATAAATTATACATGATATTGTAGAATTACAGTCCAAACAGATACGAAAGAAATATAGCATGATTCCGAAAAAAGTACAGACCGTGAGGTCTTACACTGGGATTCGGGTTTCGGTGAAATCGTATGAGAGCGAGGGAGACGGTTATAAAACTCGAATCACATTCTGTCAGCTCACGTAATTAAATAACATGCCTATAATGTTTAATTAATAAGTATATAATGTTTTATGCAGTAAAAGGAAATCTTTTGCCTTGTATTTTTTTCTTTTAAAAACTTATATGGAGAATTTTTCGCTACAATCCTATAACATGATTATTAATTGAAGAATTATGATAATGATCTGTACTCATGCACACTACCTGTTCCTGTTCTTTAACCTAACCTTGAATAGTACTTAAAATTAGATACAGATAGAAATATAACTATTTTCTCAACGTCATGATTTTTCGTCATGATCGTCAAGAGTTTTTGCGATATAATATACCCAATATCGCGGCCATATAACGGACATGTAATTTGTATTAAGTGTGTTCGAAAGTAGACATTTTAAAAGTGAAGCATCAAAATTAGACTAGAATTACAGAATTAGAGATGATTAAATTAATTGAGAGTAAAAATATTTTTCTCCGTGAGAAATAAAATTCAAAGTGGTGAAGACATTATGGGACGTTTTAATACAGATGTATGATCCGCCTCATTGTGAAACTAGTCATGTTCCATGGGTCCGTTCTTTCAACCAAATAACTGTCATTATAATGTCGTTATGCCAGAATTTCAGGTACTTGAGCATTAATATAATACGGGCTGAATTCAAGGTCTGACGTTTACATTATGTCCGCTATGTCACCATATCCACTATACATTTTCGAGTAAGAGATATAACAAGTACAATACTAAACTCCGACATTTTATTTGTCCGAATGCATCACTTGTCCGAATTTTCATAATTCCGAAAACCATGTTCTGGTGAATTTTTTTGACTTTTTTTGAGATAACATACCTAACCTAACCTAATTAAATTGTGTCTATCATCGTTTGGCTTGATTGCGCTTTCGGTATTATGAAAATTCGGAACTCAGACTCGGATAAATGAAATTTCGTAATTTTTGGGTGTTCCGAGATATTATAATACTTCGTTTGGTATACAGACTAAGTACATCAAAAAGTAGAAAAAGAAATCTGGAGTTGGTAGTTAGTGTGGCAAATGTGTAATTTTGAAGACAGAAGACATAACACCTAGACTCGTACCCATGAATTCCGTGAGAAATTCTTTAGATTTTGCAAATACCAATACCTACCTACTGTTTATTGCTCACACATGAAAAAATACAGCATTTAAAAGTAACAGGCAGAGGCATACAAAACGTGGTCCTGTCGCTAAATAGCGTACTAAATTGTAATTGATTTTATTGGAGTCCTTCCCGAATATTCTTACTCTTTGTACTTGAGGGCATTTCTATTAATATTGACGGTCATTAAGATGCATTCAAATCCTTACTCTTCATACTTAATATCTTCACATATATCATCATCATCATCATCATTTCAGCCACAGGACGTCCACTGCTGAATATAGGCCTCCCCTAGAGGCCTCCCTCACATATATCACAATACTTATACTGCCTTTTCGCAGAATTATTTTTGGTCGAATGTATCACTTCGCAGAATTTTTATTCCCTATAGTCATATTTTTTAATAATTCTTGCAAATATCATCCTGATTAGGTTAGGTTTGTTTTATAACAAATAGTTGACGGTTACAGGGAAAAATGTTTTTCTACGAAATGAATCATTCGGCGAAAAAAAATTCTGCAATGATTTAGTGAACCGAACCATCACAACATGATCGTATTATGCATTATCGCGGCACCCCGGGTGGAGGTTTTACTGTTATATCATTACGGGTTGACATAATAGCTATGTTTATGAGTTTGCAGGATTGCATGCGGTTTACTGTTCATTTGAGGTAGAACTAATCTAAACATCAGCAGTAACCCGTACACGTGTTTGTGGCTCTTGTTCATTATTTAAACGGACTAGTCCAGTCAATGAGGATATTTTTGTACGTTTTTTTTCTTGCTAAGTATGATGTAATGTTTTCTACCACATAAGCACGGAAGTATAAGATACGTCGGCAATTTGAATAGGTTATATACGCAATATACTTAATTCGCTTTAATTATTTTTTAAAGTTCCGTACCTCAAAAGCAAAAACTGAAACCTTACAAGATCATTTCGTTGTCGCGTCTATCTGTTTCTGTTAGTCTGTCAAAACCCTTTAATCTCAGGACCGCGTGGAGTCAAGAAGCTGAAATTAATATCAAACTCTCAGATCTACAATGTCTTGAAGTAGTGAAAAAAATCAAGCTTCTAACTCCACGCAATCATAAGATACGAGCATTTATGTTTCGTTTACGCTAAATATTTTGACACTCGCCACAACAACGGTACACCTAGAATCATGAAATGTATATCTTTACGTGTGAATAGCCGTCGTTTGAGTTTGCAGGATTGCATGCGGTTTACAGTTCATTTGAGGTTGAACTAATCTAAACATCAGCACTAATCCGTACACGTGTTTGTGGCTCTCGTTCATGATTTAAATGGAATAGTCAAGTCAATAAGGATTATTTTGTAATTATTATACAGTAAGCATCAAATTGTTAGTAGCAACAAAAATACCGTAAAACTACGTAACTATAGTCCAATCATCCAACTATGGTGCAAAACAATATTTTTATCAAAATCCATATTCTATCAGTGATTTTATACGTATATATTTCAGTTTGTTTAATTATGTTTTTCACTTTAGAGTTTATTCGTTATAATTGTCATATATTACCGAGTATTTTTTTTATTAAATTGGACCATAGTTGTGTGGACTGGACTATATTTGGGTAGTTTAACGGTAGCTAAATACCTAAATCAGAACAGCCCGTCAATCTCTCACAGTACAGCGAAGAAAGAGTCGCATTACGATATATTTGTCAGATTTGTCTGCTGCTACTTATAATGATGCTGACTCTATGATGCTAAACAATACCTTCTGTATAACAAATATTATACCTTTACTATAGTAAGTATTTCACACTTTGTTACATAGTTATTAGATTAAAGCTTAATTGGATTTCTATCAAAAACAAATACAAAAATTGGCTAAAATCCCAGCGTGATGAGAGGACGAAGGAAATTATGAAAACAGATGGCGCCAGGCTTGCATGGCGCTGCGCGCCCAAACAAAAGAAATGACGATCCTGCATCACGCTATTAAGATTTTTCCCGAAATCATGACCCGTCTCCATAGAAAACTGATTAACAATACAAATCTAGAATGATATTTTTTTTTCGGATGCTACAACAAAGAAGGAAACAACTTGGAACAACTCATGGTGACTGGAAAGGTCGATGGGAAGCGTCCAAGGGGCCGGTCACCGATGAGGTGGTCTGACCATATCCGCTCATCATTGGACAGCAAGCTACACAACGCACTCCATGAAGCCAAGGACAGATCTAGGTGGCGAAACACGGTCCGGAGCATAATGACCCAGCTACGGGGAAATCACGACCCTAAGTAATGAGGAAATCGACGCGAGGAGGAGGATAACATGCTTTAGATCTTTATATAAGATTCAGACACTATTAAAGATTTTCACGACGCGGTCGGCGTAGTTTGTAGTGCTGCTGCCTACTGAGCCGGCAGCCCTGGGTTCGATTACCGGCAATGGCAAATATTTGTGTGATGAATACAAAGCATTGCTTAAGTTTGTCGTAATGTTGTGTAACTTTTTTTATCATTCTTATCTCCAGACAGTCCACTAGTAATATAACTTATCATTTTCTTTTAAGAAGTTTAATCACTATTTGATATTTGCGTCACGAGACGGAATAGACGAAAGAAACAGTTGATCCACTCATAAATATGGTTATCACAAACGTGTTCAAGACGTTATTATACGAGTATACGTTAAAAACAAACTTATACTAGAGCTTAGGAGATAAAGTATACCGGGTGATCAATCCAAATGGGTCAGTAGGTAGAGGTCACAAACTTTAAGAGATAGGGAAATCTGTTCTTAGGAACCATGGCGTCGATTTTAGATTTAATAAAAACTGCATTATCATATTTTTATACATCTCACACATAAATTCATACATAACCCGGTCAAAAACGCTGTAAAGAATATTACACTACGACATGCGATTAGGTATTTCCAGAAATTGGTTGTTGGTTATGATTGAGATTTATAAAAAAAAATTAATGCAGATTCTATAAAATCTAAAATCAACGCCATGGTTCCTAAAAACTGATTTCTAAATCTCTTATAGTTTTCGTTTTCACCCTACTGACCCATTTGGATTGATCATCCTCGCGTAAAAAAGCGGCGTACTAGTGATTAGGTATATGTACACGTAGAAATTGATTATATCTTTTAAGCTATATTGGATAGCCACTAAACAGGATTTTTCTGATTTTATTTAGCAAAATCTTTAGTTTCATTAAATGGGCAATAAACGTAATTTTCCTCATACAGTGCACTCTTGAAGGACAAAAAGTTGAACGCTGGAAATACGGTGCAAAAACCAGGCAATTATTGTACTGTATTTTATGCGCGACAAGATGATTTAATTCTATCAACTATGTTGATCTTTAATGTTCTATCTTATATGCATTACATTCTACGAAGTAATACACTACCTTAAGTATACCCACTCGTACTACCAATGTTTCTCAAGGTTCCATATTAGGTTGCATAGAATTGATAGTCATAATTTGTCACTTGGCATAATTTTCATAGCCATAATTTTTACGTTCCTCTGAAACAGATCAGTTTTTAGGATTGCTATAAAACAAACCAAACCTAATATTTTCTTCGGTTCCCGCGACTGTCACACATTTAAAAAACAATTTAAACGGATTATATCTCGTATTATACGTCCTTACACGAGGTAAGTAGATCTACCTAAGTGACAACATTTAATTCAAGGTTTTTTTTTTCAATATTATCAAAATAAAGGATAAAAATGAAATATTGCCAAATTTTTACATTTTCAAAAATCAGACCAGAAGTTGGTCACAGCGCAGAAAATCTTACAGTCGGATACTAAGACGGATTTAGTATGGAAATAGTACCACTGTTATTTTTGCGAGTCGTGTGTCAAATTTTTCACAAGATGAACATGTAGAGTATTGCAGAGGGCCAATTCTTAGATGAAGCTGTTTTCACAATTTTTTATTTTAAAAACTAGTCGGTATTATCAAATAAATATAATAATTGTTTTGTGTGCTGTGATAAAAAAATAATGAAATTAGTTTAAACAACTGAACACGATTTGAAAATGTGAAATGTTGTCAATTCCGACTACTGTTTATAGCCATTTTATATCGGTTATTCGAACTTATCTCCACATCATTCTATGCATCCACACAATCGTGTTTGCAAACAAAATAACAGGTTCCATTTAATATTAACGTACAACGGACGTACGTTGACAACTATTGTGAAAATGAAGCTTCGTTAAATTGCGTTTCATTCATTCATTCTATCTATACATTTGATCGCGTCGATCACAAAAATTGAACTAGTGATTGCGAATTTTCGAATGAATAATTGCGATTATGACTTTTTTGTTTTCTGATTGCGCTTTGTGAATGAAATGCACGGATTGAATCAATATTTCGACAAAGAGGGATTTCGTGTGTGAATTGTGACATAAATTATTTGTTAAGCGGTTAAAATTGGAAGAAAAATTACGTGTATGAGGGTTATTTTCTTGTTAGGATACTTTTTTTTTTACAAATACCCATGTTATTATTGTCTTAAGAACCATTCTACTGATTTGTTTCATAATTTTGTTTCATTAAATGTATTGTTATAGCTTGTTTAGATTCTCTCTTATATATCTTACAATTCAAGACTACGACTGCAGTTACATCGACAAGATGTAATTTAAAGGTAAATAGATCACGTTGCTAATGTAAATATTTATTATTATATAAGTACTCTAAAGCAGCTTAAGCGGATCATAACAAATGTTTAAAAACGGTTTGTACACAAAATACTACATTAATACGCAAGTAGGACACAGGCTGAAATAAGCACTTAATAACGGTTATAATAATTTTATGAAACATGTAATGTCTCATTTATTTAATGTGGGTACACCACATTTTTTATTTAAACCATGAATACAAAGATCAAAGCTTAAAGAAAAAATCGCTAAGGTGTAAAAACCTTTCAAATAAACAATGCAAAGATCGATACACAAAGCATAAGGAAAAATTCGTCAGGTCTACGTGGAGCGAGGGTAGCGAAGTGGCTAACGCGCTGGACCGGTAATCCAGAGGTACCGGGTTCGATTCTCGGTCCCTTCCACCAGGTAGCTCCTTTTTAAATTTTTCTTTAAGCTTTGATCTTTGTATTCATGGTTTAAGTGTTATAATAGTTGTATAAGCTCTTATATACAGTCTATTTGAAACTTGGGTAGAACATTGCAGATTAAATGAAAGCTTGTAGAACTGTCAAATGATACTTACTTCTAGGCAAGAAGGCGAACAACATGCTCATCGTAGCACATATCGTGTAGTTCACTACAAGCGTTTTCTTCCTCCCGTATCTGTCCAGGACAATGGCCACCATGATGTATGCCGGGATCTCCACCAGAGTCACCAGCATAAAGCTCAAATACTTGTTAGAGCTCAGGGAAACCGAATTGATCGACAACCCGTAGTAGACCAGAGAACAAGTCATCCACAAGAATGAGCAGATTAACAAACGTTTCCATATGATTGAAGATCTGATCGCTTTAGAAAACTGTGATTGCTCTATTTTACAAGTGTTATCCTTTATCTTTAAAAGCGGGTCTCCAAGACTATCTAGCTCTAGCTTTCTAGGGTCCAGCCTGTTGATTTTGGCGGCGGATTTCAATATTTTGACAGCTTCGTCTCTTCGTCCTTTGCTCAGCAACCAGCGGGCGCTTTCGTTCATGAAAAAGACGTATAGCACTACCAGGATGGCTGGTGAGTACATTATGAGAATGTATGTTCTCCAGTTATTGATGAACCAAGCCAAGACTGCTAAGAGGACCACGCCGATGACAAAGGCCATGTTGCACATGGCTGACACGATGACTCTTTGCTTGAGCCCCACAAGTTCCACAACTGCGGACAAAAATGTACTTATAGGTATGACCAATTGAAACTACAAAGAAGACCATCATTCAGCCAGCGATTGGTTTAGTGGGACATCGTAATAGACCTAAGAAAAAAATTAAAAGTTCTTAATAAATAGGTAATAAATAGAATAATCATCATCATATCAGCCAATAGACGTCCACTGCTGTACAAACGCCACACCCAAATTTTTCCACAACGATCGGCCTTGACCAGGTAACCAAGTAACAAAGAAGAGATGGGTTTGTTTTAAAATTGATAAAGTTTTGCGAGCGCAAAATATACGCGCATGGCGCTGTGGTGAATAATTATAGTGACTCACAGAGATCTTAAGTCTATTTATAGTGCCAATCTATTGAGTATTATTTATTTGCTTCAGTAATGAAGGCGAACACCAATAAAGGCAATGTGACTAGGTCTATTTATGGAAATGGGAATTAAGTGGGTCACGGTTGTGTTGATATGGAATAAAATTCCTAAAACATGTCATATGGCGGTAATAACTCGCGGAGCACAAAATCGTTTCAAATGCTTCCATTCTAGGCACAGACCACCCCCACTAGACGGAGCATGTAAGGCACATGTAAGGCAACCCGCGCGCACCAACGATATGGTACGGCAGAACATTAAAGTATCAATACGGCGGCCACCGTTTAGTTGCGTCCATGTTTGTGAGGTCTCTCTACACCACTTAACACTACTATTTACCATGTTATTTATTTAATTTCTTTTTTCGTTGACGTACGCATGGATCATAAACAAGGACGCGACTAAACGGTGGCCGCCGTGTTGATACTTTAATGTTCTGCCGTACCATATCGTTGGTGCGCGCGGGTCGCCTTACATGCTCCGTCTAGTGGAGGTTGTCTGTGATTCTAGGTAATGAGGCGACATCATTAGTTTGACAGCTTACCGGGTTGCGTAAGTAGTTGATAATCGATGCACTTCATTCGGAAAGGGAACGGTTGATTCTTACGACCTAGTAGATTTATCATATAATTATGTATGCGCATAAATTGTTAATGTGTCACACGAAGTTCCATGTGTTTGATAAACCTATCATGTGAATCAAATATTTCATTACAGTTTCCTAATCCGGTGAGTTCTTGTGACTCGTGGTTCACAAGGAAAAATAAAATAAGTCCATACATCTCTGCTGATTTAATTGCCAATGAAAACACAACTGACGGATCTGGCGGATGAAAATACCTACGAATAACTGACCATAAAAAAAATTATACACATGTGTAGTAGGGTCCTAAATGTTAATACGAAGTCTGTCTTATAAGGCGCATTAAAAAGTACTTACTCAGAACATAAGCCGACGGGTAGAGTCCACCGCCAAACCCGGCCTCGAGGAAGTGCATGACGACGTACGTGGTGTAGTCAGGTGCGAAGGCTCGAATGATCCCGAAGATGAAGGAGGCTGCTGACGCCAGGCCGACTGCGACCTTCCGGCCGAACCGGTCAGAGATGGCGCCAGTGAAGAGCATGGCAGCGAACATTCCAGAGTTGTGGATGGTGCCGACTAGAGCTCGCTTCCATTCTTTGCAGCCCAGGTTGAACTGAAGGGATAAAGAAGGATTGTTTAAATATTAAATGGGTAAAGTTTTTTGGTTGATGTCGCTCAATGTTGTTGGAATGCTGTCTTCATACTGATATAGTCAAATTGAAATTTGGATTTTGCTGGTGAATTCATTATACATGGATCTGCTATTCAAACTCTACTGGAGTAGGGTGTAGGCACCTTGCTTGGGTAGGCAGGGTAGGAAATACCTATAGTTGTTAATATAAATAAGTACATAAGACTTAATGTGGTGGTCATCGTACCAAAAAACGGCTGAGCAGCGTTAAAATATTTACTAAAAAAGAGACCCAGGGTAGACATTATAAAAGGTTAATCCCAATAATCCCTGTTGATTAGTTTCCTCAAATGTGGAATATTTGAGGAATAACCTTTTATAATGATTCTTTTCCTTCACAGAGTTACCGGTGATTCAGTCAGAGTACACCGGAAGGAAGACCTCCGGTTCTCGGAGAAAATTGGTATGAACAACATCACGAAACGTTAAAAAAATCGCTTACCTCTTGTACAAAGCTCTGGTCAATTTCATACACGTAACTTTCGCACGGTATGGTCTTGTTAGTGTCGAATTCTGCAGGAATGCACTCATTGACTTCCCCAAGGGGAGCATAGCGAATGCAAGACTCCGGTTGTGCAGTCTCATGGTGGGTGGGGATGGCGTATTGGAGCCAGGAGGTGTCGTTGAATCTTTGTTCACAGCCAGGTACCGCGCATCTGTTGTAAAAAGAAACATAATTTAAACTAATTGCTCTGTGAGCTGAAAAAGCTGAAATATGACTCTTACGTTTTCAACTTGTATATGTCTCCGTCATTTCGAAAAAAAAGAAAAATAAAACGGAGACGCTTGGCTCGCTTGGTAAATAAGTAAGTGAGGTCGTAGAATCTGTGTTTGATGAAGCTACGTTGGATCGTTATTTTTTTTTTTAGTTTGCTCATTAACTTGTAAACTGTGTAATGGATTTATAATATATCAAACTTGACACACAGATATATGGCATGGGATATCTAGTTTCTCAGTGATACGATCGCAAAACCGCAGATAAATGCCATATTACAATATGTACTGCGATGTGTATAGCTACGTCTGCATTGCAGAAAAAAATATACACATTACAGTAATAATAAGTGGTAGTCTCGTACATAACTGCAGCATCTCTGTGAGACAAACAGTGGGATCTGTTGCCTCCGTATAGCACTAAGATTTATAAACATAGGGTTCATCCATATTACATTTTATTTATTTAAACTTTCTTGCACCGATCAAACTAGTACAAATTGCAGACTTAATGCCACAAGGCATAGTCAACCATAGAACTAAACAGAAACAATGACTTGGTGCAGGGTATATAACTTTTGGAGACAATTTTAACAAACCATTTTAAAAATATATATTATATACGTTTTAGTTGCACAGAATCGGCTTCAACCGTTCAAAAAACCTTTATGACAATGCAAAGATGAGCGATGATGAGGTCATTCGATTCGGCTCACACTGCTCGAAGTCACATCGGACGACGCGGCGCGACGGCGGCCGATATTGTTTGCTCTTACTGCATAGATATTAAGGTTTTTCTGCTGGCGTAAGCCAAAGCCGTGCGAATAAATGTGGGTGAACCCAAACAGGGTGTGCACTCCATCCAGCAGGGCTAGCATGTCTTGCTGCCACTTCGTTTGTCTGTGCTCTCCTGCTCGCACGGCATTGAAAGTTAAGTGTCAGATAGTATTTGTCGCGCGAAAAAGTCGTGTGTCAGAGTTATGCTAGACGTACTCATACAGCTCCGCGTCCCTTACAGTACTGTTCGATACAGAGAAGTGGCGTTCTTGAGTTCGTTTTAATTTGTATGGAGTCGTACGTTCTCCGGAATTTCTCGGACACGGCACATCACTAGTTTGATTTGAGTCTATCGCTTATTTATTACATCTATTATTTACTATCACAACGTAAACAAACGTATGACTAATACTCAGACGGTTCATCTTATCATTTGATATGTCGTCATTTGCGTCAGATACTTGTAGTATTGGGCGATGTACCGAGATAATTAGGGGGCACGTAGAGACTCGTATATTATACAGATCTTTGATAAGATAACGTTGATAATTCGTAATGAAGCTTAGGAGGTATCTTTTATATTACTCACAAAGTCCAATTAAATGTTCGAGCTTCGGGAAAAGGATAAAACTACAATATTTCTATCTTTCTTTCTTTGGGCTTAATTTATTATTAGACATGACTGTTTATTAAAGAGGTCAGCATGTAAAATATAGGAGATTAAAATAAAAAGATTTAATTAGATTCGTTAGAAACAAATAAATGTCTGATTGGAAAATTCGATGCTTGGACAATTAAAGAGCAGTAAAATTAGATATTAACACATACTTAATTCGGTGCACGCAATTTATGAAGAGAATCTTGAAAGACTGCATTGCACATAACTACCTACAACTAGGTTATTATGTTAAAAAAAAAAAGTTTTTTTTTCATCATACAATTCCAATGCTATTTATGCTTCAAATAATGGAATACCTCTATATAGCTATGCCAATTCCAACGTTATTGCAGAAAAGTTTTTCAAGCAAGCTTCGATGTAGTTGGGCCCCAGTGAGATACCTACTTACTTCATTTAAGCGTTAAGGTTATCTATGCGACGCCATTGATCTGATATCAGGCGCAAACTTAACTTGATCGGGTAGTATGTGAAATGTCATTGATGCTTGAATCGCAAACATCGCGTTTCAATGACAGTTGAAAGCGATATACCTGAGATCGCTTCATTGGCGATATCTCAAAGTACGACTCGAATTCGGGCCCTGCACCTTAGCTACCAGGAAAACTAGTAACTCACAACTCTTACAATTACAACTAAAGCAATAAAAGTCCAACTAACCTGTAATTCTGCTTTTGCGCTTCAAAAATGAATCCGCACTCGAAGAAACTACTCAGCAATATCGGGAAGAGTAGTAGCACGAAATTGAGTATATTGTATCGCCCATAAGGCCCCAGGCTCTCCAGAACTGAGTCCAGATTAATTTCTTTTTTCTCCTCCATCGCTGGCAGGTTACAGCGTTCTGGGAAAAAATATGGAGTTAGTGCGGTTTTAGTATGCTTATAGTATAAAAAAAATTAAATTGTTGCATTTGTGCCATGAAATGCATGTCCGCATTTTGAGGTGTTTTATTTTTGCAATTTACGTTCTTGACGTTTGCTACATTGGCGATTTTTTATACGTTTTACTAAACAAGCGTTGTCGCTGTAGATTTTGTAACCAAACAGGTAAGGGTTGAATTTATGGTATTACAAAGTAAATGTTAACGACGACGCGAAAAAAATGGTTCAGGCGGGGTTCAAGGGCGTTCCGTAAAAATAATATTACAATATAAATAAAAAAGTATAAAAACATGGGATCCCCTTACGTTTCATAGGATGTTTATTTTCATCGAATTTTAGTTTCATAGAAAATAAACCCCTTGTCATATTTTTTTATAATATTTTGTGGTCTTAGAGAAGAATGCTTTCGATGAAATTATATATTTATCTATGAAATGAAACAGTTTATGACATGTTTGTATATAAAAGGGTAAACCATAAAAACACAAATTCCTATTATCTAAAACGAGTGCTTTTACTGTGATATGATTGAAAAGCGCCCTAATAGGTACACTCAACATCAAAAGTAGCTGATTATTTTACTACTACTGGCTTAGGTATATCAAATTGCATACTAAAATTGACTGTTACTTTTGATGCTGAGTGTACAAGTGGTTATGGTTAGTTGGTTAATCCTTTTTTAACGCCTCAGCAGCTCTAGCTCAAACATGCAGTGTTTGCTGCGCAAAAAAAAAACCGTTTTTATATTATATATACCGTAAAATTTACATTTATTGGTGGAAAATTCGAAACAATGGAACTTTTGCACACTGTTTATTTTCACATCTTTATTTCGATATTGAAACCGGCCATAACGCAGCACTATAAATATAACTTTAAAGTATTAATACAGTGAAAGATTTAGCCAAACTTAATCGGCAGTGGGTGGGGCACATTGCTAGTAGAACCGATGGCCGTTGGGGCAGAAAGTTTCTGACTTTACCTGGTTAGGTACCCAGGCAAAATTAGGATGAGGGTGGCGCAAGACTGATCGTCGAGGAGATCTTTGGAGAAGACCTTTGTACAGCAGTGGACGTCTATCAGCTGATATGATGAAAGATTTAGATTGGCGGCACCAGTTGGCAGCACTTTCGTTGTGCAAGAGGGTGCTTTAACTATAGGTAGCAGCACTATCAATGCCAATGTCAAGGTAAAAGTTTTGAATTGGCGACACTAGATGGCACTACGTTTTGCACGTTCCTTATAGTTATTTAATCTATGGTACTGCTATATTATATTATAAGACGTAGTAAATGTTGCTTGAAAGGTCGTGTCGAATTAAGTATTCCATACCATATCTAATGGATTCTATTCTAAGGAACGAACGAAAAGAACAATAGTTTTATCACTTGGGACGAAACGAGACTTGTTTATTTCAATTTTATTGCACAATAGAAAACTTAAAAGTCAGATTAAATACCGTAAAGCACGAGATTCTGACGAATGTTATAACAACTTTTGATATATTTTTGATCAATATAACGATAAGTAATAGATATACCAACATTTGGTATAAATTCTGTCGCATAACTGTCATTTAAGTAGGTATAACGTACTTTTTTAATAATCATTTGGTAGAATGTAAATAGTTCCTATAAATACATACTCGTACACCGGAATGCTATCAAAAATAATAAAAAACCGGCCAAGAGCATGTCGGGCCACGCTCAGTGTAGGGTTCCGTAGTTGCTCATCGTTCACAAGAGACGGGCTTAAAACAGCGGTTTGTAAAAGGTCGTAAACGCCAAAGTAACTGTAATTACTTATTACCTTCTGGAAGTCAACTTTCGTCCTTTTAAAGAAAATTATGAAGTTTTGAGATAACTCAAAAACGGAGGGACCGATTTTGTTCAATATAGTTTTCATTGAAAGGACTTTATAAGGCCTCATTTTCATGAATTTTTCCGTATTTTTTTGACCCGTGGTTGAAAAGTTAGAGGGGAGCGAATATTTACAAAACTACTGACTTTATCAAAAAGTAATGTTTGGATACCCCTATTATTTTTAACAGACCTATTTAACGACACCCCACACACTAGGGTTGAAACGAAAAAAAAACCACACCCACTTTAGGTGTACGAGAGGTACCCAAAAAAAATTTTTTTTTTTAGTTTTTATTTTACCGTTTCACATACTCATACCAAATTTAAGCTTTCTAGTACTTATGATCACGGAGCTAAGCTGCGGACAGACGGACAGACGAAATCCTAAAAATCATCACAAACTCCCTGTTAGGAACGACGACGAGCGAAGTGAGGAGGAGTTTTAGGATATCTTGCGGCGATGAACGTTATATCAAAAGGCCTTTATATGGATAGAACTATTAGAACTATATCAAATGATAGTTATTGTTATTGTTATTACCTATAGCGAAAAGTATTGTATTTCTTAAGTGATTATTATCCTTAGAAAGTATATCAAAATGTTATATGTCCAGTAAAAGTAATCATTATCATAAT
The DNA here is from genome assembly GCA_905147355.2 of Apotomis turbidana. Lineage (NCBI taxonomy): Eukaryota > Metazoa > Arthropoda > Insecta > Lepidoptera > Tortricidae > Apotomis > Apotomis turbidana. Next base: position 19,168,147 of record LR990289.1, on the reverse strand, counting down.
CAATTTATTTGTAAAGCCAATTTACATATTCACAAGCACATCCGTTTCGGTGTGAAATACATACATACACAAATTTCCGCTTTTGTGTTATTATATTGTGTCTATGCAACCCGTTTTATGATAAATAAATAAATATCGGACAACCTCATACAAAATCAATCTAGTCCCACTGTAAGCTCTAGTAGGCTTGTGTTATGGGCACTAAGACGACGATAAACATACTTATATAGATAAATACATACTTAAATACAAATAAAATCCATGACCGAGGCACAAATATTCGAGTTCATCACACAAATATTTGCCCTTGCCGGGATTCGAACCCAGGACCTTCGGCTCAGTAGGCAGTTGCTTAACCACTGCGCCAACCGCGTCGTCAAAATTACGGTGTCGTCTTCGTATGATGACACTGAAAATATACCTATATACCTATTAGCTTATAACGCAGTATCATATTGTAACCGAAAACCGGCCTTAACAATGGTAATCCTTTGATGATTAATAACCAATAGAGGATTAATAGGGCATTTATCCCGTGAGATTATGTCGAGTGGGAAATCCTTTAAGTGGCTATAATTGAATAAGTCGAGGTTAATTGTGGCTGCGCAGGATTAGTCGGCCGATTCGTTAATTGACCCCTAAATCTATGCTATGTATCATATAGATCTATTCGAAGCTTGGGCCTGAGTAAAATGTTACCAATTTGATGGTACGCATGGTCTGTCACTTCTGTCTTAAGGGATTAAATTTAACATCCATATCCATACTAATATTATAAATGCGAAAGTGTGTCTGTCTGTCTGTCTGTCTGTCTGTTACCTCTTCACGCTTAAACCGCTGAACCGATTTAGATGAAATTTGGTATATAGATAGTTTCAGTCCCGGGGAAGGACATAGGATACTTTTCATCCCGAGTAAATATAGTGTTCCCGTGGGATGAGCGGGGTAACACCGCGGGGCACAGCTAGTAGAATATAACTTTGCGTCGAAATACGTTTCCAATGTTACCTTGGTACTTACGACTGTTTTTAGGGTTCCGTACACAAAGGGTAATAAAAATTGGGCAAGTGCGAGTCCGACTCGCGCATGAAGGGTTCCGTACCTATATATATTTATATATATATATATATATATAATCTATAACAAGTTTGTTGTATGGGAGCCCCCCTTAAATATTTATTTTATTTTACTTTTAGTATTTGTTGTTATAGCGGCAATAGAAATACATCATCTGTGAAAATTTCAACTGTCTAGCTATCACCTTTCTTGAGATACAGCCTGGTGACAGACGGACGGACGGACGGACAGCGAAGTCTCAGTAATGTAATAGGGTCCCGTTTTTACCCTTTGGGTACGGAACCCTAAAAACGGGACCCTATTACCAAGACTCCGTTGTCCGTCTGTCATCCGCCCTTAGCCTTCCGCACCGGTGTTGCTCTTAGGCCACTTTATGTGTCGCTATTTTGTGGGGGCCCATCTAGCGGGAGGCGAGTCATCGTCTACCAGTCCCATTTTTGCTATGAGACACTTTTGCTGGTAGACGCCCGATAGTCTCAACCCATAGCCCAATTAGCCAGTCCTCCATTTCATCCCCATAGCCCAATTTGCATTTAGATTCCATGTTTCCATCAATAGTTCTTGAACCTAGCGGGCGCTGTCTCTGTGTGCGTCCCATGACACGGATAGGGACAGCATCCGCTCGATGTACACCTTGCATTTCATTAAATTGTCGAAAGGGCCTCTACGCGTTGGCTTCGGCTCCGTGCACGCCTCCCAAAGGTCCGGGACACTATTGTCCCGTGAGCGGGTGCGACATACAGGAATAATAATATTATATGTGATCTGCGTAGAGTTCTTATGTCAAATTACAATTATCTCAAATTATCGGGTTTTACCGCTTAGCCCTGGATGTAGTCAATCAATCAATATCATTTATTTTTAAGCAACTGTGGCCCATAGATAAATACCTTAAAACTAACATACATATCAAATAACAATAACAATAATTGCTATTGCTATGACGAATCTCAAAGAGGAACTGCTTGACAAGCTCGAGCGCTTACAAAATGTGTGCATAAAATATGTTTTCGGACTGCGCAAGTACGATCACGTGTCCGCCTTTAGAGCGCATCTGGGTTGGCTGCCAATACGTCAGCGTAGAGCCCTGCATGTCCTGTCATTGCTTTTTAATGTTCTCTACAACCCTGCTTCACCTCCTTACCTCAGTGAAAGGTTTAAATATATGGCCGATGGGAGTGGTCACCGCTTGCGGTCGTCTGCCAATCTGACTCTGGCTGTACCGTCTAACAAGACGCGTACTTACGCTAAATCTTTCACAGTAAGCGCTGTGAAGTTGTGGAACGAATTGCCACTGTCCCTTAGGAAGTCTCCATCTGTGGCATCGCTCAAGACGAATCTTAAGAAGTTATGGCTTTCCAATGACTTGTGAATTGGATCTACAATGTATTTATATTTATGTGTATATTTATATTACATTATAATATATATATGTATGTATGTATGTATGTATGTATGTATGTATGTATGTATGTATGTATTAATTAATAGTTTATATGTGTAATTATTAGTAGTCTTGTTACTTTTAATACCTTTTTGTACACGGTGTTAGTTTGTCTATCTTCTTCTCGTACTCACTCAATTGCTCAAAGGTTAACTGGAAGAGATCCCTTATAGGGATAAGTTCGCCTTTGTACCTATATGTTGTTTGTAATAGATGTATTTTTTAACTGTTTTTGTGTACAATAAAGTGTTTACTTACTTACTTACTTACTTACTTATAACACAATAATAAAAATAATCATAAACACGTCAGTTCGTCTGTTCGTCGTCAGCAACTTCTGGGTGTCGGGTAACCGTACGCGGAATCGCCGGAACACGACACCTTTCGGCCAGAAGATAGTGCCTTCAATATATAGTCTGACCTAAAAGAGTAGAAATTAAAAAGTGGCAATACTGTAGGTGTCATCCCTTTCTAATCAATCTAAGAAAACGGGGACGGCGCTACAGTATTGCCCCTTTTTAATTTTTATTCTTTTTGGTCAGACTGTACTTACATATGGCATTTGAAACATCAAATTGAACTACGAGTAAAGTGCGCTCTAAAAGAAAAATATCGACGCTAAAATACTACGTAGCTTTGAGCATACCTTGGCATCGTACTTGATTTTTATTGGAACTCTCACGAGTATTTAACTGATGACGCTGGTAAAAATGTATGTCAAAAGGTTACTAATACAAACATGTGTCGAGACATTTGTGGCGTCAATGCATAGCGCAACGCAAGCGATTTTAATTGACGAACAAATGAATTTAGACACCTGTCTGATGTCATGAGCAGGGATCGTAAAATTCGAGCAAAATCGATTGAAATGACGTATGACAACCAGTGACGGCCCTGGTTCACTAAATCATTGCAGAATATTTTTTCGCCGAACGTTTCACTTTGCAGAAGTGTCATTTCGTAGAAATCGTTATTCTCTGAAACCGTGAACAATTTGGGATTGTTATAAAGCAAACCTAACCAGAAGAATAAAAAATCTGCGATGTGAAAATTCGGCCAAATGAATCATTCGACCAAAAATAATTCTGTGCAAAGGCAGTATAAGGTAACGAAGAACTTCAATGAATTTTGCTTGGTTTACCATGGTGCGTGCTGTAACGTCGGATATTTAGCGTGGCCCAGCCCCTAGACCATAGTGTACAATTTTTAACGCAAAAAAGTCGAATGCGTTTATGTTTATGTTATTTAAACAGAAAATGTAAAGGTAGAAGAGGCGTTTTGTTGCACTATATCGTATACGTCTTATAGTCAGCTAAAAATAAGTCTAAGACTTTTCGGCTTTATTTCATGAGTCGTCACAAAGTGGTAGACCAGTTTACTTGGCGACCATCTTTGCCGTTTATTTATTGTGATTAGTGATTACCTACCTATTCTACTACGGTCAATGGGTAATTTTTTAGACCATCAGCAAATATATGCTTTTAGCACTGCAAATAGACGACGATTTTAAGCTAAATATGATGCAATCATTGTAAACATACACGTGTTTCCAAGGCATACAAATGTGACAGCTCTAACCTATTGACTTACAGCAATTGATTCGTACATTAAATGATCAAATCAATGGATCACGACTCTCCGCTGTCTTACCGCCTGATGGAAGTCATGGCCAGTTCATGAGGTGCGAATTCGTCATGAAAATGGTAATTTGTCCTTGATGATTGTGAAATCGGGAAATAGAAAGTTTCCAAAATGGTAATGGTTATAGAAAGTGGGCCGCTTTTAAAACGACATATGCATACTGAAACGTTCGACTACGTTGGGCTAAACAGGAGTTTAACGTTTGTATGGGCACATTCCATCTTTCCGCGCGAGCGAAGCCGCGGGGAAAAGCCTGTATAATAATTAATAATTTAATTTTCTCAAACATGCAATGAAATATCGTCATAACGTGCCTTAAAACAGGCTTCGAAGTGTCAAGTTTCGGGCGGAAAGTAATTTTTACCCGACTACGGCAAAGCCAAAAGGAAGGGTTATGAGTTTAGCAGTCTATGTATGTATATTTATATGTAAGTGTGTTCCACCATAGCGCGAAAACTACTCAACCGATTTTAGTGATTGAGGTGTCTATCAATTCGTAATTACAGTTCGGGTGACATAGGCTACATTTTTAACAGACTTCAAAAAAGGAGGACGAGCGAGAGTAAAAATTGTACTGAAAAAAAAAAAAAAACAACAGATTTCAAAATTCTTTTTTTGTTGGAAAGTTAACACTTCAGTTATTATCTCTTAGAAATATGGTAAAGATGTGATGATGGAATCCATCAGAAATCGACGAAACTCTGCAAATATAATAGTTACAAGTACAATTTATTTATTATTTTCTAAAGTGATTCAGAATGCTACACGGGGGGCTCGGGGGGTGGAGCCCACCGCCATAAAAAATACAACGATCTAAAACGCCAACAAAAAACAGATCTCATTTAACTTTTGCGTCTACGAAGGCAATGGTAACATAAAACCCTGGAGCTCGGGGGGCGGAGCCCCCCGCCATAAAAAAATGCAACGTTCTGAACGGCAACAAGAAAGCAGATCTTATGAAACTTTTGAGTCTACGGAGGCGATGTTGACATAAAACACGGGGAGCTCGGGGGACGGTGCTCCCCGCCATAAAAAAATATAACATTCAGAAACGGCAACCAGGAAGTTAAATCTTATGAAAAACTTGAGTTTACATAGGAGATGGAGACATGAAAACCGGGGAAACTTTTCAGTTAAACTAGGAGATGGGGATAGGGGGGAGATGGGGGGCGGAGCCCCCCGCAATAAAAAGAAAACGACATCCAGGGTAGCAGATCTTATGAAACATTTGTGGTAACGGAGGAGATTATGACTTAAAAGACGGTAGTGATATAATTATATGGATTTCCAAACAGTTTTTTCTGTTTTGTTGCTGACAATGTAGTGTCGTTAAATGTAAATAATTGTCGTTAAGATGTTATTTATTAGGTATATTTAATATTTAGATATTGTTGCATTGAAAAAAAAATACAAACGAATAATCTCTTTTAGCGTAAAAATATTAGAGGTGTATGACAATGTTTTTTTTATCGTTTGTTTTCTATGATAAGGTTTCAGTCGTCTACTGGTCCACAATACGATAGAGGTACTGGTTGGTCTCGATAGCTGAAATTCGACGTTGGTATTCAACGATTGCGTATAAATTATTCTTAGAAAAAAATAAAGAAGTTATTATTATTATTAGTTTTGCCCGACTGTGGTACTCGTAAAGTCAAAGGGAAGAGTATTAAGTTACGAGTATGTATGTGGGATTGATGCTGGTAGAATATAAGGAACTGGCTGATAGACGATTAATGCTAGTTCGAATAGTATGAAATAAGGAATGTGTTTGATTTGACGTATGACAGAGAGTGTCAGATGATAGATGACGGATGAAGATTTATATTATAGTTGTAAATATGTAAATAACCGACGTTGAAGACCATCTTGTGCGTTTTCCCTGCCCCATTCCCACATGTATTTAAGTATGTTCCACGATAGCGCTTAAACTACTCGACAGATTTTACGACTGAGTATATTGTGTGACATAGGCTACATTTTTAAAAGACTTCAAAGGAGGATGTAGCGATACAGCGACATTTTTTAAGCTTAGCTTTTAGCTTTTGCATTTACATATTTTTCACTCCATCATATTTTAAAACTGAAAATATTGAAATAAAATAAAAGGTTAAAAAACTTAAACCCGACTACGGAGAAACGAACTAAAAAGTTAAAAACAAGGTAGAAAAATCGGGTATCATCGCCTTATTCCACAAGACAAGTAATTTGACATGTCAAATGTTCTTGTATATTTTTTTCTACTGAAATCTTCTGTTAGTTAACAACATCTGTTTGAGAAAAGCACTATACATGCCTTAGCCTTGAAATCGGCTTGCCGGCTTCGTATCACTATCCGGCCTCTATTACGGTCGGCCGTCTATACCTACTCAGCTGGCAAGCCCTTATTTCCCGGCGTCTGCAGTAATGTACTATTATTATCACTGTTGGTTTTTAATTTTATTGCTTAAATAAATACGAAGACCATAAGAACTCCGTATGATCTAAGGCGACACTTTCGGATTTCTTGTAAAGTCGTGGATTTTTATTATTCTTGTCAAAAATTTGACGATTGCTTAATTATGAATTGGCTAATATTGCAACATTAATGAGACAGTTAAAATTTTGAAGTCATCACCCAAATAACGTTTTATTCTGTTTGTTTAACCATTTCTTTGAACATCTGCAAAGAAGAAGAAACCGGCTTTAACTTCAGAAAGCTACGAAACAGTGTAAACAACGTAGGTTCAGGTAGACGTTTATAATAAATAAATGAATAACTATCAGACAACCTCACACAAATCGATCTAGTCCCAAATTAAGCTCAAGAAGGCTGTGTTATGGGTACTAGACGACGATATACATACTTACATAGATAAATATATACTTAAATACAAGAACAAATATGACCCATGCACAAATATTCGAGTTCATCAAATCATCACACAAATATTTGTCCTGGCCGGGATTTGAACCCGGGACCGCCGGCTCAGTAGGCAGGTCTCTACAAAGGGAGCCAACCGCGCCGTCGTCGTCCGCGTCGTCGGTCATAGGCTTATTATTGAACACTTTCACGGGCAGTACGTCGAGATGCATAGTTTCAGGACCCACATGATGCGGCACCACATTTGTGGATGGCGACTTTTATCTTTGCAAAACTGCCACTCCGTATTAGTCGCATGTTTCTCATGTTTTCGTTTAGTTATTTTATCTATCCAAATATCATAAACCCTCCACGATGCGTTCAAGAACCGCACATTATGACCACCATAAAAATAGTCTGTCTTGTTAGAACAAATTTCTTATCTGTAAAAAAATTATTATTGCTAAATAATAACATCGATTTCGATCGATCTCTATTCTAATATCAGTCGAGATGACGTTTACTTCGAAATGAATTGTCAGCTTGCAATCAAATTTGACAAATGTCGCACGTAAGTAAGATATCGAACGATATGATAGTTGGGACCGACTCTAGTTTGTCTCTGAATTAAAAGAAAAAACTATGACAGCTGCCAGAAAACTACATTACCGCCATTACCGGGTAATATTTGTCATAATGTGCCACTCCTGAATACATCATGGAGGCTTATGTTATGAGACAAAGTAGTGTATGTAACTGTACATAATTAGGCATTAAAAAACTCGTGTGATGTTATTATGAAACTTGCCTTCGGCTCGTTTCATAAACCCACACTCGTGTTTAATACCCTTCATTATGTACAGTCACATAAACTACTATTTTGTACGTGTCTTATCTGTGCCACAGCGTGCATTTTTCATAATGGTCTTATATCCGTGAACGTGTTTTCACAACGAGCACATGAAAAGTTACTTTCGTTATCTATCATTAAATTGGCGCCGATTGGAATTAATTTTGGTCGATGGTTTAATTGCATTCAGTCGGTCCATTCAATTGAGCCAATTGATGTAAATGGCAAAACAATGACAACATGCAGATAAATATGTCATATTATTACACAATGGTTTGATCATTCCGTCGTAATATCGACTACTGGAATATTCATTAACATACAGCTACAGAAAAGGATCTGGTGGTTATTATTAAATAATAATGGGTTTTGTCAGAAGGGCCAAAGTTACCCAATAATAAAAGACTCGGAGTTCGTTTGCAGTTTTTTATTTTAATATCCCAATCTAGTTTTCCTTCTTGTGCCACTCGCGTATCACTACCATGTACACGGTGTAGAGGCGTTGTAGTAATCAATCGATCCGGTTCGAAGGACCACTTTGTGATCGTGTGTGGTTCAGATTATGAAAAAATTGGGCAAGTGCGAGTCCGACTCGCGCATGAAGGGTTCCGTACCTATATATACCTATATACATAATCTATAACAAGTTTGTTGTATGGGAGCCCCCCTTAAATATTTATTTTATTTTATTTTTAGTATTTGTTGTTATAGCGGCAATAGAAATACATCATCTGTGAAAATTTCAACTGTCTAGCTATCACCGTTCTTGAGATACAGCCTGGTGACAGACGGACGGACGGACGGACGGACAGCGAAGTGTCAGTAATAGAGTCCCGTTTTTACCCTTTGGGTACGGAACCCTAAAAAGCATCACTTTTACGCGAAACCGAGTTTGCTAAGAAAAAATACATAGGTAAAGCGATCTCAAATTATTGACCACTTAATGTCAGGTGACATATGAAAAAAGAACATTAAATCTAACGGCCAGCAGGGCTACCATAGCCGCGACTTCGCTTGTCACGTAACTTGGCATCACCTGACTTGCTCACACGGTATTGAAAGGAAAGTGACAGGTAGTATAATATTAGTCGCGCGACAAAGAGTCGCGTGTCACAGTTATGCTAGACGTACAGGTGAGACAGAGTCAAATTCCAATTGCTGGAACGGAAACGCGTGACGTCTTCTAATGCATGATTGGTGCACCAAACTTATATAAAGAAACGAATAATTTACGGAACATTGTATCTATATTTTTTCATAGGGATATTGATTTAAAAATCACGTAACAATTCAATACGTGACAATTTGGTCTCCGCAGTATTTAAGTTAAATCTTAAACTTAGATACTCTTAATTGATCAACCATCTGTTTTTTTCTTTTGTATTTTTTTAATCATTTAACTACAATATGTAATCATGTGAATCTGAAACTACAATGTGAAAAATATGTACATAAGTGTCCATAAAACAAAATTGTCTTGAACGAATTGAACAATGTTGCTTTTACGTATTTCGTAAACATGTGTATAAAATACTACCCATAACCTAGCTCGCAGTTTCCAGTCTTAGTCAATAACCAAGCGATAAATCATCTCCACACAACAAGCAAATCAAAACAAACAATGTATCGCGATTTCAAAGTATCGGACATTGTGCGCGGGCGGCGACGCGTGCTTCCGAGATACGAGCCGAAGGCCGGCGTCGGGTGTCGCGATTGATTTCCATGTGTATTGTCTGTGTATGTACTTGCTACACTTTACTAACTATAAATCTTACTTTATTACATTCGCTACAAACTACAGAAGATTCCTCTTGATCTTCGTAAGGGCGAGGGCGACTAAACACTCCTGTGGTGCGGAGATAATCTGATTAGCGGTTTATACTCCCACACAAAGTCTTACTGCATGGTGTTACTGATTAGCCCTGATACAGTTCAAGTCATGTAAAAAAAAGAGGGCGAGTGACGTGACAGATCTAAACTGCAAACCAACTGCGTAATCCGCTTGCAGTTTGACAACTACATCAGAACTGCCAGTTTGATGCTAGCATGCAGTTCGAACGCTGTTCATCTGTACCGGCCTTACGAAATTAGTCTACGCCGTAATCTATTGGTAGTTTGTATAAAATGCCCTGCGCGCCTACTACGAGTATTGCAAGGTCGATCAAAAACAGAAAGCGACCATACATTAAAATCATCTGTTGCTATCATGACCCACGGTGCGTAGCGAACCATTCTTGCATCTGCTAAATAAGGATTAGGTAGGCAAATAGCTACGAAAACAATAATGAACTTTGAATACTGCTATTTGACTGACAATAAGGAGCAACCAGATAGTATTTGTGTTTTTATTTTTAATTAGGTCATCGTTTTGATGTTACTTTTAGCATGTACGCATGTACACTATCGTGAGAACTGACGGGTTAGAAGATCACCGTGTGATAATCTAATAGCCGATTCCAGAAGTTCCCAACTAGGAGAGCGTGGGGACACGTCAATATGATGCATGAAAATATTTTTTGCTGTCTTGCAGTCTACCTAAAAAGTTTGGAATACGTAGAATCGTCTAGCCCCTAGTTACTTTAGTTGCTGGTTCGATTCCCATGACACACAAATGACCACATTGTCTCGGCTTCACTTGAGTGACACTCCACTTAACGCCTTGTCGTCACGCCATTTACTTTACAAAGACTATAGTGTGACCTAGCTAGTTACTTTTGGTACCTCAGCGTAAAATGTATTATTTGTCCTACAGCTCCTCTATAGATACAGTTGCCGAGAAACTTCTTGACCCAAAATGGCGGATCTGCGCATGCATATTTGTACGTAAATCGGCTACTGCGCAGTCAAGGTTAGGCTCAAGAAGTTTCTCGGCAACTGTAACCTAAATAAAATATTTAAAGCAACCCCGTCGAAAGTAGCTGGTTATCATAAGACCCTCATTCATCGAATGACAGGAAATGCTACCTGCTAAAACTTAACATAAATACAAAATTTGGAATTCTTAGCTTCAATATTGGCTGAAGTCTTGTCACTTGTTCCCATTAAAAAATAATATCTTAAAAACTACTGGTCGTATTTCCACCAAACATAGCTAAGAACCATCTCGACGAACAGGTCTTTCAATTAAAAAAAATCGCACTCAAATTGTTCCATCCGTTTAGGAGCTACGATGCCACAGACAGACACACAGATACACATGTTAAACTTGCCACTCCTCTTTTTTTTAACCCCCGACGAAAAAAGAGGGGTGTTATAAGTTTAACATGTGTATCTGTGTATCTGTGTATCTGTGTATCTGTGTATCTGTGTATCTGTGTATCTGTGTGTCTGTCTGTGGCATCGTAGCGCCCAAGCGGATGGACCAATTTAAGTGCGGTTTTTTTTAATCGAAAGACTTTTCCGTCGAGATGGTTCTTAGCTATGTTTGGTGGAAATAGGACCAGTAGTTTCCAAGATATTCAGCTTTAATTGGAACAAGTGACGAGATCTCAGCCAATAATAAAGTCAATAATTCGAAATATTGGCTAAATGTTAAGTTTTATTAGCATTTTCTATATGAATCACTAATTGAGGGTCTCATGATGACCAGGTAGTTGCTAATGGATCTCAGCCAATATTGAAGGTAAGGATTCCAAATTTTGGTTAAATGTTCAGTTGTATTAGCATTTTCTATATCACTCGATAAATGAAGGTCTCATGATGACCAGCTATTTGTTAATAGATCTCAGCCAATATGGAAGCCAAGAATTCAAAGTTTTGGATAAAGGATAAGTTTTATTAGCATTTTCTATATCACTCAATAAATGAAGGTCTCATGATGACCAGCTAGTTGTTAATGGATCTCAGCCAATATTGAAGCCATGAATTCAAAATTTTGGATAAATGATAAGTTTTATTAGCATTTTCTATATCACTCAATAAATGAAGGTCTCATGATGACCAGCTAGTTGTTAATGGATCTCAGCCCATATTGAAACTAAGGATTCCAAATTTTAGTTAAATGTTAAGTATCATTAGCATTTTCTATATCACTCAATAAATGAAGGTCTCATGATGACCAGCTAGTTGTTAATGGATCTCAGCCAATATTGAAGCCATGAATTCAAAATTTTGGATAAATGATAAGTTTTATTAGCATTTTCTATATCACTCAATAAATGAGGGTCTCATGATGACCAGCTAGTTGTTAATGGATCTCAGCCGCATATTGAAACTAAGGATTCCAAGTTTTAGTTAAATGTTAAGTATTATTAGCATTTTCTATATCACTCAATAAATGAAGGTCTCATGAAGACCAGCTAGTTGTTAATGGATTTCAGCCAATATTGAAGCCAAGGATTCCAAAGTTTTGGTTAAATGTTAAGTATTATTAGCATTTTCTATATCACTCAATAAATTAAGGTCTCATGATGACCAGCTAGTTGTGACAGGATCCAAGCCAAGAATGTCTAATGTTGGTTAAATGTAAAGTTTTTTTAGCGTAATCAACAGATTAATAAATTTTTGACAGTACAATAATTTGGTACCTTGGAGCTGAAGATGGCCGTAGGAACTCCTAAGCAAAACAAGATAAATTCATGGTTTTTGGGCTCGTCTGATTGTTCTTGATGAGCAATTAAAATTTGAGTAAGAAAGTAAAGTCAATAATAAAACCGAGTCTCAAAAAAACTTTTTTGACCAAAAAAACTCATTATAATTTCTGTCACAGTTTCGGAATTCTGCTAAAGCTGAATTGTTATTAGGACTATTGAACAGGTTCTTTTGATTGAGGTCACAAATAGCAACACCCTGCAAGATTTTAACGCGACTAAATGACACGTAAGCTTTAGCAAAAGTACTCTTGCCTAAGTGAATAACAGATTTTTAGGATTTTGTAGTTTGTGTCAGTCTGTCCACAGCTTAGCTCAGGGACATAGTGGTTGAATACATTTTTAAAAACATTTTTTGTGTACCTTTCCTACACGTAACAAAAGTAAGGGTGTTTATCCCATGGTGTGGGGTATCGATGATTAGGTCTCTCAAAACTAAGTCAAGTTACCTAGCACGAACTGCAATTTTTATGGAGCTAAGTAAGCCACCCGTAACTACTATTTGGATCCTGTAGAATAGAAACCTGGTTCTGTTTTAGGCCATAAAGTAGCAGGTCCTAGCGACTCATGCAGTGCATTTAAAGTATATATTTCGATTGTCTTGGCTAGTAACTTCGCCATTTCGCCATTATAAGCATTAACCTATTGACCGCCAAGCGGTCTAGCAATTTACCGTGCCACTGACGCCAGAGTAAAAAAAAAGATGTGCCCCAAAATCAACAGGGATTGAAAAATACTTGTAGCGGTTAGAATTACAAAGTTTTTGATCATTGAAATTTGGACGGCTGTGGCCGACGTGGCGTCAGGGGCACGACTTTTTGTTGACGGCCACAGCCGACTGTGGCGGTCAAAGGGCTAGTCTGACTTTAACGATTTTTTCCCAGAATGTTGCTTAAGGCTATTGAAATCAAAATATATCCTAACTTCAATCTTAGAGAAGACGGCATTCATTACCACTGGCTTGGATCCTGTTGTTATCTACATATAGTCAAGGATCAAGCTCGACGAAAAATTGGAAACCCTGGACCTTAAACGGTGTAAAACAAAAATAGTGTCAAAAGAAGAAAACTCCGGGACGAAACTTCTGTTTGTTTAAAATATATGAAATAAAAATAAAATTAAAAATTTAAAAAACCCCCGACATGACCACCAATAAAAAGAAAGAAATAAAATTTACGAAATGTGCCTATACAATGAACAGTAGAAAAAGAATCCAAGCTTTGTTGCGTCGGGGGACCGCTAAGTAAATGAAATGCAATGTACTGAAAATCGTAAAGTGCGAAGCCCAAATGCATACATGCAATTTTGCGTTGGAAAATATATTTCATTTCATTTAGGTACTTAGCGGTCCCCACAAACCACATTTCGTAAATTTTATTTCTTTCTTTTTATTGGTGGTCATGTCGGGGGTTTTTTAAATTTTTAATTTTATTTAGTCTGGGTTAAAAATTGCTAAAATCGATCGAGCCGTTTTGTTAGTATGTCCAAAGATGGCGCTACTCGTATTAACTTATACACGTTTTAAGAAATCCTTGCTTCTTTGTAATTTTTTGTCAATACGTTGTTCTTTTTAGGGTTCCGTACCCAAAGGGTAAAAACGGGACCCTATTACTGAGACTTCGCAGTCCGTCCGTCCGTCCGTCGGTCCGTCTGTCCGTCCGTCTGTCACCAGGCTGTATCTCAACAACGGTGATAGCTAGATAGTTGAAATTTTCACAGATGATGTATTTCTATTGCCGCTATAACAACAAATACTAAAAATAAAATAAAATAAATATTTAAGGGGGGCTCCCATACAACAAACTTGTTATAGATTATATATATGTATAGGTACGGAACCCTCGTAAACCTTTCATGCGCCAGTCGGGCTCGCACTTGCCCAACTTTTTTGTTTTGTTGAAATTAAGGCTACGGCGAGCCAACTGAATTTTAAAATTTAATAATAGGATGGACGGCCACTGAGATTACGCTATCTAGAATAAGTCTATTATTAGAAAATATTATTATTTGGAATCAGAAATTTGAATGATGAAGCAATTAAAAATATTATGTGGACCGTTTCATATCTTAACAGAAGTATAGTAATACTATATACTGTAGACGTAAATATACCTGATACATATTACGTACAAATAATACATTATATCAATTCATTATGATAGAAAGTAATAACTAATGGACAACGATGAAATTAAATCGTTCAATCTTAAATAAGTATCGCAAGAGAACAATAATCTCTTTGTACAGATAGTAATGTTAATAAGTTTTAAGATATCTCATGAAAGCGGTCATTATTACTATATAGTATTTTATGTACACCCATATTGTTAATTATACTATAATAATTTCAGAAATTATTATTATGTATAATATGTATTATATATAAAATTAGAGATGTAATTTCATAACAGTACCATCTTGTAAAATGTTGACATTTTATCAATAAATGAGTATGAGTATAGGTATCCCCCGCGTGCAACATTCGCGTTTAAAGACCTCTTATTATGTTACAGTTGCATATAAACTACTATTATGCCACAGTTGTATAAGAGATGTAAGAGGTTAAAACATGCGAGTGGTATGGGTTAACGTTACATTCAATATTTTTCCTGCAACTCGGTATTTAAAACACATCTCATGAAATTTTTTGAGCAGGTTCAATCATTATAATTATTGTACCTGTATGTTAAAATGCTACCTGACCCAAATGCTACCTGTCACTTTCCTTTCAATGCCGTGTGAGCAAGAAAAGTGACGCTGAGTTGAGAACAGCCGGAAATCCCGACATACGAAAGATTTTTTTGGCCAAGCTGAAACGGAGACGCTTCGCTTGCTCGTTAAATAAAAGCGAAAGTGTGTTGTTATTGTATTTCCGCCCCCTTAGCCTCGAATCGCTATGAACAGAATGTAAACAAGAATTAACTGATATCTACCAGATTAGCTTGCGTCTTGTAGTTGTTATCATTGACCTATCGACCTACTTTGCCATTTGTATCTGATAGGAAACCTTAATTATCCTGGGCGCTCATTCAAATGTACCTTGATACATCGAAAATAAACGATGTCTCAATTGTCTCAGGTATATCACCTTCAACTGTCATAAAAAAGCGATGTTTGCGATTGTAAGTGCACAAATTACGCAAACTCAAACGGAATCACACATCACAAGTGAGTAACTTGAAATCGTTTTATTTTCTCGGTTTTAACATTTAACATTTAGGTTTTCAAATAATTATATAACGCCACTTTTACATCTTTTAGAGAGAAGCGTATGTCATAGGTCTACACTACTCGCGGAGTTGACTGAAGTTGGCCGAAGTATGGGTTTCCGCAAGTAGTGTGGAGCTGCAATATAACATCGTCATCATCAATTATTGTATTAAGCGGTTTACACTCACGTGAAATTGTCAGGAACGGCCCGACATGTTTCCCAACAATTTCACGTGAGTGTAAACCGCTTTAATACAATAATTAAATATGTCTCACGAAAGTTTTAATAAAATTATCATCATCATCATCTCCCTGCCCTTATTCCACTTATGTAGGGTCGGCACAACATGTTTTCTTCTTCCATTCATCTGTATTATTCGTCAATTCAGCGCTTACTCCTTTCTTTCTCATGTCCTCTCTCACACAATCCATCCATCGCTTTTTTGGCCTACCTATCGTTTTTCGTCCTTCGACATTCATCCTTAACATTCTTTTACCAATATGACGTTCATCCCTCCTCATTACATGCCCATACCACGCTAACCTACTGCTCCTTATTTTGTCCGTCACGGGTGCTACTTTCAAACTTCCCCTTATATACTCATTTCTAATCCGATCTTTCCCAGCCGCAATATAACATATCTTCTTATAAATCATCATTGGCTGGGTATATCTGAGATGTCGCTTATTTGACGATATCTCAAAATTCGTTCGAACACTCAATTTGGCGGCACCCTGATGAGATGTCAGTGTCAAACTTCGTAAAGGCCCATAACGACACGGTAGTATTGACTGAGCGAGCGAAGCGTTTTAATTTCACGCTGTCACTTTCCTTTCAACACCATGCGAGCAAGACAGGTGACAGTGAGCTTGGCCAAACATTCGATGTTAGAACAGTCGGATGTCCAGTTGTCGGGATTTTCGGCTGTTTTCGCCTACAGGTCGCATTTCTCAACTGATTTTCACGATATTTTGTGTGTAGATTCAACAAGTACATACTTACATAGAATGTTATTTTCGATGACATTTTTCAGAAGCCATAGCCATGGGGGATAAAAATGTAACATGTCACTAATTCCAGCCATTTTTAAATAAACTCGCGAAGTCTACAAAAGTTCACAGAACAATTAGTATTATTTTACTATCTTTTCACTTTTTTGCTGTCATCGAAGATTCAGCTTGAAATACAGATTAAAGTTAAACTAAACAAAATGAGGACGATGACCCTCCTGACGCAAACTCATTTTTATTCGTGTTTTCTTAACATGATTGATTGTTTCTGTATCTGGAAAAACCACATTGATAGTTTACGATGTAAGTTGGATCGCTGTGTATACGTTATATCGTGTTCGAAATGTAGTTTCGGAGGCAGCCGATCTATCGGCTTACCACGGTTATGCGTCATATCTTATGAGATACGGACTTATATTATGGGGTAATTCGGTGGATGCCAATATAATATATAAAACACAAAAAAAAATTATAAGGGCTTTAACAGGTGCAGGATTGTCAGATCACTGTAGGCCTCTATTCCAGTGCAAAAAAAAATTACATTGCCATCAATGTATGTATGTCTATGAAATGTGTATGTTCGTCAAAAAACATCCACAATGTTTCAAAATAATGACGTTGAAGTCAAAAAGAGGCACCCATAGAAATAAACTTTATATGCCGAAGACAAACCTAGCTCTCTCGAGGAATAATGTATACTGTATGGCGATAAAACTATTCAATAAATTTACAGACAAGTTCAAAGAACTGCCATTTAAAACATTTTAGGATGCATTATTTGACCATCTTTTAGACTCTTGTTATTATTCTGTGGAAGAAATCAATGGCAAATTGTAAGTTATAATAAAATGATGAGGTATTTTTTAGTATTAATGTTATTATTTTGTTGTATTGTTTCATTAGTTAAAGCACATGTTTTGATTCTAGAATTTAATATTTGTACGCCATATAATGGTAAAACAAGAAATGGACTATTTTATTAATTATAAGAGCTAATTGTACTCTTGTTTGCACAAATAAATAAATGATTATGATTATGATTCAAATGACGAATACAGAGAAGAGATTTGCCTGTGACGTTTGACGTTCCCTGTTTCCCACGGGAACTTTTTACTTCCCATCCAATACCAATATCTATTCTAAATGTAGGGGCGCTTGGCGGCAGAAAGAAAAGCAGGTATAAATTTAATTCTATGATAAGTTTGTGTCTATTGTATGATTTAGAGACAGGAAATATTTTTCTCAAGCATGCAATGAAATGTCGCCATAACGTGTGTTATAACAGGCTTCGAAGTATCTATATAAATTTCATACAAAATTGAAGACCTAGGCCGGCCGGGAAGTATTTTTTTAAACATGGCGTCTGTGTTTATAAACAGGCTAAACAGCTGAATTATATGACGACGCGTTTGGCTCGGTTTGTAGACACCTGCCTACTGAGCCGGCGGTCCCGGGTTCGAATCCCGGCCAGGGCAAATATTTGTGTGATGAACTCGAATATTTGTGCTTGGGTCATGGTTATTCTACGTATTTAAGTATATATTTATCTATATAAGTACGTATATCGTCGTCTAGTACCCATAACACAAGCCTTCTTGAGTTTAATTTGGGACTATCGATTTGTGTGAGGTTGTCCAATATTTATATTTTTTTGAGTGGTGTATTTTTTTTTTCATTGCATATGTTTGAGAAAAGCACTATACAAATGACTTAGCCGTGAAAAGGACTTACACGGCAAGCCATTCTTTCCCGGCGTCTGCAGCTATAAATAATGACACAAAGATAAATTAAGAAAGAAAAATTGAATGCGATCCACTACAATCCAAGCGAGATTTGAACCCGCGACCTCTGCGTTTCCCGCGCATTGCTCTTCCAACTGAGCTATTTGATCGCTACGTCAATCACACCAAATCTTTCATCCCTTAATTCTTTACGCTACTGGAGCGCCCTCTGCGTCACATATGTTTATGAAATGCTTATGCGCATTAGCCATACCCTAGGATGTAAGATCAAAATTATGAGATAACTTCCTAGGCTTACTTCCGTGAGGATATCGAGTCAGTAAATGCCACTGATGTAAACAAAGAGGAATTACGAATAAATATTCTGCAAATATCAAGTATTTTTTGTATAATGAAGCAAGAACTATCCACAGTGATGAAATTCATTTAAATAGGGTTCAGTATTTATTTCGTAAGAAGAACGAATGATTGAACAGCATTCCGGTAAACAATGTTTTGAATTTGGTTATTGACAAATCGCTAGTGACGTTTACTAATGCAAATATAATATGACGTATGCTCATTATTGCCATATGAAAACTCTTTTTAGCGTCACTGTCCCTTGTCTGTTAGCGACACTTGTTAGACTATCTATTCACTAAATAAACTTCAATATCATGTTATCGTATTGATGTTTCATACAATGTAAGTGATTTGACCTGACAGTCTGGATGGCTACCGGTGATGTCATTTCGAAGGTTGAATTTTTGCGTTATCGGTCAAATATAATCAGAGTAATAAATGTTATCATATTCCATATGCCTGTTTGATATCTCAGAAAGCTTGCCGGTCGCACTAGGTAACTTATATGCGACACCGACTTGACCGAGCAGTAACGTGAATTGTCACTTTATGCAGATCGAATGTCAATCATCCCATTTTTATGATAGATAAAGGTGATATACCTGGGATATTCCTGATACACCGCTTATTTGGCCATATCTTAGAGAACACTCGAATTTGTGTATGTATAAATTGCATCCAGCTTTTTACTTACGATATCACTATCGTTTAATATTCTAAAAATGTTCTCAGTATCAAAGTGAGTAAGTGCTATTTTTTTTCAAAAGGTAACTCGTTACCGGTGCTTTAACACAAATGTACTAGTTCTGAATATTTCTTACACTTATCTAACCCCTTAAGAGGATATGTTACTGTTTCTTTTCCAACACTATCAGTTTACGTTATGGTATTTCCTCTTAAGTCCACTTCACAGTCAAATTATAACAGTATGTTACCGCCACAAACTTTATATTTAGCTCTGAACTGAACACAACTGTAGTCTTAATGACATAGAGTACCATTTCCCTAATCTGTGCCTTTACTACAGAATGTGTTGATTTCTTAGAATTTAAGTAGGTACATGTTTGAATGAAACGTTGTACATTGACAGTGTCATTATCGCCGGATGTAATTTATGTATGAAATAACGATAAAAAAATAATAAACTTTATAGAAATAATATCACACAAGTTGCCTACAATATTCATCACTTTGACAACTAAAACGATTAGTATTTCAATCACGATTAAAGCACGTGAACACGCGTGAATCTACGTGATTTAATTTTATATTTATTCGACTATTGTCAGATCAATGTATCATAAATCAACAACAACAATGTGTTTTGCAATTTTTAGCCTAACAAGTAGCGGTTTGACCCTGGAATAGTGGCGCTACAAACAGTTTTTATATGACAATAATGTGCAAACGTCATGCATGAGCGTTATAAAAAGTCAGTAGCGGTATGAAAACAATCAATTTAATTAAAACATTGTTCATCGAAATGCTGCTCAATCCTTCGTTCTTCTTCTGAAATAAATGAATCGCATTAAGATAACTTTTCTTGTATGGATGTGGCTGGTTTTGGCTTTGTTATGGGAAAATTATTGAATATTTGTGAAATATTTCGCTCTGTTTTATCTTTGTTTACATTTGTCGTTCGATGGCTTTTTACTCACCAAATAAATAATTTAGTATACACTAAAAATATGGCAAAAATAAACTTGACGGGCTATTGTGATTACTTTGTGATCTCGCGATTTGTACAAATTATTAAAACTTTATAAAATACGGATTGCATTTGTTTGTTTATTTATCCATTGTTTATTTACGTTCATTATTGTTATATATGACTACGCTGTTGGTGCAGTGGTCGACTTACCTACTGAGCCGGCGCCGTCCTGGGTCCGAGTCCCGGCAAGGGAAAATATTTGTGTGATGAAGTCGAATATTTGTGCCTGGGTCAGGAAGTTACCTATATGTATTTATATCTATACATACATATACGTATGTACCCATAACACAAGCCTTCTTGAGCTTAATTTGGGACTAGGTCGATTTTATTATTTAACGTTTCAACGAACACATCGCGAACAGACTATCCGCGGCCATGACATAGTACCTACTGGACTTAAAAAAGATGATTTTGTTTCCGAAGTCTTGATGAAAAAGGACAAAAAATTCAATGCTAATATATCCCCGTGTTATAAGTTCTTATGATTATAATAATAAACAAAAACGGGCAGAAAACACCCGCACAACCCAAACAAGCTATGAAGGTGACTCTCACAAAAACGTCGTATAAAAACTGATAGGTATGATGATGTGTTTATGACCAGTTTCAAGTATCGTAGTGCGTGTTTGCTAAAAAATATTACTACCTGTCAAATAAATACAATATTTTGCGTTTTCGTCATTTAGGGGTCAAATTTGACGTTCCATATTTTTATAATATAATAATACATATATGAAACATTCTTCATTCAATGTTATTCATCGTTCATATCTGTCATATTACGTTTATTTTTATTTATTTTAAAGACATGAACTGTATCAGGGCTGCTTAGCTCTCACTACCAGTAGTCGGACTTTGTGTGGGAGTATAATCCGGTAATGGGATTATCTCCGCGCCACAGTAGTAACTTGGGGAGGTTGACGCGGGCGCAGGGCGCACAGACTGCGTCGTGAATGGACTGGACCGAATCAGTCCGACTTAGGGCGGGAGGAGAGGGTCATATCACGGACATACATTAACCTCAAAGGGCGATAAGTTAATATCAACCGTCTATGATGTTTTCGTAGCTAAGACAAAATTCTTATCACGTTCCCGGACAGGGCCATTTGGAAAATTGTATTATACGGCACAGACAAAACTTATAAGTACAAAAAGTTATAGTCAAAGACGGCACACGTAATTTGTCTTTAAACGTTCAGCTATAGAATGAGTGGCAATTGAGCGAAGATAAAAGTCGTCCACAGACGTGGTGCAGGGTCCCGTCGTACACGGACACGTGTTAAAATTTGAACATGCGCTTGGAAACTCTAGCCTAGCAGCCACAAACGTCCACTGCTGAACCTAGGTCTCGCTATAGTTCGCCACAAAGTGCGATCCCATTTAGACCGCATCCATTGATTCCCCGCTACCCTCACGAAGTCTTCCGTCCATCTAGTTGGAGACCGTTCCATACGCTGCGCTTTCCTATATCGATGCTACAGACAGACACATAATACACACATAAATGTTGGCGGTGGGTGCAAGTACATCATCAGCGTTGCAGCGCCGATTGGGGCACCATCTATTGGTCAAGAATGAAGTTGGGGTGCCACGGGCGATGTAACGGCGGGGATTGAGAATCAATAAATGCGTCAGAGTGCCAGGCCCTTTTGGCTTCCTTACGATGGTAACATGAGGTGTCCGTGTGTGTGCATAATTATTTCATTCGCATCAATTTTCAATCGCAAAAATAACTTCCTCACTTGGCCCATGACCAACCTTGATTCAGATAAGAAACCATACCAATATTGTACAGCATTTCCATTAATTACTTTGACGTTGAAATAATATAATTAACTAGTTGACCGTTACAGTAATGATTTGAATGCAAACTTCCATTAAGTTACGGAAATCACTCCATGAATTTTTCATACGAAATCTATGAAATTACGAGAAATCATCTTTTTTGATACAAAATTATGGACTCTATACAAAATAAGGTCTGAGGCGATGCCGTAAACACTTGTCTCACGAATTCAATTTATTATAAGTAATCATTATAATTACCATAGTGGTAAATTAATTAGCAATTATAATGCGTACGGTTAGCCAACGACAATAAGTACAATAACCTCCTGTATAATGCCGTCAAAACTGTTTCAAGGCAAAAGTTTATTCACCTTCTAGTTAAAAATAACTTCAGACAGTGAGTCAACATAAACTCAACGGGAGATTGAAGTATACATGATTAAGATACCCTTCAAGACTTTGATGTTTATAGTAAAACAGAGCTTTGTTCTACCAAAGTTACGATATTATGAACGTAAAGGCATGCATTTATGACGCCTCTGTGCCGTCTAAGCCATAATTATACATGAGAGGAATGAGTAGGACGATTGCGTGTTCTACGTACTAATTGTGGGATCGTCCATGCATTATATCAGACTAGTACACCATAAAAGCAAAAGCTTGCCTAAATGTTAATATTTCCCACATGGTTATTTATCACAAATGGTATGCATAGATCTTAACAGAAAAAATGTATTGCCTGTGTATACTATGGATAGTGCCATTTTTTTCTTGCATTAGATCTAGCTAAAGGTAAGCCTTTGGAAAAGCGCGAGCCTGTTTATTTGAGACCACAAGCTTCACAACTAAGCCACAACAGGCCTATGACGGCAGTTATCACAAAATGGATGAAATACGACAAAGCATCGGTCAACTTCTTAACAAAAATATGAAGTTCAAGAATGATGGTTGTTTTATTATTCATTTATCGGGTCACTAGAAGACTGACTAGGTTGAAAAATGACTACGTTGCTCTTAGTCCAAACCGCATAATGTCCGAGTCGCAAAATGACCCCACATGCTCGAGCTGGTTGCAACGGAAACAATTAATTTCTATTTTTTTATTAGGACACTTGGACATGTGATTCGTTTCGCTGCGACTACAGGACGTCTTGTTCTTTTTCTCAACTCGCAACATAACCTCATGATGCTGTGGAAAGAGTTTTGAGCCTTTTAGCCCAACCCAGCCAAGAAAAAGGGTGTAACTACGAATATAGTTACACCATATAACAACATTTATTGCCATTTTACTAGCTAGTCATAATGAGATATTGTAGTCATTTAGCAATTTCGGCTTTCTGCGATAAAAGACATTTGCAATTTCATTTCATTTATTCATTCTTAACAAACAATATTGAAATGCGCCCTTACGCGATGTAGTCATTATGCGACGTAGTCGTTATGCGATGTAGTAACTATGCGATGTAGTCAGTCTTCTACGTATACAAGTAACCACCTATTTGGAATTGACTTCTGCATTTCTTTAATTTTTAACACAACTAAGCCACAGCGGTCCTGTGATGGTAGCTATCACACAATGGATAAAATATAACAAAGCATTCGTCAACTTCTTAACAAAAATATGAAGTTCAAGAATGATAGAATGAAATGAAATGGAATGGAATGGAATGGAATGGAACGGAACGGAATGGAATGGAACGGAACGGGATGGAATGGAATGGAACGGAATGGAACGGAACGGAACGGAATGGAACGGAATGGAACGGAATGGACCGGAATGGAACGGAATGGAACGGAATGGAACGGAATGGAACGGAATGGAACGGAATGGAACGGAATGGAACGGAATGGAACGGAATGGAACGGAATGGAACGGAATGGAACGGAATGGAACGGAATGGAACGGAATGGAACGGAATGGAACGGAATGGAACGGAATGGAACGGAATGGAACGGAATGAAACGGAATGAGACGGAATGAAATGAATTGAAATGAAATGAAACAAAATAATTTATTCAGTAAGTAGGTCACAATGGTTGTTTTAGCATTAATTTATCGGGTCTGACTAGGTTGCAAAATGACTACGTTGTTCTAAGTCCAAATCTCATAATGTCCGAGTCGCAAAATGACCCCACATGCTCGAGCTGATTGCAACGGAAACACTTCTTTTCTTTTTTTTATTTGGACACTTGGACATGTGATTCGTTTCGCCGCGATTACAGGACGTCTTGTTCTTTTTTCTCAACTCGCAACTTAACCTCATGACGCTGTGGAAAGAGTTTTTAGCCTTTTAGCCCAACCCAGCCAAGAAAAAGGGGGGAAACTACGAATATAGTTACACCATATAACATTTATTGCCATTTTATTAGCTAGTCATAATGAGATATTGTAGTCATTTAGCAATTTCGGCTTTCTGCGATAAAAGACCTTTGCAATTTCATTTCATTTATTCATTCTTAACAAACAATATTGCAATGCAGCCCTTACGCGATGTAGTCATTATGCGACGTAGTCGTTATGCGATGTAGTAACTATGCGATGTAGTCAGTCTTTTACGTATACAAGTAACCACCTATTTGTAAATTGATTTCTGTATTTCTTTAAATTTTAACCTACCTTTTACCGTGTAGAAGATTATTTTCTTCATCTTTCTTTTTGTGTAGGTACACTATTACAACTGTCGATGCAATACGACCAGCGACAAGGCTAAAACATCCTATTGTTAGTTTAGGAGTTCTCTAACAATAGACGTTCGTCTATTGTTAAACAATAACTACCTGACGAATGTGATCGCAAAAACGCTGGTTTGTTGGAATTGGGGTTGAATGAACGAAGTTCTTCGTTATTAGGTACTGATATAAAACATACAGTGTTAATTTTGGACAATCGCCAAATTTATTAATATTTCTTTTTGTTCAGATACTGAGCATCGCTGCTCAGTCTGATGAGAAAACACCTGAAACTAGCTCGCTGGTTCAGTAGCAGCCTATTCATTTTTATCTTGAAGAGATTCGTGCGAATAAATAGTATATTGACAACGTAACCGACCGGTTCTGAAATTTATATTAACTAATAAATACCAATAAATCGATAATTTATTATTTAATTTTCACAAACAAAATCAATATTATGTCGTCAATTTACATAATCACATTGTGGTATGACAATGTTAATCATTAACTTTAATTCTTTAATCTATATCCGTGACTCATTTATTACAGTTCGTCAAATGTTTCAAAAATGAATCTTGTACTAGTACCACTGTGACACGCGACTCACGCGTGACAAACATTGTCCGTCTCGTTTTTTTCAACACAGTGCGAGGAAGATGAGAGATGTCTCGCGCGACAAGCGAATGTCATGGCCAGTCCGTCTAGCACAACTATGATTCGCGACTCATGTCGCGCGACAAGGCATTACCCGTCACTCTCTCGCGATACTGTACAGACAGGGATAGGTAGCATATCTCGCACTAGAAAGAGTCGCGTGTCAAAGTTGTGCTAGAGGTGCGGTAATGGTAGGCCGACTGGTATAATCCTGCTCGTCTATCAGCGATCGTACGATTATAGTGACGTCATAAGGTGCGGTGTTTCTGCATGAGCACTGATTGTGATCAAAAATTACGAAGTTTCATTTAATCCGAAATCATCAATATTCAGAATTTTAAAAATAACGCGAAACGATAATTTTTTGAATGATGAAACTTCGGAGAATTGTAGTGTACCCATTATAGAATTGTAGTGAAAATCAATTTTTTTAGAGGGCTCATCATTTCAGCTAAAATCTTTACATCGCGATTTGACGACGCGTTTGGCTCGGTTTGTAGACACCTGCCTACTGATCCGGCGGTCCCGGTTTCGAATCCCGGCCAGGGCAAATATTTGTGTGATGAACACGAATATTTGTGTTTGGGTCATGGTTGTTCTATGTATTTAAGTATATATTTATCTATTTAAGTATGTATATTGTCGTCTAGGATCCATAACACAAGCCTTCTTGAGCTTAATTTGGGAATAGATCGATTTGTGTGAGGTTGTCCGATATTTATTTATTTATTTATATATAGGCACGCAGCCGTACCATCTGTTGTTAAAAATCGTTTGTCCCCTCATTAAGCCTTAACAGCTGGACGGATTTTAATTTTTAACCAATTTTGGTATTGGTATAGGGATAGCTGAACATCCAAAATATTAACTATACCACAAGAGTTAAGAAAAAAAAAACTTACGCGGAAAAAATTGCTAGACGGTGCTAGCAACTTTGTCCGGGTAAAATGTCGTTTATATATGGTGGGAAACGATTTATTTTAGTAACTCACTATAGTATATTATACATACCCCGGTCGGGCTAGTGTTAAATCATTCGTTTACCGAAAACCCCAGGCTATGACTATAGGGGAAGGTTGCTATCATTGGACCGGCGCTTTGAATGGACCATCTAAATATTTTAAAACCTACGCATGCTAGACAGAGATAGACAAGGTACGAAGTGTCCTTGTGTGGTTTAACAATAGTTTACGCAGACTATAGGGTTAATTGGTTCCGGAAGTGAGTTATTTTTAGAATGGACAGTTTATTTTAATCTCTGCTCAAATAAGTATTGTTATGTGGGATAGGGTCATGGGAGACAATCAGCGTTCATTTTTATACGATACTCTCTTTTTGAGGATAATAGTGTTATAACAATATAAAAAAAGAAACAAATAAATATTAAGGGACAATCTTACACAAATTGACCTAGTCCCAAATTAAGCAATGCTTGTACTATGGGTAACTTACTAGACGACGGTATACATAATATATATAGTACATGTATAACATCCATAACGCTGGACCAAATATTCGAATTCATCACACAAATATTTGCCCTTGCCGGGATTTAAACCCAGGAAATCTTAACAACGCGATGCAGAATTTCATATGTACATAGCGACATTTGTTGATAAAAAAAAATTGGTCAGGGATAGTTGGACATCCTAAGATGGTTATAGGATAATTTTTACCCGGATACGGTAAAAAAAAGTTGTTAAAGTTGTGGACTTAGTTACAGTGTGGGTTATAGAACCAATATGTTGGCTTTACTTGGAGAACCGCGGTAATTGACCGACTATATAGGAATTACCTATTTATCTTAAATACATTACTATAATAAACAATAATCAACTTGGGAATCAGGTTGGGGATGTGTTATAGTAGTTTATGTGACTGTACATAATGAAGGGTATTAAACAAGAGTGTGGGTTTATGAAACGCGCCGAAGGCAAGTTTCATAATAACATCACACGAGTGTTTTAATGCCTAATTATGTACAGTTACATACACTACTTTATCTAGCCACATATCATAGGCCTTCATGATGCATTCAGGAGTCGCACATTACGACAAATATTACCCGATAATGGCGGTAATGAAGTGTTCTGGCAGCTGTCATAGTTTTTTTTTATTCAGAGACAAACTAGAGTTTGCCCCAATTATCATATCGTTCGATATACTTACGTGCGACATTTGTCAAATTTGATACAAATTGACAATTCATTTCGAACTAAACGTCATCTCGACTGATAGTAGAATAGAGGTCAAATCAAATTTCTTTGTTTTTCAAAGATGTCCGAAATTTGAATAAATAATATTATCGAAATCGATGTTATTATTTAGCAATAATAACATTTTCACAGATAAGAAATTTGTTCTAATAAAACAGTCTATTTTTATGGTGGTCATAATGTGCGGTTCTTGAACGCATCATGGAGGGTTTATGATATTTGGATAGATAAAATTCTTAATTTAGGTTATTTTTACTAATTATCATCATCCCCTTAATTTTCGCAGTTGTGTTTTTCTCTTTTCCTAAGTAAACATTTGTTTCATTTTCGTATTGAGGACATGCGCTATAGAAATATGTACTTATAGTTATATAGCTCCCCAGGGGTAGCGCAGCTGGTCGCGGTAGCGACGTCCCTTATCACGCGACTAAGCATCACCCGTCTCGTACACACGTTATTGGAAAGAAAAGGATAGGTAATTTTGGTCGTGCGATAAAAATCGCGTGATGCATTTATGCTAAAAATAATAGGAAGGGTCAATGTCATCAGACTACTTTATTTAGGTACGAATATATCAGTTTTGGTTATGTTAGAAAAGGTTATCACAAAAAGAAGTATAATTAGTGTAGTTGCCATAAAAGCAATAATTAGATTTAATAAAAGGCACCATTATAGGCTTATTAATAAAAGGAACCATTTTTTCTGGAAATCCTATTTAATGTATCCTATAAAGACAAATAATTGTGTGATGATGATGACCTCGAATATTTGCTCTACTTGTATCTTGTATCTGCGTCTCAATAAAAGTTTTCTGTGAAATATTACATTATTTTTATCGTCGTCTATTTAGTATTACATAGTTACCCATTAGTAAGCCGTTACTCATTTTTTATACGGTTCCGTACCCAAATGGGACCCTTTAACTAAGACCCCACTGTCCGGCCGTCCGTCAAGGACTGAGTGTTGCGTTAACTTTGCACCTTAGTTGTATCCGGCACCATACATACCAGGTCCAAACTTAACTTAACCCGGCCAGTTATTTTATTTGATGGTACGGATACCATCGTGCGCGAGTCCGGACTCGCACTTAGCTGAATTATTTATTTATGTTATCCCGTTTCGTACCTATTCGATGTCAGAGCCGATATTTTTACATAATTATGTTATTCTATATTGCAAGCCAATAATTTGCATTCTAAAATAATCGCAAAAAGAATCAATCAAGTCATTATAGTCAATATTTTTTTTTTTGACAAATGCCGAAATTTAAAAAAAATTACGTTTGTTGACACAAACTATGATAACCCTAGCGCTAAATTGGCGTCATCTGAGGATTTCCGAGAATCCTCACTTAGTATTCTGACAAATAAAAACATTCTATTCTATTCTTGTGGTAGTAGTATTCATTAAGGGGCTTCTAAACCGGCCATGTTTTGCTGAAATTTGTGGCCGGCCATTATTTGCATCTTGCTCTAGCATAGGGCGTCAGAGAGGGACGACCATAGTTGCTGGCCACAAATTGCAGTAAAATATGGCCCGTTTAGAAGCCCTATTATACTTCAAAAAATATTCTAAATCACCGATATAGAGACCAAAGCACAAAGAAACATTGAAATGAGTAACCTGGTGGAAGAGAACGGGAATCGAACCTGGTTACGAGCGGTTAACACGTTGGACCGGCATTCCAGAGGTACAGGGTTCGATTCCCGGCCTCTTCCGCCAGGTTACGCATTTCAATTTTTCTTTGTGCTTTGCAGTTTGTATCAATGGATATACAAAAAAAAATGTGTTTTATCCATATAAAAAAATAATGAGACATTAGTTAAATTCACCGATGCTTGTGACCCTGACCTGCGTAGATATCTTTGTCTATAGTGTACAAAAAAATGTTACTTATGTTTGAAGTTGGCTCTACTACATCGACGACCATGAACGCTTAATTTGACAAAAAAAGGTCCATAGTTCAAATAGAGCAAACAATTCTTGTTTGAAAAAAAAATTGAAAAATATGGTCAAAGAGTTTGTACACCAGGGGTGTACATTGCCAAAATAAGGGCTAGTTACCTATACTCTATCTTCTCATAGGTAATACGCATATTTACTTATTTATAATTTGTTAACATTTTCACGGACGTCGAGAGACGGAGTCGGGGTCCTAATTTACGTCTCTTGCCGGCGTAAAACCATTTTGGTTTTTGAATTGAAAACTTCTTTAGCGGCGCTTGGCAATTTTTAGATGGGTAAAAAATGTTAAACTCGCGACAGATCCGCGCTGTCGCGACAGATAACAGTCAGTCGGTAACCTAGCAACCGTGTCTGTTTCAAAGAAAGGGGGCCTTCGAACAACAAAATGTTGTAAGTGACAGATGGTGAAGCGTAATCATAAACATACATTAGTAAGAAATAGAGATTAAAATAGAAATCAAGTTTCAGTAAGATATAATAAAATCGGAGTTTTCACTTCTGCCGGCACTCCCGGAGTGCAACCCGTCCTTTTTTTTGTGCCAATTGTCCCGCAGCATACAATTTTCCTTTATGCGTGAATGTGGTAAAGTATGGTCTAGAGAAACGTTTAGCTAACGGGACTTCTTTGAGTTCGGATTAAATATTTATAAAAACAATGTAGAGCAGTAAAACAGCACCTACATATGTCCTAAACTTAGATAGGTACATGTATAACTATGGTAGAGGTTATTTATGGTTGATTTCTTATTGCAATGAATGAAATGATCCTCATAATTTATGAACCTTAATGACACCGATATGAACCTACTGTTATGAACTCTATAATGAAACGCGTTAAATCTCATTTTTCCCTGTGTGATAATGATAAGTATAAAATATAAATGAAACTAAACAAGTTGAACGTTTAACTCTCCTTATTTAAGCAAGCAAGATAATTGACTTAACAGAAGACGTACAACACAAATTGCTCTACCTGCTTTTATGTACGGCCCGGCAAACCCTCACCGATTTACAGCCACATTCCAAAAGGTAAAATTATAGTGTCATTAATAGCATTCTATATAAAGCAACAGTTAACACATAACCTACAAGTTTAATCTAATAAAAGGCAAAACAATACTTACAACAATGCTTCACTAATTCATCAATATTCAATGACCCATTTCACAGTGACACTACTATAAAACGATGCGCAGTCCGTTTTCTAACCACAATCTTGTCAAAACACGTGCTCACAAGCAAATAGTCTGTAATGTTTCAGTTACAATTTCGTATTGAGAACGTTTGGCGAATTTAAATTTCGAATTTAATAGTTGGATGCGCGGAGCGACCGGCCGGCGTCTGGAGCTTGTTCGGTGTGCGTGTCATAACCACGGCGCGCGCAGCGCATTGGCTATGGTACCCAGGCGGCGCGCACCAGTGAAATGTCATATTTATCACGCCACCGCGCACACTACGCACGTCGCTTTCCAAAAGAATTGAGGTTATTCTTTACACGTGATACATTACGGACATTGCTACTTCCATTTGAGTTTTCATTAGTCGGCGCGAGGCAATGGATGGTAAAGTAGCGTTGGAATAGTTTCGAAGTTTGGTAAAGGAATGCACCACATGTTCTTCATACTCAGCGAAGTTTTTATTAATTAAAGGATACTGTTTGATAATGAGTTTCACACGGTGTTTTTTTTTATGACAATTGAACTGCTGTGATGCCGTTGACATCAACTTTCATTAGTACCTAATTAGGTAGGTTATAGTATATAATAATAATAACCAATGGATGTAATACAGACCTGTGGCTTACCTAATTAAAGAACACGGACATTGGCCGTGATATGGACAATATACGTACCTACCTATGAAGATTTTTGCTATTCGTTATGTGATTTTGATTAGTTATAATTTATTTGCTCTTATAGTTTATAAAAGTTATCTAAAAAAAAATTAGAAAGTATTTCAAACTTTTAATTGACACAGTTTAACTCTATTATATTGTGTAATTAAACAAATAAAAAATAATTGAACAGTAAAAAGAACTTTTATCTTCCTTGCTTAAACATTTTGGTACTTACGGCAAGAACGAATAAAGATTTAAAATCAAAATTAGGTCATGAATAATTAGAAACCGTGAAATACGCCAACTTTGCCTCCACAGGGAACTTTGCCCAAAACGCTACTTAAAAAAAGAAACGTTAATGTAGTCAATTTCAAGATGATTATGGCAAAACTACTATTTTAAGTGGAAAATAAATTATATCTGTGGTATCACTGGGGATCACATTTGCGCGCAACTTCATTCCGTAACGTGTTGGAACTAGTCGAATAAGGTGCGTGATTTGGCGGGCCAATTCTAGGTGAAGTTCTGGTGTATTTTTTACAGAATGGGGAAGCCTCAGGTGAATGTATCTTATTACTTGTTATAAAATAAGAACTGTAGATATTTTTTACTATAGTTTGTACTAAAAATACTCATTAAAACCAGAGTTATGATGGTGGGCAATGTTATCCAGTAACTTGCTAACCTATAAGGGTTAGGGTGTTCACCTTGTCGAAATTTTACCTGACTGCGTAAATAAAGGACGGTTATGTATTTAAGGTAAAATAAATTGTATTTCTATTAAGCCGTTGTACTTGTAGCAGTAACTGCATGTCATGTCATGTCATGTCTATAAAACACAAAAACATAGAATATTCAATTATGACAATTTTTATTTAGATAATTCTAACGTGGAGTAAAAAAAATAACCGCCTAACTATTGGTACCCAATATAAAGCATACATTTTTCATTTTGATAATGGTATTGGTAAAGATGGTTTACTCAACTAAAAGTGACAACCCTGACAATTTCAAACTGCTTGATTCGGTTTGTATGGAGTAAAACAAAATACCTATGTAACATTGCCCACCCATATTGCACACGTGTTTGTATAGTTAAGACCAAGATATTTACGTGGATCGCCATTATTACCCCAGATTATATACTGATCTTTATCTTAACGTTGTAGGGGCTATAGTTACGAAAATAATCGATTTGGGCAATGTTGGAAAAAGTTTAGATAACTTTACCCGAGGTGAACATTGGTAAAAAAATTGGTTAAATGTAGATTTAAAAATTGTTTCTCGTAATAAACGCATGCATATGAATACGATGGATGCGTTAGACAAAAAAAAAACTTTATCCCGTCATAGAAAAAAATAGAGAAATTCGGGTTATTACGAAAAAAGCGGGCAAAGTTGGCATGTTTCACGGAACATAAAAAAATCCGTCTAAATATTAAAATAGTATGACCGTTTTGTTGACGCAGTAATTATCACGCAAAAGAATATATTTTTTTAAAACGACTAGGATTGAGCATGCCAAAGGAAATCTGAATGAATTCGCATATAACGACGTCATAATGGTGATATTTTTTCTGGAATTATGTTATCGACGTTCTTTATAAACGAGTAACAACTAAAAATCAATTGTTTTAAATCACACTAGTTACAATGAAATCGGCATTTAAAAAAATGTATGGATATTTTGACATTGTATCCTTTATTTTATGTTATCAGAAAAAACCGGCCAAGAGCATGTCGGGCCACGCTCAGTGTAGGGTTCCGTAGTTGCCCATCCTTCACAATAGACAAAAAATAAAATTTAAATTACGTAAAAGATTTCAAGCTCAATAAAAAGGTCGTAAACGCCAAAGTAACTGTAATTACTTATTACCTTCTGGAAGTTATCGATTATACACGCCATATTGAGCGAAATGTTTTAATGCAGTATGGCACTTAACTAATATGTGTAACGTTCGAAGTATAAGAACACCGCGCGGTACTTACGTCATTTTGAAGAAAATTATGAAATTTTGCGATAACTCAAAAACGGCTCGACCGATTTTATTCAATATAGTTTTCATTGGAAGTACTAATAAGGCCTCATTTTCATGAATTTTTCCATAATTTTTTGACCCGTGGTTGAGAAGTTAGAGGGGGGGGGGGACACAATTTTTTGGATTTCCCGAGCAAATATTTACAAAACTGCTGACTTTATCAAAAAATGACGTTTGAAGACCCTTATTATTTTTAAAAGACCTATTCAACGACACCCCACACGCTAGTGTAGGAACGAAAAAAAAAATTCACCCCCTCTTTAGGAGTACGGGAGGTACGCGAAATAATAATATTTTTTGAATTTTTATTGTACCGTTTTGTCGGCGTAATACATACACATACTCTTACCAAATTTCAGCTTTCTAGCACTTATGATTACGGAGCTAAGCCGCGGACGGACAGACGGACATGGCGAAACTATAAGGGTTCCTAGTTGACTACGGAACCCTAAAAAGGCGTTGTTAAAACTGTAGTTATGTTAATTCGGTCAATTTAATTAAGTCAAGTAAGAACTGGTATAAATCGATTAAGATTTTTATTATAAAAGTTAACCTCATTAAATTGAGTCACAAATTCAGCAAGTACCTAAGTATTTCTTTTGCTGTCTGACAGACGAACTCACAACATTTAGACAAGTGTAAACTCGACATCAGTTTATAATCAGTTCAGTAAGTCCGACGAGACAAACTGACACACATTCAAACTGACTCATTAATCTTTCAACGTTGCGAAATTTACCGACGTTATCTCCCACTACGGCGACGGTTTCGATAAAGTATTTTGTAGATTTGTTTTATTTTTAGCGCGTCATTGATATAATCGATTGAAATAAAAATCAATTAATGTTTTGAATTTGACCTCTTCAATGTCAGTCATTCGTAGGTCAATCCCAATCGCTTGAGGAATACATAATATATGTAAGCCTTTAATACAAAGATCAAAACTTAAAGAAAAATTGAAAAAGGAGCTACCTATTGGAAGAGACTGCGAATCGAACCCGGTACCTCTGGATTGCCGGTCCAGCGCGTTAACCATTTCGCTACTCTAGCTCCACCGAAATATTTGGCTTCTATTGAATATGTATATTTTATGTTTCTTAGGTTTACCATTTGGGATATTGAACTATTTAATAAAGGTGAAACATTACACATTACAACTAAGTTAAAGCTAGACATTATGTTAAGCTAAATCATAATTATTAATAGTAATGTACTAATGGTAATTGTCTTAGTGAGTTAACGAGCGTAGGTACCGAGGAATTCAAAGAAAACAAAAAGAAAACAAAATAAAATTCTACTCTTGTATTGAACAGATTGTTAAATGAAAACTAGAGGCAAAAATAACGAGTCCTTAGTTTTAGAATTTATTTAAAAGATAAAATATTCTTTTATTTGTAATTGTTTTGTATATTCTCTTTCAATTTGTTTTACGTTTTTGTAGAACTTAGTAAACTACTATGTGTAGCAAAATATTTCATAACAATAACAACGGTTGTATTTCAACAACTTTCGTATAAGGTGCAAAGGTGTCTATAAGTCGTTATTTACAAGAAAAAGTTGAAAACGTCATCTTAGTTATCGTCATGTTATTAAAAAAATTGCAATAAAAGGACCGAATCGAAATAAAACTTATGTGTACGTCACTGCGTAATTGTAGGTATAGTAGGAATCCTTTTTTGAGGCCGGAATCACTTTGCTTTGGTCTAACAAACGATAGGACCGCAGAAACGAGAGGAGGCCGCAATTCATAGAGCGCACAATACCCGTCGAGTCCCATCGTCTTTTAGACCAAAGCGAAGTGGATTCGGCCTCAGAAAGGATTCCTACTATAATATACCTACGTTCACGCAGTGACGTATCGTATACATGCATAGTTTTATTTCCATATCATAATTAGAAGTAGGTGGTTCTTCCAAGATTATTTTACATTGTTAGTCACAAACTTAGTTACAAGTGAAGGTACTAAAAGCCTGTTAAAAATAAAATGATTTTTCTTAATCTGGTCACTCTCAACGTTATCGCTATCGGCCTGACCGGACCATCGACTCAGAAGGGCTTCTCCGAATTTCGAAATTCGAAGTTCACACCGTACCGTCCCTCTTGATCTCGCGTCAAGCGATATTAGAATGAGCAGGACGGCACGATACGATGTTCGAATTTCGAAAATCGGAGTAAACCATCAGGTCAACGATCGATAGGCCTCAGAGGACAGGTTTGATGCCACGATATATTGTTATTCGCCGAATTCGCCGTCCCTTTTGTCGTTATTTATATCGATTGATGTTTGGGTTGGAGTTTTTGCTAAGGTTTAATTTATGGAAAACTATTTCAGGTAAAGGTGATAGATAACGTCACGATTCACGGTGAAAATGTCACTGTGATTTGCTGTCAAAAAGTATCACATTTGTGATGTGAATGTACATAGTATTATATTCTTTGATGTACATCCTCCGATACTGATCCGGCGTTAATTCAATAAATTAAGCCATTAATTACTAGTGGCTTTGTGAGCTGACCTCGCAAGTGTAATTCACATTTTTTTTTACTTTTTAAATCCCAAATCCCAAACTAAATCGAAAAAAAAAGATCTTAATACATAATATCGAACCTACTCACAAAACTTCGTGAGAATCGGTTGAAAGTAGTAATTCTGTTTTTTTTTTTTTTCATTTTATTTAATAGTAATTTGCGATTAAATAATACTTAATAAATAAATATCGGACAACCCCACACAAATCGATCTAGTCCCAAATTAAGCTCAAGGAGACTTGTGTTATGGGTACTAGACGACGATATACGTACTTATATAGATAAATATATACTTAAATACATAGAACAACCATGAGCCAAGCACAAATATTCGAGTCCATCACACAAATATTTGCCCTGGCTGGGATTCAAACCTGGGACCGCCGGCTCAGTAGGTAGGTGTCTACAAACCGAGCCAAACGCGTCGCGACTGAATGTATTTTAGTATTGAAAAAATATACTAGAGGAGAAAGTACAATATAAAAGCCTAATAAATCAATCTGTATACATTGATAATATAATTTTATGGTTTTATTGATATTTACACGTTACAGTTTTACAGACACAATAATTATCAACGGCGATAAAAGTAAGCAAGATTGTCAGATAATGAAGATTATCCCGTAGTATACTTTATTACAGAGTGCATTGACTTAATCTATACAAACATTGTGAAGTCTTGTTAACGTTTTGTCCATAAATCTATCTCTTTTTTAATTATGACTATATTGTAGGTATATATTTTTTATATTGGCACAACATAGTGGCTATATTCCGCCTCATGGTAAGCAAAAAGGGGAGCCTAAGTCGCAATGGCAACTGACAAGAAACCAACAATTCTTTGTCAGTTGTCATGCTGGTCCGAGAGGTGCTTCTTCACGCTGTGTTTGAAGAGTCCCACGTTCTAAGAAGGAGGAAACACAATATGTGCAAGTGCGAGAGAGAGTCCTACTTTTTAATAGTTCGTAGTATCGTAGTTTTTTCTCAGTGAGCTCACAAATTAATAGTAATTATGTTTATCTATTTTCTAGTAGTGGCTCTATGGACCTCTCGACTTTGTGTCGAAATGGTCGAAATTTAGATTTTTATTACGTTATCAATCCCAAAAAAAACGGTGAAAATTCTATAGGTATAATTAACGAGCCTTATTCACAAAGCTGAAACGGTGACCCCCCGGAGGCCGCCAACAAGGTGGACCGACGAAGGCTGCTATGATGATGAGTTAATTAGGGTTCTGCACCCAAAGGACATCAACAAAACTCTCTCTCTTTCTCTCTCTCTACGCTTACTTACTGCAGACTGCTGTCTCTCCGACTATATGTATATCGATCACAGAACTTTTGAGCCGTATTTAAAATCTCGCAAATTCCCTCCATACTTCTATTTCTTTAACCTGTCGACATAGAAAAACCATATTCATTCCTTCTTAGGTTGGTGACTTACTTACACTTACTTCTTCGGCAAAGCTTTCCACAGTTGTGACGGTTTAATTAGCCTTCAACATAAGAGCAAGCTATCTTGTCCAATCCTTTGCTATAGTTGGAATCAACAGGAGCAGAATGTCTCCTCTAAAACGCCAACTTGTTAACATTGCTCAAATACAAAGGATGACATATATAAAGCCAAAACTGGGAATATCCCACGGCCTCATCCAATTTAGGCCCAACCGGTTTTGCATGTCAACAGCATGGCCACATTTACGCGCAACCAGCGGCAGGGAAAGCAATGAGCGGTAAAAATAAAATCATAGCTATTATGAAGCACGTCTCTAGACGTCGCGCGCGTTTGTCACTCTATTTGTTCCCAGCTCGTGGCTTCGCGACTTGTCGCGTGGCATAGCATCGCCCGTCACTCTCTTATAGTACTGTGAAGATAGAGACAGGTAGTATTTCTCGCGCGAGAGAATCGCGTGTCTCAGTTGTTCTAGAGGTGCAGGTCGCGTCGCTCGCCGCCCCGCTCGCTGAGGCTACCTGTCCACTGAATCAGAGCGGAAAAATTACCCAATCAGGCTACGTCTGTATGGACCCCAAAAGAAGTGCATTCAAATCTGAGGAATGCGATTGGTCGACACAGCTCCGTTTCAGTGCACAGGCAGTCTAAAACCGCAGTCGTGTCCGGGCCGTAAAACTGTGACTTCGCTTGTCGTGCGAGAAGGAGACAGACATTTGTTTATCGACGTTGTATATCTGTTTAAGCGAGACATGCTCGCGTTAACATTCCTGTTCATAACTGGGAGGAATCCGCAGTGGAACAAATGGCGAAAAATTTATTGGATGGACCTTAAAGGCGTGGTTCAGGACACTTGCAACCAAACGTGCCAAATGATATCAGCTCGGCCCTTGCGCAGGCCATTCTTACATCTGCCGGGTCTGTGGTCGCGTGTGCCGTTCTCGTATTGGCTTGCATACCCATGAAAAGTGTTGTTTTCCTACATGACATTGATTGTAGGTATATAGTCTGTAATGATGTCTGATGATGATCTGTTTAGAGGAGGAGGAGTGCTAAAGGGGTGCTGGTTCCATCTCGTGCAGAAACTGCGATTTCCATTATTTACTCAATATACCTACTGGTTAATATACAAATCGAATGCTAATTTGATATGGGCACTCGATGCCGACAGCAAATCCGAGTATTCCGAATTTTTCAGTGTGTTTGTGTTCTGTGATTGATTAGTCCGGCTGGTTGTTTGACGAACAACATTCATTCGTAACCGGGTCTGAGTTAACCATATTGGTCAGTAAATAATGCCGACCGTATATACAGAAAACTTGACTACCTATATAACCTATAGGCCTTTACATCTTTATCAGATGATTTTATGCAGCGTTTTTGTAGCAGTGTTTGAAATAACTAACACTACTTAGTATAAAACAAAGTCGCTTCTTGCTGTCTGTCTGTCTGTCCATCTGTCCCTAAGTATGCTTAGATCTTCAAAACTACGCAACGGATTTTGATGCGGTTTTTTTAATAGATCCAACTGGCGAGAGATTGTGCAGGATCGGGTAAAGTGGCGAGCTCTTGTGTCGGAGGCCAAGACTCATTTTGGGTCGCTGATTCAGCGCAGTTAGTTAGTTTTTTTTAATAGATAGACTGATTCAAGAGGAAGGTTTATATTATGTATAATACATGCATAATATAGTAGAGACACAATTTTCATTTAGTATCAGCATTTCACCCGTGCGAAGCCGCTAGTATACTATATTACTAAATATAAATACCTACAAGTTATTGTACCTACCAATCGAATGCTAATTTCACATCGGCACTCGATGTCGACCACAAATCCGGGTGTTCCGTATTTTTCAGGGTGTTTCTGTTTTGTGATTGATTAGTCCGGCAGTCGGTTGTTTGTCGAACAACATCCATTCTTTAACCGGGTCTGAGCTAACCGGATTCAATACCTGACTAGAATTGACAACATTTCATTTTTTAACTGAGTCTTTTTCCGATATAATGAATGAAAAATGGACGAAAAAATGGATGAAAAATTAATGGATGAAAAATTTAATATTACCATATTTTAACCCCTTCGAAAATATCCCAATTTATGATTAAAAAAACTATTTGAAAAGTTCCTTATTCTAAAAGGGCGTAAGCGAAAAGAAATTGGTTAAAGCGCAGTAAATCATACAGTCGGACTGATAATAAGACGGATTTAGTGTGGAAATTGTACCACGACTCTTTTGTAGGTTGCGTTGATTGACAGTCATTTTTTCCTGATGGTAACCGAACGTCATTTGAGTGCTGATTCTTAGACGACGCTGCATATATTTTCAAAACTAGTCAGTATAACCAAAAAATAATAATAGTTTTGGGTTTAGTGATTATAAAGTAATGAAATTAGTTTAAACATAACATTATTTGGAAATTTGAAATGTTGGAAACGACCGATGCGTGGCCACGAACGCGCGCTGTTTTGACCGAATAAAAGCGGAAGACGGAATCGAACACGATGGCACGAGCTAGTGCCTTGGGTAGTGAGCCCATCTTGCCTTTCGATACAAATAATAATATTCTATTTGCTTTGTCAAACATACCCAAGAGGTTTTTTTTTTTATATATAACGACACATCATAGTGGCTTCACTTCGCCTGATGATAAGCAAAAAGGGTAGCCCAAGTCGCATTAGCAACAGACAAGAAACCAACGGTGCCATGTCAGTTGACACTGCTATGCTATGCCCAAGAGATTTATTTGGTTGGTATATACCCGAATTTGGCAACTGTAAGAGATTACGAACCAGGATTTGAATCCAAAATAAAGGTCGAATTGGAGTGGCTTTAGTATTACAGAGGATTGCGATTAACATAGCTGATGGGTTGGAAATGTTTGTACGTTTTTAAAATTTGTATGCTTTCTTATAAAATTGATGAGCGATGCTTATTTCCATAATTCCAATAACTTAAGCAATCGTTTCAATGCCAGAACTCAACTTGTCTTTCGGCAATGACTTACTAGTTATTGAGTTTATTTCGGCTTTCTTCTCAACAGCGCAGGCGGTCTCTTGTGTAATTCCGGTAAAGTGCCCTTGTGACCTACTTACAGAATACACGTTTTGAATCTGATTTTGATTTTGGTAACGGTACTTACCTGGGGCACAGAATAAAAGACCAAAGAAGGTTCTCTCTTCCGGAAAGCATCACGATAGGATGCAACACGCTGCACTGCTCTTGCTTGTTCGTTCAAAATCGTCGCGCGTTTGTAACCAGCCTGTTGCGGCATCACGCTCCACGACCAATAAACGTCATATTTTTACACAAACAGACGAAATAAAATTATTTTTTTAATGTCTCAGAATTTTTATGAAAACATACAGGTAAACTTCTATATAATTTTACTC
This sequence comes from Apotomis turbidana, assembly GCA_905147355.2. Classification (NCBI taxonomy): domain Eukaryota; kingdom Metazoa; phylum Arthropoda; class Insecta; order Lepidoptera; family Tortricidae; genus Apotomis; species Apotomis turbidana. Next base: position 19,127,147 of record LR990289.1, on the reverse strand, counting down.
TGTGGCCGCGCGTAGCGAGCGCGTAAGGGACTCAAAGCTACAGTCCAATGAATCAAAAGCCTGGATCAGGCAACTGCCTCAGTATATTTAAAAGATCAAAGGGCAAACGAAAAGCTCCTGCAAAAATCGATTAGCAATTCCTTTAAGAGGAATTTTTGCTTTGATTACGTGCGGAGGAAATTAGTAGATTAATTAATTACAATTCGCCACTTCTATTTTTAGTTTTACTTTATAAAAATAAATTTCAAAATTCGACATTACTCCTGTTTTCAGCTCTACGAAATTCTTTCTGATTTCTTCTAAATATATATTGCGTACAATTATGTTCCGCGTTCAACTTAACCTTGGCCCTAATTCCATATAGTATTTCCCTGTGATATCTCGGAGAGATCTCCGAACTGGAAATATACCTAACTAGAAAACTGCCACTTTACCAACCCGGTCGCGATGAGCGGCCGTGCGCCGTGCGCCTCATTTATGCATACAAATATGGCGTATCATACATATGCTACGCTATAAAATGTCAGGCGCAAACTTATTTAGGTACCTAGTAACGTGAAAATATGTCATAGCGTATGTATGCACATAATAAACACTTTATTGTACATAAAAACAAGAAAAACATATTACAAAAGAATAAGCATAAAAAAATAATTAATGACAAACAAGGCGACATAGATTCCTGGAATATACCTGCTTGTCCACCTTCATACGAGCTTTTGACATATTACCGTTGCCGAAATAAACCGTTATGATATGTGTATAAATTACTTTCATTTGTAGTAGTAGGTAGGTTATAGAAATAAAATACTTAGTGGTTATGATTACTATATGGACATTGACATGAATAGGGTATTATTTTACGGGCATTAACGGACTCACATATAATAATAATTAAAATAGGTAGGTATTTAATTTCACAAAGTTTGTGGCGTTGAAAAGAAAAACAATGTTTAATTGCGTATTTTTAATACTTACGTCACACAATTAAAGTCAGAATAAAATATTATTACTGGCATTAATAAAATAGATAGGTAGTCACAAAAGTGTTATATAATGTGCACATTCGACATGAATTCATTCTCAAAAAATGGGACAAAGGCTAGGAGGATGATGATTCGACATGAATTATAAATATAATGTATTAGACATAAATTATAAATATATGGCTTTCCCGTAATAATATGGCTTGTTATCTGATTGATTTGTACTATCTTGTTGCAATTATATTGATTTCAACTTATATGATTTTTCACACTTAATTATAATAAAACGGACTTAATCCCTTTCCCCCTTTCCGGACCCTTTCAAACCATGGACTTAGCATCTCGATCGAAACGTCGAGGTAATTAAGTAAACACTTTTTTGAACACGATCAAATCCCGTTTTGTTGCAATTAGTTTGAAACCGAAGAACATATTTATTAAATATATTTTTATTTAAAGACTAATTAATTAGGGGTATATATTAATCACTAACTTCGTAATGGTATCACTGTCTTACTTAGATAAGGTGGTACTCGTATGTTATATAAATAAATATTTATTGTTAACTATGTATTTGTACTTTTGTGCAATAACGATAAAATATAATCATTGGGCAACGCGGAGTGTGATATCATGATTAGTGTAAAAACCAGGGAATTTTATAGGGCAGTAAGTGCTGAGCATTTTCAGAAATATCATACCATTTTTTTCGATACTGTTTACCATCATAGTTCTGTAAATTTTTTATGTCTCTAAGTAAAACACTAGTATAGTTTACTGCTGAAATTGAGCACAATAAAACTAGTCTAGATTAGACAATCCGGAATGTTAATTCATACTTTGATTGATTAAGACTGGATTTAACCAAACTTGTATTCGAATAATAATAATAACGCTTACTCTTTTTTCTCTTTTCTCGTTTTGAGATTACTATCCGAGATTAAGCGACTCTCGGATAGTAATCTCAAAACCTCATGCATGTTTGACATGACTATGAGTTTGACGACGCGTTTGGCGCAGTTTGTAGACACGTGCCTACTGAGCCGGCGGTCCCGGGTTCGAATCCCGGCCAGGGCAAATATTTGTGTGATGAACTCGAATATTTGTCATTTATTATTATGAGTATGCGTTATTCTTGGAATAAAAGTTACGTCGAATGCAGTCCAAATAACACACTCAGAGTTATGTTATTATTGCTTTATAAATCTATGACATTTAAATGACAGAATAATACATTAGGAATGACCCTTATCACGTTCAGTTTATTGTGATTAAGGGGAGACTGAATAATTCGTAATAAATAAATAAATATCAGACAACCTCACACAGATCAATCTAGTCCCAAATTAAGCTCAAGAAGGCTTGTGTTATGGGTACTAGATGGCGATATACATACTTATATAGATAAATAAATAGGTACTTAAATACATACAACAACCATGACCCAAGCACAAATATTCGAGTTCATCACACAAATATTTGTAATTAGCGGTGTGTAGTATTATAGCATATTATGTAATTGTTACAATTGAAGAAACTTTAGTTTTTAATGGTTCCGAGAAACATTTCCGTCTAGTCCTAGTTCGAGCTTTCGGAGTTTATCAAAAAAAGTGAACATAAAATTATTTTTTAGATCATTCAACTACAAGAAAAAAATGACTCAAAATTTCAAATTGTGCTCGTCACGTTTTCGTATGAATATGTTTAATTTCTTTCTTTCATTACGTGACGCGCCGAAATAATATTTTTTCGTGCAAAGTGGGACACCTTTTTTCCTACATATATATGAAACGATTCTGAGTCTCGGGAGAGCCTAAAAATATTTTTTCCTAAAAGAAAGGATCATGTTCACTCTTTTTTTAATCATCCATTTCAAATAGCATTTCCCCTTTTGCACAAAAACATCTAGAGATTCAACCACATGTTCATTCTATTCTGGACTGATAGACTTCGGCCTCGCCAGTCGCTCGGCTTCTTCAATGGTGTCAGGCAGAGGCACGTTGAGAGTCTCGGGCAAGGCAAGAACCATGAGACTGGCAGTCAGGGCGAGGGTACCGAAGAATATGGACGGCAGGTTGTCGTAGTACAGGGCCTGGGAGCAAAGGGATGAGTTAAAAACAATTGCGAAAAAAAATTTGTTACAAAAAAGTGTAAAATTACTTAAATTATGGGCACGTTCCAAGGCAATTCCAACCGTAATCGGATAAGTTTCTACAAATAATTCTTTTATCGGGCAATCCCGGGGTCCTGGAACCTTAGTTTTCACCAGAAACGGCGTAGGAACGACCAGCTTTAAACCGACTCGACCCAACGAATAGAATATAGCTAATGTTGACTGGCTGATACTTGTCTTCTTACGTACTCTTGAGTACTTCGTTACGTGCACGGAATTGTAGGCTATCAATACTTGCCTCTATTGACACTATCTATATCTTTTCCTGGAGGCGACTGTCCACCCCAAAGATGTATTATCTAAAATTCTCTTTTTGTGATTATAGGTGGGTATAGAATTAATGATTCTTACCAACAAGGGCGTGAGAGGCGCCAACGTAGAGCCTACTCGACCCAGTGAGGAGCATATCGCTAACAACGATTGCCGGACACTCGTCGGGAAGACCTCTGATACGTAGATGTACACGGAACTGTAGGCCACCGTGATCGAGAACTTTCCCGATAGGTACAGCACGAGAGACAGCCATTTTTGATCTGTGGAGAAAAAAAATGTTACTCGAAATTAGGGTCGTATTAAGAGGTAAGTAATAATACTAATAATACTATTAAAACTATCGTGACATCTTTAATAATTATAAAAACGGTTTAAACTCACGTAAAAATTGTCAGTAACGGCCCGACAGACATGCTTGGAGTGGGTCGCGAAACGGGCAGCAGCACGTATAGCTGCCCCTGATGAAGAGCTCCAAATGAGTTCGAAACATGTCCGTTCCTGACAATTTTTAGGTGAGTTTAAACCGTTTTTATAATTATGTATTAGAGGTAACTTTATCGGAAACGGAGTATTCTTTATACTCGTATTAGATCGTCCTGAAACTAAGTAATTACCAGTGGTGGGGTAGAGTTTGCTCACATTTTCCTTGGTACAATGGAAAATAATGCTCAATCGTCCTGAAGCGGAAGGAAAAGTGGCGGCTAGTTCATATGATACACCAAGAATTGGTAACTTGAAGGTGACCCTAGGAACCCCGAAACTTCCTAAGATCGTGTCAGGGCTCATTTAACTAGACGAGTAATTAACGTTTGTGTCAGAAAGTACAATTGGCAATCAAAGTGTGACTCAAGAACTAATTACATTTAGTTGAAGCCGGAGTCGGGACAAACGTATGATGCATCAAATACCATCTAAACTGATTTCAACTATTTCAAGAAGAAACGCACGCATGAGTGCGTGAGAGGTAATTTGCAATGCGTCGTCAGAACACGTTAATGCATGCCTAATATTTTGCATACAGCTGCGATATAATTCGAATTGAACTTCTTTTTGATCTGAGTCGCGGTCAGAGGTAAAAAATAAATCGGAAGTTCCGGTTATTTCAGGGCATTCTGCCTACATGCTAGCCCTAGGTCAGATTTTTTGTAATTTGTTAAAATTTACTTTATATGTATAAGTATTTAGATGAATGGATAAATCGAGTCCAGATCTGAAAAGCGCAGTACAGGCATTGAATAAAAAACCGTCAGAGTGAAGGGCAAACCACGTAGATGCTGCATGCATTCCTGGACGACCTGGGTGTTCGTAAACGATCGGTCTGTAGAAGCACCCCAAGGAAAGTTGTGATAATCAATAGGTGAAACGCTGTGCTATATAACTATGCAAACTAGGAACTAAAACGAATACTTTGAAAAGCACAAATGTACTTCATTTTAGGTTCCCGATTGATCACTCCGCGATGAATTCATTTCAACATTCAACGCAACATTACCATCGATTTCCAATAAGCTACACATAGGATTCCCAATCCCCTTCATTCATTTATTCATCCAATGTTTATTAAACAAGCTTGCCATTTCTATGTACCAAGTTTGAAAAGCCACTTAAATTATTTATGTGTTATCTATTTCTCGTCCAAGCCACATCCAAACAGCCATGCTACCGAAATCGGCTTAACTTGAATATTCCATTAATTCGGGTTCTTGAGCACACAGAACCCCAATTCAACGAGGCAATGCGATATTATTTATTTAGCGATATCTCTTTTTTATCACGGCTCTTCTTATTTACTATTTTTGATATTATTTTTGTAAATATTCCAGCTGATTTAAATGATATCTTTAAGGATAAATAGCTGAATATAATGATAATTAGATAGGTCGTACCTAAACCCGGTCGTACAAAAAAAACAATAACAGTTACTTCGCTAAAGTTGACATGTAGTGGGGAGATCCCGGATACATACATAAATAAGTATTAATAAATAGACAAATAAATAAATATCGGACACACAGAAATCAATCTAGCCCCACAGTGAGCTCTAGTAGGTTTGTATTACGGACTCTAGGCGACACTAAACATACTTATATAGAAAAATATATGCATAAACACAATCGAACCTAGGACCAGCGGCTCAGTAGAGCAAATGCACAGGCACATATGTAATAAGAACGTCGAATTTGGCCACAGGGATGGCTATGTAAACAGAGGGTAAAACTCTAAGTCAACCGTGGCAACTGTTTTGGAATTAGCGAGACGGTAACACAAACTATGAGGGCCAGTATGAAGAAAACTATTGCTGAGCACTGATGCAGGTGGGGAGGTTAGTTAACAATAATAAATAAATATTATGGGACAATCATACACAACTCGATCTAGTCAAACTAAGCAAAGCTTGTACTATGGGTACTAGACGACGATATACATATTATATAAATACATCTATAGATAACATCCATGACCCAAGAACAAATATTCGAGTACATGATACAAATATTTGCCCCGGCCGGGATTTGAACCTGGTACCGCCGGCTCAGTAAGTAGGCAGGTGTCTGCAAACTGCGCCAACCGCGTCGTCCGGTGTAATAAAGGTTCCATATCTGGCTAGGAATGCGTGACATAATTTGTTGGTAGTTTTTAATTTTGGTCATGATGAAGTACTAATTTTAAATACATGGTTGCAGTACAACTATTATTTTATTGTTATTTTATGGATAAGTTTTTTTATATGTAATTGTTTCTGCCATTCAAAAGAACGTAGGAATTCATGTCTTTAATTATAATACTGTTGATACATCACAAATATTTATATTTTAACTGAAAAAAATGTAGAAGCTTATCGCATTTACAATCTCTACATGTATCACCGTCATGTTCAACAAATAAGTACGTTGCTAAATATACGTGTACGCTACAAGACGACGAATTATAAAGCTATACTTAACCTATATACACAAGTAAATATCATAAAGATAAACTCACCTTTCGGCAAAAAAGACAGTCCGATACACAGGCATGCACTCAAAACGTACATTGCTATCAAGATCTTCTTTCTTCCAAATCTGTCTAATACCAGTAAGCAAGCGAAGTTAGCTGGTATTTCCACAAACCCAACTAGCATGAAGTTCACATATTTATTACCCCCTAGTGCCACGGAATTGATAGAAAGACCGTAGTACACGAAAGTACAAGAGATCCACAAAAACGAACACACAAAAACTCTTGTTCTTATTATCCTAGATTTGAGCACTTTCACAAAAGTCGATGTTCCATCGTTATCTACGTTCTCTTCATTTTTTGTTTCTTGATTTTCAGGCACTTTCATTTCAAATATTGGGTTGAGTTCCTCGGATATATCGACGTTATTCATTTTTGCAGCTTTTTTTAGAATTCCTGCTGCTTCCTCATTCCGGCCTTTGCTTAGAAGCCATCTGACACTCTCGTCCAGCAACCAAATGTATGACAAAACTAACGTGGCCGGGGCATATATGATTCTGAGAAGTTGCCTCCAATCTTGAAGCCACCAAGACAAGGCGGGCAGGCACATCAGGCCAAAAGTATAAACAAAGTTTATCAAAGTGTTTCCAAATACTCTGCCTCTAGGTCCTACTAGTTCCATTGCTGAAAAAGAAAGTATTTGTTATTCAATTGTTAGGAAACATGGTTCTGGGACATTAAAACGATTTGATTTTGGATTCTGTTTTCAGTTAATATTTAATTTTACTTATTCAATTTTTGTCCAAAGATTTATCAGGAAGAAAAATACTTTCCTGTTAACAGAATTGAATCAGCCCCTCGGTTTGTAGTGGCATTTATATTTGAAATAAAAATAATAATAAGAAGAGGATTGTTTCTCAGATCGCATAATTGCATAAATTGAAAAGAGGCTCAGTTCATTCTTAGTCCGTACTCGGTACAGGGACGCTTACTTGACAGATCCGATTATATGTCATGATTCATTTAGCGTCTGTACCAAGTACGTTCCATTACATTTATACCAGGTGGGTCCTGTAACAGGAGCAAAAAATTAAAACATTGATTTTATTCGTCAAACTGAAAAACACCTGTTCAGAAACTTTTTTAAGTATAATAATGTTTTCATATGTTCATTATTTTCAAACTAAGTAAATTGCATTTTTAATGTACGCCGTCCAACATTGACATCGCCTTAGGATTGACATAGCTGTCCCTTTACTAAATATCAAACGTTTCGCAATACATTGCTTCTTTGAATAAACTTTATTTTACTGGTTTACATTATAAATGAGTTATTTTTAAAAGTTGTTTAATAAATGTTGTTCAGTTTGAGGGGTAGAATCTATGTTTTAATTTATTGCTCCTCTTACAGGGCCCTCCTGGTATTTCCTGTTCTTACCTAAAACAAAAGCAGTGCTATACGCTCCTGCTCCAAGCGCTGCTTCGAGGAACTCCAGCACCACCATCATCACATAATTGACGGAGAATGATCTGACGAAGCCAAATATTCCGTTCATGAGAGACGCGACGGCCAACGCTTTCTTCCTTCCGAATCTATCTGACATTATCCCCGTGAGTGGCAGAGAGACGAACAGGCCCGAGTTGTGAATCGTCCCGATCAGCGTTCTTTTCCAATTTTCACACCCGAGGTCGAACTGTAACAAAAACAAGTTTCTGTCAAAAAATATTTTTGTGACAAGATTTTATTGCTGACTGTACTTTTCTTTAAAAACCCCTAGCTAAAGGTTTTCGCTATATTATTTTGAAGTTCCAATGACACTTCACAGCAGCTTAACTGTACCATATTATTGTATTGTCATCGGTATATAGTAAGGAGATTTCAGCTGAATCAATCAGGGCCCGGGAAGCAGGTTAGATTACACTTGCAAGATTTGATTACACACAGTAGACGGGTGAAAGTGAATAAACGCTTGTAAAATACGATCTACACTACGACTTTATAAATCAGTGTGCATTATTCAATATAATAATAATTAGATTTTTTAATATTTTCGAAACAAGAGTGAAAAGGCTGCTCCTTGTGATACTCTAGCTGCAATTACTCTTGCTTGGTGCAGGTACGCTATAATGCAAATACTCTTTGACCATCCTTTTTTTTCCGGTAGGTATTGATTGTCTAATCCAATCTTAGTGAGGTTTGAGCCATCGACCTTAGTTTGTATCCATTTAAGTATTTACATGTATTTACATACAGTGCCTAACATTGTACAGTTTGAATGTAATTTGTTTACAATCACGTATTAATCTGTAAGGCTAAAGATTTTCTATATGGCACTTAGTACCTACATACGCAACGTTTTGTCTAGGACGTAATAAAGAATGTAATTTGAAACAACTAACTAAAGATTTAAAGATATCACGAACTGGAACACACAGTGGGAAGCAGCTTCACAAGAGATTGGCCGACGACCTGGTTATGGTTAAATATGTTCATATTCATGCGTCTCGTAACATATAAGAATTCGATACCAATTGACAGTCAATAATTGACTGTATTTTCAATCTTTCCAAATTAGAAGGGTAATAGTAATAATAGTGATGAAAAGATAACAAGAAATAACAGAATTTAAAACACCTGACATGACAGCCTATAAAAAGAAAAAAAACCCTAAAAAGCTATTATTCACTTTGGCAAGACAATTTTTGTTAAAAGACAAGTCTACGTGGTCTTACATCGCATTTAAAGCTTGCAGGGTCTTGCTATTTGTGACCTCAATCAAAGCAAACAGTCCAATAGTCCTAATGACAATTCAGCTTTAGCAGAATTGCAAAAACTTAAAAACTGCAGTGACTCAGTACTGTGACAGAAATCATAATATGACTATTTTTTTCAAAAAAGTTTTTCTCGTACTCAGTTTTTTACCGACTGTACTTTCTTACCCAAACGTTAATTACTCATCAAGAGTCAAGACCAATCAGACGAGCCCAAACACCATGGGTTTACCTTGTGCTGTTTAGGAGTTTCATTTGATGTTTTTTTTCTTCTTTTAAACCCAGCTTTACAATTATAACAGGTCGATTGTAGATCACTCAGATGACACTATCCTGTCAGCCCAGACCTTAGAAATGCTCCACCCTGTATATGCGTAAATCCGTATATAACCCGTATGCGATCCGGACAACGACAATTTTACAAACAGATGGCACTTTTTTGTAATTTTTCTCTCATTTTCCAAATGTTAAATACAATTTTAGGATTTTATAAAACCTAGTTTAGATAATTATGCCATTCCGGTCGTTTGCACTTAGTCGAGCTATTTAATCTGTCGTTATAATTATCTTCTAATTGAGGTAAAATATATGTCAAAATATATTATGTAAACAGCTGTTTCGATTAACAAAACCGCGTTAATATTGATGTGTGTTAATGTTATCCAGTTGGCCTTCCCAGTAACTATTATTTTATTTATAAAGCATGACTTGGTAACATGTCAACGGACAATAATTGTATTTCATCGACGTCTGACCAAGTTATTTAGCAAATAGTATTGGCCACAGTACATGCACAGTTGGGTCACCTGTGAATGGGAAAAAATTCAAAGTTTATTTTTTTATGTACTTAACTCATAATAGTATAAACTATTGAAGTTTATTTTTTGCCTCCGGATCAATTTTTAAGTTCCTATAGAAATGTCCCATATTAGCGTGATGAAGTCTGGTTTTATTATTTCATATTTGGCCCAATATTTTAATGTTTATTTATCATGAGTAAAATCAGTACGTCAACACAAAACGAATATAACAAAAAATATATACAAAGCCACTTTTTTAGTGCTCCATACATTAAGATCTTTTTTGCGGAGTAATTCGGAGGCAATAAAACTGAAATGAAAAAATAAGTAAAAACATGTACTTATCAATTAATGGCACTAAATGGCACCATTTATAACTGTGCCCGTTAGAAAAAAAAAATGAACCATTTATACAAAGATCAAAGAAAAGTTGAAAAATGAGATACCTGGTGGAAGAGATTTTATTACCTAAGACAGCATGTCTTAGACCTTGTTGTCTAGAAAATAATTATTCACTCTCGACTTGAAGTTATATTTTCCAGGGAACATGCGCGCAGGAAGAAAGTTCTGGGTCGTATGCAAAAAAATTTAACATAGTTAAGGGCTTTAATTAAAACGAAACTTAATTAAGCGATGGTGATTTTTTGTTAACTAAGCTTTTAACTATGTACAATTTTTTTGCAATCGACCCTTCTACTCTTTTGCTTTACGCGCTGCTATCATCTGTATCCTTGCCATGAGTTTACAGTGACCGTACTCGCTAGCGACGGCGTAACAGATTTGTACGGAGAACACAAAGTAACCGGAAAGAGCGTTGTTAATATTCGCGATAATAAAGTAATGAAATTAGTTTATAGTTAACACTATTTGAAAATTTGAAATACGAGTATTGTCAATAGGCTATTTGACTGATGTCGAATTCTACAGCGTACTGTAGTTATATGAATAAAATTAGCTAAATATATCACGAAACAAAGAAAAAAAATCCAGAAACATATATCTTTTTTGGAAATATGTGACTTCAAAGGTACGCAAATTTTATGATTTTTTTTTTTAATCCAAAATAAATTTTGAAAATGTTTTCAGAATCCTCATAATTTTACGAAACAATAATTGTATGACAACTATGAACTTAAACGCACTTTTTCACGGTGAAAATGCCCAATTTCTTAATTTTTCCATACAATTATTGGTACCTATACCGGCCTGTGACGTCACTAGCCTGACGCGTTTTGTATGGAGCGTTTTTAGCGCTACGTAGAAATGTTGAACTTTGACGGTCATTTCTGACTTTTAGAGCAATTTAAGTGTAGTCAGTCCCATATAGACATTTGATCACAATAAAAAATAGAATCGATTGACATCCTAAAAAAAAATTAGTCAACATGTCTATTGCGTTGCACTTTAAAAATCAACCAATAAACAGTTTTTCGGTGGCTTTTGCGAAGATTAAAAAAAGAGAACCATGCTTTTGTGTCAAAGTTACCAACGGAGAACCGGTTAATATTTTTTTATCGACAAGAATTATAACTATTATTAAGTAATTTAAAGTAAGGTACCTATGATTGGACAGGAAAGGGTTAATACATAAATAAAATTGTTAAAATCCGATATGATATAGAATAAAAGATCTTTAATAATCGAATAAATTTATTCCTTTTTTATTAAAATCCCTCTCAGCTATATTTGTCCTGTAATTGGAACATATTCGGGTACAAATATTTGGGCATGTATTTTCCAGATACAAAGTCTATATGATTCCATTTTTCTGGCGACAGCACTTCGTAATGCACGACGTTGGGAAGACAGCTGCGTAAATGTTCAGCGTCTTCTATCTTTCCTATTGCGTCGTTGGAACCAACGAATAAAGCGACATTTAACGTGACTGCCGTCAGGTTATATTCCGGTGGACTCAAAGTTCCATATTTTGCCAAATTTCCCAATCCATAATCGTATTGCGCAAAACTTCGACGGTTATGCACCTGGGCAAAATGCACTAAAGACTTTCTTGATGTCGCTCTAGGGTAGTGCCCAAAGACAACTCCTTGCAGAAACTCTGATCCAATTCCTTCGGGATCATACCCGGCTCCTGGGTAAACTACTAAGTTATTGCATAGGATATCGCTCAATAAACCTTTGCTACAAATGAATTTTATAAGATCGGATGCCGCTGATTGGTCCTTCAATAGTTCTTCAATACCGACTAGTTTTAATGCAGTTGAAATAACAGGCGCTGCTGTTGCCAGGACTGATAAAGGTGGTCTTAGTGCGTTCAAGAATGCTATTGGTGCCAATGCAATAAACAGTTTGATCCTTTCATTGTACTCTGGTCTCAATGAAGTGAGTACGAAATGGACTGTTGTTCCTTGAGAATGGCCGACGGTGGTGATACTATCCTGACCAGTTTTATCACGCACAAAATCCACCGTAGCAGCGAGGTCGTAATAACCAATCTCATGAAAGGTAAAGTTCCAGAAGTTCTTGTCCGTATCAGGATTCAGCTTAACGTGACGTCGGCCGTATAGATGTCCTCTGTTATTACCAACGAATACATCATATCCCGCATCGGCCAAAGTTATCGCTAATGAAATGTTACCTCTTATCACAAACGTGTCACATGAATCGATGAGTCCGTGGAACAAAAGTATAGGAGATTTCTTTCCTGGTATATGGAATACCGTAAGAATGTATCCATCTTCAGTCACTATGTCGTACTGCTCAACGGAATGGCCATATTTGTTTACCAACTGCGTAAAGTTAAGCTTGCCATCTTCAGATAGAGTTGCTTCTGAGATTGTAGTTGCGATGGATTTTGAGTCCTCGTTACAATCAGCCATGCTAATGTGGAAAGCAAAAATAATGGCGCACAAAACGAAGTAGTTACAGAATGTCTTCATGGTACTTTGTTCACTGCTTTTTTCGAAAGACTACTGGAATCAAATTCAGCCCCTACATTATATATCTCACAAGTTCTTTTGTCATACATTTCTGGTAATATCCGTACGATTATTGCAGTTGAGCAAATACCCAATGCATTCCGCCAAAAGCAAAGCGTTCCGTGGCACGAAAATAAGTTGACGATTTTATTTTTAGCATTTAATGTGGCCATATTATAGTAATAATTATATTCGCTATGAAAATTCCAAGTGTCTATTTACTATTACCTTTCAACCGTTAGGGCAAAAAACGTATCAAACCCTAAAAATAAAGTTTTAGAGTGTGGGGACCCATTTTAATTTTGATCTGTGTGTTTGTATTATGTGTGATTACTATTTGATAGTTTTCGAATTTTTCCCTTTTCTTGTGTATGGATGCAGTCTCGACTTGAAGAGACACAAGATATACAGGGTGTAACCGACAGCGTACCGAAAACGAAAACCGTAGTTTTAGACCATAATCACGAACTGAAAACGAGTGTTCATTTTCTCGGAAAAATCAAGGATAAGATTTTCCAAATTAAATTATAAAACTCGACGCGCAATGTATTGCGTCCAATTCTCTCGGGTGCAGACGCGCAGGGAGGGGAGCACGCGGCAAGCATCGTCCGGTTCAGGCGCTCCCCACTCCACTCACGCGTCAGCGCAAAACATACCGTTACGCCAATGCGCATCGAATGACATGAATGAATGCAACCATAAAAACAACGCAACCACAGATCACAACTAGTGTACTACCTAACACCAATAACAACTGACCGATAAATTAAAACAGTCTAACAAGATTATTTTCATTCAAGCAAGTAAAGCAAATAAAATATGCGGGTAGGCAAACATTAATCATGCGTCCGACCGCAGCGGCCTGGGCTGGCGGATCAATGACCGGCCAGTACCTTTATCTGTCCCACTCCACGCGCCTGTGTTGTAACGTAAAGCTTACATAATACTGTTTGTGATACATTGTGTGTTTTGCGGAAAATGCTATTTTCATGCGATTTTTCATGAATAAATGTTACCGGTAGAGTTCGATCAACGGAAAAATAAAGAAAAAATGAAAACTCGCGAGGAAAATTTGTGAATTTTCTCAAAGAAATTTCCACGATTTTCCAGACCAGAATAATGGTCTGAAGCCATGGTTTCAGTTTTCGGTACACCGTTGGTTACACCCTGTATTTTCCAGGGAAAAATAAAGAAAAAATGAAAACTCGCGAGGAAAAATTGAGAATTTTCTCAAAGAAATTTCCACGATTTTCCAGACCAGAATAATGGTCTGAAGCCATGGTTTCAGTTTTCGGTACACCGTCGGTTACACCCTGTATTTTCCAGGGAAAATGTGCGTGGGAAGAGTTCCACTCTTTTGCTTTACTGATAACGAAAAAAGTTGCAAACAAATGCTGTTGAACCTTAGTCCGCGTCTGGTTTTATGATGGAATGGAGACGGCGGAATTAGTTGTACAGAATTAGTTATTCGTATGTATAACTTTTGACTTACAGCATTTTTGTATCGTTTTCGCATTTTGAGTTAGTTATATAGTAGCATTACAAACGTTTATACGGCAACTGTAATGCTTATTTGGTCACAAATTACACGGCTTTTGATTTGATCCTAAATAGGTTCACAACAGTTGTTTAATTGCATTATATTAGCATTATTGCGGTCAAAGATAGTGTCAATCGCATTAATGATGCATTATTAGGGTCAATGAAGTTTCCAATCGCATTAAAGAAGCATTATTACGGTCAATGAAGTTGTCAAGTGCATTACAGAAGCATTATACTAGCAATATTATTGATAATGAAGATGTTAATTACATTACACAAGCATTAGATTAGCATTCGAATGTACTAAAATAATGATTGGAGCTATTTAAGTTATCACATGCAGTTGTAAATTATAAACTGCGTCGTCTCGCGATATAAATTGACAATACATATAATAGACGGTCAAAACTGAGTGAGTGACTACGGTAATTATTTGTTGTGTCAAAGAAAATTTTATAATAGAAAATGTTATTTGTTTATGACTTGTTATTTCATGCCTTCAATTTATTACTGCGCAATGTAGTTTACTGTAAATGTCTATACAAAAATACAAACACAATATGCTTTATTGCACACCAAAAAAGTTTACAAATTCAAAACAGAACAATAATTTTAATAACAGTAGACAACAGGCGGTCTTATCGCTAAAGAGCGATCTCTTCCAGACAACCTTTAGGTAGTGGAGTTGATAAGTATAAATCACACAATGAGTAGGTGATGCAGAAGGGGAAGGGAGAACAAAATAATTATCAACAGATAAGCAAGTAAACGTATCAATACAAGTATACAAGTACAAGTAGTATACAAGTTTCATTGAAAATTTTCACGCGCCTTCGATATTTTGTAGTTTTGATATAACATGTTATATAAAGATATGTGTGAATTAACCAAAACAATTGTGAATTCCTAATATAGAACGAATTTTGCATAATTAGCATAATAATAGTGGTTGGGCAGTATTAAATTAAATTATATAATTATTATGTAGGTCTATTTCTGTGGCTCTAGTGAAAAGGGGTTAAACTCGAAAAACACTACTTTACAGGAGACTCAAAAAACCGTTGCGGCTTAAATTTATTCAGACTTTTGATCACTGTACTTCAACCGCTATACTTACAAATAAACTTTAAATGCAGTTTTAATACTTAAAAAATCCTCTTTCACGGGGTAATATTCTTAATTCTCCAAAGTTAACGGTTAAAAAAAAAGGTGACTTATATCCGTGCCAAAAAGTGTTCTTAAGGACATAACTGACTTTGTACCCTTTTTCACCCATAATATTTACACTATCCGGGAATATAACTGAACTTATATCAATTTTCACCCTTATTTTAGAAAGTGAAAATGGACATGCTGTTCGGTTTATTTGAAGTTATCTCCTTTTATAAAGGAAAAATACATGAACACCCTAAATAAGAAAGACCTGACTAAACGAAACCTTTCATTTAAGAGCTTTATTTCAGACATAATCCTAAGAAAATAAACTTTTACCTTTTTGCACGCAATTAATTTAGGTGTACTGTAATACAAACACACTTTTACCAATGGTTTTTTAAAAGTTATATCCATTTTTTGCGGTGCAGTGGCAATAAAAGATCTTTATTTTTATTGATTCATTATTACAAAAATGACAGAAAAAGTCAACATTAGCATATAAAACTATTCTCATAGTTTTTAACTAAATTTGGACTTTCCTCAATCAATCGTCTAATAGAAATACATATTAAGCGATACAAGATGATAACTAAAACGAGATAAGTACAAAATTTAGTTTTTCCAGTTGAATTACAATTACAAAAACTACGTATGAGACCTTAATACTAAAATTTGATCGCAATTGTGAATATTTAGACTCGGAAAATAACATGTATCACATTTTGGGTGTCAGCTTGTATAATTCCAATTCTTGTATAAAATCAATTCTTGCCTGTACTCTGTTGGTGCCAAAGATAAGGAATCTACCACATCCCCAGAACATAACAAATTTTCGTAAAAGATCTTACACTCGGGTTTATCAAATTTAACAAAAAACTGTTTTTTTACCGATATCCGTATTGGACCGCTGTTAAGTCTTTCATATACAGGAAATAATGAAAATGTTTCTCGACGGCTTTCAATCAACTTATGCTTATACTTATTTTTGTGGTACTCAGCATAATCCATCTCGCTGAATCTAGGACAAGTTCTTCACTGATTTTAAGTTTGTCAGTTACTCCTTGAACAAACTTTGATGTTTCGTCAAATGGTTATCGCATTAGCAGTCTCTGCTGTCTTTATTTTTAAATAATTTGCAAAATGTCTATTCTTTGTTGTTGCGTCCATTAAATTACCTAGCAATGAACTGAACCCTTTTGTTACATTCTCCTAAAGCCCAATTAACTCTCAAATATTTTTTTCTGAGTTCTTCTTGTATATTTATTGCGCATTTCATTTTACAATTTCCTAGCATCTTAAACTCTCTTTATTTTTTTTGCTTTCATACTTTTTACCAAAATGTCTCCTCTTTTTCCATTCCTCCCTATGTTTATTCTCTCTTTCTCACTTTTTCTAGGCTGTCCTTTTCGTCCTTGACCAACTTTGTCCCAAAACGAAAGTTGCTCTGCTTCTTCTGCCGTTCCGGTTTCTTTCGTTTCTTGTAATTTTTCTGAGTTAGAATCAGTGAGCACTACGATCTGCCTTTTTCTGGAGTGCTAATAGAGTCGACGAAATTGTTGCCACCTTTCTCCTCAACAAGTTTGAGCATTCGATCGACTCAAGATCGGCCTGCCATTCTGTGTAACAAACTAAAAAAAATACTTTTAATCCTAGGGGTGGCTTCATCATCAGACCAGCCCCATAGTACCATATTATTGTATTGTCATGTTAAGTAGGTAGTAGGTACTTGGGAAAGATTTTAGCTCAATCGGTTGCAAATATTCTGCTTCAAAATTGAATTGCAAGATCCCACCCGAACAAACATAGTTACATAGGTACATTGCAAGTACAATAACTTGTAAAAAAATGCCTACATCACTACTGTAGGTCATTCTACATACTGGTGACCCAAATTTTATAATAGTGTGATGTAGGCTAATGACGTAGCTCGTAGATACATATATATAACCTGTACTTATTTAATGTAGTCAGTAATAAAGGATCATCGTACTGGATCTATCGCCTTTTACTCAACTCCGCACTCTCACCCTACATGGCGATCCTGCCATAAACGGTGCCGCGCGCGCTCGTCGGTAGCGAGTAAATTGGAGAACTTAATTGATTTTATAATTAATTATGAAACATGGCTCAAGTGGATAATAGTCGATTTGTACAACAATTAGAAGACACGCTGTATTTCTATTCAGTAATCTTCGTGGCTGTATTTGCAACCGTGGTGGTCATGGTTTTCATTTGCTTATGCGCGCGTCGCTGTTAAAGTCATCATGGGCGCGAGAGAATCAAAGGAAGAAGTTATAATTGCGCAAACTGCAGCTGGAGGCGACAACAAGGCTTCTGCGGGCACCGACCAATTACGTTTCCACGCTAGCGTGACTAACATCATCTTGGGGACAATGCTCGTCATCCTTGTCCTTGGGGGCAGCTACGCCGTCTACAAAAGGTGCCAGAGAATCCAAAAGAAGTGGATGCGACAGGAGATCGCAATGTCGGCATTGCAGCGATCTGCTCGCGGGTCTTCAACTACTGTATAGAGGTGATGTTTTTAAAGTAAACTATTAGTGCCATTAATATAAACTTAGTAGTGAAGTGTCTTGTGTACGGTTTTGTTCGTTAAATCGCTGACGTGAAACGGGAAACGTAAGAGACTATTGCGGCATAAGATGTAAGTTACATTAATTAAGGTTTTTTTTTTGTTATATTTACTACCATTGTCGCTTGTGATGGCTGATGTATTATTGCAATATTATGATGAATTAACAAGTATAAGAAGATATTTAGTTAAAAAAGGAAAAGCTAGATTTGAAGGAAACATTGCAAAAAATCAGCTGTCACATGTTGAGGTGATTAAGCACAAGTGCGACGAATGGTTAAATCAATTTTCATTGTTAAAAGATGTCAAACCTGAGGTAATTGAAGAGGTCAATGTATTGCACAGTAACATAAACAAAATATATGATGAGATATTGATTTTATGTATAAATACTACAGTAGAGACTAGTAGTAGTAGTTCGCATATTCAAACAAGTAGTACAGAAATTGTAAACATGGAGTTCGATTTAAAATCAGCCTGTAGCCTTATACCCCTTATGGACGGTACTGAAAATACTACGAAACGGTTGATTGATGCCATAGATATGTATTCGGGCATGTTAAGCGATGCAGGCAAAAAGACATTAATAACTTTTGTTTTAAAAGGCAGACTGTCTGAAGGCGCAAAGTTACGCATGTCAAATAGTTATGTCTCAGTGGAGTCACTTATAAGGGATTTACGGAACCATCTTTTACCAAAAAAATCTTTCACAGCTATTCAAGCTAGGCTCGAAAACATTAGTCAGGGTTGGCGCTCTGTAGACCAGTATGGGTCCGAGATCGAGCATCTCTTCTCAGAGTTAACCATCACCCAGGCAGATGGTAACTCAGCCAGTTTTGATGTTTTAAAACCTTTAAACGAAAAAGCATGCATAAAAAAGTTTGCAGACGGTTTAAAAGATCAAAGGCTCAGCACCATAATTGCAGCAAGGAACTTCGGCAGCCTGAAGGACGCTATCCAGGCCGCGCGGGACGAGTCGAGGCCATCGACGTCCAGCGAAGCAGAAGTGATGGGTATGTACCGGCAACACAGTTCTTATAACAGGTACAGAGGCCCCAACATTCGCAACAACGCATATAGGGGTCGAGGACAGAATTTTCAGAGAGGGCCGCGACAAAGTTCATTCGGTCGTTATCATCAAACCCAATACAATTCACATGATTTTGGTCGTGGTCACAGGTCACGAGGCAGATGGGCCCGGGGTAGCTCACGCGGCAAGTATCGGGGTCGTGGGTTCAGCGCCCGGGGTAGCCTGCACATGATGACCGAAAACAGCTCGGTAACGCAACACGTGTCGCCCAATACGGAGGAACTGAATCATTTTTTTCGAGACTGACTTTATTTATTCTTGTAACGACTTAAGTAGAATCTCATTTGATATAGGCAAGATCAATTTCAGTTGGCTTATATGTAGATACCGGCGCTTCTTTGAGTGCAATCAAATACGAAAGCATAAAGAATCTATGCATCCCATTCCATAAAAGGCGGTTATGTGTCAGAGGTGTAGGTGGACAAATAACGACGGATGGATATGTGATACTTAAATTACATCATAATGGATATTACTTCGAACATAAATTTTATGTATTTAAAACATTATCCTGTATTACGGAGGGTATTTTAGGTCAGGATTTTCTTAGAAAATACGGTGCTGTTTTAAATTTTGAATTAAATACGTTGCAATTAGTAACTCAAGGAGGTGAACCGTTAACAATTCCTTTTGGACATTCCTCAACTAATCACAATAATTACCTGACAATACCGGCTCGTAGTGAATTCGTACATTACATCGAGACAAGTATAACAGAAGATTGCGTAGTTAATAATCAAGAATTATGTGAAGGAATATTTGTTGCCAATGCGATAGTTAGGCCGAATAAGGGCAAAATACCGATCAGAATATTAAATACGCGAGATACAGACGTTAGTTTAGGTCGTTTTTCGGTAAGTAAAAATAAATTAAGTGATTTTTATATTTGTAACTTTGCTAAACCATGTATGAATGCCGAACGAGTGAAGACGTTATTTTCTGCGTTAGATTTGCGGAAATTAAACGAAGAGGAGCAAAAATCGATTGAGAACATTTGTGCCAAATTCCCAGACGTATTTTTCCTGCCCGGGGATAAATTAACAACAACCATGCTATATAAGCAAACCATAGAATTAAAGCCAGATAGCTCTCCCACCTATGTTAAGCCATACCGATTACCATATGCACAAAAATCAGAAATTGATAGGCAAATTCAAGGAATGCTTGATGATGGGATAATTGAAGAAGCGAGGAGTGCATGGTCCAGTCCGTTATTATTAGTACCTAAAAAACTAGATTCCACAAATCAGAAGAAATGGCGCGTAGTTATCGATTACAGAAAATTAAATGATCAAGTTAAAGATGACAAATTTCCTCTTCCCAATATAACCGAAGTTTTAGATTCCTTATCAGGCGCAGTCTATTTTTCACATTTAGATTTATATCAAGGGTTCTATCAAATTAATTTGGAAGAATCAAGCCGACCTTTAACTGCTTTTATAACTGGTAAAAATCAATATCAAATGACCAGATTACCGCAAGGATTAAAAACAAGCCCAAACGCTTTTTCAAGAATGATGACCGTTGCTATGTCCGGTTTAAATTATGAGCAATGTTTAGTTTATCAAGACGATTTGGTTGTGTTTGGAAGAAACCTGGCTATACATAATCAAAATTTGTTAGACGTTTTTGGCAGACTCAGAAAAGTTAACTTGAAGCTAAATCCGGCTAAATGTAAATTTTTACAAAAAGAAATATTGTATTTAGGTCATTTAGTTTCGGCAAGTGGAATTTTACCGGATCCCAAAAAGACTGTGGTTTTACGAAATTACCCCAAACCACAAAATGCTGACGAAGTCAAACGATTCGTGGCATTTGCTAGTTATTATCGAAAATTTATTGCTAATTTTTCTGATAAAGCATATCCGTTAAATAAATTGTGTTGTAAGAATGTACCTTTCATATGGTCTCAAGAGTGCGAGAAATCTTTTCAGTATTTAAAATCTGCCCTAATTACACCACCAGTACTACAGTACCCAGATTTTTCCGAGAAAAATCAGTTTTTAATCCAATGCGATGCGTCAGGAAAATCTTTAGGTTCAGTATTGTGTAACAGTGATGGTCGACCTGTGGCTTACGCCAGTCGAAGTCTAAATGAGGCTGAATTACGCTACCCTATTATTGAAAAAGAGCTTTTATCAATAGTATGGAGTGTAAAGTATTTCCGACCTTATTTATATGGCAGACAGTTTAAAATACAGAGCGACCATCGCCCACTTGTATATTTATTCGGCATGAGAGATCCAACCAGTAGGTTATTAAAGTTTCGTTTGCAATTAGAGGAGTACAACTTTATAGTCGAGTATATAAAAGGTTCTAAGAATTCAGCAGCAGACGCCCTGTCGCGTATTATTATCTCGTCAGAGGATCTAAAACACATGAATGAACAAGTAATGAATGTGATGACGCGAGCTCAGAGACGAAAGTTAGAGACTATGCAGAGCACAGACGGGACAAATTCTCCGGTTCTTAATGTTCCCACTAGTTCAAGGCCTGATCAACCAAGAATTGTGGAAATTATTAAAAAACCAGAAAATTTTACTGAATTGTGTATTAAGACAAATAAAGAGTATAAAAAGATTTTAAATGATAATTTTGTGAGAGAAACGTCTAAGTATTATATTTATGTGCCCAGTATATCGTGTATTTACCTGAATCCAACATCTCAATCGTCAATATCGCGAGCCGAATTAGCGAGAGATTTGGAATCAATGTGTAAGAAAATAAGTGTTAAAGAATTATGCATAATAAGAGACGAAATTAATAAAAACTTTATTGCGGGCATGATACAAGAAATAAATAAATATAAAAGTTGGTCCGGACCAAGGATATGTGTTTTAAGGAACGTGCAAAGAATAAGTAATTTACAAGACAGGCGCGTCATAATAAATGATTTTCACCTACTTCCCACAAGTGGCCACGCGGGAATTAGGCGAATGTTAAATAATATTAAGAAATATTATTTTTGGCCTAGCATGGAAAAAGACGTCATGGAATTTGTGTCAAAATGCATGCAGTGCCAAAAGCAGAAATACTGCGTTACAACTAAACAACCAATGGAAATAACGACCACAGCCAATTGTGCATTTGAAAAAATATTTTTGGATTTAATTGGACCGCTCCCGAAAGATACACACGGGTATTGTTACGCGTTAACGCTACAATGCGAGTTAACAAAGTTTATAGAGACTTATCCATTGCCGTCTAAGGATACGGTAACAGTAGCGCGAGCATTCGTAGAGAATTTTATATTACGATACGGTATTCCGGCTGAAATTGCCACCGACCGGGGGACAGAGTTCATATCTAGCACCATGTCTGAGGTATGTAAATTGCTACAAATTAAACACCTGCCCTCAACAGCGTACCACCATGAGTCGATCGGTGCTCTGGAGAATTCACACAAGGCCATGGGTGCCTATTTAAGAATACAATGTGAAAATAAAATGGATTCTTGGAGCACATGGTTGCCTTACTGGTGTTTTACGTTCAATAACACGGTGCACACGGAAACGAAATATACGCCTCACGAATTAGTTTTTGGTAAGTTGTGCATGCTTCCTAGTAATTTAAGACATGGTAACGTTAAACCCTTATATAATCATAGTAGCTATCCATTAGAATTAAAATATAGATTAGAAGTAGCGCAAAAAGACGCTCGCAATAACTTAATTAATAGCAAACATAAAAGGAAAGAGAAATATGACTCGAACGCGAGGCCTGTTGATTATAAAAACAATACATACTTATGGCTCAGGAATGCTTGTAAAGATAAAACGCAATGTTTATATTTAGGACCTTATTTAGTGCTAGAAGATTTAGGATGTAATGTTAAAATATTAAGAAATGGAAAAGAAGATATTGTGCATAAAAATCGCACAAAACCATGTATTCAATAGTCGTAAGTTTACTTTCACGTACTTCTTATCAAATGTAACTAACCTTAAGTTAAGTTGTTTATTACGTTAACTAGGCGCCTATGTAACTAAAAAAAAAAAAAAAACTTATGTTTATTTTTTATTTTTAAACAGCGTGGATGGTGTGATGTAGGCTAATGACGTAGCTCGTAGATACATATATATAACCTGTACTTATTTAATGTAGTCAGTAATAAAGGATCATCGTACTGGATCTATCGCCTTTTACTCAACTCCGCACTCTCACCCTACAATGATCGATTAGACTCAAGTGTACTTAAAATAAACCACAGCGAAGAGACTTTATAAAAATAACTTTTTGATACAAGTAATAATCGTGGTGTAACATGATATATCTCACCAGTATAAGTCAATATACACCAATAAATACTAAATAATTATTTGTGACTATGGATTAATTTCGATTTATTTTTATGAATTATGGGTAAATTGCTCGTGCAAATCGGTACAAGTAAACATTGATCATTAAATACCAGATTTATTAAAAGATTCAATTCGACTTATATCAGTAATGTTTAACATTAAGTCGTGAATACAGATTAAAGTCGATTTATATTCTACTAGCTGTGCCCCGCGGTGTTACCCGCTCATCCCACGAGAACACTAAATTTATTCGGGATGAAAAGTATCCTATGTCCTTCCCCGGGACTTAAACTATCTATATACCAAATTTCATCTAAATCGGTTCAGCGGTTTTAGCGTGAAGAGGTAACAGACAGACAGACAGACAGACAGACAGACACACTTTCGCATTTATAATATTAGTATGGATAAGGTATGTAATCTTGTTTTGTAAAAAGGTATAAGTAAACATTGATCGTTTAACACAGGATGCGTCAAAAGAGACAAATGAACTTAAATCGTTCTCCACAAACAAAACTCGAAATTGTTCATTGTTAACTTTAGTTGCACCATATTTCACGACATAATTCACCAGATATACTGTTTGGCACAATCCTAACTTTGTCATTTTAAAAGATAACTTAGCTCCGATTACACCAAAAGATGCGCAATTTTTTTTTGTGAATTTTGGTGTATATAACGCAAAAAGGTCATAAGTGCACTTTAACCCCTTTTCACTAGAGCCACAGATTTATTTTATGAATAGGTCCGAATGATAATATTTTTTGGTTGTAAAATATTTACAAAATGGTGTCGCTCTACAGAAGCCCGGTGAGCCCTTAAAAAGGCTAATTAATGCCACCAGCAGTATAAATACTCACACAAGAACAGATATTAAGCCAGAGGCCGGAGATAAGACTTTTGATGAACAACTGTAGTGCCATTGTCTATAATAATGCAGAAAAATGAATGTATATACAGTTTTACGCATTACAATACCTCACGTGTATTTGATTAAAGAGCTGTTAGCTGCACAACAGCACTCAGTTGATCTGTCAAATGCAAGCATTACATTGACTCATGTTTATGCTGTTCAGCAGTACTAGGCTTTTACTTATCACTTTAAAGTGCTTTTACACAACAAAGGGCATTAAAAACAGCTCAAAGTTGTATAACGGATTTGCGGTGCATTATAATGGTTCAAATTTATGCTATTAAGCAGCTAAAGGAAATATCTTACTACCTAAGAATGCTCTTTATAAACAAAGAGGCACTTAAAACTGCTGAAAGCTTTATATCGGATTAACGTAGCATTATAATGGTTCATGTTTATGCTATTTAACAGCATTAGGCATTTATTTACTACTTAAAATGCTATTGTTGATCCAAATGCATTAAAAACAGCTGAAAGCTGTACAGCTGCGTTGTGGTTTACTGCAATAAAACTAAAGGCTTTACAAAAACATTTTGATATGCCATTATCTAACTGCTATACCGCTTAAAGCATCATAATGGTTTTGAAATGATAATATAAAGTGTCAAGATGCTCGGTGAACTTATATAAGTTTATACGGACCTTAAGTTCTACATAAGTTTACTATTCGTTTGTTAAAATGTACCTTGGGTTTCTACAGGACACACTCACCGAAGTATATCCTGTATAAAACCGATAAACAGGTGACTCTTTTGTGATTTATACTTATAAATTTTTGATCGCACGGAATTGTATTAATAAAATCTTACAACGTCTTAAATAAGAACTTCGTTGGTAGTTCTGTACGAAAGTTTTATGTACCCATTTGAAACCTGTCTACTTGGCAACGTTCAAATTGGGTTCTAAATTAAAGTTCTCAACTATACATTGCATATATTTTTCTCGGATAGTAGTCAGCCGGTATTTATCCAAAAGCGCCCGTACCTACGTACGGTCACGTGCGAAAATATGTAGGTATCGCATTAATCCACTCGTAAATATGCACCAAAACATTATTCTGTTGATATACTCGTAAGAGCGATTGGACATATTTTTATTAAGGACGCAGGCGCCCGTAATAGGGAACACCTCTACAGAAGCGGGGCGAAGTAAATTAACCTATCAGGCTACGTCTGTGAAGCCTCAAAGAAGTGTAGGTATTTAAATCTGAGGAATGCGATTGGTCCATTTTAATCATCTCCACTGCGCGGCTTGAGTGGACTGGCAGCCGAAGTCGACGTATATTAATATACTTGACAGAAAAAAAAAAAACACCAAATTTGGATCAGTGATCACAGTCGGATTGATGTCATAGCAACTCATGACGCACGCAGATAACAAACATTTATTTTTAGGGTTCTGTACCTCAGTCGGTGAAACTTTAATACGATTACTTTGTTACGAGTTGGGCAAATCTCATTTTGATTGAGAATAAGAATGAGCGGCCAGACGTCATTCACATTCAAAAGAAATCAAATATGATTTATTCAAGAGCGCGTCATTCTGAATGGCGTGAAATATAATAAATCAAGAATATGTCATTCTGATTACCGCTAACGCGTTGAATGAGTTAGTTTGTTAGAGGTCCATTTAAAATAACGTTTTATTTGAATGGCGATATCTTGATTAAGAGTGATTGTTTATTATAAGTATTTTTTTATGCATTCTACATATGTACTTTGGTTATTGAAAAGCCCAAATTAAACGGAGGTGTGCCATCACAAGGTCGGCAGCGGAGTGATTGGAAAGATTTGGAAAGAGGGATACCTACGACGTATGGAAATGTGGTCCTAGAAACGCCTTCTGAAGATAGTAAGAATCGCTTTTCGCACGAACAACTCGATCCTCAAAGAGAAGTCGACATTATAAATTTGTGCCTATAATATTTGAAGAGTTCGACGATTCCTCGTGTATCTCGTACCTAGTCAATATTTCACCAAAATTATATGATGCCGTCCTGGAGGGCCCTCTGTTAAAATTTCCAACAAGAAAATAAGTTTCCACATCGGTTTATAAAAGACGAAGATGTAATAATCGTACAGTCCATTGCGAACTTCCTCTTTTTGAAGAAGGTTAAAAATATATTATAATCAAACAATTTAATTTAAAATAATCAATCACAGATTGATTTTGTTGAATGACGATTAAATTAGTTTCACTCAATTTCTTCTGCTTTGATTTATTGTAAAACTCGCCATTCAAAATAACCTATTCTTGAATGACGACGGTCAGTTGATTCATTCTTGCGGTGCGTCATTTAAAATGATGATTTGTTATTGAATGCCCAATTCTGCTGTACACTGTTTGTCTGTTGCACGAGTAAAAGACTTATTGATACTGGATTGAGGCGTCAAATTATTATACCGAAAGTTGAAGTCTATGTTGTATTTAGGGTAAAATCCCTCCAAAGATGTTAAACACTAGGTGCAAATTTGTCCGCGTAAAACTCTTTATAGCTCCCTCTACCAAAATTGGTTAAAATCCATCTAGCCGTTTTTGCGTCATGTCAAATTTTTTTTGCAACAGGGCCGTCCTGTACTGCTAGCACTGCACACCCGTACAGATCCTGCATGGCACTATTAGAATTTTTGGAGAAAAAGAAAGGTCAAAGTCATTGCACAAGAAAAGGGAAAAAATGGAAAACTATCAAATTGTAATTACTTACATCGCGTATAATAAAAATTGGGCAAGTGCGAGTCCGCCTCGCGCATGAAAGGTTCCGTACCATAATCTATAACAAGTTTTTTGTATGGGAGTCCCCCTTAAATATTAATTTTATTTAATTTTTAGTATTTGTTGTTATAGCGGCAATAGAAATACATCATCTGTGAAAGTTTCAACTGTCTAGCTATCACCATTCTTGAGATACAGCCTGGTGACAGACGGACACACGGACGGACGGACAGCGAAGTCTCAGTAATAGGGTCCCGTTTTTACTCTTTGGGTACGGAACCCTAAAAACTCACAGTTCAAAATGAAAACGTGTTTTTAAGGTTTTCTAAGTTTTTTCTCTGACGGTTGAATGGTAATAGACACTTGTTTTTTTTATAGAGTATATAAATATTACTATGGCCACATTAAATACAAAAAAATAAAAAACAACTTTTTTTATGGCACGGAACACATTGGACGCGATCGCGAGTGTTACTCGCACTTGGCCGCTTTTATTGGGTATTTGCTCAACTGAAATAATCGTACGGATATTACCACAAATTTATGGCAAACAACTTTTGAGCTATATATAATAGGGTCTGAATTTGATTCTAGTAGTGTTTCGAACAAAACAGTGAACAATATACCATGAAGACATTCTGTACCTACTTCGTTTTGTGCGCCATAATTTATGATTTCCACATTAGCATGGCTGATTGTAACGACGACTCAAAATCCATCGCAACCACAATCTCAGAAGCAACTCTATCTGAAGATGGCAAGCTCAACTTTACGCAGTTGGTAAAAAAATACGGCCATTCTGTTGAGCAGTATGACGTAGTGACTGAAGATGGATACATTCTTACGGTATTCCGTATACCAGGAAAGAAATCTCCTATACTTTTGTTCCACGGAATCCTCGATTCATGTGACACGTTTCTTATAAGAGGTAACATTTCATTAGCGATAACTTTGGCCGATGCGGGATATGATGTATTCGTTGGTAATAACAGAGGAAATCTATATGGCAGGCGTCACGTTAAGCTGAATCCTGATACGGACAAGAACTTCTGGAACTTTACCTTTCATGAGATTGGTTATTACGACCTCGCTGCTACGGTGGATTTTGTGCGTGATAAAACTGGTCAGGATAGTATCACAACCGTCGGCCATTCTCAAGGAACAACAGTCCATTTCGTACTCGCTTCATTGAGACCAGAGTACAATGACAGGATCAAACTGTTTATTGCATTGGCACCAATAGCATTCTTGAACGCACTAGGACCACCTTTATCAGTCCTGGCATCGGCGGCACCTGCTATTTCAACTGCATTAAAACTAGTCGGTATTGAAGAACTATTGAAGGACCAATCAGCGGCATCCGATCTTATAAAATTCATTTGTAGCAAAGGTTTATTGAGCGATATCATATGCAATAACTTAGTAGTTTACCCAGGAGCTGGGTATGATCCCGAAGGAATTGGATCAGAGTTTCTGCAAGGAGTTCTCTTTGGGCACTACCCTAGAGCAACATCAAGAAAGTCTTTAGTGCATTTTGCCCAGGTGCGTAACCGTCGAAGTTTTGCGCAATACGATTATGGATTGGGAAATTTGGCAAAATATGGAACTTTGAGTCCACCGGAATATAACCTGACGGCAGTCACGTTAAATGTCGCTTTATTCGTTGGTTCCAACGACGCAATAGGAAAGATAGAGGACGCTGAACATTTACGCAGCTCTCTTCCCAACGTCGTGCATTACGAAGTGATGACGCCAGAAAAATGGAATCATATAGACTTTGTATCTGGAAAATACATGCCCAAATATTTGTACCAGAATATGTTCCAATTACTGGACAAATATAACTGAAAGTAATTTTAATAAAAAAGGAATAACTTTATTCGATTATTAAAGATCTTTAATTCAATATCATATTGGATTTTAACAATGATATTTATTTATTAACCCTTTTCTGTCCAATCATAGGCACTTTAAATTACGTAATAATAGCACAGGTAAAGTAAATAATTCCCGTCGTCGATAAAAATTACTAACCGGTTCTCCGATGGTAACTAAATCGGTGACACAATAGTATCTTTAAACGAGGCAGGATGTTTTCGTGGAAAGTCATTTTCTGGATTTGTCATCTTCTAAGTAGGTTTGTTAACTTATTTGAATTTGTTTTTTTTTTAACGAAAGCCTGATCTGTCGTGATTGCTCTTAGCTATGTTTGGTGAAAATGAAAGCCGTCGTTTTCAAGATAATGAGCTTTGATTTGAAGTATTGACCGACAGAAGCTAAGAATTCCAAATTTCACGGTTTTAGCAGCGAGAGATGGCCTGAAAACCAGCACTGCGCAGACGTCTGGCTGTCGCAGCACATGCTGAGTCCGCTCCTTTTGTCACATGGAATAATTCGTGTGGACAATGTCCTGACAATGCTGTTCTTGTTTATTCTATGTACCTATTTTATTTTTTGGTGTGACAGTAAATGTTTCATTCTTTCTTTATTTCTTTTTAAACCGCTCATTAATTGAGAGTCTCGTCATAACCAGGGCGCTTATTCGAGTCAATCGCTAAACGTCAGTTTTTTTTTAAACATGACTGAAGTGAAGTGTATCAACACTAGTGAGCCCTCACTACAAGAAGTCGGACTTTGCGTGGGAGTAAAACACGCTAATGGTATTATCTCCGCGCCACAGGGGTAATTTGGGGAGGTTTACGCGGGCGTACTGGGCGCATAGACTGCGTCGTGATAGACTGAACCGAATCAGTCTGACTTAGGGCGGGAGGAGAAGCCAAATGTCTGCTGATTGCCATTAGATATCAGTAGGCAGCGGACTTTCGTTGGCCCGGTAGGACCTTAGAGAGCTATGGAGCGGATATCAACATTAAAGTACAATTCACACTCATACTCATGTGTATTTAATTCGCAATTTTAATTTTATAGCCAAGGACAAAATCAGAAGAATATACAAAGACCTGTAGGCATTGTTTTTTTTCGTCATCATAAAATACGTAAATAATTGCGACTTTTCCAAGCTTCCTGAAGTAAATTGGGTTCTATATTAATCGAATATACAAAATCAAAAATCATCAATCATCAATTCACCTAGTTAAATCTAGGAGTTTGTACTACACATTTTACTTTATTTATAATTTTAGTCATTTATGTTTGGGAATGTTAACCACAATAACCAAAAAGGTAATTTGGAATGAAAGAGATGAATGAGAATGAGTATGAGTATGTTTTTTTTTAATAATAATAATAATACCAGACAACCTCACACAAATCGATTTAGTTCCAAATTAAGCTCAAGAAGGCTTGTGCTATGGGTACTAGACGACGATATACATACTTAGATAAATAAATACTTAAATTCATAGAACAACCATGACCCAAGCACAAATATTCGAGTTCATCACACAAATATTTGCCCTGGCCGGGATTCGAACCCGGGACCTGAAGTCCTACCTTGCTATCAGAAGTCCGTTGCCTAGATATCAGTCATCTCTAATTTCTTGCCTTAGAACTGTCATTAAAACGCAATGAGCGGCAAGTGACATATCTCGTCTCAATTTTGGAAATAAAGGCGATAATAATTGTTAAAAATGTTATTCCTAAACAGTACGTCGGGAGGTAATATTTGAAATGCAGTGAGACGGTTTGCGCGAATATCGATAGAATTAATCTACTGTAATATTCTATTCTGTAGCGGAGATCCGATTGCCACTTTCCGACTCTATCATCATATTAGTTTTTTTATTAAAGCCTGACCAGAAATATATAAGGATTGTCAAGAGGGCGCTATTTATAAGATTTATATGGCAACAATTTTGCAACCAATCGCAATTGACATTTGTTGAAATACCTGTCATGTCCCTATGGTAACCTCGTAATATCATTTAATCGAATGCACTCTTTTCCTGACTGTGTTTCGTGTAGTAAACACGTGTACACTTTATTTATAATATTACGTTCACGACTGTGAATGGTTTTCAGAATTTTCTTTGAATATTTTTAAATATTTTGTCTTTTAAACAAACCACCACGAATGACATTGACATTGTTGACAAGCCGCGTGAAATTCCGCGATATGGCGCATCCTCATATATTTCTGGTCAGGCTTTATGTAGTACCTATAATATTTAAAAAATAATTATTATTAAATTCTAGAATTGTATTGAAAAACAGTTTTCAATGTAGGGGTCATCATTTCAGGAAAAATCTTAATAGTGTGAGGCAGGATTGTCATTTGTTTTGGACGGGCGCGCGGCGCCATGACAGTCTGGCGCCATCTATTGGTCATAATTTCCATTGTTCTCTCATCACGCCGAAACGTGTAGACCTTCAACCAATTTTGGTACAGGGATAGCTGAACGTCCAAAAATGGTTATAGGATACTTTTTACCCGTCTATTACGGTAAAGAAAAATACGTGGACGAAGTGGCGAGCGCCTCCTAGTAAAATAATTATTATGTTGTTTCAATAACGAAAACTCGTTTTTTGACTTGCAAGACCTTTAACACCTCGAAGTCGGTTAATTCGCTTAGCTGGTTAGCATTACTGGTGTTGTGGAATTCATTTCCATAGTTGACACCATTTAATTTGCAATCAAAAGTCTTATCGTTAAATAGTCAAATCTAAACCTACTTTTATTTATTTTAGTTTTGAAGGTTTCCAGAAAAAAATACGCTAACCACTTTACAGAGATCTGTAGATCAGGTCTTACGGTACAATTAATGAATATATATAATAAATTAATATCAGACAACCTCACACAAATCGATCTATTTATTTATTTATTTAAACTTTATTGCACAAAACAAAAGTCAATACAAATGGCGGACTTAATGCCAAATGGCATTCTCTACCAGTCAACCATAGGGCCAAACAGAGATACTAGAAGTGGGTGCAAATCAGAAATCTGATGGTACAGAGAGGATCTAGAGTACAAGTAAATACAAAATATTATATTACTGTTTATACAAAAATACATATACCTACATTTACATACTATAATATAATATATACAGATATATACATAATATAATATATATATAAATATATACGAAAGTCAACAACATGGGATGATGGATGAACTATTCGAGCTCTTGTTCCAGCAGATGCTTACGCAGCATACACTTGAAAGCTACCTTGCTTGGGGCTTGTCTGATAGAGAGAGGAAGTGAATTCCAGAGACGGCATGCCTGAACGGAGAAAGAATTAGACATGAAACCAGTATGGTGCGAAGGAATGGAAAGTTTGAGAGTACGAGAGGAACGAAGTTCACAGCCTGGACGGGGAGTTTGAAAAATGAATTTACTTTTGAGTTATCCTGGTGTAGAAGGCTCAAACAGGATAGAAAACAGACAGCAAAGGATCCTGAGGGATCTGCGATCCCAGATTAAGCTCAAGAAGGCTTGTGTTATGGGTACTAGACGACGATATACATACCTACTTATATAGATAAATATATACTTAAATACATAGAACAACATGACCCAAGCACAGATATTCGAGTTCATCACACAAATATTTGCCCTGGCCGGGATTCGAACCCGGGACCGCCGGCTCAGTAGGCAGGTCTCTACAAACCGAGCCAACCACGTCGTCAAAATCATGTCAGTCATACACAACCCACAAGAAGACCAACACTTCTAACACAACTGTGACACGCTATTCCCTCAGGGCTAGCATTATGTTGCCAAGACTTCTTGTCGCACGACTCACCATCACCTGTATTGCTCGCACTGTAATGAGAGGGAAGTGACAAAGTATATGTCGCACGACAAAGAGCCGTTTGTCAAAGTTGTGCTATGGGTGCTAGTGTCGCGAGAGACATGGCCTGTCTCTTTCTTTACAATACCGTGCGGGCAAGAAGAGTGACGCTGACTCACGCGACAAATGAAGTCGCGGCAAGACGTGCCAGCTATGCGTATGATGGTTGCGTTTATCAACTGTTTATCACGCTATAAATAAATGACAAAGCATCACATTCTGGCGTAAGTAGGTATGCGAGTGCGCTTAGTGACGGATTTCTTATCAGTTATTTATATTTATCGTAAGTGCTTATCTGATAGTTATAATATCATCAAATAGGAAAGCTCTCGGGTTATTCATGATATCGCCTCTATTGTCTGTGGTATTTGTAACATTTATATAGATATTATATAATGTGGTATTTATCACATGTATTTAGATATTATAATGGCGTGGCATTAAATAAAATCTCAGGGCAAACCGTTATTACTTTTTCTTCAGTTGAAATGAGAATGGTGATTAATAGTCTTAAAGTAGGCAAGCCTGTGGAAATTGAGTTCTATGGACGCCACACCACTGTTATTCAGACTATGCATATTTGTAAAACCTATGTACATAATATAAATATTGACACAAAGGTGAAAGAAAACTGTAATGTGCTCGACTACAATGTAAGCTGCACTCGAACCTGCGACCCTACGTTTCCAGCGTAGTGCTCTCTCAACTGAGCTATCACATCGTTACGTCAATCACACCAAATTTTGATTCCATAATTCGACGCTACTAGAGCGCCCTCTGAGTCATTATGATCTTTCAAATGCTTAAGCGCATTAGCATATGTATTACCCTAGGACGTGCGTTTTACAAGTACGATTTCCAGTCCTCATTAGAGATGCGCAGAATGTGTCACTAAAGTGAAAAGAGTGATATGTGTCTTTAGCTCACCGAGATAATGTATCACTCTTTTAGCTCATTTAGCTCAGTAGATCTTTAGACTATATCGTTCACGAGTGAGTAGAGAACTAGAGATGTCGATCAATCAGATTCACGGCAGCATGGCAACATTCCTTTCATGAGCGAGAGAGGGTGAGTATTTTATACTGAGATGATAGATGATATACTGAGCTACTTGAATCTTCAGTGAGCGAAAGAGCTAGTGAGCTAAACCAAATGATATAGCTCGTTTGAATCACTCACTCGCGAGCTACACACTATAGTCCTCATTGCTTTACAGCAAGAAAACGTTCAAAAACATTTTGAGAACATTTAAAAATAGAATCGATAAAAAGATTCTATAAAAATATGTAGCTGATAAATAATTAAATATTATCAATTCCGTCTATTCCGATCGTGTAACATCGGTCACACGATGTTTGGGTGTTCTAAACGCGTGCCATGCTGTTTATACGTACTTATCATTTCAGTACAATTAAGATAACAGACTATCGGCACATCCGTGTTTTTTTTTTTTTTATATAACGGCACAACATAGTGGCTCCACTTCGCCTGATGGTAAGCAAAAAGGGGAGCCCAAGTCGCAATGGCAACTGACGAGAAACCAACGGTTCCAAGTCAGTTGACACTGCCATGCTGGCCCGAGAGATGCTTCTTCACGCTTCGTTTGACGGGTCCCAAGTTATAAGAAGCTGGCTGTTTAAACAATAGTAGGTTTTAAAAAAACAATTGAAACGGATTATATCGCGTATATTATTTATTTGAGCCTCCCTGACTTTTGAGTCATCCTTTTGACAACGGTATCTGTAAAGGTACCGAGATGTCAGGGAGGCTCAAATAATTAATATACGCTATATATAATCCGTTTAAATTGTTTTGTTTAAATGTGTGACAGCCGCGAAAACCGAAGAAAATAATAGAAGGTTTTACCGACAGCTTTGCTTGCGTGTTGGAGTGTAACATCATACTAATAAAAGCGAAGAGCGAGCGGGAAGCTGCGGAATGTCTTCTCGTCCCAAATACCGCAGTGTCTTAAGACGAAGGTTTTTAACCAATGTGTGTTGCCAGTGATGACATACGGCACTGAAACGTGGTCGCTTACAATGGGCCTCATAAGAAGGCTCACAGTTACTCAAAGGGCAATGGAGCGAGCTATGCTCGGAATTTCCTTGCGGGATCGAATTCGAAATGATGAGATACGCAAGAGAACCAAGGTTGTAGATATAGCTCAGACAGTCGCCAAACTTAAGTGGCAGTGCGCGGGGCACATTGCTCGTAGAATCGATGGCCGTTGGGGCAGAAAGGTTCTTGAGTGGCGA
This sequence comes from Apotomis turbidana, assembly GCA_905147355.2. Classification (NCBI taxonomy): domain Eukaryota; kingdom Metazoa; phylum Arthropoda; class Insecta; order Lepidoptera; family Tortricidae; genus Apotomis; species Apotomis turbidana. Next base: position 19,091,952 of record LR990289.1, on the reverse strand, counting down.
CCGCGGACCGGAAGACGCAGCGTTGGAAGGCCTCCAACAAGGTGGACCGACGACCTGGTTAAGATCGCGGGTAGAAATTGGATAAGGGCGGCGCAAGATCGCTCGTTGTGGAGAACTTTGGGGGAGGCCTTTGTCCAGCAGTGGACGTCTATAGGCTGATATGATGATGATGAATAAAAGCGAAAGTGTGTGAGTGTATTTACGTGTATCTTTGTTACTTCATCACGTTCAAACGGCTGGACTAATTTTGATAAATGTTGGTATGAAGGTAGCTGACATGGATTAGCTATAAGCTGGATTACTTACTTTTTATCCCAAAAAAATGTAGCAAAATGTAGTAAAAATATAGTGTTTCCGTGTTACCCGACGCGCAGCGCATCTAGTATTACATAAGTAGTAGAGGGTGCCCGAAACTTTGCCCGCGTAACCTTTTTTCATCTTAGTCGAGTAAAAATTATCCTACGACTATTTTCGGTTGTACAGCTTTCCCTGTACTAAAATTGGTTAAAATCTGTCCAGTGTCGGCGTGGTGACCGGATAAAGAAATTTTCACTAACAGATGACGGTGTCCTGCAGGTGTCACATACTTATAAAAATCCTACATCGCGCTGTTAAGATTTTTACGTCACCCTAGGCCGTAAGTGGGATTGTATGCCCACTACGCGGGGAGAAATCTCACTTCCTGGCCAAGGTCACTTTCCGAACTAATAGCGCCTCTTCATAGAAGAATATAATTTTTATAATAGTATTTAGTAGTTTTTAGACCGGTGCGCCGATTTTGATTGTAGGGCCATTATATATTGAACTGTGATCTATAAATCACCCCTTCAACTGTCTAATTATACAAGAGACGAACCATGTGTACTTGTGTAGGGTAGAACGTGTTATGTTGCATATTCCACTGCTGGTGTGCAATTTGTGAATACTTATGCGACTTATGCTGACGCTACAAGTCAGTTTATCACGCGAAGATTAACCGTGTTTGGTCGGTACGAGTACGCACCTATAACACGCGACCGACTTATCATCGCACGTGCTACCCTTACCATGAGTTGACATGATCGGTAGTGGGTACGGTACCAAAGAATATATATAGTACTAACGTAAAAAGAAACGACAGCGACACTTGTGTGCTGCAGTAACAAAACTCGCAGCTATGTGTGCGTGTCGAGGGGAGAGCGCGGGCGAGCGCGGGACGCGCGAGGTGGAGAAAGGCATTCATGTGAATGCCTTGTTGAAGGATTCGGCATTACAAGGTCACTGACGCCCGAGTTACACTGATAGGTCATTGTCGCGCCTGTGACGGTACGGCGGTGGCTGTCGCTAGCGTAAACGATTGTACGGAGAATAAAACAACGCCTCTAGCGGTTACTTTGTAGAACTACAATTCTCCATACAAATCGATTATGGAGTCGCTAGCGAGTAAGTACTGTCTCTGTATACTCATGGTAAGGGTACTGCGTTCTTTATTTGGAAGCGTAGCTTGCGACACTAAAGGAGCCACAACTTTGCACGACTAGCGGCGCGGCGAGCGGTTGAGCGAGAGATCCGAGCGCGGCAGCATAACGAGTGAGCGAGACAACGTACCTATACCGCTGCCGCTGTTTCTACTTGTATTGAACCCGTTTTATCCTCGTTAAGATATCTTGACCCTGCGAGTATTTGCGGGTAATAGACGAATTTCAATGATAATTGGTCTTTTGCATTCACAAAAGCTGAAATCATCTTTTATGGATGTAAAAGGCCGATTGCTGAAATAAGCGTCTAAGACGGTGCGGTACTTACGAAGATAGCTGGATAGACTGATTGGTGAGAGCCACGGCCGCATAGTTGGAAAATAAAGTGGTGCGCGTATTGGTGAGGGGGGAAGAACTGCTCGCTGGTTTCTCAGGTTGCGCTTGTGGGAAAGAGACGCAAACCATGCTTCATCAATATAATATGATATGTGTGATGAACTCGAATATTTGTGCTTCTATGAATATGGTGGTTCTATCTATTCAAGTATATATATATATATATATATATATCTATATAAGTATGTATATCATCGTATCTAGTACCCATAACACAAGCCTGCTTGAGCTTAATTTGGGACTAGATCGATTTGTGTGAGGATGTCTGGTATTTATTTATTTTTATTTTTATGTTAATATATGTATAATAATATACGAGTATATAGTGTATCAATGGAAGATAAACCATGATTATAAGTGTGTCGGTACGAGCACGCGCCCATATCATGCGACCTACTTAACATCGCACGTGCTGCAATATTTTTATTCTCTTTATCATAATCTCAATCAGATATCAAATGCCTTCGCCTACGAGTACTTTAATTTGTTTTAATAAAAAAAATAACAAGGTTTTCAAAGGTAACATTTTTTTTTACAATAACTGCCTGTTTTTTTTTATGCTGCACTTATATTATGCAATGGGTTAGAAGATTCTAGACAGTAATAACGATGAGCGGTATACGACCCATATCAAGCAACCTTTATATGCAGTCTCCTTTACATAACCTGTCCATGTTGTACCTATCTATTGATTGACTTTTGATTAGTCTGTGATTTGATAGTCCTAAACAAGATTTAGAGAATGTTGATTGAATATTAGGTATGAATAACATGTTTCTACTTATTTAAAATCTTAAATATAGATTCTATTCAACACTAGCTGTGCCGCGCGGTGTTACCCACTCATCCCACGGTAGCATTACATTTTTTCAAGTTAATAAGTAGCCTATGTGTTAATCCGGGAAGTCAACTACCTTCATACTAAAATTTATCAAAATTGGTCAAGCCGTTTGAGCGTGAAGAAGTAACAAACATACACAGAAACACACTCACAAAGTTTCGCCTTTATAATATTTGTGTGATTATTAAACCGTGCCTAGGATGGGATAAACTGTTATTTCTGGCTCGTCTTTAAGTACTTAAAACTATATGTAAACCACTAATTAGAAGCGTTTCCCTTTCAATCTTCCCTAAAGCCGCTAGGGCGTGGCGTGAAACTTTGCTAATAGCCTACTTCCTAGCGCGCGTAAGGAGCTATTCATAGTTGACACACATGGGTCGGTCGATCGTGCCTATCCATGACCACGTCTAACTGCGTCGTATTTTATACAAACAACAAATAAACTACAGTTCCAGGCGTTTTTTGTGAGGATCAAAGAGAGAACCTTCTGTAGTCTTTTATTAAGTGGTACCAGGGAGTCCGACCTTGTTTGGTAGCACAAACTCACAATCGGAAATCATTCCGCGGCACATGAAAGATATCTACGTTCCTACAACTTACATCTTGGCTGCCGAATCTTCGTCTGTACTCTAAAGTATCGCGTTCAATCCTAGTGAGGTTGTCGAAAGCATCAGCAGTTCATGTCCCCGTCGCGTTGGCTTTGGGAGCATACCTCTTGCATTTGGATACCTGGCCTTTCTCAAAAGGTATTGAAGATATCTACGTTTCTACAACTTACATCTTTAACTGCTGAATCCTCATCGCTGTACTCTAAAGTATCGCATTCAATCCTGGTGAGGTTGTCGAAAGCATCAACGGTACATGTCCCCGTTGCGTTGGCTTCGGGAGCATACCTGTTGGATAGCTGGCCTTTCTCAAGAGGTATGAAAGATATCTACGTTTCTACAACTTACATCTTCGACTGCTGAATCTTCATCGCTGTACTAAAGGATCGCATTAAATCCTGGCGAGGTTATTGAAAGCATCAACGGTAAATGTCCCCGTTGCGTTGGGTTTTGGAGCATATCTCTTGCATTTGGACAGCTGGCCTTTTTCAAGAGCTATGAAAGATATCTGCCTATCTACAACTTACGACATAAGGACCGATATTCTTAAACAAAGTTTCTATGCTATATCTCAGCCACTTTTACACACAATAAACTTGTCTATAAGTCAAGGGGTGTTTCCTCATGTGCTCAAGTCTGTCGTGAAACCTATATTCAAAAAAGGAGATCCTAGGGATATGAGTAATTATAGACCAGTCACGTTAATACCTATCTTCGCAAAAATATTTGAAAAGGTCATGTATAATAGATTGCTTCTTTTTTTGGAGAAAAATCAAGTACTAAGAGATGAACAACATGGATTTAGGAGGAACAAAAGCACCTCTTTGGCTACTTTTAAATTAATTAAACAGATAATGGAATGCATTGGGAAAAGGTCTCCTGTTACGGTACTATTCATGGATATGAGTAAGGCCTTTGACTTTGTCTGTCACAAGCGTATAATATTAAAACTAAGTAGATATGGTGTCAGAGGCCCTGCACTAGAATGGATTAAGTCATATTTAGGAAACAGAACTCAGTGTGTACAAATCTCAGGTTATAGCCCAGTTAATAAATCAGTTAACAACTACCGGTCATCATATGTTTGTAATAAATTTGGTGTCCCTCAGGGCAGTATCTTAGGCCCTCTTCTTTTCCTACTGTACATCAATGATTTGCCGAATGTACTATCGCACGAATGTATCTTATTCGCTGATGACACTACCATTATAATTGAAGGAAAAGATAAAGGTGACAATTATAACGATGTTATAAATTCAACTCTGGCACAAGCAGTAAACTGGCTAAGTGAAAATAATCTTAAGGTAAATTTGACTAAAACTAACTACATACAATTCCGAAGTGTTAAGGGCCATACTGATGATTTAAATATAAAGTTTAAAGAGGAAATCATTAAAGAAGTAACGCCATACATGTTTTTTGGGCATAAATATTGATATGTGTTGCACCTGGAATGAACATATCCATGCTCTTTGTGCTAAAATTAATAAATTTATATTTGCACTGAGAAAAGTTAGCCGAGTAATATCCACAGAAGCAGGTTTAACTGCGTACAATGGATATATTGCATCTTCTCTTCGTTACGGCATTGTAATCTGGGGCAATTCTACAGACAAAGAGAAGCTATTTTTAATTCAGAAATGCTGTATAAGGGCAATCTTTAGACTACGACGAACTGACTCATGCCGCCCGTATTTTAAAAAATGTAACATCTTAACCTTGACATGTCTATATATATATGAAACTTGTGTGTTTGTGCAAAAGCATAAAGATATGTTCAAACTAAAGCAGGACACAGTTTCTCGTGAAATTAGATCTCAATATACGCATAAGCTATATAAACCACCCGCAAAGTTCCAAATCATAGCCAAAAATTCATATATGATGTGCATAGAGATTTATAACAAATTACCCGATATGTTCAAGAATATTTGTCTTAATCAGTTTAAAGAATCTGTTAAACAATGGCTAGTGGGAAAATGTTATTACTCCCTAAATGAATATTTTTCGGACTAAGTGTATATAATTATATATTTTTTATAATGGTAATAATATTTGTTTGACACTTTGACATGTTAATTAAGTATAAATTCAAATAATATTGTCCGGATATCTCTTAGTGTATTTATTTTTCTTTTTGTTACCTTATAATCTATCTGTTTGACATATTAGTTATAAATTTAAATTCTAATTATGTAATGTGTGTACACCTGAAAAGGTAAGATTTGGCTGATCCAACGCTTGCACCAGTAACCGCAAAATGTAAAAATATTAACCTAAATCTGTCACACAATAAATATTCATTTCATTTCATTTCATTCATTTCCTTTCATTTCATTTCATCTTTGACTGCTGAATCCTCATCGCTGTACTCTAAAGTATTGCATTCAATCCTGGTGAGGTTGTCGAAAGCATCAACGGCACATGTCCCCGTTGCGTTGGCTTCGGGAACATACCTATTGGATAGCTGGCCTTTCTCAAGAGGTATGAAAGATATCTACGTTTCTACAACTTACATCTTCGACTGCTGAATCTTCATCGCTGTACTAAAGGATCACATTAAATCCCGGTGAGGTTGTTGAAAGCATCAACGGTACACGTCCCCGTTGCGTTGGCTTTGGGAGCATACCTCTAGCATTTGGATACCTGGCCTCTCTCAAAAGGTATTGAAGATATCTACGTTTCTACAACTTACATCTTTGACTGCTGAATCTTCATCGCTGTACTCTAAAGTATCGCATTCAATCTTGGTAAGGTTGTCGAAAGCATCAGCGGTACACGTCCCCGTCGCGTTGTCTTTTGCAGCATACCTCTTGCATTTTGATAGCTGGTCTTTCTCAAAAGGTATTGCATTGGTCAGCCAACTGCTGTCATTTATAGCTTCGCATTCTTTTATTTGACATCTAAAACAAAAAAAAGATTTATATTTATATTTTTTTTTTCACTTTCACTTAATCTTCTTTCTACTCGGGAATTACAAAACCCGTAGAGTTATTTCATTCCTCGCATTCAAGCTGATTACTTAAGTCTATTTTGACATATTTTTACATCATATACTATCGGCTCCTCTACATATGTCACTTCGAAAACTTATAATACAGTAAAAAAAAATCTATGAACTCTCAATTTAAATAGCCGTGCTATCATTCTTTTGGAAGTTGATTAGAAACAATCGCTTTGGCCCTCATGTAGATTTTGCGATTATGATATGTGGGTATTTTGACTTAGAGTATATTATATTGTCCTGATCGAACTAATGTTTAATTTACGTGTCCTGATACTTATATGTACTTAAAAATGGCGCAGTTGGTTGGATACAATTCAATTAACTTAAATCAATTAAATTCAAATAATTTACTTCGGAGATCCATAGATTGTTAGTAAAATACAGTGAAAATTTAAAAAATAACATACGACACAGTTTAGTTAAAAATCAAATAACAACGTGTGTTGTTTCCTTATTTCTTTGGTTGGATACGAACCCATCAAAGATATTAAGAAACATACCTAAATTATAGCCTACTAACGCATTGGTTAGTAACAGATGGATAAAACCGCTGGCTGCTCTCCGTCAGTAGTATGCTAAATAGAATATCATCGTCCACTACGACAGATGGCTGCAATATACGTAATGTAGCACGCTTTACGCTTTTGCGGTCTACATCTACATTCATGAACTATTCCCGTCTATTTCGGCAAATGGACATAGCTAAATAATTTTAGGGACTAAATTCGACATTTCTTATGACATATTGTTCGCGATTCCCACTCCACATTACTTTGTAATGTGCTCTATTAGAAATAACCTTAATGATGTTTACAATGATGGGATAGAAAGATTTAAAAACATAGCATAGGTAACGATTCTCAACATAATTTGAGACTATGGTGCCGATCATAAAGTCTGAATATTTACGGTAGACGGGGCGCTATGCCATCCTAAGGCATGCAAGAAGCAACTGGTTAAAAAATTCAACGGCTCTCGCATCAGGTTCCGTGGTTCAATAGGTAGGACGCCCGTGTTGGCCCGGAAAGCCGTTGAAGACGCAGGTTTGAACCCTGCCAATCATTGAATTTTTAAAATTTTTGCTTCATTATTTTCAACAGTTGGGAAACGCCTGCAGACGTTTCTCCTTTATTAAAATATTAACCTTCATGAAGTTCTCTTTCTCATTAACACGTTCGCGGACGGGCATTCTATGGCATTCGAATTTTGAGTACCTCTTGTGACGCGCATTCTATAGCAGTCTTTAATCGAGCTTCTTTCCTGAGCGCAAATGCTAAAGAATGCGCTTTGCCATAGTGAAAACGTGTACATTAACATTTAGTGTCAATTGTATTGTATTGTAGCTTATCGAACTGTAAAAAAATGCTTTTGATTTGGGTTACATGCCTCCAAAGAAGGTCCTCACTCGAGCCCGACCGCCGACTCGGTGGCGCCATACAGACTGCACCTGACCTATACAGACTTCACCGTCACCGCCTTTACCACCAAAATCATTAGATCAACGAAAGGCTCGTCCAATACGAGTTTTTAAACCCATGATAGTGAGAAATTACTGATAAAATGTTTGAAGAGGTGACCGTGGAGTCATCGGTGGTTCAAATTAGCGTTGAAGAGTCAAAAACATCAACCAATGATCAAGAGAAGAGTCAGAAGTGTAAACGACGATACCGATGAATCTGATCAAGACCCATTTCACAATAAAGCGGGGCAGTGAAGTTGCTACGAACACTATATGCCAAACTCGTCTGGTGTGTCGTCTGAAAGTAACAAGAGAGACTCAAATAGAATAGGCGTGAGTGACAAACCCGTTGATAACTATAAGTCATGTAATCAACGCCTATATTCGTTTTCGCTATCACATATAAGCGTAGCAGGCAACTGCTATAACATTCAATGCCATAAATGTACCACGAGCTAGCTAAGCCATGTGGCAGAACTGCTATGGAAGTATAATGCTATAGCATTTGTTGTCACATAAGGTAGTATAAAAACGTATCATATTTGACGCAACTGGTATAGCATTCGACTTGCATAGTGTTCACTGTCACATATAAATTGTACTCAATCTTACAATTATGACTGCTTTAACAGTTTCAAATATTCCATAAAAAAATTTAGTGTCAAACAGGTGTGACTTACTGTCCGCGAACGTGTTAAGATGGAAATATATTTTTTTATGCATGAAATTTTAGATGGCGTGTCATATTGCTGATGTGCATGTCGCAGTCGCATTGTATAATCCACCGTGTTATACATTACGGCTAGACGTTAACAAAAACTGGGCCGTTTTGAAATGCGGCGGTTCAACGATTAACCGGATTGAATGCAGCTGAATGAAAATCCGTCGGAACGTATTAGGCGCCATACGTTTTTCAACACGGCTAGCCGTCATGTAATACAGCGATACATTAGCCGCCACTTCCTAACCTAACCTACTTTACTGTAGCAGTTTGTGTAGCAGTTTGGTTCTGGCGCTTCGCCGACCGCTGCCTATATGCGATACGCTCGCTTGGCTTGCGCGCTGTTGTGGTCGCAGATCTAACCTTTTTTTTTTTTTAGGAGAGGAAAATGCATTACGCATACCACCAGGGTGCGGGGACGGACCCCGGTGGTTATGTGGGACTCCCATGTTGGCTAATGAGGCCTATGGTATACCCACTAAAAACCCCTCCATTTGCCGCCTCTGTGCTATAGGCAAGGTCGCGGGAAACGCTCTTCGCATACTACCGCGACCTTGCTAGGAGCTTCGGACCCGTCTCCGGGGAGCACTGCTCAACCCTGCTTTCGTTAGAGGCGTGCCGGTATACGGCCGCCTACTACTCGGGGACCTTCATGTAGGCGACAGACGTCCCCGTGTCTGCCGCCCACAGGTACCCTTATGGGGGTAATCGGCGGTCGTAGGCCAACCGCCGTCGCCCCACGCGTTTGCGGCGCATTGGCTGGGAGGCCGGATCGTCCTCCCTGCCACGCTCCGCTGCCTCCTTCTGCGACATCACATCCTCGCAGAAGGAGGCCATCGCCTCCCACGACCTGTCGCTGCCTACCATGGCCTCTACCACGGCAGGCAGGGAGAGGTCGTTCCCCACCACGGCCACAAGTGCGGCCCGCTGCTCCGCCCAACTTGGGCACACCTCTAGCGTATGCTGCGCCGTGTCTTCAGCGGCGCCGCACTCGTGGCATACCGCTGTCGGTTCCCGTCCTGCCACCCTGCACAGGTATTTGCCGAAGCAACCATGCCCCGAGAGGACCTGTACAAGGTGGAAGGAGAGAAACCCCTCCCTTCTACCGACCCATCTTTCTAGGACGGGTCGAATCGCTCCGATGGTCAAGTGGCCGGCATTAGGCACCTCAAGCCTTTCCTTCCACTTCTGGATTACATCACGGCGGGAGTCTAGCCTCCACTGCCTGACGTCCTCCAGGAGTGGTTGGACCCCCTCTTCCCGCGCTTCAGCGACACGCCAGTAGATGTCGGCCAGAGCTGAAGCGTCGAGGTCCCAAGGCGGAGTCCCCGCCAGTACGCAGGCCGCCTCGTGTGAGACGGTGCGGTATGCCATCGCCATCCTGACAGCCATGACCCGCTGCGATCTCCGCAGTTGGGCCTGGTTCTGGGCAGTCAGGGATCCGGCCCAAATGGGCGCTCCGTAGAGAGCCATCGACCGCACCACCCCTGCGTACAATTTTCGGCAGCCTGCGTTAGGCCCACCCATGTTGGGCATCAGCCGACTAAGTGCCGACGCCGCCCCAAGTAGTTTGGGAGCAAGGCACCTAAAATGCTCCCTGAACGTCCAACGGCTGTCAAGGACTATGCCCAGGTACCGCATTGTCGACTTGACACCGATAGACGTTTCCCCCACCACCAGGTTGGAACCCGCCGGAGGAGCCTTCCGGGGCCCGTGAAAACACAGGGCCTCGGATTTGTTCAGGGCCACCTCTAGCCCCAACCTCCTGATTCGGGCTACCACCGTCGCCACACCTGCCGTGGCCCGAATCGCTGCCTCCCGATACGTGCCTCCTCGGGCTGTTACCAGGGTGTCGTCGGCGTAACACGTCACCTTGACCCCCGGCACATTGCGCCCCCTAAGCACCCAGTCGTACCCGATGTTCCACAGAAGCGGCCCGAGAACTGACCCCTGTGGAACACCGCACGACAACCCCTTCTCCTGCCACCCGTGAGCCGTAGGGTACCTGACGGCTCTATCGGTGAGGTAATCCTCAACCGTCTTCCGTAGGTACTCAGGCACAGCGTGGCGCCTCAGTGCCGCCGTGATGCAAGCCCAGGGCAGGGAGTTAAACGCGTTGGCGATGTCAAGAGACACCGCCAGTACCACCTCTCCCTGGGCCACAGCTCCATCCGCCAGGGCCCTCACGCGGGCAATAGCGTCGATCGTGGACCTGCCCCGGCGGAATCCAAACTGGTGGTCACTGAGGTCCGGACCCACCCCCTCCAGATTCCGGTTGAGACGAGCGGCCACCACAATTTGCTAGCCTCGTCCAGCAGAACTATCGGCCTATAGGCCGAAGGCGAGTCTGCCGGTCGCCCGTCTTTGCGCAAAAGGACGAGTTTACCTGATTTCCACAGTTGTGGAAACTGTCCCTGCGTCAGGCATGCGCTGAACAGCGAGCACAAGCGCGGCTTCAGCGGGCCCAGGGCCAGAACCCAGGCTCGTCCGGGAACTCCGTCGGGACCGGGGGCAGTGTTCTTGGCTCAAAGCCGTAGCACCGCCACACCCAGTTCACCCTCCGTTACCTCCGGTGCATCGCTCATATCCACATCCCTCCCCCCTGGGGGGTGCCATACTCGGAGGTTCGTGTTCTCCCCTCGTCGGGAACAGCCCATCGACCACCTGTTCCAGGAGCTGTGGTTGAAGACTTTGCGTGAGTGGGAGTGCCCAGGGGCGAAGCACCATCCTGTACGGCCTCCCCCACGGGTCGCGGTTGAGGGTCTCCAGCATCTCCTGGTGCGCTAGGTCCTTCGCTCTGCCGATTGCCCCCCCGCAGCATCCGACGCGCCTCCGAGTATGCGGCATATACGCGCTCCTCTGCTGGCGCGTCCCGCACTCGCCGCCTCCGGCTGCGAGTGTACTCACGCCTCGCAGCAACGCAGGACTCACGCAGCTCCGCGAGTTCCTCAGACCACCAGTACACTCTGCGCCTAGGGGGGACCGAGCTGACACGCGGCATGGCGGCGTCGCACACCTCCACCATGACACTCTCTATCCTCTCCGTCTCTACGTTTACGTCGATTGGACCGTCGGACTCTGGCAGCCAGGCCTGCACCAAGGCTGCCTCTACCAACAGGTCCCGATCTAAACGTTTCACTGCCCATCGAGGGCCATCTCCTCGCAAGGGCCGATTTAGGCCACTCGGGTTGGCTGGAAGAGTGGAGGTTTCGAACCGAATATATCGCAGATCTAACCTAACCTAACCTACTTTACTGATAGCAGTTCGTGGGCCGCCTAATTAAATAACATATCGCAATGACCGCCGCATTTTAATGTTTTTTGATAAAAGCTAGCCGTAATGGAATACGGCGGATTATACTATCCGACTATGTCTTGCACTTGGCAGACAAGCAATATGTAATTTGGTTATATTATAAAGCTCACATGATGATGGTGGACTCCACCATCATCATGTGAGTTTAATAATATACCACCAGGTGGAGACATGTCTCTGAAATGTCAGTTTCTCAATTATGTCAACCAATTTTAAACATTATATCTGTTATACGGTCGTCATAAAGTCGATATATTGCTAAATTAGGGATATCTCAAAGCCTCGGCGAATCAGGCGCTCAGCAAATATAAACAATGTGCCCAGAGCACCTGAAACAAGCAATCCGGACACAGGCATTTCGTGCGTCAAATCACGTTTCCTGTCCGTGAGGTGACCTAAATAGAATCTAGCGGACCTAGGACATAGGCGATCTTCTGGAAATTTGACAATAATTGAAACCATTGTAGTAACAGTTGTCTGAGATCTCAATATTTCTACTTTAACAATGTGCTCTATTTAAAGTAACCTTGAAATGTTTTTTTTGTCCCATTGAGATGAACATAATTTACTTTGACAGGCGAAAATAATTGATATGGCTTAGTACGATGTAATATTATAGATTTATGGGGCTATAGATCTTTTAAATTTATGTAAAACAGTCTCCATCTCCGTTTTATAATATGGCCGTTATTAATCCGAGATATTGGGAAATTAGGGATATCAGATATCACAAATGAATTAATTGATGTAAAAATTAAAAGGTGAATGAATAAATTATTGAACGAATGGATTAATGAGCCTAAAGCCCCTCTCGGCAAATGTAAACAATGTGCGCTAACTAAGGACTCGACGTAATCCAACAGGATCTGTATTCCGTGAATCAAGTCACGTTTGTGTGACCTAAAATAGAGCCTAGGACATAAGCGAATTACTGGAAATTTGATAATAATTGAAAAGTGTTGCTAACTAAAAAATATTAAAACAATTTAGAAAGTTCACTTTTTTCCTGCAACATTTTAAGGCAGAATGTTTTTCTTTCGGTCCTTATACGATGGGATTCGGTCTCAAAATTCAATTTAAAATCAATCACAATTCCATTTTCAACAAGAGATATCGTAGCAGAAGATAAGCGGGTATATATCAATGAAAACGTGGCGCAGAATTAATCATTACGTAACACAATTAATATCATTCCGTGATGACTGGCGTGATGGATCGCGTGGGTTAGACCGAGTGTAAGTGATAGTACCTATCTTGCCCGTGGTATTAGTTGACGGCGTATATATTTCATGGATTCAAAGTTTCCTTAAAATATTAGAGTGGAATGACTTAATAATTGAGTAAGTACAAAGGAAAATTAAGAAAGAGTTTAATTGAGCACAATCTATAATGACATAGTAAAAGCGAGTGACACAAGTCTATATGGACCGCCATAAGGGCCCTTTTCTTACGGATTGCCACATATAAAATATAAGAAAACAAAATGACAGTGTTCTTATAACAAAACTGAATAAACATAAAGGTTTCACAGAATGTGAATCAATAATTTATGAACACACCTGGCCTACAAAAAGCTTATAAATATTTCAATAGATCTGATGATCCAATGTGTAAAGCGGAGTCTGAGAGCAACAATGTATGGGACAGAGATCTTGCTACTAATCATCGTGTAACAATTAATATTATTCCGTGATGACTGGCGTGATGGATCGCGTGGGTTAGGCCGAGTGTAAGTGATAGGTAGTAAGTCTCGTCCGTGGTATAAGCTGACTGCGTATATGTTTCATGGATTAAAAGTTTCCTTCAAATATTAGAGCGGAATGTGGATCAAGCGGAGTTTAAGCGCCACAATGTATGAGACAGAGATCTTGCTACTTATCATCGTGTAACAATCAATATTATTGATTACTGGCGTGATAGATCGCGCGCGTGTGATGGTAAGTATCGCCCGTGGTGTATATGTTTCATGGATTCAAAGTTTCCTTAAAATATGTGACGGATCGCGCGGGTTAGAGCGAGTGTAAGTGATAGTAAGTACCTATCGCCCGTGGTATAAGCTGACGGCGTACAATGTTTCATCCTTCAAATATTAGAGTGGAATGTGGATCAATAATTTATGAACACAAGACACACCCATATTTTACAGTTCAAATTAATAAAAGAGTGAGATTCGAAGAGACCAAGCGCCACAATGTGGGACAGAGATCTTGCTACTAATCATCGTGTAACAATTAATATTATTCCGTGATGACTTGCGTGATGGATCGCGCGGTCTAGACCGAGTGTAAGTGATGGTATCTCGCCCGTGGTATAAGATAACGGCGACTTGTCATGGATTTACATTTTCCTTCAAATAAATATAATGAATATAAATAAATACAAGTCTAAACACATAGTATGGACTGCGGACCAATCATTCATAAACACAAGACACGCTATTTCCTATTTCACAGTTTAGAGTAAAAACAACATTATGTGAGGTTGTGGCATAGAACCTTCTAAATGTTTTACCTAAGAGATGTGTAAAGCGAGGGCTAAGTGCCACAATGTACGAAACAGAGATAATACTCACAAAATTCAGAATCGGTTGAAAAATGAAATCTCTAGGCGAGAATAACCGGAAGTCCGTTCAAACGGATGATTACGAAAAGAATTTTAGGCTAAGCTGAAACGGCGACGCTTCGCTCGCTCGGTCAATTATGTAATAAAGATAAGAATATTAAAAGCAAAAGTTAAATAAAAGCAGGGACCTTGAAGTTTTTCGCGCTTGCGTCAAAGAGTCTTATTTACATTGGACTAATAATGATGTAAGTGTCTGGCATTTATGACCAACACATGTTTTCACTGTCGGATAAGAAATAAGTAAAAGAAAATGCTAAATGTAAATGTAACCTATTTAATAAATTCATGTCTGAAAACTATCAGAAACCGAAAAGATTATTATGTCAACGTATGTACTTGATGTAGGCATTTATTCTACTTATACTATTATAAAATGTGATTGTAGACTATTTTTGGAGTTTACTCCTTAAGAATCGATTTTCATATATAAGCCCGGGGTATGAAAATTGTGGGGTATAAAATCGAACGTATCTGCCGTGCTAATTTAAAAAGTCGTATCTCAGTATACGATCGGGGTAAAAATACGACTTCTTAATTTAGCAGGTTATGCGTTACGTTAAGCGTTATAGACTAAGATCCCTATATAAAATGACCTTCACCGAGATGTTTATTTCATGAAATGTATTTTAAATGTACTTAGCAACGGGAAAACATGGCTCCCGTTAGATAAAATTAATATTAATTGTTCTCTGCCATTTATTTATTTTAAATTACCACAAGAGGCTTAACAAATAACATAGACAAGAAACATATTCATAATTTCTCCGCGGAGACTGCGGCGGCGGCCGGCGGCCTACACGGCGGCGCGTTGCTGCGCAAGTGCGCATCGGGCAGCTTGACTGACAGTTGTCAATCTACAACAGCTGAGAAATGTGTTTTTGTTTTCAAGTTTTTGCTAATATTTTGCGTGAATCTCTATCATGTTACGAGTGTGATTGCTATCAGTGCATGAGTACTATCTAGTTATTTGTGCAATTATAAACCACCGCTTCCCCCAGGAACTTTATGGGGCAATTTGTATGCCGAAACTTGGAGCGGTTTTTTTAAATACTTTATTTGTTATCATAGCCGTAAGTTTTTATCTATTGCGTTTTTTAATAGTTTACTTGATAAATCCTAATAGCACGGGCTCCTCTCAGAATGTCGCTTCCAGGTCTGTGTCGCTGTCGCTGGAGAATTCCGTACAGTGCCCACATTGCTCCCAGATTCGTTTCTTTAAAGGTCAGAAAGGACTTAATATACACATCAGTAGAACCCATGGCATTCGTGCTGGCGCAATTACGTCGCCACCAGGCAAACAATTCACAACCAAGTCAGATCAGGCTTTTTTCTGAAAAAATCAGTAAGCAAACATTCAATTCCAGTGGTCAAACGAATTCCTCGCAGCGCTCGAATTCAGGTTGCACAAAAAGTGTGCCTACCTTTTCGTTCTTGTTTGCAGCGCCCAACAGGGTACATAATGTGATACTTAAACTATTTACTTTCACCTGTATAATCATTATGTGTGTATAAACGTATTGAGTATATATTTTATAAACGTTCTTAAGGCCAAGCGCGCACCAAGATTTTAGTCGCACGATAATTTTGTCGCATAAATGCAAGATATGGGTTTATATGAGAGTGCGCGCACCACGATTTTCATAAACCCATAAGTACGCTTATTTCTGCGACAAAAAAGTGGTGCGCGCCTGGCCTGAAGAGTAAACTCCAGTCGTGCGTCGGAGCTGACACACACACTTTTTTTTGTAGCTGTTTTATTTTGGAGGTCCCGGATTCAAGTTTTTGCATTTTTATAATTATGTATGGGTGTATATTGCGCTTGTGGAGATATTTTGGCCTTTCATCACGCCTAAACACCTGTTTTTTTTTTAAGTATACGGGTGCCTATGCTACTCTAAATTTTATATAATACTTTTTACCCGAACACAGAGAACTGTAAAGTCATATATCCCACTTTTACTCAGCATGGAAAAAGTGGCTGATTGACTCCCGTCCCATATTTGTGGCAGCACTTTGTAATGATTCTTATGCTCGGAGTTTCTTTGCGCGATAGAATCAGAAATGAGGATATCCGCAGAAGAACCAAGCTGACCGACATAGCTCACAGGATTGCACGGTTGAAGTGGCAATGGGCAGGCCATGTAGCCCGGAGAATGGACGGCCGTTGGGGCAGCAAATTTTTAGAGTGGCGACCACGTATAGGAAAGCGCAGTGTGGATCGGCCCCCGACTAGATGGACGGAGGACCTCGTGAGGGTAGCGGGGAATCAATGGGTGCGGTATCGTATACACGGGATCACACTTTGTAGCGAGTCATGTCTATGTTCAGCAGTCTGTGGCTGATAGATAGATAGAGATTTGTAATGATTCCCATTACTGTTCAATGTTTTTTTTTTTTTATACCGGCACAACATAGTGGCTCCACTTCGCCTGATGGTAAGCAAAAAGGGGAGCCCAAGTCACAATAGCAACTGACGAGAAACCAACGGTGCCATGTCAGTTGACTTGACACTGCCATGCTGGCCCGAGAGATACTTTTCACGCTTCGTTTGAAGGGTCCCAAGTTATAAGAAGGAGGAAACACATGAGCCGGCAAGGAGTTTCATATTTTAATAGTTCGGTAGATGAAGGAATTGCCAAACTTCTTGGTACGTGTGGGAATATTCTCCACGGTGAGGCGATGACATCGCAAACCGGCACGTGTGGTTCTATCACGGAAAGGGGAGGGAGCATGTTTAATTCGATTGCTATTTCAACCAAACGAGTTTTAAATGCATTTTCCGCCGTTTTCCTTTATTAAGATAAGAGTAAGAATACATGCATATTTTGATTAAAGTCTGCTACGGTTGCAATTTTCATCCTTAGTTCCGCTTCGGTTTAAATAAACGATTTTTTATACAATAGCATTAAAACAATATTTCAGCTCCACTGGTACTGGTAATATACCATTTTCTCATTTCTATTATTTGTTGCAACTCCATAATTATATTATGTATATGCCGTGTGCTATTATTATATATATTATACTGTATGGAATAGAAAGGTATACGCGTATGTAAAAAAATTGGGCAAGTGCGAGTCCGACTCGCGCATGAAGGGTTCCGTACATATATATATATATATATATATATATATACACATAATCTATAACATGTTGTATGGGAGCCCCCCTTAAATATTTATTTTATTTTATTTTTTGTTGTCATAGCGGCAATAGAAATACATCATCTGTGAAAATTTCAACTGTCTAGCTATCACCGTTCTTGAGATACAGCCTGGTGACGGACGGACGGACGGACGGACGGACGGACGGACAGCGAAGTCTCAGTAATAGGGTCCCGTTTTTACCCTTTGAGTACGGAACCCTAAAAAAGTATTTTACACAATAAAAATATATGTAATTATCAAGGTAGATGTACAAAGGCAAATTTATCCCTATTAAGGATCTCTTCCAGTTTACCTTTGAGCAATTGAGTCTAAAAGCGTTTATACAATACCAGTTTATGCCCGTGGCTTCGGTTTTTATTAGGGTTCCGTAGTCAACAAAGAACCCTTATTATGATATCGGGGTGCTGTCCTACGGAAGCCATATTTTCGGGTTAAAAGTGGTTTATATGTTAAGTTAGAGTATAAACTATTTCGTTCAGCCGTTTCAGCGTGAAGAAGTTAACAAACATACACACGCGTACTTTACCTTTTATAATATTAGTGGGATTTGTAGCAAGAGACGTGGACGTCTTTCGGCAAATGACGATGATTCGAAGAATGTCTGTTGGAATAAAGTGTTCTAGGTAGGGTTTTTAATCCGGATCCAATTTGTATGAAAAATCCGATGCGTTTTCCATGTTACAGACTATCTGATGGAACACAAAACTCTATAGAAACGTAGAAAATGTAACTAAATAATCGATGTACTTACGACGTTAGACCATAGATAATTTGAGTTATGCAGCATGTAATTAACATTCCAAGTATACTTTCCTATGGAATTGATTACCTAAATACACTGTGACTATACTGCACAAAAAATTATAAGGGCCACGTGATTTTTGATGCCGATTTTAGACAGGAGAGTTTAACTAAGAAAAAACCGGCCAAGTGTGAGTCGGACTCGCGCACGAAGGGTTCCGTACCAATATTGAACAAAAGACACGTTATTTGTATGGGGTCCTTTAATTTTTACAAATACAAATACAAATACTCTTTATTGCACACCTCCACTATCAAGGAACTTACTTATTTTTTATTTTTATTATTTGTTGTTTTAGCGGTAACAAAAATGTACATTCTGTGAAAATTTCAACTCTCCCTATAACGGTTCATGAGAAAATGCCCGTTGAACGAAATATCATGCAAAAAGCCCTATTTTTGGATGGGACCCCCCTTAATTATTATTGTTTTATCATGAATAGTATTTTGTTGCTGTAGCGGCAACATATCTACATCATCTGTGAAAACCTCAACTGTCAATTCAACCATTTCAACCTGAAAATTTCAACTGTCTAGCTATCACCGTTCTTGAGATACAGCCAGGTGACAGACGGACGGACGGACGGACAGCGAAGTCTCAGTAATAGGGTCCCGTTTTTACCCTTTGGGTACGGAACCCTAAAAAAAGATTAATTTGGGATTAGAAATAACGTAGTTTTAACTCACTATTGTTATGTTTATTTTCACTGTTTTTTAGAAGATTGTATTTAAGTCAGGTTGGGTAAGTGAAACACATTGGGGGAAAGGGAAACACTTAAAATAAATCACAGTTATGTGGTAAACCCAATTTTTAGAAACAGTTCTAGGTAAAAAATAAATAAATGTCACTGTAGTTCGTCGTTTTATGTCTATTATAGCTATAATATAGAAAATATTCCAAAGTGTTCCACTTTCCCATGTGTTTCTCTTACCCATTATTATAACAAAAGGGGACTTAATGCTGTATGTTTGTTGGGCGTGGGTATTAAGTAAATAAATGTATATACAGTTAAATGGTCCTTAATTATTGCCTTATCAGCAGAGGTCGGCGTGGGTGAGCTATTTTCAGAATTTGCATAATATGGATATACCTTGTCATGCCCTTGCCCCTCGTGCCCTATACACGAATGAAATAATTTTATTTAGGCTGCCTTTCTGCTACGAGCTTCACGTCGCAATAAAAACAAATTATTAATGATTTTATTAGAACCTACGGAACGCGATTAATCTGTTTTGTAAAGCTTTCCGCTTAAGTGGGAAAACAGTTTCAACGAGTATTAAAGCAAACTTCCTTAGATAATATATATGTATATATATTTACTTATATGATACTATGAAGGTTAATCAAGTGAATATCATATGGTATCCCGCTTTTCAACCTCATTAGATAGGGAATTAAACTGTTTAACGTTGCCATAGTCTCTCTGGGTGAAATATTATGACAACGTTGTCATAATCTTCATCAAACTTCTAAAAATTCTTTTTTTATGTCATAGGAGGCAAACGAGCAAACTTATCGCCTGATGGAAAGCGATTACCGTCGCCCATAGACACCTGCAATACCAGAGGAGTCACAAGTGTTTGCCTACCCGGAGGACGAAGATAGAATGCCTCTATGCTAGTAATTTCACCGGCAAATCCGCTTATACACTTCTAATTGACACAATATAATGACGTCATTATTCTATAATTCTGTTGTGTCAATTAGAAGTGTATAAGCGGATAATAAAATAATAATATTTTTTTCCATTTTGAGTAAAAATGCCGAAAGTTAAAGAAAAAACAGTCCTAAAGTGGATTGAAAATGAACCCGATATGACATTTGACGGTAATAAAACCATATTTTGTGCAAAATGTAAAACCAGTATGACTAGTAAGAAAAGTAATGTGCAAAGACACATCGAGGGACCAATGCACAATGAGATAATGACGTCATTATTCTATAATTCTGTTGTGTCAATTAGAAGTGTATAAGCGGATAAATAAAATAATAATATATTTTTTTTCCATTTTGAGTAAAAATGCCGAAAGTTAAAGAAAAAACAGTCCTAAAGTGGATTGAAAATGAACCCGATATGACATTTGACAGTAATAAAACCATATTTTGTGCAAAATGTAAAACCAGTATGACTAGTAAGAAAAGTAATGTGCAGACACATCGAGGGACCAATGCACAATGAGAATTATCAGAAGTTTGATGAAGATTTTATTTTCTTATTTTGTGTAACATACCATGGTCTCAATTGAATGATCCGGCTTTCAAAAAGTTTTTTTCCAAGTATTTAGCTGCCAGTGTGCAAACCGACCTACACTTCCAAGTGAAACATGCCTGAGGAAAAACTATTTGGATAAATTGTATCAAAGACAAATCAGCTGTATACACAAGAATGTTTCAAATGAAAAAATATGGATTTCTCTTGACGAAACGACTGACTCGTTCGGGCGATATATAGTGCATTTTTCAGTGAAGCCATTGAATTCGTTTAAAAGACCATATTTAATAGTATGCAAACAGTTAACAAAAGTTAATGGTCGAAAAATAGCATCATTCGTCATAGACAGTCTGAAAAATATGTGGGGCGTATCTTTTGACCACAAAATTGAAAATGTCCTGGTGCTAAGTACTGATGGCGTCGCATACATGTTGCTGGCTGGCCGAATTTTGAAAACAGCTCTTCTGAATATGAAGCACGTAACATGTTTGGCACATGGCCTGAACCGCGTAGCTGAAAAAATACGTTCCCTGTATCCAGATGTGGATTTGCTTATTTCGAACGTAAAGAAAGTTTTTTTGAAGGCTCCAAGTAGAATTCGAATATCAAAGGACAAATATCCTAATATGCCCCTGCCTCCAAAGCCAGTGATTACCAGATGGGGAACTTGGCTGGAGGCAGCGGCATATTACGAAAAATACTTTGAGGAAATAAAAGTGGTCCTATGGGCATTGCGAGCATCCGAAGCAAAGTCGATAGGAGTAGCGAAAAAAATTATACAAACCGAAAATTTACGAAATAATCTAAAATATATTGTTGAGAATTTTCATATTATAATTGAATATGCCTTAAAGAAATTCCAAGAATCTAAACTGTGTATTGTAGATGCGTTTTTAACTTTAGATCAAGTGAGAGCTGTTATAAACTGGTCTTCATCTGCTTCTGTCAGTCAGAAATTAGAATACGTCATCTTAAGAAACCCAGACTTAGTTTTTTTTTACAGAGTATGCCGAAAAACTTTCGAAAGCTTCAGACGTGGACAGCATTTTAATGTACAATTTCACTCCACTCACTTCAGTGGATGTAGAAAGATCTTTTTTTTCTATATATAAATGGATATTAAATCCAAGGCGAAACAAGTAAAAAAATTGAAAATATAGAAAAACTAATATTCATTTATTACAATACCACAGAAAATTTTCAATAAATAAAAAAAGCTTAATACTCGTTTTGTAATGCATTTTTATTTCAGTTTAATCATTCCAGTGTTGTCTTCTTTCAATATTTCTTTATGGGATACACCTTATCCATGTAAATATCTACAAGACACAACTACATGACATTAATGACGTAAAAATAGCTCACCCACGCCGACCTCTGCTTATCAGACTAATATAATAAAGGTTTTTGAGTTCAGTTTGGGCTTCCGGTCCGTGACTCAAGATGGCCGCATGCGTTTAAGTTTTGTTGTTCGTTATTTATTCATTTTTGTTGTTCAATGTGTAGTATTGATAGCGTATTGTGCAGTGATCAAACGAATGTGTGAATAGCTAATGAAGAATTCGACTTGAAGCGTTCATAGCCCTTCCTGGGTCAAGGCCCGATAGTCCGTGTCGTTTTTTGTAAATCGCTATCACTTTCCAAAAAGCACGATTTTATCAACTCACCGTACAACGTGGTATCAATCCTCTATCTAGTGGCCGAGTGCGATTGGCCACGAGACATTGGCAGTAATGGTCGCTTAACTGTGACCGGTTGCCATTTTTTTTTTAAATAGATAGAGTTTGGTTTGTGAGTGTGTTACTATGTATGTTACTTCTTCACGCTCAAACGGCTGGACCAATTTTGGTAAAATTTGGTATGTAGGTAGCTGACAGCCTGGATTAACACATAGGTTACTTTTACCCCGAAAAATGTAGTGTTCCCATGGGATCAGCGGGTAACACCGCGCGGTAAAGCTCGTAACTTATAATCAATAATCGTAAAATAGCGCGTGAGATCTCATTCCAAATAAATTATTTAACTATTAGACCGATTTAGAAACGGTTATCTTGTTATTTGATTGTTTTCATGTATATTTATCAGAGCAAAATACGAAATATAGGTAACATGTTATAAATAACTTACTTTCAAAAATGCCAACTCTTTTGACTCGCAGTAAAGAAAATTATGCAAAAATATTTCAAATGACATGTCGGTTATTATTGTTATTGTTAATGAATGATGATACCATAGGCGATACCGCAGAATAAAGACACTACAGAAGCCGCACTCCTTTGTTATTTGCCGCTTTTGCAAAAGCATTAGCCTACTCGTATCTGATTGGCCATTTTTAATGACGTACGACGCTGTTGGTTCTAGCTTCTTTGGGGCGTGTCATACTCCTAGGGTTGCCTACATTAGCAAAAGGGAAAATACTTCTCTGTGTTTGTAATTATTTTAAAAGCTACTTTTAACAAAATACGTTCAAAATAAGAGGGACCTAGCGCGATCTTTATAATGATGGGCTCTAAGAGTGCCTACTGGATCTTTGGATTGGTTTAACGTAAACATGTGCGGTTTTTGCTTTTCCAACCATTTTGATTAGCATTAAGATCCAGTATTATAAAATTGACCGGATTTTGTATCCTGGAAGTGCTTACTAGATCTCAGGACTGGTTCAACGCAGTCACGTGCAGTTTTCGTATTCTGATTCACTTTGATGAGCAAGTAGAGAATGTGTTTATATTATGTAAATGCATTTTTTAAATTTTTATTTTAGCCTTTGGAAGTTTGTAGAATTGAAACATTTTTATTTATTTTATTATCGGTTTTACACCCGTTTACATAACATTTCATTTTGATGCACACTTGACATCAATGATTGATTCAATCGACGACGATCAATGACATTATGGTTTATATTTGTATCCATAGAAATAAGCCCGTTTCTAGCTTTATGTTCTGGGATTATTACATTTTGTTTGTTCACTTGCCACATACTGGCTGTAAATGTTCAGTAAAGTGAGCAAAAAACCCCACTTGGCTACGTTGAACTAGTCCCGAGATCTAGTAGGTAAATGTTCCATCATCAGATCATGACTTAATGTCAATGGGAAAACCGTAACAGTAACCGTATTCTCTTACTAATAATTAAAATATATATTTACACTTTACGGAGTTAATCGTTGAACTTACGTTCAAAACGATTCAATGTAGCGAACACTGAACCTCTTCCTTTTTAAAGTCGGTTAAAAATCATAAAAAAATCACAATAATATGCAAATAATAAAAATGTAATCGATGCGTTGTCTTCGCTTCGAACGTGCCGGCCCTAGCCGAATAAAGGCGGGACGATGGGCGGGCCGGGTCACAATTGTGACCCGAAATTAGTACGTATAATTTTTGACACTTCAGCGGAGTGAAACCCCCTTGGCGATACTATAGGTGATACGATAGTTTTTTTACGTAATTGAGGTTATTTAGTTTCTATTTTAAGTTGTATACACTAAAAAATTAAGACCAAATAAGAGTAGTTTTCTCTTAGTTGACGGTGGTTGACGCTAAGTTAATTACAATAATCACGATCCTATATAAATCAAAGAAAGCTGATCATTTAAAACACATAAGTGTATCTGTGATTGAACTAATAAAGTAGGTATGTTATTTATCCCAACAATTGTATACGATTCATCTACTATTAATTTGTTGGCATCATTATGTAACGTGGGTTGATTCCATCCTTTACGTATCTTAGTTGATCTTGCTAGGATCAATTAGTTAGCATAATTATTTTTCATAAAAATATTGAACAAAGATCTTAATTGGTTTAGTTACATATCAATAGTAAGAGCAATCATTATTGCCTTATTTGATGTGTCCTAATTTCGGTCGCGCCATACAGCATGATAACGTCACACTAAGCATTACGCGACCGAAATTACGCGACTCAAATTACGCTCGTCTGGATTCACCTTTAAGGGTTGAGTTGGAGAAGGAAAGCCGCGAATAGATCGGACTGGAGAGGTTTTCTAGACCAGGCTAAGGCACCCGGCTGTAACACCTCAGATGATGATGATGATGAAAATTCGTCCGCGTTTTTTTTTCTTTGGATGTCCTGATATCCCTGAACTCCGTCCATTATAGTTTTGGCCTGATGAGTGGACAAATATTTTTTACCAGCAGATGGCTTGTACGGCTGGCGCCGCCTGTCCTGAATATGAGTCCTGAATCGCGCTGTAAAGATTTCAGGATATAATGACCCCTCTCCATAAAAAAACTGGTTTTCAATGCAATTTTAGAATTTTATAATACTATTGATTAGCCAGAAAAAGCATTTCCGGCGGGTATCGATGAATAATGTAATTAGATTTTATTTTTAAGGGATAGTTATACTAAATGGGTGTTCGTGTGAATTTTACATATACAACTCCCGAGAGTCTCGAACGTATTAAAGTTCCATACCACCCACCTACCACGGATTTACTTATGTTGTTTAAGTTGAATATTGCTTAACATGTTTCAAAACGGTTCGCGATTCATCATTATAGGAGATCAGTCGTTGACCGCCACCGTCGTGAGTAAGCCAATGTCATATGGATTTTAATAAACGAATTGGTTTTTCTTTAGGTTACTACCAGGTCTATATATACTTTTATTTCAAGGATTCGCGCCACTTAGAACGATAAAAATAATATTTTTTCAGTACTTTTACACTAAGTTCAATACATTTCTTACCCGATGACTTAGACGTTTTTTATTTGAAGTCCTTTCTAATGGAAACCTTCAAATTGAAAATAAATAGACTATTTCAATAACTCAAAGGACCTTTGATAACTATAAAATAACTCTCTCGCAATTCGAATTTATTACATTCTGAAGCATTTCGAGAATGTTCCTTGGTTTTGGAGATATTAATTTTAGTACGTTTATAAGTACTGTTACTCTGAATCTACCTTTTAAGGTGT
This sequence comes from Apotomis turbidana, assembly GCA_905147355.2. Lineage (NCBI taxonomy): Eukaryota > Metazoa > Arthropoda > Insecta > Lepidoptera > Tortricidae > Apotomis > Apotomis turbidana. Next base: position 19,066,401 of record LR990289.1, on the reverse strand, counting down.
GGCTTAAGAGCTACATTAGTTCGCCTTGCTTTAGTTCAGTTGCCTTCAAGATGTGGTGATGGAGGGATTGCCCTAACGTAACAGTTTTTTAGTTATTTTAATTAGCCTTTTTTAATTTATTTGAAAAAACCGTTTTTTATTTCAACTTATTTTCAACTGCACGCAATAAAATCATGAAATAGCTATGGTACTATCTAGAACTCAGGGAAAACTACTTCAAAATGTTGGTTGAAATTATCAATATATTTGTCATAATATGAATTAAATATTTTTTTAAAGGAATAAGGCCTCTTACGGACCTGAGCTCATGATGGTGAACTCCAAAGCAGGCTATCGTCTATATACTTGGTTATTAAAACCATTGTTTAATTTGCTAATTATACTTTTTTACATATAGCTACTACAACATAGCTCTACTCGTAAATAATACATTTAATAGATAGAGTGATTCAAGAGAAAGGTTTATATGTATAATACATGCATAATTTATCAGCATTGCACCCGTGCGAAGCCGGGGCGGGTAGCTAGTACAGGATATTTATAATAAATATTTTGAAGTAATAACCCCAAGCTTGGTTCGATATTGCCCCAGTATAACCTGGTTTAGCCTGAATACGTCAACCCGTCGCTCAACTTTAACAGTGTAAACGCAAGAGAACAGCTGCTGCTGCTAACAAACTGTGGAGTCGTGAACTAATTTACACTGGTTATTATTGCATATTATTTTTCTGTTAAACTTTTGACGTGGGTTCAATATTAATAATTATAAAACAGGTTAAAATCACGTGAAAATTGTTAAGGACAGCCTGACATGTTTTGAACTCATATGGAGTTCTTCACGCGGTGCTTATAGTGAGCTCATCTTGACACAAATTATGTCAAGATGAGCTCACTATAAGCACCTCGCTAATTGCCTACGCACCAGCTCACACGCTAGTTCACTAGCTACGTATTCCATATTTGTTTTGACAAAATCGGCGCGCGTTTGTAGCTACTGGTAGCGGCACTTATAGGGACCATGCCGCGGGGGCACAGTTTTTTAGAGTTACTCGTATTTTAACTAGCCGTCTTTAATTTATTACAAGCTTTTATTCAACTTGCATTGTATGTATGTATGTAAGTATGTTTGTTCGGGTGGAATCTTGCAACTCAATTTTGAAGCAGATATCGTCAACCGATTGAGCTGAAATTCTGCATACTTACTTAACTTTGAAGACAATACAATAATATGGTACCATGGGGCAGATCTGATGATGGAGCCGGCAGGTGGCCATAGGTACTCTACAATAGGAAAAGCAATCCAACCGAGTTTGGGCTCTTTAGAATCGTCTCAGTGAGCATTTGATGGATATCCAAAGAAAAGTACAGTCGGCTATAAAAGCTTGTCACAAAAATGAATTTTTTGACAGAAACTTATTTTAAATTATGACAGAACAAGCCCTGTGGACGGCCGGAGACACAAGTTGACAACGAAGAATTAAAAGCAATTGTGGAAGCAGATCCATCGCAAACCACGTCAGAGTTAGCGGCAGGCTGATGTGTATTGTTAACAATTGCAAACGATGATGGAAAAGCTAGCCATTAAACAACCCAGACTAGTCAATCGATCTAGCCCACTGCTGCTTCAGGACAACACTCGACCACATACGGCACGTTTGATGGCCGCAAAACTAAGGGAGCTGCGACTGGAATGTCTTCGACACCCACCATACTCCCCGGACCTTGCTCCAACTGATTACCATTTTTTTCGGAATTTGGACAACTTCATGCAAGAAAAAAAAATCAATTCTCACGAGGCTATCCAAACGGCCTTCAAAGATTTTATTGATTCTCGCTCATACACTTTTTTTTAATAAAGGAATCAATGAACTACCTTCGAGATGGCAAAAGTGCATAGATAGCCATGGTACCTACATACTTTGACTAAATAAAAAAATAGTTTCTTAAAAAATAATCGTTTTCATTTCTGCCATATGAAACGCCAATTTCATAATATGTAAGGACCTAATACGATTATGGTCTCGATTTGTTTAATTTTTGAAAACACAAGAAATCATCCACGTAAGTATTTAGCTCCCACACGAAAATCTTCTAGCTCAAAATACGCGTCGAGCACAGAAGCAAGTCAACTCACATGCAAATGTATGGAAATTGCGTAGCGCTGAGAGACGACGAGGCGAGCAGTCTGATTTGAAGACGAGATGCGACCCGCTCATTTGGGAATCTGCATGACAGGTCTATTCGTGATTTTGATGAAACAATAGTGGTTGTCTGTTACAAGAAAAGGGTTTTATCTTAGTTTACGAGTCTTAACCCCTCGTATGCGATATAAAAAAATTGTTAATCTAATTTAAATCAACAGATATTTTAACACAAGGTTCAAATGTCCCGCACGGATCCGTGTATACGAGGGGTTAAGTAAGATACGAGATTTTTTTGGTAATTTCCAATGTGAGTTAAGTAGGTAAATTAACTATGAATAGTGCCCCAAAGCACGGAAATAATCAAGGCGATAATTTGCAAGAGGATACGGTATCAGAAAACATACGCGTATTAAGCGTTTCATAAGCATTTCTCTTAAAAGTCGCATGTGCATTTATACTGCACTTTGGTTTTGTTTTTTAGAAACAACGGGACCCCTTACTTAGGCTCTGCTGTGTGTCTGCGGGCTGTATCCATGGAAGTTCTTTTTTTATGTATTTTAGGTGTACCTATATGTAACGGGTTCATCAGGATTTTAATTATTTTCTCCAGATTACCAACTGTGCACGTAGAACTGACGGCCGATGGGGCAGTAAGGTTCTCGAATGGAGGCCACGCACCGGCAAGCGCAGCGTGGGACGTCCATCCACAAGGTGGACAGACGACCTGGTAAAGGTTGCAGGAAGCCGCTGGATGCAGGTCGCTTCCAACCGGCCGATCTGGAAGTCACTGGGGGAGGCCTATGTTCAGCAGTGGACGTCCTGTGGCTGAAATGATGATGATGACTGACTGTTCTAGCCTACAAGTTGCATTTATCAACCTATGAGCATTAAAGTTTGTTGAGTAAGTTCGATAAGTATGCATTTTTTTTCTCAATTTTTTTTTTTTATCAAAATGGCGGAGATATTGGGATTGAAAATAAAATAAAATTACCTAATGTTTGGTATTTCAAAACGAATTCGAAAGGTCATAGAACCACTAGTTTGTTTATTATTAGAATATAAAAACTTTTATATAACAAAGGTTATATATAGTTACGTTGGGTTAGGAGAACTTTTGGCCTACTAAGGAGAAGCAAAAAGAGGTTTATTTTAGTTTTTCTACCGCACGAAGTTCACGGACTCCTTTTAGTTATTCTATATATATATCTTGCTAAACAATACAAAAAATCCCTTACTTTTAATTGCATAAATCATAAATCTATACCACAGAAAAACAAATACGATAAAAGTTAATTCAGTACGACAGCCGTTGAATCATTAGTTCTATCTTGTAAGACCTTTTTTGCAATGTGATAGGCAGGAAAATAGAATGTGTATGGCCTTTATTCAGCGAGGCATTGCAATATCTCCATCTGAGCTATATTTCGGCCAAATAATGGACATATTGCGAGTATGATATTATTGCAATAACTGGCGTTCCCAAGCTGATGGTTAAGAAGAGATATGGCTTTTCCATTAGCAATACGACGCGACATTTTGAAATTTACGCGACTTGTAAAATCTAGTAATTTTTATCTGAATTACAAATCTACACTGAAAAAAAAAATAGCTCAACTAGTTTATGAAAAAACAGCAACAAATAAAAATACACAAATAAGTACGTAAACGTGCTTGAGAAATAGTCAAATTGTGCTTAGTAGTGATTTTGCTAATTTTTCATAACTTATTTTGGTTACTAGTACTTTGTCAGTCTTCCTATTAATGTAACTAACATTTGGGCTACTCGTAACAAATCTTTTTCTTCAGTGTAGTAATAATTGTACTGATTACTTCGAGTAAAGTTCGCTATTAGAGAAATATAATTTAAAGCGAGAGAACTGTAAAGAATTTCATACAAAATTAAAAAGCCTAGGCCGGGAAATATGTTTTTAAAAACATGGCGCCTGTGTTTAAAAATGGCAAAAAAACTGAATTATATTTTTGTTTGACTAGTGTATTCTTTATTCCATTGCATATGTTTTGACAAAAGCACTATACATGCCTTAGCCGTGAAAAGCGCTTGCCGGCTTCGTACCACTATACGGCCTCCCTACGGTCGTCGGCCGTGTATACCTAATCACCCGGCAAGCCCTTCTGTCTCGACGTCAGCAGTAATGTACAATTACTGGCGAGATCACGGACGGATATCATAGGACACGTCGAATTTAGTTCTAGTTCACTGTAAAGGTTACTGGAAGGAAATGCAGCTTCCGATTCGCTGCGGTTGTTAGGGTTGCCAGTTTGTATCCTTAAAATAGTTTTGGGTGATAATTGAATTTTTAGGTTAAACTAACTATACCGGGTGAGCAATCCAAACGGGTCAGTAGGGAGAACTCAGAAACTATAAGGGATAGGGAAATCCGTTCTTATAGGCACCGTGGCGTCGATTTTAGATTTAATAAAAACTGCATTTTTTTATAATACATATTAATTAGAAGATTGCGGGCGATCGAGCCGGTCTCGCATCGGACTACACAGTCACCAAAAAAGTGTCTCCACAGCACTGCATAAGATCGTCTGTAACAGACGAAAGGGCATATGATGATGAAATAGAAGAGATTAGAGATCTCTACAACCAGTCTGTGGAGCGCGTCTTTGTACAGCAATTGGCATTAAAAAAAATTGACGACGCGGGGTTGGCGCCGTGGTAAAACATCTGAGCCGGCCATCATGGGTTCGAATCCCGACAAGGGCAATTATTTGTGTGATGAACTCGAATATGTTGTGCCTGGGTAATTCATGTTATTTGTATTTATTAAGTATGTATTTTTAATCTATATAAAAGTATGTTTATCGTCGCCTATATAGTGTCCATAACAAAAGCCCACTAGAACTTACTGTGGGACTAGATCGATTTGTGTGAGGTTGTCCGATATTTGGAGGCATCGGTTTCCCACAATAATTTTTAATCATTTTAATATAGGTAGCTAAAATCTCATACAGAACTTAAGATTGTTTGAAACTTAATATTCTTTGAGTTCATCGACATTTTACAAGTTGGGATGTCGATTGCTGGCGTATTTTACGGAATAAAACGACGACGATTTAAACAGGTATTTGAACCCAAATCAAAGAAGGTACCGTAACATCGGGGTACTTGGACCCTACAAGGTTACTTTGTCCACCAAAAAAAATGTATTGAATTAATTAATTCTTTAAAACAACATCACGTGAATAAACTGTCTCTGTATAAGCGTTAGGTGTCGTTTTAAAAAAAATATTAATGGGTTTTTATGAGTGGACAAAGTAACCTCGTAGTGTCAAAGTACCCCGATGTTACTACGTACCGTGAAACGTGCCGACTTTGCCCGGTTTTTTCGTAAAAACCCGGATTTCTCTCTTTTTTTCTATGACAGGGTAAAGTTTTTTTTTGTCTATCGCATCCATCGTATTCATGTGCATGCGTTTATTACGAGAAACAATTTTGAAATCTACATTTAATCAACTTTTTATCAATTTTCACCTCGGGTAAAGTTATCTAAACTTTTGCCAACATTGCCCAAATCGATTATTTTCGTAACTATAGCCCCTACAACGTTAAGATAAGGATCAGTATAAAATCTGGGGTAATAATGGCGTTCCACGTAAATATCTTGGTCTTAACTATACAAACATGTGTGCAATATGGGTGGGCAATGTTACATAGGTATTTTGTTTTACTCCATACAAGCCGAATCAAGCAGTTTGAAATTGTCAGGGTTGTCACTTTTGGTTGAGTAAACCATCTTTACCAATACCATTATCAAAGTGAAAAATGTATGCTTAATATTGGGTACTAATAGTTAGGCGGTTATTTTTTACTCCACGTTAGGATAATCTAAATAAAAATTGTCATAATTGAATATTCTATGTTTTTGTGTTTTGTGGACATGACATGACATGACATGCAGCTACTGCTAAAAGAACAACGGCTTAATAGAAATACAATTTACCTTACCTTAAATACATAACCCTCCTTTATTTACGCAGTCAGGTAAAATTACGACAAGGTGACAACTCTAACCTTTTTTTTAGGCTGGGCAATGTTAGCATGCATAGGTTAGCAAGCTACTGGATAACATTGCCCACCATCATAACTAAGTAACTAACTAACAAGGTTTTAATAAGTATTTTTAGTACAAACTACAGTAAAAAATATCTACAGTTCTTATTTTATAACAAGTAATAAGATACATTCACCTGAGGCTTCCCCATTCTGTAAAAAATACACCAGAACTTCACCTAGAATTGGCCCGCCAAATCACGCACCTTATTCGACGAGTTCCAACACGTTAGGGAATGAAGTTGCGCGCAAATGTGATACCCAGTGATACCACAGATATAATCTATTTTGCACTAAAAATATTAGTGTTGCCATAATCATCTTGAAATTGTCTACAGTAACGTTTTTTTTTTAAGTAGCGTTTTGGGCAAAGTTCCCTGTGGAGGCAAAGTTGGCGTATTTCACGGTACGTAATATTTTTTATGAAAATTAACATTATATTTTTATCAATTCCATTAATTGTAATAGGAAATCAAATTGAATAATTGTTTATTAATTTTATTAGTTATTTGTTTATTCAGATTGAGAATATAATTATTGTCTCTACTACTTTTACTCTACATACGGGACGATTGACTATTCCCTTATATTTGACGTTGACTGTACTAAGTTTTCAAAGGGGAAACCAGGCCAAGGGCATGACCGACACAAACTTAATAATTCCAGTTCCCTAATTTTGCAAATAGCCCATCCTATAGCAACTTAATATAGAGCGTACAGCAATCACTGTATTTTTCAGTAGCATAATTAACATTGTCAAGCGGGTCCCTTATGTGAGGGTCCGACGACCCTCCGCGCATGCGGTTTGGGTCACCGGCGTGGCGTGATTTGGCGGAATATAACCTTAAATTAATGACAAATGTTACGGCAAAAATCTGTTGAAAACACGAAAGTTATCAATAAAACATGGGCTAATTTTAATAAATAGAAGTAAAGACGAACGTTCGTCTTTTTCTTAAAAGACGAAATAATGAAAGAAAATGTAATGTTTATCGAGGGTATTGCACTGTTTATATCTATAAGTTTATTGAAATAAGATTACCTGTAGTTGATATCCGTTGCCTCGAAGACAAACACAGAACCGTACATTCCCGCCAAAAAAATAGGAAATAGCAACAACGCATAATTCACAATGTTGAACTTCCCAAACGGCCCTAACTGCTGCAAAATCCGGTCCAAATCAATCGCGGGCCCTTCTTTACTCATTTTGAGCAGAAAATCAGTCTTAAATCTTTTAAAAATAAATAAAGACACTGAACGCACTAGCTACAACGTTCTCGGCTTTGCCACTGCATTTTGACATGTGCAACGCACATGCGCAGAACCGCCCAATCCTAAGTAAGTAAGTAAGTAAGTATCGTATGATTTTATTTTGTCAACCCATACATTGGACGCGCTCACAGGGCAAACCACTAAACGATAGTGCAGCGTTAAGAATAAACAATATCCGACCGACTTTAAAAGTCGTACCACTTCTGTTTGAGAAAGAGACATGGAGATATCAATAGCTTATTTTTGCTAACGTGTGAGCGTAACAACTCTATGTTTGGGTGTTCATCTGTCGATAACAGGTATTTGTTTCTAATTATTCGTGGCCAGTATTTAGATAAGTTTGTTGATAGGGTTGTCATATTAGATTTTAGAACAGCTGAATGAAAACGAGCGTGCATTTGTAGGGCACATTGTGATAATGAAGTCATTGTTTCAGAATGTAGGGTTCAAAAGTTCACGTAGAGCATCAATTTAAAAATTAAACAAAGTTTTTATTTTTTATCTTTGTTTAGTATTTTCATGCTCGTTATAGAGTATTACCCTATAGATTGGAATGAATTTTAACTAGAGAATATGTAAACATATGAGAATTATTACAGAATTTGTGCAAACTTCTTTCAAAAACTGACTTTTGCCAAGAACGTTCCGTTTCCTTTAAATTCTTCTGAAACCAGTTATATTTAATACTACGGTAAAAGATTTATATTTTATACAAAAGATAACCGTTCATTGACCCGATAATTTGATTATTTTTATACTAGCAGTTTAATGCGTAATCTATCGTCCGATGTGTTAAAGATTATCAAACAATCAATTAATTAGTAATCAACATACAATTAATGTAATGTACAGTAGGGTCAGGCTATTTGTAGGCAACATGACGACAAAATATTAATAAAATGTACAATCACGATGTGCAACTGTGACATGCGACTCTTTCGCTCGCGCGAGACATACTATCTATCTCTTTTTAACAGTACTGTGAGAGAGTGACAGGTGATGATATGTTGCGCAACAAGAGTCGCGAACCGCAGTTGTACTACACGGGCTGTACTGTATAATGTCACATTTGTTAACATGCAATACAGGTATGCAAAAAAAAATGTAGGTATCTATAGTTCGAATCCCATTTGCTAAGCGAATCCCATTAGCTTTGTACCCGATGAACAATACTTATTATCTGTATTGTTAACGGTGGCCACAGCTGCCACTTCGAAATGTAAGGCGTTATAAGTGAAAATTACTTTTACACTAAATTAGTCTTTAAATCAAACAAAATAAGGTTTACTCTTAAACAAAGAGAACACAGATGTTGGTCACTTCGTAAGTGAAAGAGCAGTGAAGCTCGTTTCGATGCTTATAATGACAATGAAGTGACCAACATCTCTGTTCTCTTTGTTTAAGAGTAAACCTTATTTCGTTTGACTTAAAGACTAATTTAGTGTAAAAGTAATTTGCACTTATAACGCCTTACATTTTGAAGTGGCAGTTGTGGCCACAGCTAACAATACAGACAAAGAGTATTGTTCATCGGGTACAAAGCTAAGTGGATTCGCTCAACCAAAAGAATAACTTCTATAATCGTAGACTAAATCAGTGCTTTCATTAAATTTCATTAAAATATGAAGGTAAATGTTAAATTAAAACTGTATTCTTCTTTTTGTTCCGTGCCATAAATTAAAAAAGTTTTGTTTGTAGTGGTTGTTGTTTGGTTGTAATTACACTACACAACCACTTGATGCTAAATTTTCAAGAATCTACCTAATGCGGTTTACAAAGATATAGCTCTGTGACGGACGGATAGACGGACGGACGGACGGATGGACGGACAGACAGACAGACGCACCGTTGCTAGTTTTTCATAAACAAACCTAAATATAAATATTAATGATAAGCGACTGACAGTGTGCTGTGCATTTTGATAAGGCTCGTTAAAAATGAAGGAAGTAGGGCTAGCGGGCTACCTACTTGTCGGTTAATAAATTATGGAGTAAGTGGCCAAGTCCTGGTTACGTTATGAATCAGTTAATTGGATGATTACGCTCACATGTGTTTCTTCTATTAAGATAATTCTTATATCTAATCGACTTTTGAGGTTTTAGGGTCAGGATGGCCAGTATATAAGTGGATTTACTTATTTACTTATTTAAAAGACAGGCCAAGTGCAAGTTGGACTCGCGCACAGAGGGTCCTGTATCATTTTTTTTTGTATTGGTTGCTTAAAGTGGTCATAGAATTATATTATGAAAATTTCAAATGCCTGACATTATGATTCAACCGTAAAAAAAAATAGAAAACTTACATAAACCTCCTGGGTTCGAATCCTGGTAAAAGCAATATTTATCCATAATTATAAGTATGTTTATCGATATCTAGTGCCCATAGCCTTCTAGAGCGTACTGTGGAGTGGAACTAGATCGATTTGTGTGAGCTTGTCCGATATTTATTTATTTATAAAAACACGTCTGTTGTATGGGGGCCTCCTCAACAATGGGACACCCCAGGAGAAAAGGTACTCTTTCAAATAATAAAAAACTATTTTAAGAATTAATCCACATTTTCCGGTATAATTGCGTAACATGCATACGGAAAAACAACAACGTTTACAGTCGCATTGAAATCTCCTCCTTTTTTTAAGTCGGTTAAAAAAATAATTAGATACTTGTCACACTCAATTTCACTGAAACGAGTAATTTTTTAAAGCAATCCCACTATCAATTCCGAACCCGCACAAAGACGCAAACTTTACTCGAAATTGAGACAGCAGTTAATTCCGAACTAACGGAAGGTCACAGGAATTATAAGGGTTCCGTTGTGGTTTACCTACGGAACCCGCACTACTTGTTAACTTGGCAAACTTTCCATCTATACTATACGTTCTCAACTTTACGCTACTAAATCACGGCACCGAATGTGGACCCTTAAATTTTCGTGTCGCATTGACCCTTTAATCGTCTTTTTATAGGACGCAAAAACAGGGTTATAAGTGGCCTTGGCTGGACACTCATTATATACACATGTAGCTTAATAATCAGTTTTTAAGAAAAAAATAAGCAACGTAAACGAAACAAATTAATGCTATACGATAATGGGACCAACTAGAAGGTATACTCTAGTATAGACAGGCAGCCTTTACATTCTGCGCAAGCTTCAATGACAAAACGGTGTTCTTGTTTTTAAGACTAAGATTTTTTTTGTGTCAACCAGCCAAAATAGTTACAACTTCGTTAATAATTCAAAGATACCAATGCATATACCAATTCATTTTTGTAACAGGTGGAAATTAATATATGTATAGATCGAGAGAGTTTTACGTCGTGAAGTAAAAATATTAGACTTTTTTTCTCTATGTAAAGAAATATAAGAAAATACATAAAATCGAAATCTACGAAAACTATGCCTAAATAGAGTTGTAGTCTTCGACCTATCCGCGAAAATATAAATAAGCTGTCTCTTCCTTAATTAGACACCACACTAAAGTTAATTAGTAATCTCAGAAAAAATGTAAAACATTGATAACGTCCTCTTTCTAAGCGGAATAAAGAAAAGTAATAAAACTGTGGTCTTAAAAATATGAAATATTGTCAACTCCATGATAAGCCACTGACATGACACCCGTGACCAAAACTCCCTCAATCAAAACGAAACTCAGAAACGCAGACGCACGCGTAATTCAAAATCACGAGATCCAGTTTTTACCAGTTTTTACCAGATTTGAAACCCGAAAATTGCGGCTCCAGCGGCCGACTAACGAACCTCTTTGTTACACCTGCGCTAAACTCGGCGGACATTATTTCAGGCTTTGCTGACCATTGCCTCGTTATCGCATATTGGTGATTTGGTGGAAAAAGTTTTGGGGTTCCGCGGCATGTGTTGATTGTATATTTTTATTAGTAGAACGATAGTATTGCTCAATAATTGTATCTGTGTATTTGTGTATCTGTCTGTCGCGTCATAGCTCCCAAACATTTTTTTTAAAAGCATGTAGTCCCACTGCTGGGAAAAGGCCTGGACTGTCATTCTTCCACATGCCCCGGTCCTGAGAAATTTCCCACCAATAAGTAAGCTTCCAAACAGATAGTCCGATTTTAATGCGTTTTTTTAAATCGAAAGCATTGTCAAGCTGGCTCTTTGCTATGTTTGGTGAAAATATTCGCTGCCGTTTCTAAGATATTCAGCTTTGATTGAAACAAGTGACAGGATCACAGGCAATAGGAAAGGTAAGAATTTCTATCATTGTGGTTATGTTCAGGTTAAAAAGCATTTTTATGTCACTCATTAAATGAGGGGCTCATGATGACCAACTACTTGGGACGGTTTATTTTTTATTTTAAATTTAGACTATAATTATGTATTGAATTCTTGTTTTCCCAACGAAAACAAAATTGAGTTAGCTTAAACTAAATGTACTTTATAGAAATTAGCTATAGGTATACTTGTTATTAGATATAAAGAGAACCCTCAACTCTCAACCACGATGATTTGATCACTACTCTTAGATTTTCCGTTGGAGAATCTTTATTTTATAAATATTAAGGGACAATCTTACACAAATCGACCTAGTCCCAAACTAAGCAAAGATTGTACTATGGGTACTAGATGACGATGTATATAATGTATAAATACATTTATATAGATAATAACATCCATGACCCAGGAATACATAAATATTGAAGTTCATCACACAAATATTTGCCCCGGCCGGGATTCGAACCCAGGACCGCTAGGTACGAACTGCGCCAATCGTGTCGTCAAAATCTTTAGACCGACTGCGTAAGTATATCTTCAGGAAATATCGATACGTAAAAGATTTAAATGCGTCACGTATCTCTCTAGGGAGGATCTCGACTTGTCCCGGGGCTCGGCTGTATAACTTTCTAACGGGTCCCCTACTATTTGCTACAATAAGGATCATGAAATTAGAATTCAGTTATACCATAAACGTTAAATTAACTTGAAGAAATATATCCTCACAATGAATGCTGTAGAATGTACTTAAAAACCGGCCAAGTGCGAGTCGGACTCGCGCACCGAGGGTTCCTTACAAACACTTTCCATTTTAACTGGCCAGGTTAAGTTAAGTTTGCACCTGGTATGTATGGCGCCGGTTACAAAAGAAGTGCAAAGTTAACGCAACCGATCACGTTTGTTGTATAGGAGGCCCCTTAAATATTTATTTTATTATGTTTTTTTGGTATTTATTATTATAGCGGCATCAGAAATACATTATCTGTGAAAATTCGACTGTCTAGCTATCACGGTTCATGAGATACAGCCTGGTGTCAGACGGACAGACAGACGGACGGACAGCGGAGTCTTAGTAATATGGTCCTGTTCCTTTGGGTACGGAACTCTAAAAAAAACAGATTTTTAATTTTTTTATTAATTTTAGTTTATTTATTTATTTACACTGTAATGCACAAAAAATGTGCACATACGGCGGATTTAATGCCATAATGCTATCATAATTTACGTTACTACATAATTCTTCACACAAAAACTTACCTAAACATAAATGAATGCCTCGTACGACCAACCAACTACGCACGTATGACCAACTCGTACTCGCACGAATCGTACATTGAGTAACTAGTGATCTATGTATATATAAAACGGTGGTCATAGTAGGGGCTAAAGCAAAACTTCAAAACTCGATCCAGAACTAACTTCCCGAATAAATGTAGCAGAAACCTTTGAAGGGCTAATCAAAATTCGCGGGCCCGAGGTCCGCTCACAGATAAAGATGGAAATTTAAACAAGCACAGGAATATGATTATTTCTTCAAAAGTATGGATTATTGGTTTAACAAGTTTCGCTTGAAGATGTTCTGTATTCGATTTGGTAAGCATTGTTGTTTAACTTTATCAGAACGATAAGTTTATGAACTGTTTAGTAAATATCTATGTTATAAAAGGCAAAGGTAGGAAATAAAATAACTTATATTATTATATTTATTATTTCTAAACCGTTCACTATTATATTTTCTCAAACATGCAATGAAATGTTGTCGTAACGTGTGCTATAATATAACAGGCTTTGAAGTATCACTCTGAGAAGACAAACAACTCGAGAAAACTGTAAAGGTCGTATAAAATTGAAGGCCTAAACCGGTTTTTTTAAACATGGCGTCTGTATGCTTGAACGGGCTAAACAGCTGATTTATATACTAGTTTTTTTGAGTGGTATATTTTTTATTTCATTGCATATATTTGAGAAAAGCACTGTACATGCCTAGCCGTGAAAAAGGGCTTGCCGGCTTCGAATCACTTATCCGGCCTCAAACGGTCGGCCGGGCCGCCTATACCTACTCACCTGGCAAGCCCTTCGTTCCTGGCATCTGCAATAATGTACTACTATTATACCTAACTCGTCCAATGTCATGTCATCAATATGCACCATACACCCTTTTATCTTATCCAAATTGCTATGACGTCAACTTCCAAACTCGTCCACATTACCACATCCCACAATCTTAACCAGTACCTACTTCGCTTTATCAGTTAATCTGCCAGAAAGGTGGAATACATAGGAATGTGGAAAAGTTAGAGAGTTGACGATATCGTCAACCGATATCGTCCTTCATAGTATATAGTTAGCTATGGAGGACTCTTTTTCTTCTCCATCGCTCCCTCATTGCTGAGGATCGTGACTCCGCTTCAGCTTGTCAACTGCCTGCCTCCATCGGTTGTGGTCAGCTGCCTGGTGTAGTGCAGCGCTAACTGGTCCGTTGGTCTGCTCTGATATCTGGTCTGACCAGCGTTTTGGGCTCCGGCCTCTATGTCAATGGAGGACTCAAGATAGTATTAAGAATGGCGGAAAAATGTGCATAATAGGTAGTTTTGCACTTGCATACAGATAAACTTTAAAACCGCTTTAAGCAAGTAGCGACTGATAAAGACTAAGTACTCCTTGCAACAAAATAATTTGTGATCTTTGGTAACTAAATAATGTTAGTACACACCATGTACAGTAGTATTTTAGTCTTATTATATTCATTTCATGTACCTTTATTGTCCAAAAAGCGGCAATATTCTGAATAACAAAACAATTGGTTTTAAGAGGAAACACCACTGCAAAAAAAAATCTTATAAATCGAGGTGTTGGACCATTTAGATTTTCGCGCAAATGATTATCGAACTTGTGTACTAGGCGTCCGTTTGCGGGAGAATTTTGGCCAAAAACAGACAAATTCTATTATAATTTGCGCAAAAATCGAAACAGTCTGGCACAGAGCATTTTCTTCTCATTTTTAAATATGAAATTACTAGCCGCGCCGAGCGTTGTTAACCGCTAATCCCACGGGAACACTATATTTTCGGGATAAAAAGTAGCCTTTGTGTTAATGCAGGGTCAGCTACCTACATACCAAAATTTATCAAACATTGTCCCGCCGTTTAGCATGAAGAAGTAATAAATACACTCACAAGCATTCGCCTTTATAAGATTCGTGTGATGTAGACATTTTATGGTAGTTTCCAATACATACCTAAAACTAATTTGAAACAACCCGTAATAGACGTGTTACTATTTCAATAAAATGTTTAATAACTTAGAATACTGACCCTTGATACTAAAAGCAACGTTTGATATAATAAACAAACTCTCTTCAAGTAAATCCAAGGGGATTTGAACTACATCAGCAAAGTTGATTTTAATGACCGGATAACTTTAGTATGATGGCCACGTCCCTCCGGGAGAACCCTATTTTCAGTTTATCGATATTCCCTAGTCGCGTTCCGATACTGCTATCTCACTTTCCCCCAAACTTTAGTGAGGGATGGCTTTGCGAAAGAAGTTGGTAGTTTTGTTTTTGGGTGAAGTAGTCCGGAGGTTGGACAAGTGAAAAAAATGTTTGGCGGAAAAAGATTTATGTTCTTAACGGTTTAGGGACGTGGAAGGGAGGTAAGTTAGGAAGCCATTTGATTGGCAGTTGCACGCTTAGCTAACAATAAAGTTTTACAGTTATAAGGGGAGTTTCGAGAGCACGTTTCAGGAATTAAGTACAAAATAGCAATGTTATTGGAATTTATGTGGTGTTTTGGAAAGAGGGATATTTTTTCTTTAGTTGGACACTCTTTTGCAGAGAGATCGCTATGGCTAATAGTATGCTAGCTATGGATTGGATGGTATTATCAGTGGTTGGACAAGGGGGTGTGAATGAACTTAAATGCTATACTTAATATGAATATGCTCCGGAGATTCCCGAAAATCCCGATTTTTGGCGACATTATAACATTGTTTAGAAGTGCGTTTTTGGGAAATAGACCATAAACTTTTACAAGGCTTTAGTAATCTATATCTTTCTATTAGAGTTGGTGACTACATATTTAACAGGTACAGGTACTCCTGTATCTACCTGCTTTTATCTGACATTTTCTACTTAAAACATTATTATTATTATCGTATGGCATTTATTCCTGAGATTATTTACTAACTTACAATTTAATGTCTAAATTAAGTAGCTACTCCCTAGCGCCCTGGTAAAACTGTGAGTAGGTCTCCAATGCCCCCGGCAAAACGTCTTCTAGGGCATTCCTCGACGATGTGGCGGATGGTTTGAACTGACGCTCCGCAGTCACAAGACGCTGTCGATGAGATACCCCATTTGTGCAGGTTGTGGTTGCACCAGCCCACGTCAGTGCGAATGCGATTTAGAGTAACCCAGATCTTGCGGTGTTCCTTCAGTCCAGATGGCATTTTGGTAGGGTCGGTAGTTGGGGCGCCGCCTTGCTCATGCCACTGTCCCTTCCACTCCTTGTGGATTATAAAACCTTCTTGGTGCTGTAGCATTATTATTGATGCCTGTGTAAAAATATAAGTCTCTGCCTTTTAATAACTGAATAATATCTTGGAGCGAAACATATTTTTTAAGCTTTACGATTATAATCAGGGAAAGTCATATCTATATTGACATTACTGAACTCTGGGGAAACACACGGGATACACTCTAATCCGATCACTGGGTATGATCCTAGAATCTGATTTTGCTGCATAGGTCTTTGTCGCACATCAGAACTATTCCTCTACAGTACCGCTACCATAAGTATAAAATTACCGGTTTATAAGGGATACTCGCTTTATAAGGCACAGTCGGAGTGCGGTCATTTTTTAGGTACTCATGGTCGTGGTACAGGATATTTTACAATACCTATCTAGCTAGGGTTACCAGACACAAATTTCAAAAGTCCTGACAAAATTCCTGATTTTCGGCCAAAATTCCTGACACTAGTCCTGAAATTGTTTAATTTGTCAATGTTGATTGATTTATGTTTATATTATAAAAAGATAATTGCGATTATTTATAAGTTGCAATTTATGAAACTCCAAAGTACTTGTAGCTTTACCCTTTTTGTTATCGTGATTTTGCAGTTTTGAAGAAGAAAGAAGTTTACAGTGTATACAATTTATGGTCTCATTTATTTGCCGAAAATTCCTGACATTTCCCTTTTCCGGCCGCATTCCTGACATATGTCTAAAATTCCTGACATGTCAGGAAAATTCCTGACATCTGGTCACCCTATATCAGGTCAGAGAGAAATATTATTTTTGTTATATTACATAATTATATATAATTTAACAACAAGATGCTCTTAACATCAGTTCTCTTTCTCTGATTAGTGACAGGGGACTGATTGATTAAGGGTAATTTCCTTCCGAAAATGTGTCAGAAAGGCTAAAAGGAATATTTAATACGGCAATGGCGTCGCGCTGTGGATATATATATATATATATATATATATATATGTATATATCTGGAATCATATATATGAGCGTTTCTCAAAAAGTTTGTACATTTCTCGGATAGTCGTAACAAAGAAAAAATATCACATTTTAATGATTTTGTTGTTGCATATTATTTAACTGTTATGTAAGGATTCAGTTTATTAATTTTTGACAGAGATTAGATGTGTAATTTTAACTGTAAAGTTTATTTAATTGAGCCGAGGCAATCAAAATTTCCGGTTTTGTTACCCTAATTCAAACGGGATATAAAATAAACACATACGAATTACATTGAATTTATTTATTAGTTAACATAGTAATAACCAATACGCGTATATTTTTTCATAAAAATTGCTTACTATATTCCGATAAGTTAAAGATATAATGGTAACTACTCTTGTACGTTACCATTTAGTCAAAACTCAGGTTTGAACTTACAATATCACGCGTATTAAATTGAGTTATTTAAAATATCTTTGAAGAACAATTTATTAGACCATCTAAATTATATTTTAAACATGTATTAAATGTATGTTATTAAACAAATAATTAACAAAAAACAACAAAAACCTCTAATATTTTCAAGGGACAGTAACAATAATAGGAACCTTGGTAACAAAATCGGAACTATTAAGCATATTTAGTGTACAATTAGTACACTTACAATATTTATTAGATGCTTAACAACTCACTTTAATAGTAATTACATTTCTTACTATATAATTATTAGTTTAGTATCACAAAAAATAATCATACAGATTAATTAGTGCTTAAATAATGTGGCAATTCAAGCGGAATTGACATGAGATCTTCTGTTATTATTCAAGAGTATTGTTTATAGGAACAATATAATAAATCAAAAATGCAGTTTTGACTACTTGTAGACGTGATCAGATCACAATAAAGAATCCAAATAATAATAAAATTAAACATCAAAACGTACAGTAAAATCAGAGTATTACAGTACCTGCACGGCAATCTTTTTAAGTTAGTATAGAAATGCCCATATTAAATGAGCGTTATGAAGTCTGGTTTTATTATTTTAAATTTGGCCCAATATTTAAATGTATTTTTATTCTGAGTATAAAAAGTCGAAATACAACAAAAAAAATATACAAGGCCACTTTTTTTTGTGCTCCATACATTAGGAACTTTTTTCTGGAGTAATCTGGAGGCAATAAAACGGAAATATAAAAATAAATAATAATATGTATTCATTAATGGCACTAAATGGCACCTTTATTCAACTGTGCCCGTTAGAAATTAAAAAAGAAAAAAAATGACCCACCCTAATAAATATGCAATCTGGGGCTTTACGAATTACCGCTCGTGGTTTGTCTAAAGTTTTACGTCTTGCCTTGGCCGGGATGTGGGATTTTCGTCCCGCGAAGCGGGCGTAAATCCCGCTTTACGGTCAAGGGTGACGTAAATGGTTTTATTTAACAATTAACATTTACAATTTTATTTTATTTTATTTTATTTATTGGAGATCAAACAGAAACAAGTACAGGATAGTCTTACAATCTATATATAATTAAACAGTAACCATGCACTTATTTCCTAGACAGCTCTCACTAAGACACATTTTGATAAATATATTCTTAACCTACGATACATTCTAGGTACACTTATTACCAATGATAATAAACATATTATCGTTTGTACAGTATAAAAATAAACGTAAAAAAAGCCTCATTTTTTTCTTCAGCTAGAAAAGAAATCAATAATATCATTTAATTCAAAATCAGAAACTTTTGCTTTATAATATATGTTATCATTAAAATTTAAAATATTTTTATTATTTTTTTTAAAGAGAAATATATATATATATATATATATTGTATTACGTCATTCTCTATAGTCTATACTACTCCTTAGACTTTCTTTTTTGTTACCTTCATTTCCTAGTCATACGAAACGATTCAAAAGTAACAAAAAAGAAGCTAACGAAGTGATGCTCGGACGTTTCAAACAATATTTTAACCGAATTTTATGAATAACTCGAATATTGTATGTACTGTATCTTAGTCGTAATAATATGATTAAGTGATGAGTTGAAACAAAACTGAAGAAAAAGTGAAACTTACCAAGTTATCCCGTAACAAACAAGGAGTTCTAATTTTCGGTTACCACCAACGGCGAGCGTGTTTCTACCGCTGCGTTTGATAGACTATCAACATGCCAAGATGGCCACTCTTAAAAATATCCCTAGTGTTGCCAGTTTCCTATAAAACTAAAATTGAATTAACAAAACCCCAGAATTCTATGAAAATAGGGTAACAAACACCGGAAACAAAATTGGAACTTTTTCTAGGACAAATTATTATCTTTTATTATAAATATATACGTTAAATAACGACAACAATACTTATTTTTTATGAATTCTGAGATATCTCTTTTGTAATGAAACACAACACTCAACCCGAAACACTAAGTTTTGTTACAGAAAATCGAAAATTTAACTTCAATTTTGTTGAGGGGACATTTGCATTGCCATACAAATGAAACCTACCCAATATTTTAAAATATTTTTATAAAATTATATTATGCATTATGATTTCAGACAATAATATTATCTTAGAGATACTTAACTTATTTTTAAGTTTTCAATGTCAGATTATATTAGATATCGTCTCTTAATTTATTACAAGCTTCGAACCGGCCCGGACAAAGACGTAAAGTAAATGTAGAAACTTTTTGAGAAATGCTCATATGTATATATACTAGTCACCTAACCGAAAAAAAAAAAGCTCACAAGTAGCCCTAATGTTAGCATTGCTAGCTAACTGTGGGAAACTAGTAACCAAAATATGTTATGTAAAATTTGCATAATTTTGGATACTACTAAGCATAATTTAGCTATTTTTTTTAAACCTGTCGGTGTCAACCCTAGCACGTGACAGCCATCTGCAATTGTCCGATAAGCGGTAAGGCGTCACAGCGTCACGACAGTCAATAATAAGCATGCGAGCATTGTGATAATGATAAGCTTCAATTTAGCAATATCTTGCCGATGGTATATTGTCTTTTCGCAGAATAATTTTTGGTCGAATGTTTCAATTTGGCGAATTTACACTTTGCAGTATTTTCATTCCCCTGTGGTCATATTTTTTTCATAATTCTTGCAAATATCATCCTATCGATTAAATTAGGTTAGGTTTGTTTTATAACAATCCTAAATAGTTGACGGTTTCAGAGAGAAATACTTTCTACGAAATGACACTTCTGCGAAAAATAAATCTGCAATGATTTAGTGAACCCTTGCCGAATTCAAGTGATTATATAGGAAATGTAGCTATTTTAGCTATTCGAGTTAGATGAAGTTACATTTTAAAGAAAAAAACAAATTTAACTGAATCATTAAATTAGTTTTTTTTTGGTCCTGTCACTTGCACTAGAGTTATATGAATAGTTTTCATTATTAAAATTATTAAGTATAATTTACATGGATAAATAGGATAAAATTTTCCCCTTTGGGTAGGTTGGTGTGAACCCTAAAGTGGTATGCGACAGCCGTTTGCGGTCGCCCGATAAGCAGTGACAGTATGGTGTCGGATTATGCGATGTTTATGCCATTATTTTTCTTCCTAGTCGCAATGGACTACCTAGTGGAATACGAATTCCACACAGCTGAATTTTATCATATGCGTTATTCTTCACAGTCATTATGTTTAAACAATCTTGACTATACCTAGTAGCGATTCTACACAATATTAATTTCACACAACTGAAGTTTATCGCATGCGTTATTCTTCACACAATTATATTTCTCTACAATCTTCGCAACTCTTATTAATGTACAACATCGGTCACATCTCTGGTAAAAAAGCACCCTTATATGAGTATTTTTTTTTATATTAGCTTAAGATATTTACACTCAAATTACAAGGTATTTACATCAAAGTTAGACTTTAGAAAGGTTATGTGTACTTTGTGTTTTATCACGCTTTAATTCGTGGCTGATATGTAGATATATCCGTTACAAAATAATAAAACGTTACAAAGGTATTTTCTTTTGCAAAAGCCGCATGAGAAATAAGCCTAAATTTTCATGCACGTGGACCAACATTCTTTCCGTGACTGGCATTTTAAAGGTTACCACAAAATCTCATTAGTCTGGCTTGATGTTAAGTGACAGCCGTCTGCGGACGCCTGATAAGCCGTGACGTCATCTATCAATCGGCTTAAACCGTTTCTAATGTGTAATATAACAAAGTGGAAATGAAGTACTTAAAAGTGTAATATCATATTGTATGTAGTGTTTGATGATTCATGATTTCGTTCCATGGTTTCATCGATTCCTTTGGCAGGTCGAAGTTAATAGAATAATAGATTGGAGAAAACAAAAATGAAATAAAATATTTTTATCAAAGCTAATCCAAACTTAATTCCATGATGCTTGTTTTTAAACTCAGCGCACATAATTACAGCCAAGCGAAAAAAATATGGAACTCTAAAAACATAATATTTATTTTATAAACAACATTTTCCTCAATCCTGTTCAATTCAATCATTTATTTATAAAATAATATTATACGTGGCATATAGGTCCCTTACCCTAATTTGAGGTATTTTCCGAAGATAAAACAGTCAGATTTTCCGATGTAGAATTTCATTATAAAATAAGATTCCTTATTTTTTATTACGGCAATCTGTTGATATTCTGTACAACTGGAAAAATCAGGCGTTATTATTATTTTTGCTTAAGGACTTTTATACCGCGTCTATGTTTGTTCCCTGTCCTTAATAATTATCAAATGGAGTTAATTGTAGCTTGCCACACTGACAGGAGAAAGCAAGATGCAGATGTATCTCCGTTAACAACAAGTTCTGTTCAGATTTTTGGCGCTTGACAAGAAAAAAATAAGTAAATCCGCGACTGACATAACATTTGACAAATTACCTATACACGATGGATTAATGTTAGATAACGTACCTACTCGTATTCTTTAGAGGTGCGATGGGTCATAGTTAGTTCAAAAAACAAGTCGTCCCTCTAGTGGTAAAAAATTAAGAGCTTGTACGAATTCAGGTTATAATCGGATTATAGAAGAGGAAACATCATTTTTAATACAGTTGCTCAAAAAGTGGTACTTTTTGTAGCTGCAAATCGTGCGAAAAGTTGGATATTTCGAACGAGTGCTTTTTACTTTTCAAATTTTTTTAATTTTCTTTTGTACTAACACGTCATGTCTCATACATCCAAACAAAGGTCAATCACTTTCCGACTTTAATTATTACGTCCTACAGCATTGCAAGTGTATATCTTATAATTATGCTTAAAATATTTAAATTGCATATTGGATCAATCAAAGGGTTATCTATTAAAAATATTCAAAAACGGTTTTAATAATTTGTCTTTGTGACTATTACTTTAATGAGCAAATGAGTATTATGCGTGACCTAAAAAAATTAAAAAGAAAGTATCGTCACAGATTAGAAAATACAGTATTAAGCGCGACCCACGCGCTGCTTTATAAATTCATAATAATTATGAATAATCGCTATTTTTTGTGTATTAAATAATATATTTATTTACGATTATATGAAATGTAAAGAACTAAAAACAGATTCACGATGTTTATTGTTTGGAATCAATTAAATTACTGTGTAACATTATCATATCTGAGCATTTCTCAAAAAGTTTTTACACAATTAAGACAGAAAATTAAAAGTCAATATAATTTTCCTATTTTGGTACCAATTATTTTAGTAATTTTATATCAATGTTATGGCTATGTTCGATAATTAAGGTTCTGTTATGCTTAGGTATACTTTTGGTATACTTTTTTAATTACATATATTCTGATACCAATGTTTTGGAAATCACAAAGAAAATTGGTAACAAAGTAGGAAAATTATATTGGACTTTCATTTTCTGTCTTAATTGTGTACAAACTATTTGAGAAATGCTCATCTCTTCTGAAATATTAAAACTGTTTCTTTTGATTTGGCTGAATGATGCAGCCGACGCCATCTTGAAAAAATATATTACAATTAAACGTAAAACTTTCTTTTTCATTCAAGATTGTTTTAATTATGTAAACGTCACGTAAGATTTATAAAATAAGAGTTTTTGATAGAAAATGATGGATTCCGATGTTACCAGAATAATTTAACACCGCCCTATATACGAGCCAAGGCAAAAATTGCAAGTGAGAGTATTTTACCCGCAAAATCGAAAGAAAAATTACATTGCCGTCTATGAACATTTTATAGTCTGGAAACGAGAAAAAGAGAATTATTAATAACTTGAATAAAACTTTAAACTTACCATCAAATAGCTTAGCCTTAAATGCGACCCTTAACAATTGCTCTAAAAAATTTAGGTATTCTTAATTTTTATCAGACATAAATAAATATATTTGCCCCTTTCAATTACTGTTTTAAATTTGTATTATTGCATTTTTTCGCATTGAATTAATAAACGTTGTTTGGTACACGTCTGGAAGTGTCATTTTAACTCGTCCCGAGTCTTGACCCTCGCCTTGCGGCTCAGGCCAAGACTCCTCGGGACTCGTTCAAAATGACATATTTTCCACACTTGTATCAAAAACTACTATTATTCTCATACAAGTTTTGTCAGAAAATTAGGCCTTAGAATCATTTCGCTGTTGTCCACAGGAATGACTCGAACCTAAATCTGACTATGACCCAGATAGTTCCGGAAATCAAATCTTAACTCAAAAAGGAGGATCTCGAAAAGCAAGTTTCCGCCTTTCCTCTGTTTTTCTAGTATATTTATGAGTACAGCGACCGTACGCGCTAGCGACTGCGTAAACGATTTGTACGGATAATTGTAGTTCTAAAAAGTACTGTTCTCTATACAAATCGTTTACGCTGTCGCTAGCGAGTACGGTCACTGTAAACTCACGGTAAGGGTACTGTTTTCAATGGTAATGAAAGTTGATATCGCGTCCTTCCAGGAAATCCGATTCGATCAACTAAACTAAATAATTCATGATACAAATATTAATCTTTACATTACTGTAAATAGTATCTTACCTAAGTCGGCCTTCAAGTCTCATACAAAAGGCTGATTACCTAACTTATTATCATGTTTCAAAGGTATTCATTCAATGTAAAATCCAATATACCTAGATAATGTAACCGTCGCTGATTTTCTGGAACAAAATGGCGAATTTTACTTCGGTTCGGTTCGGTGAGTGTCGGTTGCGTCTTATGGTCGCAACACCATAGATGATTGGTACCTATGTTTTAGTATAATATCTATAGATTCGGCACACGAGGCGTGTTTGCACAGAGATAAGAAGCTACTAATATATATCGAGGGAGATATCATTAAACACTAAGGCAATTACTGTTAATGTATTGAGGTGACCAGATTCCCACACACGTGCGATATGTTATCTATATTCCAGACTGTTTATGTTGTAAAAAAAAATTGATCCACAATTTACGTGTATACGAGGTACACGGAATAGTAGACTATTTGATTGTTTTAAATCCATAACTATGTTGTATTCATTAATACGATAAATTTTTAAAATGTTTTGGCGTTGTAATTTTAGTACCTATTGCGAATAGTAAACAAAAAAAATAACACTGCAGAAACTTCTTGACTGGTTTTTAATTCCGTATTGGCCCCTAACATGATTTATTTTTTATTTTCATGGAAACTATTATATGGTTTCCATTTTAACACTAGGGACTAAAAGTACCTACGTACTTTTAGAGCAGGAGACGTGAAAAGAAGATTTTTAAAAATTTCATTATAGCACTAGGGGAAGATTGGCACCATTCGTACACTTTTTACATTTTGGTTTTTTGAATTTTTATTTTTAAAGATAGATTCGTTCATCGGCCGGTATAATATAGTAGATACATTTAGCTTCCTAATTAAAAAGTTAGACGTCGCCTACTTTTACAACAAACGAGTAGATTGACTTTTAGTAGAAGCTGTCAAATGTCCGAATCTACCCCACTCAAGTGGCACATTCGTACATGGGTCGGGGAACATTCAGACAGTATGATATAACTTCGTACATGTTAAATAAAACAGCAATAATAATATCAAAAATGGTTTAAATTATCTTTAAAAACAAGTCAATACCCGCCAATCCCATTGGCGGATATTTCCGTTTCAATTCTTTGGCATAAACATATGACAGCTTTCTGACTTCTTAGCCCGCAATGCATTTTCGAAAATTTTCAATATATTCGATCAATAGTGACTCTATTTTGTTAGAAAATTCTTTTTTCTTATAATTCCGCACTATTTTTGCTAATTTTCTGAAATAAAAAGAAACGTTAATTGGGGATATAAGCATACGCATATGAATGTGCCCCAGGTGTAGGCGTACGAACCTGCCCCGAAGGTCAAAAATAAAATATTGGTAACTACAAAAAAATCATGTAGACAATACACAAAATATGAACTTTATTATGAAAATGATAGTATATACTTACCGTTGATCAACGAAATGTTAAGATAAACCGCTCCACTTAAGCACGAAACATCCGAGAACATCGACAGAAAATTTACTACAAGGGTGCAAAAACAACTTCGTGGTCCACCGGTCGCCGGCAGCGCCTCCCCACACACACAAACCCGTAATAAATACATTGTCCTGATAAGCTGTAATAGTGATTGTATGAAGCTGCCCCGTGTACGAATGGTGCCAATCTTCCCCTACATCAGTGTGACTAATATGTAATATCCATGGCATATTACAGCTTTCTATTACTAACAGTTCCTTGTCATCAACCTTCTTTTAGATACATATTTACTTTAATTGCCTCTCAAGAAAAACCGCTATTCTATGAAACGTTTATAAAATAAATATTTCCGAAGCAGATTTATAGCAATTCCGTGAAGCAGAATAATTACATTTTCATGAATATTTTGTAAGTTTGGCTAATGAGAATGTTATTTTTTCAAGTACCCAATTTGGCTACTTCATAATCAAAATCTGGCTAGGGTTTTTTTGGGAATAACTGTTTTGACTTACTATCATTCGCCACGTTTCCTTCCAATCCATAGAAGGATTAAAGGTTTGTAGGTAGGTAGGTAAAACCATCAGAGAGTTACGAGTAAAAAGGCCGTTTCAGACATTTCAATCGGAATTAACTTGCTTGTCGCTCTTATGGAACAATATACTACAAATGTGAGCCGTCTGTAGATTACCTAATTAAGGTTTAAAAAGCAAACATAACCGTGAAAGCGGGCAGAAACGCTCTTATTAGTGCTGTTTGGATCGGATGCGAAGCGTCAAACAGAGACCATAAAGATCTGCTTTGTTATACTTTGGCTTGTAGGGTTGGCACCTTGCGATATTTATGTCAAAACATTAATAGTAGGTTAAGTTTCACTAGAGTGTGGATAACTATATAACTAACTAGTTTATTGAATATTTATTAGGTAATATTATGAAGGTAAAGGTAGGTATGTGCTATGTATAGCCCTCCTCATTGTATCCGACAACGGTGACTCTTACAATCTCCGTTCCTGTGCGCGGATGTGACTTGCAAAGCCAAACTTGGTTTTGAATGTCCGGTCACACTGTGCGTAATAAAGTTGCCCTTGGGTGTCAAAAGTGTAAGATGTGCTATGTAAGTGTGACTTGAACCTACACTCCTTCTTTTGCAGAGTATTCCTCTAGCATCAGTTGTCACATCCTTTCATGCAGTCATCATAATACGTGCATTGCCCACGCCCGCTGCCGCACCCTGGTTATACGTGCAGCGTATATAGAGATATAATAATCGTAGTGTAAACCTTACTAATATAGGTAGTTACACTCGTTTCTTTGCGTAATAGAATCAGAAATGAGGATATCCGCAGAAGAACCTAGGTAACCGATATATTTAGCTCACACGATGCTACTGTTGAAGTGGCAATTGGCAGGTCATGTAGCCCGGAGAATGGATGGCCGTTGGGGCAGCAAAGTCTTAGAGTGGCGACCACGTATAAGAAAGCGCAGCGAGGCCCGTCCCTCCCCGACTAGATGAACGGGTAACCTCGTGAGCGTAGCGAAGTATCATTGTATGCGGTCTGATCTGATCGGATCGCACTTTGTGGTGAGCTATGGGGATGGCCTATGTTCAGCAGTGGACGTCTGAGCTGAGTAAAGCCTCGGGTACCCATTGGCTAGCCAGATGTCGCGCACTAATGCTGTATCAATGGTTAAAAAACTTAGGTCAAATTTCGAATGGTTGGAACTGTTCGTTTCCGAACAGCAGCTGCCTTTCACTAGTACAGAATTGGAAGAGTTCTTAGTTACATTATGGTTTACGGCACACTTTCTCACCAGTGTAACTTATACAACTCACTGAGTTAACAGTACATTTATATTTCAAAGTATTCATGCTGTGTAATCAAGACGACATCAAGCCGACAAAAAATATATCGATCCATTGCATTGTTGCATTGTTGACAGCCCTGCGTCCCCCTCACTCATTACTATGCCTGTGACAATAAGCCGCAGTAACAAGCTTCATACACGCCCCGTAAAATATACGAAGTCGGTTTGTTCTGTCGCGAATGTGATCATTTAGAAGAAGAAAATACGTTTATTTTGCAAACCAATTACATTCAACATTATAACAAACAAATTGCATTCAAGCAGTGACATTTAAGTTATCTATCCAGTAATGAGCTAAATGGTGTCTAGGTGGCAAAAATTGAATTTTACGTTGACATGATATTGATCTTCCGTGTAGAACAGCATTTGACAGAGAAGATATCCTGAACCGAGAAAAGATGATCTTTTTTGGAAGAAAACGTCTGATTATTTCTGTTACACAAGTATTGTAGAAAAACTGAGATGAGTTCACTATGTACTGTAACCAGCACACACATGCTCAGTTTTATTCGGGCAAAATAGGCGGCAATCTTAACCAATCGTAACAGCACACACAGGTCGGTAAATTACCACACCTTACGGCCCACTGTGTGGCAATTTACACGAATAGCCAATACAATACGTATCACATACAAATACAAAGTTCATCGATGATTGAATGAAAGAATTTTTCGCTGAAAACCATGGAGAAAATTTACTCATTAACTTGAGATCCTCCTTTTTGAAGCTCTGCGTCCCCCCGCTCATTAGTATGACTGTGGCAACAAACCGCAGCAACAAGCTTATACACGGCTCGTAAAATATCCGTCGTCTGTTTGTTAGCAAGACTTCTATAGCTGGGCATACATCATTCAGTGGACTCCAGAAACATTCATCAGATCTTCAGTCCACGTTGTCCTAGCCACGCTGCGACTCCCGGTGCATGGCATCCACTGATGACCCCTGTGTAAAACAAAATACACGTCGACTGGCAGCCCTCTGTCCACTCATTACCACGACGGTGGCATTGTTGCCACAATCTTCTTCTTTGTCGTCACACTCTTGGCAGAGTGGTCGTGGTCGTCACATCAGAGTTGGTAGTAAACTTTACAATCCGTTGTTGCCACAATAACAAGCCTCATACACCACTCGTAAAATATCCAGCGTCTGTTAGTTAGCAAGACGTCTATACACCTGGGCCATCCATCCATCATGGGTCCATAATTCAGTGGAATCCAGCAACATTTATCAGATCTTCAGTCCTAGCCACGCTGCGACGCCCAGTGTGTGGCCTCCACTGATGGCCCCTGTGTCAAGAAAATAATACGCGTCGACTTGAGAATCTGTTGGCAGCCCTGTCCTCTCATTACCACGGTAGCAACAAGCCTCAGACACGGCTCGTAAAATATCCGTTGTCCGTTTGTTCTGTCGCGAATGTAATCATTTAGCGGAGTCGCTTTCCTATACCGAGAGGATACTGATCGTGTTTTCTTTTGTGGGAGGAAAACTTCTGTTTGTTTAATTTCATTAAAACTGAGAAGCGATTAACCTCACCAACACCTGAACCTTACCTGCCTGTTTCAGCACTCGCTACCGACTGCAAAAACGATTTGTATAAATTGGTCAATATGCCGGTCACGGTGATGAGGCGGTTAAAACGCTCACATTATCACCCGCTAGTGGTCGTGGGCGTAATGACACGATTTACTGACGTGTGCTCTGCTACGACCGGCTACGAACGCTCGCCAATTCTGCTTGAACAAAAGCGGAAGACGGGGTTATTCATGTAGATTGCCTTGGAAACATGTAGTTGAAATTACCAACAACCTAAAGTCTTATAATCCTGTCACCTAAAAAGCGAAATCCAATTTCGAATCTTCAGTATGCAAAACAAAAGTGAAATTTAGTAAATAAAGGATTGTATCTGTATATCACAGTAAGGAACTTAAGCCCTTTTAAATATTTCGGAAATATGCACCAAGAATGGAGGCATATCTGGCTCATCGGCTCAGGAACAATGGGTTGGCTACCCCTGCTCACACTGTCCACGATAAGGTAGCCACCTTTACCGTAGGGTTCGCCATTTATCTTGCAAACGTAGGATATTGGTTCATGTTTTTAATTTACATAAAATTTAATAAAACACTATTCAGGTCAATATTACAAAGACACTAGTAGACCAGAAATAATCAACCTTTTTTCCACAAGGGCCGCTAAGTTTTGACTATGGAGTCCCGGACCAAAACGTAATATATGAAAGTTGGTGTTTAGGTAATTTTATAAATACCTAGACGCCATTCTTTCCCCCGGTCCCTTCGAGACCATGAACTTAACATCACCTTTCAAACGTCGAGGTAATTAATTAAACACTTTTTGAACGCGATTATGTTCCGGTTATAATAATGTGTGAACATTGTGTCTAGTTTAAATGAATAATATTTTTTCATAAAGGGACGCAGGTTGATTTATGTATAGCTATAAGTACATTTTCCCACAACTTAAGTATATTTTCGATATAACACCATGATACAATAGCTCCGATCGATGCGAAAACGAGACCAAAAACTATTATAAAACATTAGACACCAGTTTTATGACCACAAAACTCGCGTTATACCGGATAGAGAAAATCTCTAAAATAAACCAAACACATCCTTACCCAAACTCTACCCTTTTACAAGTTTTCTCCAAGTTTAAAGTTTAGATGGCCGCCGCGATAGACAATAATACCCAAGTTATACGTAAGTACACCCAAGTTTTGGGATAAGGTACTCCCGGGCCTCCAACGTTAGGATACCGTTATATTACTGTATGATATATATATATACCTACCTATTTTAGCAATGAAGCCTTATTTCGGCAACCAAGCAATGCATCCATCTAAAAAAAACAGGATATTAAGTAGATAAGGTAAGAGACCTATCAAGTCACGCGGTCAAGCGGGCGGTCAAATTGTGATTGGTGCGCAAAACTGACTTGACTTGACCGCTTGACCGCGTGACCGCTCTCCGTCTGATAGGTCCCAAGATGGTGAAAGACTAGCATAGTAGGTATATTGTATTGTGTAATTTATTTATTTAATTTGTTATTGGACTGTGGCAGCTTTCCTCCGTTGGTAGTCCCACCGTTGTCTCCGTTGGTTAGTTGGTTACCCCACCTTACCATATTTTTATATTTGTTACACAAATGAAAAGGCGGGCTTATAGCCGTTGGGCATTTTATACCAGTCAACCATAGAGCGAAGCAGATAGCAAAAGTATATAAAGTAAGGCCGCTGTTGGATGTTTCAAAATCTATCAGAGATATCGTCAGTATAGTAAGTATTATCTACTCTTGCGATGTGATTAGGACTCATAGCGTTAAAATAATAATGGTCTGCTTACTTTCCTAAGTAACAGTTCTTAATTTACTGTATCTTAAAAAAAAATACTACTTGTTAATACTTACTTAATGTTTTTTTACACAAATGAAAAGGCGGGCTTATTGCCGTTGTGCATTTTATACCAGTCAACCATAGAGCGAAGCAGATAGCAAAAGTATATAAAGTAAGGCCGCTGTTGGATGTTTCAAAATCTATCAGAGATATCGTCAGTATAGTAAGTATTATCTACTCTTGCGATGTGATTAGGACTCATAGCGTAAAAATAATAATGGTCTGCTTACTTTCCTAAGTAACAGTTCTTAATTTACTGTATCTTAAAAAAAATACTACTTGTTAATACTTACTTAATGGCTCAGTGACCTAAAGCGAATTTTGGCCTCCGACACGAGTTTACGCCACGTGTCCCGATCTAGCACCGTTTCCCGCCAGTTACCGGCTTGGAGTTCACGCAGATCGGCTTCTACGACACCGATCCAGCGATACCTGGGACGGCCGACCGGCCTTCGGCCAATAGGTCGTCCCAAATATACCCTTTTAGCGCCGCGATCTTCGTCCATCCTTTCCACGTGGCCAAGCCAGCGGAGACGGTGGGCCTTCGTTTCCCCAATGACATTGGGATTGGCGAACAGCTCCTCAATTTCAGCATTCTTACGGATTCGAAAGCTACCGTCCTCCCTTCGCACCGTTCCCAGGATCTTCCGGAGGATCTTTCTCTCAGCCACCAAAAGCTTGTTTTCTTCTTTAAGTGTTAGCGTCCAAGTCTCACATGCATACATAAGTATGGGCCTTATGACCGTCTTGTAGATGCGGATCTTTGTAC
Organism: Apotomis turbidana; assembly: GCA_905147355.2. Taxonomy (NCBI): domain Eukaryota; kingdom Metazoa; phylum Arthropoda; class Insecta; order Lepidoptera; family Tortricidae; genus Apotomis; species Apotomis turbidana. The sequence continues at coordinate 19,034,675 of LR990289.1, read as the reverse complement.
ATCTGCTGAGCAGCCTGGACACTTGATGAAGGGCGGCGCTACATCGCAGAGTGTTTTGAATGCGGATATTTATATCCTCTTCGCGTGTATTGGTGTCGGTGATAGTGCAGTCTAAGTATTTAAATTTGGCTACCCCCTTGAAGACGTTATCTCCAACATGCAGGTCTTGCCTCTTACTGCGGACGTCTTTATAGCGTTTCATGTGGAGATACTCTGACTTTTCGTAGCTAATACTTAGGCCCACTTTTTGGGCTTCGGCTTCAAGGACAGCTGCAGATTCAGCGACTTCTTCTCTGGTTTCCCCGAGCAGCGCTAGGTCATCAGCATAACCTATCACCTTATGCTTTCCATTTAGTTGCACCCCGACATCCAGTGCAAGCACCTGTCTAAGGGCAAATTCTAGCACCAAATTAAAAAGCATAGGCGACAGGGCATCGCCTTGCTTTAGCCCTGTAACTACCGCAAACTCGTCCGTTAGCCCATTGTCGATCCTTACCCTCATCTCACTCTCCCTGGTTGCTACTTGAACCATGTCCACTAATTTCTTAGGGATGTTGAAGTTCCTGAGAATGGTATACAGGGTGCACCGGTCAATACTGTCATATGCTTTTTTGAAGTCCACAAATAACACGTGAATGCTCTGGGCGTATTCCCATCTTTTCTCCATCAGTTGTTTCAGACAGAAGATCTGATCAACAGTGCAGCGATTACGACGGAACCCACACTGATAATCACTTAGTATTTGTTCCGCGTAAGGTTCCAATCGTTTGAGCAACACATATGATAAGACCTTATACGCAGTTGGCAGAAGAGCAATTCCGCGATAATTTGTGCATTTCTTTTTACAGCCTTTCTTATGGACCCATATATTCCATTATATGTATTCCATTCCCGAGGTTGCTGTTCAGTCATCCAGATCTTAACTATTAGTGCATACAAATTGGACTGTATTGACCCTCCACCGTATTTCCAGACTTCTGAAGGTAGTATGCCATCAATTCCAGGGGCCTTATTGTTCCTGAGCCGCATAATGGCTTGACGGACCTCATCAAACGATAGTGGCTCTACCTCGATGTCGTTATCGTTGGTTGTTCGAGGTACGGGTTGGTCTACCGAAGGGCAGTTCAACAGTCGCTTAAAGTAGTCACGCCAGGTATTTCCGATCTCTGCCTCATCTGTGATAAGGTTGCCGTCGGCGTCCTCTAGAAATTGAGATGTAGGCTGATATCCCTTTTTAAAATTTCGCAGCTCTTGGTAACACTTTCGTGGGTGGTCGGCCTTAATAAGCGTTTCCATTCCTCTTACTTTGTCCTCCTTATGTTGCCTTTTCGCTCTACGAATCACCTTTCTTGTGTGTAGTTGAAGTTCTTTGTATTTACCTTCCCATTGACTATCCTGTTCCGATAAAATCTTATATTTCCTTTTTTCTTCAATACTTCTTTCGCACTCGTCACTCCACCATGTCTTCCTCTTCCTTTTTCGACGTTTCCCAAGAATTTTGAGCGCTACATCTTTTATTGTGTCTCTAGTGCTTGCCCAAACATTGTCAATATCTTCATCCAATTGTAGTCCTTGGAATCTATTGCTTAATGCTGTTTGTAAATTTTGTCTGATTGTTTCATCTTTAAGGTTTTCGGCTTCTATTATCTGAACACTATGGTGACGACGTTTTTGTGAAATATCAATTACTTTAAATTTTAAACCTAGCATGTAGTGATCACTGTCACAATCGGCACCTCGGAAAGATCTTACATCTTGGATGGAGCTTTTACGTCTCTCGTCAATAAGGACATGATCAATCTGGTTGACAGTGTTTCCATCCGGGGACTTCCATGTACCTTTGTAGATATCTTTGTGCGGGAACATTGTGCTCTTGATGACCATGGCTTTGGATGTGGCGAAACTTATTAGTCTCAGACCATTGTCGTTTGTCAGTGCGTGTTTGCTATGCTTTCCTATTGTCGGTACAAAGATATCTTCACGTTCCACTTTCGCATTGAAGTCACCCACCACCGTTTTTGTGTCATATCTAGGTAGCTGATCATACGCCGTTTCTAGATAATCATAAAATTCATCTTTGGTGTCGTCATCAGCCACCTCAGTTGGGGCATAGGCGTTGATAATCGAGATGTTGTAGAATTGGCATCTAATGCGAAGGACACAAAGTTTGTCCGAAACTGCCTCAAAACGGATCACGTTTCCTATTACTTTGTTGGAGACCAGGAATCCAACACCATTTGTGTGGTGATCAGAATCACTACCGCTGTAGAATAATGTAGCGCTGTTGTCGACATTGCATTCTCCTTTACCCAGCCACCTGATTTCCTGGAGGGCTGCTACACCTACCTACACCATACCTCCGCATCTCCTTGTTAAGTTGGTACAGGGCCCCGGGTCTATAAAGAGAACGCACATTCCATGTAGCTAATCGAAGGTCCGTAATTCTTCGCCGTAGGTCGTTGGTATTGGGATCAGATCGGTTTTCTTCTCTTGTCGGTTTCGTAACAACTGTGTTTTTCCATGGGAGGGCTGTTAACCCGCCGCACAACCCCCAATATGCTGGAGGACCGCATCCTACTTTGATCAGCGAGTCCATCGGACTTAGCCGGTTAGTGTAGCTAGGCTGTACTACCGACCGTTCCCCCATCCGTCACCTAGGGGAAGCCCCTCCACGCCGTGAGGCCCAGCGCGAGGAAACTTGTTAATAAGCATTTTAATTCAAAATAGTTAAACATTTCAAATATTGTTAAAAAAACTTATTACATTAAATTATTATCACAGAACCTAAAGCTTTAACCTTTATTACAAGCTTTTATTTACTTTCACCTGTGCCGTTGTAATGGAATTTTGCAAGTTAAATTTGACCCACTTTCCGGTTTCCGATTGAGCTGAAATTTTGCACGAATATGCAAATCGCGTGACAATGCAATATTATGATGACGTGATGCTAATCTGATGATGGAGCTGGAAGGTGGCCATAGGAGTTCCGTAATAAATAAAGGAATCATATCGAGTTTGGGCTCTTTAGAATCGTCTCTGTGAGCAATTGATGGATGTTCAAAGAAAGTACAGTTGGCTATAAAAGCTTGTCACAAAAATTAAATTTTTGACAGAAACTTATTTTGATGGACTAGTTTTTACAATATTCAAAAAATTAAAAATTAGCGTCATTCTAAATTACATCGCCTTGTGGAAAAGTTAACAGTCACACCATTAAAAAAAAACAGCGGTACAATTTCCATACTAATTCCGCCTTAGTAATAAACAGACCGTATGATTTTTCTACATATGGTGCGCAGTAACGACACGCTACCATCGCGCTGTCAACATCTACCTGTATCATCTCCGTACTTTAATAAATCACAAAAAATACAAGGACACAAGAAGTTGTTTCTAAAGAATACTCAGACAATTGTGTGCATTGAGAACAGTGAAAATAAACAAAAGTTGGACTAACTGAAGATAAACTAGCAAATAAAATCAATCAAATACAGTGACGCCAGTGACAACATCAAATTCAGTGTTTACAAGTGTTTTAAGTGACCAGACAAAATTTTCAAATTTAAACATTAACTTTATAATTACTCTAAAAAAATAAGTGCAGCAATCATAAATAAAATAAATAATTGTTACTTCATAACCTCAAATTGATACTCATATTCTGCGCGATCATCGTTAAGCTGTCTTGATTACAGCGCCATCTTTTGTCGACTAGCGGAAGTATTAAGGCGTCGTACCGCATCGGTCGATACTGCTTAGCTATTCGCCATCTAACGACAAGTAGAATTACCAAAATGGAGCAGATAATGAATATGTTGAAATCTATTCAAAAAGACATGAAACTACAAAAGGAGGAGATGAAGGAAATGCAAAAAGAAATTACCCAAAATATAAATTACAATATCGACGAAAAATTTTCTGAATTGGACAATAAATATAAATTACTTGAAAAGAAATTAGAAACTCAAGAAACACAAATTGATTTCTTAGAGAGAGAAAATAGAAAGCGTAATTTGATGTTTTTCGGATTGATCGACAGTGAAAAAAATTACTTTGAGCTTCAAAATAAAATAAAGGCGATAATTAATACTAACATTAAAGTGTCCTGTGAAAAGTACGATATTCAGTATGTGAGACGAATAGGGAAAAAAGGAGTCAAGCCTCGACCAATAGTAGTTACGTTCTCAACAATGGGTAAAAAGCTTGAAATATTAAAGAATAAAAAAACATTAGAGAGTACCGGATACTACATTAAGGAAGACTTCCCACAAAAGATTTTAGAATTAAGGAAAACTTTGCAGCCAAAGGTGGAAGAACTGAGACAAGAAGGCAAAGAAGCGATTTTGAAATACGATAAAATTGTTATATTGGAAAACTTTGAAAAACGTAAACCCCAGAAAAGGAGTTTTTCCCCATCTCCAGATAAAGAAAATGAAAAAGAAAACAAGAAAATCGTCCAGCAATCTAAGAAAAGCAAGGCAAAACAAGGCATAAAAGATTTCTTCGCTCCAAACAACGACAAAGCCAGCCCCGGGTTATCTCAAGAGAAAGCAGCCCCTTGTAGTTCCACCTGAAACAGAAAACCTATATAGCAACTAACGATGCCCTCTCCGACTCTCCCAATCCGGCCTGTCACCGTGGGAGAAGTAGACTAAAACCCTCCAGTAAATTATACAACAACCAAAAATTATATATAAAAAAAAAAGTAATAGAAGTAAATAATAATTTATAAAAAAAAAAAAAAAAATATAATAATTGATAGAGAGCGTTTCAGAAGTCTGGAGGAGGCCATTACCCTTAGAGGGGTTCTTGCATGTTATTTTTGTTAAATTTATAGATTTTGTTTTTTTTTTGTTGTTATTACCATTAGTTACCTGCTAAAATTTATAATAATTTGTATGTTATCACTGCTAATAATTTGAATTGTTGCATGAGATCTATTCAAAGAATATACGTAGGTAAATGAGTATTGCAGTAATATAATAAAGCATAATAATGAATATTTTATTTCTATATACTAAAAATAAAATAAGATAAGTGAATAAATATAATTGTATTGTATAAATGAAGTTATTGATAGATTAAATGAATGATACAAAAAAATACAATAATACTCATGTATAATATATTATAGTCACATTTTGATTTCGAACATATACCTTAGTTGTTACTTAATCAATTATTTTAAGTTTGTTTTAAATATAAATCTGTATTCTTACTATATTGCAAGAAATAAACGGCTTTATTATTATTATTATTATTATAACGACACGCTAATATTTATTATTGACTCACATTAAGTTTAGCGACAAGATCTCCGTTCCCAACTAAAGTTTAGATGATTAAACTTATAGCCAACTGCAAGTTTTCCAAAGTTTTCCGTCGAAATTCCACCGTCAGGCTAAGTTTATTAGCCCTTCTCTCAACGAGGCGATTTACTAGTTAACGTACTAGATGGCGCTAGTAGTCTTAAGAAACAGTGAAAAACACACAACATTGTATCTTTACATCAATGTTATAGACCAGAAAACATATGTATAAGAAAGCATTGAATGTTCTTGTTGATTTTACTATAATTTCATTCATAAAGAGTGAAACACTGAAATTTCGTAGCCAGTTGGCTACGGGCGTCCGTAGCGTTGCTACGAAGGTGGGGCGTCGCGCTACGCGATTTTAACACATTGCTATTAAAATACCGGTGAATAAATAAATACATTCAAATTTAAATGGTGAATGTAAACAAATATAAATTCAGATGAGCAATTATGAACAGAGGATTGTGTTTCAGTTTGTTTTTGCGTAAACAGTGTACTCTGATAATTTATTAGTGAGTTTTAATTACTCTGGGTTAATGACTCGAATTCGCAGGTAAGTTTGCTGGTAAACAAACATGCTTTGAGATTTTGTGAAGATTATGTTAGATAATTTTCAATATGTCTGTCAAATAACCGTAATATTAAGTCAGGTTAATACAAATTTCGCTTAAAACATTATCTACATTGTCTCCTACCATCTAGCGAACAAACAAAATAAATAACGGAGTTAAGAAGTTTTTTGGTAAATTAAACGGATATAAACGCAATTTTTTTTTTTCATTAATTATTCATTAATTTAAAACATGGATAGCTCATTAAAGTTAAGCACATTTCTTTATAGTCGCTCAAGGTTTTTTTTGCAATGATGTATATTATGTTTGTTCGTTACATTTTAGTAATAAAAATTATGGTAAATATTTTACATGTTTGGCTTGGAAATCATTTCTTTTTATGCCAGCCAGCCAAGCTGTCTGGGATCACATAACAGTAAAATCCATTCACAAATTTCTAATAGACAGTTGCCTTACTGCGACCGAGCGGGCCCGCCTACTGGCAGTATCCGAGCCGGAGTCGGGACATTGGCTGCATGCCCTGCCCTCACGCAACATCGGTTCCGTCTTAGATCCAAGTACCCTTAGAATCGCAATCTGCCTCCATCTCGGTATAAAAATTTGCGAGCCACACCCTTGCTGCCGTTGCGGAGGCTCTGCTGACACCCTCGGACGACACGGCATCTATTGCCAGTTAAGCGCTGGTCGTTTTTTTAGACACGGGGCATTTAACGACCTCGTTCGCCGGGCCCTTTGCACAGCATCCGTTCCAGCAACTCTGGAGCCTGTGGGACTTTCCGCTGCAGACGGGAAGAGACCGGATGGCTGCACACTGGTGCCATGGCATCTCGGGCGGCCTTTGGCATGGGATGTTACATGTGTGGACTTAGGGAATGCAACCCGGGTACCCGAAAACCCGGGTACCCGGGTACCCGACTACATTTGGAGTCGGGTAAAAACCCGGGTTTTCAACTCATTAACCGGGTTTTACCCGAAATTAAGAAATGTTAAGAAAAATCAGTGAAATCATAAATAACTTAAAACAAAATGTTCTATTACGGCTGTAGGTAATCCTGTAACCCTAACTTACTGACTAGCTTTGCCCGCGACACCGCCCGCGTGGAATTCAGTCTGTGTCAGTAAACGGCTAATTCACCTCTAATTTCTCTCCCTATACCCTGGAGGCGGAAGTATAAGTAAATTTAACAGTACATTTTCGGCGTGAGTACGGCTCTCTCACAAACCCAAGAGTTCTCACGTCCCGTCACCTGGCTCAGGTCTCTGTATACGCTCCGGATGAGGTCTTCAACGGACGGAAAGATCCTCCACAACGTGTCTGGTAATCGAACCAGGCCGTTCGTTTCCGCCAGATTCTCTAGAAGCAGTAGGTACCCGGCCGAATTCTTGGACATGTGAGCCTCCTCCTTGTTGGACTCGCATATTTTCAGCCAGGCGCAGCTTTTGCACTCTCGGCCACAACACCGACCTCTTCAGGCAGGCATTTTACCTCGTGGGCTCGAGTACCATGCGTAACCGCAAAACAACATTGTAATGCTACCAATTGCGCGCGCCGCCCTTCTGAAGTCTTGGAGTATCTTTACTACGGCTCCTACAGCCTTTTTATGTACCATAGAAGGTTCTATTTCACTCGTCCCAGAAGATTAAAATGCAAAAAATCCTGTAGAACTGTTTTTTTATCACAGTTTCTAAATTTCTGTACTCGACAATCGTAGCAAATGTTCGAAAAAAAGTTTGCACCTCCTTCCTAAGTAGCGCCATAAGATTCAAAATCTAGAATCGTAATCAAACGTACTTTTCATTCTTAAATACCCGTAAAAACCATGAAACTCAATAGTATTTAATACTTTTTGTTCAAGTCCGGGTATTACCCGGGTACCCGGGTTTTGAAAATCAAGGTCGGGTAATACCCGGGTAACAAAAATGACCGGGTATTGCATTCCCTGTGGACACTCTAGCCCCGTCCCATGTCCAACGTACCGCCAGACAACCGGGGATGGCTGCAGAAGGTGCCCAAATCGTCAAGCGCCGCAAATACGCCTTCTTAAATAAAAAATACGAATTTGCGGCACTGGCGGTGGAAACATTTGGCCCGCGGTCTTCGGATGCAAAAAAATTGTAAAAGAAATTTCACAAAAATTAATCGGAATATCGGGTAGGTAATATCAGAGCGGGCTCCTTTTTAGCTCAAAGACTGAGCCTCGCCATTCAAAGGGGAAACGCGGCGAGCGTGCTGGGGACGATGCCTCAGACGGCTTCAGTACTGGGGGATTCTGTTTAATTTTATGTTTTAGTATGTATATTTTTAATTTATTTTCAATCTTTATGAAAAATATAATATTGATGTACTTATATTGGCCTATACATAAAAGCAATCAACATCATTTTGATAAGAATTAAAAAAATCCGCGACTGACACTAAGACAAACCGAAAATGGCGCCTCACTATATACGGAATTCGTCGATATTGCGGACATATTAATTAATGAGGTTAACAGATATATAGATACTCAAAATGTTCAACTAAGAAATGTTCTTTGTGCAAGTTTATAGGGAGGAAAAAATAAAATATTTATTGGTTCTATTACGTTTCTTGGCGCTACAATTAAAAAGTCAAATCATTATACTTCGATCAGTTGCCTCACAATAATTGTTCCTTCTGTCATTATTTGAATTGAAAACTACGAATTTCAAAGTTCTAAAGAAATTGTTAACTTTTTATGAGAGTTATTGTTTCCAGAACATTTAAGTAAAAGTTTGTACACAATTAAGACGTCAATTAAAGTTCAATATATTTTTCATATTTTTTTACCAATTTTCTTTGTGACTTCCAATTCATTGGTTTCAGGCTATATATTATAATTATACAAGTATAAGCATATATTTTATTCTTATTTTTTTTAATTAGTTTTAACAAATTGTACATAATAATTATCCTTTCTTTTATGTTTATCTGTAGTTTTTAGTATTGTAAATATTATATTGTATGTGTTTATTTTAAAATAAACTTTATACTTCCTAGTATAAGCATAACAGAACCTTAATGATCAAACTTAGCCATAACAATGACATAAAAATACTGAAATAATTGGTAACAAAATACGTAAAATATAACGACGTCTAATTAAGACTCTTAAAATAATAAAGAATAGTGAGGAGACTTAAATTATATAAGTTTTTAAAACCGTTCAGTCACAGATCCACAAGCTGCTATCAAATCTCTATCTTTTTACAATAGGAATCCGATTCTCTTTAATCACAATAGGGTTTAGTATACATCGAACTGTATTTCTGAGTCAGTACATTAAATTCCTGAATGACGAGACAGGCTGTAAAAGGCTGGGCTGAAAATTTAGGATTTCAGCGACGATTGTAGAGTCAGCAGCACAAGTAGTTACGCACGCCAAGTGTTCAAAATGATATACACACGGACTAAGGCTTCCAATCCCGAGATTTTTTGAATAGAGAATCCCGTTATCCCGGGTTTCCCATACTATAAAATCCCGGGAATGGAAGCCTACCGGACTCTGACTACTAACTAGAGAATAAGGGTTGTACGGATAATTGTGGGCGTGTTATAATGCTTAGCTACTTTTGGTGCTGACTGTACTGTCAGATGGCTTCCATGAAATTTATACCGTTGTCACTATACACAGTGTTTTTCTTGATTTATTCGTACGATAAAAGAAATGAGGATATTGTAAGAAAACAAGTGAGGTCGTTGACTTAGCTCAGATATTTGATAGAATAGTGACAGGAGTTGCTCGTATGACCGATGGCAACGGGTGTAAACTGATGTTGAATAATACAACATACTGTTGCTCAATATGTCATGAAACAAAGAAAAGAAGGTATCACCCAAACGTAAGATTTTTTTTTTTTAATTTTAAAGACATTTTGAAGTTGTTTTCAGAATGCTCATAATTTAACAAAACAATTCAAGGTTTAAAATTATACCTGACAAGATAACTGAGATCTCGAATATTTTAAGGATGATAAGTTTTTGAGAAATTCCCTAATTTTTTAACTAGACAAAGATGACTCATATTAAAGATAAAGAAGAAGAAATAAAGAGAGAAGTTATCTTTGTCTAGTTTAAAATGTAACTTTCAGAGAATATGCTCCTTTTCTAGGCTGATTTAACTAAGGAATTTCTCTTTAATTTGTTGAAATATTAGCATTACACTATCAACAAGTAGATAGTCGGTATGTATGTATAATATCGAAGCAGAAGGGGAAATAAAATTATTTAATAGCTTTAAGTACTATACAGTAATTTAGACAAGTTAAACATCCAATACGCGCTATGTCTGTATTAAAAATAGTTGAAATCCGTCAAGCCGTTTTGGCGTTGTGAGCCTGTAAAAATAATATACAAACGTAAACACAGACATCGATAAATATTTTCACGTCAGTGACCTCTAAATAGCCTAATCCAATTTAATATTCTTGTAAAATTGAATATTTGAATTTTTTTACAAGCATTTGATTAGTTTCACACTCAGATAGAGACATGCCTGGACAGGTGAAGAATCAGAATACAATGCAATATTGTTATGACATGAAGTCTTTCTGGTGACGGAACTGAAAGATGGTCATGAAATAATACGATGGAATATATTTATGATGGAATATAATTCACAGTACGCACGGCACGGCAATTTATATTGTTTTCGTTTTGCAATGTTGCTCATTTCGTTATTTCTCTCGACGCGTTTATCTTTTTATCTTAACCAATACCGGATAGGATGGGTTTTTTCAATGCTCGACGCCATCACGTGACGACTGCAGCGTACGCAATCGGTCCCGATTCCAACCCTTCTCAAACCGGAGATGTATAAATTAATTTTGGGTACTATTCGGTCGTACAAAAATGATAAGCATTTTTGCTTAACATAAGGCCACCCACTATGGTCACAACTACCACGCAATATTTTGACGAGGTTGTGATTATACATCGACTGATTTCTCTTGCATCCTTAATACCGAATTATCTTGAATACTGAAACCACCATCGTTCTTATACGACGACACTGAATGTTTAAGACGTAGATATCAAGTACGGGCGCATGTTATGTATGACATTTACTCTGTTACAATTTCCAAATAACACGATTCCGGGATTTTTGAATGGAGAATATTTGAGCTTCAGTCATGGTTGTATTTAAGTATATATTTATCTATATAAGTACGTATATCGTCGTCTAGTACCCATAACACAAGCCTTCTTGAGCTTAATTTGGGACTTGATCGATTTGTGTGAGGTTGTCCGATATTTATTTACCTATTTATTTTATTTGAATGGAGAATCCCGGCATTCCGCGATGACCTGTAAGGATGGGCGTCGATACAAACAAGTGTTTGGTTCTAAGTATGATTTATTACTAACTGTAACATACGATACATTGGATTATATAGGAAAGGAGAGATGAGTGTGTGCGTGATGCGCTACACACTACACCTCCCCTGTAAGTGAAAAAAAAAACTTAAATCTAAACATAACAAGTTTTTTTTTTATAGACTAAATCGAAAAAAATATCAACATATAATCAAATTTGGAGTTAATGCAAATCTACATCATAAAAATATTAATATTATTATTTAGCATTTTCACAGAACAATTTTTTTTAATAATATTGACCAAAAATACAATTGACAATTAAAGTTTTTTTTGTTTACAAAATTTTACAGTGCACAATATTTTAAACAAATAGAAAAAAAAACATGGTGTAAACAATAAGACGAAAGCTAAAAAGAAAAAAAAAATAGGTACATGTTTCTCAAAATTATCATGATTACATAACTGATAGAGATGCAATATAATTAGGTACATTTCAATGCAAATATAATTTTAAACAAAAACAGTACACATTCCAATACATTTTTAACTGATACATAATTGCTTATATAAATATTTCTGTGACAATCCTAATTTTACTTAATAAACAAATTAAAAAGTTATGATAAAATTATCTATGCCTACTAACTAAATGTATGAACGCGAAACAATTATGTGCGATACGATAAACTAAGGAATACAATGAAGCGATTATACGTGTAGATATTATACGAGAATACGAAAAATCATATGAATCAATGATTAATATGGAGCAAATACGAACAATAAAATAATACATAAAATCTTAAATATAACCTCTAATAGGCTCTCTAACATAAACTAATATTTTAACTCATGAAAAAAAACATATTTGTCATAGTCCAGTTTTTACCTAGGTACCTGTAGTTAAAGTATCTTACTCATTTCACTATCACGTTACATGTACATTCTGTCTTTTTCATTTATTTATGTATAATTCTCCATATAAAATATGTATTAATGACGTCATCATTATCATAAGCGCTTAATTTCGTATATTCCCATTTAATTCACATTATCATAATATTATTCTTGTCTCATTTCTTTTGAATATTTATTCACTAAGTGTGCGACTTTGGCATCACTTTACTCGCATTGCAAGGTACACAACACTTAATTTTGTGGTCGGCCGACCTTGTACATATTTTATTTATTAACAGTTCAGGGTACAAGAAATTTATTTATTACGTGCGCGCACAAACATTTTAACTTTTATTCATCATACATTCAGGCAGTTCTTTTAACACGTCCTTCACTAAAACTTAAAGGACAATCCGGTATTTCCTACTTCTAGCTAAATCTTTTCATATGTAAACTTCCCTTTCTGTTACGCCCTATCTAAACCTGCTCCATAATATAACAATAATTATCGATACAATTTGTATTACAACCGCATTCTTAAAACATTAACCTTATCTCTCTTGCTGAAACTTAAATTTTCTTGAAACAATAATTAAGATTTGTTTACTTAATTATAAGGTATCAGACGTTTCTATTAGTTTTTTTTCCATAATCTGTTAAAGCTTTACAGTTACTCCACATACAAAAGTGGTGTCCTTGTAAAATTTCATTTTTAAACAACACACTATATAATTATAAGTAAGCTATAGCTATTCAATTGTAAGAATATAAATGTAACATTAATTTAGATTTAAAAATATTACGACTATAAGAAACAATTAAAATACGTTATTTTATTACGCCAATTGACACTAATCAGTACCTACATAGAGCGAACACTATGTCGCGTAACCTGAGCCGAAATTACAGGCGCTGCATGCCTTTCCATGTTTGGAGCATATCTCAGGCATGCCAGACCACCCGTGTTCTAGATTGTAATCTTTTATATGTAAGTACGTTAGTTTTAGATTTAGTAGGGCCCATTTCTATCACTTATTTCTACATATCGTAGTTAATTAATAATCCAACCTACCGGCATCTAAATACTATCAATTTATCTAATCACTGCAAAAAAAAATACACTCGTTACCACTGTGTTTTTTTTTGTTTTCACTGTCACTGCCAGTCAATGTCGTGGTCTTCATCATGTCGCGGACACAGGGGCTCACGCTCTCGCTGCGTCAAGGCTGTTTAGTCCATTGAGCCATAGGAACCAATCATCAATACTATGTATTTCGCTTAAAGTCGGCATTGCTACTACGACAAGAGCTTTGGATTACCTGTTCACTTGTAGTGTTCAATTTTAGTTTCAATAACTCTTTAATTAATTTAGCCGACAAATAAAATAAAAGCGTTGCACATTTAGCGTCCTCGATTTCTTCAGATTTCTATAAAGTCTTCCACATTTTATAAATCGCGATCAACCACAAACCTCTTTCACCGATTAGTATTTTTACTTAAGCATTAGTTTTTCACATTTTTATTTCACTGTCCTGGTTCATGGTTCTTAGACTGGTCGGCAAACTGTTGCCCGCCAGTGCCCCCATATAAGGAGCACTGGCAGGGTCGCCATGTAAGGATGGGCGTCGATACAAACAAGTGTTTGGTTCTAAGTATGATTTATTACTAACTGTAACATACGATACATTGGATTATATAGGAAAGGAGAGATGAGTGTGTGCGTGATGCGCTACACACTACAGACCTATGCTAAATATTCCCGAGATTGGAAGCCGTAATGCATATTGACCGAAGCTCGTTTGATAGGTTGGCACAAGTCATAGACGTTCCTTCTTGAATAGTTGACAGAGAGAGCTCTAAATTGTAACTATTAATAGATACTCGTAGATGCCACCCTAAGGCATGTTGAAGCAACTGGTTGAAAAATCCAATGGCTCTCGCATCAGGTTCAGTGGTCCAATAGGTAGGACGCTCGTGTTGGCTCAGAAAGCCGTTGGAGACGCAGATTCGAACCCTGCCTGTACCGTTAAATTTTTCTATTTTTCGCTTCATTGTAAACATTTGGTTAACGTTAGCAGACGTTACTGCTTTAATAAAAATAATTATTAATATATACGTCACTTACTGTCATCATCAGGTTTAATACCAATTACTTACTAATAAAAGTTTCTGGAAGCCCAAAGTGTCCCAGATAAAAGATCAGTACCGGCCTTAGTCAAGGAATATCGTGAGATTCCCAAACTCATAAATAAATATAATGAATAATGTGTACAAACCGCGAGAGCTTAAAGTCATATCGCCAAATAGCCTATAAATATTGACACAAGGGTAAATTATGAAAGAAAAATTTAATGTGAGCAGGACTCGAACCTGCGACCCTACGTTTCGGCGTAGTGCTCTCCCAACTGAGATATCACATATTTACGTCAATCACACCTAGTCTGATAATTTTTACGCTACCGCAGCGCTCTCTGCGTCATATGTGTTTAAAATGATAGCTATACCCTAGGATGTGAGTTTACACGCACGATCCCCAGTCCCCATCGCTTTACAGCAAGTACAAGGGCAAATAGCCCTCCCACGTTGTGTCTTCCGGTAAGAAACGAATTTAATAAACTGGAGTTTCCAGTCCAGTCTAGAACTCCGGTTTATTAAATACGTTTCTTATTTACAGGTTTCTCATCAAATGCAAATAGACCCGTACAAATATTTGATGCAAATGAGATATTTTAATCAAATACTCATTGAATTGATTAAATTGTCGAATTAGGCACAAATGGATGGATAAAAGGGCTTTCCGGATTTTCCAGCGACTGAAATTAGTTTTTTTTTTTCATTTTAAGGGTCCTTTTAGATGTAATTACTCTATTTGGGCAAATGAAAAGATGCCTTTTAGGTCCTCATGTACGAGTATACCCCTATTCAGTAAGCTTCTAGTACGACTCTCGTATACTTAAATTACTTGAGAGAGGTCTTACATTGTAAATGTCGAGTAGGGATCTGTTTTTATACGTATACCTACATATAAAAACGGCCTGAAAAGTTAGGGTTTTACGTGATTAGTCCCCTTTCAGCGATTTTTGTCGTTTTTGCTACTCTGCGCGACAAAAAAGCCCGTGCTACGTTTTGGACTTGTCTATCTCTCGTATATAAATATTTGTCTATGTGGTAGGTAGTTAAAAAAGTATGTTTTCAAATCTTCCCAACTGATGTATCGATCTTGATTACCCTAAAGCGTGCCTATTTTGTTCCCCGCTGGGCACATTAATAAATAAAAACCGGCCAAGAGCATGTCGGGCCACGCTCAGTGTAGAGTTCCGTAGTTGCTCATCCTTGACAATAAACTGCTTTTTTAAGCCCGAGGTTTAAGTTAAGAAAGATTTTCAGCTCTATAAAAAGATCGTAAACGCCCTAGAAACTGTAATCACTTATTACCTTCTGGAAGTCAACTTACGTCCTTTTAAAGAAAAAATATGAAATTTGGCGATAACTCAAAAAACGACCGATTTTCTTCAATATAGTTTTCATTGAAAGTACTTATAAGGCTTCATTTACATGATTTTTTCCGATTTTTTTTGACCCGTGGTTGAAAAGTTAGAGGGGACGCTATTTTTTTGTTTTTGGAGCGAATATTTACAAAACTGCTGACTTTATCAAAAAATAATGTTAGAAGACCCCCATTATTTTTACAAGACCTATTCAACGACACCCCACACACCAGTGTTTAAAAGAAAAAAAAAATCACCCCCACTTTAGGTGTTCGAGAGGTACCCGAAAAACATAAAAATTTTGAATTTTTATTTTACCGTTCTGTCGGCGTTATAAATACACATACTTATATCAAATTTCAGCTTTCTAGTACTAATGATCACGGAGCTAAGCCGCGGACGGACAGACGGACAGACGGACATGGCGAAACTATAAGGGTTCCTAGTTGACTACGGAACCCTAAAAATTAGGGGACAATCCTCTTTTTTACAAGCTTTTATTTAGCTTGCATGGTATGTTTAAAGTATGTTTGTTGGGGTGAAATCTTGCAACTCAATTTTGAAGCAGATATCGTCAACCGATTGAGCTGAAATTTTGCATACTAACTTAACTTTGATGACAATACAATAATATGGTACCATAAGGGCTGATCTGATGATGGAGCCGGAAGGTGGCCATAGGAACTCTATAATAGACAAAGCAATCCTACCGAGCTTGGGCTTTTTAAAATCGTCTCAGTGAGCATTTGATGGATATCCAAAGAAAAGTACCGTCGGCTATAAAAGCTTGCCACTAAAATGACATTTTTGACAGAAACTTATTTATCCTAGTTACATACATGCCGCGGTAAGCATTTGTATGGAAAGTTTTAAGCACTCCGTAGGGATGTTGAACTTTGACAGTCAATTATGACTTTTAGAGCAGTCTAAGTACCTACAGTTAGTCCCATATAAAAAAATTATCCCCATAAAAAATAGAATCGATTGACGTCCTCATAAAAATTGTCTAAACGCCTAATGTCTGTAAAACCAGCGCTTAACTGTCGTAAATGTAAACAAAATGTTCATTAAATTATAAGCAACAAGCAATTTAAAACGGATTAAAGCGTCGATTGAAGCCGAAGTTTTAGTTGCGAAGCTAGTTTTCCTGTAAGCCTCCCGGATTATATTAATCTGCGGTTAAACGGAGCTTAAAAACGATATTAAGTACTCACTCAGTCGGTTGATGGAGGCTCGACGTCCGACACTACACACGATCATAAGTATAACTGTGTTGTTAAGAGGCCTTATTCCTTTTAAAATTTATAATTTTCATATTATGACAAACTAGCTGCCCCGCGCGGTGTTACCCGCTTATCCCACGGGACCACACAATATCTTTATAAATTGTAGCCTATGTGTTATTCTGATGTATAAGCTATATTATTGTAAAGTTTCATTTAAATCCATTCAGTATTTTTTACGTGAAAGAGTAACAAACATCCATCCATACTTACAAACTTTCGCGTTTATAATATTACTGGGGTAATAAATTTTTGTAGTGAATAATGATTTTCCCTGATTTCTAGAAAGAAACATAGTTATTGCACGCTTTCATTGTGTGCAGTCGAAAATAAGTTGAAAAAAAAAATCTGCGTGAATTTTGTCAATTTCGAGTAGTTTTTGAAACAAAATTTATCAAAGAAAAAATAAAATTGTAGGTTTCAAATATATAAGTAAATCACAATGCCCCTATTCTAAGTATAACAGTGATCAAAGAAACATGATTGATAATAAAAAATACGGAATTTTTGAACGGATAAGGAGCCTTAATTTATTTAATTTATTTAATAATTACATTCAAATTAACAGTTCACACGACCAAAACGCATTTGCACGGTAAACACACAGAACACAGAATGACAATTAAACATAAAAGGAAAAAACAGTAATAATAACAATAAAAAAGGAAAATTAATTCGGTACATAAAGAAAAAAGCAACTATTTACAACTACTTGTAATAAATAAAGGTAAACGTATATCAACATGTGTAGTGCTTAAGTAGGCAAAGATTTTCTGCAAAATACTCCAACACTGCCAGCAAACATATTATCAACGTTTTCAGCTTCAAGTGTATCGCGGTTCAGAATCGTGATCGTTCTTGCCGTTGGTGGCACAGATTAAAAATACAGTACCGTAAAACGGGGTTACTTTAAAATGCAGGGGCTACTTTGGAAAAATGTTTATACGCCATATCCTTATTTTTTTAACTATCTGTGGCAATGCAATAGCTACCTTCAACAATGACCTATCCTTTTACTTAATTTGCTCAATCGCACTATGAATATTTGCGTTTTTATAACCATTTTAAATCTATTAAAGTAGCCCCGTTTTACGGTAGGTTAAGTTAGAAACATTCAATAGCAAACTTGAAATAACGTATTTACGTATAAACAATACATGCTCAAAACAATACTAAGTGTGCAAACCAGAACTTAAAAATAAATAGGCATTACAAGTTTAATTTTATAATTATGATTATGTTTCTAAGTTTGTTACATTGTATTGTTTAAGGAATATCTTCCTTTAACCTTTGAGTAAATGAGAAAACTACACATCCAACCAGTTTAATACGGGCAGATGTACAAAACGTTTAACCGTAATATATATAAACGTATAACCATAATAAATTATTAAAATTGAATCTTATAAGCTTCGAACGATAATATTAATAGCCAAGATTGGAAGTCATAATTATTCTCAACATCCTTGAAATACTCTTGAGTAGTCCTTGGACTATCTTCAATAAATAATTACATTTACAGAATTTCATATCGTGAGTTATAGTAGTATGCGGTTGAGGAATATTGTAACTAGAGCCGGTAATTTACGGTATAAACTATTATTGTAAGCGTGTCGATCGAGTGTAAAAAACTTTCAAATAATACTTAGTATTGTTAAAAGAGAAAGTGTGCTCAAGTATATTTTTTACGAGACGAACATTTCAGATATCCGCTGTACTCAAAACAGGAACAAACTTTATGATTTATGGCTCGCTGTTTTAGTTGAAAAATGAGCGCGTACGCTTCATGTAAAATTTAATACGCTTACCGGATTGTGAAATATTAAAATAGTGGATACTCCGGCAGGTTGGTTAAAGTTTGAGAAACGCTGATACGCTACGTATGAATACAGATAAAGCAATAGGTTTATCTCAGTTGAAATTTCATTTTAAAATGTAATATCTTCTTAAAGTAAACTGCTGAGGTAGGTTTACTTATTGCATAATAAATATGCATTGAAATACAAAGGTAAGTTGTGAACAGAATATTAGTGAAGGAATACATCTTTGTTAGTAACCATTTGCCGATCCGCGATTGTGTACGAGAATTGAAATAAACAATATAAAGATGTAAAGAGACCCACTATATATTGTCTACCAGGATATTTATCTAAATGTATATTAACTCAGTGGGCTGTAGACCGGTAGACCACGCGATTTTTTTTAGTGGCCGGATTATGTTATGACATTTGTTTACATTTTCAAACGCCATTCTGAAACATTTCAATACCAATAACAACAGACTTTATTTAAACACCCTTATTCAAATTTTAAAAAACCCTGATGCTACCAAACGTCGCTAAGAGCCGCTAGCCGTCTCGACAGATAAGGCTTTCGATTAAAAAATAACCCTTTTAAATCGGATCACCCATTTGGGAGCTACGATACCACAGATAAACACACAGACACACATGTTAAACAAACAACATCCTTTTTTCTCGGGTGTTAAAAAACATTCATCCTTCGATCATACAGAAACTGATTTCGCATGCCATGAAATCGTAACAGTAACCCAGAGCGATTTTTCACATGTCATTTACGAGTTTACGTGACAGGTGGACTGGGGTGTCAGTCCATACGAATCTCATGGGAATTCCACTCTGTTATGTCATGCTGCTGTGGTTTTGTGACATCTATGATAATAGGTAATTGAGTACTACAAATCCAGCGTAATTAACTTGTAAATAAAACAACTAAAATAAGACCAACATATTTTTGACCGAGTTTATTTCGACAAAAATATATAAAGATAACCCAAAATGATGCCACAAGTGACTTATTCCAAAGGAGCTTACTTAAGAGACAAGAGTAAGTGGCCACAGCGTAAAAACCAAAATATCAAATATTAATCATCATCGATAGGTAGGTACAGTCTGTTTATTCTTAGAGTTTTTTTTTCATTCTTTGACCCTCCGGTCCACGTTTCAGCTTAAAAATTCACATTTGTGATATTTGTGTCATGTATTTTTGTATCTACAACTTTATTTTTATTCGCCAAATAGACACACACGGAAACTTTTTTGAGGCGCACAAATCTGTAATTATGTCGTCTCGGTTCAACTTTCACAATGTGAAAATCATACATTATCATGAAGCACAATATTAAACATAATAATATATATGATATACAATTATGATATTGACGATAGAATTCCGTTTTGTTAAAAGAGGTTACAAAACTAACCAACATTGGAAGAGTATCGGTTGTATAGTTACGTTAACGTAAATGAAGCATTTTGAATTTCTCATTGATTGGAAGCGACAAGTTTTGTAGCTCCTATATAATTTGTGAAACCTTTTTATAAAACTACTTTTGGGAGTCCCTCGACCAATTTTTCGTGACACCTGAAATCACTGAGATGTTTATGAATTGGTTTGTTTAATGGTTTTACTTGTGTTTTTTTACAAATTATCAATTGAAATGAAATAAATTCCAGATTAATGAGCAATTGAAATAAAATGAATTCCAAAGAGCCAATTTTTTTTTCGTATTTATTATAATGTGCGTATAATTCTTAGTTATACAAACAATTTAATATGTTATACTTACTTCGGTTATTTGAGTGAGTTTTTTAATGGTGGTTTTTAATCGGACTTATTTATTTATCGTCTATACTATTAAGATTTTAGTTAAGTTATTCCTGCAGATAAACAAAACGTACATAATTACAGTGAAACATAAAAGCTCCCCATAGGAGGGTATGTCAAGATTATTCTAATCGTTTAAACCTATATATAAATACTTTTTTTTTACATGATACTGTTTCTATGCGTTTGGTGTATTGCTGGGTTGGATTCCCGGCAACGGCAAATATTTCAGTCAAGCAGATGTTTATCGCCGTCTAGAGTGTCCAACAGTAGCCTACTAGAGCTTAATTTGGGACTAGATCGATTTGTGTGAGGTTGTCCGATATTTATTTATTTATTTATTTATAAACATCGTTAAAGCATAGGTCTAATAGGGCGAGATTTCGGATTAAATACCGTCAAACGTCGATTTTATCCCTAAATCTCCGAATAAAGTTAAAATTAGCAATTTATAATGTTTCCAATTTTTAAACCCGTCCACTAGTTCAAAATAGCCATTTCTGCAATATTCTTTGAACATTTCAGAGAAACTTCACATTATTATTGTGAAAGTTAAATTAGCAAAAGTAATTTCGCAACCAGCACAACTCGGTCCGAGACTCTTTGAATAATTTAACGTCCATTTTGTCTACAAATTTTGAACCGGGTCCGAATTCAATTCAATAAGGGTCAATATAAAATTCCAATTACGGTCCGTCGTCGTTAGAATAAAGTTCTCGATATTCTTTGGAATAATCCACGTCCGTACACAAGTTAATGATTGCTGGATATGGCAGTTTGTGTTGCTAGTTTTGTTATTTATAAAAAAAAACTTCGTTTTGAGGTTGGAAACATACTATAAATATACTGTTTTGAGGTTGAAGACATATTCCTATTGTTGAGGTTGGAGACATGCATGCAGAGTATACGTACCTACCGAGAATTTACTATAAATATAAAAGTCAAACAGTAAAATATTGTCATACTAAAATCCACTTTATAGCTTCTTTCTAAGTATGAAAAGAAAAGCGTTACGTGCCTGACATACTGGTAAATTACTCCATTTGTATATGTGCGTGTTCCTAACAGATGAATCTATTTATAGATTAGTATATACAATTAAAGTCGGCACGTTCGAAGCAAAGCCAACGCATCGAATATATTTTTATTATTTATATATTTTTTATTATTTTAAACGACTTTAAAAAGGAAGAGTATCAGTGTTCGTAAGAATTGTTTTTCTTTGTACGTATGTTCACCGAATTTCTCCGTAAAATGTAAACCGATAAAAAAATGATTAGAGTATACAACTACGGGTTTCCTATTACGTTAGGATCTTATGATGTGACACTTGCTTACTGGATCTCAGGACTGATTCAACGTAGACAAGTGTGGTTCTCTACCCACTTCAATGAACATTTAGAGACAGTATCATAATATTTACCTGATGATGGACCCTGGAAAATTGTATGATACTAGCTCTAACTGCTCATCAAAGTGAATCGGAATGCGATAACTGCACAAGTCTACGTTAAACCAGTCCTGAGATCCAGTAGGCACTTCCAGGTTCCGTCATCTGGTAAATTTTATAATACTGGGTTTTAATGGCAATCAAGGTGGTTTGAATAGCGAAAACCGCACATGTTTACGTTAAACCAATCCAAAGATCTAGTAGGCACTCTTAAAGCCCATCATCGTAAAGATCGCACCAAGTCCGTCTTATTTTGGACATATTTATTTAAAAGTAGCTTGTAAAACAAGTACAAATACCGAGAAGTATTTTCCCTTTTGTTGATGTAGACAACCTTTGGAATATGGCACGCCTCACAGAAGCTACAACCAACAGCGTCGCACATCATTCAAATTAACCAATCAGAAACCTGTAGGCTAATTCATTTGCAAAAGCGGCAAATAACAAAAAAGTGCGGCTTCTGTAGTGTCTTTATTCTGTGCTGTTACTGAGATTTTTTAATATCGAAATAAATAAATTTTCCCTCGGTGTTATTGTGATGTTACCAATGTTAAATGGATATTCCAGACCTATCAAAGTATTAACATATTTTTGTCACTCTTGAATAGAAAACAACGTAACGACGAACTTCAATTAATTACAATATTATGTAAACACGTAAGGCGCATTAAATAATACATTTCGAGACGTAACAGTAATGAACGTATTACCAAGTCCTAAAGGAAGTAATGTTATAAAGTAATCCATCAAAGCTGTTACTAAATGTGAGGTATTAGAGAGGAAGTCATTTGTTTTCATTACATGTAAAGAGGTGATCACAATTTTGTTATAGATACGATAGCAATTACTTGATTAATTTTATGATTTTTTTTACTTCTGAGTGTTGTAAAACCAGATAAGCTTAATGTCTTAAATCTTCATTATGAAGTTCTACATGATTAAGAAAATAGAAAATAAAGCTTTAAAGATATTTTCTCAAACATGCAATGAAAGGTCGTTATTTACGTGCGTTAGGCTTCGAAGTATCACGTTTCGAGCGGAACAATTTCAAGAGAACTGTAAAGGATTTTCATACAAAATTGAAGGCCTAGGCCGGGAAGTAATTTTTTTAAGCATGGCGTCTTGTTCATGAACAGGCTAAACGGCTAAATTCTTTGACTGGTGTATTTTTTATTTCATTGCATATGTTTGAGGAAAGCACTATACATGGCTAGCTGTGGAAAGGGCTTGCCGGCTTCGTATCACTATCCATCTATTCCTACTCACCCGGTAAGCCCTTCTTTCCCGGCGTCTACAGTAATGTACTATTGCTGTTCGGTAAAATTAAAAATAGGCACATGGTTTATGTTTTTTACTTAAAATTACTAACCTAGCAAGCGAAAGATGCGAAGTAAGCGTCCTTCGTTTGAACTGGGCCAAAAATGCTTTCGTATGTCCTGATTCTGTTTTGCTCTACTGGTGAGAATGCCATGCTAATATATTTTTTTAATAAATAAATTCCTGTGTCAGAACTTCAGACCTAAGTTTTAATAGATGGCGCTGTAATCAATTCCCATACGAAACAAAAGAAAACATGATGCACTATTAGCTCAATCTTGCCTGGATCATAAATTCTAGCGTGGCTTATGAGGTTTCATAAATACCGATAGATGGCACTGTGATCAATCCTCATACAAAACAAACGAGGGGGAATGTATGCGCATACATTTTGTACACTCGCACGATTCCAGGCACAAAGTTTTCTGTTCGATTCGGTATGTTAAGTAGGGAAATGGTATTCAGTTTGGATGAAAGACATGTCCGCAATCTTGTAATCCAATATTTGGAACCTACAGCGAAAAACCCACGGAACATCCATGACATTAGAAAACAGTCATGTTTACCTTCATGAAATCAGAATGAATGTCAATTTTGAATCGACCCCAAAAAAACCAAGGAAAAAGAAAAATATAATAAAACCAAGAAGAATGGTTGGCAATCTTCAAATCCAAATTAAATGTTGCTTATAAAGTTCAATCATGCCTATGTCAGTATTTCTAGCGTGGGTTTTCACATTTGGCAAAGACCGATAGATAACACTTAATTCAATGCAAAAAAGAAAACGAGTAACGTCCTGTAAAGATTTTAACTTCCGCAATCTCATGAAAGATTGGTTTTGAACTTTAGTAACTAAATAAGAGTGTTATAATATATATTAAGTGATATATTTACTAGCCACATCTAGTGTGCTATGGCCGCGGCCGCTGGAAGTGGGGCTCTAACGAGGGGGAATGTATGCGCATACATTTTGTACACTCGCACGATTCCAGGCACAACATTTTCTGTTCGATTCGGTATGTTAAGTACGGAAATGGTATCCAGTTTGCGTTCATATTTGCTGAATTCGGATCATTAGTCTAGAGTAGATATGTATCGAAAAAGTTCAGATAATTTTAGAATGAAAGACTGATGCTGAAACTCAATGACATCAAACACATGACGGAAATCTTTATCCAAAACATGTTGCCAGTGATGACAATACGGCCCTGAAACATGGTCGCATACAATGGGCCTTAAAAGAAGACTAAGACAAGTTACCTAGAAAGTAATCGAGAGGAACATGGTAATATAATATTCATAGGTACGCGTTTTTTACAAATATTGTTTATTGCAAAATATGTGTACCATTATTAAAGCACACCATACGATTAGCTTATGTAATTGTTTAATCGACAACGATGGCCAGTTTCTTATTATAAATATCTTATTAAATTCGTTTTTATATTTTTTTATTATATGTTAATAATGTGTTCAAATCGCCTTTCCATCACTTTCTCATTATTTGATTTTTTACGTATACTTAATTACGTACGAGTAACTTGATTACTTAAAGGTAATGCACCCAACCCTTGGGAAAAGGTCGATCTGTGCAAGACTGTTCTGCATACTTATATGTTTAATTTTCAATTGCATAATAATTAGTACAGGTATCATTTTATCCTTGATATACGGAACCCAAAAACAGTACTGTCAACGAATTTAAACCTCTCGCATGTTTTTATTTTTAACCATTCAATATGTTTCAAATTACAGAGCTGTCGAGTTAAGTCTGAACTCTCCATACCCGGGACTTTTGTAATTAGGTATATCTATTTTGTTCAAGTATCATCCCCCCATTACCATGGTAGGTCGATTTTAATTTTCTTTCGGTAAGGAATAAAAAAGGTTCCATTTTTAATGACTTAGGGAACCCAAAACTATACTGTCAACGAAGAACTCTCGGATACTCTCATTATTTATACCCATTCAATATGTCTAAAATCACAGAGCTGTCCAGCTAAGCTTGACCCCTCCACACGCGGGGCGCCCTTTCATAAAAACCATGCCCAAAGACCTTCTCCCAATAGAATGTAGCACTAATATTTCAGCAAAATGTGATTTATGGCAGTGTGCTCATGGAAAATTGATTCCACATATGTTTGGATGTTATTTTATGGATGTTTTGTGAGCCGTTTTGTGAATTTTTGAGGTTACGATAACATAGATATTTTGCGGTTTTTATTTCTTTGCGTTGAATGCCGACTGTTATTGCAGTTTATTGTTAAAATAAGCCATTGACCGAAAAAATACTAATCAAGATGTCAATCCCTACACATTTTTTATGCGTTTATCGTGTCATCTCCAAAGTTAAGAGAATTATATTTGCTATGTTCTTATTATTTTCAATATTATGAGCAAAATAAGGTGGATTTTTACTTGTGCCGATGCCAGAATTCAAATGAAATAAATAAATAATAAGGGACAATCTAACACAAATCGACCTAGTCCCAAATTAAGCAAAGCTTGTACTATAGGTATTAGTCGACGATATACATAATATATAAATACCTACGTATATATATATTATTTACTCTTAGAGTTTCGGATACACTTTAAACTCTTGAATACGTGAGATTTGTATGAAATAAATATAAGTAGTATATACTCAAGCAATTTATTAACATTGTCCACCGCAAACACACTACTTTTCCGAAATGTGTAGGTATAATTCCAATATGTACACTTTGCGAGCTTTATTTTGTACTTAACTAGTTACAATCAGACTCTCGAATAAGTAACCTCAAAAAATAATACCTAATCATCGCCAATAGTGATAAAGAGGTCCAAGTTCCGAACCAGAAAAGTAGCAAAGAATTTTCATTAGGCAGAAGTGAAATTCATTTCCTTTGGAAGGTCGATAGCTTTCAAACTTCGAACTCGGGGCCCTTCAGTTATTAAAGGAATTTTCATAATCCATCACCTGATCCGGTGCTATTTAGTTCCTTAAGTCTTTTAATAAATCTGACTGAAACTCGAAGTCCGAACAGGCGCGACAAATAAGCCTAAAAGTTTTCTGTCGTTCCATATTGTTGGAGGTTTGAGAAGTATTTTGTATTATAAGTACCTAAGTATGAAGTGATTTAAGCCTTGTTTCAGTACTTTAATTGTTTGACTAGAACTTCGTTCGGGTATTATTTTTTGCGATATATCTAACGGGCCATATTTTACTGTACTTTGTGGGCGGTTTATGGCCATAGTTGTCTGACTCCCTACGATAGAGCAAAATGCAAATAATGGCTGGGCTACAAATTGCAGCAAAAAAAGGTTTAGAAACCCCTTATAACATCGTAAATAACAAAAACCAAACGAAACTTTCATATACTTTTATGAAATAATTAATAACTTTATTCTGCAAGTAGGCCACAAGGGCACTTTAACATGTCTAAGAGATCACTGTTGAGAAGATCGCCGATATAGAAACTCAACAGTCAGTATTTTTTTCAAAAAGGGAACTTAAATATTACAGTAATATGAATTTAACCTAATTTGTACCAATTGATCTTAAGAATTTAGGCGTACCTACCGTAGGTAGTCCTCAAAGACAACATATTAAAAGTGTATTTTATGATATTAAATAAGGAAAAATGTAAGAATAAAATGGCAACTACTAGGAAGTATGATGGTTTATCACAATTTATGTACGTTTGATATGCTTTCTCATTAGAACTCCCTAGGATGGCTCAACAGGCTCATGGTACGCGATATAATTTAAATTGTTTTATTTAAATGTGTGACAAAATAACAACATAATAAATATTTGGGCCAAAGTTGTGTTAATTAAAGTACCAAAAAATAACAAAGTAGGTGCTTTTACCACGGTAAGTTGACAACATTGCTATGAAGCCAGCCTATTTCGCGGCTCGCTCGTTCCTAAAGGCTTTTACGTCAAAATGTTTTAATACCTGTTCACAGTAACTTAATAAGACGATGTTGAGACTAAACAGTAGACAGGCTAAAGTGGATGAGAGTGGCGAGCGCTTACAAAAGACGCCCTAAAATATTCATACACACCTAGGGTTGCTGCTTTCACACATCAATAGATAGCATAGAGTTTAAAAATGTCTGCCGATATTCGACGTTTAACACTGACATTTATATTCAAGATCTCTACTATCTCTACTATAGTTTTTCGTGACTCATATACTATATTTTATTAGGCGTAAATTGAAAATTATGAATTCGCGTTCAATATAGGAAGTACAAATTATAGATCTACTAGCTGCGTCGCGCGGTGTTACCTGCTCATCTCACGGGAACACAACATTTTCTCGTGATAAAAAGTAGCCTATGGGTTAATCCAGGGTGGGTCTATCTTCATACCTAAATTTATCAAAATTGATCCAGCCGTTTGAGCGTGAAGAAGTAACAAACATACAGACTATTACACTCACAAACCTTTATAATATCAGTGTGCTAAAAAAAATTGGGTTGACATTTTAGCATAAAGAAATTGCATAATAGTTTACTTAAATCAAAACTATCTGGTGTAAGTAAGTACCTACAAACTACTCGTATTGATATTTGGATCGCTTTGCATATTCAGCATCAAAAGTAGCTGGCATTTTTGCTATGGTAAATGATTTAGTGTCTTTTCAAATTGATTTATTTCTCTATGGAATCCATACAAAACTAAGTCCTTTTGAAAACAAGCTCCTCAAAAGTCATATTGCATACTGAAACTGGCACCTACTTCTGATGCTGATTGTACAAGCGATACATATTATTATAATTAAAATGAATAATAAACATAAAGGGGCAATCTTATACAAATCAACCTAGTTCCAAACTAAGCAAAGTTTGTACTATTGGTACTAGACGAAGATATATATAATACTAGCTTTTGCCCGCGACTGCGTCCGCGTGGAACTTGGAAGTATGGAAGCAACCTCGTACAACACGATAGATATCCACCTAATCACCTTAATTAATCAAAGGGATTATTTAAAGCGCCTAAGCAAATGTAAGAGCAATTGTGCTTTTGGTCTAATCATTACATTTCCGACAGGGTCATCAATGTCATCATGAATTACTTACTCACTTTCCAATCTTACAATTTCCAGGATGAAAACTATCCTATGTCCTTCCTCGGATCTTAAACTATCTCCATGCCAAATTTCATCAAAATCGATTCAGCGGTTTAAGCGTGAAGAGGTAACAGACAGACAGACAGACAGACAGACAGACACACTTTCGCATTTATAATATTAGTATGGATATATATAATATATATGCTTTTGCCCGCGACTACGTACGCGTGAAACTTGATAAAAGGGATTATTAAAAGTGCCTAAGCAAATGTAAGAGCAATTGTGCTTTTGGTCGAATAATTACTTTTCTTACAGGGTCACCGCATCCCAACAGAAATGTTCACTGACTTTTCAATCTTTTTAGGTATAATTTCCAGGATGAAAACTATCCTATGTCCTTCCTCGGATCTTAAACTATCTCCATGCCAAATTTCATCAAAATCGGTTCAGCGGTTTAGGCGTGAAGAGGTAACAGACAGACAGACCGACAGACAGACAGACACACTTTCGCATTTATAATATTAGTATGGATAAATATACTTATAGAGATAACATCTATGACCCAAAAATAAATATTCGATTTCATCACACAAATATTTATCCTGACCGGGATTCGAACCCAGGAGCGGCTTAACAGGCAGGTGTACTACAAACTGCGCCAACCGTGCTGACAAATTATGCATACACTAACCTTGCATTAGCAATAATTCAGCGTTCATAACCTTGTGTCGCATCGCGTATATACATAATAGTTACTAACAAAACATATTAAATATTTTTTTACTTTCTTGTAGCAAAAGTGCGAAAAACGAGTAAGTTTAAATCAGTGCATTCCTTAAGTTGTGACAACTCTGTCATTTTAAAAAAGGACAGAAAATATATCTGCAGGTAGTTCGCGTAAGTCGCAAATATTACAAGACACGTTCCATTTTAAGTGCATGTCGCCGTCATTATTTCTATTAAACCCTCGACAGTGCCATGTACTAACGATACATAGTTTGACATCCATAAGTTTGTGCCAACCCTACCATTGTCATCAAATATTACAACGGGGCCAAGCTGCAGGAATATCCGTGGGAGTACATCGCTAACGTTACCGGGACACATGTTCCTCGTTTCTGAACTACAATGTTACGAGTACAATATTATGATACGGTTTCTTCAATAATTCATTAAACTCTTCAGTGTGATAAAAAATGTCATTCTTAAATATAGAAGGTTGATTTTCGCATAAACCGCTTGGGAACTACGATTCAGTGGTTCTTTTTAGGGTTCCGTAGCCAAAAGGCAAAAAACGGAACCCTTATAGATTCGTCATGTCTGTCTGTCTGTCCGTCCGTATGTCACAGCCATTTTTTTCCGAAACTATAAGAGCTATACTGTCGAAACTTGGTAGGTAGATGTATTCTGTGAACCGCATTAAGATTTTGATGCAAAAATAAAAAAATAAAAACAAATATATAAACATACTTAGAACTGAAACTCAAAATTTTTTTTTTTCATCAAACTCATACGTGTGGGGTATCTATGGATAGGTCTTCAAAAATGATATCGAGGTTATTAAAATATACTTTTTCTAAACCGAATAGTTTGCGTGACAGACGCTTCCAAAGTGGAAAAAAGTTGGTCCCCCCCCCCCCTCTAACTTCTAAAATAAGAAAATGAAAAATCAAAAAAAAAAACATATGATGTACATTACTATAAAAACTACCAACGAAAATTGTTTTGAACGAGATCTAGTAAGTAGTTTTTTTAATACCTAACTTTGCACCTAATTTATATGGGGTGCTATACATACCAGGTGCAAACTTAACTTAACCACCTAGGGATGGAAAGGGTTTGTACGGAACCCTCGTTGCGCGAGTCCGACTCGCACTTGGCCGGTTTTTGTAAAGTGCGACGTAATTGGTTGCGCGACGTGGCAATGCGTGCGCATTTGTTGCTAGAGAACTGGCTACGTCCACCAGCCGTTATGCCCGAACAGTGTAAGGTGGAATGACACCATCGGCTAT
Organism: Apotomis turbidana; assembly: GCA_905147355.2. Classification (NCBI taxonomy): domain Eukaryota; kingdom Metazoa; phylum Arthropoda; class Insecta; order Lepidoptera; family Tortricidae; genus Apotomis; species Apotomis turbidana. The sequence continues at coordinate 19,004,307 of LR990289.1, read as the reverse complement.
TAGCGCGGCCGCGGCGCATAGATATCCGGTCTTGTTTTTATATCTATGTAGATGTTTTCTTGAATAAAACCGCCGAATCCCAATATTTAGCACTTTATTTTCCCAAAACCAAGATTATTTACACAAAAATAAGAAAAATTAAAATAGAATTTAGTAAGCGATCACAAAGCAACGTCTAGTCTTCCATCTGTCATTCATCTATCTCCTAGTCCTTCATTCATTCGTCCCATACGTCATATTCACTCCTACATTCAATCAGCTGTCACTCCGTCATCAATACTCATTCCTACAGTCGGCCGTCCTGCATGCTAGCCTGCCCTCAGGCAGTCCTGCCTTTACAACAGCTGAATCTTACATACTATAAGTCTATAACACATCACATAGCATAGTATGGCATAGTTCTTTTAAACAAAACAAACAATCATCTTATGCACTTAAATTAACGACTCTACATGTTATGAACAACAACAGTAACAATTTAAACGACATAGTCTATATTATGTTTCATCACACAACAAAGTGATTCTACTCTTATGTACAACATAATATACCAGTCTATAAACAAAACAAATCTAGTATACACAAATAAACAACTTGACATAATATAACAACAATATTCTAAACACAATAATAAAAAGATCATAACGTCGTTATCAGAGCAGTCGGTTTACAATATGGTGAAAATAAACCTTACCATATGTGGTGCAGAGTTCACTAACCCCGAGGCCATGGCTTCATGTTATCCGCCGACGTCGACGTGCGGACTGGTCCTTCTGCCGTGCTGTCAATTTTCTCTACATCGTACCGATCTTGTCCTCTGATAGCTGTTACCCTGTATGGTCCAAAGAACCGCGGCTTCAATTTTAAACAGGTGCCATACTGCGTCCTTAAAATAGCAACTTTATCCCCAATCTGGTACAGGGTACTCTCTTTACGCTTCTTGTTGTACGTCGATCGATTTTCTTGTTGTATCTTCAGTATCTGCCGTTGAGCCGATTGTCGTAGCTGTTCTCTTTCTTCCACGAAACTGTCGTAACACTCTTGTTGTAACAGTTCAACGACCTGTACGTCGTCCTTGGACCGCATCTTGGTTCCAACCAAAAGTTCGAAAGGCGTTGTATCGATACTTCGTTGGTACGTACTATTGAGAGCCGTCTGTACTCTCGCCACGTGCCGGTACCATTGTCCTGGTTCTGAAATACAAAGTTTAGTTAGCACAGATATAATAATACGATGAATACGTTCAACTTGACCGTTTCCTCTAGGTACGCCCGTCGTATTGAGTACGTGTTGTATATCTTCTGTATTGCAGTATTCTTTGAAGTCGTTGCTCATGAACGCCGCTCCACGATCGGTTATCATTCTGACTGGATTCCCAAATGTCTGTTGATGCAAACGCAATTTATCGAGTGTCTCTTTCGCCGTCGTACCCTTTGTCGGATACACCCATACAAATTTGGTGAATGCATCTATCACAGTCAGTATATAATTATATTGTTTCTTCGTCTCTGTGAGAGGTCCGACATGATCACAATGGATTGTGTGCAGTGGAATGCTGCTTTTATCAATACAGTGGAGAAATCCCTCTTGCTTTCCACTCTTCTTTGTGGCCAACAAACATGGAACACATGTGACAATAAATTCATCTATTTTCCTCGATAAGTCTTTTATGTGGTAATCTTTGTTCAACATTTCCAACATTTTCTTCTTTGCAAAATGTCCTTTTTCATGGACTTTCTTGATGATGTCACCATACCGCTTGGTACCATCAACTTCAATCCTTTATACAGTACATTATTTTCTATCGTGTAATCCAAATATGGTTTCTCTTCTAATATCTCTCGGATTGCCATCAAGCCTCCGTCTTACTCCTGGGCTTCTCTTACTCGCTCATGGAGTTCCCTTGTCACCAATCCGACATAAGGTGATCTGCTCAAAGCATCGACATGTCTCACCTGGGATCCTGTGCGGTGCTCTACTACATAGTCATATTCTTGGAGAATCAGAGCCCATCTTGCCACACGGGTCGACAGATCCTTTTTTCGCAAGGTCAACTCGAACGCTTGACAGTCTGTAACAATTTTGAATTTGATACCATATAAGTACTGCCTAAATTTCTTTTCTGCATCACTTGTCTTCTTACTCATATAATACACAGGATGCAATTGGCCGTCTTCTGTGCATCGTTGAAGCAATATACAGGCCAACGCTAACTTAGATGCATCGGAATGCAATTCTGTATACAATGCTGGATTAAATATTCTTAGTACTGGCATACTAGCTAGTTTCATTTTCAACTCATGAAATGAGGCCTTCTGAGGTTCCTCAAATACAAAATCAACATCTTTTTTGAGCAACTCCTTCAGTGGTCTTGCTATAAGAGCATAGTTTTGAATAAACTTTCTGAAGTACGACGTCAATCCTACAAATCCATGTAGTTGCTTTACATTAGTTAGTTGTGGAAATCTTACCACCGCATCTGTCTTGTCGGGTGATGGTCGTACTGTACCATTCTCGACCACATGTCCGAGGTACTCTACTCGTCTCTGCACCAACTGTGATTTCTTCCAGTTCACATCTAGGCCATACTGGGATGCTCGCTGTAGCACTTCCCTCAGTCGCTTAACTGCTTGTGCCTCGTCCGCTGCAAGAATTATCACATCATCAATAAATATTAAAACCTGATCCTTTTCGATGAAATCCCTGAAGATATAGGTTATAAATCTTGTAAACGTCTTCGGGCAAACTGACAAACCGTAAGGTGCCTTGAGGAATTCGTATTGTGAATTGTGCGTCACAAATGCCGTATACTTTATGGACTCCTCATGTACTGTTAAGTGGAAATAACCATTCTTCAAATCGAGTGTACTGAACACCTTCGCCTGTGCAAGTTTATCGATATGATCCTCTATGACAGGTAATGGATACTCATCTTTGACCATTTTCTTGTTTATTAACCTGTAATCCACACATATCCGTATGCTGCCGCACTTCTATTTCACGAGAACCAAAGGACTAGCATATTCAGAGAAACTTACCCGAATAATTCCCTGTTCAAGCCATTCTTTCACCTGACGTTCAACCTCCTTTTGTTCTGCAATCGCCAAACGTCTTGGTCGTTGTGCAACTGGTACGTCATCCTTCAGTGTAACACGTAGTTGAACCGGAGCCTCACACGTCTTGTTCGGTCGGTACGTTTCGACTAGCTGCGTTACCTCGTCCTGTAACGCCGTGTCGCTCACATAACCTACAACGTCAGAAACACATACACCACACATTAGGTTATTAAGCCAACTTTCACCAGATTTTAACAATATAACACGACTGCCCTCCATAACAAACGTTACATCCCTTAAGAACTCTTGTCCTAATATTATATCAAAAGGCATAGCGTCTCTAGGCACAATATATAACGTGATATTTTCAAAACACTGACCGTCGATAGAAATGTTTGTTTTTAGATAACCTAACGATTTCACTCGCGTCGATCCAAATCCCGTCAATGATATTTCGTTACGTACGTAATCCTTAGCGTTTAATGACTGGTAGCACTCGAGAGTTATTAGATTTATATCACTTCCCGAGTCTATTAACGAAGAAACACGCTTATTACACAAAATAACGTCCTTCATCGGTTTGGAAGTAGCCGTAGTTTCACTCGTTCCGCCGCCATTGCTGTTTACGTTCATTCCAGTCGCCTCATTCGCCGCCATGTTGCTCTCCTCCAATCCGGTGCTAGTGTCGTCGCCGTTCAGTCCGTACGTTCCGTTCGCCGTGAAGTTCGTTCCGTTCGCGGATTCGTAGTTCGTTCCGCCGCTCGATCCAATCGCAGACTCACTCTCGCTCGCCGCGAAGTTCGTTCCGCTCAATCCATTCGCAGACTCATTCTCACTCACTGCGAAATTCATTCAGGTCTCCGTCGTTACTTCTTCGTTCATTCGTTCCTTCTGAACGCACATCTGTCTTGCCAATGAAGAACCGCCATTTTTGTTCAAATATGATGAACTCGAACTCTGCGCTTTTGTTCCCGTTGTCGATGATGAACACTGTGATGAACTGCCACTACCCCGCTGGAATTTCAATCGAGCAAACTGGGAAGTTTTCCGAAAACAGTTGGACAGCAAACTTACAGCAGCTCACCTAGAACCCATTGCTTCAAATTACGGTGAATTCGTAGAGCTCGTACTAAATTCAGCGAAGTCAAACATCCCTAGAGGCTATAGAAAGGAGTATATACCCGGGTGGAACTCAGAAAGCGAAGAATTATACAAGCAATATCAAACCTCAGGCGACCATAATATAGGGTCCCGCCTTCTGAAATCTTTGGATGCTGCACGGCAAAATAAATGGAAGTCAACTGTCGAGGATATGGATTTCAAGCAGTCCAGCCGCAAGGCATGGAGAGTTCTAGATAGCCTGACAGGTAAACAACACCAAAGAAAGCAAACGAGCAGTGTTAAACCAGACGCTATCGCCGAACGCATGGTTGAAGTAACCAGAGCCAAACGCGACAAACTTTTCACCAGGAAAATAAAGAAGGAACTCAGAGCACTGAAACACGAATCACCAAGGAACCATCATCTCTCCAGACCTTTTGAACTTAGCGAAATGGTAAATGCCGTCAAAACACTAAAAACTAATAAAGCTGCTGGTCCTGACAACATTTATAACGAATTTATCCGTCACATGGTTCCGGTTGCTGTGAGCTTGTTATCTGCATTGTTTACCTATGTCCTCCAGAACAATAAACTGCCAAAACAGTTCAAGTTAGCAGAAGTAGTCGCAGTACTAAAACCTGGAAAACCCGAGCATGAACCTGAAAGCTACAGACCAATTTCTCTTCTAAGCTGCATATTTAAACTTCTTGAACGTTTAATCCTGACTAGAGTTGAACCGTACATAGAAGCTGCCACTCCACCTGAACAAGCTGGGTTCCGAACTGGAAGAAGCTGCACGGATCAAGTACTGGCCCTTACGACACATATTGAAGCTGGATACCAAAAAGCCTTGAAGTCAACAGCAGTATTTATAGATTTGACTGCTGCGTATGATACAGTGTGGAAGCAAGGTCTGGTCTATAAAATACTATCGGTAATACCAAGCAAGGAAATAGGAGACCTTATAACTAGTATGCTGAGTGAGCGGGAGTTCGAAGTGTTCCTGGGCGACGCCAAGAGCAAAAGGAAGAAACTGAATAATGGCTTGCCACAGGGGTCAGTTTTAGCTCCTCAACTCTTCAATCTATATATCCACGACCTCCCATCTACAGATGCTACTAAATTCATCTATGCCGATGATATAGCACTAGTCGCACAGAGCAAAACATTCACGTCAGGAGAAACCACCCTAACAAACGATCTAGAAAGGCTAACGAAATATTTTAAACACTGGCGCCTAATACCTAGTGCGAGCAAGACGGAGGTTTCGTGTTTCCATCTGAGTTACCAAATGGCCAACTACCAACCTACGGTCTACTTCAATGGTGAAAAGCTAAAATACAACCAACGCCCAAAATACCTTGGAGTCACTCTGGACAGATCTCTCACGTATAGGGAACATCTAATGAAGCTCTCTCAGAAATTATCGACGCGGAATAATATCCTACATAAGTTATGTGGAACCTCGTGGGGTGCATCTACCGATTGTCTGCGCACTACTGGTATCGCACTGGTATATTCGGCAGCGGAATACTGTGCCCCGGTATGGTCGGAAAGCGCACACGTGACCAAGTTAGATACCAAACTAAACGAGACTATGCGGTGCATATCGGGAACAGTTAAGTCTACTCCTTCCCATTGGCTACCAACACTATGCAACATAGCACCTCCACATCTTAGGAGAAAACATGCACTGAGGAGAGAGACTGAGAAGATTAAATCCAAAACTGCACTACCAGTCCACAATGATTTCTTCTACCCACCGCCCCAACGCCTAAAGTCCCGAAATCCTGCGTATGCCGAGCCTCACCAATTTCAATGTGACCGAGTCCTGGAAATCAGAATGGACCGCTGCTACTGCTGGTTCTCACGTGGCAACCATAGACCCGACCTGTAAGCCATGGGGGTTCGACCTTCCTCGGAAATTGTGGTGCCGCTTGAATAGGCTTAGAACGGGTCACGGCCGCTGCAATTACTTTCTACATAAATGGGGGTGGAAAGATTCTGCAATGTTTTTTTTTTTTTTTTTTTTTTTTTTTTTTTTTTTTTTTTTTTTTTTTTTTTTTTTTTTTTTTTTTTTTTTTTTTTTTTTTTATAACGGCACAACATAGTGGCTCCACTTCGCCTGATGGTAAGCAAAAAGGGGAGCCCAAGTCGCAATGGCAACTGACGAGAAACCAACGGTGCCAAGTCAGTTGACACTGCCATGCTGGCCCGAGAGATGCTTCTTCACGCTTCGTTTGAAGGGTCCCAAGTTATAAGAAGGAGGAAACACATGAGCCGGCAAGGAGTTCCATACTTTAATAGTTCGGCAGATGAAGGAATTGCCAAACTTCTTGGTACGTGTGGGAATATTCTGCAATGTGCGAGTGTGGCGAAGAAGTCCAGACTATGGAGCATATTTTTCATCGATGCCCTCTACATTCATACTCGGGACCCCCAGAAGACCTACTGCGCGTAACACCCGACGTAATTGCGTGGCTCAACACACTGAATGCTGACATCTAATTTTAGTTTAATTTTGTGACATTGTAATTTGAATAAAATGCCTATATTTTATTGTACTAAACGCCATACGATTAAATAAATAACTGTGATGAAATGTGACCAAATTGATTACATCGGAAACATTTTAGCCCCTTCTGCTTATGCGGACAATCGCTGGAAACATGACTGCTCTCGCCGCAATTATAGCATTTCTTCTTCGAATTTTCAGGATGCTTCGGTCGGCTATTTTTCATTCCATGATGCTGATACGTACTAGTTTGTGTCTTCTCTTTTATAGCTTCGTAGATTTTCAACTTTTCTTTCAGGTCGCCGTACGCCGTAACTCCGTATAACATAATTTTATTTACCGGGTTGTCTGGAATCCCCTCGACGATGTATTTTATAGCCACATAGTCAGGCATCTTTCCTCGTTTACCTAACTCTTTCATAGTTAACATATAGTCCAAACATGACTCATCACTTTTCTTTGTTCTCGAACTCATAAGTTCGTGTATGGTCTTTATGTCAACGGTGTCTGGGAATTCTTTCACAATCGCTGCTTTTAATTCTTCCCACGTCTTAAACGTTTTCTCAGCCCGTAGCCAGAGCGCTGCAGTACCAGATAATGACCGCCTTGCCATTAAGAGTTTCTGCACTGGACTCCATGCAAACACCTCGGCATTGTCTTCAACGTCTTCAATCCACCTAGCAGCTGGATACGTCTTATCCTGCCCCGTGAACCTTGGTACAAGATCTTGCGTTAGGTGCAACATTGCCGTACCGCTACGTACAAATCTGTCGTCGTAGTCGAAATCAGCTTGTCGGCTGGTGCGTCGTCCGTCTTTAGGCATATTCGTCGTCGTCGTAATTGCCGTTCTCCGTAAATAACGTCTGCACTCGCTTACACGTCGTAACTTGGTTGGGTTTCTTTGTTCCACGTCGTCGTCGTAGTACGTATCTCATCGAAGTCGATAAATTCAATCTCTCGAATTTTCTTCAATCACGGTCGAGCCCCCAAAACTGTAGATGTTTTCTTGAATAAAACCGCCGAATCCCAATATTTAGCACTTTATTTTCCCAAAACCAAGATTATTTACACAAAAATAAGAAAAATTAAAATAGAATTTAGTAAGCGATCACAAAGCAACGTCTAGTCTTCCATCTGTCATTCGTCTATCTCCTAGTCCTTCATTCATTCGTCCCATACGTCATATTCACTCTTACATTCAATTAGCTGTCACTCCGTCATCAATACTCATTCCTACATCTATACGTACGTAAGTGCCAACCCTACCACTGTCATCGAATCTGGGATCGTTGCCGGTATTTATTAAAATTGAAATGTCTTTCTGATTTCGCGGTTTTATTTCAAATGCTAACTAGAATTTAGGTATTGATTAAGAACTTTAAAATCAGCCGACTAATATTTAAAAATGTGTAATCACCACATAGTACAAACAAAGTCGCTTCCTGCTGTCTGTCTGTCTGTGCCTATGTATGCTTAGATCTAAACTACGCAACGGATTTTGATGTGTTTTTTTTAATAGATAGAGTGATTCAAGAAGAAGGTTTATAAGTATAATACATGCATAATTTATCAGCATTGCACCCGTGCGAAGCCGGGCGGGTCGCTAGTAAAATAATAAGCGAAAAATCTAAATTGAATACCGGTATTTTGTATGCAGCCGGTATTCAATCCCTGCATCAAATATTATGTACAAAAGAGCCGAGATACAAAAATATCCGCGGGAGTACATCACAAAAGTTACCAGAAAATATGCTCTACGTAACCATAATGTTACTGAACTACAATGTCCATTAAATATCAACCTCACACAAATCGATCTAGTCCCAAATTAAGCTCAAGAAGGCTTGTGTTATGGGTACTAGACGACGATATACGTGCTTATATAGATAAATATATACTTGGGTGCCCGACGTTTCATATAACTTCACTTAATCTATTTTGGTTTGATATACCATTGCTTTGTATAATGTAACGAATGGTATAATATTGTTTTAGATAATTTTCAAATGATCTAATGTAACAATTGATATAATGGTTTATAGGTATAATTACTTTAAGTATAATGTACATTTACTATATTTATTACTTGGTATAAAATGTATTTATCATAATGACTTACTTGATATAATTCGTCAATGCTATAAACTACAGAAGATATAAGTTGATTTTACTATAACCAAAAAAGGTGGTTCCGACTAGATGTATTAAGGCGGTCACCTTAAGGCAGGTCCGACTTGGCTTAGGTTAGGTACGACGACGAGCGAAGCGAGGAGGAGTGTTAGGTTGAACTGCGACCCTAATGAGCGAGCGAAGCGAGCGAGCTGCGCAGGTCCGACTTGGCTTATGATTCCTAACAATACCTATTACACCATAAGGCAGGTCCGACTTGGCTTAGGTTAGGTACGACGACGAGCGAAGCGAGGAGGAGTGTTAGGTTGAACTGCGACCCTAACGAACGAGCGAAGCGAACGAGCCGCGCAGGTCCGACTTGGCTTACGATTCCTAACATTACCTATTTCATCTTAAGGCAGTATTTATATGAAAACGCTATTATTCTAAATAGTATGTATGTTAAACAAATTTATGTGATAAATATGTTATACGAAAGTATAATTATGCATATTGTCAATTATGTCATTTAACCTATTATATCAATCGATAATTAGAGAAAAGCAAAATATAGGAAAAAAACCATTATATGAAACGTTACATTATATGAAATAACTTTATATCAATCGATTGTATATCAAGTGTATGTTAGTTTATCTGACATTATATGAAACATTACGGACCCGGTTGTCATACGTCATTTCAATCGATTTTGCTCCTATTTTACGATCCCTGGTGGACAATGGCACGACGCGTTTGGTTCGGTTTGTGGACACCTGCCTACTGAGCCAGCGGTCCCGGGTTCGAATCCCGGCCAGGGCAAATATTTGTGTGATGAACTCGAATATTTGTGCTTGGTTCATGGTTTTTATGTATTTAAGTATATAGGGATATAATAGTGGACGTCCTACGCTGCGCTTGCCGGTGCGTGGCCTCCATTCGAGAACCTTACTGCCCCATCGGCCGTCAGTTCTACGTGCTATGTGCCCCGCCCACTGCCACTTCAGCTTGCAAATTCGTCGGGCTATATCAGCGACTTTTTTTCGTTCACGGATCTCCTCATTTCTGATTTGATCTCGCAAAGAAACACCGAGCATAGCCCTCTCCATAGCGCGCTGTGCAACTTTGAGCTTCCTTATAAGGCCCACAGTAAGAGGCCACGTTTCTGTTCTGTATGTCATCACTGGTAACACACATTGATTGAAGACTTTCGTCTTTAGGCATTGAGGTATGTTGGACGAGAAGATATTTTGTAGTTTCCCGAACGCTGCGCAGCCGAGTTGGATTCGTCGATTGACCTCCCTCTCAAAATTGGACCTACCCAACTGGATCACTTGTCCCAGGTAAACATATTTGTCAACAATTTCGAGGGTAGAGCTCCCAACCGTTACTGGGTAGGGTGTAACATGGGCATTCGACATTACCTTTGTTTTGTCCATGTTCATCCGAAGACCTACCTGTTGGGAAACTCTATTCAGGCCATCGAGCATTGTGCCGAGGTCCTCCAGCGATTCTGCCATGACCACAATATCGTCGGCAAACCGAAGGTGAGTAATGTATTCGCCATTAATGTTGATGCCGAATCGTTCCCATTCCAGGAGTTTAAAAGCATCTTCCAATGCGGCGGTGAACAGTTTCGGAGAGATAACGTCTCCCTGCCTTACGCCTCGCTGCAGAGGAATAGCTTTCGTGCTCTGCTCCTGTACTCGAACCGACATGGTGGCATTTTTATATAAACACTTCAGAACCTCGATGTACCGATAGTCAATATGGCACCGCTGGAAAGACTGTAGCACTGCCCAAGTCTCGATCGAATCGAAGGCCTTCTCATAGTTCACAAACGCCAAGCATAGTGGCAAGTTATACTCTTCGGTCTTCTGTATAACTTGACGCAGCGTATGGATGTGGTCTATGGTACTAAAGCCTTTTCGGAATCCTGCTTGTTCGGGAGGCTGGAAGTCATCGAACCTACGCGCGAGACGATTCGTGATGACCCTCAAAAACAACTTGTAGACATGGCTCAGAAGCGAGATGGGTCTGTAATTCTTCAACAAAGTATTATCCCCTTTCTTGAAGAAGAGCACCACCACGCCTCTGTTCCATGCCTCTGGCGTTATTCCCTCGAGCAAGACGGAGTTGAAGAGTTTCTGAAGGGCTTTCAGTATCGGTGTTCCACCCGCATTCAGAATCTCTGAGGTGATTCCGTCATCACCCGGTGCCTTGTTGTTCCGAAGCTGTTTGAGAGCAATCCTAATCTCATATAGGCTGATGTCCGGGATATCTTCGGTAAAGTGTCGGGTCAGCTTAGCTCTTGGATCTGCGGCTGAGCTACTAACAGGTTTAGTAACCGAGGTGTATAGCTGCCCATAAAACTTTTCGATCTCCCCCAAAACTTCGCCTTTTGTCGACGTTATACTACCGTCCTCCGTCTTCAGCTTCGTCAGCTGGGTTTGCCCAATAGACATGTCTCTTGCAAACACTTTGGAGCCTTGGTTCCGCTCTATCGCCTCTCTAATACTGTTTGTATTAAAGTTGCGGATATCTCGTCGCAAGGACTTCCATATCTGTCTATTGAGCTGCCGATATGCCTTAGCATCAACGGAGGTCCGCAGTACGATTGAACTTCGTTCTGCCATGAGTTTCAGGGTGTGATCGGTAAGTTTTTGCGGCCTGTCTCTACGACGGGGTTTGAAATATTTTGACCCGACCGCTTGGACAGTTTCTACAAACCTGTTGTTAATCTCGTCCACTGAGTCGCAGTTCTCTAGGCATTCAAAGCGATTTGACAGCTCAAACTGAAAGCTTTCGGGGCAGTAGATATGGGCATTATAAGGTCGGAGCGTAGATTTAATCAAACGGGACCTTTCTAGCTTAACGTTTATGTTCAATGTGCCTCTAATCATTCGGTGATCGCTTCCGGTTTTCACCCTGTTGATCACGGAGACATCATTGAACACTCGTCGCTTTGTGGTCATGATGAAATCAATCTCATTTTTAGTGGACCCATCGGGACTCATCCAGGTCCATTTCCTCTGAGGTGGCTTCTTAAAGAAGGAATTCATCGCAAAGAGGTCCTCCTTCTCCATGAATTCTGCCAGCTTTTGACCCCTGGGGTTCCGTTGCCCATACCCAAATTGCCCCACTCTCAGTTCATTATCGCCTCTCATGCCCAGTTTCGCGTTGAAGTCCCCCATAACAACATTGAAGTAGGTTTTAGTAGTATGTATGGCCCTACTGATGTCCTCATACATAGCATCTACTTCCTCATCAGGGTGTGTAGAGGTCGGTGCATATACCTGTATCACCTTCAGCAAGTATCTCTCCGATACTTTGAGTATCAGGTATGCAACCCTGCTCGACACACTTACGATGGTGACGATGTTGTTAATAAGGGACTTGTGGACGAGAAACCCGACACCACCTTGGGACAGTTGGTCGCCCTCCCGGTAGTAGAGTAGGTTGCCGGATTTCAGGATGATCGTGTCCTCGCCCTCTCGTCGGACTTCTGACATTCCGATGATACTCCAGTGCATCCTACTCATCACCTCTTCCAGCTCCACAATCTTCTTATCAGTCCTCAGCGTGCGTACGTTGTATGTTACCAGGGCCAGTCGTCGTTGGGGATGGTAGCCCGAATTCCTCCTCCGGGGATTCTTAGCACCCCCTGCCCCGCCGTCACCCTGACCGCTACCGTAGCCAGGAACAGCAGGACCACCGGAGACTGGGGGCCTGGTTTCATCTGTGTCTGTCATCAGGGGGGTTGTTGCCGATTCTCGCCACGCTTGGCAGGCGGGTTGGCGAGCGCAGTTTTTTATAATATTTCGCACGCAGACGCTGCTCCCCGTCTCGTGCTACAGGATTTGGTCGCCTCTTACGACACGCCTCCTGCTGGTGGTGGGGAAGTGTATTCTTTACGGCCGTCCCCACACGGCTTCTATTTTATGCTGTGGTTATTGTAAATGTTCAATGTTAAAAATTTAATACGGGCTTGTGCACAAATCACATGAAGTTAGATAGGGGGGATTTTTCGTGACCCCCCGGTCACGAAAAAATCACGACAGATCACGTTGGGGGAGGGAGGGGTACCTATAAGGTGACCTCACGTGTATTTTTCTACAGTGAACGAAGAAAACATTAACAACATCAGTAGATACTTTTTCTCGGTTTCATTAAAAATATATCTTCACTTATTAAATACTTACCTCAAAATAGCGAGTCTACGAAATACTAGCGAAAAAAAATACACGTGTGATTGTGAGGGGGAAGGAGGGGGACAACGAACCTCACCAAATATCACCAGGGAGGGTGAGTCAAAAGACAGCCGAAAAAAACTCACGTGATTTGTGCACAAGCCCTATACAAATATAAATTTAAAAAGAAGATGCCGGGAGTCTTACAAATCATTCGTAAACGTAATTGGGGCTTAGACCAAACGGGAGAATGCTCATTCCATCCCTATTATACCAAATTCTCTTTGTATAATGGATGCTCTATTTTAAATTCTAGTACTTTTGTTTGTTTAATCTGAGCCTACCACATGTTTCCAAAGAACATTGCTTTAAACATTGTCGGCATAATTGTCGATTCAACGCTTTGGCGGGTTTTTAAACTTTTTAATTGCAACCCCATAATGACTTTTGAAAACTGGTACAACCTCTTTAACTTTTCAACTTTGCTTTTTATCTTCACTACCTACTCTCATTTACTAAATTTATGATAAAATTAAGGGTTTTGTATACAAATCTAAATTAGACCACCCACAGATACCCACATTAACTTATAAATAAACGACAACTTACGACTAAAGTCTCTGGCACTGAATATAGAACTAATAGAAGGTTCTCTCTTCTCAACTTTGCCGCAAAAGCCGCCTGAAAACTGTATTTTATAGTTCGGTCTCAACTAAGAATTTAGTACGCAAGGCCTTTTATTTATATAAACTTTATTGGACAACCAAATGTGTACAAATGGCGGACTTGATGCCATAAAGCATTCTCTACCAGTCAACCACTGGGCAAAACAAAAATAATTTATGACGCAGGGCCTGTCAAGTATCAACAATATACCAAAAAAGGAACGTATATGTTGCCAATATTTACTGAATTAAACAACATTACTTATAAAAAAAATATTTCGCTAAAGAAAAAAATAATGATACAAAATCACAATAAAGCCTAAGCAGCTAAACAATCTTATTGGCATTTACTGAAATATAACGAACTAAAACAATATTTCAAGATACATATTCTTTGGTCAAATCATTTCAAATAACGGATGATTTATTATTGCTCATTTTTTTCTGACAGCAATTTTGGTAATTTATCATTAAACAGACGTTTAGAGCAAAACCAAGTATTTCAAGTGCCTTGAAAGGGATCTCAAAATGACCGGACTGACCTTTTTAGTGCCCATCTTGGAAATAATTGTATTTTTTCGTCCCAAATCATGAGATTCAGCCAATTCAGTGACAGTTTAATAAAACACAGACAGCTTAAAAAAATTGCAAAACGAAAAGTACGGCTCTTCACAGGTGAATTTTTAGAGCTTGAGCCCTAATCTTTCAAACAAAGGCCGTTGTCTCTATTATCGCAAAGCCGCTAGCTACCGAGTTAGCACGTGCCACTACAACATTCATATTGAAAAACAAACTTTTTCTTAAGATTTTTTTAATAAGAAATACATTGTTCAGGCAGACATGTCAATTGAATATGATAGGTATGTAACTGTTTCAGATAAGTAGGTATTTACAGATAAATATAAAAAAATAAGTTTTTTTACGTTTAATACGTTACTAAATTCAATTTGATGACTTTATTATAATATTTGCCTATCGTTTTTTTTTCTTCATGGTCTATTGGTGGTCTATAAAGTCAGGATAGAATTAAAAGTTATGTACATTATGTCAATATGCTTTCGTTTCATAATCATAAAATATGTATATTTTTATGAATATTGTCACAGAGGTTAAATAAAAATAAATATCGGCGGTGTCCCATAAGGGCACACTGTGACAGTTCTCACCTTAACTGGCCGGGTTGAGTTAAGTTTGCTCCTGGTATTGTAAAGCACTATGTACAAAATAAGTTGCAAAGTTGACGCAACCGATCACGTTTTTTGCATTCCCATACATCCCCCTTAATTTTTTTTCGTTAGTATTTGTGTTATAGCTTTTGTGTTGTGATTTATCTCATGTTGTGATGTAGCTAGCTATCACGGTTCATGAGATACAGCCTGGTGACAGACGGACAGACGGACGGATAACACGCAACGGAGGTGTAGTAATAGGGTCCCGTTTTTACCCTTTGAGTACGGAACCCTAAAAAGGAAAACAAAAAGATACTTCTGCAACGTGCGTTTACGGAAAATCCCCCGCCCATTAAAAGAAATATTAATGTGATACGCCAAAAGTCCATGACTTGTTATATTATTTCGGGTCGTTTTTCTAGACGCATTATTAAAATAAGGGATTTGTGTATGAAAATGAGGCACTTAGTAGGTACGTACGTTTTCTTTTGTGTCCAAATTAATGCCATGTTGAGATTTTTTTAAACAGACGGTGTATATTTACATTTTGCTTTGCTGTGTCGAAATTACCCTAGAATAATTATTTTGTATCACTGACCCTTTTTTAAATGCTTTTGTACGTTTTTAAGCCTATTTAGGGTTTGTATTGTAATAAGAATGATCATTAATTTTATTTTAATGCGATGTTTTTTTTTCATGTTTTGAAATGTACGACTTTTATTCCAAACATAAAAGTTAAAGAGGGTGTAAAAATTAGCTGGAATATGTTGTCTAGCTATGCGATAACTCTACTTAAATATAGGTCTCCATACTGATCTCAGTCATGATTTCAGGAAAAATCTTCATAGCGCGATGCATGATCGTTTTCTGATTTGTATAGGCCGATACAAGCATCTATATGCTTAATGGAAGGTTCCAACCTTATATCTAGCTAAAAACATTGTAAAAAAACCAAATAAACATTTTTTGTTTTTTTTTGTTTAGCCACGCGTCGCCACGCCAGTCTGGCGCCATCTGTTGGTCATAATTCTTTTGTCCTCTCATTACGCTGAAACGGCTAGATGAAGTTTAACAAATTCATTCCAAATTGTTGAAGGATTCATATATTGTTGTGTTTCAAATAAACTCATACGTTTGCTCCCAGACTATGGGAAAATAAGAAGACATATTTTAAGTCACTTTTTGGTAAAAAAGTAATAATAGTTTCAGAAAACATGCTTCATTACTTAATAAATGTACATGTAACACATATTCGGTAAAAAACCGGCCAAGAGCATGTCGGGCCACGCTCAGTGTAGGGTTCCGTATTTGCTCATCCTTCACAAGAGACGGTCAAAGACGGAAAGACGGGAAAAAGTCGTAAACGCCAAAGTAACTGTAATTACTTATTACCTTCTGGAAGTCAACTTACGTCCTTTTAAAGAAAATTATGAAATTTTGCGATAACTCAAAAACGGATGGACCGATTTTGTTCAATATAGTTTTCATTGAAAGTACTTATAAGGCCTCATTTCCACGAATTTTTCCATGTTTTTTTGACCCGTGGTTGAAAAGTTAGAGGGGGGGGACACTATTTTTTTTATTTTCGGAGCGAATATTTACAAAATTACTGACTTTATCAAAAAGTAATGTTTTAAGACCCCTATTATTTTTAACAGACCTATTTAACGACACCTCACACACTAGGGTTGGAACGAAAAAAAAATTCACCCCCACCTTAGGTGTACGAGAGGTACCCGAAAAAAACATATTTTTTTAGTTTTTATTTTACCGTTTTGTCGGTGTGATACATACACATACTCATACCAAATTTCAGCTTTCTAGTGCTAATGATCACGGAGCTAAGCCGCGGACGGACAGACGGACAGACGGACATGGCGAAACTATAAGGGTTCCTAGTTGACTACGGAACCCTAAAAAAGGAATCCGTATAGGAGCATTACTCTAACCGAAGATTTGTACACGAATGACGTGTTTCATTCTATTACTCAACGTGTATCGTTATGTCACAGTACACAGATAAACGGTATTATAATACAAATCTCCAAAAATTTAATATTACCTTACATTGAAACACAAAAACATATTAGGTATTATGGCTAATTGGCAACGTATTTATTGGCTGATATTATCTTAGCTCGGGGTTTCTGGCGCACGAATCATTAAAGCCTACGCCGGCATAGTGTTAAATCATTTGTGCAACGAAAACCCTGGGATATGTTTATCTAAATATATAAAAGAAGAAACTGACTGACTGACTGACTGACTGACTGACTGACTGACTGACTGACTGACTGACTGACTGACATATCAACGCACAGCCCAAACCGCTGGTTCTAGAGAGTTCAAATTTGGCACGTAGGTTCCTTTTAGGGTGTAGGGGTGCACTAAGAAAGGCTTTTTCAAAACTCACCCCCTGAAGTGGTGAAATGGGGTTCCAAAGTTTGTATGGGGATACAAGATCAGTTAGACTATTTTATTCGAAACTTCACAGGAGTATATCTAACGATAAATGAGTAAACACGTGTTTCAGGTTTTTTGAAAATTCAACCCCTATAAGGGAGAAATGGGGTGACAAAGTCTGAAAATCAGCATGGGTATTGTTTTTATGGTTTATCGGGTCGCTGATTACGTAAACCGCAACGATTTTAAAATCCAAGGTGGCGACGTGAATTACCATCTCCCCTGTTGGGGTGAAATGGGGTTGAAATTTCTAAATACTAAACCGCTGGTTCTAAGGAGTTCAAATTTGGCACGTAGGTTCCTTATAAGGTGTAGAGGTGCATTAAGAAAGGATTTTTCAAAACTCACCCCCTAAAGGGGTAAAATGTGGTTCCAAAGTTTGTATGGGGATACAAGATTAGTTAGACTATTTTATTCGAAACTTCACAGAAGTATTTCTAACAATAAATGAGTAAACACGTGTTACAGGTTTTTTGAAAATTCAACCCCTATAAGGGAGAAATGTGGTGACAAAGTCTGAAAATCAGCATGGGTATTGTTTTTATGGTTTATCGAGTCGCTGATTACGAAAGCCGCAACGATTTTAAAATCCAACGTGGCGGACGTGAATTACCATCTCCCCTGTTGGGGTGAAATGGGGTTGAAATGTCTAAATACTAAACCGCTGGTTCTAAAGAGTTCAAATTTGGCGCGTAGGTTCCTTTTAGGGTGTAGGGGTGCACTAAGAAAGGATTTTTCAAAACTCACCCCCTGAAGTGGTGAAATGGGGTTCCAAAGTTTGTATGGGGATACAAGATTAGTTAGACTATTTTATTCGAAACTTCACAGGAGTATATCTAACGATAAATGAGTAAACACGTGTTTCAGGTTTTTTAAAAATTCAACCCCTATAAGGGAGAAATGTGGTGACAAAGTCTGAAAATGAGCATGGGTATGGTTTTTATGGTTTATCGGATCGCTGATTACGAAAACAACAAACGATTTTAAAATCCAACGTGGCGACGTGAGTTACCATCTCCTCTGTTGGGGTGAAATGGGGTTGAAATGTCTAAATACTAAACCGCTGGTTCTAGAGAGTCCATATTTGGAACCTACGTGTCCTTATAAAGTCTAAGGGTGCAATAAAAAAGCATTTGCCAAAAGTCACCCCCCAAAGGAGTGAAATGGGGGTCGTAAGTTTGTATGGGGAAAAAAGATTAGACTATTTTATTGAAAACTTCCAAGGAGTATTTCTAACGATAAATGAGTAAGCACGTGTTTTATGTTTTTTGAGAATTCAACCCTTAAAGGAGGAGAATATGGTGGCAAAGTGAAAATCAACAAGGGTAATGTTTCTATGGTTTATTGGGTCGCTGATTACCAAAACAACAATGATTTTAAAAACAAACGTGGTGGACGTGAAATACCGTCTCGCTTGTTGGGTGCGATGGGGTTGAAATGACTAAATATGAGTATGGGTGTAATTTTTATGGTTTCTTGGGACGTTAATTACGAAAATGCCACCGATTTTGAAATTTTACATTGTGGACATGAAAATTCTTGAAAGCATTTGCGCCAAATTGCAATTTAAATGGTCCAGTAGTTTTGCAGCAAATCGGTTGTAACAGACGGACTGAGAGACAGCTACACTT
This sequence comes from Apotomis turbidana, assembly GCA_905147355.2. NCBI lineage: Eukaryota > Metazoa > Arthropoda > Insecta > Lepidoptera > Tortricidae > Apotomis > Apotomis turbidana. Next base: position 18,985,408 of record LR990289.1, on the reverse strand, counting down.
GATCCTATAAGGGGGTTCTATTTTTGCTTTTGAGGTATGGATAGAGACCCGCGTTATCCTACTAGATTAAAAAAATAGTATTTGGTGGAATCTCGATCGTCGTCAATCGGTACCTAGGCGGGCGGCGCGTTGGGACGGGAGTAGTAATGATCGGCAAACTTCCTGCATCCGTAAGAAATACATTCAAGCATTTCAATAATTATGTTAAGTCATTTCAGAATTCTGAATTACGTTTATCTGGCTCAGATTAATACATTTTACATTCATCAACGAAAGAACCTCAATATCTTACAATAGAATATGACGTAACTTAGAACATGGCTTAGAATCATTAAACCAATTTCGAATATCCCAAGTCGATAAGCGGAGGCTCGGGACATTATAAAAGCTTTATACAAATAAAATGCACACATATCCCGGTGTCTTAGCTTCACTTCGAGTTATGAATTTTGAAGTGAACTTTATTTGGATACAGTAAAAGCTGAGATCACTTGATTTGAGTGCTTGAGTTTTCGGTTTGATTTGTTAAAGTGGAGTTGTGATAACATAAAAAGTATTTCCCAGTAATATTAAAAAAGCGAAAGTCTGTGTGTAGGTTTGTTACTTCTTCACGCTAAAACGGCTGGACGGATATGCATGAGGGAAATGCAGATTGCAGATTATACCCTAACTTAACAAATAGCCTACTTTTAATCCTGAAAAAAAGAGTATTGTTCCCGTAGGATGATGTATATTATTATAGGCACGCGAGCGAAGCCGCGGGTTAATGCTAGTTATTAAAATAAAAGTCATGTCGAATGCATTTTCTACCGAAGATGACTGTCTTAAGAGATAAACATGAAATTGGTGCAAAGTAGCCGTAATAAATTGTAGGTATCAAGTGCGTTTAAAATTTAAGTACATATTTTATTATATATTATCACCAGCAACCCGCCCGGCTTTGCACGTGCAATGCTGATAAATTATGTATGTATTATACATATAAACATTCATCTTGAATCACTCAATCTATTTAAAAAAACGCATCAAAATCCGTTGCGTAGTTTTAAAGATCTAAGCAGGAAGCGACTTTGTTTTATACCATTAGTGATAGTGATATAAGACGCTTACGTAGACATTTATACCTACAATAAAGTGTAGATTACCAACCACCCAATGTGTTCCTGCAGAAGGGTAATTTTCAGTAGCAGTCAACCAATGGGTCACAATAATTTTGAAGTGTGTGTTCGGTAAGTTTGATCAAGTTTTGTCAATATACCTAGTAATGTTTTTCAAATTATAGACTAGAATGGTATACAATTCGATCGTAAAGAAATTGCGCATTTATATCAGACTTCAATGACGATGTTTAACGCTTGTTGTTCAATGAATGTAATTAAATATGATTTACTTGTATTTAATGACGAAATATCATCATTTTTATGAGATATTAATTTTTTTTTTTTTTTTTTTTTTTTAGCCCTTTAGGTGTCCCACTGCTGGGCAAAAGCCTCCCCTTCTTTTTTCCATTCGATCCTATTGCCAGTGTGGTTCTGCCATTCTTTGCAGAATGCGTCCAGATCGTCCCGCCATCTCCTTTTCGGCCTGCCTCGGTTCCGATATCCATCTTGTGGGATCCATTGGGTTGCTATTGTGGCCCACCTTTCCGGATGCATGCGACAGACATGTCCAGCCCAGTCCCATTTCAGTTTTGCGGTCTTGACACCCACATCCACTATACCAGTTTTGGAGCGCAGTTCCGTGTTTCTAATTCGATCAGTCCTCCGAACACCTAGTATACTGCGCTCCATCGCTCTCTGGCAAACTTTCAGTTTAGACTTTAAAGCCTCAGTCAATGACCAGGTTTGAGCACCATATGTTAGTATGGGCAGTATGCACATGTCGACGAGTTTGCGCTTAAGACACAGAGGAAGGTCACCCTTCAATAAAGCCTTCATGGACCAGAAGCTTTTCCAGGCGTTTGCGATACGTCTATCGATTTCTTTACATTGCCTGTTTTCGAAAGAGGCTATCTGGCCCAAATAAATGTATTCGTCGACATAATGTATGTCCTGCCCATCCACCGTGACTTTATACTTTGCTCCATTGGTCATCAACTGAGTTTTCGCTCTATTCATTGTGAGTCCTACCTGAAAGCTCGCCGTGCTGAGATCTTGCAGCATTTGTTGTAGCTGGGATGCCGTGTGGGAGAAAAGAACAATGTCATCGGCAAATCGTAGATTTGTTAGCTTTTTACCGCCAATTTCAATGCCCATTTTCTCCCACGAGACCGCCAACTGTTTAAATATTTCCTCGAGGCAACTGGTGAACAATTTTGGAGACAGCGGGTCTCCCTGTTTGACGCCTTTTACGATACTAAATGTTGGACCGGGTGCATGTAGTTTTATATTTGCTGTGCTATTGCGGTAAACGGTTTCAACGAGTTCAACATATGTGGAGTCTATTCCTTGATTCTGCATGGCAGAAAATATAGCAGAATGTTTGATGCTGTCGAACGCTTTGCTGTAATCGACAAAAGCGAGATACAAAGGTTTGTTGAACTCGTTGGACTTTTCAATAATCTGGTTCAGAGTATGAAAGTGGTCTGTTGTGGAGAAACTAGGTCGAAAACCAGCTTGTTCGGGTGGCTGATGTTTGTCCAGTAATGGGGCAATCCGGTTCTCAATTATTTTTATGAACAATTTATAAATGTGTGATATCAAACTAATTGGCCTGTAGTTACTGATGTCGGACTTATCTCCTTTTTTGTGCAGAAGTACAATATTTGAGTGGCACAAGTGAGCTGGAAATGTACCGCTATAAAGGATGGAGTTAAACAAGTTAGTTAAATGGGGCAGCAAGGTTGTCTTTCCTTCTCTGAGGGCTTCTGTTGTAACGCCGTCTTCTCCGGGGCTCTTTTGATATTTCATGCTTTTGAGAGCGGCGTTCACCTCATAACCTGATATGGAAGGGATAGTGTCTGGGCAAAAATAACTGCGTGGTAGTGTTGTAGATGAGGGTGAAGGTAAAGGATCGGCAGAATATAATGTCTTGTAGAATTTTGTGCAAATATCTGTAACTTGGTCCCGACTGCTGCATTTCTTTCCATTTTCATCCCGAAGGCTGGTAATCCATGGTCTTTCTTTATTGATACCTTGCTGAGCCGTTCGGAGTGAAGTATGAGTTTTTAATGCTATCTCGAAGAGTTTCGTGTTGAAATTACGAATATCCCTTCTTATGCTTTTTTTCACCTCTCTATCCATGATTTTGTACTGGTACTTGTCACTTTTAATGCGTTCACGGTCTTCTATCAATTTTATCGTCTCTTTTGTGAATTTGTTGTTGTTTCTTCTAGTTTGTTTAATTTTGCTGCTAGCTGTTTTTATGCTACTAATGATACTATCGTATTGCATTTGAACTGTTATGTCTGTCGTGTCTTGATTATTAAGTAGGTTGAAACTATTGCGTAATTCCAAATTGAATTGATCGTGGTTAGATATTAGTATATCTCTGTTAAGACGTTTTATTTTGTTTACGAAAAGCTGTTTCCGGTGAATTTTCATGTCAAATTGAATTCTCGCTCTCACTGGTCTATGGTCAGAACTATATTTAAGCTGGTTGATGGTGGAAACGTCTTTAATTATATGTTTATGAGATGAAAGAACATAGTCGATTTCGTTTTTAGTGTTACCGTCTGGTGAGAACCAGGTCCAGCGACGTTGTGTCTTTTTGAAGAAGAAGGTATTACTAACACTCATGCTTTGTCCGAACGCGAACTGGATGAGACGAGCGCCACGGTCATTCCGGCTGCCAAGGCCATGTGGTCCAAGTATATCGTTACTGTCCAACTCAGTGCGTACTCCGACTTTAGCGTTGAAATCGCCTAGAACCATAGTCCATGTTCCTCGATTTTCATCGCAAGCTCTGTTCAAGAGGTCGTAATATTCCTCTACCTCGTCGTCGCTATGTGAAAAAGTTGGCGCGTATGTCTGGATAAGGGTTAGGGTATGTTTCTCTGTTATACTCAATTTCAACACAGCAACTCTGTCGGAATAGCCCAAGAATTCGAGAATATTGTTTTTCCACTTCTTTTTGACGAGAAATCCTACCCCGTACAGTCCGCCTGCTGTTCCGAAGTGGTAAAACACATTATCTTCCCGTTCAATTGTCTGTTCGCCTTCTTTTCTTACCTCTGAAAGGCCTACAACATCCCACTTGACATCATTTAATGCGTGTTCTAGTTCCACAAGGCGCTCTTCTGACATCAAAGTACGAACGTTGTAGGTCAAAACGTGTATAAAATCAGTATCCTGTATGTTTGCTTGGGTCGTTCGACGGGGGTTCGATCCCGCCCGGAGATTCTTAGCACCCCCTACTCTAGGGCTAATCTGGATTCCGTCGGTGCCAGGGACCCTAGAGCGGCCGGGCGGGGGGGGCCAAGTCGGGGAATTGTACATAATCATGAAGGGGGTTTAGGCCTTAAGCCCACCACGCTGGCCAAGTTGCGGGTTGGTGGGTTGGTCGCCAGTACCTCGTTCGTTTTTCGGCAGGGTGCACCGCGTGCAGGTGAGGTTGGCTTGAGTCCGGTGGATGGAAATTGGACCCCTTACACCCCGAGATATTAATATAGTTCTTATATAAGTAAGTAACATAAATTGTTTATGTATTCGTTTTATTATATTTTATCCATTTCCTGGGTCATGATTGAGCTTAAATCTGTCATACGCTGAAACCGTCATATTTTGCCCTAGTGGGTAAATGTCCCCGCGGTTTTAATTTAAATATAATATATGATGAAATAGGTATAGGATTTCATCTTAGAAGCAAAATATAAATAACTACGTACGTTAATCTATTTGAAATTAATTAATGAAATAATTCGATTATTATTCATGATATGCACATTTACCCGTTAGGGCAAAATTAGACGGTTTGACGGTACTGTTAAGAATCTGGCCACCGTACCGCTCACGGAAGATGATTTATCAAGCCGTCGCACCCGGGAAGGAATGGATGGCGCATGTCGCGGAAAATTGTTACCGGTATTATCGGAACGTAAAAGGAGCTACAGAATACCGTTCAAACCTCGTTTGCGTTACGTTACAGATTGCTTACGGTGTGTGGCGCACTTACAGAAAACTTAGAATGACGACTAGAACGAGAGTTTTTATACAACAGATGTGCGAAAAATGAAGCCGTTTTTGATATTACGGAACGTACAAGGAGCGACAGAATACCGTTCAAACCTCGTTTGCGTTACGTCACAGATTGTTTACGGTGCGTGGCGCACTTACAGAACACTTAGAATAATGCCTAGAACGAGAGTCTTCATACAACAGCTAGCATTATCTTGCTGCACTTCGCTTGTCGCGCTGTGTCACTGAGTGTCATCTGTCTTACTCGCACGGTATCGAAAGGAAAGCGACAGATAGTTTTAGTCGCGCGACAAAAAGTCGCGTGTCAAAGTTATGCTGGACGTACAGATTTGCGAAAGATGAAGCCGCTTTTGGTTGTATGTGTGCGTGCCTGAGTGAATATTCAGCGTTTACAGGCGTGTTTTTTCGTCATTTCCATGTCTACAAATATTATTAAAATAGATGATTGTCGGAAGTCGATATATATATATGTATCCCGAAGCCACTCCCGCGTGTGATCCTAGTTAGATAATTAAAACGACTGGCTCTTCCGTTGTGCTAATAATCGTGAAAAAGGAATGACGCTAGAACCGCGCGGTTAGAACGCTCGGAGCCCACCCACCTACGAACAAATTATAAAGACGATTTTCTACTCGAGTACTTTATTCTGTCATTTATATAGTTACTAACTATAATTAGTTAGTAACTATATAAATGACAGAAATAAGTACTGGAGTAGAAAAATACTATTTTCTTGTGACATTGACTTTGTGACCGATGCGCACAAGGACGAAACTTAGCCCACTGACAAAAACTGACTTCAATTTCAAGCGCTAACTTGGTTTCTAGCCGCATTTATTCTAAGCAGAAAACATGTCAGTTTTGTTTCATGATTCATATTTGAAGCATTGTTAAGATAAAGCAGACTGATTGGACCAGAAAATAGAGCAAAAAAAAATACGAAATTTCAAAAATTAAACCGTGTTGGAGTTTTTTCCATCGCGTGGGTGGTCACAAAGATCAGAATGCTATATAAAAAAATGTTTTTTTTTCCTAGTCTTCCTCTAGTTAATTTCCTTTACCAAGATACTCAAAATGGTGTCCCAAAGATTTTTATGAAAAAAAGCAATAGTACCACATAGTACTTAGGTAGGCACTAGTAGTTGGCTCAAAGAGAATTGTTTGATCACAAAGGAAATGTAGTGCCTTCTAAAATGACTGCATTCGCTACGGCGTATTTTGGATGCACTTTGACTTTGCTACCGTCATTTTGACAAGCTAATTCCAAAGTCAATGCGCTTGTATCGCCTTCAAGTCCGTTTGAGTTTGTCGTTCACAAACATAAGGGAATCATAATAAGGGCGAATTCGACAATGCATTACAATATAACGTTTATTATTAAAACTATCGTGAGACATATTTAATATTTATAAAAGTGGCCTGACATGTTTCGAGCTCATAATATCGTCCTCTTCATCAGGGACAGCTATCGGCGACTCATGGCACATAGCACTGGTTTTCGCTCTCCTCACCGATCTCACACACAACCCAAAACTATTATTTTTATTTGATTATACCGACATGAAAAAAAAGTGAAAGCAGCGCTGCCGTGTCAATCCTATCTCATGTATCTTAACATACATGAGATACGCGTAACAGCTCAAAATCGTATTTTTTCGAGTACCTCTATGGACCCACATACCAGGTTTTTTAATTTATCTAACCAATTTCCTGTACGGGCCTGTCACACAACTCATGTAACTATGATTTTGCCATGGTAAATTATGCTTAAATACTGTATCTTAAGTTACATCAATTAGGCGTGACAAGGTTTGTAAACGTCGCGCAAATTCTATATATCAGGTAACTTAAGATACACGATTTAGCCGCGACTGGATTGCGCGTGATCCTGCTTGTCACTCGTCGCGCGCACAGTACTTTCTCTACCCGTCTCTTTCTTCCGCCACCGCTCCGACCTGTATCGTATCGGCGACGAATTAGTGTTTAGTTTCGTGTAGCAAGCGATCACGGTCATTACGCGGTGTCACAAAATAATTGTTAAAGCAGTTTTCGTTTAGTTAATTAGTAGTTTGTGCACTTTTTTTTGACGACGTGGTTGACGCAGTCTGTAGTGCACCCGCCCACCGAGCCGGCGGCCCTGGGCTTAAATCCCTGCCACGGCAAACAGTTGACTGTGTGATGTGATGAAATCGAATACTGATGCCTGGGTGGTTTTTGCATGTATTTAAGTATATAATTATTTATCTCGGTCATTGTCAGTTCAAAAAACAAAATTTGTCCCTTCGGTGGTCAAAAGTTAAGAGCTTAATTTTATTAAAACTTTCGTGAGACATATTTAATTATTGTATTAAGCGGTTTACACTCACGTGAAATTGTCAGGAACGGCCCGACATGTTTCGAACTCGTATGGAGCCCTTCATCAGGGACGGCTGCCCGTACACCGCCGCGGCAAACTCGTCGCAGCCGTCCCTGATGAAGGGCTCCATACGAGTTCGAAACATGTCGGGCCGTTCCTGACAATTTCACGTGAGTGTAAACCGCTTAATACAATAATTAGTTAAGAGCTTGTATGAATCTAGGTTATGTTGCTATTACATCGGATTATAGAAGAGGGAAAGTTCTTTATTCTCACAGGCATTTAATCAGAAAATTAGGCCCTGGAATCCTTAATTTCGCAAATGTCCACCGGAAAGACGCGCACCTAAATCTGACAATGACCCATCGATACAAGTAACTACGTATTAGCCATCGTCTAGCACCCATAACCGGTGATCGGCATGGCCCATGTAACACCGCGGGTTTAAAATGAAAATAATGATAATCCTGCGATCGTGATTGAAAAATGTATGTGAGTTTAATATCATTAAGTTAAATTTATATTCATTATAATCAAGTTCGTTTTTTGACGCCGAAAACCGCGATGTGGGACCTTTGGGACCAGATCGATACAGCCACAAACCAAGCAAAGCCCCGGTACTAGACGAGGATACACATAATATTCAAATACATATAATAATAATTATAAAGATAGCATCTCCGACCCGGGAACAAACATTCGAACCCATCACACTAACACCCGCCCCGGCCGGGACTCGAACCCAGGACCGGCACCGGCTCAGCTCGCAGGCGCACCACAAACTGCTCTGGAACTGCCACTTTGTAGCTGGGTTGGGTAGGCAATATTCCTTGTTTGTTCAAAAAAATAAATGTGACTTTTTTTGATAAATGTATGTTACATTTTTTATCATTTTAATTTGTTTGCACCCATATGAAAACACTTACAATATGATTATGTTTATTCATTTAATAAGATTTTTTTTTATTTCGCTTCATTTTAAACATTTGGTTTACGTTAGCAGACGTTTCTAATCTGCTTTATTAAAAAAAAAAAAAAATTGTTGTGTTTTTGATGAAAGTTATCTATTTTCGTTTCTATGTATATTTTCTTTCGTACCCGAATAATTTCAATTAATAATTAATGTTATCGTTCTGAAACAAAATATACGTTTTTTTTTATGAGTAACACGAGTTTTTTTTCTCTTTTAATAAGTACCTAGGTAAAAATATTTCTACTTGCCTGCCCACTTCCTTGTTATGACATTATAATAAAATTACACCATGCAGCCAGCAGCAGCTTTATAAATATAATTCGCATTTCACGACCTGATATGCCTAAGTCATGTATCTTTAGATACAGATCGTTGCATGACAGGCTTAGTATGGCGAGCCTGTCACGCCTAACTCTGTTAGAGCTCATAAATAAATAAATATACACATATAAAAATATTTTCAACACAGAAAATATGCATTAGCCTTTCACTGATATATCAAAATATATATTTTTTAATTATTGCATGATATCGTTGAATTATCAATAATTTACGAAAAAAAACTTTAAACTGCTTTTTCTCAAAACTATGTTTTTTGAGATACATGAGATAGGATTGACACGGCAGAGCGTCATCTAAGAATCGGCCACTACATGAAATAACTGTCACTTTGTGGAAAATTTGACAGTCACAACACACATAACGAATAGTGGTAGGTACAATTTCCATACTAAATCTTCTTTAGTAATAATTCGACTGTATGATTTTCTGCGCTGTGACTGATTACTGGTCACCTACGTTCTTTAAGAATGTGGAACTTTTGAAATGATTTTCTTAATCGCAAATTTGTATATTTTCGAAAATGTTAAAATGTGGTGATATTTAATTTGTTATCCTTTATTTGATAATGTCGATAAAAACACCTGGTTAAAAAAAAAACATGCTGTCAATTATGCTTGTATTTAACTTCTCTCACTGTATCATTATTAATATTAATAATATTCATCTCGATAAGAAATTAAATATCAAAAAGGATACTTCGAATACAGTAAATAACCATACAAAAAGTATGTTTGTAAACACCATATTTCACAACAAAATATTGACAAAAACTTAAAAACAATACATGTGAAGGGCGAACTTATACAATGTGTTACCGCCAAGTAGGCTTTTCTTAAAGTAGAGTAAAGTTACATAGATCTTTAGCGTATCCATGACCTTAATTTAATTAATTAACTGAAATTCAGGCTTTATTAACTTTCTAACAAAATTTTAATTGCCAGTAATGTACAGTAAATAAATTGACAAGTGAGTGTTAAATGACAGCGTGATATGAGTAACGACAATTACGCTCTACACCGACTACATTGAATCTGCGGATTTGTGCAGTTAATTCACATAAATTATTAGCTAATACATGCAAACAATTACTAATGGATCATATTATTATCAGTTTTAATAAATGCCCGCATACCGGTAACAGGCTATAATATATGTATAGCCCTATAAGGCGTTTCTTTCAGTTAACCTTTGAGCAAACGAGATAGGAAACTGGACAAAAAAAGTGTACGTATATATCTCGGTCAGATGTCATTAAAACGTCCAATTTAGCCCCTGAGTTCGAATTTCAATTCAGATTCTAACCAATATCGTCATTATCCTGTCTGCCCAGCCTCCTACTTCCGAATGGTCGTAACATAGTAGTGATTTCTAGCAAAGTAAGTCGTTTTTGTGTGAATAGGACAGTAGCTAGTTGCTGTCGGCCGGCAATACTCCTGTACCGATGTTTTCCGAGCACCTGACAGACCAATTACTAAGAACCGAGTCGGGCAGGGTTCCACAGAATTGTACTGTTTTGTCCCACAGTATTTATTTAGCATGGTTTATCTTCTGGGGGCCTATGTGGTTGCATTTATCGCGAGATAAATAAGTGACGAAACATCAGTCAGTCACACTCGCGTTTTGTCAAAACCATCATAGGCATGCAATTAAAAAGCTCTAAAAATTAGGTACACATTTCTGAATATTGAATATCTTACAAAAGTATGAGTGAAGTGGATATATGGAGGCGACATTGAGAATTCAAATGATTCATTGTATTTTTGTACGTTTGTATGAATTTAGTTTGAATAATGAATATGTGTGCTTCTTTAAGGCCTTATTACGCTAAAATGGCTGGGCAGACTTCCAAGCTGGTAATATGGCCAGTAGAAGTGGAAGTTTTATTTTTATAATGTGGCTACCTCATAGTATACCTGCTACAGTTCGTAAGTTGAGAGAGTGTGATTCGCGTTTGGTACAAGTTGTCTAGATAAAACCTCTCAGTTTTCATTCAAACCCGAATTGCAAGCTAAGAAGTTATATGTTTAGCAGTCTGTGAGTATGTATATTTGTTTAAGTATATTTGCGGGTTTGCCAGCTTCTTTTCACTATCCGGCCTCCTTACGTTCGGCCGTCTATACCTAGTCACCCGGCTCTTCTTTCCCGGCGTCTGCAGTAAAGTACTATTATTTTATTTTCAAAGCAATCTCATACAATCTAATTTTAAAGAAGTATTTTTTCACTGAATCCTTCAACTATACAAGTAGCTGCTTTTGCCAGTATATTCCCATTCAGTGACAGATGAGACAGAGCTATTATCGGTCAGTGTAGACAATTGTGGTTCGCTCGTTATTTCAATCTCGACTTGTTTTTCAGCCTGAAAAGGTTTCAATTCTGCTACGTAACAAAGGTCAATAAAATTACATATTCAGGTCACACTGGCAATTTATAAGCAATGGATTTATGAATAATGGTCCGCTCGTCAAAAACAGTTTTACGTTTTATGATTTTGAAAGTTTATGAAGTGTAATCTGGGATGTCATCATTGTTTTATGTTCCTGGAAGATTAGCAATTTGTTAAAGTATTCTGCGTTGGACGCAATTTGATGACTGCTGTAAAATGTTCTATCGAGTTTCTAAGTATGGTTGAGTGACTGTGACTGTTATATTGTTTGAAATGTTTGAACCTGATGAAAGTGGTGATTAATTAAGGTTCTTTTCTTTTTAGGGTTCCGTACCCAAAAGGTAAAAAACGGGACCCTATTACTAAGATTCCACTGTCCGTCCGTCTGTATGTCTCTCTGTCACTAGGCTGTATCTCATGAAACGTGATACATGAAAATTGTCACAGATGATGTATTTTTGTTGCCGCTATATAAAATAATCGTCAAAAATAGAATTCAGTTTGTTCCCATTTGACTTTTTTTAACTTTTTCGCTGGCTTTCTGTTAATGATAGGTATAAATTGTACTAACTCAAACTACCTTTTCCCGTTTAGTATTCCGTTAGTTTAACATTAATTAATTAATTACATTAATTCAAAATTCCTATAGATATCATCTGGTCCAAAGTTTACTAAACCCGTAACCTTAAAGCAAAGTTTCAAGCAACCATAATCTCTATCCATAACGAGTTTGTAAACAATTTCGATTACGTCACATCACGTTGTATGCGTTACAAACTAAACTATCCAGCTGGCTAAATCTAGAACTAACATAAAGTGTTCCAAATTCGGTAATCACTCCTGTCAGTGGCGCCAGTGTCAAGTGTAAGGGTAAGTTTGTATAAGTTTACCCACGTTATGACCGGGCGATTAGTTTTGGAGTGGGGGTATAAGTTATTAGTAGTTTGATGTGGGAATATATAATTATTGTAGATTATGTACGAATTCTAAGGAAACCTCGTCATTACCGTGAAAAGAGTGTGGCTGCGAGCTTTTCTTTAGTTTCACAAGTCTTATAGTGAACCGCTGGTACATATTTTTAAATAAATTTATTAATGCCCTTCTGGTACATGTGTAACTGTCTTTACTCATAAGGCCCATCTGGTATGTATGTATTACACTTTTATTTAAAATTCATATTTATAAAATGGGTAGTTTGCACAAATACAACTTTGACAGAGATAAATTGTGTTCTTCTAAGTCAACCTTTGACTTCAGTATCTGTAAAGCTACCGAAACGTCAGGGAGGCTCAAACAATTAACACACGTGATATAATCCGTTTAAATTGTTTCATTTAAATGTGTCGCAGTCGCAGAAACCGAAGAAAATTTTATTTTAACAAGTCTAGCCGGCATATCATAATCATAACTTATCCGTGACTTTAACTTGCCTAACTATTCTATATTTATAGTAGTACTCTATTTTAGACAACGGTCAACGGTAAAGAGATTTTCTTCAGTAGCTCAAAACTAAAAAAATAAAATAAAATGGATTTCGTTCTTTTTTTCATATGACTTTAAGGCATAAGGAGTATTTTTGTACTCCTACTAAGTGAATGCTGAACTTTTCATGCTTATAAAAACGTGGCAAACATGTAAATAGAGGTAGTCCGTATGGAGGCGTTGAGTGCCATGTAAGGTACTTTTTTTTTCGTCTTTCGACTGTACGTGACTGTCTTGGCGGTGCGGGTGGGGTCACCAGAAGGGGACCTCCAGACCCGCAACGTGGTGAAAAAGAATGTGTTGTGTCACCAGAGGTGACCATGACCAGCTGTGATATTTATGTGTGTGAGTGATTGTGATTGTGTTGTGATGAGAGTGGGTGAGCGAGTTAATGACATTGATGAGGGGAATGATAGATGCTAACTGGGACTACCCATTAATTCGTTAAGTGGCTGGGACAGTCAGGCCAGGCGGCGGTCCCTTTCGGCGAGGGCGTCTCGGTCTCGACACCTAGCTAGCCAGGTCTTCGTGTATTTGAATTTTCAGGGGGGTGCCCTCGACGGCGGGAGCGCATTTTGGCCTTTTCAGCTTTGTTTGCAGCAATCACGACGTTCCACTCATTGGTGACTTTCGTAATGGCATCAATCGAGTCGATAAGGCCATCCTTCGGTCGGCGGCGGTATCTGTGGGTATTTCGTCTCGCACGGACTAGTACTGGTCTGATAGTTATGTAAGGTACTTACTTAATTTTATGTCCATTGGGTACCGTACTAATAATATATCGGCAACGGAAGAATGGCTGTCATTTATTTTAATGACAGCAGTAATGTTACCGTATTATCCCCAATGGCACTTAAATCATAATTAAAATTTGACATACTCTCATGAAGCCAAGCAAGCCAAGGAGACTTGCTATACTTATATTTAAGAAAAGATCACCATCTCAGAAACAAAACAGTAATGTTACATTTATAGGGACAAACAGTTATTTTTGAACCGGAATTGTTTTTAACGGGAAATTCGTCTGTAAAGATAAACAGGAAAATCATTAGGAGAATTAACGTAAGCGCCTTTTCAGCTGATATACCGCGAGGCGCTTTTTACTGAGTGCTGTTATGTCGAGAGTGAGCTCTCTGAGATTGTTTCTTATATCTAGACTAGCGACCCGTCCTGGCTTCGCACGGGTGCAATGCTATATTATGCATGTATTACATTTAAACCATCCTGTTGAATCACTCTATCTATTAAAATAACCGTAACAAAATTCGTTGCGTAGTTTTAAAGATACAGAGCATACATAGGGACAGACAGACAGACAGACAGCAGGAAGTGACTTTGTTTTATACTTTGTAGTAATAAGTATTAAGGTTTTGTTTTGTTCCAGAAATGTAGACGTTTCAAATAAGATGTGTCGGAGGTCTCGTTACTATATTATTTACAAGTTGTCTCATATCTATTTCAAGTTGTCTTTTCCTTGTTATCGAGTAACAATATTGTACCTATACTGTAGGAGTGATAAAGAGGTCCGACAATCTGTATTGTAGGAAAGAAAATGTGTTAGGCATAACTGGTACAGTGTAGTTTTTGTAGATTGTAAGTTAAACGCGATATTATTAAATAGTAAAATTTACAATGGTGGAGGACACTATGTTTTTCTGCCAACAAACTACTGTGGAGTTTGGCAAATACTCAGAAAGTTTATTGTACTATTGTTATAAAATATTTAAATTATACAAAAAATATAGTATAAAAATAAATAAATTAAAATAAAACATAATAATTAACTTTAGCAATGTGCTCTGTTTGTATACTTTAAAGTTATGACGTTTACGTTCTCATTTTAAAATAATTATATTTTTTATCTTGATAAACGCAAATTAAAAATGGAGAGCCATATTACTAAAGTAAATGACTGAGCCATATCTCCTATATTATAATGTAATTTTATTGATGTTACTTAATATACGCGATATAGTCCGTTTAAATCGTTTTATTTAAATGAGTGACAGTCGCAGAAACCGAAGAAAATATTATATGTTACTTAATGTTGAAACCCCCGAAACAAAACGAATACTTACTATAATTGTATTTACTCAAAAACCGATTTTATCAGCTTCGCATCGCATTGTAAATTTCTTCGTAATTTTGTAATATGAGTATGGCCACTCGTAATTCAGCGGGATTATTTTGTAAGGATAAACAGGAAAATCATTAGGAGATTTAACGTAAGCGCCTTCTCAGCAGCGAGGTGCTTTTAGTTAGTGCTATTATGTTGAGAGTGAGTGCTTGGAGAATTCTTGTATCAAGTATTTTTTTTTATTCCTCGAAAAAAAAAGGTACCTAAAGCGGCAAAATAGCAAAATTCGGCATTTCAAAATAAGTAATGACACACGTCTGTGATATTTTAGCTATTTGAAAGAAAGTCCCATTCTGATATTCTGCGCCAGTTGAAGGAGGCGTATTATTCAAATGGCGAGCCATATGGCGTATAACGATTTTAAATACCAACAGAGGGCGGTGTTTACGGCATATAATTATACGGAATTTGATGAACAAAAAGTTCCAGTTCGCATGATGAACCTTCTGAACGCTAAGAACATTTTAATAAGGAGAGCCATCGGGACGTCGTTTACCTAACAAAAGGGTTTCATGACCTGATTCTAAATAATACTGCATTGTTGTAAACCTAATACTACTGCCTACTGACAATGAAGAAAGTCGAAATTTCGTGAAAGTGTATAATTTGCGAATAAATACGGGATACAACAAAAATACATAATTTGCTACAAAATGTATGAAATGTTTCATTCAAACCGCGAACGTACCTATACATGTTAAATCATAATAAATCAACATCCTTACTTATAAAATTTTCAATCTTGTTGAAATACATTTAAAACGTCATAGAAGTCTAATATCGCTTGGCATTTTTAAAAGGTTCGCATCATCCGGACTTCTACGACATGAGTATGTATTATTGAGACTATAGGGAGTTTTCTATCCAAAAAATAATAATTCATAATAATTATGGTCATAATATTATTAAGTAGGTTAAAGTTCCCGTCACAATTACCTTAAGAAACGTCTACTCATACCAGTCTTAACTCGAAGTTTACGCAAGTGCCTGATGTAAAGCGGACCTGAACAATGACCGACAACTTGCCGGCAAATACTCTCAAGTCGGCATTTAAGCCGAATCACGTCAAAGTGAAAGTTTAATCGGGAATCTTCAGGTGCACAGCGTAGTGCCAGCGCGGTCACTATCATATGGCTTAAAATATAATTATGAGGTAAACTTTCAAACGAGCGATTTTGCTCCCTTTGCCTTACTTATACCTGTAACAGGGGTAATACATTAAAAAATAAATTCTACCTGCTAAACAGAACGAAATTTGTTTAGGCCACACTCATATTTTTTTATTTTATGATCTACAATGTAAAATAGTAGGTACTTAACTAATTTTGAAAATACCGAAATTTATATTTTATTTATGTGCGCACTTGTGGGTTTACTGATAGAAAGTTTAAATTTTAGACAAAATCAACATTTCTAAAAAGTAATATACCATTGTGGTCGAAGCGAGGCAAGTAAGCAATTGCTGATAGAGTATTATATATATATATATATATATTTTAATACGAAGCCAGCATTGCCCTTTCTTCTGAGACAATTCACAGAATATTACTATGACTAAAGTAATTTTTATATACAGGGTGTAACCGACGGTGTACCGAAAACTGAAACCATGGCTTCAGACCATTATTCTGGGCTGGAAAATCATGGAAATTTCTTTGAGAAAATTCACAAATTTTCGTCGCGAGTTTTCATTTTTTCTTTATTTTTCCATTAATCGAACTCTACTTGTAACAATTTTTCATGAAAAATCGCATGATGAGCATTTTCCGCAAAGCACACAATGTATCACAAACAGTATTATGTAAGCTTTACGGTACTACACAGAGCGCGTGGAGTGGGACAGATAACGGTACTGGCTGGTCATTGATCCGCCAGGCCAGTGCGCTCGCGCAGGCCGCTGCGGTAGGACGCATGATTAATGTTTACCTACCCCCACATTTCATTTGCTTTACTTGCTTGAATGAAAATAATCTTGTAGGACTGTTTTAATTTATCGGTCAGTTGTTATTGGTGTTAGGTAGTACACTAGTTGTCATCTGTGGTTGCGTTGTTTTTATGGTTGCATTCATTCATGTCATTCGATGCGCACTGGCGTAACGGTATGTTTCTCTGACGCGTGAGTGGAGTGGGGAGCGCCTGAACCGGTCGATGCTTGCCGCGTGCTCCCCTCCCCGCGCGTCTGCACCCGAGAGAATTGGATGAAATACATTGCGCGTCGAGTTTTATAATTTGTTTTGAAAACTCTTATCCTTGAGTTTTCCGAGAAAATGAACACTCGTTTTCAGTTCGTGATTATTGTCTAAAACTACGGTTTTCGTTTTCAGTACGCTGTCGGTTACACCCTGTATTTGGAGGCACACAACCCGGTTTTTTTAGTACATAATAATCCTTTATTTATTTTAGTCATATTTTACATTACCTAATTATAATTACTTTTGTAGAGAAAAGGCTTAGGTACGATCACTCAATGATCGGTTTCCATGGTTTGTTGTTCAGTCGTTAATTAAATGGAACCTTCAATTAACCTTAATGGAGCACTCCTACTGATAGTTCAGATTTATTTTTCATTTAATGAATGCTCTTTAAATTTCAGTTGTTTGGAAAATATTGGAGTTTATTGACAATTGACAATGAGTCAAAATTGATTCTGCAAGTAGTTATTGAATGATAGCCCTGTAGCGTTGAAGTGTCTTCTCGCATCTTAATTATTAAGTTGCATAATAAAGCTCCAATGCTGAATGGTTTTGACTAGTACCTAAGTAAGTAAACACGTTATGGTATACAAAAACAGTTAAAAATACATCTATTACAAATAACATATGTAGGTACATAGGCGAACTTATTAGGGATTTCTTCCAGTTAATCTTTGAGCAATTGAGTGAGTACGAGAAGAAGATAAATATTAAATATTATTAAGGGACAATCATACACAAATCGACCTAGTCCCAAACTAAGCAAAGCTTGTACTATGGGTACTAGACGACGATATACATAATATATAAATATATATATAGATAACCAGGGATCGATACCGTTATTTTGCTCCATACAAAATAGCACAAAATAACGTTATTATATTCCGGTTTTTCGCTCATTATCACACATGTTTATATTTTAGTGGGCTAATTTCAAGGATCTATATCTATAACGAAATTCTACATAACACAAGCCTTTCACATTCGAAAAAAACGCGAAATTAGAGCGTTTTCATGAATACCGGTATCGATCCCTGTAGATAACATCCATGACCCAAGAACAAATATTTTGCACAAATATTTGCCCCGGCCGGGATACGAACCCGGGACCGCCGACTCAGTAGGCAGGTGTCTACCAACCGAGCCAAACGCGTCGTCAAAACAACGACGATAGACAACTAATATCGTGTGCAAAAGGTTATTTAAAATAATAAAACTATAAGGTAGTCAAAATAAACAATTATATATAAATAATTAATGGGGCTTCTAAACGGGCCATAATTTACTGCTATTTGTGGCCGGCAACTATGACCGTCCCTCTCTGACACCCTATGCTAGAACAAGATGAAAATAATGGCCGGCCACAAATTGCAGCAAAACATGGCCCGTTCAGAAGTCCCCTAATATAAAGATCAATTGTGCAATAAAATAATGTAATTCTTAATTTTTCTTAAAAGGTTAATATTTTCAAGTGGAAAAGGTGTAGTGAGAATAACCGTAAGAGGGTAACCTATCATAATCCCGAATTTTTGTTTCCCCGCTGTATCGTTTCGCCGAATTTTCATTTGCCCGAAAGCAATTTTTCCTGAAACCCGTAATATTTTCAGGACTTTATAAACGTCGTTGTAAAGAACCCGTTAGGTTAGGTTAGGTTTGTTTTATAATTATTTTGAAATATTAATAGTTTTGCAATAAATAGCTTTCGGGCAAATGAAAATTCGGCGAAACGTTACAGCGGGGAAACAAAAATTCGGGATTATGATAGGTAACCCCTTTGCATATGTGCCTGCTAAGGGTCATGGATGTTTTTTAACAGTGCGTGTTAACATACAACACACATATTTTGCACTATATTTTTTGTGCCTTATCGGCGGAGGAGACTTAATCAATGAAAATAGGCAGAAGTACGTGCAATTGAAATAAGTAATAACGGGGACACAGTTTTTTTACATCTTTTTAATCAGTTGCTTTTTTTTTAGGTTTTAGTATGTAAATAGAACACAATAAAAAAGTTATAAATGAGAATTTATTGTGTTGCACTTGTGATTGTTAATTGTAAAAGATGTATGTTTATTCAATTTTAATTAAGTAACAACTCTCAAAGTATGTAAACACAGTATTGTACACAGTTAGTTTAAGAAACCAACGACGGAACCCGATTAAGCATCTGCTACCGTATGTCTGTCTTTCAGCGGTCTAAAACAAACGCGCTTTTCTCAGTGTGTCCTACCGCGCGCGAGTCCGACTTGCTCTTGGCTTGTTTTGTACAAGCTGTTTTAAGTTACACACTTTCATGTGTCATATATTCATAGCACTGGGGCACACTTCTAAAGTATCGTAGAACTTTGTATCGAGTTTCATCGGCAGAGAATTACATACTTTTAACCCCCGACGAAACAAGAGTGGTGTTATAAGTTTAACATGTGCATCTTTCTGTGACATCGTATCGCTAATACGGGTAAACCAGTTTGAGTGCATTTTTTAATCGCCTGGTTTATAAAGATGGTTCTTACTGGTATACTGGTACAAAAAAACTGTAATTGCGAAATCTTACTTAAAACAAGACATAAAGTTGTGTGCGTGACATCAATTCTAGTAAGTAACTACCTAAGTGCCTATATAAATAAATAAATATCAGACAACCTCACACAAATCGATCTAGTCCCAAAATTAAGCTCAAGAAGGTTTGTGTTATGGATCTTAGACGACGATATACATACTTATATAGATAAAGATAGACTTAAATACATAGAACAACTATGATCCAAGCACAAATATTTATTCATCACACAAATATTTGCCCTGGCCGGGATTCGAACCCGGGACCGCCGGCTCAGTAGGCAAGTGCATACAAACTGCGCCAAACGTGTCGTATATATTCTCTAACATTGGTATTATGATTATAATAAGCATAGGTAGTGCAATGTTCTTAAGCTACTAACATGTTCACGCTTTCTTTTTGACAAGCAAAATGTTGCCACTTAGTCAATCAGTTTAAACACGGGGCACGGGTGTCGAGTCATCGCACGCAAAACCACCATTTACCAATACGCATAGAGCCTACTTTGTCGACGATACTAGGTACCACAGTAATTTATTATTATTATTGCAATTGGAGATGCCATTGGGAGGCCTATGTCCAGCAGTGGACTGATACGGGTTGATGGTGATGACGATGTTGTTGATGATGATAATGATTGAAATGTTATGTGTCTCACTGCTGGGAAAAGGCCTACAAATAGAGACCTATAAGAAGAAGAGGGTTTTTCAGTAATCTCTATATAAATCTCAATTTACCCCGTCCTTAAAGAAAAAGTTTTCTATGGAGAATGGCCATTATTTCAGGAAAAATCTTATATATCGTAACATACAGCCGCATTTTTTTGGAGGCGCTACGCAGGCGTAAAGCGTTAAGTGTTGGTAAAAAAATCTTTGCCGGCTCATAACACCAAAACGGGTGGGCAGACTTTAACTAATTTTTGTACAGAGATAGCTGAACATCCAGAGATGGTTATAAGATCAGCTTTTGCCCGACTACGGTAACGAAACATGTTTTAAGCGGACGAGTTGCTGATACCATATATTACTGTTATATACCTACGTTTACTGCGGCACTGCCCCGGGTGATAAGCGTGACTGTCAATGCATTTAACGTCGCGTCGTTGCAGCGATTAAGGTAAATAGCCGGGTAAATACAATGTTTGTTTAAACCATGATCACCCGCGAGATTCATCTATAGACTAAACGACACGGATAGCAATGTACGAAGCCATTTATTTATTTTTAAAAACTTTATTGCACATATGGAAAATAATACAACGAAAATAGGACGCGCTCAAGGTGATGAGGACCGTGGAAAGTGGCGAAACATCGTCCGGAGGAAGCTGATCCATGGTGTATGTGACAACCCTCAGCAAGGAGGATTACCTACGATGCACGGAGGAGGACAAAACCGGTCTTTATTGATGGATATCTTTATCATCTTAGCTACACAGTCTTCTTTAGTAAAAAAGCAGCCTCAAGACATTTTCCAAATTAAAATCGATACGTAAAAAACGTGAGAATGTATATGAGAAGTCGCTCAATACCGAAGCCAGCTCGCATATTGTCGGACGTATTCGTATTACGTGAATCGTACCTCAAACTCGTTCAACATTTTTCTTTCAGACTAAACATAACCTCACTCAACCAGGTAAACATAGGCTGCGAATGTCGAGTCACCGCACGCGAAACCACTATTTATATTAACTCCCATGATTAATCAGTTTCTGCCCGATTCAAACCCTTTTTGCTTGTTAATTTCCAGTAATGGTTTACAATTTTTTCCGGGCTCAAAAAAGTCAAACATCGTTTTGCATTCGTTCTAGAACTAATTAGCCTTGTACAGCAAAGAAATAGTTTATTTTCTTTAGTATTAACTATACTACCGTACCAAGCCCAAAAGCGGAATCTCACTATGATACTCTTATTAAGATACCGCATTTGCCCTTCCATCTCATTAACAATCTGTCGCGTACCTAGTCTGTTCTCTAACTTAATACTTACCTAAGCCAAGATTCCAAGTGAGGAATCCAAAATGTTTCTAAAGCAGATCTAAGTCTGATGTTTGCAATTCATTACTGCGATATTAGAAGTGGGTGCATGCCGGACAAAATGGTCACCTCTTTCAACGGGCTACTGCAGTCCCAGTAGCGATAAAGGGCTATCCATTAAAATAAAATAAAATTAAAAGATTATATCGCGTGTGTGATTCTCTGCCTTTTCACTGAATTATTTTTCGTCAAGTGTTTCATTTTACAGAAAGCATTGTCATGTTGTACAAAGCATTTATTCTCTGAAACTGTAAACTATTTGGAATTGTTGTAAAAAACAAACCTGACCTTATCTAATCAATGGGCTGTTTAAAATGGACAGAGGAATACAAATTCGGCGAAATTAACCATACAACGAAAAATAATTCTGTGAAAAGGCAGAACACCCAAGTATGTGCATATTTATGCGCGTGCACGCGCATAAATATGCCCATACGTGAGACACTGGATCAGTTACCCTACCATCGTCTTCCATCTTGACACCCAATATGGACGGACAGCGACCTCACATCCTATGACACACAATTGATGTGGCGCCAATACTGGGAAGAACATGACCATCCACAAAAGGAACTGATTTCTGACCCAACAGAAAAGCCCACTGGTTTTGATGCTACACGATCTGTATGGGTGAAGCTAAACAGGTTCCGTACAGGACACGGGCGGTCTAATCACCATCTTTTTAAATGGGGGCTAAAAATGTCTCCAGCTTGCGATTGCGGCGCTCAGGATCAAACTTTGCTGCACATCGTCGAAAAATGCCCGCTTCACTCCTTCCCTGGCGGCCTACAGGAACTCCATAAGCTTTCGCCAGTAGCCGTGGACTGGCTGCATAACTTAAAAATAGACATCTGAAACGGATTCAAGCAGCAGTAGAAGAAGCCATACGATATGATGATGACCCAAGTGTGTACATTTTTTGAGCCTTCTTGACGATTCAGCAACTATTACCCAGGCTCTATGCAAGTGAGAGTGATTAGCAAAAATTCGAAGTAACGGTAACGGTTTTTGCTAATCACTCTCACTTGCATAATAGGGGTGGTCAGGTTATAAATAGGGCCGACCAGTCTGGGCAGCTCATTCAGTTGTCGGACTCCAGACCGTCAACATCTCCTGATGATGCCTCGTAGAGGGGCGAAACACGTGTCGAGTAAGTTCTGTTATTTTGGTGGTGGTTTGTTATATTTATTTGCGTATTTATTTTTCTTATCGTGGTGGGAGGGTGGGACAGTTAAATGCATATATGCATGAAAAAATACGCAAATAAGTATAACGGGTTAGCACAAATTTAACTGGCACGATATTATATCGCGGAATAGCAAAGCAATATTATTATTTTCATTAATATGGATTTCCGCAAAGTAACGCCTGATTCAATTAATTAATAAAAAGTAGGTATACACTATACACAAATCGTGAATAACGTCGTGCATTGAACGCATCTTTGTCCTTTTTCCGTTAAACATTATTCAAGCCCTAAAAATTCAATGTTTAAAAAGGCAAATGGAAAATTTTGGTTTAACGATTATATTGTTCTAACAACGAGGCATTTTTAAATTCCCACTCAACCCTTCAGTTTTTTTAAATATTTTCCTCGCATTTTAAATAAAGGGAGAATTCATTAATAGAATAAATTGTTTTCTGTGTTAAGCCGGGAACAAAATGAAATTCGCAAATTTCGTTTATTTCATTGGAGATGCAATAAATGAAGACGCATAAATTCAACTGTTTAATTTCGCTGCGTTCCTGAGAACAATTAATTGTTAGAATTAATCCTTGGATAAAGTCTTAAGAGAAATTTTAATAAAAATGGTTATAATAGCTGGAACTAAAGTGTAGCTTTCTTTTACGCTATTTTATAATCTGTTGCTTTCTATCCTGTATTACAAGTTTCAGAATCTGCTTTTCGTCAAATTATCACCGTTTGACCAAAATTCTGTTGATAACCTAAACTCACTAACAAATACCTACTTAAAACAAAACTCATATCTCAGTATCAATCTACAAGCTAGATACGAGGTTTTGAAGAGTATTGACAGAAATTTTAGTGAGTTTTGGTTGTTACTAGGCTGTCATTATATTATAATTACAAACAACGTAACTACATTTCCAGTGAAATCTGTCCAATATATAATCACTTGAAAACGTATCAATACACGCCATTCGAAATATGATTTGCTCAACTTTACGGCTATACGTCGAAATTGGCCCCTAAGTTATTTCTGTCGGCCCTTGCGAACTAATTTGCCTAAATGTGGCTTGCAAAGTTGAATTTGAATTAAAATGTCATACCAGTGCTGGGAACACAAGCTGTCCACAATACCCTCATGTCTGCCCACGTCTATACTAATTCGTTCCCAGGAGATGTGGCCTGGCAGTGAATGTATTATGGCGTACTATGCAACTAATTCCAGGTATTATGTAGTAAGCCTATACCTACCTAAGATGGATGGGCGAATGTGTTTGGCTGTAGGATAATGTTAGAAGCTCTGTGAGCATATCTGAGTGTATGTGTGTGTAGACCTCGCGTTAAAAAAAATATAAAATTTGTAATTTTTGTTTCAATCCCATATCTCCGCCATTGTTAATAATTCCGAAAACTAGGTCGAGAAATAAATAATTATCGTCTGTTGACAACCAAAAACTACGAAGTAATAAATAGCTACTTAAAACAAAGCTCGTACCTCAGTATCAATCTACTTTGGTACTAGATACGAGGTTTTAAAGATCAGTGACAGAAAATCTGGTGGCAGCAACCAAAAGGTTATCACCAGGCCATCGAATCTACTAAAAAAAAAAAGGGCTCAGATACCGTTATTCGGCTCCATGCAAAATACCGTTACTCTGTAGTGAGCTAATTTCAAAGATATATTTTTCTGTAATTACATTCTATTTAATGACATTTGCAAAGAAACGCAAAGTAAGACATTTAAATCTATATTATATAAAGCTGCATTACGACTGATTTCGTATAGAAGAATTGTTCTCCCGGAAGGAGGGGTGGTGGGGGGTTATGGTATATACCATCGTATAGAGCTCAGCTCCGAGACCCCGGGAAAAATCCGACTTTGGGTCTACCTCTCCGGGATAAAATTTCCATCGACGGCCCGGCTAAACGGCGCCAGATAGAGGGGGGGTGCTCGACCAAATGTCATAGGCCTCCCCAAGCAATTTGACGAGCCGCCATTTTTTTTTCAAAATGGCGACTTCAAAATGGCGGAAAATTTTCAAAATGGTCGTAGCGCGCTGAAATTTGGTATGTAGGGGGTTTGGGACCCCCCGATTTTGAAAAACTTTTTTTTTTTTTTGTAGCTTTAAAAAAAAATTTGTATGGAGAATATTTTCGGGGGCCCGTATCTCGTAACCCGCTGGAGATGGGTAGGGGGTGCTCGACCAAATGTCATAGGGGGCCTCCACCCGAGTCCAGTCGTGGAAAAAAAAATTCAAGATGGCGTCTTTTTTTTTTTTCAAAATTTCAAATTGGTGCTAGGGGGCTGAAACTCGGTATGTGGGGGCTCTTGGGGCTCAAAAATATGAATCTGAAATCTGGTCCGACAATTCGGTCAAATTCGGCAAATATCGAAAAAAAACGATTTGTATGGAGAAAATTTCAAATTGGTCCTAGGAGGCTGATATTCGGTATCGGGGGGTTTTTGGGGCTTCTGAGTCGGAATCTGAAATCGGATTTTGAAAATTCGGTCAAAATCGGAAAAAAACGGACAAATAAAATTTAGCAATTTTAGTTTGACCGAGGGCCGAAGGCCCGAGGGCAAACCTCCCCCCGCGAGGCCGCAGGCCGAGCTCCGCGTAGCACCGAAGGTGCGGAGCGTCCCAGGGAAGGCGCCGGCAGCGCGCGAGCCCAAGGGCCCGAAGGGCCCGCAGGGCGAGCCTACCCAGAAACTTACTATACCCCTAAGTAATTTTAGCTCGACGGAGGGCCGCAGGCCCGACGGCGAGCGTCAGCCCCGCGAGGCCGAAGGCCGAGCTCCGCGTAGCACCGAAGGTGCGGAGCGTCCCAGGGCAGCCGCCCATAGCGCGCGAGCCCAAGGGCCCGAAGGGCCCGCAGGGCGAGCCCACTCAGAACCTTACCCCTCCCCCAAGTAATTTAATGCGAGGCCGCAGGCCGAGCTCCGCGTAGCACCGAAGGTGCGAAGCGGCGACCCCGCGAGGCCGAAGGCCGAGCTCCGCGTAGCACCGAAGGTGCGGAGCGTCACAGTCAAGGATCCCAACCACAGAATACTATAACTCTAAGTAATTTTAACTCGACGGAGGGCCGAAGGCCCGACGGCGAGTGTCAGCCCCGCGAGGCCGAAGGCCGAGCTCCGCGTAGCACCGAAGGTGCGGAGCGTCCCAGTAAAGTCGCCTGTAGCGCGCGAGCCCAAGGGCCCGAAGGGCCCGCTGGGCGAGCCCACCTAGACACTGGCACCCTCCACAGCTTCCCAAGCAAACATACCTGCGTGCAAATTCGCCTCCATCTTCTACCTCGCTCCCCTTTCTTAAGCAATTTACAACTCGAGCTACTTTTTCATCTACATCTTCCACTGGCAACCCCCTCTCGGGTGACAGAACCCCAGGATAGACCCCCTCGCGGGGTGCTTGCACCCCGCGCACCAAGCAACCTCACTTTAGTTGCGACAACGCCACCAATTTTACAACTCCCGTTGCCCTTCCCTATGGAAATTTTAAAACTCAAACTCGATCTCTTCAGCACTTTCCACTGCCAACCCCCTCTCGGATGACAGAAGGACGACTCCATAACCCCCTCGCGGGGTGCTTGCACCCCGCGCACCGAGAAAATACTAGTCTATATTATATAAAGCTGCATTACGACTGATTTCGTATAGAAGAATTGTTCTCCCGGAAGGAGGGGTGGTGGGGGGTTATGGTATATACCATCGTATAGAGCTCGGCTCCGAGACCCCGGGAAAAATCCGACTTTGGGTCTACCTCTCCGGGATAAAATTTCCATCGACGGCCCGGCTAAACGGCGCCAGATAGGGGGGGGGTGCTCGACCAAATGTCATAGGCCTCCCCAAGCAATTTGACGAGCCGCCATTTTTTTTTCAAAATGGTGACTTCAAAATGGCGGAAAAAATTTAAAATGGTCGTAGCGCGCTGAAATTTGGTATGTAGGGGGTTTGGGGCCCCCCGATTCTGAAAAACTTTTTTTTTTATTTCTAGCATTAAAAAAAAATTTGTATGGAGAATATTTTCGGGGGCCCGTATCTCGTAAACCGCTGGAGATGGGTGGGGGGTGCTCGACCAAATGTCATAGAAGGTCCCCACCCGAGTACAGTCGTGGAAAAAAAAATTCAAGATGGCGACTTTTTTTTTTTTCAAAATTTCAAATTGGTGCTAGGCGGCTGAAACTCGGTATCGCGGGGCTCTGGGGGCTCAAAAATATGAATCTGAAATCTTGTTTGAAAATTCGGTCAAATTCGGCAAATATCGACAAAAAACTATTTGTATGGAGAAAATTTTAAATTCGTCCGAGGGGGCTGAAACTCGGTATCAAGGGGTTTTTGGGGCTCCTGAGTCGGAATCTGAAATTGGATTTTGAAAATTCGGTCAAATTCGAAAAATATCGGACAAACAAAATTTAGTAATTTTAGTTTGACCGAGGGCCGAAGGCCCGAGGGCAAACGTCCCCCCGCGAGGCCGCAGGCCGAGCTCCGCGTAGCACCGAAGGTGCGAAGCGTCCCAGGGAAGGCGCCGGCAGCGCGCGAGCCCAAGGGCCCGCAGGGCCCGCAGGGCGAGCCCACCCAGAAACTTACTATACTCCTAAGTAATTTTAGCTCGACGGAGGGCCGCAGGCCCGACGGCGAGCGTCAGCCCCGCGAGGCCGAAGGCCGAGCTCCGCGTAGCACCGAAGGTGCGGAGCGTCCCAGGGAAGGCGCCCATAGCGCGCGAGCCCAAGGGCCCGAAGGGCCCGCAGGGCGAGCCCACCCAGAACCTTACCCCTCCCCCAAGTAATATTATTAATGCGAGGCCGCAGGCCGAGCTCCGCGTAGCACCGAAGGTGCGAAGCGGCGACCCCGCGAGGCCGGAGGCCGAGCTCCGCGTAGCACCGAAGGTGCGGAGCGTCACAGTCAAGGAGCCCAACCACAGAATACTATAACTCTAAGTACTTTTAACTCGACGGAGGGCCGAAGGCCCGACGGCGAGTTTCAACGCTGCGAGGCCGAAGGCCGAGCTCCGCGTAGCACCGAAGGTGCGGAGCGTCCCAGAGAAGTCGCCCGTAGCACGCGAGCCCAAGGGCCCGAAGGGCCCGCAGGGTGAGCCCACCCAGACACTGGCACCCTCCACAGCTTCCCAAGCAAACATACCTGCGTGCAAATTCGCCTCCATCTTCTACCTCGCTCCCCTTTCTTAAGCAATTTACAGCTCGAGCTACTTTTTCTTCTGCATTTTTCACTGCCAACCCCCTCTCGGGTGACAGAACCCCAGGACAGACCCCCTCGCGGGGTGCTTGCACCCCGCGCACCAAGCAACCTCATTCGCTTTGCGACAACGCCACCAATTTTACAACTCCCGTTGCCCTTCCCTATGGAAATTTTACAACTCGAATCCCGTTTTTCCAGCACTTTCCACTGCCAACCCCCTCTCGGATGACACAAGGACAGCTACGTAACCCCCTCGCGGGGTGCTTGCACCCCGCGCACCGAGAAAATACTAGTTAATACTATATAAAGCTGCATTACCACTGATTTCTAAGTGAATTGATCTCCCGGAAGGAGGGGGGGTGGGGGGTTGGTTTTGGTATGGACGTATAGAGGTCGGCGTCAAACCTCTGGGAAAAATCCGACTTTTGGTCTACCGTGGAAGGTGAGTTTTTTTTTCAACGGCCCGCCGAAACCATTATTGCTAGGGGGGGGGTGCTCGACCAAATGTCATAGGGGTTTTCAAGCAATTTGACGGGCCGCCATTTTTTTTTCAAAATGGCGACTTCAAAATGGCGGTAAAATTTCAAAATGGTCGTAGCGCGCTGAAATTTGGTATGTTGGGGGTTTGGGGCCCCGTGATTCTGAAACACTTTTTTTTTTTTTTCTAGCATTAAAAAAAAATTTGTATGGAGAATATTTTCGGGGGCCCGTATCTCGTAAACCGCTGAAGATGGGTGGGGGGTGCTCGACCAAATGTCATAGAGGGCACCCATTCGAGTACAGTCGTGGAAAAAAAAAATCAAGATGGCGACTTTTTTTTTTTTCAAAAATTCAAATTGGTGCTAGGGAGCTGAAACTCGGTATCGGAGGGTTTTTGGGGCTCCTGAGTCGGAATCTGAAATCAGATTTTGAAAATTAGGTCAAATTCGGAAAATATCGACAAAAATCGATTTGTATGGAGAAAATTTCAAATTGGTGCTAGGGAGCTGAAACTCAGTATCGGGGGGTTTTTGGGGCTCCTGAGTCGGAATCTAAAATCGGATTTCGAAGATTCGGTCAAATTCGGAAAATATCGGACAAATAAAATTTAGTAATTTTAGTTTGACCGAGGGCCGAAGGCCCGAGGGCAAACGTCCCCCCGCGAGGCCGCAGGCCGAGCTCCGCGTAGCACCGAAGGTGCGGAGCGTCCCAGGGAAGGCGCCGGCAGCGCGCGAGCCCAAGGGCCCGAAGGGCCCGCAGGGCGAGCCCACCCAGAAACTTACTATACCCCTAAGTAATTTTAGCTCGACGGAGGGCCGCAGGCCCGACGGCGAGCGTTAGCCCCGCGAGGCCGAAGGCCGAGCTCCGCGTAGCACCGAAGGTGCGGAGCGTCCCAGGGAAGGCGCCGGTAGCGCGCGAGCCCAAGGGCCCGAAGGGCCCGCAGGGCGAGCCCACCCAGAAACTTACCCTTCCCCCAAGTAATTTAATGCGAGGCCGCAGGCCGAGCTCCGCGTAGCACCGAAGGTGCGAAGCGTCGACCCCGCGAGGCCGAAGGCCGAGCTCCGCGTAGCACCGAAGGTGCGGAGCGTCCCAGTTACGGAGCCCAATAACTTTCTACACATCCAAGTAACTTAATGCGAGGCCGAAGGCCGAGCTCCGCGTAGCACCGAAGGTGCGGAGCGTCACAAACAAGGAGCCCAACCACTTACTATAAGTCTTAGTGTCTTAATGCGAGGTCGCAGGCCGAGCTCCGCGTAGCACCGAAGGTGCGAAGCGTCAACACCGCGAGGCCGAAGGCCGAGCTCCGCGTAGCACCGAAGGTGCGGAGCGTCACAGTCAAGGACCCCAACCACAAAACACTATAACTCTAAGTAATTTTAACTCGACGGAGGGCCGAAGGCCCGACGGCGAGTTTCAACGCTGCGAGGCCGAAGGCCGAGCTCCGCGTAGCACCGAAGGTGCGGAGCGTCCCAGAGAAGTCGCCCGTAGCACGCGAGCCCAAGGGCCCGAAGGGCCCGCAGGGCGAGCCCACCCAGAACCTTACCCTTCTCCCAAGTAATTTAATGCGAGGCCGCAGGCCGAGCTCCGCGTAGCACCGAAGGTGCGAAGCGTCAACGTCGCGAGGCCGAAGGCCGAGCTCCGCGTAGCACCGAAGGTGCGGAGCGTCACAGTCAAGGAGCCCAACAACAAAATACTATAACTCTAAGTAGTTTTAACTCGACGGAGGGCCGAAGGCCCGACGGCGAGTGTCAACGCCGCGAGGCCGAAGGCCGAGCTCCGCGTAGCACCGAAGGTGCGGAGCGTCCCAGTGAAGTCGCCTGTAGCGCGCGAGCCCAAGGGCCCGAAGGGCCCGCAGGGTGAGCCCACCCAGACACTGGCACCCTCCACAGCTTCCCAAGCAAACATACCTGCGTGCAAATTCGCCTCCATCTTCTACCTCGCTCCCCTTTCTTAAGCAATTTACAACTCGAGCTACTTTTTCTTCTGCATCTTCCACTGGCAACCCCCTCTCGGGTCACAGGACCCCAGGACAGACCCCCTCGCGGGGTGCTTGCACCCCGCGCACCAAGCAACCTCACTCGCTTTGCGACAACGCCACCAATTTTACAACTCCCGTTGCCCTTCCCTAAGGAAATTTTAAAACTCGAGCACCGATCTTCCAGCACTTTCCACTGCCAACCCCCTCTCGGATGACACAAGGACGGCTACGTAACCCCCTCGCGGGGTGCTTGCACCCCGCGCACCGAGAAAATACTAGTTTTAATGAATAAAGCCGGTATCGATTTCTGCATGTCGATGCTTCTTGCAATCCAGCAGATTGTCTGTCCCGCGGATTAAGGCCATCACCTCTTTCTGCTCTTTGGTGACAAGGGCACCTTGAGCTTCGCAATGTTAATTTACACTACACAGCCGAAGCTTATAGGGTAAAGGCACCAGTGGTCAGCCCCCAATCGACTTTTTGAAGTTTGAAAAATTGGCAATTGTACAGTATTCATCGGATAATTAAACATACCACATGATTGGATTAATAGTCTATTGTAGTTTTTGAGCAATATATATCAAAACAATCATTGTTTTAATAAAATATATATTTAAGTTTAAACAAAAAATGGCACGTTTTCCCAGTGGTCAGCATCTAAAATCCTATTAACAGCCTCGCTGAATCCAGTCCCCAGCCCTTGTAACAATGAATAAGAATGAGATCAAAATTAGCAATATGTATATCAAAATCAACGATATTATTTATGTAAATAAATCTTGTTTTTTATAGCTACTATTCTCATAAAACAAAGAACTCCATTGATTCAAAGATCAAAGCGCAAAAAAATATGGTGTATCCACATTGAAATAATGAGACATTACGTATTCAAAAATGTATAAGAGAGAACTCGTTAAGTGTTTAAAATAATCGAGACTGTATTAATATATCTTATCTGAAAAATTCAGCAATACAGACGAAAAATTTATTTTAACAGAAACGATCGAAAATTATTCAGTTAGGTGCCTCTATCTACTCAGAAGTAAATTATTTCAGTATAAAGTCCGATATACATTTCATTTACTTTTTATTGGATGAATTATATTTGTTCTTGTTGTTTTTATTGGATTAATTATATTGTTTAATACTCTATATGCAGTATAGTTTCTAGATTCCTATTCAAATATTTACCTACCGCCTTAAAATATCACTTAAATTGGTACAAACAAGACAGTGGCTGAATACTGGAGCCGCAATTGCAATGATTGGGAGTACCCAATGGTCAGCTGCGTAAAAAATCATTTGAAATGCGGCTGACCACTGGGTTTTCTCACGATTACGACAAGACATGGCTTACAAATTTCTAAAATTTGAATTTAACGGTTCAAACGGTCGTTTTTACTCACAATTTAAAAAAAATTGAAACACCCAGTAAAAAGCCGGGGAGGCTGACGATTGGATCATTTGCAAAAAAGTGGTACCCAGTGGACAGCCCCCTCAATTTATGCGTAAATCAGCGATATTTTCATTAAAATTTAATATAATTTAGTACATGAAGTAATCATAAAGCTAATTTTTATAAGTAACAATCACTCTTTTGAATAAAACATTTCTTTTCTTACCTTTTACGGGAACACCACGTGTAACACAAAATATGGCGGACATGACACTACTGCTCTTGTCGGTGGAAAGCACCTGTATGAACGAGTTTATTTCTCCTCTCTGATCCCCTGCTGCTCTTGTCGCGTGATATATTAACCAATGAGGAATCAGAGCATCATTTTAAGTATACGTGATTCGTTTATTTCAACCATAGCGATATTTATGACCAATAAACGACCCAAGAGGCTGTCCACTGGTTCCTGGCTGACCACTGGTGCTGCTACCCTATTAAACAGCCGAAAAGCATCTTTACATCCGAACATACGAAATAATTATGGGCCAAGCTGAAACGGAGACACTTCGCTCGCTCGGTCAATATCAGAAACGTAAACATGATTGAGACTCTCTGTTGATTTTAGAATTAAGTCACTAGGTACTTATTTATCTATGGTAGAAATTCAGTTGAAGTTTAGTATTTCGATAATAGAATTAAGAAACGATAACAATGCTAATCGTTTATTTCAGACCTCAATAATTCAACTACCTCAACACGCCAAGCCTATTTTGAAATGACAACTCCGAAAACAATGTCTAAAGAAAAACGTTCAAATAACCGCTAAATAACTTAAAGGAATAACTTTTGATTCGCTGATAAAGTCAACATTTTAACACGATATAAAATGGTTGTGCTATTATCAATCTTACTGTTATCGCTTTAATGCTCGGATTGGTAAAAGATGAGTAGATAAAGCTTTTGTCGGACACGCGAGTTGGTTCCTGCCACGTGATTTACGTTCTGAACATTGGTGTACAGAGTATTTTGACAGCAAATCCACTTTTAAATAAAACAATGTAAACGCATTATATCTCGCATATTATATATTTAAGCCTCCCTGACGTTTCGTTAGCGTTTAAATTGATTTATTTAAATGTGTGACTGACAGTCACGGAAACTGAAGAAAATATTAACGAACTCATTTTCAAACACTTTTTATTACTAACACGTATTATCACGTTCACTAAGTTTGTTCACTTAGTTACTTTGTAACAAAGTATGTAAGTAATAATATCTTGGAACTCTTGGAAGTCAATTTTAACTTACTTCTGATTGTCGATTCAAAATTAAACTTTGCTTTTATGTGTAGTTCACTTAATGGAAAATTAATATATAAACGAAAAGAGATGAGATGAATTTAAATTTCAGGAACCTCTATCAAATGGGAAGAAACTCCGGCATAAAGTGTTGAAAATTTCTGGAAAAAATCTCGTTTCTTTCCAAACGGCTCGTTTTTTTCGGATTTTTACGGAAAAAACCATGAAATCTTCTGTTTCAATTTTTCTGTTTAAATTGTTTTTTTTTCCGAAGAAAAAAAAAATTAACAGGTTTCAATCGACTATTTTTCTTAATACTGGTGGTGGTGGGTAAGTGAATGATTATTGACTTACTTTGCCTTTGACATCGGTGTCAGATCAGTAACCTCGTATTGAAAAACAGTTCTCACTGATATTCAAACTGCGTAATAATGCCTCGTGCAAAGAGCGGTTTTTCGAGACATTGGGAAACAACAGAGGTAAATAACAAAAAAAAATAAACAATTTAAATATATGGTGATAATGAAGAAACGATGAAACTGAAATGAAAAAACTGATGAAACTGTAATGAAATTAAATAAATTGTAAGGACATTTGTTTTTTTTTATAAAAAATCCGAAAAATAAGAAAAAAAACGATAATTTCATAAGTTCCCGAAAAAAACATTAGATTTTTCCGAATTTTTCAACGCTAGGCATAACAAGCTGCTGTGGCTGATATCCAACCGTTCGAGACCATGGACGTAACATTTGTATGTGGACAGAGTTGTACATCCCATTTTTTAAGTCCCGTTTTGTTATAAAGTGATTATAAAAAATTAGAAGGGGGTGTGCTTTACATTTTTTATGTCCACAATAGGCATGTAACTATGGTAATAACATTGAAAAAAAAAAAAGAAAGCGTTAAGGGCATCAGATATAAATGTTAGCGATTAAAACAAATGAAAGAGGAAACGTCTGTCAACAAAGAGTAAACAGTAAAAATTGAACTTGTTTCTAACTGCTATGTTCCTATCCGAGTATTTAAAATCTTACGTAGCACACAGATTATACTGAAAATAGCGAAGGTTTTTGAATTTAGTTAAATGATCGCGCTGATAATTATGAGCTGTAGTTGCGTTACAATATTACTCTGTAGTCCAACTGTAAGTTACAAGATAATTGGCCGACTCTACTGATACGGGGCTTTAACATGACGTTGCTTCAGTTACTGTAATTAAGGGACCCAGAAAAAAGTTAGGATGAAGAGCAATGCTGCTAGAATTTCTGGAACATTTCCGCCAGGTACTCGTCAGACCGGAGTTATATTTTTGGTCTGTTATTGACAAAGCGTGTTGCGGATTATTATATTGTATCACTTGGACGAAGCTTGTTGCTGATAAATATTTATGTGTCCTACGGATGCTCATTTTGTATTTATGACGAAACCTGCGCTGTGGATATAATATTTGGAAGCTTGCATTAAATATTGTTCTCAGTTTAATAAAGGTCTCTAGACGAAGAGCACTGTTTAGTATAATTAGGCGGCGTCTACATAAGCCAGATGTCAGGGGCACATTGTTCGTAGAACTAGTGAGGTTCTTGACTTGAGTGATGACCGCGTACCTTGAGTGAAGACGTTGTGTAGACGTAAGTAATCTTATGAAAACTTTCGTGAGACATATTTAATTATTGTATTAAGCGATTTACACTCACGTAGAATTGTCAGGCATGGCCTAACATGTTTTGAACTCGTACGGAGTTCTTCATCAGGGACGTTGCGTGGGATCGTGGGTGTCCTATCAATGTGAATTTATCGAGCGAGCCGGTCCGTCAATTTATTACAGATAGTTTCCTTTCATTTATGAATCACCACTTATGGTGGTTAAAAAAGTAATACGAGATCGACATAACAATTACTAGGCTGTCAGTCCACAGAAGCAGACCGATCACATTCCTTAGATTTACAATAACGTGTCCTGATTGGTTCATTTTTCCGCTCCGCATCTGTTAACATACCTTCTGATGGCAAAAATCGTAAACGCTGTAAACGCCAATGAATTCCCTTGGCGTTTACGCTTTTTGCCGTTGAATTATGCATTCGCTTATTAACACGTGCTAACACATACATTCGATTCTAAACAATTAGTTGAGTACTGTATTTACTTCTATGTGTATTTATATATACTTATATGTTTCATATTTATATAATAGTTTATATATGTATACTTATATGTGTATTATTAGATAGTACTTGTGGTTTTGGTACTTATAATACGTTTTGTACACGGTATTCATTTTTTACCTTCTCCCCGTATTCTCCTCAAAGGTTATAGTTATAATATAAGACTTAACTTAAAAGTAATTAAATGTAATAGATCCTTGATAGGGATTCGTTCAGATTTGTAACATTTTTTTTTTGTATTTGTTATAAATAGATGTATTTTTCACTGTTTTCGTGCAGGTACAATTAGGTGTTCACATACAATTTTCAACGCGAAAATCGTATTTCTATATTGAAACATCATTCCACTCCGGTTTGGAATCCCACGTTATAAATTATTTTACATCACGTCAAATATTGTAGGTAATGTCTTGTTACAGATATTTCGCGGCTGTGTGCGTCATAAGAGTATAAGCGACTATGAAGACTTATAAGAAACTATTCTGGACATGGCTTCAGGGCTTTGTTTTACTGCCTACAATAGCCTCTAAAGGTAAGTACCTACACTTAGGGTTACATTGTTTATTATATTACCTACCTTATTCACATAAAGGTCGAAATATCCAGATCGGTATTGAATGTTGCATTGATGTGATGAGTGCCATTTTTACATGGGTACGGTATCCGGGTGACGCGGTTGGCTGCCTACTCAGCCGGTGGTCCCGGGTTCGAATCCCGGCTGGGGCAAATATTTGTGTGATGAACTCGAATATTTGTTCTTGGGTCATGGATGCTATCTATATATGTTATGTATATCGTCGTGTAGTACCCATAGTACAAGCTTTGCTTAGTTTGAGACTAGGTCGATTTGTGTATGATTGTCCCATAATATTTATTTATTTATTTCATCCTATCACAACTCCGAAAAATTGTTTCCCAGCTAACTTCATAACAAATTTTATCAATATTGGCAGCCGTTTGAGCATGAAGAAGTAACAAACATACACATAAACACTCACATATTTCGCCTTTATAATATTAGTGTGATGTACCTATCTGTCGCAGTCATCTGGATGTATCTGTCGCAGTCATCTGGTTGAATCTGCTATTTGATTGAATGACTAGCGCGTTCATTGAATGACTAAAGGACAACTCGTCAAGTTGTTTAATATAACGTTCAACGTCTTGACTGAACGTCATTTAGCATTTCAATCACCTGACTGATTTTACGTCTGCTCTGTTCAAAGGGCTATTTTACAATCCGCTAACTAGTTGGACGTTGAGTGACGCTTGTTCAATCAACGTTCGGCCTAGTCATTCAATTGAATGTTGTCATTCAATGAACGCGCTAGTCATTCAATAAAATAGCAGATTCAACCAGATGACTGCGACATATCTATTTTCTGCTTGTATTCAATACTTGAGATTACAAATTTCATTGCCTCAAGTCCACAACGCCCGAGGAAGTGATATTTAGTGACGCTGAGCCTCCATTGAACGGAACACAGCTTGGCACGCCGCCAAAACGGTCATTACCAAAATTTGAACGCCATTTGACGGTCATTTGAAACAATATACAGCTACTCTGCGCTAGATCAATCTGTGTTAAGGAACTGTTGTCAGTTTATTAAAGTGACATTAAGTTTGTGAGGTATATATGTAGTGGGTGTACTTGTAATTTTGTATTCTATCTTTACATTTTGTTACGCGTATTTTACGTGTTGTACATGACTACCACTTGCTACGGTATACACCTTACAAGTACCTTGGTACTTGTATTTTTTTTCCAAAATCGTAATTTCTTATCAGTAAAACAGAATAATTAACAAAACAGTATACTATATAGTATAAATTACGATTTTGGAAAAAAATATGTGGCGCGTAGGGTGCCCCGCAAGACTCTGAGTGGCACTGCCGAGCCGGTTGGTTCTGGTCTTCGGATTGCGACACCGAGTAAGGCGCTCTATGTGTCGCGCTTGCATCACTCCGCCGTGCGTGGCTGACGATCGGGTGGAGTACGTTCGCCGGAAGACTGGCTTCTCGCTGAGGGTGCACCAGCTGCAGTCCCGCTACTACGTGCACTTCAGCTCGTTTGTGGTGCGCGTGCCGCGGCCGCTGCAGGGCACCATCGTAAGTGCAGACTTCTGGCCGAAGGGTGATGTGTTTCGGCAGTTCCGGGACAATCTGCCGAATCCAGCGCCAGATCAGAAGACGAAACGGAGCCACGCTGTTTCGGCGCCTAAATCAAACTAGATTTAAGTTCTTTTCGTAATGTTGAATAAAATAAAAATGTACATATTCCGTTTTTCATGTGGACATTCTATTAGAAGTATAACCTTGTCAGCCGGCTCGAGCACACTGAGACATTGGCCAGTTACCATAAAATCACTGCTGCGTATAGTGGCGCAAGTGACTTGCCCCAATATACACCGTATCAATTGACAAAATGGCATCACTGGCATTGATATATACGATACTTTATTTCCAAAACTACCAGGATTACCAAACGATTTTTTTTCGTGGTAGATATATTTGAGTATTTTAGTCAAAAATCTGCAAATAGCATACCATCAGATAATTGAGACTTACTCCATACGTAAGGACCTTATCACACTTGTATGAAGGCGATCACACAGCGAGTTCGCCGCGACGCTTAGTTGAATATAAAACTCGCTCAAAAATCGCAAGTGTGATAAGATGTATCGATAAGTACAGCTGCAGAATTGCATATATCCATACATTTGTGGAGCCCATAGTACATCCTACCACAAAAATATTTCGTATCGTGCAATGTTACTTCCAAATGATTTATGCTTTTCTTGATATTTTTACATTAGATTAATTATAATTCGGTCTGTGGGCGTGACTAACCGTCACTTCTTTGACCCTTACTAACTAGTAACCCTCGTAATTTAACAGGAACAGCTAAATTCCAAAACCGCGTATTTATATTCTGTTGGTTCTGTAAAACAGTACTTTCATGACACAACTTAAGGTCTCATTTAAGACTGGATTTGGTGCACAAATGAGCGCGTTCGGAGAACACTCGTTTGTTAAAGGGTAACTGCGCGTCGGTAACGATTTCCTACCGTTAATTGGTGTAGGAGTGATGAGTTGATTGGCCTACCCTGTCGTAGCGAAAAGGTTTTCATTTTAGAGTGTGGTTTCACGTTGAAATTAACTTCACAGATTAATATAAGCTATAGGGTAACAGCACCAGTGGTCAGCCAGGAACCAGTGGACAGCCTCTTGGGTCGTTTATTGGTCATAAATATCGCTATGGTTGAAATAAACGAATCACGTATACCTAAAATGATGCTCTGATTCCTCATTGGTTAATATATCACGCGACAAGAGCAGCAGGGGATCAGAGAGGAGAAATAAACTCGTTCATACAGGTGCTTTCCACCGACAAGAGCAGTAGTGTCATGTCCGCCATATTTTGTGTTACACGTGGTGTTCCCGTAAAAGGTAAGAAAAGAAATGTTTTATTCAAAAGAGTGATTGTTACTTATAAAAATTAGCTTTATGATTACTTCATGTACTAAATTATATTAAACTAGCTGTGCCCCGCGGTGTTACCCGCTCATCCCACGGGAACACTAAATTTATTCGGGATGAAAAGTATCCTATGTCCTTCCCCGGGACTTAAACTATCTATATACCAAATTTCATCTAAATCGGTTCAGCGGTTTTAGCGTGAAGAGGTAACAGACAGACAGACAGACAGACAGACAGACACACTTTCGCATTTATAATATTAGTATGGATTTTAATGAAAATATCGCTGATTTACGCATAAATTGAGGGGGCTGTCCACTGGGTACCACTTTTTTGCAAATGATCCAATCATCAGCCTCCCCGGCTTTTTACTGGGTGTTTCAATTTTTTTTAAATTGTGAGTAAAAACGACCGTTTGAACCGTTAAATTCAAATTTTAGAAATTTGTAAGCCATGTCTTGTCGTAATCGTGAGAAAACCCAGTGGTCAGCCGCATTTCAAATGATTTTTTACGCAGCTGACCATTGGGTACTCCCAATCATTGCAATTGCGGCTCCAGTATTCAGCCACTGTCTTGTTTGTACCAATTTAAGTGATATTTTAGGGCGGTAGGTAAATATTTGAATAGGAATCTAGAAACTATACTGTATATAGAGTATTAAACAATATAATTAATCCAATAAAAACAACAAGAACAAATATAATTCATCCAATAAAAAGTAAATGAAATGTATATCGGACTTTATACTGAAATAATTTACTTCTGAGTAGATAGAGGCACCTAACTGAATAATTATCGATCGTTTCTGTTAAAATAAATTTTTCGTCTGTATTGCTGAATTTTTCAGATAAGATATATTAATACAGTCTCGATTATTTTAAACACTTAACGAGTTCTCTCTTATACATTTTTGAATACGTAATGTCTCATTATTTCAATGTGGATACACCATATTTTTTTGCGCTTTGATATTTGAATCAATGGAGTTCTTTGTTTTATGAGAATAGTAGCTATAAAAAACAAGATTTATTTACATAAATAATATCGTTGATTTTGATATACATATTGCTAATTTTGATCTCATTCTTATTCATTGTTACAAGGGCTGGGGACTGGATTCAGCGAGGCTGTTAATAGGATTTTAGATGCTGACCACTGGGAAAACGTGCCATTTTTTGTTTAAACTTAAATATATATTTTATTAAAACAATGATTGTTTTGATATATATTGCTCAAAAACTACAATAGACTATTAATCCAATCATGTGGTATGTTTAATTATCCGATGAATACTGTACAATTGCCAATTTTTCAAACTTCAAAAAGTCGATTGGGGGCTGACCACTGGTGCCTTTACCCTACCTTAGTTAGTTAGTTTCGCTGGGCATTTTCCACAAGTCCATCGTGACTTTTTTGCGTAAATAGGAAGCACAACTCTGATCCCCCAATAATTCCACTGCATGAAACCCAGCAATGCCGTCCTCAAAACAAAAATTATTCGACGGTAATTTATTTATTTGTTTATTTTGGATTCGCGACAAACACTCATTGTAAAGTTTCAGACTTGTCTGATTAGTTAGTAGTTTAATGACACTGTTTCTGTTGGTTTTATTTTGTTCCACTACAATTTGACTGAGAATTTCTTTCCAAGAAACCTGTTACAACGGGTAATTACAGTTTATTGTCAAGTATATTTTTATTATTGCACAATCTGTTGCTGTTTTGTAAGCAAAAGCAAATACTTGTTAAAATATAGTATTTTAGATTTACAATAAAAAAAAAGTTTTTTTGACCACTGTATTTTCTTGCAATAACGTTAATTGCTTATCAAGAACTATCCAGTGAGCCCAAACACGACGAGTTTATTTTGTGCTATGTAGTTTTTTCACCTTCCGTCTCCATCATCAAATCAGCTGCAAGATAACAAATAATTGTATTGTCACGTGAACTAGCTAGGGTGTACTTCCGTTTGGCAAATTATGTTTCCCTAATATGACTTCCCAAATAACTTATCGCAATAGTTTCATTTCCCAAACGAATCTTTACCAAAGTTACATTCCGCAACTTATTCATTTGGTCAAAATAACATTTGGCAAAGTTTCACTTCGTCAAGATTTTATTAAGCAAATGCTTATCAAGCAAATGTTTCTTATGGCCATCTTTTCTAAATTTGATAATTATCGAGATATTGGACACAATTTTTAGGACTTAGATAAATAACGATGAGGGTGGTAGTAGTGGGTCAAAATGGGTCCCAAAACCTAGAGTACCCAGAGTACATGCTTATGCACACTATTTTACTACATTTTCCAAATATTTTAGTTTATTACTAAATATAAATTTGCTTATATTTTCTTCTATAGAAATACTTCACTTATAGAGGAGCGGCACTCCCTGGCACAGGTATCTGCATACTTAATAGGAAGTCCCAACCTTGATGCTTATTTTGTGTAAACTTTTTTAAAGAAATAAATCTTTTTCATATTCATTTTCAAAACCGAAAACTGTAGGTTAGGTTAGGTTTGTTTTGTGACCATGTATAGCGGAGCGTCAAAATGGGTCCCAAAACCGAAAAAATTAGGTTAGGTTAGGTTTGCATTGTGACCTGTTGGTTCTCCATGTATAATTTTTTTTTGGAAAATAGAACTTGACCATGTAATTATTTGCTAAACAATCATTTGCTAAAAAAGAGGTTTGCCGACTGTAAAATTTGCGATAAGTAGTTTTGACAATTGAGTTTTTGCCAAATGAAAATTTAGGAAACAAAGTTTGCGGTGTGATACTTTGGGGAACGTTTTTTGCCAAACATTAGTAACCCCTATTTAGTATCAGCATTGCCCCCGTGCGAAGTCGCTAGTATAATTATAAAGGTGAGTAGCACCTGTGCGCCTTCAAACCCTTCCAAACCAAATTCGCAAGCCACATTTGTGCACATGACCGACGCTCGTGACGGTCGTGGAGACCATACGTCAAGGAGGACGATAAGTAGCAGTCAAAACCTTCCATTGCTGGACACAGGTCTCTACAAGAAGACCGTCATCTAACATTTAGAAAACGCGCTGATGGTACATAGATGAAGTATTTTTCGTTTATATTTTCATGAATCTTGTCAAGAGGTGCACTTAATAAGTATTTTTGTATAGGATAAAATAGAAAAAGCTTTATTCAAGACTTTATCATTAAATTCCATATTAGTTTTTAAAGACAATGCAGGTTTGTCAGAGATCTGCATCCGAAAT
This sequence comes from Apotomis turbidana, assembly GCA_905147355.2. NCBI lineage: Eukaryota > Metazoa > Arthropoda > Insecta > Lepidoptera > Tortricidae > Apotomis > Apotomis turbidana. The sequence continues at coordinate 18,943,395 of LR990289.1, read as the reverse complement.
GGTCTCATCCAGCCATTGTTGTGTTTTTCAATAATAATTTTGATTGCGTTGGCATTCCAACGCAATCAAAATTATTATTGAAAAACACAGACATATTATATTTCGAAAAAAAAACTTCACTAAGTGAGCAAATTCGCACAATCAACTCCGTATTTCATCATTTTAATTCAGCTTATGCTCTTTACAAATTTAAATACTAGTTAAATATTATATTTACTAGGTAAATCAAGCCACTTGCCGTCGCTCAAAGTTTGGCTTGTAATGAATATTTAAACAGAAACTAGAGAGCTCATCCTAAAAGGCTGTTACATATGCAAACATTGAAAACTCTAATAGACAATATTATAGCAATAAACTAAAGACCAAATTCCATTTGACTTTAAATTGATTAAAGAAAGACTGAGACATTTTATGTCCGTTCTAATAATACCTACGTATAAGATTTAATTATATGATTAAAAAAATTATGACATTAGTGGTTTGAATTTATGCATTAATAAGTCATCGTGTTATCTTTTGTATTTCACAGCAGGGGTGGCTTTTGTTAGTCATTCCTGTCGTGGGGGAAAATTCGATATTATCATGCGTATTTTGCAGTAATATCTAACCACCAATACAAGTCCTCCAATTTCATAATTGTCCAACCCAACAATGTTACCAACGCTATATCGCGCAAAATTGCCAAAGGCACCCCTCTATCGTTTCAATTAGAACCACCCTACCGAACATTATAATAAAATTTCCACCCTCGGGCGACAAAATTAGAAAAAACAAATACTCATTAGACACTCGATCGTGTATTTTCAAGCCTTCGCTAATTAAAAACGTGGAAACGTAGAAATCTTATTTTCCGTCGAGAAAATTAAAACAAAGTTTTTCCGAGTATTCCATTTCAAATTTTGTTTTAAGAAGATTTCAGCAGATTAGAATGAATTGGGACTATGAACTTTTTCATTTTGCAAATTAAGTTGGACGGACGTTTTTATGAAATGAGCGCGAAATGTTATTTATTTGGCATTTAAGGAAATATTATGTTGTTTACGAGTCATGATGGTTATCGCATTCAACAGCGTTTTATTCTATTTAGTTATAAAATAAGATTTGTATTTTTAATGGTTTCTGTAATTAAAGTTTCAAGATTAATTAATTCATCTCAAAAGTAACTGATGAATCATAGCAATTCATTGTAAAGTTAACTGAATGCAATAATTTCATGCTTCAATAATTTATATTCATTCTTGTAAAACTTCTATTAGACCATTACATTTTTATCATCATCATTCTCTTGCTCCTATCTTGATGCATGCTTTCTTCTTCTATTATTCCCAATCAATCGTCGTCATTTAATTCCTACTTTTCCATATCATTTTTTTGGCCTTCCTCTTCTTCTATTTCCCTCCACAGTAATCCTCAACGCGTTTACGTATATCGTTAAAAAAATATTTTACGAGCAGTAAAGAGGGCTCACTACACGCGACGAGCTACGTTAGTAGCCTACAAACCACACCCGTAGGGCTGCCATATCTTGCGGCGACTTTGCTTGTCGCGCAACTCTGCATTGCCTGTCTTGCTCGCACGGTATTGAAAGGAAAGAATAAGAAGAATAAGAATAAGAATAATTTATTTGCATAGAATAAGTGGGTACAGTGAATTGTCAACAGGTGAACATAGACATTAGGCGGCTTATTCTGCTATATGTACTATTAATACTAGCATGCAAATATATATCTCCTCCAAATTAATTACAGCGTACTATGAAGCAAAAATTCTTTGACATCATAGTAGCTTTTCTCCAGTAAATAATTTGTCAGGCTATTTTTGAATTTATTTATAGGAAGTTCCTTAATGGTTTTCGGTAACTTATTAAACGGTTTTAAACACATTGCATAGCATTGCTTCATATACAGTGCAGTTCTAGGAACGTGGTCATATGCACAAGACGCCCCGTGTTTCTTGTGCAATTTGGAAACACGTCTTTGGCTGTCTTAAACAAATACATTTGTCTTTTCACAAAAATGCAGCTGAAAGTGACTGGTATCGTACCGACATATATGTCGCGCGACAAAGAGACACAGTTATGCTAGACGTACAGCTTCGCATACCCGTATGTTCGGGGCGCGTTTCTAGCCAGTCGTCTAGTGTTAGTTGGTAACTTTGCCTCGCGTCTCGAACTAATGAGTCGCATCGCAATTTACTCAACGGGGCTTAAAGAAATACATTTTGTTAGGTATAAGGGAATATTTTTTTTTTTTTTTTTTTAGTATTTAAAACATTTTAATGAAACTAATATAATTACTATATAATTTCATTAAATACTATTTATATAACACAATTTACAAACATTTTAAAAAAACCTTAAAAATACTAAAACTAAACTAAGCTATACAAAATCCTCACTCCCCGTCCTCCCCGACGCAAAGGTGCCCATCACGCTCGCCGCGTTGCCACGTTGAACCGCAATAGACAACCTTTGCATCAGGAAGGACCCGGAGCGAGGGTCAAGCCCCGCCTCCCGCAATCGCCGCCCAAGTTCGGCTAAGAACTCCTTAGCCTCCGAACACCAACACCCGGTCGTCTCCACCGCAAGAGGAACAAAAAGATAATTGCTCAGCGCCGAATATTTCTCATGCTTCCGTAAAGCTGCCCGCTCAGCCGCCGCCCCTGCCACCCGCACGGTACGACCTATGTGCGAAGCCGCGAAAGTGCTGACACACGTGGCGTCCCACAGAAGGCACTTTCCACTCTTCCATGGCACCAAGGTCAATCCGTCAGGCCTCTTCCCGTCTGTGCGACTAAGACCAGGAGGCTCTAAAATGCACGGTACATTAGCCAATACCAGAGCTCTCCTGACGAGGTCATTGAGGGCGTGATGGCGAGGAAACCTCCCTGCACATCGACGACAACTCAACGCGTGATGACCACTACTCTCCACCATGGTACCGCAGATGCATACATGAGGTTCGCAAACATCGCAGCCCAGGCGAAGAGCAACAGCCACCCGCATCGAGTCGTTGTCGAGGAGGGTACCTAAATGCGGAGACGGGAGTGCGTGAAGCCATGCCCCAGCCTCCGGCTTCGACACCGCGATCAGCCTCGCCGTGTCCGCACCCACTGAATTTTCCAGCAAATTGTTGAAAATACGCTGCACCCCTGCCTCGTCCCACAACCGCTGACGGTCCGGCCTATCGGGCATAACCGCGCTCGGGTTGAGAGCCGTCCAGGCTGCCAAAGCATCAGAAGCGTAAGGTATGGTTGCCCTGTCACCATTCGGAGATAAAATCTGAGTGACAAGGTCCACGACCCCACCCGCCGATGCCAAGAAAGCCGGGAGGCTCACATCCCGCACGCGGCGTACCCCCAACCCACCCGTTCGTACGGGCAGAGAAGCCTGGGCCCACTGAACCTCATTGAGGGAGACATTCAACACACGCTCCAATGACTCCCTCACCACGCAATCAAAGGTATCAATGAGATTGGGGTGCAGCCAGGCCGGAACAGTGCGCAAGAAGTAGGTCAGCTTGGGAACAGCAAAGCAAACACGCAGTAAAACCAGAGCTACGTGCGCCGAAAGTTCCTTTAACCGCTGCACAGCCACCAGGAGAAGCTGTCTTCGTGCTTCGAAAGCTTCGGGAATGGCCTCCGGGAAAATTGGTGAGCCCAAGAGATTAAAGGTTTCAGGAGACAGTACCTTGAGCCCAGGAAGCAGAGCACTAAAAACCGGAAAAGAGTTAACGGAATTGGTGCCGCAGGGGAAGAACTCACATTTACCACAGTTAACCTCTAGCCCCAATTCGCGAAAACGCGGGAGAAGTCTGAGTAGATCTTGCTCAACTTCCTCAGGCCTACCGCCGAGGGTACCGTCATCTAGGTACCAAATATTCAACGGGGATTGAAGCTCTGATATCGCCTTTTGTATAATTAAATACAATTACTAAAATCATAACACTAAGTATTAAACTATTATCGCCTTAGTCATACCCCCGTGGATAGGATGCTTTTAAGACTGGTTGCGTTCCTTCTCCTGATTGATATGCTATCCTTTGAGGATAGGTATAATATCAGGAGTAAAGAAGTAGAGGATACAATATTCGTGGTATAACCCTCTCCAATTTATTCTTTTCACTCTTTTGCTCAATGCGCGCTCAAGTTGGCTGGAGAATATTGTATACAGCTCCGTCTCTCTGAAGTTAATCAGTTTTAATAAATAAATTAGCCGCACCATGGCAAGAGGCTTGGCTCGCCGCCACTAACTTGTAGCAGTTCTGTTATGTTTTGCCATAACACTAGTGCGGGGCACGACCCCTGTTATGAACTAAGGATGGGAGTTCACAGTTTTAATACGTGTGGTTATGTTGTTCTTAAAGGTTGGTGAGCGAACCAGCCTATGTGAGAAATTGAGATCAACGATAAAACTTTTATAAAGCAGGAGGTCCCAAATCTTCGGGAAAACACTGACTACGAATAGTCACAGAAAGTATTTATATACATAATTACTTTCAAATTTTATCATTCGACATCGTGGATAGCGTGTTCCAGTGCGTGTTCGCCACTCAAGAACTCGTTACGTTTTTGTCAAAGCTTTGGTTGTTTTCTTAATAAGACGCTTAAAACACATTGTACTCGATGAAGTTTCGGTTTATCTTGCCATAAAAAAGATTAGTACACTATTTTAACCCTTAACTACCTACCTGCTTCTTTAGTCACACAAACACCTACCTCCCGTCCCCTGGACGGATAAATAAGGTCGGCCTTATATATTAAATTTTATAGATCGCATGGGAAATTGAAAATAATAATGGTAATATAGACATATTAAAATATTTAAAAAACTAATAATAATTCTGGAAACATTAACAGACCAATTTTTTACTGTAACTATATGTCAACAGTCCTTATTTCTACTTTTGAAACTATATATCCTTTGGAAGGTAAGACCAATAAAAAAATGACTTTATACAAAGATCTAAGTAATTATTTCTAATAATTCAAAAATGTACAATGCTAAATCAATAAGTTTCGTTAAAATAAAGGTAAAATTTCTATAAAACTCATTTATTCAATTTGTGCGCAGTAATGAATGTAAGTTTGTTTGCACATTCTAGGAAAATAGTTTTTTTGCATTAGAAACATACGTTCTGGGTCCCGTTTTGTATTCGGGTCACAAGTTGAACAGGTTTTCCGTACTTCCAATCACTACCAACCTGACTAAGCGGTCGGCTAAGTAAATAAAAAAAGTATCCATAATCACGTAACCACCTACCACCCGTCTCCGAGACCCTTAAGAAAAAATACGTATCCACCTACCACCCGTCTCAGAGACGGTCGGAGACAGTAATATGCTCACCAAAATTATATGCGTGGACGACCGACCTTGTCGGGCGACGACGCGGCACTGAGGCAGGAGGGGAGAAGGTACAAGGACACAAACGTTTTTAGGTAAGTATGTTAACAATTTTAGATTTGAATAAGTCTGTGAGACGGGAGGTAGGTGGTTAAGGGTTAAATACAAAACACACAGTAATACATTACTAATAACTTAACTTATTTATCACAGCAATTTAAAGATTCTCGCCATTAAAAAGTTGTAGAAAATTAAAAAGCCTTCGCAATCGAAGATTGATATCAGCTCGGCCTAAATACTTCCGTATGTCCGGATGTCTAGACAATTCCTGGCTGTTCTCGCACAGGGGTCACTTTTCTCAACCGATTCTTATGAAAATTTGTGAGTAGGTTTGATAAGGCTATAGATTTTTTTTCTCAATTTAGTTTTTAGAAATCCTCTTGGCCCTTGCAAGTGTCTTGGGTCACTTCTCAAAAAAAATATCTACAGGGAATTCCCAAAATTGAAACTTGTTTTAAATTCTTGAAAATTATCAGAATATTTCCAAAAACACCTTATCTCTCCGGAAACTTTTCGTAACTTATTTGAAACAGATGTGCTGCAATTAGCACAATGCTGCAAGCTAACAAAATGTTATTGAGTTTCTTTTGTCATTTTTCTCAACTACTCTCTTCTTGTAGACTCAGACAGCCATGTACTTTGCCCTTGAGGCCTACTTACAGAATAGTTCATTATTATTTCACTACATCCTTGGGAACTCCGCGCAAGCTAGTCGAGTCATGTGAAGTAGCGAAGGATTACGATATTGCATTAAGTATGGGAGCGCTGGCGGCGGCTACATTGTACGCGTCAATCTTGCTTAATAATAGAATCTCAACTTTGATATGAAACTATAATCAGCAGACCCCGTTATCAGTGGTGAAAATTCATTGAAATCGGATCATAGGGTTGACACACAATATTCATTTAATTCGAGTACATTTGACATATTGGTATAAATGTCGCTAAAAACAATTTCAGATGAAACATATTAAAATGTAGGTATAACGCATTTGTATAATTTTATCATGTGTTGAATATAAAAATAAAATTTTATTACAAAAAAATAATCAATAACTATTAAAAAATACCGTCTGTTGCACAGTTATACTAAAATTAGGAACCATTTTTTCCGCGTCGCATTCGGTTTGTTTCCAGTTTTGCCATTAGCTCCATTTTAAACTAAGAAAACTCAACACGATTGTCCAGGAAATTCATATTTTTACTGAATATAAAATTAAATCAAACATATTTTGACAAATAAATGACAATTTAGTACCTAATTATATGAATAAAATAAGTAGGTATATTGTTTTTATTCAAATAGGTATATCAAATTATGCACGTAAAAATATTAGGTAATGTAATATTAATGTGTAGTGTCAGCCCTAGTATTTTCAATGTTTTTTCACCACTGATAACGGGGTCTGATAATCATACTAATATTATAAAGGCGAATGTTCGTGGACCCACGAACATTTGTGTTTGTTGCTTCTTCACGTTCAAACGGCTAGACCAATTGGGATACATTTTGGTATGAAGGTAGCTGACACCCTGGATAAACACTTTTTATCCCGAAAAATGTAGTTTTCCCGTGGGATGAGCGGATAATACCGCATGGCGCAGCTCGTAACACATATTCATACACATAAACAAATTAGTCATGGGCAGACAATTTTGGGAGTAACAGGTAAGGTAACGGTTTTAATATCGATAAAATCACTTATCGATGCTTTTCCTCTATACTGACGATCACTCCAAGCATCGATTGTAAGTCTGGATATCTCTGGTAAGTGTTATTTTGGAGACGAAAATTTTAACGCGAGCGTTTACAGTTAATGGGAAAATAATTCAGATATACTTACCGAAGAAAAATACAATAATGACAGAACTTTAAAAGCTCTTTAAAATACATTAGACAATTATGGTATTATTTTGATTTATTATCAATGAAATTATATTTTTACAAACAAAACATGGAGCAAACTCAAATCTAGTTTAAGGGTAAAGTGCGTACGATACGCTAGTTTATCGACAGGCATAGAAATTACTACCTGTCACTCTTAATATTCTGATGTCTGGTCATAGGTCATGGGACATACCCAAATTACTGGGCTTAAATGATTCTATCGACATCTCTTTGAAACATCAGGACTACGATTTCTATTTTAGCGAAGATATTTTTTTATTATTAAGTCACAACGGAACTGTCAATTTCAGTTAAGTAACACTACAAACTGTTATCCGCCTGAGTTGTATTGATTGTATTTTACCAGTTGTTTGTTTAAAAAGCTAGGAAATTGGTCCACGTGGTGAGAACGAAGGGGCGCCGATTTTGAAGTAACAAAGTCAGAACGCGGAGCCAGGGACCCATTGTGGACTACAATCATGGTTCGCCGCGCTCAGTGAACCTGTCTTGATAACATGAAGATATGCGGTCCCATTGCGGCAATCTGAATCAAATTAGGGCCCACAGAGCGCTAAATTCGAGTGTACAATGAGTTATCGCCAAATGAGCAATGTCTCAGGCATATCGGCTTTAAATATCATTAAATTACATGTTTGCGATTCGAGCTGCAGTAACCGGTCGGTCAAGTTAAGTTTCACCTGGTATCTATGCCATCACATTTAAACGAAGCGCAAACTTATCACTAAGTGCCACGTTTTTATTTTTATAAAAACATTATCGCGACCAAGTGGATAACTTGGCGATTTCTAGGTTTATCCCTAATTATTTTATTTAAAAATAACAATGTTTAAAAAATTAAAACTATACAGAATAAAATTTAATTAAGGAGTCCCCCAGTACTGAGGCAGTCTGAGGCATAATTTGAAGATCTCTCTGAGATATTAGAGGAATATATTTGGAATTAGGCCTTTGTTTGAACATACATATTATTACTATCCTCGGAAACTCAGAGTGAAGGATTAAGATATCGCATTAAGTATGGGGGTAGCCCGGGGAGGGTAATGTACGCGTCAATCTTAGCCAATAATACAATCTCAATCAACTTGATGGTCGGTTACACAAAATAGGAAGTCTTTGTGTATGTGCCTTTATTCACAACGTTACATGATACATTAGGAAGACTAATATTACATACACCTATGCATTATCTTGCGATTTGTACTTCTCTTCTCTTCTTCAATTTAAGAGCTGCGCTCTTGTCGATGTAGCAATCGCCAGCCGTTTCTTTCTTGGGCTTTCTTCTTTACTTCTGGATAAGACATGAGACCCTTTTCTCTTATTTGTTCAATGTAATTTCATCTTGGCCTTCCTCTGCTTCGCTTTCCCTCGATTTTTCCTTCAATGATATTTTTGAGGAAAAAGTCAGCAGATGTCCTATCATTTTTCCTCTGCGATTTGTACACGTTACTAGAAATGATTATGACGTTTCGAGCACAGTCACGTTGTGTCGTGTAGTGGTTGATTAAGGTCCAACCGTGACCATGCTAACCAAACAACATGAAGTTTAGTTAGGTCTAATAGGCATTGTTGGCCCGGAGAGCCGTTGGAGATAGGGTTTAAATCCCGCCTGAAGCATTTTTAATTTGTTTTGCTACGATATAAACATTTGGTTAGCTCAAAACTAATTGATAGTTGACCGCTCCAGCCACCTTCAAGTTACTGGTGTTCTGACCTTGGAAACTGTCAGTGCTTTTATTTACCTAGGCGAACACCAGAAATACAGGATCATGTGAGAGGGACATCGGGCGGCGTATAGGTATGGCCAAAAATGCAATGTCCCAGCTACAAAAGATATGGCTCGACCGAAACATCTTACGCAAAACAAAAATGAAACAGGTCAGCACCTTGATTTTCCCTGTATGACACTAGTAGACGTTAATATAAAATAATTAGCTTAACAATCAATAGTAGCTTTTTTTATTACAAGAAAGTGTAGCCATTGCTATACAATCAGGGGAAGCCATAAAATAATTCTGGTATCAGTATTCCGATATCAATCATAAAACGTTATACTCCCAAAGGAAACCCAAAACGGAAGCGTACTAAGTCATAATCGTAACAAATATTATGGCGGCCTAATAACAAAACAAATGAAGCCCGTAAACAGGGAGAGCACTCCGAAGTTCCAAATTTGTTTAAAAGGTAAAATTGTTTATTTATTATTTGGTTTTGTCGAACACATTCAGAAAGACAGGGTGTTGTTGGAAACATAGGCGTTTATCGTCCTCCTAATATTATATTGATCATGATCCTATTACATATAGAACCACACAAGTATTTTAAGACGTCTCATTATGTAACAGTTGCATAAAGTACTAATTTGAAAACCAGTGGCTTATGTTTTGTATTGGCATTGATTACAGTACCATATAACAATCGATGTCTATGTGCTCTCATTTCGCCAAATGGGCTGCCTGCCTCCTGAGGTAGGCAGCCCATTTGGTGAAATTTGGAATTTCGGGCTGCCTTCCTCAAGCATAAGGAGATGCCCATGTGCCTGCATAAGGAGATGTCCTTATGCCTGAGGTAGGCAGCCCCATTTGGAAAATAATATCCTTTAATCAATCATCTGTAGATGTACAGATGATTTATTAAAGAATATTATTTTTCAGCTGCGGTAAAATAAAACGGCCAAGTGAAATTCGGACTCGCGCACCGAGGGTTCCGTACAAACACTTCAGTTTAATCACTTTAAGTTTTCACCTGGTATGTATGGCGCCACATACAAATGAGGTGCGAAAATAACGCAACCGATTACGTTTGCTGTATTGGGAACCCCACTTAAATATTTATTTTATTCTGTTTTTTATTTGTTGTTATAGCGGCAACAGAAATTAATCATCTGTGAAAATTTAAACTGTCTAGGCAGACAGACATACAGACCGACCGACGGACAGTGGAGTCTTAGTAATAGGGTCCCGTTTTTACACTTTGGGTATGGAACTCTAAAAAGAGAGTTACGTGGACGTAACGGCGGGTATCTTTTAGATATTAATTTAAATTAATTTAAGCTCGGCTACATAAGTCATCTTCGGGCGCATGAGGAATGGTCGCCATGGCTGAAATCATCGGTAGGAGAATATGATCATGATGATGAAAATATCGCTAAATTCGAGAGCAAGGACGACGAAATTCGAACTTTGGAGCAATCCCCCAGGTTGGAGCAACTTCGGCTGTTTTCGTGGAGCTTCGCATTGCTAAAACACAAACGGTGGGGTTAAAGGAATGAGTAACAGAATTTAGTTATTAATTTTATTTGCCGAGAGTTCTGCACCGCTCTGTTGTACTTTTAAATTGTATCGTGTTTGTCAGAGTACAAGGTAAATTTAAAGTTTTCTGCGAGTTAATGTGTATTTTATTCGGAGTTTTGGCCCGCTTGGTGTTTAAGTTACATTTGTCTGATATTACAATAGATGTCCTTAACTTCAAGAGGACATTTGGATATACATAGTTACGAAATTATGTAAGTTAAAAGGTTGCCGAAGATACAATATGGCCCATGCCAATATATTTGTTCTTTTTGGAGTGAAATATATTTTTAAAATTACACAAGATATACTTCTGACCAGCCTTTGTATCGCTTAAGGATCGACCATACAGCTACCCAAAAAACGGTGACGGTGAGTCACTGCAGTAAAATGTATGAAAAACCCGGTCAAGTGCGAGTCAGACTCGCGCACCGAGGGTTCCATAGAAACACTTCCCATCCTTAAGTGGTTATCTTCCCCCAGGTAGCTCCTTTTTCAATTTTTCTTTAAGCTTTGATCTTTGTATTTAAGGCTTATGGTTAAGTTAAGTTTGCACCTGGTATGTATAGCGGTCCATACAAATGAGGTGCAAAATTAACGCAACCAATCCCGTTTGTTGTATGGGAGCCACCCTTAACTTAAATATGTATTTTATTTTATTTTTAGTATTTGTTGTTATAGCGGCAATAGAAATACATCATCTGTGAAAATGACAACTGTCTAGCTATCACTGTTCTTGAGATACAGACTGGTGACAGACGGACGGACGGACGGACGGACGGACAGCGAAGTCTCAGTAATAGGATCCTGTCTTTACCCTTTGGGTACGGAACCCTAAAAAATTGACGCGTGATTTTCATAACGAGTAAATAAGAATTAAGAATATAATTTTGAAATATTGTTCTATGAAATGGATATTCGATCAATGAATTTTTCTTTAGTATGAAATTTTGACGCACTAAAATTCTATTAAATCGTTATACTGCAGAATGATTAATGTGTGAAACGATAGTACGAGAAATATTTTCTTCAAAACAAATTTCTATAAAAATGTTCTCTTAAAACAAAATACGTGTCAGTGCATCTGGAAAGGTACCTAGTCACGACATCTAGTTACCGAGTTACATGAGTTTTTGTGGAAGCTGGTGAAAAAGTGCCAAAATGGATTTGTGTTATAATTGGGTTATTTACATCCTAAGGAACACGTGTGTACAAGAATATCAGTAAAATTATGTTTTTTTAGTATATTTCTCCGACTATAAAGTTTAGTAGTCAGGGTACCTTGTCACGCCATGTTTTAAAAGCCTTTAAATTTTGAATAATTTTGTCAATATTTCCATAGTCAACTACCTCTTTCTAAGATAAGGTATAGGATCGGTCTATAGCAAAATAATTTTTTGAACAAAAAAATACTTCATGTTTAAAAAAAAAAAAACATTCAGTTTGCATGATTCTTGTATGAAATAACTATTTATTTTAATTTAAAGACTGATAAATCATAAATTAGGTGCAGTTATGTACACAATTGAGTTATTTTTTCTAGTTACTCCATTTATGTAAGATAATGACTTAGCGTGACAAGGTACCCAGTTTAGTAAAATGCTAAACTTGTCTTACACGACTAAAACAGAAGTTTTTATACATAAGAATACATTGATTTCCGCTATAATTATCCTAAATAACATTTTGTTACAGATATTTCTTGCATTATAGGTACTAAAATAGTGATCTTCGAGTTTAAGTTACTAAAGTTTAGTAAATGTCGTGACAAGGTACCCTAGTTACGTTTCCATACAAAAGTTTCGACCGAGTCACTAAACTTTATTGTTAAAAAAAACTGCTTTAACACCACAGAAATATATCAAGATAGAAGGAAAGAGTGTACGTACCTCGCGTGGCGAAATGTTGACACGGTGTCAACTTTGCTCGCCGCGAACATTAGTCAGATTCCGACCGCGGTCTGTGTGCGACGTCAGGTCTTAAAAACAAAATGGCTTGTTGCGCAATAATTAATTGTTCAAACACTTCCAATAAAATTGGAGCTGTTAATCGAGATATTTCCTTTCATTGGTATGTACAATTTGTCCTTAAATATCTGTTATTAATTACAAAACTATTTATTTTATTATTTTCATCAAAACAGAGGCGGGCGGTTGTGTCCAACGCTAGCTTTCCATTGCGGCTTTAATTTGACGAGCTAACCTTGGCGTGCATTCAAAGCCAGCGATGTAAAAATATGCTATTCAAACTGTCGAGTCACGTTCAAGGTCGATTTCTCATTTTTTCTGTCAAAAGTAAGAATAGTGCTGCCATGTGCTGCTGTACACTGCGATTTTCTTATTCGATTAAAATCGATTTTGAAAACAGAGGAAATGATAATTACGTTCTTATTTAATAAGCAGCTATATAATGTAAGTACATAGTGCAAAGCAAATATTATTGTGACTGTTTTTGTTTGTGACGGCGGCTGGGCCGCGGCGCGGTGCGGTGTGGGTGGCGATGCATAGAATCGGTGCCGTGTTCGAATCGATCTGTGAATCGATGTTTCTGAATCGTTTTCGCGCGGCTTATGTTTCCCATCACTAAATTACGCTCGTGACGTCAAAGTACCTACGCAAAATGTTACACGCTCGGTCTCCCTACAAATTGCTGAACTCTTGCCTTCTATCTTGATATATTTCTGTGTTTAACACCATTTCTATTATACCATTGTGGTACACCACGCTAAATACCATTTGATCTTGTGATATAGCATGAATATACAAATTATTTTGTTGGTTTTTAATATTATAAGTTTAGTGATCTTTTTGTAACTGTTATAAATGCGGTAATTATTAAATTTCTTTATGATTATGGAGTTTTCTTTCATTCGATTGTCCCAAAATGCCATAGAATATGTAACTATGATGAGAAACTAACAGTTTTAATCTCTTTATTTTAAGAATTGGGTATAATTAACACTTTCGTGTTTCTTCCACCCTGGCATGTTCTACCTAAGAAATCAAAATAATTAACATGTATTTTTAGATAATTCACCTTTATTATAATTCTTTAACATTCAAAGATTATGATTATACCCTTCACTATGTAACTTCGAAGTAGAAGTGTGTTTTTTGCCACTATAGACTTTAAATGCAATTTTCTCAACTTGTGCATTTCGGAAGTCGAAAATTCAAAAAAATATATAAAAATAGTGGTTCCACCTACAGTCATTATTCTTTTTTGTATTGATAGCAAATTTAATCTACTTTTTGGAACTATGCATAACTCAATACCTGAAACAAGGTACCTTTCCAGATGCACTGACACAATTACAACCCTGTAAAACACTAAACTGTAAACCTTCGGATATATGACGTAATAAATCTCCTTTTTAGAGTTAAAGAAAAACTTGTGTATTTTTACTATAAATTATTTATTTAGTGTCATAGGTATACCATGGCGTGTATATTCAATTATTTAAGTAAATTCTTAAAAATTATCCCTTAAGGTCAGATTGGGTAAAAGAAACACATTGGGGGAAGGGAAATACTTAAAATAAATCACAGTTTATGTGGTAAATAAATAAATAAATATAATCCGAAATGTCCGCCATTTTCATGACCCGGTGGCCATAAAGATGGTTTACAATGCCTTAGTAAGGAGTAAGCTAGAGACATCGTCGATTGTATGGAATCCCTATGAAGTGACGTACGCCTTACTTCTCGAGAAGGTTCAGAAAGCGTTCTTAAGGTTCCTTTATAAAAAAATATTTGGAGTCTATCCGTATCTGTACCCAACAAGGTACCTACTCGGCTCCCTTGGGTACAACTCCTTAGAGGTCAGGCGGAATTGTCAGCTGATGATCACGGCATGTCAAGCCTTGCGTGGTCAGTCGGACTGTCCCGAACTTGTAGAGCGTCTGGTGCGACTGTCTGTCCCGGACGTCCCAAGGATAGCCCTCAGACCTCGCCAGCGCGACCTGTTGGCTGTACCGCCGTCGTCCACCGTGTCGCTCAGGAACTCGCCGCTGCCCCGAGCCCTCTCACTTCTCAATGCGCTCCTAGCATCGACACCTGAGTGCGACTTGTTTGCGTGGCGATGGGTGGCTGTGCGCAGTGAATGCTTGAGATTCTGTGAGGCGATGGATGCTAGGTGCTCAACTGTTCCTATATAATTTTGTATGTTCCTTTAATTTTAATCTAAGTTTCGTGACGCATTGGTTGTACTGTAATGTCATGTAAATCTTTGTATAAACTAAATAAATAAATAAATAAATAAATAAATATCAGACAACCTCACACACCCTCACACGAAAATTGGTCATCAGCCTAAACATTAGTGACAATGACGGCTACCCGTCATCGTTTTTCGCTCAAAAACGCAAATCCTCCTCATTTCGACAACAAACTACAATAATTCCGATTCAAACACGACAAAATTATACACCGTAACGCAATAATACGCCGGCGCGGGGCAATAATAGTGTTTCATTTCGCAAATTAGCATAGTTGAATTTTGATAACCAGTTAAACTGAGTAAAATAGTTAAACTAGATACTAAAAGCCAGTGGCTGTTAAATATTCGTTAATGACACATTAATTACCAGAACCTTAGTCATTATGCTGTGTATAAAACGCTATAAATTAAAGGTCCTGACAGATTTAATGTTTCAATTTCGTTATTGTAACGGTTTCGCTGAATGTTCCGGGCGACCTTTTTGGGTCGTTTCACACCTTGTATTTGTATTGGGGATGTTTTAATAAAATTGTAACGTTAACGGGTGGCGATAATGCTGATCGATAACGTTATGGAAAGGGTTTTCTGCCCGAAAGGCATGTCACTTAAATTAATGGGGTTAGCTATTATGTATCAGCTTTATGCTTAAAGTGAAGTTCTGTGATCATTTACTAATGTGATGGATGTAAATCCCTTTCCCCTTCTTTCATACACAAACAGTACTTACATTGAATTTTTATTATCATAGACAATTAAGGCAACAGGCAGGCAGGCAGGCAATTAAGGCAGACAACAAATTGTTTTCATAAATTTGGAAAATATTATCCTGTACATAATGCTAGGTTAAGTTTGTGTATGGCCTTCGGATAAATAAACATATACTTTAAAACATATTGCAATACATCCATTCGCCCTCGCCGGGATTAGAACCCAGGATTGCTGGCTCAGTATACAGCTGCCCACCGCGTCGTCAAATTCATCAGTAAATTCGTTTTGGTATGCAATGAAGTATATTTTGTATCTATTGCATTGAATTGCGGTTGGCTCCGTGGTGGTAGTGTGGCTACTCTCGAAGCCGACATTATGGTTCGAATTGAGTCGAGGGCAATTATAAATGTTGAGTAAAAAAAGTTTTGACTGAAAATATTATTATGTTTCCTATGTCGTAACATTGTAAGTATGTACTTCTTTTCCGATATTTTAATTATTTAGTGTACCTTTAAATAAAAAACAACTCGATACTTATCCGCATAAGTATGACTATCGTTAGTTTATATACTAACTAGTGATACTGAAAACTGACGGATAGATTAGGTGCTCAAGCTGCAGTTTTGACTGGCGGTGTTCACAATCTTACAAAACCTGCATCACGTACTCAAGGTTCATTTAAGAGTCACGTTACTGTTCTAAAGTAACGTACGAGTATTTTAGCTATTCCTGCAAGAGACTCAAGTGTAACAACATTTCACAACAACACAAGCCCCACGATCCCCTTGACAGTAATTAAAACAAACACTTCTTGTTCTTAAGGAGACTTAAACTAAAAGCTTTTTAAATTCTATAGTTTGTACATTAAGTAGGTACGTGGAGTTTTTAATTGGTTGAGACACGTTGAGACTTAGTTATGGTGCACTATGTATTACCGTAGCTTTGCGTGTTATAAGGAAGCTAATTAAGTCATGTATTAAAGCATAAGATGCTACATTGGAAAGTGGTCAGTGATTAAAGTATACTACTTTCTGTAACCCAACCTTTGTAATTATTGTAACCTGTACATTTAACTGAAATATATATATTTTTTAATTTTTATATAAGTAGCGTACTATGTAAGTAGAACTGCCCAGCTATGGTCCAAAACAAAAGTCATTCATAAATATCAAGATCCAAAAAGATTAATTTTCAAGATGATTTGGGCCATAAGTCGTGTGGAGTGGACTATACTTAGTTTGATATTTTGAGTAGTACTTTCTGTGGCGTACTAATTCGTCCACTAGACATACTTATTACTAATACCCGTTCCTCAGTTTGATGAAATTTTTTATTCCAGTCAATCTACTATCAATAGTTACGACATAATGGGAATGAACCTAATCATTCTGATTAGTATCTGGACCGCTTTTATATCTCTCAAGTTCAATCAAGCTTTTGTAATCACAAATTATTTTACGGCTCCGTTGATACCTTGATACAGTATAAGGTACGTACAAGACACATAATCGTTTTCAGCTTTTTAGAGTTCCGTAGTCAACTAGGAACCCTTATAGTTTCGCCATGTCCGTCTGTCCGTCCGTCCGTCCGTCCGTCCGTCCGTCCGCGGCTTAGCTCCGTGGTCATTAGTACTAGAAAGCTGAAATTTGGTATGAGTATGTGTATGTATCACGCCGGCAAAAAAAAGGGTAAAATATAAAGTATTTTTTTTTATTTCGGGTACCTCTCGAACACCTAAAGTGGGGGTGATTTTTTTTTGTTCTAACACTAGTGTTTGTGGTGTCGTTGAATAGGTCTTTTAAAAATAATAGGGGTCTTTAAACACTGTTTTTTGATAAAGTCAGCAGTTTTGAAAATATTCGCTCCGAAAATAAAAAAAATTGCGTCCCCCCTCTAACTTTTTAACCAGGGGTCAAAAAATTATGGCAAAATTCATGAAAATGAGTCTTTATAAGTACTTTCAATGAAAACTATATTGTACAAAATCGGTCGAGCCGTTATTGAGTTATCGCAAAATTTTATAATTTTCTTAAAAGGACGTAAGTTGACTTCCAGAAGGTAATAAGTAATTACAGTTACTTTGGCGTTTACGACCTTTTTATAGAGCTTGAAATCTTTCCTGTAACTTAAGTCTATTGTGAAGGATGAGCAACTACGGAACCCTACACTGAGCGTGGCCCGACATGCTCTTGACCGGTTTTTTATTTTATGAAAGTGCGAGTATAGATAAGCGATAAGAAAAAACAACTGTATACCATAGCTATATCTAATGAAATAAAATAAGTGTCTATTTCTAAAAGGATGGCAACAAATTAAACAGAATTCCCATTCGTCACTGTTTTCTAGGGTCACTATCCGTCACGCTCAAAAGACAAGGACGGATCGCTGGAAAGGATTGCTTATAAATAATGTATGTTACTCGAGAAAACATTTCACGGTAGACGGACAAAATATGGTCCAACGACCATAGAAACCACACAATGGATAGGCCCAAAAGAGAAAAAAAATTTGGTAGACAAATAAAAAGGTGGGCTAGTGATATCAAACAAATAGCAGGAACCGATTAGATGAACTAAGGCAAGAACAGGGAGTTATGGAAGAAGTAGGCTTACCCAAAGGGATCCATATTTTAATCAAGGAAGACTAACAACAAGATAAGCAAATCTAATATTAAACCATTGTTGCATAGATCAAACCACAAAGAAGAATTGAAATGCGTAACCTGGCGGAAGAGACCGGGAATCGAACCTTTGGATTACCGGTCCTGCGTGTTAACCTCTCCACCACTCTAACGCTAGATAACCTTTCGATTTTTTCCTTGTGCTTCGAGTGTCGATCTTTGCATTGTTTTTTTTTTAAGTCTTTACACCTAATCTTACTTAACCTTTAAATCTAATATTACCTTACTAACTACATTTTGAAGACAAAGGTTTACTAAGACTCAAATATGTTGCGTGAATCTAAGTATTCTCATAATGCCTGTCAGAATACATAATTATTTTTAATAAACTGCTTTATATCCCAAATTTTGCCCTAGTTTTTAAGTTTATTTTATTGTTAAATTTGATAATGTAACTATGTTCCATTATAGAGCGGTGGTAGCCTAGTGGCTAGGGTATGCGACTTTCAATCCGGAGGTCGCGGGTTCGAACCCGGCCCGTACCAATGAGTTTTTCGGAAATTATGTACGGAATATCATTTGATATTTTACCACTCGCTTTTCGGTGAAGGAAAACATCGTGAGGAAACCACCTAAGCTCAAATAAGGCCTAGTTTCCCCTCTGGGTTGGAAGGTCAGATGGCAGTCGCTTGCGTAAAAACTAGTGCCTACGCCACATCTTGGGATTTAGTTAGCCGACCCCGATTGAGAATTCATTCTCAAAAAATGGGACAAAGGCTAGGAGGATGATGAACTATGTTCCATTATAAGGAATACATATTCAATACTAGTGGCTCTGTGAGCTGACCTCCCGAGTTTGTGGCGAAATTAGCATTTTTACGTTTTCGATCCGGACCTCCAATATTTTCGAGAAACTGAATGATTGATTTTATAACCTTCTCACAAAATTTCACTTCAGAAATGTCGAGGCAAAAGCAGCTGAAAAGCGTCTGGAAATCCAAAAATCCTATGTCCGGAGACATACGAAAGAATTTTGGCCCAAGTTTCAGCTTCGCCGCAGACGACTCGCTTCCTCGGTCAATAACATAAACTTAAAAACTAGGTCACATTTTTTACTGCAATGTGTCAATCTGACATAAGAAAACAGACCAAAAGATGAGACCTATGACTATTTATTTATGACTATTTGATACGTGTAATATTCTTTTCGATGGGCCTTATAAGAAGGCTAAAAGTCACTCAGAGAGCAATGGAGAGGGCTATTATGCTCGGAGTTTCTTTGTGAGATCGAATCAGAAATGAAGAGATCCGTAGAAGAACCAGGGGTGACCAGGGTAACCGACATAGCCCGAAGGATAGCAAAACTTAAGTGGCAATCAATAGGCAGGGCACATCACTCGTAGAAACGACAGCCGCGGGGGCCATCGAGTTCTTGAGTGGCGACCACGCACCGGACGACACAGCGTTGGTAGGCCCCCACGAGGTGGACAGATGGCCTGGTGAAGGTCGCTGGAGTCCGCTGGATGTGGGTGGCGCAGGACCGGTCATGGTGGCGTTCTCTGGGAGAGGCCTATGTCCAGCAGTGGACGTCGTTTGGCTGATGACGATGATGATGATGATGATGATGATGGTGATGATGATGATTATGATGATGATGATGATGATGATGATGATGATGATGATGAATATTCTAGTGGTGGTGGCGCGCGGCGCGGAGATACATCATGTGAGTAGCAATGCAGTGCCCTTTACAGTGACTGTACTCGCTAGTGATTGCGTAAACGATTTGTATGGAGAATTGTAGTTTTACATAGTAAGCGCTAGCGGCGCTGTACTATTCTCCATACAAATTGGTTACGCAGTCGCAAGAGAGTACGGTCACGTTAACTTTTTGTAAGGGTAGCTACTGATTGTGGTCCCATTATCTTTTTTGGTTACCTCCGCTGCAACGGCCATCATTAGGGCCTCAATATCACACATGCGAGTTTTTTATACAAAAATGCGTCGCGGCAAAGTCGCTGCGTAATCAGTAATCACCTCCATACAAAATTCGATCGGAAATCGCAAGTGTGATAAGGCCCTTACCTGTCCGTGTCTAATAGGAAAAGCACTGTTACGTGTGAAATAATTGCCTTAAAACATCAGCCATCAGCCTGGTTGCACTCGGCATTACGGCAGATATTTGTGACCTAGATTTTAAATTTTATTAAATTTACTATCTTTTACGTAAATTAAATTTTCCGGTATAAAAATAAATAATTATAGGTATTCTAAATCAGTAACCTTTATTTTGTAATTACTATTTTTTCCGGCTGTTTCATTTTAAACTATGTCTTTTCTCAATTAATTTGTATCACTTTTCCGGCTATTTCTTACCAATTATTATTTTCGGGGAACTCGCAGACGGTAGGTTAAATTAAATTCAGTTAGTGAAAGTTTTGAAAAGTTTTCAGTTTTTGTGAACAACCTAGTTTGTGAAACTAAAAAGTGGTGACACAAATAGTTTGGGACACATAAGCCCATTTCTCAGTAAAATACTTATGTATATTATCGTATACTAGATTAGATGATAAGATAAGTCATCTACTTTAATTCAGTGAATAAAGGATTTTGACCTTACAAACGGTCCGGTAGATTTGAAATGTACCTAAATTATAGTGAATTTAATTCTCTACAAAATTTCCCCAGCACTGTTCTAGCTAAAATGCTCCTAAACGAAGATATAATCAAGAAGTTTGTTTTTCAGTAGGAAATTACGATTTTTTACGTTTTTTTTAATGTGGATATCTTCGTAACTATCTGTCCTAGAAAAAAAATATAAAATAAAGAATGTAGTAAATTTAACTCTCTATAACATTGTCGAAGCTTTCTTTCGAAGATATATTATGAGCAAAAATATGAAGAAAGAGCCGGTTTTTTCAATATGGCGGCGGGCGCGGAGGGGGGGGAATTGTGCATTTTGCATTTTAAACACTGACTAACCATCCTAGACAACATATCAAAAATTCAATACTACCGGATCGTTTGTAAGGTCACACATAGTACTTAAGTCTCTATTCACCGTATTACTTATATGAAGGTACTTTTTATGTTTGTAGCTTGCAGCTTACTACGAGATGGTGTTAAACAAATTATAAATAATGTATTAGCTTAACCACAATAAAAATCACTGTTTTATCCTCAGAGGAGAGACGCAAGTTGAATTTCAATTGTGGAAAAGCGCGAGTGAACCGACGTTGGATTCTTGGACTTGTTCTGAATTATATATAACTTTGTGTAAAAATATAAGTTTATATTTTATTTTTATTTATTTTCAGTAAAATTCCTTTATTTACGTAACGTACCTTATTATTGATTGGCTACCAAATTGAAGCCTATTCAATTTCCGAAAAGTGGATGCAAATTACGTTGAAGATATTAAAGATACAACAATTGCGATATTACGCGCGGTTGGTACAGTGGTAGTGCAGCTAACTACTAAGCCGGTGTGGCGGTCCTGGGTTCGAATTCCGCCAAGGGTAAATATTTGTGTGATAAATACAAATATTTATTCCTGGGTCATGGATGTTTCACAAGGCTACTAGAGCTTTTTGGTACTTGGTCGAATTACAAAATATATTTTAATAAACTACATAAAAAAACAATCAGATTAAATAAAATATATAAAAAAACACTTTTTACACTAATACCGTAATATACCTTTGTACCCAAAAAAATAACCATACTTATACAGTAGCCGGCAAACAACTTGAACCAAAATGGTGGATCTGCGCATGTAAATTTGTACGTAAATCAGCTACTGCGCAGTCAAGGTCACGCTCAAGTTGTTTGCCGGCTACTGTACGTATGTAACTAAATTAAAGATTCCCTACAGAGACCCCACAGTCAAACCAGCCGCTGGTTTACACCTAAGAAAAATTTAAAGTTCCTACGAAATAAATAATAAATAGTTACCAATCAAACTGATTTTCCACCGCTATTTACATTATTTAATTCACGTACGATTATTTAATCCCAACCACGCTAAGGTATCATAAAATGTACGCCAAAACAAGGATATTACTCAGCCATAATATTCGGATGTAGCTAAAAGTCACGCGCGCTATTTCGAGCTTAGCTAAACGGTAGCTCAGTCGCTGTGGAAAATGTGGAAATATTTCATTTTATCCTTTGAGGTTGTTATGAGCTAGGTCTCACGCTTCCATTCATGGAGGATTTATTAAATTCTAGCCGTGTTCAAATCAGTCGGTGTGTTTACACACGGTTATACTGACACGTACCTAAAACCTGACATGCACGACATATTACAAAAACTGTTCCATTGTCGCAATACAAGTTTGATGTTAACTTTGCCGTTGTGGCGCAACCTCGATCGATTTCCGACTCCAAATTCCAACACCAAAAACCGGGTGCCCGTCGTATCGCATAATGTTGATTATCCTAAATTTTTGTGGCCTTTCTAACCATTTCAGCGCATAACCATTTAAAAGTCCTAAAGCATGTTCGTACCAATATTGATAACTCGAAGATCGGATTACCTTCAGTGTAATATTCCTAAAATTATTTTTATTGTCATAAGAATCATTCTGCATATCATTAAAATGGCTACAATTTCAGCTCCTAAACTATTTTATACCTAAATTGCTAATTGTATAATTAAAAATTAATTAGGTTAGGTGGAACTTAATCGCTCTATACATAAAAATATATGTATATGTAGTGGATTTCATATTTCATTTCATACTCGATTACATATTTTAAGAAAAAATAATACGAACTCGAGCAAGACAGAAAAAAAACACTATCCTATTATTGTAAGACCGAAAACTGTAGGGTAAGGTTAGGTTTGTTTTATGACCATGGATAGCCGAGCGGGCGAAGCGAGTGATGCGTCAGAATGCTTGCTTAAAAAAAATAAACTCGAGTAAGGAAAAAAAACACTTAAATATAGACAAGTCATGTTTCATTTCTATTTCAGTAAAAATAAACCCTATGGAATTTGAATCTTCGAGATTTAGGTATAATGAAATGTAGTCAAAAGATTTGTAGTACATTTGATATCAGGAACATAATAGTTATGCACATTGATCATTCATAATTCATACTTAGTCATAAATCATATTTAGGAACAACATTAGAAACGACATTAGGAACAACAATTTCGGCGAAAAAATATTAGGCGCAACAAATTTTATGCCATACTTTATTCGGAGTAAAACTGTTATGCGACAAAATATTAGGACTAACAATTTTATGCCACCCGATATAGACGCCCAAAAACCACTAGATTTCTCTGTTCAATAGTGTTTTTTTTCCAGCTGACTGCGTAGTTAGTTCCGGTCTTTTAGGACACTGACACCCAGCGGCATCTAGAATGCCTAACAACCTGGTCTTCAAATCAGCCAGTCGGACTACTTGAATGCGCTTGGAACTTGCTTCATGCACTTTCGTCTTTTTGTGTCCAGGCTTTGCGTATCTACGCCAAAATTTGCCTTAGTACCGTTTTTTATCTCCATTAGTATACATGCTGAAGTTGTGTTTTTCTGTCGAGCCTGGGCACTGACACTATATAAGGGCTACAAGGGCTACAGCTTCTCAAAATATTTGCACCGCCACCTGTCAACAGGTTTGTCTTAGAAGAAGTTTTTTACACCGCATTATTTTAAATATTCAATTATCAGCACATATCTAAAGACACTTTTTACATAGAGGCAAAATGCTTTTAATTAAAAGTAAAGTATATTAATAGACAAAAAAACGATTTAAAACTAGGTTTTGTCTGTCACTTGCCGTGTCCCAACGCGAGGTACTCATGTTTCGTTGTAATAAAAACATATACATTACCGAATTAGATTAAGTTCAGTACTCCATTTTATTTTCATATATGATGAAGATTGAATACTACCATATCGAATAATAATACTATGATTATTTTTCGAATTATTTGCAATTTAAGTTTGTCCACGCCATTTTTTGTCGTTCACTTGTCATGAGACAAACATTACAATTGTGTGACTACTATTTCGTTTCCCCTGCCTCACCCCGCATAAATCGAGACCTTCAGTTGCCACCTAACACTGTTCCGAGTCACACGTCGTCAGTGTGCTGCACTAAAAAAATATGATACAATACACTTACTCGAGCGGGAGTTTGTAATGGGTATGTAGTCTATATTCTGCCTTCCATATTTTGGTTGACGTGTGTACTATTGCATTCAATTTAATTGATAACGCGTAAAGTATGGTCTACTTTTATGTGTATAAATATGCAGTTCATCAACGAAATACTTTATTTGTTTTGATGACATAACTGTAATTTTGTCCATCGCCTGTATGTCGTTCACTTGTCTATATAAAAACAGGTGAACGACACATACGGCAGGTGAACGACAATTATTTAAACACTTATACAAAATTATTTAAAAACCAGGTTTTATCGGTCACTCGCCGTGTCGCAACTCATGTTTCGTTGTTATAAAAACATATATATTACCGAAGTAGCATAGTTTGAGTATTCCATTTCACTTCAAGCTGTCTTAGGAGTCCTTAGCCGGCGGCGCCCGCACCTGATTTCGAAAGCATCAATCCTCTGCCTGTCATCGGGTATGAGCGTCCAGATCTCTGCCCCATAAAGAGATATGGAGAAGACAAGTGCACAGACGAGGTGCATGTAGTCCGGTTAGGGATGTGTCTATCTTTCCATATTTTACCGCGTTGGATCTTCGCTGTTTTGGCCATTCCGATTCGCCTGCGAATCTCTGGTTTCCATGTGCCTCTATTTGTGACAATGGAGCCAAGGTACTGGAACTGATCAACAGTTTCGAACTCTTGAAGCAGGTTAGTACTTTGTCGACTAGTAATGGTCGACTATCATCAGCTCGGTCTTATTTTTATTAATATCGAGACCCATTCTGAGGCTGGTTGTTTTGAGTCATTCCAAAAGTTGGGCCACTTCTGTTTCGGGTGATGCAAAATAGGCGATGTCTACCACGTACCTTCAAGGGCTCCATATCTGTTAAATAGTATTGGGGATATTTTGCATCCCTGTCGTTCGCCTTTCCGGAACTTAAAGTTCCTATATGTGACATCTCCTACCGACACCATTCTGTATCCAGACTCGTAAAGGCTTTATAAAGTGTTACCAGATGTGCTGGCAGCTTCAGACAATACCTCCCATAGCTTATCCCACCTAACGCCGCCGAAGGCTTACTGGTTATCAGATGTGAAGGAATTCCTCGAAGATGACGAAAACAGCAGTAGGTTACTCAGCTGGTAAGAAAGAATATGTCAAAAGAGGCAGCATTAGGATGCAGAAACGTTATTTTAATGATTCGCTGTGGAATATAAGAAATTTATAAAATCACGTGGGTATGCTTAAGATTTGCATCTTTTTGCCGGTTATGACCTTTCTGGATAGTACAGGCTTCAACAAACCTCCTGAGAAATGTCCTATGAGATGAGAATTAAATGCTTGTTTTTTTATGCCAATTACTAACATAAGGAAAAAAGAAAAACAAAAACAATCAAAAAAGCACTATTTGACAGTTCAATGTAGGTTTTATTTAAAATGTCACTTACCTGCAACCGTCGTCGTTAACCTGCTAACAAATTCAGTGAAGTTGGAACATATTTGTCGTAAGCCTGCACCCATTGTCGATAACTTGGTAACAAATGTCGTTTACCTGAAATCGATGTCTTTCACCTGTCGACCTAAAATTTCAAACACCTATATCTCCTAAGATATTCAATTTAACTACTTCCCTCGACGTGATATCAATTGTCTGAATATATTTCTAGCGATCCTATGAAAAATAAAAGAAGAAATCGCAACTTAAAAAAAAAAATGCAAAATTAACGCAGCGGTGCAAATATTTTGAGAACGACCCTACAGTAAACCGAAGACCGTTTGAATTCTGATTTGTATAATTCCTCTTAGAGGGATGAGCATTTAACAATTTGCTATTCACAAAATGTGTGTCACGTGCACTTCAAACGGACGATGCATGGAAACATTGGACTATGGTGGTTTGTGTCGCAGTTTTTAACAGGTCTGTCCAACGTGACACGCGAAGTTTTTTTCTTAATTATCGGTCTCTCTATTCAGAGGCCTCAATTGTTTTGCACTTAGTCAAGAAGTTGTCACATTGTGTTATACTTTAAGCCTGTCCCTACAAAGAACGCTGTTATGCAGAATTTTAAGCCCCGTCTTGTAATTAACGGGCCTCGTAGAATTAATTACATCTGTTTCAGATAATTACAGTGAAACTCCAGAGGGTTCTTTTTTCTTGACGCTGTTTACAAATAATTGATTTTGTTTGTAGATGACGCAAAAGAAAACGATTTTGTTAAGATGACGGCAAAGATAATGGTTTTGGTAAGGTAAGTTAAAATCATAGAAGTAGAATAATTTTGGATCCAAGTTCACTGTCATTGATTAGTTGTTTTAATTTTAGATAAGAAGATTAAACATAATTATATAGGACTATGATTTCAGAAACCCGTGGCGAATTTCGATATGAAGAAGTATTTAGTCGAATACAATTGAATTATGTAATTTTTTTATTAATATTTTATACTAATTAAGATCGTCAAAGTCTCAACTGAGCTCTAGACTATTTAGATGAAGATCAGTTTAAGACAAAAAGGTCACTAGAGAACTAAATAGCAGAAAACCTCACACAAATCCACCTAGTCCCAAATTAAGCTCAAGTAGGCTTGTGTTATAAGTACTAGACGATGATATACATACCGGTGAAATTACTAGCATAGAGGCATTCTATCTTCGTCCTCCGGGTAGGCAAACACTTGTGACTCCTTTGGTGTTGCAGGTGTTTATGGGCGACGGTAATCGCTTTCCATCAGGCTTTGCTCGTTTGCCCCCTATGACAAAAAAAAAAACATTATACTTCAATCTGGCATCGTAGGCATCCATAGGCGGCGGTAACTGCTTAACAATTAACATCAGGCGGACCGCAAGCTTGTTTGCCACCGTCGCACATACGTCGATTGTTAAGAATTAGCCGGACATAAGTCAAATTTTCAAAAGTAACGATTAGCTACCGATTACAATCAAAATTGATAGAGTAATACTCCAGTTACAAGAAATGACCCCCTTCACCAATAATAAATTCACCACCTGCATGTACCTGCAGTTCAAATTTGATCGTCGCACTAATTGCACTTTCGTGTTCTCAGCGCTCTCAATTGATGAAGTTAAACAAATTTAATTTGTGTGTTTTGTAAGTTATATTTCTTAAAGATTGTGATGGATTCGAATAATTCAGGTATCATTTATAATATAAATATATATCTCACATAAATTTACTTTATTTTATAGTATGTTGATCAATTTATAAAATGCTATTAAAGCTAATAATTTTTTAGTAATTTTTTCTTGTTCAAATGTAATTTTGTTATATTTGCTTTCCCGATCCGATCATAATTCTTTTGATTTTAAATATTTTAGACTTTAGGCTACCTTATGACGCATGTTGTAGGTGCAGATAGCTGCAGATGACTGATTTAAAGGGTTTTTAAGATTGGAAGTCGTACAAATATAATCACTATATTTATTTAAATTTAATAAAGTGCCTTTTTTCTTGCTTTTGGATACTACTGGAGTAAAAATAGTGACTACACGCTATCTATACGATACCATGCAACTGCAAAATTCAACTAATATGGACGGAAAAAATATTTTTTTAGAGGACTATCTTATAAACTGGTATGGTGACACACCTGATAATAATATAAGGGTTTGAAGCAGAGATGACTATATTTTAAGGGAGTTATCAAAGAAAAATAGTCTAAAGTGCACAGAAAAGCAGCCACTTTCCTTGAAACCAATGAAGATTGGTGAAGCGGGGCGTTCGAACTAGGGACTGAAAAACAGCAACGGTATCCAAATAAATAAATGTAATAGGTACCTTTTTAAAACGGTAACGTTAAGGTTGACCGTTTCAAGTAAAGTTACCTGACCGAAAAATTAACTGTACAATTACGCTGACCGATAAAATGGATACAGATTACATTTGACTCACCCTTTAAAGTCGATCCCAAACCACTCCGTTATTATATTTATATATTATAGTTTACGTGAGGTTTGGCACCGACTTCAAAACGGGTTATTTTTGGCTTTTTAATTTCACTGAAGTCGGTTCTTCTTTTTAACCGACTTCAAAAAAAGGAGGGGGTTCTCAGTTCGGTTGTATGTTTTTTTTTTTTTTTTTTTTTTTTTTTTTTTTTTAATGTTTGTTACCTCATAACTCCGTCATTTATGAGTCGATTTGGAAAATTCTTTTTAGGTTCATGAATAGACATCTCAAGGTTGGTCCCATAAAATTTTGGTGAAGATCGGATGACGAGATCCATGAGGAATCGAAGGAATTCCTGAAATTTTATAGGCACTCATAATATTTTTCATGTATTTTCTAAAACTATTTAAGTATTTGCATATGGCAGTCATCATCTTCTCATGCTGAACTGATGATGGAAGGTACAACTCCTTAACAGTTAGGAGTTAGGAGATATTTCAAACGAGATGCATGCCTTCAAGACCTCCCTGATCACCCCGCCATAAGTATTTTATATGAATCACTAAAAAGCGAAAAAAAATTTTTTAACAAAAAATAGAACCGACTTCAGTAAAACTAAAAAGCCGAAAATAACCCGTTCAAGTACAGATTACATTTGACTCACCCTTTGAAGTCGGTGCCAAACCTCACGTAAACTTTAATATATAAATATAATAACTGAGTGGTTTGGGATCGATTTCAAAGGGTGAGTCAAATGTAATCTGTACTTGAACGGGTTATTTTCGGCTTTTTAGTTTTACTGAAGTCGGTTCTATTTTTTGTTAAAAAATTTTTTTTTGGTATATATTTTTATTTCTTTTAAGTGATTCATATAAAATAATTATGGCGGGGTGATCAGGAAGGTCTTGAAGGCATGCATCTCTTTTGAATTATCTCCTAATTCCTAACCGTTAAGGAGTTGTACCTTCCATCGCCAGCTCAGCATTGGAAGATGATGACTACCATATGCAAATAGTTAAATAATTTTAGAAAATATATGAAAAATATTATGAGTGCCTAAAAACTTTCAGGAATTCCTTCGATTCCTCATGGATTTCGTCATCCGATCTTCACCAAAATTTTATGGGACCAACCTTGAGATGTCTATTCATGAATCTAAAAAGAATTTTCCAAATCAACTCATAAATGACGGAGTTCTGAGGTAACAAACATTAAAAAAAAAAAAAACATACGACCAAACTGAGAACCCCCTCCTTTTTTTGAAGTCGGTTAAAAACAAAATACAATGTAAAATAATTTTGTCTGGCTAAATTCCTATAATCGACCTATGTGCGTCGCAGTATAAAAAAATACATATAACATACATGACGCAGGTATAAATATTCGAGTTCATCATCCAAATATTTGCCCATGCCGGGATTCAAACCCAGGGCCGTCGGCTCAGTAAGCTACCACTGCGCTTACCGCTTCGTCATGCTTTTGAACTGATTTAATGTTTGGCCAAAATGTATTTTAGCGATAAGACCGCCTGTTGTCTACCGTTATTTATAAATTGTATTTGTCTTGTTTCCTTTTGTAAACTTTTATTGGTGTGCAATAAAGTATTGTATTATTATTATTATTATTTCTGAGATATAACAACGTTACCCAATCCATATGATGCTACAATATATGTGTGTGTTCATCCTCTTTGAGATCACGTTACATGTAAGTGCAGCCTCCAGGGTGTGCTATCCAGGAGGTAAAAATAATAGCTCGGTATACAGGTTGTGATGCCGTTCTCATGCGTGTAATACGAAAACCTTAGTCAGTATCAATTTCGTATGTGTACAATCCTAAGATTATTATCAAAACTAGAATTTGCCTGCAATTTCATTCGTGAATTCACTCTGTGACATAGAATAATCCTACGACTCACTGCTAAGATTTTCTTGTTATAAATGTTCATATTACGAATTTACTGGTTACATTTCCATTGTAAAACATTATCATTTTAGACAAAAAACGTATTTATGTCATCATTACATCCGAAACATGTCCCCTGCTGGTCAAATGCCTCCCCCACGGGCCTCCACATTAGCCTGTCGGGCACCGCACTCTTCCAATGGCTTTGAGCGATCCTGACTAGATCTTCGGTTCATATTGTACGGGCTTTCCTTAGCTGTCTTCCGGACATACCTACATACTTTAATTATTTTTAATTTTTTCTTAGTAACCGTTGCGAGTTTTAATTCTCATAATAATATTCACTGTCACAAACTATCTCGATAACGTTACAACTACCCATCGCAAGCGATCATAATGTTATTATAACGTTAAAAGCGTTTACTCCTAGTATGTAGTAGCAAATGCTTTTAACGTTATAATAACATTACAAGCTAGTATAGTATCGTAATAAAATTGTAGAGACGAAAATGAGCTACTGTACTTTATAATCCAGTAGATAAAGGGGTTTTTTTCACCGGTCACCGGATTTGTCTACAACATTGTCTAAGCTCGTTTCTAGCTAAAATGCTCCTAACGAAGACATAAGCAAAAATCTGAAGAAAGTGCCGGTTTTTTCGTGAAGTTCGGAAGAATCGTGCATTTTGCATTCTAAACACTCACTAACCATCTTGGACAACATATCAAAAATTCAACACTACCGGACCGTTTGTAAGCGTGTGTCCCCTAGTACTTTAGTCTCTATTCATCGAACTATGGGCTTTTAACGCAAAAAACTCTCGAACGCGTTTGTAACAATGTTGTAAATGGTAACGCAAACACGGTCGAGGTATTGTACAGCGTAGGAAACTTTAACTTATGTAATCTTCGTTGTAACTTTTACACACTTTCATTTCTCTATAATATTATTTATGCTCCTGCCCGCTAGGTTAAAATCGTTTTAGTTGCCTTCGGGGTCAAAATTGTATTCCAAAACAAAAATACCATCGTATTCATAAGATAGTTTTTTTTATAACATTCCCAAATATTTTACGTTTCAACATTTAGGATAGCGAACGAGTAAACGTAGCACCGAAGGTGCGGAGCGTCCCTGTCAAGTCGCCTGTAGCGCGCGAGCCCAAGGGCCCGAAGGGCCCGCAGGGTGAGCCCACCCAGACACTGGCACCCTCCACAGCTTCCCAAGCAAACATACCTGCGTGCAAATTCGCCTCCATCTTCTACCTCGCTCCCCTTTCTTAAGCAATTTACAACTTGAGCTACTTTTTCTTCTGCATCTTCCACTGGCAACCCCCTCTCGGGTGACAGAACCCCAGGACAGACCCCTCGCGGGGTGCTTCATTCAACAGTTTTGTAAAGATGAAACCACTTTTGGTTATATGTGTGTGTCTAATTCATTTGCAATAAATAAATTTGCATAATGAAAATGCATTTTCCACGAGGGCAAAGTCGGAGAAGAAACTAGTAGCTTCTAGAATTTCATGATCCGACTCATGTATGGCCCATTTTTGTCTTATTACGGAGAATACGCCATTCATCGCCGCCTAAAATATTAACCCTCCCCACGCCTAATGCCCCTACTGCACGCGTTATAGGGCCATTTACGGAAGTCGTGTTATGACTATTGTATTGAGTTTGTCTTATTTTTAGATGTAGGAATATGTTGGATGAGAATTGTAAAATAAAAAATACAAGAATATTATGTATGATTACTCTGCGTTACTTACTTTACGTTACTCAACGACATCTTGCTTAGTGATAGCGATCTGGATATGTTTTTTAGCTCAAAGTCTTAATAATTTATTTTATTTTGGACACTCTATAGATGAACTAAAAATAAAAGCTCAAAATGATCTAAATGCGCTAAATGCCTGGTTTCAAAATAACGTGCTTACTATAAACGTGGCAAAAACGAGCTATCTAATTTTCAAATCCAAAAATAAAAAAATAACTGACGAAAAGCCATTAACAATAAATAACATACATATAAAAGAATCAACAGAAGAAAAGTATTTAGGATTATTACTGGATAGCGAATTAACATGGAAGCCTCATATAAATAAAATTACAGCTAAATTATCATCACTACGTGGATGTCTTTATAACACTGCACAATGTTTTACTCGCCAAGTTCGATATACCATTTATAACTCACTTGTGAAGTCCCATCTAAACTACCTCATAGAGATATGGGGTAGTGCTAATAAAACAACGCTCATAAATTTAGAAACTGCTCAAAATAAAATTATAAAGACACTTTTTCGGTACAATTATCTTACATCCAGCCAAAAAAATTACTCAGAAACTAAAATTATGACCCTAAATCAACTACATTACAACAATAATTGTTTACTAATAAGAAAAATATTAGATAAGAAAATCCATACCCAAATACAATTTAAAACATAGAGTGAAATGGGAATACGCCCGTTGCGGAGCGCTAATAATCTATGTCTCAAATCAGCGCGTACTAAAACTGGCAAGAAACACATAGGGTTCCAAGGAGTATTATTCTACAACCAATTACTAAAAGAAATAAAGGAATGTAAAAAATTTAATATGTTTAAACGAAAACTGAGAGACCATGTAATTAACAACGTCTAAATCCGGCCTTGGGAGTTCTGCATCGTATGCAAAAGACGACTGATAAGGATGGCATTAAGCATTTACCTTAAAATTTTATTTGAAGCACATTAAAACTAAACATAAATGCAGGTGTTTTATAAATTTACCGTACAGATAAATCTCTGCGTACCCACATTTTACTTTACTTGCATATTTTATGTTATGTGTGTGTGTTTATATGTATCATTCTAATAATTTTGTGGTATGTAAGTGCAAAGTGCTATTAGTAATGTATAAATAAAACTTAGATAACTTAACGTAACTTTGTATGTCGCAATCGATGTTCACTGAAATAATTAACAATTTTTTAGACAATAAGTTCTCACTAAGTGAAATGTAAAATTTCTTTTGAAAAATAAAGTTCTTTAACCATAATAATACTTGAAAATTGTGTTATAAAGTATGTATTGGAAGAGGTCATGGGATACATTTTTAAGGGCACGATGTACGTTTACGCTGCTGCGTAATTTATTTCATAAATTAGTAATTAAACCCCTGATACAAGTAGCTGGAGACCCTCATTTAAGTAGTGGTAAAAAATGGTCCTGAAACTGATTACATTTTTTTTTAATTCGTAACTATATTAGCTCATATCCTATGACTAGTTCTAATGAAAGCTGAATATCTTAGAAACGACTGCTTTTATTTCCTCCCAACAAAACTAGAACCATGTCAAGTTTCAAAAGGCTTGTCGTTTTGGATTATAGAAAAAAATATATTAAAATCGGTCCATCCGTTCAGGAGCTGCGATGCCAGAGGCACATGTTAAACTTATAACTTATTTTATTCGGGGGTTAAAAACCTATCATAATGACTTCAAGAAAGAAGACTCTAAAATGATAAATATATCTAAGTAAGGCTAAGCAAGAACACGGCGATATACTGAATGTTGAATGTTGTAGGCAGTTAATGTCCGGACGGGACGAAACAATACGAGGGAATCGGTCTCACCGTGATCACGTTCGCGGAAATGGAATTTTAAATCCACTTGTACTTACCGCTTTGCGCTTCGCTGGTGAGGTTCATTTTGTTCGCTAAATTCAATGTTTTTCCCTCTATCTATCAGCCACATAATTACGTCCAATGCCGAACAGGATTCACCTATAGATTGCCATAAAGTTCTATCCTGTGTCGACCCCTGACTGCCGGTCTCGTGTGAATTCACAAAGTCATTCGTCCACTTAGTCTGCACTTTCCTACACGTGGTTGCCGCTCCAGGACTATGCCAGCAGCCATTATCAAGGCTATACCTACAATGTCCGCCCATTGCCACTTCCTTCAACCGTGCAATCCTATGTCAAAAAGTATATAGTAAAAAAAAAAGATTTTCCACATCTTACTTTTGTAATGTGCATCAAACAGGTTAAAGAACCTGTGGAAGGATCTAAGTAAACGACATTAGGTAGCTGGAATAATTTTAAGGTTATGGACATGTGTAGGGCATGTTGTTCATAGAAGCAATGGCCATAGGGGCCGGCGAGTTCTTAGTTGGAGCCACGCACCGGAAACTCAACTGTAGACTGATACCCTGTTACAGGTCTGGAATCTCGTGGGTACGGGCGGCGCAGGACCGGTTAAGGAGGTGGTCTTTGGGTGAGGCCTATGTCATACAGAGGACGTCTTTTGCTTAGTGATGAAAGGGGAAGTTGCTATGCAAGTTGCGCTTGCCTGCTCAGTATTTAAATGAAGCCTATTCAATCCAAAGCTTGAAATATAACTAATTACAGAGAAACACCTGACACAAGCCAAATTTCGTTAATCATCTTCTTTAGCCTTTAATGTCCATTCAAAAATGATTTTATCTTCCAGCCCGTATACCATTTGTCACGTGGCATTATCTTAGGGTGAGTTTAGTGCGCACTGGCTGCCTTCACTTACTATAAATTTATGACCCACCCTGGCTCAAAAGGTACTTACGTGTGCCGTTTTATAGCTGGTGTCAGTTTAGAGCATAAGGATCGATGAAATCTCAATAGAACTATATTAGAATGAAGGTCAGTTTTAGAAAACTAGGTCAATGAGTGGGATTGATATAAAAAAAAACATATTAAGTAAA
Source organism: Apotomis turbidana (assembly GCA_905147355.2). NCBI lineage: Eukaryota > Metazoa > Arthropoda > Insecta > Lepidoptera > Tortricidae > Apotomis > Apotomis turbidana. The sequence continues at coordinate 18,908,597 of LR990289.1, read as the reverse complement.
CCATTGATACAAAGATCAAAGCACAAAGAAAAATTGAAATGCGTTAGCTGGCGAAAGAGACTGGGAGTCGAACTCGGTACCTTTGGAGTACCGATCCAGCGAGTTTCAAATTTATAATCCAATCGTTGTGGTAAACCAGAGGTGCCGATTTCGACTCCCGTCCCGGTCTCGTTTTTAATATTAAAAAAATGTGGTGTTCACGTGTTTCATAAATTTATAGCAAATTTAGTTCAGTTTTCATATCCCATCGGCTGTGTAAAGCCGTCTGGAGGCCGTGTAGAGATCAAGCCTCAATGTAAATATAATAATTATGTAATACGTAAAAAAAAGTATCAGTAAAAATGCAAATAGACGGGCCTTACTACCCGTACTACCGCGGAGGCTTTCTACAGTTAAGGATATCAGATTAATAATAATAATAACGATTGAATGTAGCAAGGCATTCGTTACCTGTTGACTATGAGACGGAACAAATATTAGAATAATGAAAGTTTCTGATTATTGTCATGTTGTTGATGTTGTCGCCACGGTGTTTTCGACGATGACTCTGGCAACACCGACGATGAAGTACATCCGAGGCTGTCAAACTGCATCCAAAAGGGCAAGACCATGGCGGGAGCGCTCTCTTGCCATCCAGCAGCGGTCGAGAAAGAAACTGAAGACTTTTGTATATCTTGAGTATTGTAGTATCACAAATATTAATTACCTAATGAAAATAGTAATTAGCCATGCCCTAATAAATAAACCCTATGATCCGCGGTCGTATTAAATATAACTAGAGATCCGTTGCGGCGTCGAACCGCCGCTAGAATATGGAAATCCGGTAGTGTTACAGAAAATAACTACTTTATCGATAAGAAGTTTTTGGGGAACGAAGAATAAGTACTGTAAAAAAAACACGTTAAAACATGCCAGGCTTGATAGCCAACTGCCAGCTTCATCGTGACAAATTTTTCAACTCTTTTGTAAAAATAACTTGTGTATTTAATGACATGTGATTCTTCATTAGATTCTGTGATCTGATCTGTTTCACAAATAAAATGTATATTATTCGATTTATGGAAAAATATAATTCATGACAATATCAAGAGTCCCATAACTTAAAAAAATAATTGACAATATTTTCATAGGACCGAACATAAGATTTGTAGAATTTTAATCTGTTGTTCTTTCTTCAGTACATAAATTTATCGATTTGATCGATTTCTATCAATTTCCAGAAATAGCATATGAATCGAAACGACAGATATGGTCACGCACTACGCAGGTTTTAAAAAGGAAATCCTGGAGTGCGTAACTGTTTATGTATTCATTTATAATCGTAAATACTTCAAAATATTGATGATAAAAAATGTTACATAAACTCAATTGTATGAAATACAAATACAAAATTATTTATTAAAACAAAATTTAGTTGAAACATACAGAAATGTGTCCGTCAGTGACCAAACTAGGCTGAGCCTGTATCTTGGCCATCTGCGAGTCCGGTTAACATATGCGGTTTACACAATAGTAGGCAATAATAAACATCTAATAAACTATTATTAATTAATTAAAATTCTGTGAGTGTGTATGCGTGTGTGTGCGTGTGTAAGTCTGAGTACGTGTGTGCGTGTGTGTGTGTATGTTTGTGATATACAGCCCATGATACTGTTTCTGTTTTCGGTTATTTTATCTTGGTTGATTTAATGATGTCTTCAGTTTCACAGTACGACAGTGTATAATATAACCATTGTTTTACTTCCTTATTTGCTTTAGATACAGGTAAAAGTTCAATGCTACAGCTGTTGCATACAAAATTGTAGATGCTAGAGTGAGCGTAAGACGGCGACCTCCTAGCGACAGCGGATCTATAAGGCGGGAGCGATGTTTTGTAGATAGAGAGTAAAAAACGTTTATAGATACACGAAAAACCACTATTATCAATGCTTGTTTTTGTTTATGAAATTCAATAGATCGTGCAAATTTTCTTAATATGGGTGCTGCCATGTCATCATCATCAATCATTTATTCAATAACAATTACACATTGTGTTTGAAATTCTTACGCTAGTTATACTTAATCAAGCCCTACTTACTAATCTAAATACATTACTTACCAACAATACTCCACCATAAAAAAAAGAATATGTCAAATATGTACATGTACTAAAAAAAATCCAATATATAAAACAGCTAAATATGTTTGAAAAAAGAATATAAGATGTATAGTTTTTTTCAATTAAAGGCCTAATACCCGAATTCCAAATTCAAACTTTCGTGTCTTTTCTCTCATTGAAATAGTGTCTGACAGAAGAGTGAGGGAGATGTTGTCTATACTCTCAAGTCTATAATATAAACCTAATTTTAGGGATCCTTGTCATAGTCGGTAAAAACGGAAGCCTTATAAAATCAATTTGTTTTGTTGACAGCAGAATTTGACAAATTTTATTTTGAATGAGAATAAGAATGATCAGCCAGACGTCATTAATTCAAATATGATTTATTCTTGAGCGCGTCGATTTTTTGAAATTTGCATCATATGTACGTTATTTCTACCATCAAGTTTCGCATGTTAGGGTAACATGTTAATTACTCCACATTGCCAACTCGTCCGCAATGTCAGCTCGTCTATATTCCCATCTGGGTCAAAATGCCAACTTGTCCACACTCCCAACACGTCCACATTGCCAACTCGTTCATACACCCAACTCATCTGCATTGCCAACTCGTCTATATTACCAATTCGTCTCCATTGGCAACTCGTCCATATTCCCAATTCGTCCACAATGCCAACTCGTCCACATTTCCAACTCGTCCATATTCCCAACTTGTCCACATTCCGAACTCGTCCACATTGCCCACTCGTCCATACACCCAACTCATCTACATTGCCAACTTGTTCATATTATTAACTCGTCTTTATTGCCAACTCATCCATATTCCCAACTCGTCCACAATGCCAACTCATCCATATTGCTAACTCGTCCACAATGCCAACTCGTCCACAAATACAACTCGTCCACATTTCCAACTCGTCCATATTCCCAACTTGTCCACATTCCCAACTCGTCCACATTGCCCACTCGTCCATACACCCAACTCATCTACATTGCCAACTCGTTCATATTACCAACTCGTCTTTATTGCCAACTCATCCATATTCCCAACTCGTCCACAATGCCAACTCATCCATATTGCTAACTCGTCCACTTTTCCAACTCGTCCATACACCCAACTCGTGTACAATACCAACTCGTCCTTATTATTAACTCGTCTTTATTGCCAATCTCGTCCGTATTATCAACTCGTCCGTATTACCAACGCGTTTTCATTGCCAACTCGTTTATATTCCCAACCCATCCACAATGCCAACGCGTCCATATTACTTGCTCGTCCACAGTGCCAACTCGTCCACAAATACAACTCGTCCACATTTCCAACTCGTCCATATTCCCACCTCGTCCACAATGCCAAGTCGTCCACATTACCAACTCGTCCATACACCAAACTCATCTACATTGCCAACTCGTCTTCCTTTCCAACTCATCAACAATGCCAACTCGTCCATATTTCTAACTCGTCCACAAATACAACTCGTCCACATTTCCAACTTGACCATATGCCCAACTCGTCCACAAATCCAAGTTGTCCACATTGCCAACTCATCCACATTTCTTACTCGTCCATATTCCCAACTCGACGATACACCCAACTCGTCTAGAATACAAACTCGTCCTTATTATCAGCTCGTCTTTATTGCTAACTCGTCCATATTCCCAACTTGTTATTTTTGCCAACTCATTCACATTCCCAACTCGTCCATATTCCCAACTCGTCCACATTGACAACTCGTCCATATTACCAACTTGTCCGTATTACCAACTCGTCTTCATTGCCAACTCGTTCATAATACGAACTCGTCCACATTGCCCCCTTGTCCATGTTCCCAACTTGTCAATTTTACCAACTCATTTACATTGCCAACTCATCCACATTTCCAACTCGTCCATATTCCCAACACGACGATACACCCAACTCGTCTACAATACCAACTTATCCTTATTATCACCTCGTCTTTATTGCCAAATCTTCCATATCACCATGTCGTCTTCATTGCCAACTTGTCCGTATTACCAACTCGTCTTCACTGACAACTCGTCCATAATGCGAACTCGTCCATATTGCCCACTTGTCCATGTTCCCAACTTGTCAATTTTACCAAGTCATCCAGATTACCAACTCATCCACATTTCCAACTCGTCCATATTCCCAACTCGAAGATACACCCAACTCGTCTACAATACCAACTTGTCCTTATTATCAGCTCGTCTTTATTGCCAAATCTTCCATATCACCAACTCGATGTACAAAAATCGGCCTCGCGTAATATATATATATATATATATATATATATATATATATATATGTCGGAGATTGTCATGAGTATGGACGCTCAACGAAACCAGCGCGTCATTGGAAGGCGACAGTAGCGCCCCCTTGAACCTGTTTTGGCGCGCTAGACAGAGTCTTGGTGGTTCACTCAGCAAACGACCACACTACACTTCGCTTTGGGTCGCCGTCGAGTGCACTACTGCCTTGGAACTGTCCCGTTTCGTTGTGCTATACCAAGTTGAATAGAGTCAGTGTTATAACTCAACAATACAGTGTTAATTTAATAAAGACTATTCTGTTCGTGACTTCGATAACCTAGCTTACAGACCTCTGTGTCAGGAACTGTTATTTTGTGCTTCATTGTATAAGGAATAAATCAAGTTAATTGTATCGGAAGTGTTTCATGTCGCTCGAACTACCTCCTCGTCCACAACTATGTCGGATAGCTCATCTAATGTGCCTCACACCGCACCCGGCCATCCCTACCGTATCCCGACATATATATATATAGATTATGTTCGGCATATTATATTTAATACGACCAGTTTATCCTCATTCTTGATGATTATGTAAAAGTGTGAATGATTTAATAAATGTAGTAATACAGGGGCCTAATTCGAGTGTCGATCGCCAAACGTCAGATCACCGTTAGATAACAGTCATCTCTCCGTGATCTCGCCTCTGAACTGTCATTAAAACGCGATGATGAAGCTCATCGCGTTTTAATGACACATGTGACATATCTCATCTCAGTTTTGGAAATACGAAGGCGATAACAATTGTCAAAAATGCTATTCATGTATATAAATTTCTGTTTTGAACGAAACGTAACGGACTAATTTCACGTACTACGTGGTCAATTTAAAGTATGCGCCTGTTATTTATGCCGTCACATACAAAGGAAGAAAATTTTGCGCGTCCGAATTGACGAAGTTGCGATGTTCTAGGGATATCGCCACTTGTCAAGTAGGCACACGTCAAAAGTGACGGATGGCGATGAAAAGGAGAGATCTCCATTATATCTCTAAAATTGGTCGAATACCCCCCCTGTCTGATGTTTCTATTACAAGCTTTTATTTATAGAAAACTATCGTGAGTCTCAGACATATTAAAATACTCAAACGGGTTTACTCACGTCGTAGAAGTCGAATAACGCTCGACATGTTTCGAATCGGTACGCGATTCATCATCAGGAGAGACGATCAGTCGCGGCGGCGGCCAATCGAACACTGATCGTGTTCGATTGGCCGCCGCCGCCCGTTTGAGTATTTTAATAAGCTTTTATTTAACTTGCATTGTATTTTTAAAGTATGTTTGTTCGGGTGATATCTTGGAACTCAATTTTGAAGCAGATATCGTCAACCGATTGAGCTGAAATTTTGCACACTTACTTAACTTTGATGACGATACAATAATATGGTACCGTGGGGCTGATCTGATGATGGAGCCGGAAGGTGGCCAAAGGAACTCTATAATAGAAAAAGCAATCCTACCGAGCTTTGGCTCTTTAGAATCGTCTTAGTGAGCATTAAAATTTGATGGATATCTAAAAAAAAAGTACAGTCGGCTATAAAAGCTTGCCACTAAAATTTAACTTAATTGAAAATGAGTTAGTTCAACCGCGAAATTGAAAAACATAAAATTTGCCGCTAAGACTATGAAGTTATTATTATTTGCAGCAAAATCATTATTTATAAACAGATGTCTGGAATGTTTACTTTTGGAGTTTTTTTATTTTAAAATTATAATAATCAATTCAACTTAAATATTGTATAAAATCATGATTTTTGGTTAATGGCTACCAGTTACCAGACTGTATCTCATGAACCGTGATAGCTAGCCAGTTAAAATGTTCACAAATGATGTATTTATGTTGCCCCTATAACAACAAATACTCATCATCATCATAGGCCTTTACATCTTTATCAGATGATTTTATGCAGCGTTTTTGTGGCAGTGTTTGAATACAGAATAAGTATACAGTCGGATGCGGGAGCGACAGTGATGTCCGCAAGATTGACATCTCATTAGAGGGTCGTTTGATGATTGAGTTGGTGAAGTGACCCTCCTCTCATTTTGGTGTCTCCTCTCACGTTTCGTAGCCAGAGCCCGAAACCAACTTCCGTCATGAGCTTTACAGCCTTCGGCAAGAGACGCTCTCCATTTAACAACATATACAAAAAACAGAATAAAATAATTATTTAAATGGGGCTCTCATACAACAAACGTGATCGGTTTCGTTAACTTTGCTCCACATTTGCATCCGGCGCCATACATACCAGGTGCGAACTTAACCCGGCCAGTTAAGGTGGGATAAGTGGTTATACGGAACCCTCGGTGCGCGAGTCTGACTCGCACTTGGCTGGCTTTTAAATGAGTTTAATAACGGTTATCATACCGTCGTACCGTGCTATGAGAAGCCCGATGCCTATTTTATCAACTACCTTTAATTTTTATTATATATATAAATATATATAATAAAAATTAAAGGTATATATTAATATGCATTGAAATGTCGTCATAACATGTTTATAACAGGCTTCGAAGTATCACGTTTCTGGCGGGACGACTCAAGAAAACTGTAAAGTAATTTTATACAAAATTGAAGGCCTAGGCAGGGAAGTATTTTTTTTAAGCACGGCCTCTGTGTTCACGAACAGAATAAACAGCTGAATTTTTTGAGTGGTGTATTTTTTTATTTCACTGCATATTATATTTGAGAAAAGCATTATACATGGCTTAGCCCTGACAAGGGGTTCATATCACTATCCGTACGTCTATACCAACTCACCCGGCAACTCGCCCTTCTTTCCCGGTGTCTGCAATAATGTAGGTACTAATATTATTTTATAAATTTCCAGTGACCATAATTTCTAGATGTTACCTTAACCACATATTTATGGGCGACGGTAATCGCTTTCCATCAGGCGATACGTTTGCTCGTTTGCCCCCTATGACATAAAAAAAAAATATAATTCGTTCCACGATAATACTCGTACATCAGTTAGAAATGAAATAAGTAAACAAACAATTTGTCGCATTACCGTCTTGTTTGTCCCGCGGGATAGATCCATCTTGCCGCGCATTAGCCATCGACTGAGCATCCATCACTGAGCCCACGTGGGCTGCAGATGGGTTAACGGGATACTATTTATATGATGCTGGAAATAAAAAAAAAAACCCTCTTTTTTATCACCTACATTGCTTTGCTTTGATCCACGGAGAAACAGTTATTATTAATTGATCAATCTATAATAGGCTAAAAAAGAATTGGTACAGAGATCAAAAAGGAGTGGGAAATTGAAAGCGTATGTACAGTGAGTCTCTGGTCGAAAGGTTGAGACGTTGGACCGGTAATCCAAGGATACCGGTTCCAGTCCCGGTGTGGACCACGTTAATACAATTTAATTTTTCTTTTTTATCCACAGTAAAATAATTTCGTAATAGATAATTAAGATTTGTTCTTTTATGTATATTTTTATGTATGTTTAGGTATGTATCGATATATATTATTATAGGTTTTAGTAGATTTTAATATTTTTTCAGTAGTTCTCTTGATTACTTTTTGCATCGCCTACTCATCTCATTTCATTTATATTAATCCGCTACCCAAAGGTTGTCTGGAAGAGATCCTTTTTTAGCGATAAGATCGCCTATTGTTTACCTCTATTGTAAGTTATCTGTTTTTGTATTTTTTTCTTCTTGAGGTGTGGAATAAAGAGTGTTCTATTCTTTTCTATCCTATTCTATAATTATGTTTCGAAATAAAATATTAAAATAGGCTAGTTCCCTAAAAAAATATAACCAGATCGTAGGTGAAATTGCAAAAAAAAGACGGTTATTTTATCTTGTTAATTAAAGATAAAATTATGAAAATATAGTTCGTTAAATTTCATAAATTTACCCCCGCAAAGATCCAAAAATCGCACTGCTTTTATTTAATCGACTGCAACACACGTGCCCTCACGACTAGCGATGCGAAGTGAACTGAAGCGGAGGCGGAGATAAACATGGCGTTTTGACAAGCGTTGCAAGCGTAGAATTTGTTCCCAGTTTAGTAGATATGTGTGATTTTCGACTTATCCCCATTTTCGACTTTACCCCAAAGCACCTTACTTATTTTAAGTGATAAATAGCCGATGGATGTTCAAAAGCAAAAATACCTTTACAACATTCTTTGATAATGTAACTGACGAAGCATGTTTTTTGACGAAACATTTTATATGGATATTAAATGGGCCGATTTTTTTTCATTTTTTTTAACAATGATCCAACACATGTTTGTTTTTATAATTTCGTAAATAGTTTTTGTAAATTCATACAATACTGACTTACCTCCATCCAAAATATCATTGATTCAGGAACCTTTGAATAAACGAAATATTTTATTTATTTTTATTAATATATCATCAATGAACAGGATATTTTATTCTTACAATCATTTCTATCTATCAGGCACTGACGTTCACTGTTGAACATAGGTCTCTCCTATAGCTATCCAAAAGGATTCTGTTATATACCACGTACATCATTTATACTATAGGTATAATCATATTATACTATAGATATTATGGTTTACCTACTGTGGCTAGTTGAGCAATCGTTCTACAGTATAGAAGAATTTCTAAACTGGGATAAATAACATTACTTGTACGTACTTAAAATAATCAATTGTAATGTATTTTGTTGAATGTGTTATGTTATACATATAAATTGTACAGTGTATTGGCCAGAACTCTGTAGGCTGTATATTTTTTGTATGTAAATAAATAAAGAAGATGCTTTATTTCTAACTGAACAGCAAAGTGAAATAGACAATTAAATTAAAGTAAACCTTAAATGGTAAAACTAAAAAACTAAAATCTAAAATAATTTAAATATAGCCGAAATAATGAATAGTAGGTATCTAATGTAAATATGTAATTGTAAATTCAAATGACATTCTTCATACTAATGATGGGCGAGTATGTAATGCTAATAGCTTATCATAATCATCTTTATTCGCAAGAAAAGTTACATGTCAGAAGAATATCTTAATATTTCTCAAACGTCATATTAATAATATATAGTCTTAAATCTGCCAAAACACACTCTTAACTGTGATTTGTCTTCCTTAGACGGCAAACGCATGTCTTTGGAAAACGAAAAGAACATCCTTTAAAATATTGTCTCATAAAATATTGTTCCTATATCATGCCCCTGATATTGTGTGGTTTTCTTAAGAATTCTAATATGTCGCTTGCGTATGTTATACGCTATATTTCACTCGACAAGTTTCATATTTCCGCTTCGAAATAATATGATATGTTTATGTTGTTGGCAACTCCAACAGAGAATGAGTATATATTAATACCGTTCATTTAATGTCTATGCTACTTAAGTACATTCATTCACTCACTCTTCTTGCAACCGCGTCTATAAAGATGTAATCTAAGGTGTGTTCGTAATAAAGCCTAAAAGTGAACAGCTGTCCTTTCAATCATCTCTTCCACACAAGAAACCGTGGCCTACCACGCTCCCCAACAAATGGTCCTTCGAAGAGAAGAGGAAGAGAGCTTGCGATAAAGGCGATCTACTGGCTAGCTTCACGGCGTGCGGCCTTCGTGCGGCGTGCTCACAGATTCATCGTACCTATACGTATGTACCACGCAAGATCACACGGAGACAACGAATACAACAGCGAGCGACGCGAAAATCTTTACTTCGTCGCAACCTGTGAGAAAATTTCATCAGTCTAATTTTGAAGACTACATCGCCATACCACGCTACATTCATCGTGGGCGATGCGACTGTCATCTGAAGCGGCGCGAAAATAAAGTTTGTCGCATACTGCACTTTCATCAGTAATTCAAGTGGTTCTGCGCTTAATTTCATCGTGGGACTACTCATACGACTCTTGTTCTTCCTATAGAAATGACTTGAGTCGCGAAGAAAGAAGCGAACAAAATGGCGGTCACGCAAGTATAAGTAACTTCATAATCATATTATACTTCGTTCCGCTGCGAAAAATCTACGTTCTCGACGCTGGCGCCAACATTCGGCTTGTCTATGCTCGCCGCCATATTGCTGCGCTAACGCAATACCGGACGTCAACCAATCACAGGCGCTGTCTACGGCCAACATTGTCAAGCTCTTCGTCACGATTGGAGAATTCTGATTAGCGTTCGGTCATTCTTCTATCATTCATTCACTTAGTTCAACTTCACTCAACTCGACGCGACGCGACGCTTAGCTTAGCTTAGACTAGACGCCATTTTTCATAGTTCGTTTTTGCAATTTATATTGTTAAAAGTAATTCCTGTTGAAAGTGTTAATGTTCATGTTTAAGTGTAACTCCAATTGGTGATAATCATGTCGATAACTGATCTAAAACAACTGCGGGCGGCGAGGGGCTACACAAAGGCATCCATCACACGGCTATATTCCTTTGTGACTAATGTGCAAGATGTGGAGTTGAGTAGCCTCTCCACGCTGCAGTCTAAGCGCACACGTATTGGAGAATTGTTTACGGAGTATGAAAGCTATAACAAACAAATATTGGCGCACGATGAGGCCGACCAAGAGGACGTCGCTGACTGCGAAACGAAATATTTTCAAATTCTAACAGTGTTAAACGAAGCAATAAAAACAAAAGCTACGCCCTCGGAAGCAACATCGTGCCATGGCTTCAAGGCTAAACTGCCAACGATACAAATACCTACGTTCACAGGTAGATATAGTGATTATACACCTTTCATAAATCTGTTTAAAGCGATTGTGCATAACGATAGGTCTATTGATAATGTACAAAAAATGTATTATTTAAGGTCATTCCTTATGAATGAACCTCTTGATATTGTAAAAAATCTTCCACTGTCAATGGGAAGCTATGAAGAAGCACTTAAACTTCTTGACGATAGATATAACCACACATTTAAAATTATTAATGAGCATATCAATGCCTTGCTTGACATAAATGCCTTGGTCAAGTCAAATCCTGCAAACTTAAGGGACTTTGTGTCAAAGATTAAGCAATGTTTAGCTGCCTTAAAAAACTTAAATGTAAGCACAGATAATTGGGACCCTATTATATTGGCCATTTTGTACCGCAAATTAGATGCATACACATCACGGGCATATCAATTGGAGAGGAGTGATGCTGTGGACCCAACTGTCACCGAGTTCCTGCTGTATCTGGAGAAGCGTGCCTTGGCATTGGAGAATGCTGAGCCGATCGCTACTGGGACTGGAAGACCCTACCCGAAGGCAGTGGTAAATGTGACAGCGACTACAGAAGCAGCCGCCTCGCCCGCCTGTGTCTATTGTAAGTCCAACCACAAATTATTTGAATGCAGCAAATTTAAAATTTTAACTAGTAATGACAAAACTGCATTTATCACAAGCAATAGCCTGTGCACAACGTGCCTGAATAAGCACACAGGTAAATGCCGCTTTCACTTCAGGTGCAAAATTTGTAGGCAATCACACAATACTGTACTACACCCGGAGTCGGCTAACCAATCACAAGTATCCTTAATTTCAAATGCAGTTAGCAACAAGGTCCTATTACCCACAGTAAAAGTAAGGCTTTATTCAAAGATAGGCAGAGAGTTACATGTCAAGGCTATACTGGACTCTGCTTCACAGATATCCTTGGTCACCAGCAAGGTAATTGATATACTAGGAATGACTCCGAATAAGGACAACACCATGATTGTGGGGGTTGGAAACAGTAATAATTCAACCAAATACTCCATACCTTTAGAGATTTTCTCTCTGGCTATGCCTTATCAAGTGACTGTCAACTGTCATGTGTTGGATAAAATTACATGTAAAATTCCACAGTACAATATTGAGAAGGATTTACTTGATATCCCTGATGGTATCCTACTGGCAGATGATAACTTTCACGAACCATCCGAGATCAATATGCTCTTAGGTGCGGACATATTTTTCCAGGTCCTGCTTCCGGAGGCAGTAGCAGCGCAGCCTGTTAAGCAGGCGCCAAGTCCACAGCCTCGCTTCATTAATACAAGGTTTGGGCATGTAATTGCTGGAGCCTTGCCGCGACAAACAAACACTAACACAAGTAAGGTATCGCTTTTATGTCTTCAATGTGACTCGAGCCTTCAAGAAAATATTCAGCAATTTTGGAAAGCAGAAAGCATACCTGAAACTTATAATGAGAGCATGTCTGAGCATGAACAAGCTGAAAGCATTTTTCAAAATACAACTTTATTTAAGGACAATAAGTTTCAGGTAGACTTGCCGTTGAAGGTGCCTTTGAGTGAAGTCAAGAATGTGCTTGGCAGCTCATTTGACCTAGCTTATTATAGATTTCTTAATCTCGAACGAAGGCTGCAAAAGAATCCTAATTTGCTTTCAGATTATGACAAATTTATTAATGAATATGTGGAGTTAGCGCACGGGCACTATATTGACTTTAACTCAATGGACCTTGAGAATGATGCTGCATACTTCATGCCTCATCATGCTGTTATCAATGAGCATAGCATAAGCACAAAAACGAGGGTGGTTTTTGATTGCTCTATGCAGACTAACAAAAAGATTGCACTTAATGACATTTTGCTTAATGGTGCCCCGCTTCAAAGAGAATTATTTGATATTATGCTTTTGTTCCGATTGGGTACATATACCTTCTCCACCGATATAAGACGTATGTTTCGCTGTGTGAATATTAACCCGATTCATGCTAAATTACAAAATATATTGTGGAGAAGCAATCCTAATGACCCTTTAAAATGTATACAGTTAGATACAATTACCTATGGGCAAAAAAGTTCTAATTATTTAGCCACGCGATGCCTGCAAGAGCTTTCTGATAGGTATAAGGACGATTTCCCACTGGCATCCTACATATTGAAAAACTGTACCTATGTAGATGATACATGCTTCTCACACTCTGATTTAAATGTTATTATAGAAGCCAGAATGCAGTTATGCGAGTTGTTAGGCAAGGCTAATTTCTATACACACAAATGGGCATCCAATGAGCAGAGAGTCTTAGAAGGCATTCCTGAAAATGAAAGGCAATTTGATAATTTAGATTTCCAACAGGATAAATTGTATTTAAAAACATTAGGTTTGAAACTTAATATGCAAGACGACTGTTTTGTTTTTTCTTGCTCCGAACCCTTCAATAAGGCTAATCCAACTAAAAAAGATATATTAAGCTATATTTCAAAATGGTATGATCCCCTCGGCTTTTATAATCCTATAATTTTAAAGGCAAAGGCTTTTATGCAAAAGGTATATGCTGTAAAAATTGGTTGGAATGAGGCTCCTTCAGAACCCCTGCGACAGGAATGGCTCTCATTTGCAAATAAATTATCTCAAATGGAACCTTTCACTATAAATAGGAACCTACAGATCCCTTCCAATGCTATTGCTCTACAATTGGTGGGGTTTGCTGATGCTTGTAGCACGACAGGCTATGGTTGTTGTGTGTATCTTCGAGTGGTCGACGAACATGGTAATGCTTCACTTTCATTGCTTTGTGCCAAATCTCGAATCAACCCTCGCGATAAAGGTACTCTTACTATTGCACGCTTAGAATTATGTGCTATGCTTTTACTAAGTAAATTAATAAATCGAGTCTATGATACATTAAAAAAGGAGTTAGATCTGGAAGGAGTTTATTTATTTTCCGACTCACAAATTGCACTGGCATGGATAAATACAGAGCCTATAAGGCTTCAGGCCTTTGTCGCTAACAGGGTTCGGTTGATTCGGGATATTACCTCTAGATGGCGTTGGCTGCATGTAGCCAGTGCAGACAATCCTAGTGACTACGTGAGTAGGGGGGCAGATCCGGAGGAGCTACGGCAGACACACATGTGGCTGCACGGGCCAAAGTTTCTACAGGATGGTAAATATGACTTTAATAATCAACACTGCCCACCTGCTATTCCTGACCTACCCGAGATGAAGAAGCTTTCTTCCAACGACAAGGTGACGCTTATTACACAAAAGGATTCTGATTTCTATGAATTCTGTAATAAGTTTTCTGACCTCAACAAAATGGTAAGAGTAATGGCCTTTATAATGCGATTTTGCTCAAAATTAAAAAACAAATATACTGACTGTCCTATACATATCACTCCTAAGGAGTTAAAAATGGCATTGCTTAAAATCATACAACACGAACAAGGCATTTATTTCAGGCTGGAAATTGATAGCTTAAAATCTAATAAAGAAAACGTTAAAGGTACACTTAACCCTTTACATCCCTTTCTTGATGGTCAAGGTATTCTAAGAGTTGGTGGCAGGATAAAAAACTCAAATGTGTCATTCTCACAAAAGCACCCTATAATATTACCAAGAGAGTCTCGTATAACCAATCTTATTGTAAAGCATGAACATCTTAGATTGCTCCATGCTCCACCTAAACTGTTATTGTCAGGATTAAATGAAAAATACTGGATTGTTAATGGCCTCAGCTATGTGAAAAATATTGTTAATAAATGTTTACCTTGTTTCAGACAGAAAGCTGAATGTGCCAAACAATTGATGGGTAATTTGCCACCTGAAAGGGTTAACGCTTGTAGAGTGTTTCAAAAGATTGGAATCGATTTTGCTGGTCCTGTAACTGTAAAAAACTCGCGTGTGAGAAGAGCTCTACAAACAAAAGGTTATATATGTGTATTTGTATGCTTTGTAACTAAGGCCATACATCTAGAGCTCTCCTCTGACTTAACCACTGATGCCTTTCTTGCTTGTTTTAAACGCTTCATAGCGCGAAGAGGCTTGCCAACTGACGTCTACACCGATAACGGCGGATCCTTTAAGGGGGCAAATAACAAATTAATTGAGCTGTACAAATTAAATACTTCGCAAGAACATCAAAAACTGGTACAAGGTTATGCAGCACAGCAAAATATTGCTTTCCATTTTGTGCCGAGTTACTCACCAGTCTTTGCTGGTCTTGCTGAAGCTGCTGTAAAGAGCACAAAGTATCACTTGAAGCGTATCATACAAAATTATGTATTGACTTATGAACAGCTTAGTACTGTGTTGTGTCAAATCGAAGCTGTATTAAATTCCAGACCGCTATTACCTGTGACAGCGAATGATATCAATGATTTCAGCTACCTGACACCCGGTCATTTTTTGATTGGTACTTCAATGACATCCTTTCCAGAAGCAGACTTGGTTGACACACCAACGAATAAAGTAAACTTTTGGGAAATGTGTAACAAGATAAAATGTCACTTTTGGAAGGTATGGCATAAGTATTACTTGAATGTCTTACAATGTCGTCCTAAATGGCGCAATAGTAAGTCTAACGTTGAAGTGGGCGCTCTCGTGATTATGAAAGAGCCTAACGCCCCGCCCATGTCATGGCCTATGGCCAGGATAGTTAAAGTGTACCCTGGAAATGATAACAAGGTTAGGGTTGTTGACCTTATGACCCCCAATAAAAAGGTGTATAAGAGGTAATTAAGTGGGTTTGCTGTGCTACCCATTGAATAAAAAATTGTCATAGAATATAAGTAATAGATAGTAAGTTAGGTTGTCTTGTCATACAGCATTATCAGAAGTTGTAGTTGCAGCTTATTATAATTAAGTGTATTGCTGTAACATATGATTCTAAAACTTTATATAGTAAATAGGTTAAAAATAATAAAATAGGTGATAGGTAAAAAATAATAATGCATAATGTATGCCATGTTACGGCAAATATCAGGTAATAAATAGGCAAATATGTAGCTGCCATAATTGTACCACTGAAATGATGTGGCCTTTTAAGTTTAAATATCAGATTATTCAACAAAATATTTTCTTGGTTTTGCTTAACTTAAGTGGATCTTAAAGGTTGAAGGTTCAACTGAAACTAATGTTTGTTAAGAATATCATTTATTTAAGATATAATGCTATTTAATGTACCTAATGTCGTTAGCATTAATAATTTACTTACCTTGTTATGTAATACTATTATGCTGGGAAACAAGACTTGTCCTTTGAATTCGTTTCTAGTTTGTTGAAAATAATTGTTTAAATAAAGGCCTCGTCCCGCCCCAGCATGTTGGCAACTCCAACAGAGAATGAGTATATATTAATACCGTTCATTTAATGTCTATGCTACTTAAGTACATTCATTCACTCACTCTTCTTGCAACCGCGTCTATAAAGATGTAATCTAAGGTGTGTTCGTAATAAAGCCTAAAAGTGAACAGCTGTCCTTTCAATCATCTCTTCCACACAAGAAACCGTGGCCTACCACGCTCCCCAACATATGTTTTGTTGCTAATATACGTTTCTTATTGAAGCTTTCATGAGACATCCGCAATATACTATTATAAAGTTCTAGGATTGTATTGAAAATGAAGTTTACTTTGAAAAGGGGTTATTATTTTCAGGAAAAGTCTTAACAGCGTGATGCAGGATTTGTGCGCCATCATTTGCTTAAAATGTGTATTATAATTATATTTATCACGCCAAAGCGGCTATTCAGAACACAAAATGTCAAAATCTCATACAAAAAATGTATGACGTCATAACTCCTTCCTGCACAAAAATTCTAAATGGCTCTCCTTTTTAAAATGTTCTTAAGGTCCATCATGCCAAAGGAAACCTTCTGATCATTATTATTATTTTTTATTTAATTTGCCTGTTTGTGTACCACTTCTGGGCAAAGGCCTCTCCCCTCGATTTCCATAACTCCCTGTTCAGTACTATTTCTGTCCAATTATTTAGGAACGTGTCCAGGTCGTCCTGCCATCTCCTGCCGTCTCGGCCTTCAGTTTGGACTTTCATCATCAAATGCTGTACTTACATAAAAACAAACACCGCCCACTATCTATATATGGTAAGATGGAATCTCTTCTCAAGCTTTCATTCTTTTTTGATATGACGTTTTTAACACTTTTCAGTCATTTCAAAAAAATTCAAGAAATAAATCGACAAAGAAATCGATATAGTTATTAATTAAGTTAAATTTTTCATAAATTACCAAAAGTTGTCTGGAAGAGATCGCTTTTCAGCGATAAGAACGCCTGTTGTCTACCGTTATTTATACATTGTATTTGTCTTGTTTCCTTTTGTAAACTTTTATTGGTGTTCAATAAAGCATTGTTGTATTGTAATTATTAAACCTACGCACAAGATTTCGTGACAATCGGTTGAGAAATGCAACCTATAGTCGAGAACAGCCAGACAACTGGACATCTGAACATCCGGACATATGGACATATGAAACAATTTTTGACCAAGCTGAAACGGAGACACTTCGCTCGTTAACATGCGCAGGATTTCCCCACACACCTTTGAAACCCTAAGAACAAGCACTAAGCAGAGTCGTTTCCTTGAGTGCACATCCAACATAAAAACCGCAAATATGTCCTAAAACTCTCATATAAGACTCATCACTATTCCAAGCTTGCCTCGACCATAAGCCAAAGACTATGAGTATACGTATACAGACTATATAAGACTCCTGATATAGTCCTAATTCGACAAAGCATTACGGTACCCCAGAAAATGGGTTTTGCTAACCAAGCTATTTCAGGGACATTTACGATAAAAAAAAATATATATTGTTGAGCTAAGCTTTAAAATAGCTATATAATATTCTACTTTAAAAATTCAAGATGGCGACCTGTATCAGTTTATAGTAATTTTGACAGGCGCGAGAATCAATAAGTCCTTATATTAAAATTAGATAATTTTTAAATCTCATAAAGAAAATATCACAATACCATAGAGCACATCGCTAAAACACTGGTGATCTCACGTAGGAAGGTCTCATGCAAATAGAGAATTTACATTTATTTTGTCTAAATTTAATAAAAATATCTTCTCGTCGGTATGTGCAGGTCCAATAGCAAAAATCGATGTTTTAGTTGTAAGTCAGTAATAAAGTTGTTGCCAATTCGAATATCGCAATCATAATCATTATATCAGCTAAG
The DNA here is from genome assembly GCA_905147355.2 of Apotomis turbidana. NCBI lineage: Eukaryota > Metazoa > Arthropoda > Insecta > Lepidoptera > Tortricidae > Apotomis > Apotomis turbidana. The sequence continues at coordinate 18,890,317 of LR990289.1, read as the reverse complement.
CGACGTCCGCTACTGGACAAAAACTTCATCCACGATTTGTGCACCACCTTCATCCAACGACTTTCCACAGCCCTGGCACAAAACAGATAGGTACAGAAATCAATCTACATACAAGCGCGCTCAAGCAAACGCACACATAGACATTGCTCACGGACACGTCAAGCGGTTGGCACTCGCGCTCGCACTGGTCTGAACTGGTCCGAGATATCGTGTCCGTGAGCAATGTCTATGTGTGCGTTTGCTCGGGCGCGCTTGTATGTAGATTGATTTCTGTACCTATCTGTTTTGTGACCCTGGAAAAACCATCAGTCTACCTTGTCGGGGACCTTCCGTGCTGCGACTCTGGTACGAGATCCTCTTATTCTATAAAAAAGCATTTCACCAAATGCTTCATTTCATACACACATTTTTCTTTGGAATTCATGAATTTTTCAGAAATCTTAGTAAAGTCAACCTATAGATTAGGCTAGGTTAGCTTTGTGTTATAACATAACAAAATGTTTTATGGTTTCAGAAAAAAAATGCAGTTGATGAAACGTTTGTCTTTAAAACAAGGGTAAACCCTCCAGTACGCTATTGTCACTCAAAAATGATCATCGATTCTACAAGACCTGTGGATATATCACCATGCCTTATCGAATCATGGCGCAGGCTATATATAAGCTGCACTGTGGCCGAGCTTTTATCTTGATTGCCTTAGGCTGGACTTGGCCAATTACTCCTAATTTTCTAGTGAATAATTGAGAGGTGGTGGGACACTTAAGTGATACTGGATGTGACTGATTTGTTTAGTACGTTTAGTTTAATGCAGTTGTTAGTTGTAGAGTGGTTTATGGAGTTAATGAAGGTAATTGGATAAATAGTATCATTCATCAGGACAAACGTAGTAATCTGGACACACGATCGGCTAGTTTATTATTTATGATAGTTGATATCGGGAAGAAATTATTTTTGGTATGATGATGCGTGTTTTGTTTACAGCGCCGAAGACAAACACGATCATCCACAAAATAATATGTGGAGGACACGACCCATGAGGAACACGACACAAGTAGGAGGACATATTTTAATTAATTAGTGAAGTTTTTATCCAGCACAGATGTGATTCGGCTAAAATGATAATGATGAGGTTGAGCTTTAGGGAGACGGACCATTGATGATAATTTAAAAAATTGCTTAGAATTGGGAGTACTATCTTACCGCACGTATGTACTTTGAACGAACCCTGAGTTATTGAGCACTTTATCAAGGAGAGTGGAATTAGTGAAAACAGCTCATGTATACGTTGGACCAATCCTGAGATCCAATAGGCACGTCCTTCCGTCCTCATAAAGATTAGCAACTTTGACAGCCAGATGCTGTAAAATCGATTGTTTTGTTTGTCAGATTTTTTGGTAGTTATTTTTCTAAAAAAGTAATTTTCAACATTGTCAGAAGCTGGCGGTCCTGGTTTCGAATTCCGGCAAGGGCAAGTAGATTTATGTTTAGAATAGTAACAAGCGGACTTAACCCCTCGTATGCGATGTGAAAAATTTGCTTATCAACTTGAAACGAACTGATATTTCAACGTAAAGTTGAAATGTCCCGCTCGTGTTTAAGCATACGAGGCTTCGCGCTGCAAAACGAGCTGAAGTACCAGAATACACTTCATAGCTGCAAAAATCTGAAGAGTTATGTCACATCTAGTGCAGGTTGTCAAGAGTTTTCCCAGAGACGGCTCAAGCAGAGATGTCTAGAGACGCTACAAAATTAAACCGTCGAGACTGCTGAGAGCCGTTTCATTGAACTTGCTTATCCTTAGTAAATTCGCAAATTTAATTTGGTAATGGAGTTAGTTCAATTTAGCTTAAAATGATGATGATATCCTCCTTGATGTATGTATCCTTCGGAGATAATAACCTTACTTTACGTTAACTTTGACATAGCAATGTTAAAAATTTGGCTATGTATTTGAAGCTCAATAAAATTTTAACTTAGGCTTTAAATAAATATATAAATATCAGACAACCTCACACAAATCGATCTAGTCCCAAATTAAGCTCAAGAAGGCAAGTGCTATGGGTACTAGACGACGATATACGTACTTATATAGATAAATATATACTTAAATACATAGAACGACCCAAGCACAAATATTCGAGTTCATCACACAAATATTTGCCCCGGCCGGGATTCGAACCCGGGACCACCGGCTCGGTAGGCAGGTGTCTACAAGCCGAGCCAAACGCGACAGCTTTAAAATAACTAACCTAAATTAAACATTTAAAACAACCCTGACACATGTAGCTAGTCATCATGAGACCCTCATTCAATGAGTGATATAGAAAATGCTGCTAAAACTGAAGATAACTACAAAATTTGGAATTCTTAGCTTCAATATTGGCTGAGATCTTGTCACTTGTTCCAATTGAAGCTGAATATCTTGGAAACTACTAGTCCTATTACCAAACAGCTAAGAACTGTCTCAACGGACAAGTCATTTTCTAAAAAAAACACTCATAATTTGGGAACTACGAAGTTACAGACAGATACACAAATACATGGATACACATGTAAAAATTATAACACCCCTCTTTTTTCTTCGGCTGTTAATTAAATGCTTTGCACTGATCATTGCTTCGACATACCAAACGTGACAACCTACGACTGTTTCTGCGTGTGCGCAGTATTAAAATAAATGTAGCATAAAGCTTGAAGTAGGTATGCAACACATAAGTATACGAGTATTGTGAAACACACGCTAAATTTGCTTTTTTGAAGTTACTATTACTTATGTGGTTCTTTTTTCTCTTTGACACGAGTAACTATAAATTTGTTAAACAAGTAGAGAAAACACCAAAAACGATTTAGTGATACAAAGCTAAAAAAATTGGGCATGTGCGAGTCCGACTCGCGCATGAAGGGTTCCGTACCATAATCTGTAACAAGTTTGTTGTATGGGAGCCCCCCCTTTAATATTAATTTTATTTTATTTTTAGTATTTGTTGTTATAGCGGTAATAGAAATACATCATCTGTGAAAATTTCAACTGTTAGCTAGCTGTTAGCTAGCTATCACCGTTCTTGAGATACAGCCTGGTGACAGACGGACGGACGGACAGCGAAGTCTCAGTAATAGGGTCCCGTTTTTACCCTTTGGGTACGGAACCCTAAAAAACACAAATTCATAAAAATAGCGCCCTATCTCACTTGTTCACTGCTGTGAAGTAGTGCGGTTATATGTGAATATTCACGAGTTCACATAGAGATCACGAAGGTGTAGAGCCTATCAAATAAACAATGCAAATATCAACACACAAAGCAGAGGGAAAAATTGAAAAGGTACCTATTCTGGCATTCGGGTGGGGGAGTGATTGAAACGTTGGACCGGTAATACGGAGGTAATCTCTTCCGCCATTTCGATTTTTCTTTGATCTTTGCATCAATGCTGCAATGAATACGTGTACCTACTTGATAGTAGTAAAAGTCAAGATGACGAGCCATCTCACTACTTCCGTGATATTGCTAAAATGGAGACATATTTCGTATCGGCGAATTGGTCCATTATTTCCGTGAGCATTTTAAGGTGACGGTTAATGCGAAATTCAGTAACTGCAACAGTCTAGGAAGTAGAAAAACACCTTTAATATTGATTAAATCATTGTGTCATAATTTTCCGTTCTATGGTCCCCAGAAACTTGCCCAAATTAATATGCCCGCTTTTGGCGTTAACAAGTTTTATACAGCCTGTTACCGGCATGCGGGCATACCGGCATGCGGGCATTTATTAAAACTGATAATAATATGATCAATTAGTAATTTGTTTGCATGTATTAGCTAATCATAATTATGTAAATTAACTGCACAATTAAATTTCTTAAATCCGCACATTCAATGTATGTACAGCGTAATTATGGTCGTTACTCATATCACGCTGTCATTTAACACTCACTTGGCAATTTACTTTACTGTACATTACTGGCAATTAAAATTTTGTTAGAAAGTTAATAAAACCTGAATTTAAGTTAATTAATTAAATTAAGGCCACGGATACGTTAAAGATCTATGTTACATTACTCTACTTTAAAAAAAGCCAACTTGGCGGTAACACACTGTATATATAAACATACCTTCGTACTTCTAGTTTGAGGTGTTTACTGGAAATGTATCGCATTATGAAAAAATAACCCCCTTTTTAGGGTTCCGTAGTCAACTAGGAACCCTTATAGTTTCGCCATGTCCGTCCGTCCGTCTGTCCGTCTGTCCGTCCGTCCGCGGCTTACCTCCGTGATCATTAGTACTAGAAAGCTGACATTTCGTATGAGTATGTGTAAGTTACGCCGACAAAACGGTACAATAAAAACTAAAAAAAAAAAATTTTTTCGGGTACCTCTCGTAGGTACACCTAAAGTGGGGGTGATTTTTTTTTTCGTTCCAACACTAGTGTGTGGGGTGTCGTTGAATAGGTCTTTTAAAAATAGTAGGGGGTTTCAAACATTGTTGATATCGTCAGCAGTTTTGTAAATATTCGCTCCGGAAATTATTCGCCCCCCCCTGGAAAAATTCATGAAAATGGGACCTTATAAGTACTTTCAATAAAAACTATACTGAGTAAAATCTGTCGAGCCGTTTTTGAGTTATTGCAACATTTCACAATTTTCTTTAAAAGGACGTAAGTTGACTTCCAGAAGGTAATAAGTAATTACAGTTACTTGGGCAGTTACGATTACGACCTTTTTATAGAGCTTGAAATCTTTCTCGTAATTTAAACCTAGCCGCTGTTTTAAGCCCGTCTATTGTGAAGGATGGCAACTACCGAACCCTACACTGAGCGTGGCCCGACATGCTCTTGGCCGGTTTTTATTTATTCTAGATAGTCAATTATTGACACCTGATGTTATGTCACAATCAAACCGTAGATGGAGCTCCATCTACGGTTCTTGCCTAGAATATGCCTATTCACTCTCAACTTGAAGAGATGCAAGTTATTATTCATGAAAAAGATGCTCAGGAAGATAATTCCACTCTTTTGCTAACCTGATAAGCAAAATAGGTAGAGCACATCGTTACAGTTCATTAGATTCCCATGATTTCCGTGACAAAATCCCACCCATTCAAACTGCTTAATTTCGACCTCCAAATTCGGCCATCGGAATTTAATTTTTTCATATCTCCAAAGGCTAATGTGGTGTTTGTTCAGCATTGTACCGGAGCCGCTTTATTAAATGTTAATGGTAAACTCGCGCGACGCCATACGCTCGTTGCCCACATTGTTGTGAGCTGTTGAATTTTCTAGAAGGATTTTGTACTCCGCGATTCTGTGATACGTTTTATTATTAAAGGATTTGCCCGCTTGCGTCTCCGATGTACTGATAGCATAATGTTTGCATTGTGCCGCAAGCAAGCAAGCTAAAACGAACTTGTTTTCCGAATTAAATTCAGTGAAAAAGTTGAGATCGGTTATTTTTATTCACCCCTCGTATTGTGATATTAAAAATGTGTTAATCAAACGGATACTAACTGATATTTAAACGTAGGGTTCAAATGTCCCGCACAGATCTGTGCCTAAGCATACAAGGGGTTAAAGCATTAACGTCTACTAGCGTAAATCAAATGCTTACATTAAAGCGAAAAAAAACTTTGAGCGGGATTTAAACCTGTTTCCACGTCTTTCCGAGGCAGATAGGTAAACTGCAAATTGTTCTATCAAAGTCTAAGCTTTGATGATATTTAGCTATCGTTAAAGCATCATATTTTCTAATCATGGCGTAGGGTGGCATCGTAGCATCATCTGCCGTAAAGATTCTGACGTATCTATAGTTCCTGCACGTTCTCTTGTACAACGAAGGTGCTGCCAACTGGTGTCGATAATCTGGATTAGTCACTTTATTAATGCTTGAAATTATAATAATAATAATAATAATAATAATCATTTATTCAATAGCTCACACAATTTTACAGGTTAGCAATTTGGTACCTCTTTTTAAGTATACTAAGATACCTGTGTTAAGAGGCACCGCTCTTCCACGCAATGTATTAATGAGCACAAAGTTTACAAATAAGAGTCTTAACAAGTGACATTAACATTACATTTATAAAATAAAAAGAATTAAAAGTTACAAATTACAAATTAAAACTGACAATGAAATGAAATAAAGTGAAATATCTATCGCTCGTACGACTATCTGACTATAGAATTAAACTAAACAGAATGTAGATAATATATTTTACCATTAATCTTAAAGTATTACAATATCTCACTCTTCAATAATGAATAAGAGTATTTTAATACGGCGGTATGTAAGTATGTGTGTGTGTGTGTGTGTATAATAATGGGCGTGAGTGTGTTACTAGATACTGTGAATTTTGTAGATAATATTATGATAACAGTGTTTCTATCTCAGAGTAAGTTTTGTTTTTTAACCACGTATTCAACTTCTTTTTACACTCTTTGTGGTTCAAGGGGTAGATATTTAAATGTTTTTCTACTCCAGTACTTTTTTCTGTCATTTATATAGTTACTAACTCTAATATAAAGACATAAATTATGAAAGTCTGTAAAAGTCTATACTCTACTGCCCAAAAACACACTGCTAACCGATGTTATAATGTCGCCAAAAAAGCATCACTTAGTACCACAGATTACAAGATGAACAGCTGCATTCACACAATTTGCAAATTAAAAAAAAAACTTATTGTACTAAGGCATTGCTGCCAACTTAAAAAAAAAGTTTTATCTTCAGTGCATGGATGTTTAGTATAGTGAACGTATACCTTTAGGTATAAGTTTATTTTTTTTGACAGATGTTTAGTATGGTGATCGTATACCTTTATGTATAAGTTAATATTTTTTTGACAGATGGATGTCAATAAAAAAAAAGTTTATCAGAGACAATTTTTCTTTTTAATTTTGTTGATTCCGAGCGGGAACATGTAATTATTTTCTTTGTTGTTTATTTGCATTTTATTTATGAAATGTCGAGTCGTAGAAAAAGTATTGTATGCAACGTTGTATAAGTAGGTCAAAAAACGCTTGTGGCATCTCTCTTACGATGTTCGCTACGCTCACATCGTAACCCATGCCACTCGCGTTTTTTGCCCCCTCTTATACAACGGTTGCATAAAATACTATTGTTGACTTTGTTATATAGGTTCGCAGATTGGGCCATATATTGTCTTTTTGCGAAATGAAATTGACATTCACAATGCTGCCACTTAGTATGTGCACGTTCCCTATAGTTTTCCCGGAGATATACGATGGCAATACACAATCCATACTATCCATACTAATATTATAAATGCGAAAGTGTGTCTGTCTGTCTGTTACCTCTTTACGCTTAAACCGCTGAATCGAAATTTGGCATAGAGATAGTTTAAGATCCGAGGAAGGAAATAGGATAGTTTTCATCTTGGAAATTATACCTAAAAAGATTGAAAAGTGAATGAACATTTCTTTTGGGGTGCGGCGAACCTGTCGGAAATGTAATTAAAATTATTAGACCAAAAGCACAATGGCTCTTACATTTGCTTAGGCGCTTTTAATAATTTCCACGCGTACGTAGTCGCGGGCCAATGCTAGTGGACTATAATCTGTATGTAACTAAGGAATGCAAAAATATTAGAATTTTTCTCCCTTTTTTTAATTTGAGATTATATTCGCCTCGTGATAACCAAAACCCACAAAAAATTCTGTCACTCTTCAAAACCTCGTATGTAGTTTGTAGATTGACACTGAAATACGAGCTTTGTTTTCTAGGTATTTGTTACTTAGTGAGTTTTGGTTTTCAACAGACGAATATTATCTATGTTTGCTGTTAAAAATCGATGAGATTTTTAGTTAAAAAAAATTGGTACAGCTAATAAGAAACTCTGTTACGAATGACGGAACACGGATCTTCTAGAACAATAATATTTTCCTGCGCAGTTCACAGTAAACAAAACTCCAGTAAGCCTCGCTTGACCCAGCTCGGCGCGCAAACCTTATTACAGTGTTTAATCCTCTTATATGAGTAGTTAACGCGTCACTCTTACTGTAACAGAGGGAAAAATGCAGTATGCAGTACGCGTGAGATTTCCCAAGCCGTCAGCAAAATGGTTATGCGAGTTGTATCATTGCAGTTACTGTTTTAAGCATGTCTGGAGCGAAATTGTATAAGTCCATACCTAGGATAACTCGGGGCACGTTCTAGGGATAGGATATCGATAAAAAAGATGTCGATATAATTAAATTAATATATGTGCTCAATAAACATTCTGGATTACTATAAAGAGGTTCGATGTCATATCTGATCTGATATCGAGCCTCTTAAATTAAGATAATAAAAGTATGAGGATGTCATTTCAATCAAAATGTCAATTTACGTATATTATGAAAATTATTTTAAAATAAACGTGTAAATACACGTTTTAATATGTTTATTTTTTCATTTGAAAATGTGGAGAAATAAAGTAATATTTATCCCCTGGATCCCCTGGGTCCAGCAATTTTCAGTTTGGGGATAAACCCCATAATTAAAAATTTATCTTCGAAATTCAACGCGTGGTACTTGGATGACGGGACTTTGGGTGGGGAGGTGGACTCAGTGTTTGCCGATTTTTCTTCAATAATTGACAAATTTAGATCCATAGGCCTCGAGTTGAATTTCGAGAAATGTGAACTGTACATTCCGAATTCTAATGATAGTCTGATACAAAGATTTCGTCAGCTGGCGCCCAATATTAAAGTTCTTGACAAAAGCACACTTTGCCTTTTGGGTTCCCCAATTTTCGAGGAAAGTTATCCTGAGTATGTTCAAAATTCTATTTCTAAATTCCAAGAACATTCACATAGGTTACTCGAAATTGGTTCCCATTATGCTTTAGCTATTATTAGATTTTGTCTCTTCATTCCTAAGTTGACTTACGTGCTTCGCTGTTGTCCTCTTTGGAAAAATCAGGAACTTTTATCACAGGTGGATAATTTAATTAAAAATAATTTAGAAGCTGTCCTAAATGTTAAGTAGAGCGAGCGGTCTTGGGCTCAAGGGTCTCTTCCCATCCGGCACGGTGGTTTAGGCGTACGTAGGATGTCTGGTGTAGCTTTGCCAGCTTTTTTGTCATCCTTGCATAGTTCGTTGGGTCTCATAGGGAAAATTCTTCGTTCAAACTATGAGATCTCGGGCATGGAGGATGCCAGAAATGCTTGGTTGAGTGTGTGCTCCGGTCAGGAAATTCCTGAGTATCCGCAGTCGCAAAGGAATTGGGACGACCCGGTGTGCAAGTTGGCTTTTGCTTCCCTTCTCGGCGAAGGTGACGCCGCGGAAAGAGCCAGGCTTTTGGCAGTGGGTACTAAGGAGTCTGGGTATTGGCTCCACGCACATCCTTCTCCCAAAATTGGAACCTATTTAGAGCCCAATACCCTTCGGCTCTCGGTTTGCCTTCGTTTGGGTATCCCGGTTTGTGCCCCTCATCGTTGTCCCTGCGGAGCTGACGTAGATCTGTTAGGGCATCACGGTCTATCATGCCAAAGAAGTGCGGGTCGTTTCTCTAGGCACGCTGCTCTTAACGACGTCATCCGTCGGTCTCTTGCTTCGGTCAATGTCCCTGCTCTATTAGAGCCGACCGGCATTTCGAGAAGTGACGGTAAGAGACCTGATGGGATGTCTTTGGTACCTTGGAGTATGGGGCGGGTGCTGGTGTGGGATGCAACCTGTGTAGACACGCTAGCCCCATCGCATCTCCAGGGTACTGCTGTAAGGGCGGCAGCAGCAGCGGAGGCGGCTGAAAAGGCTAAGGTGGTGAAGTACAGTGGTCTCGGCGCCGAATACACTTTTGTTCCGTTTGGTGTCGAGACCTTAGGTCCATGGGGCCCTGGCGCTCTGAGCCTTTTTGGGGATTTATCTAAAAGACTCAGAGAAGTTACGGGGGACCGGAAAGCTGGCAGTTACCTCGCTCAACGTATTAGTCTCGCAGTTCAGCGGGGTAACGCAGCCAGCATCTTAGGTACCATGCCACGAGGGCCTTTTTTAGATTTAGGTTAGTTAACATGTATGTATTTAGGTTAATGATAGTTTTAAGATGATTTGTATGTTTTGTTTTATTGTAAAATTTACTTATTTTATAATTAATAACAATATTAAACCAAAGCTAAGTAGTAGTTCGAAAAAAAAAATACGGATAGCTAAAATATATATTTTTTACATTACAAAAAATAATTTGAATTCCAGTGACAGTTAAGTTACGTTTTAAAAACATATACACATTGCACATTGTCTTATCCCCAACTACACTTAATAAGATAATTAAACAAATAACAACAAAGAACTACTTGCGCTTATGTACACACGAATGTTTAGAAATCTTTTGCATTTCTTATTCCAATAAATCCATGACATTTAGGTACCTACCTATATCTTTGGAGGTGTTAATTCTAATAATTTCACTTTTTATCACAGTCCATAATCTATAAATATATCTATAATCAATTTTAATAAAAATATATCGATGCAAAAAAAAAAAAATCTTTATTTATGTCGATGACATTTAGATGTTGACAGTAACATCGATATATTTTTTTGTCGATAAAATATTTTGCTACGTCACTTTCGTACAGGTGCCCCGAGTTATCCTAGGTATGTGTATAACGGTACTTTTTTGATACCTATTGTAGGCTTTTACTAAAGAAAATACAACCGTAAATTTTCTTTAAAAGATTTTCCTACACGAAGGAATGTTAAGTTTTTTTTAGGATTTGAGTGTGTTTGGCGGCGATAATTATATTTGAAAGTCAGGGCGCTTATTCGAGTGTACTTTGAGATATCGCCAAAAAACCGTTGTGTCAGGTATATTCCAGGTATATCACCTCTAACATTAAAACGCAATGTTTGTGATGGAGCTGCATAAAGTTACATTTCATGTTACTACCCGGTCAAGTTAAGTTTGCGGTGGGAAATCGCTCCGAGATACCAGAGAGTCATATATGGAATAAGGGCCCAGATGGTTCTACTATTTTTGATCATCATCATCATCATCATATCAGCCGATAGACGTCCACTGCTGGACAAAGGCCTCCCCCAAAGTTCTCCACAACGACCGGTCTTGCGCCGCCCTCATCCAATTTCTACCCGCGATCTTAACCAGGTCGTCGGTCCACCTTGTTGGAGGCCTTCCAACGATGCGTCTTCCGGTCCGCGGTCGCCACTCAAGAACCTTTCTGCCCCAACGGCCATCGATTCTACGAGCAATATGCCCTGCCCACTGCCACTTAAGTTTGGCGACTGTCTGAGCTATATCTACAACCTTTTATTTTTGATCAGTCATTGATAATCTGATTGATTGTTATTACATCTAAGTACAATGCATTCCATTATCTCTGTACGTTATCACAAAATAACAGATACACACACGTTTACATGTCGCTGTTTGGTTGGTGACTGGTTTAACCTACGTTACTATAATAAATCGTAAAATAAACTTTAAATAAATAATGGCAGGACACAGACCAGTTTCAACCGTTTGTTTTAAATAGTAAAACAAAATGTTGTTTTACTATTTCAAACCAAAAAACTTCATACAGAATTGTCGATGAGCGAAAACCACGGACGGCCATGGCGTGAAATTAGTAGTAACGCATTTAATGAAAACCATTCAACAATTTACACAGCATCAAAATGGATTAAGTCGCATATATATTATAAATTTACAGTCCGGCAGTGAGTGCTGGAAATAATCCGATTAAATGGTTTTACCTCTTTTATTTTTCTTGTTCAAGAGCTCGTGCGCTTGATTTAGTGTTAAATGGGTCATATTCATAGCATTTAAATTTTATCTGAGTTTCGATGATCGATTGATGTCGTGATGATTATACTTTACTAAGATGTAATGACTCATAACGGGCCTCATAACACATTCACGGATATTCCGTCCACAGGCTTATAATATACGCCAATAATTGGTCCTTCGACACTACGGCTGCGGCTTGTGATTTCTATGAGTATCTTCACAACAGCCGAACTGGCGCAATCTACCTAGACAAATTACGTTAGGCTGGCATTTCGTGTTTTGCCAGATTCTTTCATGATGTCAAATTGGGCAGATTGACCAGAAATAGGAGCCTCGCGTACCGGGTCTCCGTCGCGATGCTGAATTGTGAATAATTGATCTGTCCAAACACAACTAGCTAATGATTATGCCAAGTCGTTTGAACGATGTGGTACTGAGTTAAATCGTGAAATATAAGAGATAATGAAATAATGAACTTTATTCTAAAAGTAGGCCACAAGGGCACTTTACATGTCTAAGTCTACCGACATTTCACAAGAGGAGACCACTATTGAGAAGAAACGCCAAAAGAAACTCAACAGATAAAAGACTAATCTACCGTAAACTCAGGCTTCTATGGTCCCAGTGTTCATCTATAGTCCAAACAGGCCTCGATACATCTGAACAAATTACGTGACCCCTAGCGCCATCTGTTAGATTTATTGAGTATTTTTTATTACGTTAGAGCACCGGTGAAGTAATTTCACCGGTTGGCACTAGGTGGCGACACTACTCGTATATCGCCACTTTCCACTAAGTTGAACAGGTTTTTGCAAGTTAGTCGAGCTCGTCAAACTTTCGGGGGCGGAACAAATATTAAAAAGTGAATGTAATTGGTGTTTATTTTCATTCAAAGGTAAGTTACTTAGTAGTATTTTAAAAGTGAAAGTTTTGTTGATAGTGGTTTACTTTATTTTTATAAATGTTAAAACTGAATTTTCGTACTTTGCATTCAACTATGACCATACTGGATTTTTGGACCATATTTGAACACATACTTTTTTAAATTACAGATAACCTACCAACGGCTACAAAATGTCGCGGCGGAAGCCAGGAAGCAGAAATTATAAATTGTATAGTGACCGACAGATGGAGATTTGTCTGTCGGACATGCGAGACAATAAATTAACGCAGCGGGCAGCTTCTGCAAAATATAAAATACCGCGAAGTACCATAATTTTGAAGCTAAAATCGATTCGAAATAATCTGGTTCGAAAACCTGGTCGCCAGTGCGTTTTTACTGAACAAGAAGAAATCTGCTTAGTAAATCATGTCCAGGAAATGTGCAAATATGGCTTCCCCATAACTGTATTTGACCTGCGCTGTATAGTTAAAACATATTTAGACAAAAAAGGAAGGCAAGTTGCACAATTTTCGAATAATGTACCTGGTCGTACATGGGCTCAATATTTTCTACGAAGGCACAGAAATGAACTCACTCAGAGAATATGTAGCAACATTAAACGTGTTCGAGCGGCAGTCGATGAAGACATTATTAATACCTTCTTCGAAAATCTTAAAGAACAGACTGAAGGCGTCCCACCTCATCTAATATACAATTACGATGAAACTAACTTAGTTGACGACCCGGGTAAAAAGAAAGTATTAACGAAACGAGGAACGAAATATCCCGAAGCAATAAAAAACTCTACAAAAGCTGCCGTCAGTTTGATGATCTGTGGAAATGTTGCAGGAGAAGTATTACCACCTTATATAAATTATAAAGCTGAGCACCTATGGGACACTTGGACAGAAGGAGGCCCCCCTAATACGCGGTATAACAGGTCCAAGTCTGGCTGGTTTGACGCAACTAGTTTTGAGGATTGGTTTTTTACTCAAGTCTTGCCAGTCTTACGAAAAGAACCAGGAAAAAAGGTAATTATCGGCGATAATTTAAGTTCTCATATTAGCTATGAAGTTATCAAAGCGTGCGAAGATCACAATATTGCCTTTGTGGCATTACCGCCAAATAGTACACACCTCACGCAACCACTTGATGTTGCATATTTTCGACCCTTCAAAAATCATTGGCGAAAAATATTGGATGATTGGAAGTCTACCCGCGAAGGTCAAATTAATCCAACAATACCAAAAAACAGGTTTCCTTCCCTGTTGAAATTGTTATGGGAGAGAATGATACCCAAATCGGAAGCTAACCTGAAAGCCGGTTTTAAAAAAACTGGAATTTATCCAACTGATCCACTGCCAGTGCTCAAGCGATTGCCAACTTATAAACACCCGCATCTTGCAATAGTAGAACCAGACCTTGTAGCAGAGTCTTTTATCGAATTCCTTGAAAATAAGAGGAAGGACGTGATTGGCCCAGGTACAGGTGGGCGAAAAAAAAAATTGAATGTTGCTGCAGGAAGAAGCATTTCCGCCGAAGAAGTCAGGGTGTCGCAGATCAGCACGTCTAAGCCTCAATCCAAAAAAGCTGGCAAGAAGAAGAAGAGACAAATACAGCAGGAGAGTGAAACGGAATCAGAATCAGGCCTCATGGATATTGTTGACGACTCTGACTCAGAGGGACCTCTAATTGAAGAAAGTGACGGTGATGAGTCCACGGTTGACGTAGCCCCGTCCTCCCCAAATTCTGGCGATTTTGTCGTTGTAGAATATGAAAAAGAGTTGTGGCCAGGGCAAGTCCAGACTATTGAAAAGGACGGAGCCTACGTCAAATGCATGACTCGTTGCGGATTCGCATGGAAGTGGCCTCAAAGAGACGACTGCATTTTTTATCCCATGAAGGATATTAAATTTAAAATTGAGCCTCCTAAGCAAAAAAGCACAAAGCGAGCTTTGTACGATGTGCCGGAACTTGAGGCCCAATGGGGCAAATCAAAAAAATAATTTGCACTAATATTTTTGTTTTCAAATGTTTCCCTGACTGATTAGTTGATTAGGTTATGTACCTACAGTCATTTGTTGATTTAAGACTGATTTGTTTTTTTTTATAACAGTAAATTTAGAGGTTTTTGATGTTTATTTCTTAGCTTTAAAGTCATTTCTTTAGTTGAGACTGATTTGGTAATCTTTTAACATAGGTAGGTAGTAGTCAAAACACAATAAGAGGAGTTTTTGTTGATTTCTTAACATTTAATTCTTGGAACAATTTTGCATTTTTACTTTAATAACTATTATAAATAAAAAAAATACAGCTTTTTTTTTATTTCATTATTTGTATATTTAAAATGGCCCATATTCATATAAAAACCTTACAACTCTGATCCTAGCATAAGATTTCATATATTATCGTTGACATTATCAATCTGGTTTAAAGTTGAAAACTTAGTATACAACTATGGTCCAAAAGTAAAAAAAAAATAAAAAACTAAATTAATAACTTTGATAAGTAACGACCTTTTTACCTTAATGTATGTCTAACACTAATGTACCAAATTCAAAATCCAGTTATAAATATCACCCGTTACAGAGAAATAGAGGTTTAAATTCCTCGACGTTTAATGTTGGACCATAGAAGCCTGAGTTTACGGTACTGATATTTACACCACTATCCTCTACGCCCGACCTCCCACTGCGACGCAGGATAACTAGGTCTTGTGTTTTTACAGCGAAATGTTCTGGAGAAGTTTTAATACGATAAAAAGTTCAGTTAAATTAACATCTCGGTCACAAAGGGAACGTGAGGCTTTGTGCGTATATTTTAACTAAATTAACAGCTCTTTTGGTTACATTACGCGTAATATTGCATTCTATAATTTATTATTGGTATTATATTAAAGTTATTTTTTGCCTCTCTCTCTGTCTGTGGTCGCTCCCTCATGACTGAGGATCGTGGTCATCTGTGGATATGGATGCTCTATACCTAGTTTTTATGATCTGCCTCCACCGGTGCCTGTTCATCGCGTCTCTGATGGCCGAGCAAAACTTGGTTGAGGAAGGGCCCTTCACTTGATCGGTCCATCTGGTTGGGGACCGTCCCCGGATTTTTGCCTACGTATTGCATTTTTTTGATCATACTAATCGTAATTTCCACTCACTTTTGAGTAAAGGCCTCTTCACTTGGACGAGTTGCACGCCACTTTGCCTGGTCTTGTAATTTTGATCTACTATTTTCATACTAGCTTCCAAATATCATTGCTTTCAAGCTTGGATTGAAATTCAATGTTTTTGTATCTCATTTAATCAGAGTTTAGGCTAACAAACGGAAATGATATCAGCGGATACATGTGCGGTTACTCAGGAGTATTAGGACCAAATCACACATCGTTGTGTAACAATTATTAAAAAATATTTAGATTCACATTAAAGTTGTCAGGAACGCGACATATTTCGAATTCATATGGGGTTCTTCATCAGGGACTATCCGTGCTGCTCCGCGAAAACGGCCCACACAATTTTTGGTGAGTTTAAACCATTCTATACCTAATCATAATTTGTGATTTGTGTAACGTTACTTTTTTTTCAACCTCAAATAGTAAGTACCTAATGCTTATTAAGATGCTAATATATAGACACCTGACTTTTGGATAGTCGGGTAACATTATTTGTTTCACAATTTTTTTGTAAAATAGAAGCAATTCCATAAAAGAAAGCTGATATTTTCTCTGTGAGATTTTGTCGTCTAATGCTAACAAGTTCAACTATATAGATTGTAGGTAACAATACCCGATCCATTCCAAAATGTTATTAGTACATGCAGCCTTTACCACAAAACCGCCTGTTGTTAACCTCTGTTATTTTTTTACTGTATATCTCTCATGTTTTGTATCCATGTATATTTGAGTTGTGCAATAAAGTGGATTTGTTGTTGTTGTTGGAACGATATGATAACTTTGAAATTATTCCAAACGCCTACAGTTACAACCTCGTTATTAATAGCTGATAGTTCGAAACGAACTTCCGACAAGCACCTAACTTCCTAAAACCCTAATAACTAAAGCAACTTAATCACTGATAATGGAAACACGTCCGTGACAGTCAGAACCTGTCACCGTCAGCACCTACACTCCAAAAACCAAAAAGACATGAGTATTTTCAAAGCCCTATGAACATAAGACCTTTTAGGCTACGCAACAACAACATGCTTCACAAAATAGAAAAGTCTTACGTCCTTTCAGCTTGCGTTGGTCATACGACGTTTTCAATCATAGATGATTTTAACTGCGTGCCAATAATTGCCGAAAAGTAAATTTTATCGTTTTCCGTTAAATGAATTTAGGAATACAAGTGGAGATATTGTTCTTTTGGTAGATATCAGTGAGTTATTAGCCTTTTGGCCTTGGCTCATGAATCAAGCTTTGCTTTTAATAGTTTAGTATTCTTATGAAATGAATTCGATTTTTTGCGTTTACTGGACTAGTTGTGGATGCAGTCAAAGGCTTTACACATTTACAGTTTGTAAGAGTATTTATAAGAACTTTTAACATTTAAAAATGACGACACTTTTGGCGCAGTTTGTAAGCACTTGCCTACTGAGCCGTCGGTTCCGGGTTCGTATCCCGGCCAGATCAAATATTTGTGCGATGAACTCGAATATTTGAGCTTTGGTCATGGTTGATCTATGTATTTAAGTATATATTTATCTATATAAGTATGTATATCGTCGTCTAGTACCCATAACACAAGCCTACTTGAGCTTAATTTGGGACTAGATCGATTTGTGTGAGGTTGTCGGATATTTATTATTTATTAAAATGTTTGTTATTCTGATCGAGTAGGTATAGTAAGTGCCCCGATTGATGAACTTGTGAGATTCGCCTGTAGTTTCGCAGATATGACAGGTACGCGAATAGACCATAATTATTATGAAAACGTGCGTTTCCGGAGGGCTTCAAAGTGCAATTTGAATTCCCAAAATCGGACTGCAGCTTTAAGATTTTTTTTAATTTTAATATTTTTTCGCTGGCTTGGATCGAGAATTTCCCTATAACTTATATTTTTGAGCTCGCTATTCAAGAAACAGAAAGTGAATCTCGGATTTGAATTAACCTATACATTAGTAGGTAGAGGATCCCGATATAGAACGACCTTCACCGAGATGTGTATTTGATGAAATGTATTTTATATATAATTTAATATGTCAATAAATATATTGCATATAGGCTGCCTAACAAATTTTAGTCCAGGGTATGTTTTGTTAAAATATAAAAAAAAAAAAAACATTTCACCGGTTTGATTATTAGATAAATTCATAATAAAATAATCTTAATTTTATTTAATTTCAATTCAATAATCAGACCGTTGCAAAATGATAGTAGGTATAGATTTACCTGTTTATACCTGGCTACCCGATAGTTGTGACGGGAAAAGAATAGGCAATCTAACGTTTGCATATTCTATGGGCTTCATACTTTCGATTGGTATAGAATTTATCTAATAATAATCAAACCGGTGAAATGTTTAAATTTTTTTTTTTATTATTAGTTAAACATACCCTGGGCTAAAATTTGTTAGACAACCCATATGCAATACATTTATTGACATATAAAATTAAATATAAAATACATTTCATCAAATAAACATCTCGGTGAAGGTCGTTCTATATCGGGATCTTAGACTTATATAAATGACTTACATCTTCAATGCATTTCATAGTTGCGTGTAGTGTGAGATCTGAAGTATTTTTTACAGTAATAGGAATCGTAAAAATTACCATACAGCGTGGGTATTTAATACGGACATAATATATTCAAATGACGATTAGTATCGGACCCAGGGATCCTCTTTACATTGATTCCTTTATAAAATTAGATTTTTTTTTTTCATATTGCATCCACGTTAATTAAGGTACCTAAACGTCATGACATACTATGTCAGCGTTCATTTGTTTGTGTTGTGTGAACTACGTACATTGCTGCTTGGTTGGACTTTAAAAAATGATTACATCTAATTAAAAACTCTATTTAACAAAATAATTATGCCGTACGATTCCTATGATCAGATACTATAACTGAATACATTATATGCCCATATTAAATACCGACGCTGTAGAGAGGTATTATTAGTAAAACATTGAAGTGAGCGTTAAACATCAGTCCGCTTTTTCATCACTATTTTTTTAGATCAAGCTGCTATGATAAGTGTCAAATACGTCAGTTTTTGACAGTTAAACACGAGGTAAAAGACATCTTAAAGCTAGACGTAAAATTTTAGTGTAAGTGAAATGCCACTTTAAACGTGAAATTTCAATTGAATTGGTCGTTAGATCAGATTGTTCATACGTCAGTTTGACAGGTCACATTAGTATGGGATTTGACAGTGTAATATTGGGCACTCGAATTTTATATGATGACGTCATATTTCGCGAGAATAATACAATTTACATGGTTATATTATCAATATGGCACACTCGAATGCCAATACTAACAAATCATATTAATATGCCTTCACTATGATCTTTTAAGTACAGTGGAATCGCGGCCCAATTATTTCATTCATATGGCTGGTATTTCCCGGTAAAGGATAATTTTAGCTGAAAATAGGTCCCATTCAATATCCCAATCATCAGCATCACGTCGCAACACGAGAAGCAAATATTTACTGCTCGAGTTTGTAAAAGGCCTAATTGTTTAATCCCAACAATTGTCTCGGGAAAAGGGCGTATGTAACGCAATTTTCATACCGAAACCCGTCTTTGTGATACAGGGCACTTTTTGAGGGACCTGGACCCTTTTGTGCGCGGAAATGAAAGGCTACGTGAGCCGATCTCAAATGGTACAACTCAAATAGGTTGGTAATTGAAAGAGCTGTTTCAAGGTGTAATGAAAGCTAGATTTTTTTAAGTCTCGTCAAATAAATGCGGCACCTGAGTTGCGTTATCAATTTCACGACCAAACCAGCACCTTGAGCGTAACTGACACGCGACTCTTTGTTGTGCGTAGAGTTATGCCGTTACAGAAAATTTTCGGTAACTTTCCTCATTTCATTCAAGAGTAGGAAATTTTCCAGTTTACGGAGTAGGCACATCTCTAAGTAGTCGCGCGAAAAGCGAATTAGCTGCAAGCTATGCTAGCCCTGCTGTCTAGCAGGCGCTATGACAGTAGAAGCGTTTTCGCTACATTATGCATCAGTCCATGTGATAAACTATTTACATAGAATTCCAAAGGTTCTACATAGAATTTATTGACGTTAGCGATAACAGGGTTAAATATGTAAAATTGCGTCACGTTATTAATATGCCGTGATATTTTACGTTTTATGGCGAACATTTCCACTTTACAGTACAGACACGTGACGTTACACGACGTGACTATGAATGTATGAATGAATTTACTCATTCTCATCCTACAGGACATGGACAAGATTTTGACTAACTCTCAAAATTGTATGAATGTAATCCGTCATGAAGTTGTGTTATTTTCCAACAAATTCTCGCAGTCCTAATGCACCGCGTTAATTTCCCCTGACCGCCACACTCAATTACACACAACAAGTTGAATTAGACCGACTCACTATAAAATCTGAACCCAGAAAGTAATTACACAAGTTAAACAATAAAAGGTCGCCCGGACCACGTTGTGCCGAGCAATTGTTTAAATTCGCAGGGTCTGTAGGTAAAATTTTTTTTGAAGTTTGGATTAATTAAGTTTCACGATGTTATAATTACTTTATTTGGTGTAATTAAAGCCAAGAAGGTTTAAATGTGTAACTTTATGGATTTGTTTAGTTTAATTTGGCTTACTTGAAATTTTCGTTGAATTTATGGGTTCGCTTTATTGCCTTTGTTTAGGAATATTTATGTAAAGAATTGATAATTAAGACCTAACGGGAAAAACAGACTCAGAGTCCTATGTTCCCTGAATGGGGCAGAGGGCGACAACAGTATATCGCCATCCCGAATGGTCTTGAGCTTCAGGCTTCACTTCGTTCCAGGTCATTCCTATGGTATTCCCTTGATTTGTCTAATTTTTTTTTGTCTAATTTCAGTTTGTCTAACAACTTTTACCAGAATGAACATTTTATCTAAAGTCAATATGTATAATATCATTTCTCATCTATTATTTTGTCGAAATTCGTTTTGCCTAAATGATCATTTTCATAACTCTTAAGAATCGATTTTCATATATAAGCCCGGGGTATGAAAAATATGGGGTATAAAATCGAACGTATCTGCCGTGCTAATTTAAAAAGTCGTATCTCAGTATACGATCGGGGTAAAAATACGACTTCTTAATTTAGCAGGTTATGCGTTAAGCGTTATAGACTAAGATCCCGATATAAAATGACCTTCACCGAGATGTTTATTTGATGAAATATATTTTATATTCAATTTAATATGTCAATAAATATATTGCATATGGGTTGCCTAACAAATTTTAGTCCAGGGTATGTTAAATTAATAATAAAAAAAAATGTTTTAAACATTTCAGCGGTTTGATTAATATTAGATAAATTCTATACCAATCGAAAGTATGAAACCCATAGAATATGCAAACGTTAGGTTGCCTATTCTTTTCCCGTCACAACTATCGGGTAGCCAGGTATAACCAGGTAAATCTATACCTACTAGCATTTTGCAACGCTCTGATTATTGAATTGAAACTGAATAAAATTCAAGATTATTTAATTATGAATTTATCTAATAATCAAATCGGTGAAATGTTTTTTTTTTTTTTTTATTATTTTTTACTAAACATACCCTAGACTAAAAATTGTTAGGCAACCCATATGCAATATATTTATTGACATATTAAACTAAATATAAAATACATTTCATCAAATAAACATCTCGGTGAAGGTCGTTTTATATCGGGATCTTATTAGGCTATAACGCTTAACGCATAATCTGCTAAATTAAGAAGTCGTATTTTTACCCCGATCGTATACTGAGATACGACTTTTTAAACTACCATTATGTTCACATAAACATACTATAAAATTTGACATTTCGGATGCCTGCATGAAGTAAGGATAATGCAGGCCATACACGATCAAGCCCGCCGTCAAGCATGATGCTTGAAGCGGCGTCCGGTAAACTTGTGTATGTGTATCTAAGGGCCTACTCCGAACTTCGTATCATGCCGAAACTTTCACTCATATAGTGTATAACACGGGGGTGAAAGGGACAGACTTTAATAAAATTGTTGAATAACGTCATGCAAACTTGAACGTCAAGTATGTCAAGAACAGGGAATATAATACTCACAAGGAGAAGAACGGTAACTACGTTCAAAAAAGTTGCCTATCTTTTTTTTTATACTACTAGCGCCACCGTATATGAACTAAGTGACAGCGGGCTATTTTGGCGGGGTTTTCAAATATGCCATATTGAAAGTTTGTTTTTCTAACTTTTCTATTTTACATGCATGCATATTCAGGTTTAATCCTGCAAATCATTTGTCAACCACTTCCCGGTATAAGATTGAGCTGAAATTTTATAGTTTTATAAAAAATACAACACAGTGAATTACTTTTAAATGGCCTTTATTCATTGTATATCCAAACAGGGACTATAATTTACAAAATGTCTTTAAAAAGTTTACTACATAGGTGCACTATTATTGCATTGTTTTAATAATATATTCAGTTGTTCCTAGAACAGAATACTTGCTCAGGCTTTTTCTACAACTGTCAGTGTAACGGGAATCTTGGAAATGTCGTCCACATAAAACCTTATTCCTTTCGTAGAGAGAAGTCAAGGATTCTTGTGAAGACAAGTCGTGCCCAAAATGTAGCTCTGAAATAGGAAATTACATTTTATCAAGTCTACATATCCACATTAATTGAGACCTGCTTGAACAAAATGGACAATAGACATGAACAGAAATATAATGTTAAAATACTATGCACTAAGCTCAGAACAAGTTTGGTCAATGCAGGCCTAAATATCTCTAGTAGTGTTAAAATATTACCTTATGAATAATACCTATAAATACTTGTATTAAAAAACATTTTGTCTACAGTTGTTGGGTAAGAAGTAAGAAGTATCCTATCACCATGTTTGGATGCTATCTGGGATTAAAATCCGTGCAGCCGTTTTTGTGTGATGAGAGGTTAAAGATATTTAAAACAAACAAACAGAACCTGTGATTTAATAAAATACAATAACCGTATTTCTAGGCAAGGTAACCTAACTAAATGTACCTGAAACACGTCTAAAACGGGTGTCTATAATTTTATCGAAATTTCTAACATCGATTTTCATTTCATCGAAAACTATTCCACGAATGTCTTTTAATTTTTTTTTCGAATCGCATAATCATTAATTCATTGCTTTTCGAATCATCGATCAACTATTCAACGTAAATTGTTTCGAATTTGTCTCAAATCGTAGCTTAACTATTCATCGAATTTACCTTTCATCGAAACATGATTCACAGATGGCACGTCCCATTTATACAAAAAAATAACCTAAACCCAACCCAACCAGGTCGGATCTAACCAAGTCGGGTTTCAGGTCATAAAAAAAAATAACCTAAACCTAACCCAACCAGGTCGGATCTAGCCAAGTCGGGTTTCAGGTAATAAAAAAAAATAACCTAAACCTAACCCAACCAGGTCGGATCTAGCCCAGTCGGGTTTCAGGTCATAAAAAAAAAATAACCTAAACCTAACCCAACCAGGTCGGATCTAGCCAAGTCGGGTTTCAGGTCATAAACAAAAAATAACCTAAACCTAACCCAACCAGGTCGGATCTAGCCAAGTCGGGTTTCAGGTCATAAACAAAAAATAACCTAAACCTAACCCAACCAGGTCGGATCTAGCCAAGTCGGGTTTCAGGTCATAAAAAAAAATAACCTAAACCTAACCCAACCAGGTCGGATCTAGCCAAGTCGGGTTGCCAGTATGGCCTATGGTCTTAGCCTGTCCGGAAGGACGAATCATTAAAAAAAAAAAAAAAAAAACACGTTTCGATGAACGACTACGTCGATGAACAAATAAAATAATGAAGTGAAATTCGATGAATTGATTCTTGTGTGAAAGGTAATTCGAGCAAATGTACAAGCGATGTAACGAAGTTCGATGAATGATTCCTAAG
The DNA here is from genome assembly GCA_905147355.2 of Apotomis turbidana. Taxonomy (NCBI): domain Eukaryota; kingdom Metazoa; phylum Arthropoda; class Insecta; order Lepidoptera; family Tortricidae; genus Apotomis; species Apotomis turbidana. The sequence goes on along the minus strand of LR990289.1, from coordinate 18,866,599 downwards.
TTGTAACAAAATTCTGCGAATAGTGTTATGGGAAACGATAATCGATGAAACGTTTTTCGATAAAGTGATGGATTACCGTCTAAAACAAATAGCTGGTAGTTCTTATTTCATGTGTATTAAAATATGCAACAAAATTCCGAGACATATAAGAGACCTGAAATAAAATATTCTTACCGTAAAATTATTAATCCCGCTCTAGGAAAATGAACTGCATCGTCTTCAGCAGAGGTTGTGCCGCGTTAAGCACATTTTCTTTATGCATTTGAAGACATTAACTATGATAATTTTGAAATAAATCGCGAAAAAAATTGAAATTGGCCGTTTGTTGACGTAAATTAAAATAACAACCATCAGTTTTTTTTGTCGAGACTTTATGGCTTACAGCCTGCATGCGGTGGCGACCTGCTGTCACTTTGACAATTCAGGCCGCGTGTGTCTGAGGGAATGTTAGGATAGTCATACATTACAACTGACCGCCACCGCGTGCCGTCCCTTTCAGTCATACGGTGTGTAACAGGAGAGTGAAAGGGACGGCACGATACGAAGTTCGAAGTAAAAAGAAAAAAAGATGCAGTTTTCGTTCACAAACTTGAACAATCATTTGTTTCGAAAACGTACTACTCCTTGAACGAATATTCAGAAGATAGGCCTATGGGTAAAAAAAATATGTTAGGTTTAGGTTTAAGATATTTATTTCTCAAAAGATTACAAATCACTTACAGAGAAATACATTATTAGTCCATGGAAATGGTACATTTTGCCTTGCATTAAATCGGGTAGTTCTGATTTTTTTATATGTTCTATATGATGAAGTGGTTATGGCAAATCCAAGTTTTCGACCTCGGGAACCCTCCGGATCATTGTGAAATTCTTGAAAAACCATGAATTTTTCGGTGTTTTTAGGGTTCCGTACCTCAAAAGGAAAAAACGGAACCCTTATAGGATCACTTTGTTGTCCGTCTGTCCGTCCGTCCGTCTGTCAAGACCCTTTTTCTCAGGAACGCGAGGAGGTATGAAGCTGAAATTTATATCAATTACTCAGGTCTACTGTCCCTTGAAGCTGTGAAAAAATCAAACTTCTAAGCCAACGAAATCAAAAGATACAGCCGTTTATGCCGCAAATTTTCGACACTTGCAAGGGAATTAAAACCTACAGGGTGCTTCCCGTGAACTCAGAATCTTGAAATTTGGTACGAAGCAACGTCTTATAGCATAGATAAAGGAAAAATTACAAAAACCATAAATTTTTAGTTACATCACATAATATATATTTTTTTAATAATTTTAAACTTACTACCCATTTCCTCATAAACGCGTAGAGGTATTAAATTGAAATTCATACCAAATACTCAGGTCTATAATACCTTTAAGCTGTAACAAAATCAAACTTCTATGTCAACGCAGTCAAAAGAAACAGCAATTTAAGCTGCATATTTTGAAACTCGCAAGTACTCGCAAGGGAATCAAAACCTAAAGGGTACTTCCAGTCGACCTAGAATCTTGAAATTTGGCATGAAGCAACGTTTTATAGCACACATAAAGGAAAAATTCCGAAAACCTTAAATTTTTAGTTACATTACAAAATATATATTTTTTAATAAATATAAACTTATTACTTTTTTCCTCATGAACGCGTAGAGCTATCAAGTTGAAATTCATATCAAATACTTAGATCTAATTGCCTTTAACCCGTGAAAAAAAAAAAATTATAAGAACTTTGTAAACCTTGCAGGTTTGTACGGAACCCTCGGTGCGCGAGTCCGACTCGCACTTGGCCGGTTTTTTCAGTTTCCACCAATTTTTACCATGACAGACCTATTTTACCGCAAATATCACTATGTAAACTTTAAAGAAGACTAAATTTTCAACGAATTATGTTAAAGTGAGAGAGCAATAAATCAAATAGTTTGTAAGATGCAAGCGTTCAAAAATTAGCCAAACTTCGAAAAATATATATTTTTAGACGTTTTTTTACGTTTTCGGCAACGAGGTCAACTAAGGACCCATTTTACGTTATAAGTCCATATATTTTATTAAAGTACACACCATCCGCAACTAAATGAGACCAATTTGTCTATTAAGACTCGATAGTTCTTTAGATACAGCTGTGTGAAGTTGCTGAGGTGAGTAAACAAAATAATAGAAGGGTTTGTAAAATGAAATGCGACGTATGAAATAAGCATTATAATTTACAGAAACACAGTAATAATAACAATTATTAGTCTTTTTTGTACATCTTTGATGGACCAGGCTGATCTTCCAGATCTACAGCATTTCTTTTGTGGAGGGCTTACTCCGTTAGCATTTCTTCATCGACCGGCTCAGGCCGCTCGAAACTGCCATCCAATGATGGGTCGTCGATGAATTGTTCGTCAATGTCGTCAGATATCAAGTCAGGCTTGTTTTAGCAAGATTTATCGCTGCAGTGGTTGTAAACAGCCGAGCATTTGAGGCCAGATTTTCTGCAACTACAAGTTGTATAACCAACTTTTTTTGCAGTTGCAGGAAATAATTTTAAGCAGGGGTTGAGGAGCTGATGGCTTCGTCATCAGCTGAGGAATGAAGCCTCGAGTGCGAGGCCTCATTTCTCAGATGTGAGTGAAAGGAATTAGGAAAACCGCAGCGTTTTGTTTGAGGCGCGGCTGTTTTTTCAGTGTCAACAGAAACTTCATTTTTCCTTGGCCAAAAAGTGCTGAAGTTGTATCACAACCACTGCAAGTGTGAAAGAACAGTGCCATTACGGGTTGTGCTTGGTGGATGAAGGAATCCGTCGAGTAGGTAAGAAGAAGATAACGTCAGATGAGGACTTTGTTCCAACTCTACGAAGACGTGCTCTTGGTGTTTTTTTCTAAAGCGTCAGATGGATACCCATCGAAAACCACAGTTATATGGGAGCCGTAGCGACTTTGCAAGTATTGGACATGACTGGAACCGATTTCCTCTAAATACACCACTAATTTGAAAAGCATTTTTAGGTAAATTTGTTAACATTTGAATAGCTGTATTTTAGAAACTATTGGGTCTAATGTAACCAAATTACTTTGATTTTGTTGCAAATTTAGTGTACTTAAAAGTGTTCATAGTGATTTTTACTGTAACAAAAGCGTTTGGTGGAAATAAGTAACAAAAAATGAAATAACACCGAAAAATTCATGGTTTTTCAAGAATTTCACAATGATCCGGCGGGTCTTCGAGGTCGAAAAATTGGATTTATCATAACCATTTCACTGTAGGCAACATATACAAAAATCAGAACTACCCGATTTAATGCAAGGTAACCCCACTTTTAAAGCACGATTTTCATGTACTATATATTCTTAATATCTAAAAGGAGAGGGTACTTAACAATAGGGTTAGTAACAACTTTAACTTAATCATACTTAAAACCATACTTTAATCATATTTAAAACTTTATCTCTCATTGCGTCGCTTCCGTCTGCTGATATTCAGCCTTTTTCTTTCACTCCTGTTGGTGACGAGGAAATCCGCAAGATTATAATTTCAATAAAGTCTAAGGCTATCGGACATGATAACGTAAGTAGAACCATGGTCATCCTTGTTTTAGACTGCATTTTGCCTATTGTGTCTCATATCGTCAATACTTCATTACTCACTGGGGTCTTTCCCTCCTGTTGGCGTAAGGCCTTTGTGATTCCACTTCCTAAAGTTTCAAACCCCAGTGCCCTCAATCATTTTCGTCCCATTTCTATTCTTCCATTTCTTTCTAAAATACTTGAGGCGGCAGCCCACAAACAGATATCGTTTTTTATTCATCGTAACGTCCTTCTATCCCCTTTTCAATCTGGTTTCCGTCCCGGACACAGCACCACTACTGCTCTCCTTAATGTTATTGAGGACATTAGGCATGGTATGGAGTCAACCAAGGTCACGGTGCTAGTGCTCATTGATTTCTCCAATGCCTTCAATGCGGTTGACCATGACTTACTACTTGCGGTCCTTAGACATTTGCGGGTCTCCTCTGAAGCAACAGAGTGGTTTTCTTCCTATCTTTCTGACCGGTCCCAGGCAGTTCGTGACAGTCGTTCATTGTCTGATTGGTGCGACCTGAACTCTGGGGTGCCTCAAGGTGGTATCCTCTCTCCGCTTCTCTTCTCAGTTTTCATTAACCTCATCACCAGTAAACTTCGTAGTTCTTACCATCTGTACGCTGATGATTTGCAAATTTATACCCAAGCTGATGTCAGAGACATAAACTGTGCCATCTCGCTACTCAATGACGATTTGCAGCACATCGCTAACTGGTCAAGTAGTTTTGGCTTCAGTGTCAATCCTACTAAATGTCAGGCTATAGTGTTGGGTAGCAAGCGGCAACTTTCGAAACTCTCTGTGGACTCTGTTGCACCGATCCTCTTCAATGGCGATGTCATTCCCATATCCAAAGAGGTCAAGGACCTTGGCTTAGTCTTGGACTCTAACCTGTCATGGCGAGGTCAACTGTCGGAGGTAAGTCGAAAAGTTACCGGTACGTTGCGTAATCTTTATAAATTTAAAAATTTTCTCCCAGTAAGCACCAAAAAGCTGCTTGTGCAGACATTGGTGCTGCCCCTTATTGATTATGCTGATGCGTGCCTCACTAACATCACTCAAGAGTCCCTCAATAAACTAGATCGCCTCCTTAACAATGGGATACGATTCATCTTCGGCCTCCGTAAATATGATCACGTTTCGTCCTTCCGGCGTCAGCTTAACTGGCTTCCCATACGTAGTCGCAGATCCCTCAGGATCCTATGTACTCTGTTCTCCATCCTGTTTGAGCCTTCTGCTCCTGGATACCTCAAAAGTAAATTCACTTTTCAAACTCCCCGTCCAGGCGGTAAACTTCGTTCCTCCCGAACTCTCAAACTCTCCATTCCTTCGCACCATTCTGGTTTCATGTCCAATTCTTTCGCCGTCCAGGCAAGTCGTCTTTGGAATACACTCCCTCTCTCTATTAGACAAGCCCCAAGCAAGGTAGTTTTCAAACGCATGCTACGTAAGCACCTGCTCGCACAAGAGCTCGAATAATGTCTCATCCTATGCAGTAGACACTTCATCGTATTTATTATTATATAATATATAATATACATCTTATAGTATGTAAATATATGTATCATTGTATTTATGGTAGTTAAGTTATTTAATATACATGTATTCACTTGTATCTTGAATACTCTCCGAACGACTAATTTTCTACTCTGCACCCACTTGAAGCATCTCTGTTTGGCCCTATGGTTGACTGGTAGAGAATGCCATTAGGCATTAAGTTCGCCATTTGTACTGACTTTTGTTTTGTGCAATAAAGTTTAAATAAATAAATAAATAAATACTAAATAAGTGGGTAGCTTCTACTACTTTATACAACGATAGTTTTGCAAGTAAGTAAGCGCATTTGCGGGGCCGGTTAAACTACGTCGTTAACTGACGCTTACGTTAGTTTGTTTAGTGCGAAGAGGGAGCCTTCAAAATGTAATGTTTAAGGGCCTTTTTAAAAACGATTAGAGATTTGGCGTCCTCTACATCGTTCGGTAATTTGTTATATAACTGTGCCCTTTCGTAAACAATACTTTTTTTACCATAATTCGTTCTTGGTGGTCGTAGTAGTAAATTGTTTGCCTGACGTGTAATCCTTTTTTGTACCTGTGCTCTTTTAGTAAATGTAATATGACAGTGTATGTCCTTATTTATTATTTTTCTTACAAGTACGCACGTATTGTATTTATATGTTTGAAATAGGTTCAGTAATTTTGTCTCTTTATATATTTGGTTTGTTGGTGTTCTATGTTTATAGTTGAACAATAATTTAATTAACTTATTTTGCGATATTTGGAGGGAGGTTGTATTAGACTTGGCAGCATTGCCCCATATTTCTATTAAATAATCTATGTGGGGCTTTATCAGAGAATTATACATGGTATAACGAATGTTTATTGGAAGACAGTGAACAATTCCACGCAAAGCACCTGTTAGTGTGGCAAGTTTATTTCGTAATTTATCCATGTGAGGTCTCCAGGTTAGCTGTTTGTCAAGTATTAAACCAAGGTACTTTTCTTTGTCCGTTTTTTGTAGGTTGACGTTGTTTATAGTTAAGGGTAAGTACTCATCAATGGATTTTGTTTTTGCTGCAAATATCATATACCTGGTTTTAACCTCATTAATTGTCAATAGATTAGATAAAAGCCAGCTTTAGATAAAGATAAAGATAAAGATAAATTTATTTTGTTAAACATAGGTAAGTAACATGGAAAATATTACATGGTTGTTGTATCACTATGTTTTACCCGTAGGCGTACAAAATTTTTAATCATAATTATAATGAGTTAAGCATTTACATATTTATTCTACACGACTTACTTTAACATAATTCCAATTATGAGTCGTATCAGTTGAATTATAACATTTAAAATATATAATTATGTCTAATTGAGAACATTATTTGTCATTATTTTGATGTCAATTTGATTAATGGTAATTTTAATTCTTATTCTTAGGTATACATTGGCAAACAATCTAGTAATATAATAATAAACTTTGAGTCCTATCATGTCTTAGATTTACATCATTAAGATAATCTTTGACGGAATAATAACATTTCTCCAACAATAATCCGGTGAGTTTACTTTTAAACATAGGCATTCTCAAGCATTTAATGTCATTCGGTATCTTATTAAAAATTATAGGTGCCATACCAATAAAACTTTTCCGATAAAAAGCCGTTTGCTCGACTTTACGCGTAGTTTGTGTTGGTAGGCTGACCTAATTGGCCTTGTTCGATCAAATTGACAATATTCTGTGAACAGGTGTGGATTCGTCTTTACAAATACTGACAATTCTAAAATGTACAAAGATGGCAGAGTTAATATTTTAAGTGATTTGAAAGCAGGCACACAGCTCTCACTTGTATTCAGGCCACACATAGCACGAATACATCTCTTCTGTGATCTAAATATCATTTCCCTATCTGTACAATTTCCCCAAAAGATAATGCCATACCTAAGTTTCGATGCTACTAAGCCGTGGTAGGCAGTCAATAGAGCTTCGCGATTTACAACCCTTGACAAGATACGGAGAGCATATGCTGACTTATTAATATTTTTGCATATGTCATTACTTTGGTATTTCCAATTCAAGTTCTTATCTATTTTGATTCCTAAAAATATTGTGTCTTCGACTTCCGTTATGGGTGCTCCATTATATTGTATTTTGATCGCGTTTGAATTATGTCTGTGACAAAAATGCATTATGTGCGTTTTATTTAAATTTATTTTTAGGTTATTTTTATTAAGCCATGATATTATTTCATTAAGAACTTCATTAATGTCATTTTGGTATGCATTTATGTCAACATCGCGGCGCTGTATTATAGCTGTACTATCGTCCGCGAATAGAACCATAGGATGATGAACTTCTTTAGGCAGGTCGTTTATGTACACTAAAAATAATAGTGGGCCCAGTACACTGCCTTGCGGTACACCACATTTCATCACTCTTTCGTCGGCTCTATATGTCCTTTCATGTTTGCTTTTTAGACAGATTCTGGATATTTCCGTATATTGTTTCCTGTTACTGAGATAGGATTCAATTAAGTTAAGGACATTTCCCCTTATCCCATATGTATAAAGCTTGTGAAGCAATATTTTGTGGTCGACGTAGTCGAATGCCTTTGTCATATCTGTGTATATAGCACAGACAGGCGTTCTATTGTCTATACTATGTATTATACTTTGCAGAAGATTTTATTTTTCCTAAATCCTTTTTGTTCATCGCAAAGTATGTTATATTTTTGTAAGAAATTATATAAACGCGTGTATATAACCTTTTCAAATATTTTGAAAAATACAGGTATTAATGCGACAGGTCTGTAATTCTTCATATTTTCTTTATTATCTTTTTTGAAAAGGGGCTTAGTAATAGTTTGTTTGAGACTTTCAGGATAAATGCCAGAATAGGCTATTTGACTGATGTTGAATTCTACAGCGTACTGTAGTTATATAAATAAAACTAGCTAAATATATCACGAAACAAAGAAAAAAAATCCAGAAACATATATCTTTTTTGGAAATATGTGACTTCAAAGGTACGCAAATTTTATGTTTTTTTTTTTAATCCAAAATTAATTTTGAAAATGTTTTCAGAATCCTCATAATTTTACGAAACAATAATTGTATACCAACTATGAACTTAAACGCACTTTTTCACGGTGAAAATGCCAAATTTCTTAATTTTTCCATACCATTATTGGTACCTATACCGGCCTGTGACGTCACTAGCCTGACGCGTTTTGTATGGAGCGTTTTTAGCGCTACGTAGAAATGTTGAACTTTGACGGTCATTTCTGACTTTTAGAGCAGTTTAAGTGTAGTCAGTCCCATATAGACATTTGATCACAATAAAAAATAGAATCGATTGACATCCTCAAAAAAAATTAGTCAACATGTCTATTCAATATCACGACGCGGACATGCTTAATTACTTTTGTGGCAATATTATCATATCCAACGCTTTCTGTGCTTTTCAGATTTGCGATAATTTTCTCAATTTCCTGGAAAGACGTTCGATAAAGAAACAGTGAATTTGGGTTCATTTGGATTTGGTATAAATAGGTTAGGTTCTTAGGAGACAGATCAGCTTGGTCTACGTAATAGTTATTAAAAGCGTCGGCGATGTGTTTCGGGTTTGTTAAAAGCTGATTTTGTTCTGTTTTTATTTTTTGTATGGGTTCTTTAGGAGAATTCATTTTTGTATTATTGATAATTTGCCACGCAGCTTTATTTTTATTTTGTGCTGTATTAATTTTGTAATTATTTTGAGCTTTTTGAGTAAGTCTTATGATTTTTTTATATATTTTAGAGTAATTAGTGAATTTGGCTTTGTTGGCTAGAGTTGGTGATGTTCTGTATCGCCAAAGGAGATGTCTTTGTTTTTTGATACATATCCTTATTCCCTTTGATAGCCATTTTACTTTTCTAAATGTTTTTATACGAGTTACAATCTTAGGAAAGCATAGATCGTATAGCATAGTGAATGTCTCAAGGAATGTGTCGTAAGCGTTGTTTGGGTCTTCAGCCTTGTAGGTCTCGGAGAAAGAGAGGCTTTCTAAATGTGACTAAAAATTATTTAAATTTTCTTTACTGTAGTCCCGTTTTTTCTTTCTCCAAGAGTCTAGTATGCATGTTTTCTTTACTGGGATTTTCAATATTTGTGCAGTCTGATAGCCCGAAATACAATATTTCGGCGGTACAACCGCGTTTTATATTATGGGCAAAATTGTCGATACACGTTTTACTTGCAGGCCTGGTTGCAGTTTTAATTTCTAATTTAAGGTTATGGCTGAGAAGGAAGTATTCAAATTCCTTAGTTAAGTTATTATTTTTTAACATATCTATGTTAAGGTCCCCATTTATGACAAATTTTATGTGTGATCTTGATCTATTTAATTTATTTAATATGATATTAATTTTTTTGTAAAAAATGTCTATGTTTTGGAGATTCGGTGGTCTATATATACATACAATGACTACTTGTAAATTCACTAATTCTATTGCACAACACTCAACTATGCCCGACACTGAGCATCTTGCAATTTCAGGGAGGTCGATGTATTTATGAGTATTTTTTACCAGTATACAAGCTCCACCTCGTTTTATATTTTGCCTGCAGTAAATACTAGCTAGCTTAAAATTAGGAATAGACAGCGGATCCTCATATCCTGTCATTATAAAATGCTCTGTAATACACAAAACGTCCACATCCATTTTTTTCAGCTTAAGGTCATTTAGTTTAACAATAAGGAGGTCGGTTTTGTTTACAAGTCCCGCAATATTTTGATGCATCACATATATATATTTATAATCGAAAAAAACTCTAATTCTGTCTGTGTGCCTGTTTCTGTGTTATTTGTCTCCGTAGAGATGTGAAGGCCACATGTTTTTTGAGGCTGTTCTACGTCGGGGTTGACAATACTTTCAGATGCCGAATAGTTTTGATGGTATATGAACAGAATTGTCTTATGAATTCCCTGAAAAAATTGTTTAATTCCCCTGTTGTTAATAACACCGGAGCTTCTATGAAACATTGTATTGTCATATGTTAGCTCCATATTTGAGTCTACCAGGTAAAAGAGTACTCATGGCTCAGATTATCTAAGTAGAGTAGATTATTAAAAGTCTCAACTCTTGAATTAAACATAACACCTGTATCAATAAATTTGAACGTTGGCAAACATATAATTACATTTGTATGTTGTATTGTTAAAAGTTTCTCTCTAATTATATTTACAAGTTCACAATATTTTTTTATTTCCATAAAATCTTCTTCGCTAATCAGGATAACACAAAAGTCAGCTAACGTAAATTCTTTTGTTTTTAAATGAATGTCTTGTAATAACTGTTCAATTCCGGATTTTGAAAATTGAAGTGACATATCTGAAAATTGACAGGAAATTCGCTCAGCGCTATGTTAATTATCTTATTTCTTTTTTGACTGCTTATTATACATAGTTTATTGGGTCTCTGGAATTTAATATTTTCATCTTGGATGAGGTTTGGGGTCAAAATCGATGCGGTTTTCACCTTTGTAGAAGTATCCTTCTGCTGCATTTTGTCGGAACGTGCAGCGGTTTTCACTAACTCTATATTGGCTGAGCACTCTAATTTTTGCATCAGTATCTCTATTTGTTTTACCAAATCTTCAATCTCACGTGTTGCGTCTTTCAATTGCTGTTCCAGAAGCATAATTTGGCGTTGAAAATGTAAAACTTTTTTATTTTCATCTGGATATTTGGATGCCTCTGTTGGTGTGTGAGCGGAGCCGGTAGAGGGCGTTGAGGACCCAATTGGGAGTATTAGTGAGTGTCGCTGCTCACACTTTTTATTTTTATTTTTACGTTTTTGTCTGTCTACTGTTGACGAATAACACAAAGACTGTAAGGTGTTTTTCTCCATATTTATTTTGTGAATTTTATTTTTTAATTCATTATTCTCTAAGACTACGTTCTCCAGTTCATTCTGTGTAGCCTCTAGTGCACATGTGAGCTGACTAATTGTCTCCTTCATGTCTAATAGAGTATGCGATGTATATAATGTCCCATCTGCACTTTTTGACAGCAAGGTTGATCTTAATAAAGTAGGCGAGGAGAGCGACTCGTCAAAAGTGTCCCTCTCACTGAGTACGTGTGAGTGATCAGAGCTCATTATCTGAGAGGTTTGTGTGCTATTCTCCTCCGGTGCATTCAGATTTTTTCCCTGGGTGTCTCCTATATGGTGATTTTGGTGTGATATTTTCATTTCAGGATGTTTAGGGGGGCTTTTATGTTTTGGAAGACATTGTTTTTTCCTTAAAGTAATGTTGGTATGTGCATTTTGCGTGGCATCGGAGTTGTCTAGATTAGTACATATTTTACATTTCCAGTTTTTTCTCGTTTCTACGGTTTTTAAATAATGCAGCTTCTCTGAGTCGCCTGCGCAACTAAATTCATAATGATTTTTGCATACGGCACATATTATTCCACTTTTTGCATCTATTGCTTTCTTGCATTTGAAGCATGATACCGGTGTTGCCACCTTCCGGCCACTAGTGGTTGCTTTGTTGACTACACTGGACATGATTGATTATCACACAACTTTATCAATATTATTTGAGTTTATCAAGAGATGTCGCTAGTGATGTCGCCAATGATGTTTTAATATAATCTTGTGGCAACACTGATATAGTTATTGTTATGTTGTCACTCCTAGGTATCTGTCAGTGTCAGTTTAGTATCCAATCAGATGTTTAACGGATTGTGTTGTTGTGAATGAACTTCAATTATAGTTGCCGTTAGAATACAACTTAATAGTGAGATTTAAAGTTCAACGGTTAAGTAATATTCTCACCGTGTTGATATATCAGCCAGTTTCCTCTTCATTTGGATGTCTTTAACTTATATCCCCGCGTAAGTTTGTAGGTTATGTTTATAAGCACTCAAAATGAAAGACTCGATTATAATTACTATTTTTCAGAATTAAAAAGTCGCAAGTCTGTTAAGTAGCACTATCCTTGGCTAGGGTTGCCAGGTTATTAGCATAATGTTTAGGTCGGTTTGGGCTTGCTCAATTATGGTGTTAATTTTATTTCCGAAGTAAAACAAACATGTGTCGTCAGCATAGAGTGTTACATGGCCTTTTAATCCCATTTCATGGATGCTATTGATATAAATTAGAAACAGGAGTGGTCCTAAAATGGATCCTTGTGGTATTCCGCATGAGACTAGTTTAGCATTTCTTCTATTTTCTCCAATTTTGGTTACTTGCATTCTGTTTGTTAAATAAGATTTTAATATTTCCAAAGCCTTTCCCGTAATACCTATATCTTTTAATTTAGACAGAAGTAACATTATTATAAGTTTTGCTGTATATTATACTCGTATATTAATATTATGTAAGTGCCTACCTTCTCGTTCTTGTTTGCAGCGCCCAACAGGGTACATAATGTGATACTTAAACTATTTACTTCCACCTATATTGAGTACCTATATATTTTATAATCGTTCTTAAGGCCAGGCGCGCACCACGATTTTAGTCGCGCGATAATTTTGTCGTAGAAATGCAAGATATCGGTTTATTTATATGAGAGTGCGCGCACCACGATTTTCATAAACCCATAAGTACGCTTATTTCTGCGACAAAATTATCGCGCGACTAAAAAAAATCGTGGTGCGCGCCTGGCCTGAAGAGTAAACTCCAGTCGTGCGTCGGAGCTGACACACACACTTTTTTTTATCTAAAACTCACTTTGTCGATTCTTATTTTGAAAATTGTAGGTTAGGTTAAAGACCGAATACTGTAGGTTAGGTTAGGTTTGTTTTATGACCATGGATAGCGAAGCGAGGGGAGCGTCAGAATGTTTGCTAAAAAAAAATTGGCAAAAAAAATTGTTAGGCAAAATATGTTTATTCGAATTAAAAATTAGGCCAAATAAAATTAGACGAAATAAGATTATGTGAAATGAGGATTATACAAAACCACTTTCACTCAAATAAAAATTAGGCAAAGTGAATAGTTATGCTAACTTATATTAAATAATATTAGTTTAAATGAAATTAGGCAAACCGAAATTAGGCAAAAGGTTGTGAGGCAAAACAAGGTATAGTTGAAGTAATGCAAGCTGAGCTAATCCACTTAAGAACTGAATACCATTGAACAAACCACAACTGGTAAACCGCAAATTAAGATAACGAGCTCGTAGTAAAAGCAGATTGTAACCACCTTGGAAGGTTAATATAGATTATCGACTCTATTTCCTTGAACATTAGACTACAAAATGCACTAACAGAATAATGGTGATCATAACTTTTTGGAATTTTACAACCGTCCGACTCTTCACAGGAACGTATTCTCTTGAAAAAGGACTATGAACTCTCATCATCAACCATTTTAAACCTATTCAACAAGGAATAAGGTTGAAAATTCAATATCCACGCAATGTAGTTCTAACCTTTTTTGTAAGTAACTGGTTGGCGCCAGGTTGGCCCTTAAGAGGACAAAAGCAGATAGGATTGTATTAGACACAATGCTATTGTGAATGCAGGTAAGTGGATTAGCTCAGCTTGCATTACTTCAACTATACAACCCATTCCTATCGCCTTCGCTTTAGCAGTGATCGTTCGCTGCCGGGTCTACTGCAACATAGGCTGCAACGGGAAAAACAGGGAATTTCAAAAAAATCAAGTGTTTAGGCTACAGAATATTCGCTGGATCTCGATTTTTTTACATATAAGTTTACGTACGTCTTATGGCCATAAAGTGATTTCACAAGTTCAATTTTCTGTGCTGTAAAATTTTGCAAACGTGACTTAACCAGTTCTTCCCGTGCCTTTCAAATGGTACTAAAGCATCTTGTTTGTTCTTGTTTTTTACTGTTTTTTTTTTAATACAATAATGATTTGCACATATATATGTGTGGTTAAATATTGTATCAACAATTATGACAATCAATAAATTAAAAGAGTTTGATTTTATTATTTTGATCTTTTTAGGCTCCTTATCCGTGCAAGAATGCGAATTATTTTAGATTTTTTTCTCTATGATCAAACATGTTTTTTAACAAGTTTAGTTATCAATGTTACTACTTAGAACAGGGCTACCTATTGTAATTTATTGGTATATATTTGAAACCGAAATTGACAAATTTCACGCAGAAAACTGTTTTTTTCAACTTATTTTCGACTGCACGCAATAAAAATTTGTTGAAATTATCAATGTATTGGTCATAATAAGAAAAAAAAAATGCATAAGGAAAATATAAGATTAAATGAAAATCTTGTAGATAACTCTTTTGGTGTCGCAGGTGTCCATGGGTAATCGCTTACTATCCATTTGCTCATAGTGTCTCCTTAGTCAAATAAAATACTGATATCAGCCAAAAATGTTGACTTATATCAAATTAAAATCAATCGTGATCAACATTCATTAATGCTTAAACTATAAGCACAAACCAGGCTAGTTCCGAAACCAAACTCCAAACTTTAAACATGCAATATTCCGTACCTTAACACATTGGTGCTTTCAATAAACCTCGCTTCATACTTGTGGCAACTCGAGGTTCAATTCCAGAATGCGCTCAACACTGGCAAGGTTATGATGCTGTTGCCAAAATAAATTCCAAGGAAGTAATAATCTTATGTTCAAGGAATAAAGGTGACGTCGAGAACATTGAACAGACATAACAATTTGGTGATTTGCGTTGGACGAGGAAGCGGTACTATATGTTGCATGGTTCTAATAATTAAGCAAGTTAGTCTTCATCAATCGCGTTGAGAGTGCAATTTGATTATAAATTAGATAGATACGCACCTATAGCGTTGGGCGCTAGTAACATTGTCGCTTAAACTAGGATCCTAATTTACTATATATCTCTCTGATATCACGGAGGGGTTGAATTTGCCAATCCAAGTTTGTGCATCATTTAAATATGACAGCACAATATAAATAAACATAAACAAATATCAAGTGACAATCTTACACAAATCGACCTAGTCCGAAACTAAGCAATGCTTGTACTATGGGTACTAGACGACGATATACATAATATAAAATACATATATAGATAAATTACATCCATGGGGTCATGGATGTAATGGTCAGGAACAAATATTCGAGTTCATCACACAAATATTTTGTCCTTGTCGGGTTTCGAACCCAGGACCGTCGGCTTAATAAGCAGGTGCACTTAAAACTGTGTCAACCGCGCCAACGTCAAATATATTATAAAGCTTAACTTGAAATGTAAAATGTCTTTTTATGCAGCTCGAATCGAAAACATCGCGTTTTAATGACAGTTAATGGCGATATACCTGAGATATAACGTAGGCATCGCTTACTTTGCAATATCTCAAAGTACACTCGAATTAGTCCCCAGCCATCTTAATGTATTATTTTGGGTTTTGAGCAATAAATAGTCTTGATTATGGGTCCTTCCCTCCCTATTTTCTCCTAACCTTGTCTATCGACATAAACTTGGGTGCTTAAGTTCAGTATTTGCCGGCCCTGGGACCTAATTTGTGAATGCCGTTTGAGAGATCGCAAAACGTCAAAACTCTATTAGATAACAGTGATATCGCCTTTGAACTGTCATTAAAATGCGATGAGCTGCTTCAAGTGACATATTTTATCTCAATTTTGGAAATACGAAGGCGATAATGATTGTCAAAAATGCTATTCATGCATATGAATTACAGTTTTGAACGAAACGTAACTGACTAATTTCATGCACTACACAGTGAAGTTAAAGTATGCGCCTGTTATTTATGCCGTCACATACAAAGGAAACGCAAATTAAGCGCGACGGGATTGACGAAGTTGCGATGTTTTAGGGATATCGCCACTTGTCAAGTAGGGACACGTCAAAAGTGAAGGATGGCGATGAAATGGAAATATCTCCATAATTCTCTATAAAATTGGTCGAATTTACCCCCCTGACTTTATGAATCATACTAGAAAGTGCAAGTTTGACCGCGTTAAACTTTTTTCTTCATCGTAGTCGGGTAAACAGTTTCCTATAAACTATATTTGGATTCAGAACATTGTGAAAACTTAAATAAAGAAGAATTTGTGAAAATAAATGTATACCTATATTTTATGTTTAATGTTTTAAATGTCACGCTTGTACTTAATTAAATACTTATCAGGAAAAAAAGAAATACATAGCTAACGCTATTTTACACGTTAATACTAGGTACCTTCTGAGTATATTGACTGGCTGCTCCCTTCGGCATTACCCGCTTATCCCACGGGAACATAACATTTTTTCGGGATAAAAAGCAGCCTTGTTTATTTGATACTGACATAAACATTAATCTCCCATGAGATGACATTTTCACGCCATTTCATAAGCTACACTTTTCACGAGAACTACAAGGATTACCGGACCGTACAGTTTGGCGTCTTTCGGTGTCCGTGCTCTGGCCTTTATCCTTGGTAAACGAACCTTCAAAATTCAACTTTCCAAACTAACAACGCAGTGTACAGCGTTGCAGAGATTACAGCAATACAAAGCTACATTTTCCGTTATTCGCGCTAGTCACGTAAATAATGTATGAGAAAAAGTAGTGAGATATCAACATTGTTATTCAGTTTGCCAACTGGATAAAGTAAATTTGTTTTTAGTTCAACCGCAACGTTACTCGTACCTGGCTCGTTCTCCGCAACATTTCGGGTGAGACTGACATAAAACAGTATGGACCAAAAGGAGTTGCAAAGTTTGGTCAACTGAAAGGATAAGTTTGCGCACTGTATGTTTGGTGGGAAATCCAAGTCAGTGACAAAGGGGTTGACACTCATTGGTGGTTGGAACTGTTCTTCGTTAAGAGTATCAAAATGACAAATAAATCTTTGTAGAAGATGGTTTAAACATTCCCTTGACCTTGAGGTTAAAATAAATATACCTACATTCCATATTCTTCCATCGTCGTTGAGTCTTTTGCCGACAGGTAAGATTGAAATAAAATACTAGCCTGTGTTGCATTATAAAATCGAAATACTTGTTTCTAAGTTTGAGGTTCGTTACACATACTTGTTGTTTAGGTTCAGTTAAAAATCTCCATTGCATTCTTATAAAAACTTAGAATAAATACGCCTAGAAACCTAGTGAGCGCTTAAAAGTGAAGCCAGTTTTGGTTATCCAGGGGCTCTGTTTCATCCGTTGGAGCATCTGTCAATGCCACAAGGAAAACGTCTCTCTAGACACACACACGTAACACCAAAAGCGGGTTCAACTTTAAGATTATTTTGCATTTTATCTAGAAACTCATTAGAAAAATGTTATTGACATTTAAACACTTTATTAGTAATTATCTCGCCATTTTTAATTATAATTTGTCGGTTAACAACAGAGTTGTTCACATTTTAAAAACAATAGAACTAAAAACTTGACATATCGGAGGCTACAATGTCAAACAGAACACCTCCCAAAGCTATGCTCCCAAATGTAGACAACCAAGACTTTGTATATACAACCCATTTTCGCCCAAATGAGAAATTGGCTATAGTTGGAGGGTCCAATGTTTAACTTTATCTAATTGTTTGCTTGGGAAGCAACTTCCTACTCAGCACGATTCGGACCGTAAACACACGTTCACCTTCCCCTCTGTCGCCCAATTCAATACCGGTGAAAGGGGGGGGTGTGGGTCCAAATAGGACTAGTCGCTCAAAATAATCTCGCCAAAACCGATGTTACATGGGAAACTTTTAATAGGATTAATATTTAATTTATTTATTGGTTGTTGAAACGTTACGCATCATTTCTGGTTATTAATTTATTGCTTTTGTCTTTTGAAGGTTCGAAATGGGTTTAGCTGTTTTGAGTTATTAATTTGCATTTCCTATAAATGTTTTTAGCGCCTTAACTACTTATTACACTAACGGTCAAAATTTAGTTTAGTCAGTTACGTCACGGAATTCATTTATGTAAGTATACCTATACAAAGTAAGAGCTTAATCCGTGACTTTGATCACTTGAATGGACGAATTTCTAGTCCTTTAGCCATCAACTTCATACATATATGACGACGCGTTTGGCTCGGTTTGTAGACACCTGCCTACTGAGTTGGCGGTCCCGGGTTTGAATCCCGGCCGGGGCAAATATTTGTGTGATGAACTCGAATATTTGTACTTGGGTCATGGTTGTCCTATTTATCCACAGATATATTATTTATCTAAGTATATATTTATCTTTATAAGTACGTATATCGTCGTCTAGTACCCATAACACAAGCCTTCTTGAGCTTAATTTGGGATTAGATCGATTTGTGTGAGGTTGTCCGATATTTATTTAATTATTAAAAAAAAAAAAAAAATTATAAAACTAAGGCCAAAAATAAGTAAGGCGGTAAATGTACCACTAAGAAAATATGTACAACATGCTGAAAATAATGAGTGAAAAGATGAAGTGGTTAGGGTCGAAAAAGAGTGTAGTGTAAAAATGTTGTCAAAAATAGCTTAAAAAGGATTTACGAACTGTCTTAATCTCTGTGGTATCGTAGCTTTTAAACAGTTGATTTTTTTTCCCACAAGAGCTTACTTGATCGAGACCCTGCTTAGGAAAATATCAAATTAAAAGGTATTATATCTCATATATTTTTACTTAATAGAAGCACGTTCTTGTACAGCCATCATCAATAGTGTCAAAAAAATTTAGTAAACAATAACTAAAATTGTCAGCTTCTTTTGGTGCTGACTGTACCGGTCTAGTCACAGAACCTTTTTTTTCTTATTGCGTGATTTCTCTTTTTTATGTTGAGTCTGTACACAAAATATTATATCTCTTCATTAGAACATCACACGTTCCCTTTAGAAACCTACTGTATCGGGGGGCACGGCAGTGCCCCCGCCAAGTCGAGCGCGAAGCAAACACTGCCGTACCATCCTTTACTGGAACCATTTCGCCGCATTTTCAGGCCCCTATTTGAGCACCTCTGGATAAGACCAGAACGCAGAAATTTTCGTCATCCAGTAAGCTATAACTACATACTTAAAATCCAAAATTTCAAGTCTGTAGGTCATTTAGTTCCGAAGTTATGCGAAAGCAAAGTTTCGCATTTACGACACTCACTCACTCACTCACTCATGATCATCAGTAAAGAACTAGTACTTCCCATAAGTTCAGAGAGCTGAAATTTGGTACAGAGTTAGGGTTTAATGGCCACATAAAGCGAAAACTATAAAAAAGGCCAAGTGCGAGTCCGACTCGCGCATGAAGGGTTCCGTACCATAAAACAAGTTTGTTGTATGGGAGCCCTTAAATATTTATTTTATTTCATTTGTAGTATTTGTTGTTATAGCGGCAATAGAAATAGATCATCTGTGAAAATTTCAACTGTCAAGCTATCACCGTTCTTGATATACAGCCTGGTGACAGACGGGCGGACGGACGGACAGCGAAGTCTCAGTAATAGGGTCTCGTTTTTACCCTTTGGGTACGGAACCCTAAAAACTAGGATAATCGAAGATCTGGAGTACTCTGATTAGAAAACACAAGAGCCCAACCAAACTATTAGAGATCGACATACCGCCTTTACAAAAAATATTCAACTTGTTGTGTTCGGTTGTCCGCCGTCGTGACTGATCGTCTCTCCTGATGATGGATCGCGTACCGATTCGAAACATGTCGAGTGTTATTCGATTTCTACGACGTGAGTAAACCCGTTTAAGTATTTTAATATTCAACTTGGTGGGCCGCTTCATTTGATGTCAAAAATCCAAGGTCTGAAGTATTTTGACGACGCGTTTGGCTCGGTTTGTAAACACCTGCCTACTGAGCCGGCGGTCCCGGGTTCGAGTCCCGGCCAGGGCAAATATTTGTGTGATGAACTCGAATATTTGTGCTTGGGTCATGGTTGTTCTATGTATTTAAGTATATATTTATCTATATAAGTATGTATATCGTCATCTAGTACCCATAACACAAGCCTTCTAGAGCTTAATTTGGGACTAGATCGATTTGTGTGAGGATGTCCGATATTTATTTATTTATTATTTATTTATTTATTTATCTATAAAAACATTTTTATGACATTACAGTTATAAACCTATGCGTCACAAAACTTAAATTAACAATAAAAGGTTCACAATAATAGATAAACAAACAGCTTAATTTGGAACAGTAGAGCACCTAGTATCCATCGCCTCACAGAATCTCAGGCATTCACTACACACTGCCGCCCATCGCCACGCAAACAAGTCACACTCGGGTGTCGATGTCAGGAGCGCATTGAGAAGTGAGAGGGCGCGGGGCAACGGCGAATTCCTGAGCGACACGGTCCTCGACGACGGCACAGCCAACAAGTCGCGCTGTCGAGGTCTCAGGGCTATCCTCGGGACATCAGGGACATACAGTCGCACCAGACGCTCCACAACCTCGGGACAGTCCGACTCACCACGCAAGGCCTGACATGCCGAGATCATCAGATGACAATTCCGTCTGACCTCTAAGGAGTTGTACCCGAGGGAGCCGAGAAGGTACTTTGTTGGGTACAGATACGGATAAAATCCGGATGTTTTTTTATAAAGGAACCTTAAAAACGCTTTCTGAACCTTTTCAAGGAGTAAGGCATACGTCGATTCATAGGGGTTCCATACGATCGACGAAGTCTCCAGCTTACTCCTTACTAAGGCATTGTAAACCATTTTTATGGCCACCGGATCATGAAAGTGGCGAAGGTTTCGGATCACAAAACCCAGTCTCCGAAAGCAGCTAGTGGCAAGAGAAGAAATATGCTCGTGAAAAGTGAGCCGCGTGTCAAACACTACACCCAGATCTTTGACGGAGAAGACACGATTTATCGGCTCTGTCCCCAACATATATTGAGCATATATGGGATCGAGAGAGTGGCCAAATGAACACACACAGCACTTGGCAGGGTTAAAAAGAAGTTTGTTCTCGAGACTCCACCGAAACACCAAGTCGATGTCCCCTTGTAATGTCTTGCAATCAGCCTCCTGCTCCACTCCATATATCAACTTGAGATCATCAGCATACAAGAGACATTGAGCCGCCCGAAGAACCGATTGGAGATCGTTAATCATGATCCCGAATAATAAGGGCCCTAGTATGGAGCCTTGGCTAACACCAGATCGGGTGTGGTAAGGAGCCGAGACGAAACAACCATGTCGGACGAACTGCTGTCGATCGCGCAGATTATTATTTGATGCATTATTTATTTGATGAAGAACCCTCAGCTGGTCTCAGCTGTATTAGAGATATGGTAATGCCCCCTTCTACTATTGGTACATAAAAAAATCGACTGTCATTGCAAAAATCCAGCGTAGTGGGACACATCTTCTAATTTAATCTAGCCTATAGCGTCCCACAGCTGGGCGGGTTACGTATTACAATCCCGAAAGTTCATAATACCTACAGTTGAAATACCGATGGTCAAAATACCGAAAATGTAAATACCGAAAGTTCAAAAAGCCGATATTCGATAAACCGAAGCTCAAATTACATATTTTAAAAAAATCGAAAGTTCAAAATCTCGAAATTTTATAATCCCGAAAATTTAAAAATCTCGAAATTTTATAATCCCGAAAGTCAATGAGCACTTTAAAAGTGTCAGCACACTAAACGAATCTGACTTTTCCGTGGAACCGATTTGCTCCGGTGCTGCGGGATGTTCAGCCCCTCCGCCCTAGGGTAAGAAAGTGCGGCACCTACGCTCGCCTCCGCAGCTTCGGCTTTTTGGTCTTACGGCGGGTTGGGTTTACGGCGGCCGGGGGCTGCCCTCCCTCCGCGCCTCCGGGCTTTTATATACACTCTAGGGGTAGAGCAGACAAGACCACGTGGAATCGGGGTTGACAGCTTCGGTTCTGTGGCAAGTCGATTAAGAAAAGGAAAGAGTCCGGGAAAGTGGGAAATTAAGAATGACACTAAATATTCGATATTATGATAAAACATTATGCCATGGACTGCCAACCGAACCGAACTTGTCTGGAACCGAAGCTGTCAACGCTCGCCTCCGCAGCTTCGGCTTTTTAGTCACCTTCGGCGACCAGCCTCAGCCGCTGCGACTCGCTTGATGACCGCACTTTCTTACGCTAGGGCCACAGTATAATAAAGAGTACTAACGTACTAGGGCGGAGGGGCTGCACATCCCGCAGCGCCGGAGCAGATCGGTTCCACAGAAGAGTTCCTTATAAATAGTAAGTATAGTAGTAGGCAAGTAGGTTACGTAATTTAGGTTAGTATTCTTTGTATAAAATAAACATTAGAATCTGTAAGACTACAGAAATACGAGATAATTCTCGAGAGTTTAAATAATATTCCGGATTACAACCTTCAGGCAGGATCATAGTCTTCGGGATTACAGTCTTCGGGATTACATTCTTCGGGATTACAGTCTTCGGGATTATAATATTCGGTATGTCATCCTTTCCATCAAACGTTCTTTCGGGATTTTAAACTTTCGGTCAAATAAACATTCGACATTTTAATTTTCGGCCTTCCGTCCATAGGTCTTATGATTTTCGGTATTTTGAACTTCGGCATTGTAATACGTACCCGCTGGGCGAATGCCTCCCCTTCTGCTTTTAATACGCATATAAATAAAATTAAAGGAAAACTCTGGACAAGACTAGACTGGCTTTTATACTTATACTCACAAGTTTACAAGAAGAAATAGTCGAACGATTAACTTTATTCTACTCGAACATTACACAAATTAAATAAACAAATTACACCAAAATATTAATTTCGCTCAAGATTTGGTCTTAATATAATGCATTGGACTAAGAGTGGCGGTGATACCCGCACACGTCGCTAGATGGCGCTGACTGTATTTTAAAACGCGCCGTCGTTTGTTTTTCCGATAATGTTATATGGCGAAGTGGCAACCGGCTGCATTACAGTCGTTTACGACATTCTTCTACTGCGCTTGGAAACGTTTGCTAGGGATTAGGAGGGATTATTTGCATTTCGTTGATTTCGCTTATTATTTCGTGAGGTTTGTTAAAGTGAATTAGCAGGTTGTTATAAAACAATATGCCTCACAAAAAGAAGTGAAATCCCACCAAAAACATTCTGTAAAAAACTAGCCAAGTCTCGATGGAGCCGCTTGTTTATCTCTAAAAAGTAATGAAATCTAGACAAAGTCGTACCAAGTCTAAGGTTCCTTACTGCGATTTCTTTATTATTATAGTTAATGTTGTGTGACTTGGCCGTTGAAGGGTACACAAGGGTACAAAACCAGGTGCTCCATGACACCATTGCACCAATCTGTCGCCAGAACCGCTACAAGTCAATTTTGTTTACACGTAATGTTATATCTTTTGTAACTGCCTATGTTTGTTAAGCGAGATCATAGCCCATACTGGTGTACCCTTCAACGGCCTAGTCACACAAAATTAACTATAATAATAAAGAAATCGCAGTAAGGAACCTTAGACTTGGTACGACTTTGTCTAGATTTCATTACTTTTTAGAGATAAACAAGCGGCTCCATCGAGACTTGGCTAGTTTTTTACAGAATGTTTTTGGTGGGATTATTAATTATAGGTACATAGATACCTATTCACATTAAGAGTACTTACGCTATGTTTTAGGTAAATATTTTCGGGTTGGGAGCCTGGAGATGTATAATATATATATATATACATTTATACCTAGTTCGGACTCCAGTCTCTTAAAAATGGTTCAGTAGGCCAATATTTTTGTCATCGTTTCTATCGTATCTCGTTATCCTTTGCGAGGTGAAAATAAACGATTTTTTATTATTATTTATTATAAAACATTTACCTCGCCTTTTTAGAGATGAACATACTACAACATTAATTTTTATTATTCTCTATTTCAAATGAAGAACTAAAACGAAATATTAGACACTAAGGGGTCAGCACCATTTATTGGAAAATTCGCGAACAAAATTTTGGATAATTTCAACGTCAAATGACACCAATGTCCAATCATTATTTTCAGGCTGTTTGATTACACTAACTACTAATTAATGATAATGAGGGTAATCAACCAATGTATCGACAACTATTTAGCCATAATTTTCTGTTGATTACCTATATAGTTGAATTGTAACTAAAAACCAGGTTGAAACATTAATTTTCAATCGGTTCAGTTAAGGATTTCTGTATTTTAGAATGTTATACAAATGACGCAAATGAAACTTAATAGAACTTCACTAAAATTAAGTCTATGGGTTATGCAATACGGATTTGTGTCTAAATTGGGAGCGGGCTGTAGTTAGCCAAATCATTTGTAATTTGGCAAGCGTGCTCAGATTCTTTGTAAAAGGAGACAACAAAAAAGTCAACTGCATCAACAGCTCAACTAATGCGATATACATAAAATAAACACCCCATTTTTGGTTCGTAAAATATACGGCAATTGAATTTATCTTCAGTCTTTGTGATAACGTCACGATTGCAGATTTGATTTGTGACTGCAAACCGGCAAGTATATATAAGTGAAAGTCAAAAAATGAAATGTAAAAATATTTTGTCCCAATATAATTGTTAATTGCGTAAGAGCCGTATTCGCGGAAATGGTTTCGGAATTATCATAAGGTCGTAAAAAATGGTAAATTATTTATTTATTTAAACTTTATTGCACAATACAAAAAAAGTACGAATGGCGGACTTAATGCCTTTAGGCATTATCTACCAGTCAACCACTGGGTTAAACAGAAATATGTAGTCGGTGCAGGATCAAAGTTACAGAGAAACAAAATAATTAAAACACAAATCAATAATTCAAAATCAATAATATATTGTCCGGGATATCGCAATACCGCGTAAATAGCACCTGTCGATAAAGTTCTCATTTCAATAAAATACTTTTTTTGCATAAATTTTATGCAAAAAAAGTATTTTATTGAAATGACAGGTGCTATTTACGTGGTATTGCGATATCCCGGACAATATATTATATATTGATTCGTATCTGCATTTGTTTGATGATTCGTATCTACAATTGTTACTTACGCGGTATTGCACTATCTTCGACGATGTACCAATTGGCACATTTTTATTTAAGGCAGAAATGCAATGACTGCGATTAATTGCTATTGTATTGAGTTTACACACGGAAATATTTTATAGAACTCTAAAATCGCTAATAACATTTTAATTGGAAACCTTTGTATTGTATCAACCACTCGACTATAAGAGACGTGTTGAATGTACACCCACAAATTCTGCATCCGCTTTGATCCCTGTACCTATTTTCATATTAAACGGTATTTTTAACTTAACAAATCATGATGCAAAACCACACAAACACTAAAGAAGTCTATTGCCACTCAATGGTATATTGACGCAATAAGGCTGCAATAAGGAGTAATCAGAGGCACAATTAAAGCAACGAGCGCTATAATGGTACCATCTACGCAATTAACCAGCCTGCAGCTTTTGAATTAGAACAATGAGAATAATATATACAAATATAGAAGTAAATTACAAGTTATTTAAGTTTTAATCCGTCATTTCGGATGCAATTAATGATTGAATGACCATATTACTGGGACCATAATTATAATACGAAGTTGTCCAAAAAAATCCATAGGGGAAAGCGTTTTAATAATAAGAGTAGTTGGGCAAATTGGACCAAGAACCAACAGAGATGAGAGTTAAATCATTAGATAGATATTTGAATATACTTAATTTTTTATTATGGGCACCAAGCTGGATTCCATTGCAGAGCTGAGATATTCCTGTTTGAAATAGGGACATGTGGCGGAAATTGGTACTAACTAACTCATACTGGACAGTGACGAGTGCGTAGATAGTGGCGCCAGAATTATATTACAACGCTAAATGGGCTTAAAGTAGACGCAAATCAGTTAGTTTATTATATTAATACATGAATATTATATTATGCTATCCAAATCAAAGTTTTAATCCCATTAAAAGCTAATTTTTTATTGGTACTTATGCCCTCTAGTATGGAATAGCAAAACTCGTTATTGTCATTTTTCTTGACAGTTTTTTCTTGAAATGGTGAGTAGCGGAACTAATTACATATCAATAATGCTGTGTCCATACCGTCGCTGATACACGCTTGGAAATACCAAAAAGAAGTTAATATAGGTAGGTGTCAAAAGGAAAGTGGAAGGAAAGTGTATACTCGTTTATTATTTTATCTCTTGCTTATACCATATGGGTAAGAGCGAAAAGTGAATATAGTGTTGATATCTACATTTGGTGTGACGTGTATTGATCTCCATTGTACCAGATATATAATAAATGCATTTTTATTATTCCTCACTTGTATTCTAAATCAATTGTTGAGCGAGGGAAAAGCTTGCTTCTTACAACGCTCGTAATGATCAGTGCGATCTTCGTGATAATTGATCAGTAATCAATTACCATTTACAGCATTTTAAAGAGTTCCTTTGGTGATAATTTTCATGCAAAGTAAGCAAGTATATTTTACTTAGACTTCACCTGACGAAAAGTTACTATGAAGTCAAAGAAAGAGCATGTTTCCTAAGAAAATGCATATTGTCTCTCAACTGGAAGATCCAAGTTATGATTTTCCGGGAAGAGGATCAGCGCGAGATGATTCCATTATTTTGGGAAGAGCTTTAATTAATTTTCCTTTATAAAACGTCTCTTTAAGTGTTGAACCATTTGCGTAACCATTTTCAGCTGATGCTCTAGCATAGACAAACTAAAGGGATAACTTTTCACTGCGTAGCGATATAATGGAAACTATATTACCTCTCGATTTGTTCAGTATTTTTTGTGTTATATTTTAAACTCAACGCACACTTATTAATCTGTAATGCCACGGCCTCAACTCAACTCACCACTCACCACACACGCTAAAGGCTCGTTGGACAAAATGCCGTTACCGCGATTTTTTTCTTCATAAACTTATTTCCTACATGTATGTTATATTATATATACTTCGCTATTAATAGGTAAGTATAGTATGGGTCTCAGGAACAAATACTGCTGTATATTTAGACCAAGCGGGATTTTAAGCAGAATACTAGGCAGACCAGATTGCAGTTTGCTTTTTAGACCACTTGCTGTTTCGGCCAGCTATTGTTTAGACGAAATTATACTACTTAACCCCTTTTAATTTATTTCCAAGTAGCCTTTGAAGTCCTAAACTGAAACATATACCCGACTCTTTCGCAGAGTAGAAATTCTCATGTTGCAACCACTGCACCAGATAACCTACTTGTCACTGATGGAAATAAAAAGAAAAGAACAGGTTCCAAGATACTGGTATATTTACATATGCGTAAAATCAAACGCAAAAAAATGTATGATAAAAATACAAAAAGTATAAAAAGATCGTTGGTTTAGAAAATATTATTTTCTGTTGGCACAGTCGTTGTGGTGAATGACGAAACTATAAAGGTATAATCTGTTTATGCAAAAATTTTAACAAAAAAATAACCAACTTCAACAAAAACTGTAAAGCCAAAAATAACCCTTTCATGTACAGATTACATTTGAATCACCTTTTTTAAGTTGGTGTCAAACCACTCAATTATTTATTACTATGAAAACAGATGCCGCGCTTGAAGCCCAAGAAATATATCGAGGGCTTCATGCTATAGGGGCGTATGCGCAAAAATGCGATTTTTCGTTTTTAACGGCATCGTATTCATCTAATAACGATACATCGGGTCAATTTTTTTCATAATTTTATCGTAATTATAAGTTATTTAAAATAAATAAAATATGTTTTGGCGTATCATTGTAGGTCATAATTTTTTATCGATCCAAAGAGGCATACAGTAGGCGTAAGCGCAATAATGTAATGGAATCTCATAATATGATCGGAGTATAAAGGCGTATATGTTCATACGTCTATTAATCGATTGTGTGATTTACCAAAAATTGTCGCACAATAGCGGCGTATGTACATACGACCATATTTACCATACTTTTTAGTGATAGTATCAGTCTTTGGCCTCATATACCGTCGCACCAAATGGGCGCAAAGTCCTTGAACGTCACACCTTTCTCCGAAAAACATCTCTAACTGGTAGGTTTCTAAGGAACCATCCTGCTCGTATCCCAGGTGGATTCGATTCAATATCCAAATCATAAATGCTCGATGTCATCCAAAGGACGAACCCACTTAGCATGAATCGCACTATCGCACATAATATGCGAGCCGACTAGATCCAACTTTGTTGAAAACAGAGGTTCCCAAGAAATATCGGGCAGGGGGGCGCTGAAGAAATAGATAAACAGGCGTCCTTACATATACCATTATGGATTGCTACCATCATGCATAATTATCCATCTCAGACAGCTGCGGGGACAAAGCTAACTAGTCAAGCTGGAGCAGTGTAGGATAAGCAGAAAAAAGACGAGGGAACTCAATACAACAATGAACATTTGAGCACGGGAAAAAATTAGTCAAGTTCAAACTAAGTCTCCTCTACACAAGCCAGATAATAACTTCACCAGATCAGCGGCGGAAGAAACAACCCTCGTACAGACTCACTCCTCGGGCTGTGAGTTATAACGGTTAGTGAGCTGGGTGGATACTCCAACGGAGAGAGAATTGCGACAAAAAATACAGAGGGCTTTCAACTGCTTGACTCATACAAATCACCAGAACCGAACGGAATAGAAGGAAAGATAGATAATTATCAAGATATTTACTATTGTTTTGGCTGCCTGCGTAATGCGTAGACAAGTCAAAGTAATTGTCATACAAAACCAGGTATAAACCTTCTACTCCGGCGTTAGATTCTTCAGTGAAAATTAATCAGATTTTTGCTTAAGCACTTTCAACATAAAGTATTCTGCAAAATACTAAAAACAAGTCTGTGCCTTATGCTTAGGCACATTCATAGACATTGGGGGACGTCGACGGCAACGACAGCATAAAATTCACCAGCATAAAAGCGGCAATGGTAGGAGCCGGAATGAAAGAGATTCATCGGCATCGAAACTGGTGAAGCCAAAACTGGTGCACTCAAAAAGGCAGTGGTAGCAAAGTAAGAACCCTCGAAGCTACGTCCGCTCACCACTTTTGTGGAATCATCGCCACACTAAACGAACATCACTATTACACAGAGTCATCATATCCTGCGACATAGTAATACTAACGAGCGGTAATCACAAGGGTATGTGAATGTGACTTCACCCGCTCTACACTGGCTGTCTAACAACAAACTGACAGTTTATTCGAAAACACTTAACTGGTAATGTTCGCTAACAGATGCTTTCTGGTAACTAACCCAAAATGATCAATACAGAGCTCTAATTTGCCGAGCAAGGTAAATAAAAAAAAACGTAGCATGCCCGGCATAATAAGTTTTAATTAAGAACAAAACTATTCACCGTTGAAGTTAAACTACAATCACTTCAGAGGTTGATTTGCTTGACAGCCATGGGAAAACAGAACCTCAGGAGAGCAGCTAAGGTGTCCTCGAGTGAACAAATAGTGGGCACAACATCAACCGATTTCCGTAGTCTATCTTACAACTCGTCAGCAACATCAAGGGTCTCCTAGAATTAGGCTTGCTGATGGAGTTGGGTTGGCAAAAGTTGTGTCATTAACTCGCCACGGCGTACGGTTAATGCTTCGTTTTTGTAGAAGACTGTCATGTTATCACATTACAAACTA
Source organism: Apotomis turbidana (assembly GCA_905147355.2). Taxonomy (NCBI): domain Eukaryota; kingdom Metazoa; phylum Arthropoda; class Insecta; order Lepidoptera; family Tortricidae; genus Apotomis; species Apotomis turbidana. Next base: position 18,837,022 of record LR990289.1, on the reverse strand, counting down.
GTTACTAGAACCTATTAAGATTTCGTACAATCCGATTTCTGCAGAGAGTGGGCACCTCAACTGCTTGGAGTGCGCAAGAGCCCCGTCGATGACTGCTGTTCTAGGCAATGACCGACGGGTAGACAGAGAGACTTTATTTAGCACTGAAGTGCTCAGTTAATAATCGTTCGAGATGGTCAGCCGACTGGAGATCGACATCTGCCGTCATTACGTAACATCCCAGAATGTCGCCGATTCAAGAGCGGCGCTGGGTCATAAGTACTTCTAAAAAGATATAATCAAGGAAACGAATAATTTAATCAGTGAAATGTATATTCTTTCTTTACTAAATGCTTGAATTTACCTTATATTACCACTATACGACCACACTCAAAAGCCACTAGCACTGTTTTTTGTCGGGCAAAACAGGCGTAAAAAAAATCAGAAAAACTTGAAGGAGATTCGTAACAATGTGAAAATTACTGTAAAAAGAAAGTATTTCGATATAGAAACAGAACTCAGACCAATTTTCATTAAATAATTGAACAGGAAAAGATTTAATTTATACGCCCCTCAATTTCAAGTATTTTTCAAGGAAAATCGACAGTCACTTCGAATATTTGCGCCGCAGTAAAGAGACGTAAGCGCATAATTACTAGTTTTTAGAATACTTTACGTAAAATTGATCATACTAGATAAAAACAGTGACAATATAAATACTTCATGCAAATTTGCAAAAATATCCGTCGAAGGGACAAAAAGTTATTAAGTTTTTTGCATCTCCTGTAAAGTAGGGGTTTTGCGCATACGCCCCTATAGCATGAAGCCCTCGATATAAAGAAGAAGTATATTTTAGTACCGTTATTTATAAATTGTATTTATCTTGTTTCCTTTTGTAAACTTTTATTGGTGTACAATAAAATATTGTTGTATTGTATTGTATATTTGTTCACGTGAGGTTTGGCACCGACTCAAAAGATGATGCAAATGTAATCTGTACTTGAAGGGGTTATTTTTGGCTTTTCAGTTTTTTTGAAGTCGGTTCTTTTTTGTTAAGAAGTGTATTTTTTAGATTTTTAGTGATTCAATTATAATCAGAATTACTTTTACACAAATAAATAACCGACTTCAATGAGTGAAATGGAACATACAATAAGAGTTATTCGGAATTATCCGAGTACACTTTATATGATTGTCTCATAGATGATTTTATTAGAACTGTACCAAATTGGTATGAGACCACATGAGAAGCAACAGCTTTCAATCATCAAAATCGGTTCACCCATTCGAAAGTTCTGAGGTCATAAACGTAAAAAAAAAATAGTCGAATTGAGAACCTCCTCCTTTTTCCATTCAGTCCACCAGAATCCCCTAGCCTGATCCCCCAGCCCGATCCCCTGGGGAACAGAGTTCACTAGGATCCCCTAATGGGAAATATATCTAAAGTTGTTTATACACTGCAGCAGTAAAAGTTCCACTCCTGACATGCACATGTAAAACACAGATTAGTTTGCCTTATAAAAACATATATGAATTTCTGACTCAAGAATGATGATGTTAAAAAAATGTGGTCAGTGAAAGACATCGCACGAAAGCTGGAATTCAATTTTTTTTTAATGATTGGCCGTCAACGCCCTTATCATTCAATTGATAAATGCACTGAAAAGAGACGCTGAACAGAAACGACGGCAAATCAAGAAAGCACGCAGAACGAATGAAATCACCAATGATAAATTAATTCATCCAGGAAGCACAGCTGGAATTATTAAACAAAGAAATAACTGTTGGACAGTTTTTAGATATAGTTAGGTAAACAAGCAAATAGAATTATATAGTGGTTCAATTAAATAATAAACAGTACTTTAATAATATGAATTATGTACCGATACATTGTGCTTTTTAGGGTTCCGTACCCAAAGGGTAAAAACGACGTCCGTCCGTCCGTCCGTCTGTCACCAGGCTCTATCTCAAGAACGGTGATAGCTAGACAGTTTAAATTTTCACAAATGATGTATTTCTATTGCCACTATAACAACAAATACTAAAAATAAAATAAAATAAATATTTAAGGGGGGCTCCCATACAACAAACGGGATTGGTTGCGTTAACTTTGCACCTCATTTGTATGGAGCGCTATACATACCAGGTACAAACTTAACTTAACCACTTAATGATGGCAAGTGTTTGTACGGAACCATCGGTGCGCGAGTCCGACTCGCACTTGACCGGTTTTTTTACTTATTTTAATACAAGGGATGAGTATCCGAAAATAAAAATCAATGTCATACCATGTCATACGTAATAACTACTTTAGTATATATGAGGCTTAAAAATTATGAATCTGACATCAGGGGATTCTAATGAACTTTGACGTTCATCAGAATCCCCTGGGGGGTCAGGCTAGGGGATTCTGGTGGACTGAATGCTTTTTTTGGAAGTCGGCTAAAATGTACATGAACCTCAAACTATTTTAATGTTCGTATCACAAAAAAAAATCCGCTATGGTCGTGCTGTAAAAGTATCTCATATATATTTGTAGTTCTAGACAAACTCAATCTATGCTAACCTACTAAGTCATCGATGACAGATTTTTTATCAATTTCCATCGGTCATCGTGTCACTTTCATGAAATTGTCATAGTGAATTTATTGGTTATACGATTGCAAACCCACAACGCATGAAACAATTTTTGGTGCAGTCGACGATGAAAGTTTTTTATGATGTGGCGCTGAATTAGAATTCGCGAGTCTACTTTCTGCGACAACGTCCACAAAATCCTGACCGGACCCGTCTAGTGCCTGCAACCACTGCAACGTGCGACGTAGTAGTCGGCTCAGGAATTATACCGAAACGAGCCTAGAGGTCTATTTCATGTGCAGAGGAAATCGACTAGAATTTCTGGCTTTAGATTGACCTCTAGCCTCGTATCGGGCGGCATAGTCTAGCCATCCATCTATATCCATCTCAATTGTGGTAAAATAATAAAAAAGTGGTACTTAACGTAATTATCACCTGAGGTCCGGCGATCTTAGCATTCTGCATGATCTAACAAACGAATTACCTCAACACAATTGCGAACGCGACTGGCAAATACAGCAAGATTTCTATCTTCTCCGCTGATGAGCAGTAGCACATGCAGGCATCGCGGCCACCTCGCGCGTCACGAACAGATCGGGACGACCAAAACGCATCCGGTCGAAGGAGTGCATTTAAATCCTAAAGGCTAAAAGCTACCACATTAGCGCCGCTTCGCGAACCTACAATAACCTTCTTTATAAGCAGGGATAGGGTAACATTATTAATTGCGAGGTTATAGCCTTTATTTAACATTATCAATCAACGCTTGAAGAGAATCAAGAAGTTGCAAAACCTTCCCTTCTTCTGTGGCCAGCTGCGGGCGCGTCACCGCGTTCTTGGGGCGTTGGCCGCCGACGGCCCAAGAGACTTGCGCTTCAAGGTCTAAGTTTTATACTTCTGAAAGCATTCTCAAAAATTAATAGGTCACGATTATGACCTGCTTCCTATTCAATTACTATGTCCTGCTTTTATCGTAATTACTAATTATATTCATATTTCTAGCAGGTAATACAGTTCTGCAATGAACTTCTTCCGTCCGAAAGAAAAAATCATAATTATAACCTTCTCATATATTATGTTTATCTGTAGTTCGCTAAAATATGTCCATTAAACATCCGTGAATAGTTGAATACCTAGCTACCTGTCCAAAAATTGTTAAAATTGATTCAGCTGTTTAGGCGTGATGAATGGGCAATGATACTTAATATACAAACATAAAAAGAAACCTTTTCGGATTGCTGACCTCCAAATGGCCTCACCTATAGCGGGAATGCTTATATATAAGATGAAAAACAGGGCAAGTGCGAGTCGGGCTCGCGCACCGAGGGTTCCGTGCAAACACTTCCCATCTTATCTGGCCTGGTTATAGTTAAGTTTGCACCTGTTACCTATGTATAGCGCCGCAAACAAGTGAGGTGCAAAGTCAACGCAACTGTTCACGTTTTTTTTTGTATGGGAGCCCTATTTTAATATTTATTTTATACTGTTTTTAGTATTTGTTGTTATAGAGGTAATACAAATACATCATCTGTGAAAATTCCGACACTCTAGCTAGAACGGTTCATGAGATACAGCCGGACAGACGGACAGACGGACAGACGGACAGACGGACGGACGGACGGACGGACAGACGGACAGTCTAAAAAATCATACTGAAAGTTATATTATCACTATAAAAAACCAACTGCCCTTATAGTGGATCGAAGTTTCGACTACCAAGCAAGAGGTTGGAGTTTTGAGCCTAGGACTTCCGATATTACTTATACAGATTACAGATTCGTTATCGTACAGTCGAGTTCATTTACATCTACACACTTACGAGAACATACATATCTGAACACGATTTTATGCTCCTGACAATAGGGTCGTGTTCAGATATTTTTGTTCTCGTAATTGTGTAGATTTACATTGTACACTTTTTTAAACAACTGAAGATCATTGTCGCTAGTCGGTGCAGTGGTGGCCGCTTGGATAAGAAGGGTCCCGAAGAATTATGAAAAGTCCCTCCTGGCACCTATCATTAGTTCATGAGTTAGTCATAAATAAAATAGTAACATTAGGGTATACATTTAGTCTAATAAACATAGTATTAATTTTAATTTCATATTTTTATATGGACAAGTAATAGTCATAATATGGAACTAGAACTCAAACCTGAGCCAACTGATTTCACAGGCAAAGTTTCGTATGAGTATTATATCACCAGGAATCGAACCGGGGCTCAATTTCTTTACAGACAAGGCTTCATCCAAGTATTATACCATCAGGAATTGAACCTGGGGCTCACTGTCTTCACAGGCCGAACTTCAAATGGGTATTATTCCACCAGGAATCGAAACTTGGCTCAATGTTTTCACAGACAGCGCTTTATCTGAGTATTATACCATCAGGAATCGAACCTGGGCTCACAGTCTTTACATGCAGAACTTCAAATGAGTATTATTTCACCTGGGATGGAACCTGAACACACTGTGTTCACAGGGAGAGCTTCATATGAGTATTATTTCACCAGGGATCGAACCTGGACACACTGTTCACAGGGAGAGCGTCATATGAGTATTATTTCACCACGGATCAAACCTGGACTCACGGAGTTCACAGGGAGAGCTTTATCTGAGTATTATTTCACCAGGGATCGAACCTAGGCTCAATGTCTTCACATGGAGAGCTTCATCTGAGTATTATTTCACCAGGGATTGAACCTGGGCTCTCTGTCTTTACAGGGAGAGCTTCCTTCGATGACTATACACCATCAGGAATTGAACCTGAGCTCACCATCTTCACAGGCAGAGTTTCATCCGAGTAAACCACCAGGGATTGAACCTGAGCTCACTGACTTCACAGCCGAAGGTTCATCCGAGTACCATACAACTAGAAACACAACACAGTTCACAAGCATTCAAGGGCAGAACTTCATCTAAATATCCTACCACAGAAATCGAATCCGAGATGATGGTGTTGCTCCGTAGACGTATTTCCATCAACTTACCATGCTTTACCGTGAATGATTGGCTCAGTGAGTCGGAAAAATTAGATTTTTTTTACTTTCAAAGAATTACATGACAGTGGATTTTTCAACGGTGTCAAAATGTCAATGACGTTTGTTTTTTAAATGTATTTCACAGACTATGGTTTCCGATGTGTTTTTTTAATGCTATAGCTAGACTGACGTGTTAAAACCACATTTTAAAAGAAGGTAGCGTGATCTACTCTGCACCAGATGTCACTGCGCCAGCGATATCAGTCTCTTAAAACTATCAAATAACTGCAGAATATTCTGCGCATCACTTTATATTCATGGTCTTTTCAGTATTATATTTTTTGTTGTTGTGTAATAAAGAATTGTTGCATTGCAATGTACACATAACAGTACTAATGCCATCTAGTGGGCAATAGAACTATAATTTGAGTAAACTTGAAAAATAACTGTAATTACACACTTTTACACGCATAATATGGGGATTATTCTTTGTAATAAAAAGGGACCATTAATACTACAAGCTTAACATACGATATCGTCCATTTAAAATAGTTTTAGCGTTGTATTACTACACTGTCGCTACTATCTATGTGGAACTGGTTATAATGTATGCATTATTTAGTTCCAATTTTTGCCACATCTTAACTACAAACACGAATATCTCAGATCTGCAATGGAATCCAGCTTGGTGCCCATAGTAAAAAATTAAGCCTATGTTAATACCTATCTAATAACCTAACTCTCATCTCTGTTGGTTCTTGGTCCAGCCTCCATACAAATTTGCCCATGGTCCTTTCCGTAAGGAATAGTATTAATGTTCCGAAGTCACTTTACACTGCGTAACAACCGGAAAACCACCAAACTAACAAAACTATTGGATTCACAAAGTTTCAACAATCACATGTGCTAATGAGTGTTGGGACTTTGTCACTTTACTAGAATAATGTGTCATTTCGCCGCAAACATTTGACGTCAACATAATAAATGTCTACCTAATGAACTTCATGATGACTTCTTCTTTACGAAAATCATAATGTTTTACTACCTCAAACCTTGCAAAATGGAGTAAGTTTTTTTTTTTCAATTTGATGTTTTTTAGTCTATAGCCATACATTTTCTCAGTGCATTGTCTGGAAATCGTAAACAGGGATTAAATAAAACTCCCTAGGACTTTTTTTTTGCTACCTACTTTTTCACTTAAGGCATGCAACCATTCAATCTTCTGTACTATACAATTTTATAAATGACTTATCCTTAGATCAAACGCATTACGGCTGCATTAGACCAAAGGTTTATGCCGTGAATAACGCTTACTTTCCGATAGTAATGTCATCCCTTGATGTTGAAAGTGATGCTTTTGCCCGACTACGAAAAAACGAAAAATACGGTCAATAGTTTTTCTTCTGCGCAAAGTAAGTTTGAGGCCTCCCATCTTTTACCTTCTATTACGAAATAAAGTAATTTATTTCATTATTGACCGAGCGAGCGAAGTATCTCCATTTCAGCTGGGCCCTAAATTATTTCGTATGTCTGGATGCTTGGATGTTCGAATGTTCGAGAAATAACTGACCTTAAGAAATGTTGTGAGTAGGTTCGTTAATCATGTATACCTGCCTATTTTTTTTTTTTAGTTTTTCGAATATATTCAAAATAGGGGTTAATATTTTTATATATTTGCGAAATCTGCAACATAGTAATATATTTATTACATTAAAGTACTATTGCCTACTTTAATGTAATAAACATATTTTCATTCTTCAAGAAATCGTTTAAGTAAAGTTCCCCTAGCTTACAAACTTTATTAAGCAAAACGTATTCACCTCATAATCTACTAACTACGCACTTCAATATTAATGGCCGCCAGCTAAGACCACCTGAGACTAACTATAAATCATAATTAACACAAATTATAACGGGTCTAACGCGATATTTCCTATTTACCTTCATAATCTAACGTTTCGGCGGGGTTGCACACGCCGTGGTCTCAGATGTACTGGTGAAACAGCGAGTTGTTACTGGAGCCGTCGGCCAAATGTAGTACTACCCGACGAAAATGTCTAATAAAATGGATGGGTAGGAAAATAAATGTTCGACTACCACCCATTTATTTGCTAATTATTGTCACCGGTCCGACACACAAAACTTACAACATCCGCGCACAGATTCGAAGATATATCCCGCGGTTTAAACTTTTTAATCACTGGTCCCCAAGTTTGCGATAAATTAAAACCATCTTCCCGGTTGAAATTCTTTGGGTGTTTCTTGATTTCAATTGCTTCCCTTACCATTCGTGGATAATAGTGCTTTTCTGTGGAAAGAATTTTCGGTTTGTGCAACTCGATCCAGTGATTCGTTCCAGATGTTAACAAATGTTCAGCTATTGCAGATTTTTGTATTTGGCGATTTTTGACTGCTGCTATATGTTCTTTCACCCTTTCCTGAACACTCCGCTTAGTTTGGCCAATATACGAACTTCCACAGCTACATTCTATCTTGTACACACCGGGATTTTGGAAAGGTATAACATCCTTTGGGCTGCGCAAGAAATTTGCTACTTTGGATAACGGCGTGTATACAGTCTTAATGGAGTATTTCTTTAGTACTGCTCCAACTTTATCCGTTATCCCTTTCACGTATGGTAAAAATGCAGGCTGTCTGCTGACCTCCGGATGCTTATTCCTTTTCTTCGGGTTCTGTTGCATGTTCCTCTTATACCCGTTTCTCTGTAGCACATCGTTAACGTGGGCTAGCTCCTCGCCTACGTGTTCAAGGTCACATAAGTCCCGTGCCCTATTTACTAGCGACGTGACTACAGATTGCAGGTGCTTCGGGTGGTGATGTGAAGAGGCTTGCAAGTACCTGTCTGTGTGTGTAGGCTTCCTGTACACCGTGTGCGCCAACGTACCGTCCGCTCTGGCCATTACTTTCACATCTAAGAAGGGTAGTGTTCTGTCACATTCCACTTCAAAGGTGAAATTTACCTTTTGGTGGATAGAGTTCAGGTGTTCGACAAACTGCCTAACAGTGGCCTCATCTCCCTTCACGACACTGAAAACGTCATCCACATACCTTTTCCACAGCCTTATTACGGATGGACCGGAATTTAATGCCATTTCTTCAAAGTATTCCATCCAGATATTGGCAATTACTGGTGCCACTGGGCTACCCATCGCCACTCCGTCGATCTGAAGAAAATACTGGCCGTGGTAAAGAAAGTAGTTGCCATCTAGGCAGTGCTCTAGAAGCGTGACATACTTCTCAGACATCAGATTGTCCTGTAGCTTTTCCCTGATGATATTGAGGCATTCTCTCAATGGAACATTGGTAAATAGCGACTCCACATCGAAACTTACCATAATCTCATCCGGTTCCAACTTTATGCCTTCAATGATCTCAACGAAATGGCGAGAATCTTTCACGTACGATGAAGTCTTACCGACCATCGTCTGCAACACCCCTGCTACATGTTTTGCCAAATCATACGAAGGTGAACCGATCTGACTAACAATCGGTCGCAACGGTACATTTGATTTATGTACTTTTGGCAAACCATATAGTTTGGGTGAATGAACAGTCTTAGGTCTATGAAGACTGACGAAATCCTCGTTTCATAGACCTAAGACCTCCATTGAGAGAATGCCTCAATATCATCAGGGAAAAGCTACAGGACAATCTGATGTCTGAGAAGTATGTCACGCTTCTAGAGCACTGCCTAGATGGCAACTACTTTCTTTACCACGGCCAGTATTTTCTTCAGATCGACGGAGTGGCGATGGGTAGCCCAGTGGCACCAGTAATTGCCAATATCTGGATGGAATACTTTGAAGAAATGGCATTAAATTCCGGTCCATCCGTAATAAGGCTGTGGAAAAGGTATGTGGATGACGTTTTCAGTGTCGTGAAGGGAGATGAGGCCACTGTTAGGCAGTTTGTCGAACACCTGAACTCTATCCACCAAAAGGTAAATTTCACCTTTGAAGTGGAATGTGACAGAACACTACCCTTCTTAGATGTGAAAGTAATGGCCAGAGCGGACGGTACGTTGGCGCACACGGTGTACAAAAAGCCTACACACACAGACAGGTACTTGCAAGCCTTTTCACATCACCACCCGAAGCACCTGCAATCTGTAGTCACGTCGCTAGTAAATAGGGCACGGGACTTATGTGACCTTGAACACGTAGGCGAGGAGCTAGCCCACGTTAACAATGTGCTACAGAGAAACGGGTATAAGAGGAACATGCAACAGAACCCGAAGAAAAGGAATAAGCATCCGGAGGTCAGCAGACAGCCTGCATTTTTACCATACGTGAAAGGGATAACGGATAAAGTTGGAGCAGTACTAAAGAAATACTCCATTAAGACTGTATACACGCCGTTATCCAAAGTAGCAAATTTCTTGCGCAGCCCAAAGGATGTTATACCTTTCCAAAATCCCGGTGTGTACAAGATAGAATGTAGCTGTGGAAGTTCGTATATTGGCCAAACTAAGCGGAGTGTTCAGGAAAGGGTGAAAGAACATATAGCAGCAGTCAAAAATCGCCAAATACAAAAATCTGCAATAGCTAAACATTTGTTAACATCTGGAACGAATCACTGGATCGAGTTGCACAAACCGAAAATTCTTTCCACAGAAAAGCACTATTATCCACGGATGGTAAGGGAAGCAATTGAAATCAAGAAACACCCAAAGAATTTCAACCGGGAAGATGGTTTTAATTTATCGCAAACTTGGGGACCAGTGATTAAAAAGTTTAAACCGCGGGATATATCTTCGAATCTGTGCGCGGATGTTTTGAGTGTTGTGTGTCGGACCGGTGACAATAATTAGCAAATAAATGGGTGGTAGTCGAACATTTATTTTCCTACCCATCCATTTTATTAGACATTTTCGTCGGGTAGTACTACATTTGGCCGACGGCTCCAGTAACAACTCGCTGTTTCACCAGTACATCTGAGACCACGGCGTGTGCAACCCCGCCGAAACGTTAGATTATGAAGGTAAATAGGAAATATCGCGTTAGACCCGTTATAATTTGTGTTAATTATGAGTTCAAACCGCGAGAGTATAAAGTGTCTAACTATAAATGTTTAATAATGTTGTTCCTTCGATATTTACGATATTTATTGCGGCATCATTGATTATGAATTTGACATTACAACTGAAAGTGCTTAAGGGGTAAATGTATAAGGATATATCTTAAAACGTTGGTATTTTTTTCATTGTATGCCAAATATATTGATAATTTCTACCAACTTTTTAGTAAATTATACTTTTCTCTGAGTTTTACATACAAACATACCTATTTTATGCTTTTAAACATATACCAATACATCAGTGTTTTGAACTACACTGATGAAGACTGAAGAAATCTAAAATATTTAAAAATGTAGTGAAAAATTCAAAAACACTTTTACTTAAGATTGCTTGTTTTTCATTTCATCAACTTCTAAAGCGATTGATCATGATTATGAAGGCAAAAAAAGAATGAAGTGACGAGGCTAAAGCTTCGATTTGCCCCAAGATGCCCTCAATCTTATTTAAGATAAACCATGATCCACGATTGAGAAAATATGAAAGATTTCAGGATAAATAGTTTTGAACCTAGCTTTAGAGTGAATCTTGATAAAGTCTATCCCTGAATTATTGTGCAAAAAGCGCTTCATTGGAAATTTGTGATGTTTCGAAGATTTATTTTATAAGAATGAGAATAGCTTTTTTGTCAAGATTTGCAGAATCCTATATTGAATTTAATATTATCAGAAGGGTCTGACAGGAGTAGAAAAGCTGTATTTATTAAAAGATTGAAAAAATTCGAAGGGATTCTTACCATTTAAAAAAATAATCTGTGGGAAAAATGCTTGATACCACAATGATATTTTATTTTTCTTGAAGCCAAACATACTTATTTAGATAATTTAAAGGCGTAAAATTAGTTATCGCATAACAGAAGCGAGCTCCAATCGTGAAATTTCGTGAGCAAGTTCAATAATTATATAGATTTTTCAAAATGGCGGAATTAAAGGGGGTTGAAAACGTAGAAAATATTCCGGCCATTTATTGGTCTACAGCTCACATAGCCACTAGTTTTTAGGGTTCCGTACCCAAAGGGTAAAAACGGGATACTATCCGTATGTCTGTCTGTCACCAGGCTACCGTGATAGCTAAACTGTTGATTTTTTCACAGATGATCTATTTCTGTCGCCGCTACAAGAATAAATATATAAAACAGAATGAAATAAATGTTTAAGTCCCATACACCAAACGTGATCGTTTGGGTGTTGCTTATATGGCGAAAAAAGGAAAAAAACTGAAATCTTAAAGTCTCACCCCCCCATTTTGTTCTACGACCCCTATTAACGGATGCTAGTTTTTTTGCTTTTTTTTTTAAACCAATTTTAGGGGTCGCTACCAGCTGTCAAAGTTTTGGAAAAACAATAAAAACATGTTCAAATAAACAAATATAATTTACATACATTCTTATTAAAATTAATTAAAATTATGATAATTAAGTAAAAGAAAATTAAAATTTCAATTTTTATGGGACTAAAGTAGATTTTTTCGCATTATGTATTATCTTAACGCGGGCTGCCGGGGGGCGAGGGGTATGTATCTATCAAGGGGGATTCCCAAGCAATCGACAAACGTTATAGAAGTAAAATAAATATAAAATAGTGACTGCAGCCGAGCTTGTCATATTGACACCTAAATTATGTTTTATCCAAAACTTTATCAAGCGGTAGCGACCTCTAAAATTGATTTAAGAAAAACAACAAAAAAACTAGCATCCGTTAATCAGGGTACTAGAACATAATGGCGGGGTGAGACAATGACTTTTTGAAAGTTAATTTTTAAGCAACACCCTAGTGATCGTGATGCGTTAACCACATTTGTATCCGCCATACATACCAGGTCCAAATTTAACCCGGCCAGTCGAGATGGGATAAGTGTTTGTCCAAGTCGCATTTCGCCAGTTTTTATAATTGCATATTACTTGTTTCAGATACAATCGTGACGCGGAGAATGATGCAAGAGCCGCTGTTTGAAAAACCGATTGGCAACCATTCCTTTCACGTCGGAAGAGAAGCGGTACTAGGGTGCTCCATAGTCAATCTTGGAAGGCACAAAGTAAGCAAATTGCATTTTAGTCTCATACTTAAACTTAGTGCATCCAGTACCAGATCAGTCACAACCAATTTAATAGCCTGTACTAAAACAAATATATCAGGCTACGACACGTCTTGGTGGCCAATACTAAAACGACGTACATCGGCAAATTTCCGCTAGATGTCGATCTACTGGCATTGACCGAACGAACAGCTCAAAATTTAGAGCAATGCATGGTAGGGTTAAGTCATCCTGCTTTTACTTTTATCGTCATCATCCGCCAAAAAGACGTCCACAGAAAGAGGCCTCACGAAGAATGTACCATGCAAGCAGAGCTAATTTTAAAGCTAAAAAGCTTTTGTAAAGCTAGTTTTAGTAGAACATCAATTCACTTACCATGAGTTTACAGTGACCGTACTCGCTGGCGACTGCAGAAACGATTTATATCGATAATTATAGTTGTACTAAGTAACCGAGCGCTGTACCTACTCTTCTCCATACAAATCGTTTACGCAGTCGCTAACGACACGTTAACTCATAGTAAGGGTACAGTATACACAAAGAATACAGTCATAGAATGCTTTGGATTTAGTATAGTCTATGAAACAGTCGGTAAAACCATACCACATTTTCGCAAACAGCTCTTGAACATCTCCGCAACAGATAAAATTTGCTCCTGTTTAGATAAAACGGCGTTTTTCGGTAAAAATAAAGTATGACTTAGGTGCTTTTTAGGAGGAGTACAGAATTATTAGCAGCAAAATGCTAACCAAAACTCATCTCTTTTAATTAAAATGACCGACTATCAACTGTTTTATGGCTTAAGGCCCGTAAATTGTGTCACAAAGAATAAGAACAATAAAAAAACACTACGTACGAAAATAATGTATTAAATATTTTATTACATTCTCTCTAAGCGTTTACGTAAAGTAAAATACAAACATTTTAGTAAAAATATGAACATTTTAAAAGATAGCGCAAAATACCAGTGGTTTTAATCACAGAAATTAGAACTTCCGACGCTCGCCCTGTCCAAGCGTATCGCTTTTTGTATTGATTCTACCATTGCATCGAATTACTTGGTCGTGAGTTATCGATACAATTCTTCGCTGACGTAAAATATTCCATAATTGTAATTGAGTTATATTATCGTAAATGTCAATATCGTAAGCCTTGTATGTATAGTCACACTTAAAGGCTGACAATATGTTAAGAAACATGTTTGATCATAGAGAAAAATATCTAAAACAATCAGCATTTTTTGAGCGCATAAGAAACCTGTGACTTGTATATAATCCATCCGGAACTAAATCAAATGATGTCAAACTGGCACAAGTGAAAAACTACCAACTAAAAGGGGCTTCTAGACGTTCTTGTATTGTTTTTCTGCAATTTGTGGCCGATCATTATTTCCATCTTCCTCTAGAGTCTAGCGTGAGGTGACAGAGAAGGACGACCACAGTTGCCGGTCACAGAATTCTGCGGGCCATGTTTAACTGCATTAATGCAGTTAAACATGGCCCGTTTAGAAACTCCCTAATTTTACCAATATACAGTTGTTTGTAACTTGTGTCAAATTGACATGATTTGTAAGGTTTCGATTAGACTATAACTATGACTTATGTAGAAGCAACTTCGTACGCGTAAAAAAAATCTCTTCACCGTAGAAAGTATCCTATTCAACTTTAGACGTTGCTGTCCCTGTATGAATATTGATTGAAGATCCTTCTAGCCAGTACGGCATGATGAGCGGACAAATAACTTTTATTAACATTGACGATGCAGTTGGCTCGGTTTGTAGAGACCTGCCTACTCAGCCGGCGGTCCCGGTTTCGGACCCGGCCAGGGAAAATATATTTGTGTGATGAACTCGAATATATATGTGCTTGGGTCATGGTTGTTCTATGTGTTTAAGTTTATATTTATCTATCTACGAGTATGTATATCGTCGTCTTGTACCCATAACACAAGCCTAATTGAGCTTAATTTCGGGCTAGATCGATTTGTGTGAGGTTGTCTGATATTTATTTACATAATTATGGCGCTATTTCCGTTTGTTGCCGCACAACCATACAAATACAGCATTTGGCTGTTAAGATTTTTCCTAAAATCATTATTTCAGGAAAATCTTGAATCGTAATTTACTCCATTGAAAACTGATTTTAAATACAATTTTATTATAGTATACGAATGTCGTGAACGCGTTTTATCAATGTTATTTATGAGCGAAAATTTAACTTGATCGTTTTGTTGCGTTGGTAACTTACGCTTGCGGTTCTGTTAGTACGTCCGGTCATTTGTCGTCGTCGCGGTTTAAGCTTTTTATTACTTGTATTTCCGCAGTAAAATAGAAAAACACTAATTGGCAGCAGGCAGTTTAATTACCGGCGTAAGTCTAGGTTTATTGCCTAGTTAAAGTAACGAGGCTAGACCTACCTGCGGACCTATGATGGTTGCTTTTATCACGAGATAAATAAGTGATAAAGCATCTGTCACGTTTTGACAGCATGCGAGTGTGAGTGACACTTATTTTATCACTTATTTATCATGTGATAAACGCAACCATCATAAGCCCCTTGTTGTGAACCTATACAAGAATATAATACTTCGATTTCGACAGATTTAATGAATGGATCTGGTCCCCAAATAAGCAATGCTCTATAACTTCAACGACAATTAAAAAAAAACTCAGATTAGATGTTAAATCTTATGCGGAAGTTTCTTTTTACAAGCTTTTATTTAACTTGCATAATAAACATACAAAGTATACGAAAATAATTATGTTTGTTCCGGTGGAATCTTGCAACTCAATTTTAAAGCAGATATCTTCAACCGATTGATGTGAAATATGGCATACCTACTGGACTTTGATGACAATACAATAAGCGTACCGTGGGACTGATCTGATGATGGAGCCGGAAGGTGGCCCTAGAAACAATTAAGATTTGGACTTATTTACGAATAAAAACTGAGATTTCATACTCAAATTGTTTTATTAAAATAAACAACAGTTGCACAGTAAGAATACGAATGTCATGTATCATTAGTTCTGCCATCTAAACTAAAACCATGAGAAACTAGTAAGGCAACGGAATAGTGGCTTTTCAGCCAAGATCAAAATTTTAATTTAACAGAAACTCTGTTATAGATAAAGCAATCCTACCGAGTTTGGTCTTTAGAATCGTCTCAGTGAGCAATTGATACTTGTCCAAAGAAAAGTACAGGCAGCTATAAAAGCTTGTCACAAAAATGTTTTTTTCACTTCTCATGCTCTTAAAATGTTACTTTAGTCTCTGCATATCGGGACTAAAACTCCTTATTAATCTCTAGGGACTAAAGTAAAATTGTTTTAATTTACTTTGAAAAACCCCTAAACAGCCAATCACGACGTTTGTGAATGGAGGTTTATAGCCATTTTCAGTGATAGGTATACAAACTTTTTGGTGCTTGAAAATAACCTCAAAATTACAACTGCTCAAAAAAAGTAAAATTGTTTTAATTTACTTTGAAAAACCCCTAAACAGCCAATCACGACGTTTGTGAATGGAGGTTTATAGCCATTTTCAGTGATAGGTATACAAACTTTTTGGTGCGTGAAAATAACCTCAAAATTACAACCGCTCAAAAATTCAAGATTTTATTTAATGAAACACGATTAATTATTACGAATACGAATGTAATTTTATCATGCATGGTCCATAAGTCCATATTAGTCTTAAATAAAATAGTTTTCAAGTTTGAATCTGTTGGCTAAATATGCAAGCATTTAAAGCGTCACCTTACAAAAAAAAAGAAAAAACCAAGGAACATTTCTTTTTTCTATTAGAATTTTGAATGGAATGAGTAGATGTCCATTACTTGTATTAAGCTTGAATTGTAATCACCAATTAGACCAATTAACTGTGTCACTTTATAAATTACGGACAAAATATTATGTAATCATCATCTTCCAATGAAGAAGAATAAAGCTGAAGGCTATATAGAGGAGTCAATCCAAAATAAACACAGTATATATCCTCAAAGCAAAAATCACAACCAAGTTACAACCAACATTTGACCCACGCCCATCAACATCGCGGGTTGAGAATGAGCCTAATGAAATGACCATCGGCAACCTTTTTGAGAAAAGGTCAACGTCTCTACTATACCTACTCTCCATTCTCTCCTACTTTACTTCGACTTCGAGTGAAAATATTGAACATACTTCTCAATTACAAACCACGCCGACCCAGCTTAGTTTAGAGGGGAAAACCATACATTTAAATGTAAAGGATTGTACAAATTGCCCTTTAAATTTTTCTAAGGTTAGATTAACGGCTGTACTACGTAATTGTAAGAAACTTTGTTATAATAAATATCGTAATTTTATATTGAAATTCGTTTATTTTCCTCGCATTCAAAGTGAAAAGTAGAGTGTTTAACGCGAGACTAAACAACCATAATGACACTCGAACTATTAGCCACCCTCGCTTAGCTCGGGTGGCTAAAACATCTCGTGTCATTATGGCTTGTTTTAGTCCCTTGTTGAACAATCTACTATTTTTTTGCCAGAAACTTTTATCGTTTATGTTTAGTGCCCCGCCAGTAAAGAGTCAGTCTTGAAGACTATATATATCAATATATTTTATAACCTAAAATCGATTCGATTCGATTCCAACCATCGGTTATTAAATGTTACATGCAATATTGATTTGTCCGGTTTGACTTCCCTTTTTTTTTCTTTTTCCTTTCAGTTTAAACGAAATTTTAAAAATAAATATTAATCAGGCGGGATTCGAACCTATGTCTCCAACGGCATTCCGAACCAACACGGGCGCTTTTATATTCGGATTTCCCGAATAGGAGTGAGCCGATTCATTTTTAAATTTCACCATTGAAACAGTTGGAAATCGGCATTCTACGATGAAACTCAAATCTGAAACGGTGTAAGTGTATATAAACCTCATACACAGTTAATCCGTTTATGATTCAGTCCGTAGAACAACAGGGTCAAGCATTTTGTAGTGAGTCGAGAATAATAGACTGAAGCAGTCAATTTTAGTTCGGTTGTGTTTTTTTTTGAAGTTTTGGTATGTTGAAGTTTTGTTTTCCAGTTGTGAACTGGTGATTAGTTCAATGGTTACATTTTGTGATTTTATAGTAAGTATGTATTATTTTGATGATGACGAGTCTTCTAAATATTTATTAGAGGGCTACCTGCCTAATACGAGAGGGCGATAATCGGATGTCTATATACCAGTGTACAGTTAACCAATTTGATTTCTAGGCCACTATAGAACCTTGTCACAATGATATGAGATTTCAAGCGGCTTTCATATTGACGTTCACTGTGACAAGGTACGAAATGGCCTAGGAATCAAATTGGTTGACTGTACCCATAAATAATTAAAATCAATCCAGAATTCTGAGCGTACAATACCATTAACATACATACATAATATATGTGACATTTCATACATGTATTTCCTACCGTTAATAAAGTGGGGTTAGAAAAATTATAATTGAGTATTAAAACTACAGGAGATGCCTTCGCCGTATCTTTCCAAACAAAAAGTCTGGCAAATCCCGATTTGAAGTAAAGCGTTTATTTTGTAAATAATATTGTTAATAAAGGCAAAATTGCCTGCGAAATAATATTCAATCTTTTTGTAAACTGGACGTAGTATATCGCCTAAATACATAAAGTTTTTTTTACGGAGCTTGATATCTACTGAGAACGATGAGCGAAATGCGTCGAATCGATCTTTAAATTGTTTTGTTAAAAACCAAAAAAAACAATAAATGCTGAAAATAGTAAATGGGTCGATTTAGGTGCGCGTTTTTTCGGTGGAAACGTACAAAGTTAAGGACTTTAGGCCTAATTTTCCGACCAAAATTATATAAGCATAAATAACGTTTCCCTTTCTATGGGCTTGCGTGTTAAAAACATAACTTCTATGCACATACGCTGTTAACCATTGGCCACCGAAGAGACAACTTTTGTTTTTTGGACTGACAATGACCCAAATGGTTTGGATAACATTGTCGCAAACGTGCCCCAGACGTTTTTAGCGTCACAAAAAAAAATCTAACACTATAGACTAAGTACAGTTAATTTATTTATGTACTATTTGGTACAGTCTAGCTCACGCATGTACCACACCACAAAAGACATTAGTAACAGGCGGAGTGCGGCAATTGAGACAAATGTCTAACCTTTAATTAGAAAAGTTCAGCGGACACAGAGAAATTAAACGGACCTGATAAAGAACTACGTATAAATAAGAGAAACCTATTTATTTGCCGGATTTTTTGGTAATTCGCTCGCAAATTTATGGGATTGGACCGCTGTGAATACAAAGAGGTTATTAAATTTATAGTTACAGGACGCTCTGGCTTTTTTTAAATAAACTGCAGCATTGCCTTGCAGAAACGTTGAAATGTCAAGGAAATATTTGTTGGATAATTATTGAATTATACCTATTAAGAATGCCGAATGTTCAAAGTATTAATTTAAGTATTTTTTTTTGTTTAAAACAATATCTAGTCTAGGTAGGTACTGCAAGCACTTTAAAAATAATTTAAAACAATGTTTTCGTAAACCATAATAAATAAAATAATGCAAGCTGCGAATACGGATACCAGATGCAGACTTTACGCCACATTGTCATGGAATGGCCACTAACAAAATAGTCAAGAGACCTATGATGGTTGCGTTAGTCGTTACCACGTGATAAATAAGTGACAAAGCATCTCTCACTCACACTCGAATTTTGTCAAAGCATCCGTCTTTGTCACTTATTTATCACGTGATAAAAGCAACCATCATGGACCGCTATGTCAAGTGGGAAATCGCAACAATCTAGGCATCAAACTGAAGCTAGCCTTTATTTTAATCCAAGGTGTCAGAAACCTCCACGCCAAATTTTATCAAAATTAGTCGAGCCGCTTGAGCGTGAAGAAGTAACAAACATAGAAACTGACTCACGAACTATCGCCTTTATATTGAAATATTAATATTTTATTATTGTATTAGTGTGATTGTAAATTTAGACGTTTATAAAGCGCAGTGTAAAGTTTTTCCATACAATAAATAAATATAGTAATATGATTGCCTACAAATAATAAGGAATGTAAAAACTAAGAGAATAATGTGGATGGTTTGTTTATCACTATATACAAATTAAATCAACCTTTCAAAGTTCACACCAAAACGCATACTAATTCACCGGCGGTTAAAAAAGATCACATAAAATATACGTGGTTTCAAATTAATTAGGGCCTTTTGACGTATTAAGCCACTCGGCCGCAATTAGAGGGATGAAGTTAATTCGGGGAGAAATTGCTTGAAAATTAAGGAATGAAATGGTGTTTACGCTTAACCTGGAGGTGACACGACCTTTGTGAATTGTGGCGTTCACGTGCGCGAAAGGCGGTTATAAATTTAAAGGTGTTATTTATAGAATCTGAATGCCCAGTTACACGTGTACCAATATAAAATAAAATCGGTTCAGTCGTTCAGGAGTGATGAAACTTTTTGTTTTACATAAATACTTGTTTTTGTCTATTTATGGATCGTTCATAAAACGATGTTTTTGATGCCGTTTGTACCAGGGCTGTATCTTTCCAACCGTAATAAGTGGATCCTAAATTTACGGATGTGTAGCCACTAAAAAAGTCTAAAATTCAAGGGGGGACCATCTTCATAAACTATATATATATATATATATATATATATATATATATATGCCTACTGAGTCGACGGTCCCGGGTTCGAATCCCGGCCGGGGCAAATATTTGTGCAGAATATTTGTTCTTGGGTCATGGATGTTATCTATATATGTATTTATATATTATGTATATCGTCGTCTAGTACCCATAGTACAAGCTTTGCTTAGTTTGGGACTAGGTCGATTTGTGTATGATTGTCCCTTAATATTTATTTATTTATTTATTTATTTATTTATACAGTGGAAACTGGATAAGTGGAATCGCAAGGGACCGGCTGTTTAGTTCCGCTTATCCAGGTTTTCCAATTATCCAGTTTTCCACTTAACCAGGTTCAAATAAAACGTTTTCTCACTAACAGAGGCTCTCGCTAACAGAGGTTGTGGATGCTAGTAATGTCGCTAATTGAGGTCACGTATAAATATATGGTCAATAAAAGATCAAGACTTAAATAATCCTCTTTTATTAAATATGTATGTAGAGGTGTTGGTGTCCACTGCACTACTCTCTCTGCACATTTTTTTAAAAACCAAATCTATACGTTTTTTTTAATCCTTCTAACTTAGAAAAATTATGAATATTAGCCTTTTTGCAAATTTTTCTTTTATCATATGTCCATTAACTGGTAATTTTTTTTCTCTTACAAATTACGCAGTTAAAAGTGTTAAAACACGAACCATAATGTTAACGAAACAAACTACCCTCCTTGTGCTGGTTTATTAAAAATACAAATTTTATAATGCGGAGCTATTCCACTCATAGAGGTTTCGGAGACGGCGACTTCCAGTTACAGAGGTAAAAATAAGAAATTTTCGAAAAAATGGATTCCGCTTATAGAGTTCCCAAAACTCCACTTATAGAGGTCATTCGTTGTCAAGGGACTGGTGCCGAGAACTTGGGTCCACTTAAAGAGGTTTCCCACTAACCCAGGTTCCACTTATCCAGTTTCCACTGTAATTATATATTTGTTGGTATGGAAGAGTCCAACTCGCAATTGACCATTTTTTTATATTTTGTCTTTGGTAGTTGTCTTATTCTCGCAATAAACAAATTACAAATCGCAAATATACAGTCTTCAAAACTAAATAAAGTTATGAATACCTACTCGATTTACATTACTCGACACAGGTGAAAATGTACGCTTGCAGGAAAGGCACAATGGGCTGACGATTCAGCCACTTTTATAGTTCGCGTAAATTTGTACATTTATGGTACACATTTAACCCACTTCCCGCTAAGTACATTTCGTGCCCGTAGTGGACCGGTAGCCCTCGAGTTAATTAGGTTTCCTAACGATGTTTTCCTTCGCCGGAGGGCGCATAATAATTTAACATGTTAATAAGATATTAACGGTAAGATATTATCAAGAACAATTTTCACCGATAACCTTACTTGTGATCATCAAATACAAATAAAAATAAAAATTGCGGAAATGTCTTGATTAATGTTTAGTCAACCTTCCTGAATCATATACTTGTCCATAGTCTTACTTTACGAATTTAAAAAATCACGGAAATTTCAAATACATATATACTGCTACGCTGCTGTAATAGTACAAAGGCTTATTATTTTCGCGGCGACAGAAAAATTAAAGAGCAGCAAACTATTTGCAACTAAAATAATAACTTGTCAGCGATTAAATATTTTGGCAATCATTTATATTAAATGAGCTTTAAACTAAGGATATTTTAAAATTCAAATAATGGCAGCTACTTTAAGGTAGCAGAAATAATAAACAAGATTACTGAAATCATAGGTGAGGTACTATAAATAATGACTTGGCGACTAATATTAGCAGAAGGATAACAAACTTTATATTAGTGGCAACTACAGGTCTCCATCTAAAAAAGCATTTTGGGCTTTGATTTGCTGGCAGCTTAAATATTAAAATGGGTACTATATAAAAGTAATGGGGAGTTATTTTTTTAGTTTTCGAAACCATAATTTAATGAAAACGGCGATAAGCGTTTTTTAGGTAAAAATGTTTTGCCCATACAAAACACGCTTATTTTAGTCCGAATCTAGCTAAAACACGCTACGCTAAAATAAGCATTGCATTATCATAAGACTTGCCTCAGAACCGAAGCTGTCAACCCCGATTCCACGTGGTCTTGTCTGCCCTACCCCTAGAGTGTATATAAAAAGCCGGAGGCGCGGAGGGAGAGCAGCCCTCGCCCGCCGTGACAAAGCTCGGGAGCCGTGCGGAGCGGAGCGGCTGAGGCTGGTCGCCGAAGGCGACCAACAAGCCGAAGCTGCGGAACGGAGTACGGGCGACCGTGCTTTGCCACGCAAGGGCGGAAGGGCTGCACTTCCCGCAGCGCCGGAGCTAAGGCAGAGTCTGACGCAATATCCAAAAAAATATTGTCGGTTTCATATCTCGGTAATTATTAAGTTTAGAAAAAATTTGTCCATACAAAACACGTTTATTTTAACGTATTCTATACGATAGAATCATAAAAAATAGGTGTCAATATGACATCACACCTGACGAAAAATTGACCAAAATCAGAGCCACTAAATAAAACTATAGACCAAAATTATTATTTATACATGCAGTTTTCAACTTTGATTAAAGCTCTTAAATTGTCGCACAAAGTATTTTTTTTATGACCTTGATTTATTTTATATGTAATCTCCATTGAACAATTAGAGTAGGCCATTTTCAACTTTTTATCCGCTGTCATGTTTCCGCTTAATTAGTTAATTCAGTCGCCAAAACAATAACTCGATGCTAGTTTATATTGAAACAAAGCCGAAAATTGATTACTTAGCTGCTACTTTTTACTTTAATAGTCTCCGCAATTAGTCGCCAACTTATTATTTTACTATCCCCTTAAATTTTTTATAAATCCCTAAATCTGATTAATTTGTCGCCGCGTTAAATACATGCCTAGTACAAATAAGAAACACCATGCTCAGTCTATAATATACAACGTGTAATTTTAAGTACGCAAAACCTGAAAATAGGTTGTTCAGAAGGACGAGTATATTCGACTCCATCACTATTTACAGCTTTTTTATTTTTCATTTTGTCCATAATTATTTATTGCCGCTTCTATCATTTACCACGCTCTACAATCGAGCGAGATATTCGATTAGGTACACGAACTAAAGCATAATGTCATTTATGACTTTATCACAACAAATAGGTGTAACGTCATGCATTGCTGGTTGAAGAGACTAGATAAGTAAATTGATTGACAAATAATGTCATCTTATTTACCAGTTCAATAAAGTTGCACGGAACTTCTTGAATAACAATAGGTTTTTTTGTGCGTTACGGGTCCGTGGGGTGCGCATACGCGTGCATAATTGCAATGGCGTTTCGTTACAGAAATGTGCAATATTGTGAAATGGTCCGCATGTTAGCAAGGTGTAATGACAATGTAAGTTTAGCCGTGCGACAATTTCATGAAGATTTTGGGATAGCTGTGTCTACCAGAACACAGAAACTTTGTTTCATACTAGCTGCTCAAATGTAGTTAAACATGTCGCCAGTCCAAAGCCTGGAAACGTGTGATGGAAAAAATTGAATCACTTTAACCTAAGCTTGTTGTTTTCAATATTCAAACGTAGGTACCTATTTGTGTTCTCACGTAGCCGAACGCGGGCGGTTTTTAAGGCGGCATAGAGCTAAGAAACTACGAGGGTCAAACTGAAAGTTTTTAGAAAATCAAAAACTGAACAAAGTAGCAAGTTGTTAGTTTTATTATATCTTGTGGAAATAGTTTCCCTTCACATCAATACATCGCTGTATCCGATGGAACCACTGAGAAAAGCGCTTTGCCCACTCGTCCCTAGGGTTCTCTTCGACTACCCTTTGACACGCAGCCACTGCTTCCTCGGCGTCCATAAAACGTTTTCCTAGAAGTTTTTCTTTTATTTTCGGAAATAAATAAAAATCGCAAGGTGCGAGGTCGGGGCTATACGGTGGGTGACCAAGTAATTCCACGTCTGACATCGCCAAATAGTCGATCGTTTGCTTGGTGGTGTGCGACGAGGCGTTGTCGTTGTAAAGGAGGAGCCTACTGCGAGGTCGCTTCTCCGTACCTTTTTCCAAGAAAAGTGGTAAAGTATTGTTAGTGTTCCAGTTTGCGATAACTGTATTTTGATCCTTTATAACAATTGTTGCGATATGACCTGTCATTCGGAAGAACCACGCCACCATCTTTTTTCCCACGCTTCGACCTCTCTTCACTTTACCTGGCAACTCCTCTGAAGGAAACACCCACTGAGCAGACTGCCTTTTAGTTTCAGATCCATAACAGTAAATCCAGCTTTCGTCACCCGTAAGCATGTTGAAAACTGCATTTGAGTCATCTCCATTAAATCTTTGAACCATTTCACGGCACCAATCATCACAAGAGAGTTTTTGGGACTCTGTCAAATTATGAGGTATCCACCGGGCACAAAGATTCCTGACAGCTAAATGTTCATGGAGGATTTTGTGCACTTGACTCATACCAATGCCTAAGCTCTTCTGAATCCGCTGATAGGTCATTCTTTTGTCAGTCTCTATCGCACGCCTCACAACACTGATATTGTCTTCAGTCGTCGCCGTCGAAGGCCGGCCCTCACGCAGATCATCGGTGAAATTAGTGCGACCACGGTTAAACTAATTAAATAAGTTGTAAACAGTGGCACGAAACGGGGCTTTATCATGAAAGGCCAATCGAAATCTATCATAACTTTCTTGTTGACTTTAATGACATCGAAAGTCATAAAAAATAATTGCACGAAAAAATTGTCGACTAAAATTCAAGTCGACGTGACACAGACAATTTTCAATTCACCGCCAAATCGTAAAACAAATGACAAACGAATTAAATACATACACAATAATATTCGTCGAGAGATGAATTTTCAAAATCTAAACTTATTTTTTTATTATATCGTTCACAAGTGGCCTGTCCTAAAAACTTTCAGTGTCACCCTCGTATTAGAATTGTTAGGAAAACGAAAACTGCTCTTATCTTCCAGAACTTTAATTTTTTTTTTCTTTCAACAATGATTTTCTAATAAAAATCAGTTGGGGTCTATGAGGTTTTGCGTACTTAGAGTTACACGTTGTATATTTTAAAAGTGAATACTGAATCAAGTTGTATAAATAAAAGCAATACACACTTCAACGCGATACAACAAACCAGCGACACGACACACCTTCAAGTGGAGCCAATATATTGTGCCATTATAAAAAAAAAAAAAAACAAAAAAACGACCGAAAAATATATCAAAAATATAATCAGTAAAGTCAAATGGAATGATTCCAGAGCCATCAATGTCTTCCGAGTTATTAAGAGACCAAGATTACAGAAATCAAATTATACTCAATACCAAAATTAGCGTGTCGACCGTTTTCAGACCAAATCTCATTCCCATAAACGACTAAATGGCCCAAGGAAACTCTGCTTTTTGAAGTTTACATTTTCTATCAAACAAATCAGCTTAATAGCTAGGAGGCCATTTTAAAAAAGGAGTACAGGAATGAGAATCACGTTATTTGCCGGGCCAAATTGATTTGGTACTCGCAAATAACGGAATTTAAACCCTCGGTCACGTCGGGGTTTATTGTGAGGCAGAAGTTACAGTAGCACCCGAATAGTAATCGTTTTGCTGGGTAATGTTACGTAATTCGTACAAAATTGTCAAGGAAAACGACCTTTCTTGGATTGTGAGAAATTCGGAATCGACCGTGCGTCTCGGCCGTTTTGTTTACATTTTTTGTTTTGTTTTATTTGGACTTGCTTGCTTTGCCTTATCAATGGAATATTTTCGAAATTTGTAAGATAATATAGGTAAGTTTTATTCTTAACAGTTTTCAAATAACCAAATATGGACACTTTTGTGTTCTGGATTTAAACCACATTTTCGAGCAGTGTCGTGAAAGATTTTCTCTAATGGGATTAAACATTTGCTAAACTAGATACATACATATGTATATGTACGAGGCAAATTTTATATTTTGAGATCATACTGACATACATTATCTATTGCAAATAAATAAATACGTAATATTTCATATCCCGCAGATGATAAGAAATAATATGAAAATGAATAACACTTCAACCCCCGACGGATATATATACTTATAAAACGCTAACATAAACTTCGTTTTGGAATTCTGATTTCATTTCAGATTAATACCATTGTATAGGCTTGTATTGTTTGTTACAAGAGTACCAAATCTATCTATTACTATAATGGCGAGCATGTGAGCAAGTTTGTATGTTTGTTACTTCTACACGCTCACACGGCAGGATCAATTTTGATAAAAGTCGGTAAGGAGGTCACCCTGGATTAACACATATGCTGCTTTTTATCTGCTAAATCGCGGGTCACAAGTTGTGGTTCACAACTCGGGGCGCAGCTAGTAATATTATTACAGCGAAAGTAGGTATGTGTGTGTATATTTATTACTTCTTCACTCCGAAACGTCTGAACGGATTTGCACAAAATTTGGAACAGAGATAGTTTACTTTAAATTAACACACCTTTTGCCGAAAAAAGAAGAGTTCCTTTAGGATAGTTCTGTGTAAATTATATACAAGCAAAGCCGCGGATAAATGCTAGTACGTATGTTATAAAAATAGTAATATTTTTGTCTTTTGGCTGTGAAATATTTCATTGTACCTAATCAGTACATGTACTAACTGAAAATGTGCCAACGGTCGAAGAACAGCACTTATACCGTGTTTTCGAACCATAGATAGAATCAGGAACATGGAATTGTGCACCAAAACCGATATAGTAGGTGTTAAGTAATGTAGCCATGTATGATCATGGCAACAATTGGAATAATCCTCGGTCAACGGCACCAATCGTAATCTCTCCCCCTACTAAACTACTAAATCCTTCCTATGAAAGCGCACCAACTGAAATGTATCTACGAAGCTACTAAACTAAACCTCCTGGTCCTACGCCTGCCTCACCTCTCCTCGCTAATCTCTACTCCTACCTACGAAACCCTAAGGAAACCCTTCAACAACTACCTAGCCTTCCAGAACCTACAACTAAACAAACCTAAATATGAAAGGATCTTTATAACAATTGAGCTGAACTTTTCTTAATAACTAATGGCCAAAATGTGCTCAGTATAACCTTTGTAATTCGTCTAGATTGTATAGAACCCAACATTGATGTAGTAACTCAGTTTCTTTTAAGAGATATTTAGCCGTGATGTACTGCTAAGTGCCTCTGTACCTATACTGTGCTGTACTACTATGTATTTTTGTTAATTGAACTAAATAAATGTGTATTCTATTATTTATTTAATGCTAGCTTCTCCTGTCATACTGCTACCTTGGTTCTTTATACTAATTAAATTTCTAACTTAACTTAATGTTATCTATCCTCAAAATATAAACTTATTACTTCCTATGTAGCCTAGCCTTCAAAAATATCTACAGTACCTATAGCATGATTCAGTATGGGATAATATACTCTTATTAAAGATTATTCAATTATATATGAAATATAAAATTCATCCAGTCCATAGTTAGGTATAGCTGTACTAGATTACTCTATGTAACAATAAAGATCAATATATGAATCAAAACCAAATATTATTAGGATTCTAAGATGAAAGATAATTTAGTTCTTGAAATTGCATGTCCTTGCTCCAGAATGTTTAGTAGACAAGTGCTTATGTACAATATGAAACTACACTTCATAACTAATCTATAAATAGATTGAAGTTACTGAAACTATAAGATTATTACAAATTTAATTCATCTTAAGTTTTCATGTTTGACAAAATTAAATAATTTTGTTATTATAATTTAATCTGGGAAGATGGTATACATCCTTTAAATAAGTTATAGTAGGAAACTTCGAAATGGATAGACCTATACAATAAGTAATAAGTCGTTATAGTCATCACAATTAAGAACTAGCAAAGACTAGATTATAGTACAATGGAGAAAGTATCTTAAGGTGTATAAAAAAAAAAATATGAATTTGTTGTTAGAAAATCCTCAACCTCCCTAAATGCACGGAGAATGTCACTGAACGCTTTACCTATCTATTCCTGATAAGCAAATCGAATTAAAGCGTTCAGCTAGAGGATGGGGGACTCCGCACCCTAGTCTAAGCTGAACAAACCACGGTGCAACACACTGCAACCTTGTGTGTTCGTCTAGTCTAAGGCAAGGTGTCAGAGGATCCATCTTTTGGGAAGCCTTTTTGCTCAGGCTTCTTTAAAGTTAACTACTCGAAGGCCTACTCTAAAAATTGAATCACCTACCTATTTAACTAGTTAAAAAATATTTAATGGTTGTAAAGGCTATGACAAATCAGAGAGATGAAGTTATAATTGTATTTGTAAGAAGTCTAGTACACTACTTTTTTCCTAGTAGGTATGGTTGTAAAGGCTATGACAAATCAGAAAGATGAAGTTATAATTGTATTTGTAAGAAGTCTAGTATACTACTTTTTTCCTAGTAGGTAAGCACCCTTCTAATGAGTTGCAGAACTTGGTTTTCGTTTGACCATACTCGTAAATGTCATACATCCTGGAAATTATGAAGACTATTGTGTCCGTTCGAAGTATCTTTCAACTCTCGACTGACTTATTCTGACAAAGGAAATTCTTCTACGCCTCTGTGATATGAATTAATTTAGTTTTGAGATCTGTGGTGTAAATACGGGAACGAACAACTTTCATTATTGTTATCCACAAGTCCCCGGCCCTTCTTAGCAATTTACACTTCAGACATACCAATTCCAACAATAGGAATGCATTGTTTTCCATACTACACAACAATCCACTATTTCCTTATCAAAATTATAACAAAATTTAAAATTATTTCTGTTCATTGAAAGGGCGAATGTCATCTGCCAGCTGATTCGACTTAACTTTAGTGTTGCCATTCTAACACTAAGGCTATAACATATGTACATTATTTTACCAAACTTTAAATCATAATCGGTAGAGTTTAACTAATTGTTTTATAAATATTGATGTCAAATTAAAGGTTCTAAATATCTCATTGGTTTAAATAACGGGTTTTTCTATTCCCATTCTTTATAAATTGTTACAAGATTTTGTTTTTTGTTTTACTACTGACATCCCGAGTCATAAACACTAAGAAAACAGTAAGTCAGCCTCTGCATCTACTATACCTAACGAGATTAAAATAATTTGAATAGATGTTATGTTAGTTAATGACGATTGACCGATTGCTCGGAAGGTAAAGAACCCCGTCCTAATGTTCCTATTAAAGTGTACCTATCACCATACCCCTGTCCCCTGTTCGCCCTAGCTAGTACCAAAAATACTAGAGGCCTAAACCTCATATTTATATTTAAACCTGTATGGGACCTAGCTAAGCTAAACTGTAAATTCGGGTGATTAGCCCGAAGTTGAAACTAAAATCGGTGTAAGTGAGCCCCCTGTATGGTTAAAACACCGGAAACACAGAGTAACTCGCCCTAATAGGTGTAGATAATGCAAATGTATAAATATATAAGTATATGAGACCAAGCCTGGAGGACCATCTGATTTCAGCAAGTGCGGATAACCCGCATGTCCAACACGTGTGGTCCTTGCATTCACCAGACAGAACACTCCAAACTTGTAGGCTGATCACCGCACTTGTAATTGTAAATGGCTAGTGTCCGGGCCGCCTAACCCGGATAAAACTAGAAGAGTCTGAAAGGTATTCGTTTAACAGCCGCAAGGTTAAATATCTTTCATCTGATAACCATGTACCAAAGCACTATTTCTGGCATGTAATTTAGCTTGATAGCCTTAAGACAACAAAATCCCGCAAAATTTCAATAAATAATTATAGTTCAGAAAACCAATCGAAATCCCAACAGAAATTCCCCTTAGAATTAATTTTAGTACCTTAATTGCCAGAGAACAATGTTACTCAGTCGAAGTTGCAAATGAGAATGAATTCCTACAACGCCCGTCCCGTATTTATACTCAATATCTCCCGACACGCTAGACACCCTGGATACGTTACATACGCCATATACACTAGATATGCTGGATACGTTAGATACGCCAGATACACTAGATATGCTGGATACGGTGAATACTCTGGACACTCTGGACACTCACAATTTTGAACCTTATGCAGTATGAATAAAGCTCAATTCTTCCGTTGGCAAACTTTGTGAATAAAATCTTGCTATTAAAAAATGGTAGGATGCTTAATTATTGGAATGTTTTTACTTGCTTTCGTAAACATTCATACTTTTACTTTTATTAGGCATTTGTATTGCATATAACTATTAAATGATGATTTTAGTATTAGCTTGGCGAAATATGATGCTAATGTGTCGGGAATTTGATGATGATAATGATGATCTGACTAACGTCTTACGATGATGATATATGATTATAATATGATGGCGAGCACATGACGAGATCATGTGAATCGCTACAGTAAGACTGCATAATTGAATGGTCCCCGCAAGATGTCCAAAGGCAGGCCAAAAGAAGAATGCGGGACGATCTGGACGCAGTCCACAAAATAATGGCAGAACGACACAGGTAATTAGGATCGAGTGGAGAATGAAAGGAGAGGGCTTTGCCCTGTAGTGAGTGATGTGCCGTCTCCGATAATTTCCGGTAACTTTCTTCATTTTGAAATGTTCCCAAGAACTTTCTCTACCCATACAAATTGGGAACATTCTAGAGACCGGAACAACCCTAAGTGGCACACCTTAATTTGCTATTTAAAAAAACACGTTGGAGGCGCGTTCAGTTGAAGATTGGTCTTACAAACTTTATAAATCCCCTGAACACTAAATTTCCTCTTAATCACAATGTATAAGGTTATTCGACGATTCTGTATGATTAAGTTAAAATTCTAATTAATCTAATGGAAGTTGAATAGGAACACCGGACGAGTAGCAAGGTACAGTCGGCTACAGAGAACCGTAACCTCTTGCCATACTTACACGTATGGCAGACGGGTCATATTTGTCTGCTTGACTGAACGAGCATGTACCGGCGCGCTCCGTAACGCCGATGGTATGTAATTAATTTCCCCATATCATGCTATAACCCGGTAAATGAAATCTTTTAATGAAACGTAAATATCATCTAATAAAGTATGTCGACCCTAGCCTAATATTTCTTTACGACCTCATATAAACCTTAATGCCGGAAATATGATTATCATCTCACACAAACACTCGGTTATGAGCTTCGTCCCTTTTTAGGCCGATTTTATGTGTTTGCATAGGACCTTTATTAAAAGCTGATATATTTCAAACGTTAAAATGTCAAGTGCGTTAATTAAGAGAAATAAATTCAGGCGAAATGTTCACTTTAAATTAAATAACTCGTGGCGGGCGATTCGACGAAACGAATGTAATCTGGGACTAAATTCGAAGTTTCTAGTAACAATATTAATTGTTCATGCCTAAATTCCAATCCTGATAATGTCTACATTAGCAATGTACATTTATCATCATTTACATTAACATACTCTGTTTTGATGATTGACTAGACAAAAATGACATTCTCAGCTTCATCGAGTCAAGAACTTCTGATTTCATTAGATTTGATTTATAACTATCATCAGCCTAGCTTTATGTCGTCCACCTTCAGACTTGCCATCATATCACCCAATTGAAACCTAGCTTTATATTGTTCACCCCTTTTATGTTTCTTCTTCACCTTTATGTTTTTAACGTGTGCAATAATGAGGGAGGATTTATATTGTATTGTATCTTCAGTGTGTTGTTTTTGTTTTTCTCAGTCTCCATTCTTACGTCCTCCCAGCCTATTGATTTATATTCATACCAGTCATGTGCCCTACTACTTAGATTTAATTACACTCGAAATTATTCCAATGTAACAATAAGCCTTGTAGATAGATGTAATAAAACCAAGCAATAAAAGGGTAATCACTCATATTGAAGAAAAGCTGAGATTAATTTTATCTGCACAGATAATCCATCGTGTTTGCACAGCATTGCTTCAAACATAAAGGCCCTTGAGCACAATTGCGTATAAAATTAATGATACCTGTCAGTACTCACTGGAGCTTCTAGAAACGAGGTAGGTACACAAAAGCAGCCCTCGGTAAAACGACCATCATTCACTTCTACCAACAATGGACCAATAAAATGTACAAGAAATAAAGGACGGTCCCGGCAGAGAGATAGTGCTGCCGTGTGTATTATGATACGTTCGTCATTTGTCGGGATTTCCAATATATCTAACGACGATGGACGTACATCTGGGTAATGATACGATATTGAGTATTCTGTCTGATTTTAGTAACGCTTTCGTCTATATTACGAGAATATACCATAGCTATTCATTCAGCGTTCATAATTGGACTTGTTTTCTTAACTTACTTGTCTATGTATAGTGAGTTTATTCAAAGATTTTCAATAGCCTTAAAATTTGAACGCTAAATTTTGAGTTGGATTTATTTTGGTCTTTGTTGGGGATCTATATCTGAATCCCTAACGTTTTTTAACCTATTTTTGCATTCCCTAACGTTTTATGTCATAATGATCACTTGTCCTAACACTCATATGCCCTAATATTGATTTCCCTAATATCTTATTTCCTAATGTCACTTGCCATATTGATAATTTATCCTAATGTTATTCGTCATAATTATCATTTCTCCTAACACTCATATGCCCTAATTTTGGTTTAATCGCTAGGCTCGGGCTCTGTTGTGCTCGCAGTTCTAACCTAACCTAACCCATTAAACTACTTTACTGGTAGCAGTTCGGTGGTTGCAAAAGGGGCGGGGACTTTAAAAAACGAAAATTAATTTTAGGGATTGCGAGGAATATGGCTAAAAATATTAGGGATATTGATAGTTAGGGATATTGATGTTTCGGACAAATGAGTTTTAGGACAACCATTACGTTATGGAAAATGATTGTTATGGCAATTGATCGTTAGGGCTAATGCCCATTAGGACAAAACAGTTCGGGCAAGTGATTTTAGGACAAACGATGTTAGGGATCGCGAGGGAGACCCCTTTGTTGGTCGGTTTTTTAATTTCCTTTTCCCTTTATCTCCAATTATACATTGGATGGCAATGAATGTAAAACAAGTATCCCCATTACAAATACACAAAGAGATGTTAATGACGATACGTTTATAATTTTCGGCAATGATCCAATAAAAGGTGATCGAGTTGCAGGCATTAACAAAACAATACAACTACCACTTAACTCACTTAACCAATTCCCCTGTAATAGAGCGTTAACGGGCCCATATAACACGGACAATATATTTACAGTCGGTTCATTTAATCCTACGTTTTATCACACGAATGTACGTCATCACGGTTATGGCCGAAATTAATGGTGCCTGTCAAATATGTCTTGAAAATGTACTTAGGAGATAAAGGGTTTCGAATGTAAAAGACGGCATTTGAGGGGAGTGATGAGACAGGAACGTAATTTGGAGGAGTTTTGATACACTGATGTGGAGAAAGTATTTTTGCTGGTTTTTATTTAGGCTACTTCATTTGTTATGGTTTTCTACGGCTTTGCTCGATTTGTCAAAGATTTTTCGCAGCTTCGTTCGACTTGACAAAGAATTTTGCTTATCTTTGTAAAACATTATGTATTGTACTCGAAGTGAAGATAAGAACACACTTCGATTTTGAGCATTGGAATTGCAAGTTATTACTTACTAGTCTTACTACTGATAATTGCCTACTATCGCTCTTTGAAACTGACATGACAAATAAATAAATCTGACAACAAAATATTAGTTATGCATCCAATTACTCATAGCAAAACTGTTTTATTCGTAAATAAAGTCTGCCTCGGAAATGTAATGTTGAATAGTGACCACTCACGTTTCTACACAGTATAATAATGTTGACTTTTTAGAAAAGTGAAGTTGGATTGCAGTATAACCAAACAAATATTTCAAAACAATGCAAGCAATGATTAAATCTTTAAAAATATTCAAGACTTTAACAATGCTTAACGAGGTATGAAATGAAATGGCAAACAATCTCCATTAAATATTTTACAACTCAACCATACGTACTTATCAAATGAACGTATAACAAGATTTTATTTGTGATGCGATGACCTCATTTTAAAAATGGTGATCGTAAAAGTATATTGGCAGTGGAATTTATAGTCGCAGCTTTTACGAGAGCTTTTCTAGAATTAACAATACATGTTGGAAAATAATATTACCTTGTTATTATTTTCATTACTTGAATGGTTTTCATTTAAGAGAGACTTTCAATTTGCACGATAATGACTGACTTAGGGAGGCGATTCTTGAGAGTCCAGGCATAGAAAATACTAGCAGGTTCTCGCAATTTTCCGGAAGAGAACCTTTAAAAGGTTAAGCACTCTTTGTTATCGGATGGAATGTTGAATGAAAAGCACCCAATCCCTATATTTTATTGATTTATTGCGATAAACAATGCGATAATTGGCATAACAAATCATAATATAATTAGGTACCCTTTATTCAATGTGTGTGGATCCTTATCCATTAGGATATTTTGTTGCTACTGGTCAAAAAGATTTCATATAAAAATAGCTCTTTAACCGCCAAAGAAAAAAGAGAGGTGTTATACTCGTAAGTTGAACATGGTGTACTCGTATCTTTGTGTCAGGGCTGGCATCGTAGTACCCTAACGCGTGACCCGACTTGAGACCAGTTCTTTTTTACCGAAACCCTTGTCTGTTGAGCAGCAATAGTCTACAAAATATTCAGCTTTCATTGAACCGAGTATAGTAACAGAATTTTGCCGGCCAATATTAATTCTAAGAATTGCTAATGTCGTGGTTTTGTTCAAGTTTAGTAGCATTTACTATTATCGCTCATTAAATTAGGGCGCTATGATGACCTACTTGTGTAGTGGGTGTTTATGTTTTGGTTGTTATCCTTTGGGTTTAAATATTTGGAGCGTATGAAACCTGTTAAAAAAAATCCCAATGAAATACCAAAAAAAAAAAAACCGGCCAAGAGCATGTCGGCCCACGCTCAGTGTAGGGTTCCGTAGTTGCTCATTCTTCACAATAGACTTAAGTTATGAGAAAGATTTCAAACTCTATAAAAAGGTCGTAAACGCCAAAGTAACTGTAGTTACTTATTACCTTCTGGAAGTCAACTTACGTCCTTTTTCTGAAAATTATGATTTATGAATGCTTGCGATAACTCAAAAACGGCTTGACCGTCTTTATTCAATATAGTTTTCATTGAAAGTACTTATAAGGCCTCATTTTCATGAATTTTTCCATAATTTTTTGACCCATGGTTGAAAAGTTAGAGGGGGGGGGGACGCTATTTTTTTTATTATCGGAGCGAATATTTACAAAACTGCTGACTTTATCAAAAAATAATGTTTAGAGACCCCTATTATTTTTAAAAGACCTATTCAACGTCACCCCACACACTAGTGTTAAACGAAAAAAAATTCACCCCCCCTTTAGGTGTTCGAGAGGAACCCGAAAAAAAAGTTTTTTTAGTTTTTATTTTACCGTTATGTCGGCGTGATACAAACAGATACTCATAATAAATTTCAGCTTTCTAGTACTAATGATCACGGAGCTGAGCCGCGGACGGACGGACAGACGGACATGGCGAAACTATAAGGGTTCCTAGTTGACTACGGAACCCTAAAAATTGAGAGCCGTTAATGCCGTGATCCTAGGAAGATAAAGAATCCACTTACTACTCAGCTGTTCAAATATGGTAACAATGGATTCTTTGAAAAATGCTTCCTATTTCTGCATGCTCCTAGTTCACGGTATTCGGTATTCGGCATTCGTGATTGACTCGTATTGGAGATCGGACGTGTCGTTTATTAAAATATAATATTCATCGGTAACATACCTACCTAGTGACCTAGTGCACTACTCACGCGGAATCATTCGGTGTCTTTGCTAAGTGAACACTTTTTATAATGAAAATTAGTTTAACGAAAGGCGCATAAAAATGACAGACAATAGTGCTTTTAACAGAAGTGGCCTAACGCAACGTAGCCCGCCCTCGACTCCCGTGCCGTCGGACCCTGCCCGATCCGCGCCCGCCCAGCATGTTATAGATCCCCCAAAACTTGTGTCCACAGTTGAAATCCAACAATGGATGAACACGATCCAGGAGTGCCTGAACGATGTGTGCTCAATCTCATCTGAGGGCAAACTCAACACCGACCAAAAGCTCAAGATAAGTACCTTATGCCGCAACGTCTCTCATGCTACATCACAACTAGCCGTAGAATACCAATCCCTGAAGCAAAAGGCCATTCAGAATTACAACTATCTCCGGGATGTCGAGAAGAGAAATGACCTCTCTCTGTGCATCCAAGAACTAAAACAGTGCATGAAAGAGTCCACAAAGCCTTCTTCGAGCCCCCCTACCTTTGCCGAAATGATTAAGAAAAATTCAACGCAATTCATCCAGCCCTCTACCACAAGCTCGGTTGCTATATATCCTGCCGACAAATTAAAGACGAGTGAAGAGACGAAGTCACTCGTTCAACAAATTATTAGGCCTGAGGAGCTGGGGCTCCACGTTCGTGGACTACGGAAGATACGAAACGGCGGCGTCGTCATCAGCACAGAATCGAAAGAAGATGTCCTGAAGCTAAAGCAATCGAAGCAGTTAACGAATTCTGGCCTTACAGTAGATGATGCGCGAAAACGGCGACCGAGAATAGTTGTGATTGGCGTGCCCTCGTCCATGCAGGATGCGGAGGTTTTTAAATGCATCTACCAGCAAAATATAGCCGACAAAATAAAAGATCTGTCCTTGGCGCAATTTTTAGATTCCATCAAATCAAGCCACAAGTCGGGGAAAAAAGACGCGGAGACCTGTAACTACGTGATAGAAGTTAGCGCCCTTATTCGGAAGGCTCTAATAACTAGTGACAGAGTATTTGTTAACTGGTCCTCGTGCCATGTGAGGGACTTCACACTGGT
Organism: Apotomis turbidana; assembly: GCA_905147355.2. Taxonomy (NCBI): domain Eukaryota; kingdom Metazoa; phylum Arthropoda; class Insecta; order Lepidoptera; family Tortricidae; genus Apotomis; species Apotomis turbidana. The sequence goes on along the minus strand of LR990289.1, from coordinate 18,799,781 downwards.
AACCCGTTGCTACAAATGCCAGCAATACGGGCATGCTGCGAAGTCGTGCAAGATGGAGGTCGAGACCTGTGGGCATTGTGGGACTGAAGGTCACACAAAAAAGGATTGCAGCAAGAAGACGGAGCAGCCAAAATGCGCTACCTGCCAGCGTTTCAAGAAACCCTGTGACCATGAAACAGGTGATGCCGATTGCCCCGCCAAGCAACTAGCCGAAAAGAGGTACATCGACTCTATAGACTATGAAGGCGCCTAAGAGCGTCGCAGTTTAACTTTATCCTCCTAGTACTTATCTTCTCACTTTAGTTACGTATGAATAATGATTTAATTGCTGACATTGACAATTTCTCTGTATCTGAGTCTAATGCTTGTGATGTTGAAAGTTGCAAACAGTACATTTACACTGGCCGTAATCCATCACTGACTATACTAACACAGAATATCCGCAGTATTCACAAAAATTATCATAATTTTCTAGTTTTTCAGCAAAGACTTGCTATAAGTTGCGACGTCATTGTATTAACGGAGTGTTGGTTAAGTAAATATAGTAAATTTCCCCACCTTCCAGGTTATAAAGTACACAGCAATAAGGTTAATTATAATCAGAACGACGGTGTGGTGGTTTTCATAAAAAATAACTTGACTGTTACCATTGAGGAACCAGATATAAAGGAGTGTAATCGACTTTTGATCAAGATTAATCCAGATTATGCTATAATAGCTATATATAGACCACCTTCCTTCAGAAATGGTGATATCTTTAGCGAGTCATTAGGGGAGACCCTACGTGGCCTCGCCTCTTATAAGAATATAATAGTTATTGGTGAAAGAATCCGAACAACTTGTTATTGCAAGTGACCTACAAAAGATATCGTAATTTCTGTAACAACCTGCTTAAAAAAATTAAAAACAACTACGACAAAAAACAATTGGAAATGGCTGGAAAAAACAGTAAATTGATCTGGAAGTGTGTTAAAAATGTAACATATACGGCAAACCAACGAGAAACATCTTGTGAATTGTTACAAGCTCACCCCTCGAAGTCATCATCCGTTGAGAGCGCAAATGATTTCTTCGTAAATGTTGGAAAAGACCTAGCTGATAAAATGCAAAAAAACAAGCCGCTTCTCTCTCCCCGCGATCATTCATCTAAAAATATGCTGAAATCATTTGTGCTTTTAAATACAGACGAACAAGAGGTGGAAAGGATTATTAATAATTTAAAAGATAGCTCTGCGGTCGGCTGGGACGGCATTTCAAACAAAATGCTTAAACAATACAAACTCATCCTGATTCCACCTCTCACGCACATTTTCCAAAAATGCCTATCGGAAGGAATTTTTCCGAAATGCCTAAAAAAAGCGGTAGTTGTTCCTGTATACAAATCCGGCAGTAAGGACCAGGTAGCAAACTACAGACCCATCTCACTTTTACCTGCCATATCAAAAATATTAGAAAAAATCATTAATTCTAGACTAATTAAATATCTTGAAGAACAAACTCTTCTATCAGGAAATCAGTTTGGTTTTAGGGCCGGACTATCAACTGCTGACGCTGTTCATGAACTAACTAATTACCTAGTCCAAGAACTTGATAAAGGAAATCAGACAATAGGAATCTTTATGGACCTCGCAAAAGCTTTTGACACCGTCCCCATTGCCATTCTTCTCCAAAAGCTAGAAGCACTTGGTATTAGAGGTACCCAACTCAAATTACTAGCAAATTATCTAGATGAACGCACCCAATGCGTGAGGATAGACAATAATATCAGCTCCGACTTAAAAAAACACCGCTTACGGAATTCCACAAGGAAGTGTGCTCGCTTCTACCCTATTCTTGATCTATATTAACGACCTTTGTGATCTAAAAATAGGAAATGGTAAAATAATCTCGTACGCTGATGACACTGTACTGCTTTTTTCCGCTAAATCAGCAGATGACGCACATGAATATGCACAGCGAGGCTTTAATAGCGTCAGCACCTGGTTACGGCATCACCTACTAACACTTAACCCAGATAAAACTCAGTATGTAAGATTTTCCATGCGTAAACCTAGCGTAGACATAACCTACCGCAAGCTCTATGCGCACATATGTAATAACATTTCATCTGTCAAATGCAGCTGCCCGGACATAACGCGTACCGACAAAATTAAATATCTCGGAGTTTTAATTGACGAAACCCTCTCGTTTAAATTCCATGTGGAAGCGCTGTGTAATAGAATCCGTAAGTTAATATTTGTTTTCAAAAAACTGCGGTCAATTGCGGATGAGCAGCTCCTCAAGACGGTTTATTTTGCTCTTTGCCAATCAATAATAACGTATTGCATAACGTCATGGGGAGGTTTGGCTAAAACCACAATACTAAAATTAGAAAGAGCCCAAAGAGCAATCCTAAAGGTCCATACCTATCGTCCTTACCTCTACCCTACTAACCTTATATACAGTGAATGTAGAGTACTAACAGTTCGTCAGTTATTTATCCACGGCACAGTATTGAGGCAGCACTGCATAACTCCTTACAGCACCGAATATAAAAACAAGAGGCGTAAAGATATTGTTTGCTCCTATAACATGCAAGCAAAACATGCTTTTTCTACAAGATTTTTCATATTTCTGGGACCATTTCTTTACAATAGATTAAATGCGAAATTGGACCTATATCCACTAAGCTTCGCTCAATGTAAGAAAGCGCTTCGTGAGTCACTACAAACTATGACGTACGAAGATACAGAGAACTTACTGACTGTCATGAAATAAATATTTGTTTAGTTGAATTAAGTTCGTTAGTGTAAATTTTAGTAGTTAAGCTACAATAAGATTACTGTAAGATAGATGAATATGTACTTAAATTAAATACCCATTTCCCATTAATAGGCTTTCCCATTGCCTGAAACACAGGGGCAACCCTAGTTCAGGTTATGTAAATTATGAATTTATTTGTTTTTTAAGTATAGAATTTAACCGTCACCTCTGTACATTATGTTTTATCAATAAATTATTATTATTATTATTCCCTTTATTCATTTTTACACTTAGGCTAGGTTTTTTTTACAATAAATTTATATAAAAAGTAAAATATAAAAAATACATCACAAATATAAACACATTCTAAAAAAAAACCTAACCTAGGGTGCCGCCGGCAGCGGGGCAGGGCCCAGGCTACCGGTGGTTAGGGCTGCAGAGAGAGGAACCTCCTGACGATGCGCGCCGTGTCCAGGAGCACCGCCTTTTGTATCTGGCCCTTGATCCAGCCATCTAGCGAGAGTCTCTTAAGATGTTTGTCGAGACTCTTCGCTATAAGACCGTTCGCCGAAACGACTATCGGGACAATGATCGTCGAGTCAACATCCCACATGGCGGTCACCTCGTGAGCCAAGTCAAGGTACTTGCTGAGTTTGTCCTTCTCGGCCTTCACGAGGTTCTCGTCATGGGGGATGGTGATGTCGACGAGCACTGCCTGGCGCTTGGATCGATCTACCAAAACGATGTCAGGCTTATTGGCTACAATAGTCCTGTCCGTGATGATAGATCGATCCCAATAGAGCGTGGCACGACCATTCTCAAGAACTGGCATCGGTGCGTACTTATAGTACGGCACCTCAGACCCCACAAGACCGTATTGAAGAGCAAGTTGCTGGTGAATGATCCTGGCTACTTGGTTATGTCTGTGCAAGTACTCGCCGTTAGCAAGATGAGAACAACCGGAGATTATATGCCTGAGTGACTCACCGGGACGGCGGCATGCCCGACAAATGTCGACCGTACCGTCCTTCAGGATATATCTCCGGTAATTGTTCGTCATCATTACTTCGTCCGCAATTGCACAGACAAAACCTTCGGTTTCCCCGAAGAGATCCCCGAAGCGTAGCCAGTTCACCGACGCGAGCAGATCTACATCGGGCTCCGTAAGGGCCTTGTAGAACCGCCCGTGTAGCTCCTTGCTCTTCCATACAGCCCTGCGGTCATCGGTGCTAAGCACCTTTGGTCTGCGCCAGTTCTCGTTTGCTAAGGAGAGAGAGGTGAGGCCTTTGTCAACTGCTACTACATCGCGATGAATCCCACACTCGTTGTTTAGGAAATACTCCCTAAGACTGCACACCTCACGGTTATGGAGGTCCTTGGCGTTTAAAAAGCCACGGCCCCCACACTTACGCGGGATGTACATTCTCATAACTGACGAGCGTGGGTGCCTCATGCGATGTGTAGTGAGCAGTTGACGGACCCTCGTATCCAAGGCGTCCAGCTCAGTCTGAGTCCACCTTAGTATGCCAAAGGAGTAAGTGAGCAGAGGCATCACCCAAGTGTTGAAGGCGCGTGCCTTATTGCCACCGGACAAAAGACTGTTAAGTACTTTTGTCAAACGACAAAAGAAACGCTCCTTCAACGCCTGTCTAATGTCTCCGTCCGCAATACCCAATGACTGTGACATACCAAGGTACTTGTAGGTTTCAACTTCGGAGATAGACCTGAGGGTCATTGTCTCAGAAAGCTGTAAGTTCGCGGAATTTACGACTTTCCCCCGCTGTACATGCATGACCGCACACTTGTCTACGCCAAATTCCATTTTGATGGCACTACTGAAGTTTTCAGTTACTTCCAGTAGTTCCACCAGATCCTGGCGTTTTGGTGCATACAGCTTAAGATCATCCATGTACAGCAGATGAGAAATGACCTCACCTCCTCTTCGAAGCCGGCAACCTAGTCCTGAATCCTTCAGCAGAGTGCTGAGCGGATTCAGGGCTAGGCAGAACCACAGAGGACTCAAACTGTCACCCTGGAAAATACCTCTCTCAATCCTTATCAAGTCCCGCGGGCCAGGGGGGCCATCCCCGCCTCCTGGTTGACGAAGGACTGTGGTCCACTGCCTCATACACGCGCCTAAGAGGGATCTTAGAGCTGTATCGATTTTATACAGCTCTAAGATCCTCTCCAGCCATGAATGAGGCACCGAATCATAGGCCTTCTTATAGTCAATCCAAGCGGTTGAGAGGGACCCCCTGTTCCGCCGGACCTGTTGGCAAATGGTCGTGTCAATGAGGAGGAGCTCTTTAGTACCACGGGACCCAACCCTACACCCATTCTGAGAAAAGGCCAAAACGTTGTTCGCTACAATGTGCGAGTTAATTTTTGTTTTCAGAATGGACGTAAGGAGCTTGTATAAAGTGGGCAAGCACGTGATGGGTCTATAGTTTTTCGCTTCCGTGGTACTACCGGACTTATGGAGCAGGAAGGTAACACCAGTAGTCATGAAAGATGGCAGGGAACCAAGCTCGAGGGCGTCTTGAAATTGTGTTGCCAGACGTTCGTGTGAGGATCGAAACCACTTGATCCAAAAGTTGTGCAACCCGTCTGGCCCAGGACTTTTCCAGTTCTGGGCCTTACGGGCCGCACAACTTACATCATCGGGGCTTATAGTCACAGCCCCCATGGCTTCGATCGGCTCACACTCACGTCTGACAACATTCATCCATTCGCCCTCTGTGTGTTCGACAGGCACCGACCAGATACTACGCCAGAAGTTAATCATGGCAGTAGGATCCGGCAGTTGCCCGTCGCTCACACATTGGTTGGTTCCCTCCCACTTTCGGTATACCTTCCTTTGGTCACTTTGAAAGAGACGATTCTGCTGGAATCGATCCACACGCTCTCTGTAGCGACGAATACGGCTTGCCCATGCATAAACTTTCTGCTTTAGGTAGTCGATGCGCTCCGTGACACATGCCATGTAATCGCAGGGCCTGGTGCCAGTCCCCGCGAAGGCTTGTGTCACGTAGCGCATCACACGGGGGCGGTTGTTGCCCCCCCTAAAACAGATTAGCTTGGCAATGAAAGTCCTAAACGAGCTGATACGCCGCTCGATCCGTACTTGCCAGGCAGGAACACCCCCGGCGGTCCGCGGTGCTCGGTCAGTGTCCGGGAATCTGACACGAGCAACGCGGCACGCCGCGATGGCCCCACAGTACATGATCGAGTGGGTATCAGCTAAATCTTCGCTAGCCCGAAGGTATGGGTCTAGCAAAGCGTCCAGGGCTCCCATCAGCGCTAGGTTACGTTTGTGCATTGGCAAGCGTGGTAATCGCGGCCTAGACTCAGGTGTGGATCGATATCGCTCAATCGCCTCCTCCAAAGCCCTCCTCAGCTGCTCATTGGCCTGGGTACTTACGCTGCTCGCATCGTCTTCCCCATCGGCTTCGGGATCCGTCTGCCGCACCCCCGGCACCAGGTTGGGCGCTGGCACCGGAACCGGTGACGTAGCAGGCGTATCCCGAGCCGGCGTTGAAGCCGCGCGAGCGGCCAGTACTTCCAGGCGCAATCGATCAAGTGTCGCGTCGTCCAGCAGCTTGCGCCGCTGGATGAAACGCACTTGATCGGATAGCCGCTGCGCAGATACGGTGATGGTCGGATCAAATGCAAGAAACAGAGGCAGCATCCTGTCCCGGTACGCGGACAGGTTGATTCCCCCCTCTGTAGCCCCGTAGTAGGCGCGCATGCAGTTTTCGTTCATTACTTGCGTCCATCGCATGCGACGCACTACACCACCGGTAGCGGGAGCCGTGGTCGGAGCAGATTGCCCCGTAGGCCCCAAGCATGCCGGCAGCGGTGGCCGTCCACGTCGCGCAGGTGGTCGTGGCGGCGGGGGCGGCGGCCCGCGCACGACGTCGCTCGACTCGCTGGTGTCGGGCGCTGTGGCGAACTCATCACCCGACGACGATGGCGAGGAGGACGACGAGACGGGCGGGGGTGTTGGACGTGCGTTCTGGGTGTGCGCGGCTGTGTTTCTTCTTGCCTGGCTCCTTGTGATCATCAGTATTTTTTCGTGGAAGTCTTGTTTATTTTGCGTGACACATAGTTGTCAACGTGTATCGCGGACGATTTGTATTGAAAACTACACATTTATCACTTCCCTTATGGTCTTTTATTATTATTATTATTATTATCAGATTTTAACAGTACTTTTACGTCTGCCAGTGACTTTTAAGAATTTATTTCACAATAATTATTTTAAGATATACTATAGTTCAAAAAGGTAGTTTAAAGCGTAATCTTTTCAATCGTGACATTTTATAAACCGTAATTTCCGTAGTTTTGTATTTTTACAATAGTTGATGTAACACCAAACACTAATAAAGAATACCTGAAGTAAGATTTTTGCGTACCATGGTACGACACTCTTCATGTGCGACTCCATCGCTCACTCTGGTGACCCACTTTTTTTTTGTCTAAACAAATATATTTGTTAAGAGGTCTTATTCCTTTTATTATTATTTTTTTCGTATTATGACAAATATATTGTTAATTTCAACCAACTTTTTTAAGTGAATTCTTTTCCCCGAGTTCTAGAGAGTAATATTAATAGCTCTTTCATTGCTTTCATTGCGTGCAGTCGAAAATAAGTTAAAAATAACGATTTTTAGCGTGAATTTTGTCAATATCGAGTAGTTTTTAAAGCAAAAACCGGCCAAGTGCGAGTCGGACTCGCGCACCGAGGGTTCCGTACTTAAACATTTTCCGTCCCTAAGTGGTTAAGTTAAGTTTGCACCTGGTATGTATAGCGCCCCATATAAATTAGGTGCAAAGTTAGGTATTAAAAAATAACTACTTACTAGATCTCGTTCAAAACAATTTTCGTTGGTAGTTTTTATAGTAATGTACATCATATGCTTTTTTTAGATTTTTCATTTTCTTATTTTAGAAGTTAGAGGGGGGGGGACCAACTTTTTTTCCACTTTGGAAGCGTCTGTCACGCAAACTATTCGGTTTATAAAAAAAATATTTGAGAAACCTCGATATCATTTTTGAAGACCTATCCATAGATACCCCACACGTATGTGTTTGATGAAAAAAAAATTTTGAGTTTCAGTTCTAAGTATGGGGAGCCCCCAATATTTATTATTATTTTTTTATTTTTGCATCAAAATCTTAATGCGGTTCACAGAATACATCTACCTACCAAGTTTCAACAGTATAGCTCTTATAGTTTCGGAAAAAATGGCTGTGACATACGGACGGACAGACGGACGGACAGACAGACATGACGAATCTATAAGGGTTCCGTTTTTTGCCATTTGGCTACGGAACCCTACAAATTCAAACTAGTTTTCAAATATATACCAATAAATCTCAATAGCCCTGTTTTAAGAAGTAACATTGATATTAAATTAAGAAACATGTTTCATCATAGGGAAAAATGTCAAAACAATCAGCATTTATGAACGGATGAGCCGTTATTACCGAAAAATACTTATTGTCGTACTGTTTTTAATTGATACCTACCGTGTACAGGATCACATTTTGTTCATATTTTCCGTTTTTCCTCGCTCAGCAAGCGCGTGAACCGAGATTATGCGAAACTATAACAAAGTTTTCATTTCATCCCCACGTTCGGTATTTGCGTTTAATCTGGATTCAAGTACTTCATGGACGTTCGAAAATTTATACAGTTTTGAGAGGATACTTTGTTAGTTGAATGAATAAAGGCAAGTAACTTTTATAAAATATTTTGCACAGTATAGTAGGTCCACTTCGCCTGATGTTTAGCAAAAAGGGGAGGCCAAGTTGTAATGGCAATCGACAAGAAACTAACGGTGCTTTGTCAGTTGACACTGCTGTATTCCTTATATGAATAAAACAATGTTTAAGGCACTAATAACATTATACCTATAGCTACATACTTGGAAAGATGAATTGCTTATGTTCATCAGCAGTAGGATAAGTATGTTGTGCCGTTATAAAATAAAAAAAAAAAAAAAAAAAAAAAAAAAAAAAAAAAAATAAAAAAAAAAAAAAAAAAATACAAGGTGAGTCCAGCTTGTGAAAGTCGTTGGGTGCGTGCAGCCATAGTTGCGTTCTTTGGGGAAGGAACTCATCTAACTGTAGACGTCTTTATAGTCGGTGATGATGATGATATAGCATAGACACTCAGTAGTGTCCCCTAGAATTTAAATTGGATTGACATATTATTCTTTCATTTGTTTACGTAGTCGCCACACGATCTTTCTGCCCCAGTAGATGTTAGTTCTATGAGCAATCCTAAAGAGATAAATGCCCTAACCACTACTTTAGTTTAGCGTTTCTTCAGGCTATGTCATTTGCTTTAGTTGTCCTGCGTATTTCATCGCCCCTGAATGGATTACGCAGGCAAACTCCGAGCATACCCCTCTCAATTGCTGTTTTTCAGTATATTTTCTTAATTATTTTTTACTGCACTGCACTTTACCCTTTGAATGTTAAGTGGCGTGGGAATCAACGCTGTAAAACAATCTCGGCATTATTTTGGTCACGTTTGCCCAACAAAGTTGTGAGCTGATTTGATTAATTACATAGATAAGGAAAAAACAATTCTTAGAATAAGGAGCACCTCGTCCATTTTGGTTTAATATGCTCAAAAGTAATGTGCATTTTTGCATAAATTAATATATTTAATTTGCAATGACCTTGTTTGTTTGAAACAAATATTATCTATAAAATTGTTAAAAACGTAATCATTGTCCTTTCATTATGCCTAGCTAAAACTAACTAACTGCATATCCCCAGACGGTGATAGCATACTTTTAACCTGACTAAGGAGGAGCTAAAAGAGCGTTATGACTTTTTCTTCCAAGCGGATAAAGTTCGGAGGCACCTTCTACTGTATGATAAATTCGCCTTCTACTGTATGGTAAAAAATAGTGTAGGAAGTGTTGTAAATTATTCCAAAATATTTGATGAAACATTATTGTTAGTCACTGGTGTTTTTGACCAACGACGAAAAAAGAGGTGTTATTAGTTTAGCATGCGTATGCATGTGTATTTGTGTGTTTGTCTGTGACATCGTAGCTCCCAAAACGATTGGACCAAGATGAGTGCGGTTTTTTTAATCGAAAATCTTCTTCGTCGATATGGTACTTAGCTATGTTTGGTGGAAATAGGACCAGTAGTTTCCAACATATTCAGCTTTAATTGAAGCAAGTGACAAGATCTCAGCCCATATTGAAGCTAAGAATTCATTTTTTTTTTAGTTATTTCATTTTTAGTTGGTAGCATTTTCTACACGTCTCATTGAATGAGTCGAAATGGTCTCATGATGACCAGCTGCTTGTGTCGGGGGTGTTTTAAATGTTTTATTTGTTTGTATTGTTTATGATTTAATGAAATAATACGGTCATACGTCTATTTCAAAAAATATATTTTTCCTCCGCGTGGATGTAAGTGGATTACTAAAGTTAAAATACCCCTCTGGCTCTGGTCAACTTCTGAACCTTAAACGCACAAACGACGAATTACCTCTTTTTCCAGGTAGGTTGGCTACGGGCAGAAGACCAGACCATCCTGACCATGCATGACCGTGCAGTGCTCGGCGCCAGGTACTCCGTGACCCTGGATTCTCCCCGGACCTGGCAGCTGAGGATCCGACCCGTGAGGGCCGAAGACCGGGGCTGCTACATGTGCCAGATCAACACACAGCCTACCATGAAGTGGCAGATCGGGTGCATTGACGTTTTTGGTGAGTAGATTGCCGGCCTGATTCGTAGAGGCGATGCAATATGTCTGACTAAGCAAGATCTTGGCTTTATGCTGTACTAGTTGCACCGTGCGGTGGTACCTGCTCATCCCATGGAAATACTATTTTTTTTCGGGATAAAGTCAGCTAGCTACCTTCATACCAAAATTCATAAAAATTGGTCCACTCGTTTGAGGGTGAAGAAGTAACAAATAAACTACACATAAACACATTTTTTTTAAAGTTGAAGAAATGCGTTTGGGCTGAAATGGGGACTAGAGCGGACTTAGTTGTGCCTACTTTTTCACACAGCTTTTTTTATAAGGCGGCAAACAAGCGTACGGCCCGGCCCTCCTGATGCTAAGCGATTACCGTAGCCTAAAGACGCTTGCAACTCCAGAGAAGAACCCTAGAGAACCCTATAAAGATCTGTAAACTCCGTTTTTGAACAACTCCATACTCCCGGGAAAACCTCGGCTGGGAGCTCATTCCATAGCTTGAGCGTTCGTTAGTTTATATTAGTATATAATATTTTAGATAAATTTTCACGTCATTATTCTTAAATGATCCAATCTATACATATATGTTTGACGACGCGGTTGGTTCGGTTTGTAGCAACCTGCCTACTGAACCTGCGGTCCCGGGTTCCATTCCCAGCCAGGTGTGATGAACTCGAATATTTATGCTTGGGGTCATGGCTTTTCTATGTATATAAGTATATATTTATCTATATAAGTATGTATATCGTCGTCTAGTACCCATAATACAAGCCTTCCTGAGCTTAATTTGGGACTAGATCGATTTGTGTGAGGTTGTCTGATATTTATTTATATATATTTATATGTATGTGATCACGATAAAACCGAGATATTACTACATTGGGGATATTGCCTTCCTTCGACACGTTAATTCATGTAGTGTCGTAAATTCGCGAACACCTGCAGCCTCCTACTTATTAGCTCAGGTGGCTAGAGACTGCGAAGGGAAATTAACCTTGGAAGGCTTACAACGAGTAAATTGGGTTACGTATTTGGCTGGTGTTTAGTTTGGTTAGAGCACGTTGAGTTACGTAAGCCAAATTCGATTGACATTGATATATAACTATCTGAGCGATATATCGTCCGTACCTACCTATATGCGTGATATGGCTGATATTGGCAATTCCGTGATAAATAGAGCACGTTGCTAAAATAGTCATTAATCAATCACTTGATCGCGATCCAAAAGTGTTTATTTTATTACCTCGACGTTTCGGACGTGATGACTCGAAAGGACACTAATCATTTATATAAGTCTCAGATAGAGAAATTTGAAAGATAAATCGGGATATGTTTGTGTTTTCATAAATTTTAAACTTTCCTTCGACCAGTATTTTTATACAGACCCATTTATGTAGATTGTTTACTTTGTACACGGAGCGTTTGTGTATAATGTACGAAAGGGTTCGAGAAAAGGTAGGTAGTGTCCCGCTTATTTTTTGTTCGTCGGGGACACTACCGCGCCTCCTGATATGAATAACCTATACACTTTAGTAAGTCAATTAAATAAATAAAGCTACCTAAAACTCTCATGTAATAAATTAAATTTTCTATTAAGTATACTTATTTACTGTACCTTAGACCTTAATTTGATGGAAAATCCACTTAATCTATAAAACTCAACACTAAAAAGCTGTGCCAAACCCTGTTTATAACAGATTGATACGCTAAATATAACTTCTTAATAAGTTTGTTTTTAAATGCACAGGTATTGAAAATCAACCGGCCGTAAGCGAGTTTTAAGGAAAATTCAGATAACGCAGTGGAGGCAGGCGCAAAGAACTTAAGTAAATTAGAGACCAACAAACCAAATTAGAAACTTCGTAAGAAATTCATCCGTGAACATTTTCAAAGAAACTCCAGATTTCCTTTAACTGCGAAATACGCTTATATAAAACGGTAAAGGCCAAGTGCGAGTAATTACTTGTTGATATTTGATTTCGGTTTTTACAGTTATAATTATTTTGGTCATTTAGTACTACACCGTACGAAATTTATGAAATGACAGATATGAACGCACTGCAAAAATCAACCGTCGCAGTATGCACCTTAGGCACATTAAAAAAGACTATAATAACTTAGTAAAAAGGAAAGAAAACGTAATTATTTCCTTATTATAATCGTTCGGATCCTACTGGCTGTGCCAGTTAAGATTTCATTTGTGTTACATTCACAATAGTATTTTAAACTTTATTCAGGTATTTTCAGGTGATAAAGAGGATTTCATTTTGGATGACAGAATCGAACCCAAAACCTGAAGGGCTACTCCGAAGATCGTAATTTGTAGCATACCATCCCTCTGGATCTTGCGTCAAACAATATTTGAATGAGCGGGACGGCACGTCGGAGTACCGTACCGAATACGAAAACCGAGTTATATCGTGTCAATGATTAGATAAGATTATTTTTTCTATTTTGTTTCGAGGGTTCTATGCCTTAGTCGCCTAAAATGGAACCCTTATAAATAGCATCACTTTGTTATCCGTCTGTATACCTATCTGTCAACATCTTTTTATCAGGAACGCGTAGAGATATAAAGCGAAAATTGATATCAAAAACTCAGGTGTGCTACACGTTGGAGTCGTGAAAAAAAATCATACTTCTAAGTGTAGAAATCAAAAGCTACGAGCGTTTAGGCTGCATTCGTTGACACTGATAAGGGAATCAATCAAAACCTACAGGGTACGTTCTGTTGATCTAGAATCGTGAAATTTGGCAAAGTACATAAAGGCGTCCGAGAACCAAAAATTTGTAATTGCATTAAAAATAAATGCATATTTTTGTGATAATAAACTTATTTGCTGTTGATAAACTAACCCCGACCTATGTCAAAGTATAGGGACAACCGTTATGCAACGACACATTTAAGATATGTATCAGTACAATAAATTTTTCGTTAGAAATAATTTTTAATATGAAAATGTCTTCATGTTTTTTACGGAATCCTATAATAATAATAAAAATATATACCATAAATATATATTCGCCTTTTAAAACGCAACAAAAAGCTCTCGTTGGCTTTATGACTCTTCAACGCAACGGGACCCCAAAAGTCAAGGGGCTTAAAGCTTATTAAAGATACGAGGCGGCTTCAAAACATTCCGAAGTACTTACGTTCAACTTAAGAACAAAGCTTAATATCATAACGTCCCCCAAACAGGGAGAGTATTCCTCAGAAAAATAAATCACCTCAAAGTCAGGCTTATTCTTCCGCTCCATTGGAGGTGCCAAGTTTTATCGCTCTCAGCTCAAATTAGTTAGAAGTTACTTTCTACCCCCACTTTGGAAGTTCCCAATGCCGATATTGAATTTTTACTATGTCTCCTGCAACGACTTGTACAGTTCGGGAATTTAATATGTGGAATGTTACGTTTCCAATAACGGTGAAGATTGAGTTGCTTGGAGATACGTATTCGTATTTGAGTGATATCTTTCATGTTTGGAAAATATTAATAGTGTTACCTATTGAAATACATTACTTTTTTGATTCATTAATATGCACAATTCGATAATAAATAACAAGTACCAAGACATAATTTTCTGCGCACGTAAATTTGATTTTATCTGCTGATTCGCGTTGCAAAAGAAGTCAATGGTTTTGGTATATTTGAGAGTTATAGGTGTTTGGAATCAAGATGTCAAGTAATAAGACGTTCTCCGTGTATAAAACTGGTTAATTGTAATATTCTGAACTCTTCTTATTATATTAAAACTCTAAGAAGAACTAGTAAAAGAAATGAGTTAAAAGAGAAATTGGTACTAATATAAAATTAGATAATATTGTTGTTAAAAAGAAAATGCTTTAGAGTTTCAACATAAATAATTTCCCTCATCATTGCTATAGCAAAATTTTACTAGGCACAATTATAATAAAATTCGACCTAAGAGCTCTTTAGGTACTTCTTGCATCAAGAAGTAGCAACTATAATTATTATCGCTCTAAAATTAGTAATTTCTGTCTTCTCATTAGTATTTATCGATGCGGAATTTCGTATTGAAGTTTATTACTTACTATCGTTTATGCCTCATCGTGCAGTGGAATGTATTTAGAAACCCGGCCAGGGCAAATATTTGTGTGATGAACTTCGAATATTTTTTGGGTTTGGGATTGGGTCATGGTTGTTCTATGTATTTAAGTATATATTTATCTATATAAGTACGTATATCGTCGTCATCGTCAAGTACCCATAACACATGCCTTCTTGAGCTTAATTTGGGACTAGATCGATTTGTGTGAGGTAGTCCGATATTTATTTATTATTCCCTTTAATTTGTGAACAAGTAATTATGATTAAACATACTTATAATAAAACTGAACCAAAAATGAACTAAACTAGAACAGCTATTGAATTCATGTTAAAGTATCTATTTCGTTGCAGTGCCTCCTGATATCATCAATGAAGAGACGTCGACGGACGTATCAGCACGGGAGTTGGACAACGTTACACTGATCTGCCAGGCTACTGGTCACCCTCCTCCGAAGATCACGTGGAAGAGGGAGGACCACGAGCCTCTGCTGCTGAAAAAACCTGGAGGAAAGGACTTTTACAAAGGTATTGTAAATAAAAATGATTTGCTACGTTAAGTGTCTTTGATGATTAGTTGTTCTTAACTTGCTTTTAACTTGCTTCATCATCATCTCTTGAAAGGCGTCCACTGCAGGATATAGGCCTTCTCCAAGGAATACTATCTTGGTCTGTCTTGCGCCGATTCTTACAACCCTTCATCCGTTCATCTTCTGATGACCTACCGATATTGTTCTTATTTTGATGTATTTTTATAGTAGAGTCAGCGTCAAAAGAAGCTGACAACTTTAGTTTTCAATATATAAAATTGACATGCTGACCGTATCTATACGATAAAATACGTTTACGTTTCAAAAAACATTTCAGAAAGTAGGTATAAAAGAAGGACAAGAAAAAATAACAAGTTATTTATGTCTTTGAAAATCCGCACAAATACGAAGAACACTTAGATAATATAGCTGAACTTAATTAGGTTTACTCAAACACAAAAGGTCACTTACAAACGGAAACTAAAACAGAACATCAAATTCCATTCCGTTTGCCTAACGAATCGTGAAAAATCATGATAGCCAGTACAAAGGCTTATTTAGAAAAAAAAAATAAACATAAAGCGGAAGGTTGACTCCTCAATGGTTCGGAACAATGAATCCTTGAGGGATCTCGACATCACCAGAAATGGGAAACAAAAGAAATCATTTGTCAAAACTGTCGGGCAGGTTTGGGAATGAATTTTGTTTGCAAAGGGGACAACATTTTTAGGGATTCGTAATCTAATACTCCCATTGGTTTAAAACATTTCAGTGTTTAAATATTTGATATTAGGTCGAGATTTAATATGATTCATGCTCAAAAGCTTTTGTGCACAGTCAGTCATATGCACAGTCAGAATTTTTGAGACGGCGTTAACTTATACTTACTGTAGCATCGCTCAAGACGAATCTTAAGAAGTTATGGCTTTCCAATGGCTTGTGAATTGGATCTACAATGTATTTATATTTATATGTATACATATTTATATTACGTTATATATATGTATGTATGTATATATGTATGTATGTATTAATAGTTTATATGTGTAATTATTAGTAGTCTTATTATTTTTAATACCTTTTTGTACACGGTGTTAGTTTGTCTATCTTCTTCTCGTACTCACTCAACTGCTCAAAGGTTAACTGGAAGAGATCCCTTATAGGGATAAGTTCGCCTTTGTACCTATATGTTAATTGTAATAGATGTATTTTTAACTGTTTTTGTGTAGGTACAATAAAGCGTTTACTTACTTACTTACTTATGTGTCAAGAAAAAGAGAATTTCCAAAATAAAAAATCTTTCCGCATGGAAATCTCTTAGACAATGTTCAGTTGTCTGTCAAGAATTTTCCTAATTCAAATATTCTTGCGAGAGTTTCCAGAAATTTCCAGAAATATTCTCAGCTGTTTAGAAACTTTCCGCAACTCGCCCACCCTTAGTGTTGATTGGTCACATTTTTATTTCTATAGGTAGGTATACACTGTTTGGTTTCGGCCACGGTGGTTGTCTGTTCCTTGGGTTTTCAGAATAACTATTATTAAGAATTGTTACCTTACGCTCCTTATGCTCTTTGATGCGATTGCATTCCCTATTGTGTTGATCATTTGGAAATAAGCTCAGAAATATATAAAGAAAAAATAAAAATAAATAAAAAAAAAGCTTTTATATAAACGCTCTAAAAAGAAGAAAAAAATTTTTTCCTTAATAATTTTAACTATCAACTTATAACCTCATTATATACAATTGATATTATAATAAAAGCTTGTTACGCGATTTGTAAATAAACTAGTACTAATTTAATTATGTAAATTGATCTACTAAGTTTATTATATTTTCAATGTCAATTTTGATAGGTAATTAAACCTCGCGACAAGCTTATATTATCATATCAATTGTATATAATGGATTGTAGGAATGGATAGTTGATAGTTAAAAATTTTAAGGAAAAAAATATTTTTTTTCTTTTTAGAGCGTTTAAATCAGCTTTTTTTTTTTTTGCTTTAAATTTATTTTTTATGTTTTAGTTATCGCTGGCTAGGTTTCTCAGTCTATTCATAACTGTGCGTGACGAAACACAGTTACGAGTTTGATTTTGGAGTTGTCCTTCTCCTAGACAGGTTGCAGACCAATGCTGATGACGCCCATCTCGCCAAATTACACAAGTCAAACTTATTTCAGCTTGGAGCTCTCTTTTCAATTTACTCGCAATGAGCCCTTTCATTTGATACCCATATTGCAGAAGTGCATTAAAAATAACTATTCCTCTATCTTGGAAGATCCGCCATATTAGATTTAAAATGATGTCACACACTATATCGTGCATTGTCATCCAAACTAAACGTGTATACTAAATTTCAGCTCAATCGGTTGAAGATTATATCTACTTCAAACTTGAGTTCAAAGATTCCACCCGAACAAACATACTTACATACATACACACATTGCAAGTAAAATAAATAAATTAAAAAAATCATAAGATTTATTAGATACAATTTTAAATCTATTATATATAAACGGATATGTCCTGACTGACTGACATATCAACGCAGGGCCGAAACTACTGAACCCAGGACCTTCAAGTTTTTAGAATAGATCAAATATATAACGCAAGCAAGGAATAAGAAGGGATATTTCAAAATTCATCCCCAAAGGGGGTCAAATTGGGGTTGAAAGTTTGTATGGAAATCGTGTAATTTTTAAGTAAGAGACATAAAACTTTGTGTACAGATGTTCCATGTAAAGACAAAAAAACTAATTTCAGGATTTTTGAAAACTGATCCTTTAAAGGGGTTAAAAGCGAGTTGAAAGTTTGTATGAGGAACTTGGGATTATTTGAGTAAGAGTGGTGATACTTCGTGTATAGCTCTTTCTATACAAAGTAAGAAAACAAGTTTCAGCATTTTTGGAAATTCATCCCCGAAAGGGTTTAAAGGCACAGTGAAATTTTGTATGAAAAACGAGGTCTTTTTGAGGAAGGGGTGAATTATCTTGCGTGTAGACTGATCATCAAAAACTAGGAGCATGTATTTCAACGTTCTTGAAAATTCAACCCCTAATGGGGTAAAGAAGGAGGTGAAAGTTTCAACGAAGAGCTTGGGATTCTTTGAGTAGGAGTACTAATATTTCGTGTATAGGTTCTTCTATACAAAGTAAGAAAACAAGTTTCAGCATTTTTGGAAATTCATCCCTGAAAGGGGTTAAATGGGCAGTAGAACTTTCTATGAGAGACGGGGTTTTTTTGAGTAAGGGGCGCATTCTTGTGCGAGTACACTGATCATTAAAAACAGCGTTTTCAGTGTTTTTGAAAATTTTACCCCTCATGGGGTAAAGAGGGACTTGAAAGGTACTATGCAGAGCTTGGAATTATTTGAGTAAGAGTGCTGATATTTTGTGTATATGCAAAGTAAGAAAACCAGTTTTAGCATTTTAGAAATTCACCTCCGAAAGGGGTTAAATGGACAGTGGAACTTTCTATTAGAAACGGGTCTTTTTTTTAGTATGGGGTGTTATATTTTGCGTGTAGACTTTTCATCAAAAACTGAGAATATAGATTTCAGCGTTTTTGAAAATTCAACCCCTAATGGGGTACGCTGAGAAGTGGCAGTTTGTATGAAGAGCTTGGCATTTTTTGAGTAAGAGTGATAATATTTCGGGTAAAGGTTAATCATTACAAATCACATCACAACAACTAACTTTGCACCACACGATTAAATAAAATTACAAAGTAAGAAAAAAAAAATATTCATCCCCTAAATAGGTTAAATTTCATGTTATAACCCTTAACTATCTACCTGCATCTTAAGTTACACAAACACCTATCTCCCGTCCCCAGGACGGATACATAATGTCGGCCTTATATGTTAAATTTTATAGATCAGATGGGAAATTTAAAATAATAATGGCAATATAGACATATTAAAATATTTATTAAGCTATTAATCATTCTGGAAACATTAACAAAACATTTTTTTTGCTGTACACATATGGCAACAGTCCTTATTTCTACTAAAGGAACTATATATCTTTTGGAAGGTGAGATCAACAAAAATTTTGACTTTATATACAGATCTAAATAATTATTTCTAATTATTCAATAATTAACAATGCTAAATCAATACATTTCGTTAAAATAAAGGTAAATTTTTTATAAAATTGCAGACCACTAATTTATTAGATTTTTTCGCGGCAGTGAATATAAGTTTGTTTGCACATTCTATGCAAATCGTTTTTTTGCATTACTAACATACGTGCTGGTTCCCGTTTTTTCTTCGGGTCACAAGTAGAACAGGTTTTCCGTACTTCCAATCACTACTAAACTGACTAAGCGGTCGGCTAAGTAAAGAAAAAAAGTATGCATTAGTCACGTAACCACCTACCACCCGTTTCCGAAACCCTTAAGAAAAAAATACGTATCCAGAGATATATATACTATATACCCGTCTCAGAGACGGTCGGAGACAGTAATATCCTCACCAAAATTAAATGCGTATACGACCGACCTTGTCGATCGACGACGCGGCACTGAAGCAGGAGGGGAGAAGGTACAAGGACACAAACGTTTGTAGGATGCTCGCACATAGGTATGTAAACAATTTTAGGTTTGAAAGAGTCTGTGAGACGGGAGGTAGGTGGTTAAGGGTTAAGAGGTACGCGGGTTTTTTAAAAAAATATTAATTTAAAACTGAGAAAATAAACTTAAGCCTCTGGAAATTTATCTCCAAAATGGGTCTAATGGGAGGTGAAAGTTTGGATGAGAAAAATAATTCTCGTAAGTCTGCTCATATTCTGTGTGTCACTAAAATACTATTTTTAGATTTTTTTTTAATGTCATGTCTATGTAAATGGGGAAGATGAAAGTTCATGTAAGGAATATTTTCGTGTATAAGCTCTGAATTCATTTCTGGAAAGTTTTTTGACTATGTGAAAAACGCAGGATTCTCTGGATAAGTGACAAAATTTCGTGTTTTTTTTGGCATTTTCAGGTTTCCGTGCCCCAAAAGGAAGAAACTTAACCCTCAAAATATCACTTAGTTGTCCGTCCGTCTATCGAATTTAAATGGAAATTAAAACCATATAGGTACTTAGGACTATAGTCCCTTGAAGCTGTTTAAAAACCAAACTTTTAAGTAAAAAGGTAAAAAAAAGATCCGACTGTGTATGCCGCAAAAAACGTATATCTCGATACTCGCAAGGGAATCCAAATTTATAAGATAGGTATTTTCCGTTGATCTAAAACTATGAATTTGGGAAGTAATACCGTGTCGTACTATAAGTACTTATAGGGAAAAATCTGAAAACTATGAACATTTCTAATGAAATAAACAAAATGTCTGTATTTAAAGTACGTAAAGCAGTTTTCCAACGGTAATGTTAAGTTTACTGCTTAGTACATTTTATCTTTTCGTTAGCAATATGCAGTGTTTTCAAAGTTCGTAAGGAGTCCGACTCGCACTTGACCGGCTGTTGGTATTAACTATTAACTGAGAATACTGATTTATACGTATTATTCCTTTCCTTAAGGAGATTAAACTTTTGACTATGATTTCGTTTGGTTCATCGGAAAATAAATTGTCCCATGTGTTATACCACCAACGTGATCTATAGAAATTTAATAAATGTACTACCCAAAATATAATATATGTATGCGCGAAGATTTTTATTAGTTTCTATTATTTTAAGAAACAATAAAACGGGAAGAAAGTTACACAGTTTCCAGACCCTATGCGAGCGAAGCCACGGGCAAAAGCTAGTACTTATTATAAAGTATTGTGCGCTATTAATTTAATTGTGTAAGCGTATTGAATAAAAAAACAAAAGTCTGTCTAAATAAAATCAAAACTGAGAATTAATTATGATTGAGCTAAGTATTCGTAACATTTGTATGCAACTGTACATAATTATTAAATATTCTCATAATGAGAGGGCATTAAGCAAGTCATGTTTTAAGTCCCGTCATTACCTAACAGTGCATAAACTACTGCTAATTGCTGTTAAACTGGACATCAATACCGAATGCTTTAATACGTACGTAGTATTAAAAATGTGAAAAAAATATTTACATTTTAAAACAAAGTATGCCGTTTATGATAGGTTTTATCATTATATTATGAATTGAAAAACGGCCACTACTAAAGAAACGACTTCCAAATTATATCAACGATTCGCTCTTGGACTACAATCCAGCGACCCACACCAAATAGTCCACCCTTTAGGGGGGCCTATTACCGTGCCTTCCGATACATCGGAGCACCTCTCACATTTCTGCCTCGGTAACCGTCATTTAACGTCGTGGTGAGTCACGTGTCGTCGCAACCAAAGAACCCTCAAAAATACTTGTAAAATTGGTACCTACTCTTTCTGTATGGCGAGACTCTTTGTTTTTCTCGAGCGATGTCCCGTTTGACTGTGACATGGCATTGTTAAGGATCGCTTTTCCTGCTCGGCGATCACAGAAAATGTTCCACCTAGAATTTACTGTAATAAGAATGGGTATTGGGCATTCATGTACAGTTTAACATCAATTAAAAGTAGTTTATGCAACTGTTACATAATGACGGGACTAAAAACATATGTGTGGTTTTATGCCCTCTCTCTCTAATGTTACATAAGTATACTTGACTCAATCATAATTAATTATTTAGACAAACTTTTGCTTAAGTTTACAAATGAGCAAGTACTAAACGGTTTTTTTTTTCAACCTCACACAAATCGATCTAGTCCCAAATTAAGCTCAAGAAGGCTTGTGTTATGGGTACTAGACGACGATATGCGTACTTATATAGATAAATATTTATACTTAAATACATAGAACAAATATTCGAGTTCATCACACAAATATTTTTCCTGGCCGGGATTCGAATCCGGGACCGCCGGCTCAGTAGGCAGGTGTCTACTGTCTACAGACCGAGCCAAACGCGTCGTCAAAATTGTTTTTTTATCATAAGGGGCAAATAAGCAAACGGATAGTTAATAGCACACTAAATGTTCTATAGCGCACAATAATATAATCAAATATTGCATACCTATAATAAATCTATTTTTTTTTGATATTTCAGAGCTCATTTTTTCCAAATAACTTACCTAAATATGTACCTACGATTTATGACATAGTCCTTTCTCACAAGGACCATAAATTTTCTGGGGCAAAGTAGTATATGTATTCCCCTGGCTTATAACTGCCTCTTTCTTATACAAAAATGAATATTGGTTCACGTTCAATGGCCTGTACAGGTCATATTTGAATCACACAAGCCTAAGCCTTTAATGAATACTATTTGTTTATAGAATATAAGAATTTGTGTTAAAGATAAGATAATCATTTATTGTCAAAACTGTGTAAATAGTTAACATGTCATAAATCTACTAGTATCAACAGTTTGCCCATTTCGGACGTACAATATTCACATAATATTTTACATTGATTCAAAATAATTATATAAAACTTAATAATAATAGACATAAATTACTGAAAATATTCATTTAAATTATAGACACATTTTTCTAGCAGCCAGGCCTTGAGTTTCCTTTTAAATTGTGTGCCTTCTATGGACTTAAGATTTTCGGGAAAATTATTATAAATCTTTATCCCTGTCACATACGTGCTCTTATTAATTATAGAGCTAGAAGGGCGGACTGTACATAAGTCATACCTATATTGACCTCGAAAAAAATATCGAATCCCTGTTTGTTGCAGAACTTGACGTTTTTGCGTTCATCTTACACAGAATCAATAGCATTTTGAATGTGAAGAATAAAAACAAGAGTCCTAAAGTCCGTTTTTTTGAATATTTTCACGAGCGTTACGTAGTGGAAACTAAAATTCCCATAAGATTTTTGGGACATTTGGTTTTATTTTTCACATTGAAAATGCTATCCATTCTAAGTAGGATGAACCCAAAAACGTCAGGTTCTGAAGGCAACCGGGTTGCAGTTTTCATTTTTGGAGAACGCTCATTTACATTACTTCAATTTTAAATCGACTTCAAAAGTTGATTCAAATGTAAACCAATTATATTTTGGTTTATCAGTTCATTTTGAAGGTATTATAGAGATTGTAATAATGTAGATACTACACGTTCATTTAATACTATCGTAGTTGAAACTCGTGGCTTCGTGTAGCGTTATACATTACGAAACGTATTGTGATGGAAATTAACATGGTAATCACACGTCAGATGCAGCTACTCTGCCGAGCCTTTGTTGGAATATGTCCCTAAAACACAT
Source organism: Apotomis turbidana (assembly GCA_905147355.2). Classification (NCBI taxonomy): domain Eukaryota; kingdom Metazoa; phylum Arthropoda; class Insecta; order Lepidoptera; family Tortricidae; genus Apotomis; species Apotomis turbidana. The sequence continues at coordinate 18,776,484 of LR990289.1, read as the reverse complement.
TTTACGTCAAACAGCCGTACTGTTAGAATGTATGTCAGAAGTATGTTAGTTGCAGGATATGATTTAGATGTTCTACTCGTAGTTGCCTAAATTAGTAAACACACAATTGAAATTGACAATGGTCTTTAGAGACTGTAGTTAATATAGAATAGAAAAAGCTTTATTCTAGACTAGCTTTTGCCCGCGGCTTCGCACGCGTAAACACAATATCATACGTTCACTACACTTATTGCGAGGCCAAAGGCAGAGCTCCGCGTAGCACCGAAGGTGCGGAGCGTCCTAAGGAAGCCGCCCACCCACTTAATATAAGTCGAAGTAACTTAATGCGAGGCCGAAGGCCGAGCTCCGCGTAGCACCGTAGGTGCGGAGCGTCGCAAAGAAGCCGCCCACCTACTTAATATAAGTTGAAGTAACTTAATGCGAGGCCGAAGGCCGAGCTCCGCGTAGCACCGTAGGTGCGGAGCGTCCCAAGGAAGCCGCCCACCCACTTAATATAAGTTGAAGTAACTTAATGCGAGGCCGAAGGCCGAGCTCCGCGTAGCACCGTAGGTGCGGAGCGTCCCAAAGAAGCCGCACATCCACTTAATATAAGTCGAAGTAACTTAATGCGAGGCCGAAGGCTGAGCTCCGCGTAGCACCGTAGGTGTGGAGCGTCCCTAGAAAGCCGCCCACCCACTTAATATAAGTTGAAGTTACTTAATGCGAGGCCGCAGGCCGAGCTCCGCGTAGCACCGAAGGTGCGGAGCGTCCCAAGGAAGCCGCCCACCCACTTAATATAAGTTGAAGTAACTTAATGCGAGGCCGAAGGCCGAGCTCCGCGTAGCACCGTCGGTGCGGAGCGTCCCAAGAAAGCCGCTCACCCACTTAATATAAATCGAAGTAACTTAATGCGAGGCCGAAAGCCGAGCTCCGCGTAGCACCGTAGGTGCGGAGCGTCCCAAGAAAGCCGCCCACCCACTTAATATAAGTTGAAGTAACTTAATGCGAGGCCGCAGGCCGAGCTCCGCGTAGCACCGAAGGTGCGGAGCGTCGCAAAGAAGCCTTCCACCCACTTAATATAAGTTAAAGTAACTTAATGCGAGGCCGAAGGCCGAGCTCCGCGTAGCACCGTAGGTGCGGAGCGTCCCAAGGAAGCCGCCCACCCACTTAATATAAGTCAAAGTAACTTAATGCGAGGCCGAAGGCCGAGCTCCGCTTAGCACCGAAGGTGCGGAGCGTCCCAAGTAAGCCGCCTATTAAGTAACTTAAACATATGTTAAGTGGGTTAGCGGCTTCCCTGAGACGCTCGTAGAACTCGGCCTACGGCCTCGCATTAAATTACTAAGGGTTTATAAATTAACTTAGCACCGAAGGTGCGGAGCGTCCCAGGGAAGATGCCCACCCACTTAACATATGTTCAAACTTAATGCGAGGCCGCCCACCCACTTAATCTATACTATTATAAAGTCGTAAATTTGTATTGAAAATTAATTTTCTATGGAGGGAGGTCATGATTTCAGGAAAAATCTCGATAGCGTGATGCAGGATCGTCATTTGTTTCGTATGGGCGCGCGATGCCATGCCAGCCTGGCGCCATCTGTTTTCAAAAAAACCTTTGTCCTCGCATCACGCTGAAACGGCTGGATAAAAAGTTACCAATTTTGGTACAGGAATAGCTGAACATCCAAAGATGGTTATAGGATACTTTTTATTATGATTAATATTTATCTCTGAAAACATGAATTCCATGAAATATTTTCCTTACAATGTGTAACCTTATATTGACAGCGTTTGTGATTTTGAATTTAGAACGACGCGACCCCCGCGTGGCTCTTACGTGAACAAAAACTAAAAAGTATGAATTCGACATAATACCTCTGCGCGGCCCACAGGTATTAACAATAAGGTTAAGGTTGTTTGAGGTGTTGAGTTACGGAAACCGTGTTAGTTAGATAGATAGAAAATATGGCGCCAATTGTCGACCAACACAGACGAAAATATGAGTGCAATGTTCGTTGTAAATTGGCTCATGCTAAAAAAACAAAAACCAAACATACATTTCTTTAAAAACACAATTTGCTACAATAGGAACTAATTAATGATCTTTTATTCAATATGTTATTATATATTGAATAAAAGATCATTAATTAGTTCCTATTGTAGCAAATTGTGTTTTTAAAGAAATGTATGTTTGGTTTTTGTTTTTTTAGCATGAGATAATTCTTCTGTAGTTTGTAAGTATTGACCATAAAAGAGCCCGGAGAAGCAATAAAAAATGTTAATGAATAAAACAGATTTTTTAATGCCATTTTATCGAGTGTAATTGAAATAAAAGTATCTCGAATCAATTTAAGTAAATTAAATACATTTTTAAATATGTTTTACCAACCAACATATAGACCATTAGGCGATTTTTTTTGTATTGTTTGTGTTTGGCCTAACTTACTAATAAGGTAGCGAAATGTATAATAAACGATAAATATACGATATATTTTGCATCTATGCAGTTTTTTTATATATAAAATTTATTCAAAGTAATAAAATATATCATAATTTTTTTTTGTTTTTAACGGTGTGTTGAGATTTTGTTCTCAATGACCCAATTTTCCGCTAGATGGCGTTGTTTCCTTGACAAAATCTCCATACTAGCGGCTGCATCGCGCTGTTAAGATTTTTCCTGAGTTAATAACACCAGCTCCATACATGTAAAGTTTTGGAGCCATTGATGGGTCTCCTCGACACCGAGGCCAAGGATTCACGCACGTCGTTGCGTGCCTGTGACCACGATTCGGCACAAGCTAGGTTGTGATGGGTTAACCTGGACTTCGAGAATTACTACCGAAGTTGTTGAATATTGATCGCATACCTAATATAAGCAGCAGTGTATCAGTTATTGAGAGTTGCTTGCTGCTCGACAATGTATGCATTTTGTATGAAAAACAACCATTATTCGAGACAAGACAAAATTATTAAATTTACAATGTAGAAAGGATTTCACCTAGCCGGGATTTGAACCCAGAACCTACTGAAATAATAACCGTGTCATCTCATGCATTTTCCTTTGCTTCCTTATTCATTATACCACGGATAACAAAACAGTGAGGCCATCACGTATCCGTTCAGTGGTGCTGTCGCCATTATTGACGTACGCTCGATTGAGTTAAGTTGGCACCTGAATCTTATGGCGTTACTTAGGAAATTATTATGACAGGTCATATTATTATATTAGTACCATTGTCACTGTAGACGAAAATAATTTATTGACATCATAATAATAGATGTCATTAATATATATATGTTCAAGTAGGACTATGAGCTAATTATTTTTCAAGATGCTTTGAATAGTTATCTACAATAAACAATAAATATTAAAAACGATCTTTTAAACTAACCTAAGTTTAGACTCAATTTTAATTAAACCAATATGATCTTCACAAGCGTAGCACCGAAGGTGCGGAGCGTTCTAGGGAAGTCGCCCACCCACTAATTTAAGTAGTAACTTAATGCGAGGCCGTAGGCCGAGCTCTACGTAGCACCGAAGGTGCAGAGCGTCCCAGGGAAGCCGCTCACACACTTCAACTTATATTAAGTAGGTGGGCGGCCTCGCATTAAGTTATTTAAATCTACAATAGACAATAAATATTCAAAACAATTTTTTAAACAAAAGTCTTGCCTCAATTTTAATTAAACCAAGATCATGTTCACAAGCGTAGCACCGTAGGTGCGGAGCGTCCTAGGGAAGGCGCCCACCCATTAATATAAGTAGAAACTTAATGCGAGGCCGTAGGCCGAGCTTCACATAGCACCGAAGGTTTGGAGCATTGCAGGAAAGCCGCTCATACATTTAAACTTATATTAAGTGGGTGGGCGGCCTCGCATTAAGTTTGAACATATTTTAAGTGGGTGGGCATCTTCCCTGGGACGTTCCGCACCTTCGGTGCTAAGTTAATTTATAAACCCTTAGTAATTTAATGCGAGGCCGTAGGCCGAGTTCTACGAGCGTCTCAGGGAAGCCGCTAACCCACTTAACATATGTTTAAGTTACTTAATAGGCGGCTTACTTGGGACGCTCCGCACCTTCGGTGCTAAGCGGAGCTCGGCCTTCGGCCTCGCATTAAGTTACTTTGACTTATATTAAGTGGGTGGGCGGCTTCCTTGGGACGCTCCGCACCTACGGTGCTACGCGGAGCTCGGCCTTCGGCCTCGCATTAAGTTACTTTAACTTATATTAAGTGGGTGGAAGGCTTCTTTGCGACGCTCCGCACCTTCGGTGCTACGCGGAGCTCGGCCTGCGGCCTCGCATTAAGTTACTTCAACTTATATTTAGTGGGTGGGCGGCTTTCTTGGGACGCTCCGCTCCTACGGTGCTACGCGGAGCTCGGCTTTCGGCCTCGCATTAAGTTACTTCGATTTATATTAAGTGGGTGGGCGGCTTTCTTGGGACGCTCCGCACCGACGGTGCTACGCGGAGCTCGGCCTTCGGCCTCGCATTAAGTTACTTCAACTTATATTAAGTGGGTGGGCGGCTTCCTTGGGACGCTCCGCACCTTCGGTGCTACGCGGAGCTCGGCCTGCGGCCTCGCATTAAGTAACTTCAACTTATATTAAGTGGGTGGGCGGCTTTCTAGGGACGCTCCACACCTACGGTGCTACGCGGAGCTCAGCCTTCGGCCTCGCATTAAGTTACTTCGACTTATATTAAGTGGATGTGCGGCTTCTTTGGGACGCTCCGCACCTACGGTGCTACGCGGAGCTCGGCCTTCGGCCTCGCATTAAGTTACTTCAACTTATATTAAGTGGGTGGGCGGCTTCCTTGGGACGCTCCGCACCTACGGTGCTACGCGGAGCTCGGCCTTCGGCCTCGCATTAAGTTACTTCAACTTATATTAAGTGGGTGGGCGGCTTCTTTGCGACGCTCCGCACCTACGGTGCTACGCGGAGCTCGGCCTTCGGCCTCGCATTAAGTTACTTCGACTTATATTAAGTGGGTGGGCGGCTTCCTTAGGACGCTCCGCACCTTCGGTGCTACGCGGAGCTCGGCCTTTGGCCTCGCAATAAGTGTAGTGAACGTATGATATTGTGTTTACGCGTGCGAAGCCGCGGGCAAAAGCTAGTATAAGTTTAAATGTATGAGCGGCTTTCCTGCAATGCTCCAAACCTTCGGTGCTATGTGAAGCTCGGCCTACGGCCTCGCATTAAGTTTCTACTTATATTAATGGGTGGGCGCCTTCCCTAGGACGCTCCGCACCTACGGTTCTACGCTTGTGAACATGATCTTGGTTTAATTAAAATTGAGGCAAGACTTTTGTTTAAAAAATTGTTTTGAATATTTATTGTCTATTGTAGATTTAAATAACTTAATGCGAGGCCGCCCACCTACTTAATATAAGTTGAAGTGTGTGAGCGGCTTCCCTGGGACGCTCTGCACCTTCGGTGCTACGTAGAGCTCGGCCTACGGCCTCGCATTAAGTTACTACTTAAATTAGTGGGTGGGCGACTTCCCTAGAACGCTCCGCACCTTCGTTGCTACGCTTGTGAAGATCATATTGGTTTAATTAAAATTGAGTCTAAACTTAGGTTAGTTTAAAAGATCGTTTTTAATATTTATTGTTTATTGTAGATAACTATTCAAAGCATCTTGAAAAATAATTAGCTCATAGTCCTACTTGAACATATATATATTAATGACATCTATTATTATGATGTCAATAAATTATTTTCATCTACAGTGACAATGGTACTAATATAATAATATGACCTGTCATAATAATTTCCTAAGTAACGCCATAAGATTCAGGTGCCAACTTAACTCAATCGAGCGTACGTCAATAATGGCGACAGCACCACTGAACGGATACGTGATGGCCTCACTGTTTTGTTATCCGTGGTATAATGAATAAGGAAGCAAAGGAAAATGCATGAGATGACACGGTTATTATTTCAGTAGGTTCTGGGTTCAAATCCCGGCTAGGTGAAATCCTTTCTACATTGTAAATTTAATAATTTTGTCTTGTCTCGAATAATGGTTGTTTTTCATACAAAATGCATACATTGTCGAGCAGCAAGCAACTCTCAATAACTGATACACTGCTGCTTATATTAGGTATGCGATCAATATTCAACAACTTCGGTAGTAATTCTCGAAGTCCAGGTTAACCCATCACAACCTAGCTTGTGCCGAATCGTGGTCACAGGCACGCAACGACGTGCGTGAATCCTTGGCCTCGGTGTCGAGGAGACCCATCAATGGCTCCAAAACTTTACATGTATGGAGCTGGTGTTATTAACTCAGGAAAAATCTTAACAGCGCGATGCAGCCGCTAGTATGGAGATTTTGTCAAGGAAACAACGCCATCTAGCGGAAAATTGGGTCATTGAGAACAAAATCTCAACACATCGTTAAAAACAAAAAAAAATTATGATATATTTTATTACTTTGAATAAATTTTATATATAAAAAAACTGCATAGATGCAAAATATATCGTATATTTATCGTTTATTATACATTTCGCTACCTTATTAGTAAGTTAGGCCAAACACAAACAATACAAAAAAAATCGCCTAATGGTCTATATGTTGGTTGGTAAAACATATTTAAAAATGTATTTAATTTACTTAAATTGATTCGAGATACTTTTATTTCAATTACACTCGATAAAATGGCATTAAAAAATCTGTTTTATTCATTAACATTTTTTATTGCTTCTCCGGGCTCTTTTATGGTCAATACTTACAAACTACAGAAGAATATAATTGCATATTGAATAAAAGATCATTAATTAGTTCCTATTGTAGCAAATTGTGTTTTTAAAGAAATGTATGTTTGGTTTTTGTTTTTTTAGCATGAGCCAATTTACAACGAACATTGCACTCATATTTTCGTCTGTGTTGGTCGACAATTGGCGCCATCTTTTCTATCTATCTAACTAACACGGTTTCCGTAACTCAACACCTCAAACAACCTTAACCTTATTGTTAATACCTGTGGGCCGCGCAGAGGTATTATGTCGAATTCATACTTTTTAGTTTTTGTTCACGTAAGAGCCACGCGGGGGTCGCGTCGTTCTAAATTCAAAATCACAAACGCTGTCAATATAAGGTTACACATTGTAAGGAAAATATTTCATGGAATTCATGTTTTCAGAGATAAATATTAATCATAATAAAAAGTATCCTATAACCATCTTTGGATGTTCAGCTATTCCTGTACCAAAATTGGTAACTTTTTATCCAGCCGTTTCAGCGTGATGCGAGGACAAAGGTTTTTTGAAAACAGATGGCGCCAGGCTGGCATGGCATCGCGCGCCCATACGAAACAAATGACGATCCTGCATCACGCTATCGAGATTTTTCCTGAAATCATGACCTCCCTCCATAGAAAATTAATTTTCAATACAAATTTACGATTTTATAATAGTATAGATAACAAATCATTACAATTACAATATTACGTACCTAAGTATTAAAGACAGTGTACAAGAGATGTATATAACATGTAGGTTACGTAAGTCAACGTATTATGTAATAACTCTCTACTTAATAAATGCTATTGCTATGATTTATGCTACATCAGTAAGCCGTCATAGACTGACATACACAGTTATCTACACTATCATAGAATTCTAAATTGAAAATCTGTTTTATATGGAGAGAGGCCATTATTTCAGGAAAAATCATAACAAAGCAGAGCGATGCAGACGTTGTATATAGGCATGCTTTTTTACTGTACGGATTTTAACCAATTTTGGTGCTGGGATCCGAAGATGGTTAAAGTGATCCGTTTCACCCAAATACATCAGAGAATAAAGTTTTAAGCGAACGAAGTTCCGGGCATCTTCTAAGCATAATAAAAAAAATTACAGTGAAACATAAACCCTCCTTCTTTTTTAAGTCGGTTAAAGACAGCGCACCCACCCGAAAACGCGGCGTGAGTTGGTCTCCATATATGATGGAATGATTTTCTGTTGAAGGTCGCTTCTGGTAGAAGGTGACTGGTATTAGTAGTATCCTACATGCAAGGACTATTCCCAGCCTTGGACTTCTTTTGTCAGATGACGATGATATAATTCGATTTTTAGTTTATCTACCATCTCACATTATTCATTATTACTGGAAGCAATTCCATAGAGGAGTAGATTCTCCTTTGTGATTTATTTTGTTTCTGTCACAAACGATGCTGCTACACTGAAAAAAATATCCAGTGGAGCCTACTGACATTACAGTAAGACTTACTGCAATAACAGTGAGGCCTACTGACATTTCAGTAAACCTAACTGTAATAACGGTTACGCCTACTGTAATTTCAGTAGGCTCCACTGGGTATTTTTTTCAGTGTAATCCTTATTCAGGTCCTTAATCTAATACCGACTTTTTAACCATTATCGTGCAGTTGAAAACTTGACCAAGAACGTACTAAAACGCACACTCAACTAGTCCTATGTGACCATTCTCACGTAAATCTAATTACAACCTTGTTTCCTTTCTACACAGTTGAAAGTTACTTGGGCAGCACATTGCAGTTATGGCGAGTGGATCGCAAACAGATGGGAGCGTTTCTCTGCATCGCCTCGAATGACGTTCCGCCTGCGGTCAGTAAGAGGATCACCCTTAGAGTCAACTGTAAGTTAATTTACTTCACTTAAGTAGTGTGCAGTGTAATTGTGTAGGCTGAGGCTGCACTGTTGGCCAGATTAGAAAACAAACTGTAAAACAGGAAGCTGGATTTATCTGTCTATTACATAACTGAATAGAGTAAAAGTATGTGTTGATTACATTGTAATTAGCTATGTATAGCCTGACCAGATATATGAGGATTGTCAATGTCGGATTGGCCGTGGAGTGCCGGTAAGGTCGGATTACTTTAGCTCTGGGGGGTAACATTGTCCGCCCATATCAATCCATTTCAATTACTAAGAATACTTTTAAAAACAGCAACAGCGAACACTCGAACGTGGATATGTCATAATATTATATTTTTTAAAAATTTACTTATCGAATAAAGTTGGTTCTAATGGGTGGGCAATGTTACCCCTCAGAGCTAAAGAAACCCGACCTTACTTACTGTCTTAAGGCTTGGATCTTGGCAACAGGGACTGGTGACAACAACCACCACGACTTTCTATGAATAACAATGAGAAACGATGAATTCCAATGACTCACCGTTTTCTGTGTCTCAAAATAATCTTGAGAACGTAGTGGGTTACGGTCGCTGGCCAAGGTAGCTGGTCGCGGTCGCAGTCACCGGTCGCGGTCGCTGTCACGGTCTCAGTCACAGATTTCGGGGTCGGAATAACATTTATAAAACACACATTTACTCAAAGAGCAGATGGAGCTTTCAAAAAACATCGTGTACTTTTGATCACTCAGATACATATATTTACTAAGAAGGCTTTCCTGTTGGTTTTGCACGCGTAGCAATTTATTTTGCGTACTCTTTCGGTACTTAAATTTTACAAGGCATAAAGCTGCCTTTGTTACTTTACTCTGTAATAATTCAATCACTGCCTTCTGACACAGTAACAGTGTAACAGGTTAGTCATAATTTTGAAATAGCTCCCTTAAAACAGATATTTTACGTTTGGAGGTACTAAGCGATTTACACTCATGTGAAATTTGTAGGAACGGCCCGACATGTTTCAAACTCTTCAGCAGGGAACGCGACCACATGCGCGGTAACTTTGTCGCTAATTTATTTGATCAGAACATGGACAGGACATGTCGGGCCGTTCCTGACAATTCACGTGAGTGTGAACCACGTAATACAATATTTAATTATGTCTCACCAAACCTTCATTGTAAGCTTTTGGTTTACGTTAGCAGACGTTACTGCTTTAATAAAAATAATTAATTTGGGTGGAGCACATCGTTACTATCGAGTCTTAACATTATTTGAGACGATGGTGCCGACTATAAAGTCTAAATCTTTACGGTAGATGGCGCTACGATGCCACCCTAAGGCATGTAGAAGCAACTGGTTGAAAGATTCAACGGCTCTGGCATTAGCTTCGGGGGTCCAGTGGGTAGGACGCCTGTGTTGGCCCGGAAAGCCGTTGGATACGCAGGTTCGAATCCTGCCTGAACCATTATTTTTTTTAAATTTTTCGCTTCATTGTAAACATTTCATCTCACGAAAGCTTTAATATTTTACGATTTCTGCTTTCTGTTATGTACTTATTTATTGTTTGAGATCCACGAAATAAGTCTAAAAACACAAAAAACGACGTAAATAAAGAGTGTCCGAAATATCTAACCGGTTAATGAGTATGTATGTATGTTAACTCTTTAGTGTACACTAAAACAGTTTACAAATGTATTTTTTTTTAATAAATCATAACAAATATTACATGTACGAAGGAGACACGCAATAATAGGTGCATTGTTATACGTCGAGTTGCGGAAAACCAGCCCGCGATAACCTATATGTACAAAGGCGAACCCCTATCAGGGATCTCTTTCAGTTAACCTATGAGCGATATAGCGAATATTCGAAGGACGTAGGTGAACTACCACACCGTGCCACATAAGACGTAATTAAATTATCAAACTATAAATACACTAAATAAGTAATATTAAGCCATTTTATGTTATTTTATGTGTTTATCTATCCAAATATCATAAGTAGTGTATGTAACTGTACATAGTTAGGCATTAAAACACTAGTGTGATGTTATTATGAAACTTACCTTCGGCTGGTTTCATAAACCCACATTCGTGTTTAATATAATAACCTTCATTATGTACAGTCACATAAACTACTATTATTTTAAAATAAACTAGTTGACACCGATAATCCAACAATCTATTATTTATATACTAAAAGTATGCATAAGGTTAGGTTTTAAGCCCTGACTTCTTTCGTTCTGAAATTAAATGGAATTTATTTGGTGCTGAACATGAGAGATTTACATAAATACAAATGTGGTATTAATAACATTTGCTTTTAGCTTATTTCAGCTGTTGTAGTAGGACAAATCAGCAATCATACGTACACGTCAAAAAATATACTCTCCATTTAAGGAAGGAGTTAAGGATAAGGAAGGTTGAGCACTAGACAAAAGAGCTGAACGCTAAGTGTGTCACGTCTGGTCATCCAGTGTGGTGTAAGCCTTAAAGTGGGTTGTTTTAAACGAATTATACTGTTCACTTGGAATGCAATGGCTGACTTCTAAATGGAGTCAAACCATTAAAGTTTAACGGCATTGGAAAACCTATGAATTTCACTGCTTTTATTAGAAGTAGGAGATTGCCATAAGATTCAACGTTTAACTAGTGGTTCTGCGAGCTGTTGATAAATGCGACCTTTAGGCGAGAACGGCCGGGGATCAAGACATCCTGACATCCGGAATTCAAGGCCACGCTTCACTCGCTCGATCAATTATCATTATTACACCTTTAGATTCACAGTGACACTAAAAAAATCAGGAATCAAAAATCAATTATAAAGACGGTTTAAACTCACATAAAAATTATCAGGAACGGCCCGACATGTTTTTACGTGAGTTTAAACCGTTTTTGTAATTATTAAAAATGTCTTACGATAATTTTAATAATATTATCATTGACATTTTTATAAATTGAATCGTGTATTTATTTATTTGGAAAGTTGTTTTAGTACTGTCCCTACGAATGCGGACCCAGGGCTGTCTATACGTCGTATCACTGACACAACTCCGAACGTAAGGCATCAACATTACCAAGGCGTACAAGAAATATCAACCCTAAGGATATCCCCATTAATCTCTATTTACCCATGAACAGTGCTTTGAACTTAATACTTTTTTGATATAGCGTTGGGACGTAATAGTAGACCTAACAAAGGCAGCCTGGTACGGAGAATGATTTGGTGCCGAGCGTCACGAAGTAAATGATCTACGTATTATCAGACCATGTAGGGGTTCGTGATTCGCATGATGACTGAGATGGCACATCCAAACCGTGGATTTGAATAAGCACTTGGACAGTGGCATAGAGTCCTTAGAACTTAATTCCTGCCAGCAAGTCAAATTATGGCTTAGTTGGAACTAGAGATGTGCCGTTATCGATAATGTATTGTTTCCTGATTTGTGTGGGGAGAGAGCGTTCTCGAGAATAAAATGAGGAATGTTTCCAGAAATTCTGGGAATCGGTACGTCACTAGTTGAAACGGTTGAATCGATATACAGCATGTGGTGCGTTCATGTTTTTCAAATGCTAAGTGTAATAAATGTACACTTTATTATAAGTATGTATTTTCATTGCGGCTCCACACTACTCTCGAAGTTGGCCAGGGTTGGACGAGGCGAAGTTGGCTGAAGTATGGGTTTCCGCAGCGAAGTGCCCCTCCACACTATCATATTCGCTCAACCTCTGCCAACTGCGCGAGTAGGGTAGAAGGTAAGGTTAGAACACCTCACGGTTAATGGCAAGGTCGATGGGAAGCGTCCCAGGGGCCGATCACCGCTGAGATGGTCTGACCGAATCTGCTCATCGTTGGATAACCAATCTACACAACGCTCTCCATGGTCCCAAGGATAGATCTAAGTGGCGAAACACTGTCAGAAGTATAATGACCTAGCAATGAGGAAATTGACGCGAAGAGGAAATGTTTATCATAATTTTGTTAGGTATTTAAAAACGCTAGTTTTGACCTAACAAAAAATAACGTGCTATCCGCTAGACCACTCAGCAATGGCAACGGAATTTGCCATAAATAATATTATGCTTTTAGCAGCTCCCCTGCCAACGTGTTTAAAAGGCACTTAGCCCGATACTCATAAAATTGGAAAAGATAATTTATTGCATTTTATCTGCATCGTTAACGAAGAACGTACTTTTATAACGTAACGTGTTAAATACTATAGAAGGTTCTGTCCTTTGATCTACTTATTTTTAACGCATAATTTTAACAACGTTTTTGATATTTAATATTTTCATCACTGCATTACACAGTTTTGATTGTTTAGGCATTTACAAGGATGCAGAACTATCCATGCTTTTAACTTTTCTGGTTTTAGGCGTAGGCATCCTCTAAACTTGTCTCTCATAAATATAAGTAATATTTTTAGAAGCACGTGTTTTTGGGTGACCATTTGAACAAGAAAATCTGTCTTGGATAGATCGAAAGTACATAATGTACCTATAGAAATATAACGTACTTATAAATAAATAACAATTCACAAAGTTATAGCTAATTTAGCTAGTTTGATTTACAAAATCCTTTATTACACAGCTCATCCACCAAACCTTAATAAATTGATAGCTCAAACAATAAACTGTAACAAGCCCCTCTAATTTAAACTTATGATTTAGCCTCCCACGTGTACATCCGTCCAAAAAGATCACAGGCCCTTATCAGTGGGGCCGTAAGGAGAGGAGATTACAGGTCGTGTTGCCGAGTGTACTCCATCGATGACGTTGGTATAATGAAAGTGTGGTGCAAGTAACAAGAGATTTACGTTTTAATTTTATTTGTAAAGATTAGTTACTGTAATTGGGTCAATCATTTTTTTTCTGTTGCTTGTTGCCATGGTGATGTCCCACTGGGTTAATCTTTAAAACTACGATTTTCAGTTTAATCACCATTGTCTCCTGTGACCTGTGACACGGAAGAACAACAAGAAAAAGTGGATCCACCCAATTATGCATTGTCATCCACTTTACGTTAAATTTTTAAGTTTCTCTGTGTGAGCAGTGCCAAGTATTAGCAAGGGGGTTTCACTCCGCTGAAGTGTCAAAAATTATACCTACTAATTTCGGGTCACAATTGTGACCCGGCCCGCCCATCGTCCCGCCTTTATTCGGCTAGGGGCGGCACGTTCGAAGCGAAGACAACGCATCGATTACATTTTTATTATTTGCATATTATTGTAATTTTTTATTATTTTTAACCGACTTTAAAAAGGAAGAGGTTCAGTGTTCGCTACATTGAATCGTTTTGAACGTAAGTTCAACGATTAACTCCGTAAAGTGTAAATATATATTTTAATTATTAGTAAGAGAATACGGTTACTGTTACGGTTTTCCCATTGACATTAAGTCATGATCTGATGATGGAACATTTACCTACTAGATCTCGGGACTAGTTCAACGTAGCCAAGTGGGGTTTTTTGTTCACTTTACTGAACATTTACAGCCAGTATGTGGCAAGTGAACAAACAAAATGTAATAATCCCAGAACATAAAGCTAGAAACGGGCTTATTTCTATGGATACAAATATAAACCATAATGTCATTGATCGTCGTCGATTGAATCAATCATTGATGTCAAGTGTGCATCAAAATGAAATGTTATGTAAACGGGTGTAAAACCGATAATAAAATAAATAAAAATGTTTCTAATTCTACAAACTTCCAAATACTAAAATAAAAATTAAAAAAATGCATTTACATAATATAAACACATTCTCTACTTGCTCATCAAAGTGAATCAGAATACGAAAACTGCACGTGACTGCGTTGAACCAGTCCTGAGATCTAGTAAGCACTTCCAGGATACAAAATCCGGTCAATTTTATAATACTGGATCTTAATGCTAATCAAAATGGTTGGAAAAGCAAAAACCGCACATGTTTACGTTAAACCAATCCAAAGATCCAGTAGGCACTCTTAGAGCCCATCATTATAAAGATCGCGCTAGGTCCCTCTTATTTTGAACGTATTTTGTTAAAAGTAGCTTTTAAAATAATTACAAACACAGAGAAGTATTTTCCCTTTTGCTAATGTAGGCAACCCTAGGAGTATGACACGCCCCAAAGAAGCTAGAACCAACAGCGTCGTACGTCATTAAAAATGGCCAATCAGATACGAGTAGGCTAATGCTTTTGCAAAAGCGGCAAATAACAAAGGAGTGCGGCTTAGCAATAAAATTTATTTATTTTGAATGACAACTGGCCAGAGTTGCTTCATGTAGTCCGACTAGTAAAAATTAACACATATTGACGAAATTTACATTTATTTGCACCCAGGTATCCTCCATCTTCCTATATGGGGCAGTCCGATGCTTTAAGGGTTCACGTCTCAACGTATAACCTAAAAGCACCGGACTTCACGCGTGTTTGACGCTTTTGAGATGTGGTGCTGGAGGAAAATGCTTCGTATCCCTTGAACTGCACACAAGACCAATGCTTCCATTCTGAACAAAATAAAAGTGACTACCTCAGATTAACAACCATTGTCTTACAAAGAGTGCTGGAATACGTTGATCAGATTCCCACAAGAGGAGATAGATGATAATCTGGAAAAACTTGTGGCCACTGGAAGGATTCACGGGAAGAGACGGACATTGACGTTCATAGTGCTGCCACCTATAGTTCCCACATGGTCTCTTGCACAACGAAGGTGCTGCCAATCTGAATCTTTCACCTTATAATAAGTTGAAATTGACATTTTCAGTCTGCTACCAGTTCGTACCCTATCTAAAACCGCAGTATCTCTTACCTTACGCTCTACCCCAGTCGTGATAAACCTGAATTGATCTGCCTCTTGTAGGCCATTCTTGCGTATAATTGACTCTTCCCTTTCATTGGCTGCCGAATCCTACCAGATGATAGAACCACGTACACGTAGATGTTCCGTATGTCTGCAGTGCGGGCCGGGGATTAGAATGATGTCTGAATTTGGTAGGTTTAATTGGTACTTACTTGCTTATCTACCAGATACCTATTGGCTGATGGTAGGTATTAGAGTTTCCACTGGAATTTTATTCTTAAACACAAACACTACAGAAATGATTCTCTTTAGATGATTTCAAAATAGTCCAGGACTTTGTTTTGTTGGTTGTTGGTGTAAAATGCAATGGAAGTCACAAGGTGTTTTTATTAAGGAACCAACTAAAATGGGTGGTAACTGAAAAAGGAAAAAAGCTGGTGTACCATGGGAGAGGCCTATCCAGCAGTGGACTGATACAGGTTGATGATAATGAAAAAATAAAACACTTCTTCAGATCTACTCTTCAAAAGAGTAAATCTTTTATTTTATTAGTAATTGTGCCTTGAGTGTTTCTTTAAAATGTGAAATAGTTGAATTTGGTAACTTAATTCGCTCTTAGTAACTAGAAATTGGGGTATTCCATGGAAGTCCAACCTTAGGACAGGTAATATTCAACCTTTTTATCATCGAATATTATATATATCTTCGTATTATCGCTTGTCAGCTGGCTCCATGTCGAACAATGGTTTCTGACATTTGTAACACATACCTATTGTTGAAATTTTGCGATTTCGCCAGTTATCATACTGAAAATTAATATGTTTTATTTCTATTAATTCAGTAGTCACTGTGAGCCTAGCAAGATTGAACAAGCAGTAATTTAAATGGAATTGGATATTAAATACTAGAGCTAAAAACGAAATGCAACATTACCGCTAATATTTTTAGAAGAACATACAAGCAGAATTTTATGATGTAATTTTTATTTTAGAATACAGAAATTCGTTTTGATAAATAAATTCCGTATCAAATAAAACATTTTCTTTTGATCCGTTTTATTTTGATGAAATCAAAGGATGTGTAAATATCACCACATTTAAAAAAAAATCCTTATAATTAAATAAAATTAGATATGCTCAAAAAGTGCTTACCTCGAGCATCAGTAGCAAATAACTGATCACAGCGTAGAAATGATACAGAAGTTACGAATG
The DNA here is from genome assembly GCA_905147355.2 of Apotomis turbidana. Lineage (NCBI taxonomy): Eukaryota > Metazoa > Arthropoda > Insecta > Lepidoptera > Tortricidae > Apotomis > Apotomis turbidana. Next base: position 18,759,888 of record LR990289.1, on the reverse strand, counting down.
GCAAAGTGCAGGCAAGACTTGAAAAAGTTGCCTCCAGAGCTTGGAGTTTGAAACACTATGCACAACTTTGATCACTTTTATGCCCCTGGGGTAAAAAAAAACTTTACTATTGAGACTTAAAAGAGGTTTTGACTGTCGTTTGCCTGTCTTTACCCAACTTCTTTAAAAAAAGAGGGTTGTCTTTTACCTTCCCGCTTTCGAGTCAGTTGAAATGAGCAAAAACAAGTTTTTAATTTTGTTGTTAAAGCTTTCGTGAGACTTATTTAAATATTTTACGAAGCGGTTTACAATCACGTGAAATTGTCAGGAACGGCCAATCCCAAAATCCCAAAAAGTGGACGTCTCGTCGCAAGCGCAATGTCGCCTCTCAGTCGCCGTGCTGCGGTGCTGTGCCTCACAACTATGACACACGACTCTTTCACGCGCGAGACATACTCGTATTACCTGTCTCTTTCTATGAAGTACATTACACGTGAGTGTAAACCACTTAATACAATATTTAGAATTTTGTTTGATAAATGGGGCTAAAAGTAAAAAAGATCCGGATTTGGATGAGAGGCTGGCTGTCTGAGCGCTCGATAACGGGGTAGACCCGACAGCGAGCTCAGGGTCGTTGATGCGGGAAATAAATTGCTCGAGGACCAATCCCGGCGGTTAAGATAGGAAATGAGTCAATTTTTAAGAAAAAAATCATTGTACGTTTCATCTTAGTAATCGCGACTATTTATACTTTTCTATTAAGAGGCCTTATATACATTTAAATGCTTTTTTTTCTTATGTTGACAAATATATTGATAATTTCAACCAACTTTTTAAATTGAATAATACTTTTTCCTGAGTTCTAGAAAGTAACATAGCTATGTTATGCTTTTATTACGTGCTGTCGAAATTAAGTTAAAAAATTGGGCAAGTGCGAGTCCGATTCGCGCATCAAGGGTTCCGTGCCATAATCTATAACAAGTTTGTTGTATGGGAGCCCCCCTTAAATATTTATTTCATTTTATTTTTAGTATTAGTTGCTATAGCGGCAGAAATACCTACATCATCTGTGAAAATTTTAACTGTCTAGCTATCACCGTTCTTGAGATACAGCCTGGTAACAGACGGACGGACAGAGAAGTCTCAGTAATAGGGTCCCGTTTTTACCCTTTGGGTACGGACCCCTAAAAACAGTTTTCTGAGTGAATTTTGTCAATTTCGAGTAGTTTCCGAAACAAAAATTATCAATGAAAAATACTAGTAACAGTGATAATATGTTAAGAAACATGATTGATCATAGAGAAAAATTTCCAAAACCATCATAATTTTTGAACGGATAAGGAGCCTGAAAGAAATTTCATCAATTGAGTCCAAACCAATATTACTATTAATGCGAAGGACAAGTGATGTGTGAAGATGTAAGAATATTTAAAACTCAATTAGTGGGTATGCCGAGATGAATCAGGATATGCTTATACCATGCGCAAAATTTAGTGTAATAAATTAATGAAACATGTAATGTCTCATTATTTATTAGGGTTCCGTACCCAAAGGATAAAAACGGGACCCTATTACTGAGACTTCGCTGTCCGTCCGTCCGTCCGTCTGTCATCAGGCTGTATCTCAAGTACGGTGATAGCTAGACAGTTAAAATTTTCACAGATGATGTGTTTCTTATAAATAAATATTTAAGAGGTGCTCCCATACAACAAACTTGTTTTATGGTACGGAACCCGAGTCGGACTCGCACCTGCCCAATTTTTTAATGTAGGTACATCACCATTTTTTATACTGAACCATTGATACGAAGATCAAAGCACAAAGAAAAATTTAAATGCGTAACCTGGCGGATGAGACTTTTACTGTGATGTTTGAAAATTTACTCGGTCCTTACACTGCCACGGAACAATCTCGATTACGAGGTATTGTAAACACTGTAAAATTACGCCTTAACGATACTGTTTCTATGGGGTATGTAAATGAAAGCTGCACATCTGCCCGGCACAGGATTGATAACGTCTCAAAGCAAGTCGCGTTGTATGCTTTGTATGACATTTCAAACTGGAGCACACGCTTATTGAATCCGTATCGGATCATACTTCGACACATGCTAACAGCGTGGAAAACATGCCATCACCGCGTTTAGGTACGACAAGTGAACATCGCGATTGAAACTGCCCGTGCGAAGATCGCGCGTGGATCCTGCGCTTATTAAAATAATCCCAAAATGTGGACGCCTTGTCGCAAGCGCATTGCCTCTCAGTCGCCGCGCGGACATGTCAGCGGTGCTGACATACCTAATTTTTTTTTTGTATAGGTTAATCTGCAGGTCCATGGGGGCCCTTTGCGTGATTTGGCGCTGACACGCCTCGTCCATTTGGACAAAGCGCCGAGACATGCCTCTAGCACAACTAGGACCGCGACTCTTTCTCGCGCGAGACATATTACCTGTCTCTTTCTATGAACTGCCAGTTGTAAGAGAGTGACAAGTGGCGCTATGTCGCGCGACAAGATTCGTCGCAGTTTGCTAGACGGGCTGATCGGCGCGCCTACGATGGTTGCGTTTATCACGTGATAAAAAAATGGCAAAGCAGCCTGATGTTGTTAGTCCGTGCTAGCGTTTGGTTGACGCTGGGTGGACGGCGAGCTAATGAGTTGAAGCAACGATGGTCCGGTGTCGAGGCGTGTGCAATAACCTTCTATGTGCTATTAAATAAATCATTATAAAGCAAAACTACGTAGATACTCAATACTAAAATACAAAATGAAAGGTAAGGATTTTCTTACAAAGTGCGAAAAGTATAAAAATTCGGAATCTGATAGGTTTTGGCTGGAGATTTTCTCAGCGCCTGATAATCTTGGCTTCATCCCGACAGAGCTTCGGGACCGTTGAAGCGAAAAATTCATTGCAAGAGAATCAATTTCACCGTTTGTGTTTGAAAATGTTAAGATGGGAATGAGCGGACGTTCAAAGTTTCCTTGGCTTGCAAACTCACCATTCATTCAGACATTTGATAAGCAAAAAGATAAATTTCATACAATGAAAGCTCCGTGATATTAGATATGAGTATATTACGAGTCGATTATTTGGCATATATTTTATCAAATTTCGTTCGACCTTTGTACGTTTCGAAAATGTTTTTCGTATTATTTCCTAGCTTTAAAGCGACAATGTAGAATTATTTGGAATCAGCTTAAAACCTTTTTATTTGATGTGTCACAGTATAGGTTGCAGAAAAAAAATCAAAACCCCGTACATAAAATAATGATGTCATAGGTATAGAAAAATAAATCATAATGGTTAAGTAGGTCCTTCGAATAAAATCATGATGAGATGACAAGAACCAGTTTCATAAGCTACTAATTATGTTATTACAGGTAAATTTTGAACATAAGTAATTTTTCAAGTCGAATTTGTCCCTGGTATTGTATAAAAAGTTTATTTTACGCCGTGACAGCTAACGATACTTCTCAGCATCACGTGTCATCGCTCTGTCAACTCATTTCGCGAGCTTTTACTAAACTGGCAGTTTCGTGCACGATTAATATTCAAGGCTGGGCCCTCGCAGGAAATTGGACTGAGTACGTCAACATAGCTTGAGAATACTGTTTTGATTTACAACTTACGTTGGAGGTTCCCAAACTTTTTCAGTTCTCAGCGCACTTATATCCTCATCATAATTATCAGCATGTATCAGTCTCAGTCTACTGCTAGCTGGATACACGCTTCTCCAATGGCACGCCACTAAACTCGATGTTTAGCTCTTCCCCTTCAGTACCACTACCCACTACCTTACTCAAAGTTTACTGATTCACGGGCTCCAATCTAAAACCCGATTGACTCAGCGACCAATGGCTCTACGGCAGAAATGACCAACCTTCACTTCAACTTACTCATTCGCTGAGCTATGTAAGTCAGTAACTTCGGTGCTCTGTCGAATTACTTTGTTCTGGATTTGATCCTTAAGAGACACTTAGCTCTTTCCATCGCTCGCTGAGTGGCCTTGAATCGGTGGGTGCCGGTCTAACAATTCAGGGTTTAATTAGATTACAAAATTTTGGATTGGCGCCCTACCTAATCAAATTAGTGTTGTTTAGTTACCGGAAAGGAATAAACTGGAGTGTCTTAGGGCGCCCCTTTTTAGGGTTCCGTAGCCACATGGCAAAAAACGGAACCCTTATAGTTTCGTCATGTCTGTCTGTCCGTCTGTCCGTCCGTCTGTCCGTCCGTATGTCACAGCCATTTTTTTCCGAAACTATAAGAGCTATACTGTTGAAACTTGGTAAATAGATGTATTCTGTGAACCGCATTAAGATTTTGATGCAAAAAAAAATAAAATAAATAAATATTGGGGGCTCCCCATACTTAGAATTGAAACTCAAAATTTCTTTTTTCATCAAACACATACGTGTGGGGTATCTATGGATAGGTCTTCAAAAACGATATCGAGGTTTCTAAAATATTTTTTTTCTAAACCGAATAGTTTGCGTGACAGACGCTTCCAAAGTGGAAAAAAGTTGGTCCCCCCCCCCCCCCCCCCCTCCAACTTCTAAAATAAGAAAATGAAAAATCTAAAAAAAACATATGATGTACATTACATTACATGAAAATTGTTTTGAACGAGATCTAGTAAGTAGTTTTTTTTTTTATATAATACAGTCTGTATCAGAACGAAAAGCAAAACTGAAAGCTGGTTAATGGTTAAGTGGAGTATGTTGTAATAGCATACTCATAGTATTAAAGTTCAGTAGTTTATGTGAATTTGCTCAATCTCAACATGACTTTAGGTCCTCTTATTTGCAGTCGGTTAAAGATTCTCATAACATCCTGTAGAAACTAAGACGTCAGTTTATTAACGTAAACAAAATAATCATCATAATCAGATTACTGCAATTTCAACTATGACCGCACTACCACATATGCCTTGTACTTACGAAACACTAACCACTTACTGTAATCATCATTTAGAACATAAATTATTTAGGTATTACAGGGAATTCGCATAACATTGTAGTTTACTTCAGTTCACTTTGACATTTTAGATTTGTCACCTTGTAATTATTATTTTGAAAGAGGTTAGGTTAAATCACTTTTTTGGACTTTTTTCTTTAAATTTAAACTTCAAGTCGAGGTTTGACGTTCGTGTGTCAGATAAAATCTAGATAGAAATTTAACTGAAAAATACTGATAATGCCTTTAAACTTTTCTGTGGAGGAATTTGTGCATATGATCCTTGATTACGAAGAAAGTAGGAGTAACGGGAATGCCGCTCTTCGTCGAGGTTTCCCGCACGAAGGCAACCCAACAACGCCCGTGTGATCGTCAATGCGATTATCTGTTTACGGAATAACAACGCGCCGGTACCAATTAATCGAGGAGGGCGTCAACGACTTCACGTGAGAGAGGAAGAGCAGGTATTGGATATTGGTTGTTGGCATTATCAGCTGGCATTTATGGCACTTATGTCATTTTATTAGTTGTGATTGATAAGATTGTAAATAATTAATACAGGATGTTATAAAATAATGGTTTATTTTTCACTCCTGCATTACTACTGCTGTAAAAAGATGCTAATTTTCCATAAGCCAGGCACCATAGTCATATTTATGGTCTAAACATTGATGGGTCTCTTTCTTTGCCTTTCGTTCTGTTACATACTGTATAAATCGTAAACCGTTTCATTAAGAGGCCTTATTCCTTTTAAAATGCTGATTGCTTTGACATTTTTCTCTATGATCAAACATGTTTCATAACATATTATTGATGTTACTACCTAGAACAGGGCTATTGGGGTTTATTGGTATATATTTGAAACCTACAGTTTGAATTTTTCATTGATAATTTTTGTTTCAAAAACTACTCGAAATTGACAAAATTCACGCGGAAAATTAGTTTTTTCAACTTATTTTCGACTGTACGCAATGAAAGCGTGAAATAGCTATGTTACTACCTAGAACTCGGGGAAAAGTATTATTCGCTTCAAAAAGTTGGTTGAAATTAACAATATATTTGTCATAATATGAAAAAAATAAATTTGAAATGGAATAAAGCCTCTTAAATCAACTCAAATATAAAAATAAACAAAAGGCCTTTAATTTCATAAATCAATGGTACGGAACCCTTTGTGCGTGAGTCCGACACGCACTTTGCCGGTTTTTTTAAGTGAGCTCACATTATGCAGCAGTGAAGCATCGCGGAGTTCCAAGTAATATAATGCTGTGTGCTATATCTCATTCAATTTCACGCAAAGGACACTTGGCTGCGCCGCGTCGCATCGCTCCGATGAAGTAGTCCGTGCTTACTTTTATTTTTTACTTACAGCCAGTGCAACTGAAGATGGCAACAGTTTGGGAACTGCTGGTTTACATTGTATAAACACGGAAAAGGGTGGCATGTGCTGTAGAAATGCATAGAGAGTGCTTCCATTGGGATGTAAGACATTATTTTAAACTCGCACTTTATGAATGAACTTGAGCTCCATATTTATTAATGGGTGATGCGCGCTACGTCGTCCGCGTAACCTTCTTTTTACCATAGTGGGGCACGATCGCAATCCCTTGTGTCACACTTATAGATAACCGACTTTACATGTCTCGATATTCTTGTTTTAATATTGGTTACAAATCTTCCAGTGCAGCTGTTTTGCCTCAAAATGATTTTTGGACCCATTGATCGCCCCGTCATCAATGCCCATGTGAAACGTAACCCACTCTGCTTCGCGCTTGGCGCTATTAAGCTTGTTCTTAAAATCATGATTCATATAAATATAAATATGCTCATAAAAAATGGCAATCATACATTTTTAGATTTACAAGTCAATATCTATTTGATTCGCTACCAATTTGTATTTTCGCCTCAAGCCGCGAACTTAGACGTCGCGACGACGCGATGAAGACCATGCCGATAGTATCTTCTAGTGGGGTCTGTTGCGCCCATGATTTAGCGGCGTGCGACAGCGGTGCGCGGTACATATGTTTGGCTCACTCGTGTGGCCGCCGCGGATCGGATCTTTCGTTCAACCGCTCACCGCACCACTTGCCGCCGAAAGTCGTAGCATATAATATGTCAGTTAGAGCTTTAGTACACTGGCGATTTACGGACAAGTTGAAAGCGAGGCGCGGCGAAATCGTTTCTTACTCGTGTCGTTTTCAACTCGCCCGCAAATTACAAGTGTACTGAAATTAACTCTTAAGTGTCCAGAAATGATGTGTTTTCTTTTCACTCTGTGAACATAAAACGTAACACTTTGTAAAATACTATCATATATAACAGCATGTGTATATTATATAATCTATTATACATGTACTGCGCTCTTTACAACACACCCAGTGACCAATGACGGTAGGCTTATACAAATATGGCGTCTCATACTAATATTGCTATCATTGCAAGTTGGCGTTTAATTAATACACTACATATACGATGATGTAATACAAGCTCACTAAACGTTCAACGGAGTGGACGCGTGTGATCAATATCCGGCCGATATTAAATGTCAAAGCCAATTAAATCGCTGCAACCGGGTAAATGAAGGGTGGCGTAATTTCACGCATCGTTTCTCGACGAGGACGGCATTTCACGCTATAATAAACTATAACATGAATAGGAATAGGATAGTCAGATAGAGATTCCCCTAAAATTGTCAAAATTCTATTGTTGTCTCACTCATACCTAAAACAAAATCAAGTTCTGATCCCTGGACTGGTATACACCAATTTTACCCAACTAAAGTGAGACAGACAGCTTTTGTATAATCGAAACGTTACGCACCACAAGGTGCGCTAAGTAGATAGACACACACCAGCGCGGACCTATGGGCCTGGCTCTACATTCGGCGTGCATTCATAGCCACTACTAGAGGCGTAATCGAAATAAGCACCTGAATCCGTCATATAAGCACTACGAATGGGTCTCACACACTTTTTGTAGAAATAACACCTTGTTTAAGGCGCGCTTATAGGCGAACTTTAGGTATTTGCGGGGGTGAAGCAGACACGCGGTGGAGGCGCATGCGGGGCGCCCCGCTCCACGCCACGCGCGTTGCTCGCGCAGCCCGTTGATGGCCTTATTCTGTTCGTAACCGTATTCTGATTGAAGTAAAAAATTATAAAGTACTATTATTTTGTTTTATAAAAAAAATGCTTAGCGCTTCATTTAATATTCATTTAATGTAAATAGTGGTAACAATACACCGCGTTTTTATCGATGATTTTATTTATTTTGTTATGGGGTGATCAGGTAAACCAAATAACGGCAACAATTTAAAATGAAAACTTAAACTTTAATAACTAGGTTCTTAAATCTAACTTAAATTTAAAGGGCGCCAGGAGAGTTTTAGTTCTGTGTATTACTGGGAACTCTGCCTATCCTTGCCAAGCGTAGCTCAGTCTGCTTCCAAATGAAAGCCGTGGGTTTAAAGGGCGTATCGGTAGGCTAAAATACAAACATACCTACTAATATTAGCTATCCTGTTAAAAATGTAAAGTAGCAAGCCCTACAGATACGATCCATTGTGAACTTACCCCGTTTTTAATATTCACAGTACACCAAAATATAAAATTAGTCACTGCCACTAGATAGATGTAGGAAATTCAGTTCCACAATTTCTATAATATTATTTCCTAAATCACACACTATGTGGAGGACCTTTACTGGTCGCTAGTCAGAGCTCAATTGTCCAATATGCCAGTCATGACCCCAAACAATATTTTAAATAAATTACATGCATACCGTGCTATAAAAATGCAACTAAATTTAGAAAAAGAATAAGAAGACACCTGGGGATCGAACTCCCGACCTCCTGCTTACTAGTCCACTATGTAGACCGCCGCGCCAGAAGCGCAATTAATTTGCCTCACGAAATATGTGATTACTAGTTCCTACTTGTTCAATGTAAGTGTCACAATGGAATAGCAACTCTCAGAGCTGGAAATAAGGTCCTCAAATTCTATAGCTACGTAAGTCTACATCATTAATATGACAACAAAGTCTGCACTTTGACATAACAATTTATTTTATTTATTTATGAATGATGATTTATTGATGATGATAGCATACGCAAGTAAACAAAATAAAATTCAGATGTGGAAGTATGATAAAAAAATATCAATTAAAAACTGGTCAAGTTGCGAGTCGGACTCGCGCACCGAGGGTTCCGTACAAACTAGGTTGATTTGTGTGAGGTTGTCTAATATTTACATATTTATTTATTCAAACACTTTCCTTCCTTAAGTGGTTAAGTTAAGTTTGCAACTGGTATGTATAGCGCCCCATACCTACAAATGAGGTGCAAAGTTGAATTTCATTTGGTTCGATAATATTATATTTTGTAGTACCTATTCTTTATACTGCTGAATTTGGGCGGTTATGCGTCTAGTTTGTCTACAAATACGTTTTCAATAATCACTTATTGTATCAACCTGTATGTAATCATTTTGTGACGCACACATAAATATTATCATTCACTCATTCAATCCATTCGCGCCAGCTTTAGTGAATCGATATTAGTATATATTATATTAATTTATAGTTAAGGGTTAAAATACATAAAATTACAATGTACTAAATGGTGTTAATCCAACACCTTAAAATAATTATAGTTAATTCACGTGTAGGTTAATTATAAACCGGAGTTTAAATAATAGTAAGACATATTAACACTCATTAAGGAAATAACGTTTGTAACTCACTTTAAGAGAACTAGAATAGAATAGAACTGTACAACACACTATTAGTAAAACTGCACCCGAACTGCAAACCAACTACGTAAAAACGAATGTGAAAACCGCTACGATGCGGCCGGTCGGGTCGATTGGTCTGGTTAGGTACTACATAAATATGTTCTCTTAGTTCACTTAAGCGTTTCCTATATCGCTTAACTTTATTTACACTGTGATTACCCATATTGCTTGCTGTCTAAAGTCGTATTACCGCGTTAGAAAAATGTGCACAGGTCCGGCGTCGACCGTTGTCACGAGCGTACTGGCGACTAGGCAATAGTCGGCCGCCGCCGCGCGCTGAACCATTTTATTTTGCCAATAACGAAATGGATTGGTATGATTGATGTACTCAACCTATTAAAAATCTATGAAGCACAAATCGAAATATACAAAAAAACTATTAAATGAAGCAAATTTTGTGTTGATATTCATAATAGTTATAGAAATATTTAGCTTAAGGTGTAAAAAAGGGGTACTTTTCAAAAAAGAAAACTATCCAGGATTTTTTCAGTAATCGTGTTTCTGATGAAGTAAAAAACTAGGGCATATACTGAAAATTTACATATAAAAAAGTTGCACTTGTAAGTTATGTGCAAGTATTGTATTAATATTTTCTAAAATTGTAGTTTTCACTATTTACAGCGCCTTAATGCACCGAGTTCCCCCACAGCAACATTCCATATTTATGCACCGATGTCGTATAACCATGATATGCCGTAAGACTGGTAACCTCTAATGCTTCTTGTCTTAGACACTGAAGTGCAAATGTAATAGTATTTATAGTGTTAGCGAAGTACCGTTCAAGGTGTATAACGAACGTTAGATATAACATCAAAATATCTATTTTTGTTAATTATAACGTTATTTAAGTATAATATCATTGTATATAACGATCATAACATATAACGTTCATAATATCTCAGATTTATAATGTATATTACTCAAAACATCTAACACCAAAATGCATAATGCTCGTAGAGAATAACCGCCTCGCGCCTGCACATTAATTGTGTACATACTTATGCAATAGTTCGCTGTAAAATTTTAATATACCTACGTCCATGCAAGCAAGCAAGCATTTTGACGCTCCACTCACTTCGCTCACTCCGCTATCCATGGTCATAAAACAAACCTAACCTAACCTACAGTTTTCGGTTTTTGACCCATATTTCATTTTGTCGCAGTTCTTCCAAACGGTATACTCGTATTTGCCAGAATTTCATCTGCCATTATCAATTGCGTACATACTTATGCAATAGTTCGCTGTTAAATTGTAATATACCTCAATATTTTAATATGCAAGCAAGCATTTTGACGCTCCACTCGCTCCGCTATCCATGGTCATAAAACAAACCTAACCTACAGTTTTCGGTTTTTGACCCATGTTCTATTTTAGGGGCATAGGGGTAGCAGTTATAACCTATTTAGTATATCATACGCTATTATATTTTCTAATCATTATACTAAAAGAAAGTATATACTATGATCGATATACGTTATGTATGTTATATCAACTGAATTTAGAGTATTTGAGTGTTATTTAAAAAATCATTCTACAACATGAGTATTATGCTAATTGACCGTTATTCCTAATAAAAATATTGATTTTGATGTTATAGCAAAAGTTTATTATATCTTGTGAACGTTATTAATGTGAAATTATATATTATGTAGTTATATCTCGTGGGACGCACCCGTTTCTTTCTTACAGCTTATGTTCCAAAGGCGTTGGCATAGTGTCGAAACGAAGTGACTACTAATGAGGAGTAAAGAATACGCTTATATTCTATTTTTAACCGACTTCGAAAACGGAGCAGGTTCTCGGTTCGTCTGGATGTTTCTTTTTTTATAAATGTTTCTAGAGTCTTTATGTTTTCATGTTTTATATATAATAAGTTTCTACTCGAAATTGGCGAAACTATTTTTTTTTGTTTGAAAGAGTATATTTGTAAATGATTCCTTTGTCATAATGCATAACTTCAGTTATTTTTAATTATGAAGTGATTATTGAAATTCAGCTTGCTCTTGGTAGATAATTTTGTCTCGAAATTCCTTAATATAGAGAACGAGTTCACCGATACTTTAAGAAAATTAACAACTTTGATATTTATATCATAAAATAATTTTCTCTGCTGCAATAAATTTATATTAGAAACTAGAAGCTTTTCGTCAAGTTTAGGACTGTTTATTTTACTCAAAATTTAATTTTATTAAACCTGGAAAACTTAAAGTCGACATTTAAAGTAACTTTAAATTGACCTATAATGTGTTTAATTTGCAAGCCTTAATACAAACTGGCGCCTGCTGGGTAAATGCATAACATAGCCAAATTCTCACCCTCATGATGTGAAATTGTATTTGTGGGATGAAGTACTAAGATATAGGTATTATAGCTGTCCCGATGGATCAGTCACATAATTCGACGGAACTTTGTGATATCTGTAAATTAGTAATATCTCTTGTTACGTCATTATGCCATCGGGAATATATAATATCCACATTTGTTGATCGAGCTGGGTGCTAATTCGAGTGTACTTTGCGATATCGCTCAATAAGCCTAAGGTATGTAATGCTACACGTCTAGAATGGTGCATTTTCCTGTCTCCCGCTTTCCTCTATGGCTGTCTCGATTGCATCGTCCTAAAATGAGCGAGATAGCGATAGATGAAAGCGCAAGATGAACGTGAAATAAATACTAGCAACGTGAAATAATTCCGTCCTTCCGTCTGTCACGAGGCTGTATCTCAAGAACGGTGATAGCTAGACAGTTGAAATTTTCAGATGATGTATTTCTATTGCCACTATAACAACAAATACTAAAAATAAAATAAAATAAATATTAAAGGGGGGCTCCCATACAACAAACTTACAGATAATGGTACGGAACCCTTCGTGCGCGAGTCCTCCTCGCAATTGGCCGGTTTTTTTTATCCTTTGGGTACGGAACCCTCAAACAATTTAGGGACCTCCAAATATCCCATTTCACAGACAATGCACAGAAATTGTATTAATAGACAGACAATGCACAGAAATTGTATTAATAGAATTTAATAATGGTTTAATATCTATTTTGTCAACAGTTTCTCCTACAGTCATCGTGCCTAATCAGCTGCTTGGGTCACCTCTAGGCGCAGATGTGATCCTGGAATGTACGGTGGAAGCTTACCCTACTACCATCAACTACTGGTTGAAGAATAGGGGAGAAATGCTGCTTGATGGGTAAATAAAGTAGGGGAGACCGAGGGGTTTTGAAACAGAAGTGTAATGAAACAACTTTAAAATCTCGGATCTAACCCGTAAGAAAAGCAAAGATGCACACTGAGAGGGCCCGCAGGTAGTGGGGCGCATCTAATCAGCGTTGTTGCTGGCTCGCTTACGGAACAAGATGGTACGGAGACATTGACGTTCAACTTTGCTGGCTCGGTTACTTACAACTTGACGTTGTTTTAACTTACCTCTGTTTCAAATCCCCTTTTGGTCTTCCCTCACTGTTTTATATAAGAATTGAATACCTGATTTTATAAGATAATCGAGAATAGTCATTATGTTTGTCAGTTATAGATATCATTGCTTACACTGTGGCTCAAATATATGATCAAATAAGTGCCTGAAAAAAAGATATACCTACATAAATTACTATGAAACATCGTATACTTTTTCCAGTTAAAACTAATTAGGAATATCCACACATTTTCAGGCAAAATGTGGGCAAATTAGTGCTCCTAAGGCACAGAAATGGTGTACCAACGTTTGAGCGAATTTCAGTGGTTACTGAAATAAAAAAAAGGTGGGTATAAAGCTAACATGCATCTAGTTGGAATTAATTTTAAACAAAATATTGTTCCCTGTGCAAAAGGGATGATGATTCTAGCTAGTTAGAATATAGCTCAATAATATATTAGGTATGTCACGAAATAAAGAAAGATGAAAGAAAAATTTAGGGGAATATTTTATATGGAAACACAATAATGTATTTTCGAAATGATTTTTAATGTGGGTAAATTAACACTAAATTAACGTTAACTGATAGCCTGGGAAAAGGAACAGTGATATTATCCTCTCGATTATGAGCGCAATTCCATTTTTTATTGCGTGTTTTTTCTTTGTATCTATATAGCAGAATTAAACTTTATTGCACATTATAATTAAGTAGGTACAAATGGAAGAATTTAACGTAACATATTTTAACGTAAATATTCAAAAGTACGCTTTTTTATCAAAGATGTAAATGCATTTTTTATTGATTTTTAGAACCATCATAATTCATTTCACTTTTTCACGGCCGAAATGGCAAATTACTTACTTATTTTCCCCATGCAAATATTGGTACCCAATACCCAACACAGACATGACGTCACGTCTCTGTAGCCATTTGTATGGAGCGTTTTCAGCACTCCGTAGGAATGTCCAACTTTAACGGCCAGTTCTGACGTTTCAAAGAAGACAAAAAAAATCTTAAGTATTCGGACCAAAACATTTGTATGGGCCTTTATATTAATCGGATTATATAATATATATATATATATATTTATATCAAGGCGACAATCTTACACAAATCGACAACTAAGCACAGCTATATTATATTATATTGTATGTGTTTATTTTAAAATAAACTTTTTGGATAGCAAACCTTGTTTAAAAACGGCACTTTACCTATGATTGTAAAAATGAACATCGGAGTAGCCCTTCTGGTCATCATGCCTATTAGGGCATATTTTTATTTTGTTGTCGATTTCTTTTTTTTCTCAGATTTCAATAAAATTTGGTGAGTATGATATATATTATAGGCTCGTCTATGAACATATTTAATAACTAGCTGTGCCCCGCGGTGTTACCCGCTCATACCACGGGAACACTAAATTTATTCGGGATGAAAAGTATCCTATGTCCTTCCCCGGGACTGAAACTATCTATATACCAAATTTCATCTAAATTGGTTCAGTGGTTTAAGCGTGAAGAGGTAACAGACAGACAGACAGACAGACAGACACACTTTCGCATTTATAATATTATAGTAATATAGTAATATAGTAATAGTAATAAGTAATATAGTAATAGTAATAGTAATAGTAATAGTAATAGTAATAGTAATAGTAATAGTAATAGTAATAGTAATAGTAATAGTAATAGTAATAGTAATAGTAATAGTAATATATAGTAATAAGTAATATAGTAATAGTAATAGTAATATTATAGTATATATATAATATTATAGTATATAGTATATATAGTATAGTATAGTATGGATTAGGTCGTAAATTGACATAGCAGTGGGTGGGCTGGTCATATTTACGTAACAAGTGATAACCGATGTAACGTGTTCTCGAGTGGAGACCGCGTCTTGGCAAAAAAAGCGTAGAAAGTCCTATGGCAAGGTGGAGCGATGACATCCACAGGATAGCCGGTGGTAGCTGGAAGAGATTAACGTACTAAACAGTATTCGTCACACTGATATATTTATATTCTTATCAGCAAGAAACAGAATAGCTTAGATCCTAGAACAAAGGGCTTTGATTACAGAGATAGACATCAATACCCTACCTAGCTAGTTCATAATCAGGTAAATTATATTTGCAATGTAACTACTACCGACTGTATGGTTGTGCATAGTATTTATTTTTGTTTATGTATGTATTATGTATGTATATATACATATTTATTAATTAAAATTTTGTGTATATTCAAGTTTTTATATCTATTTATGTTTAAGATATCTGTACCTTACGATGTGTCCCATTCGCCTTTTGCATCACCTACTCAATAAACGTTCTATAGCATAAACTCCACTACCCAAAGGTTTTTATATGTGATTTCTTGTGTAAATGTTTTTTGGTGTGCAATAAAGCGTACTTGTATTGTATTGTATCGTATCGTATCGTATCGTATCGTATCGTATCGTGTCGTGTCGTGTCGTGTCGTGTCGTGTCGTGTCGTGTCGTGTCGTGTCGTGTCGTGTCGTGTCGTGTCGTGTCGTGTCGTGTCGTATCGTGTCGTATCGTGTCGTATCGTATCGTATCGTATCGTATCGTATCGTATCGTATCGTATCGTATCGTATCGTATCGTATCGTATCGTATCGTATCGTATCGGATCGGATCGGATCGGATCGGATCGGATCGGAGCGGATCGGATCGGATCGGATCGGATCGGATCGGATCGGATCGGATCGGATCGGATCGTATCGTATCGTATCGTATCGTATCGTATCGTATCGTATCGTATCGTATCGTATCGTATCGTATCGTATCGTATCGTATCGTATCGTATCGTATCGTATCGTATCGTATCGTATCGTATCGTATCGTATCGTATCGTATCGTATCGTATCGTATCGTATCGTATCGTGTCGTGTCGTGTCGTGTCGTGTCGTATCGTATCGTATCGTATCGTATCGTATCGTATCGTATCGTATCGTATCGTATCGTATCGTATAGTATCGTATCGTATCGTATCGTATCGTATCGTATCGTATCGTACCGTACCGTACCGTACCGTACCGTACCGTACCGTACCGTACCGTACCGTACCGTACCGTACCGTACCGTACCGTACCGTACCGTACCGTACCGTACCGTACCGTACCGTACCGTACCGTACCGTACCGTACCGTACCGTACCGTACCGTACCGTACCGTACCGTACCGTACCGTACCGTACCGTACCGTACCGTACCGTACCGTACCGTACCGTACCGTACCGTACCGTACCGTACCGTACCGTACCGTACCGTACCGTACCGTACCGTACCGTACCGTACCGTACCGTACCGTACCGTACCGTACCGTACCGTACCGTACCGTACCGTACCGTACCGTACCGTACCGTACCGTACCGTACCGTACCGTACCGTACCGTACCGTACCGTACCGTACCGTACCGTACCGTACCGTACCGTACCGTACCGTACCGTACCGTACCGTACCGTACCGTACCGTACCGTACCGTACCGTACCGTACCGTACCGTACCGTACCGTACCGTACCGTACCGTACCGTACCGTACCGTACCGTACCGTACCGTACCGTACCGTACCGTACCGTACCGTACCGTACCGTACCGTACCGTACCGTACCGTACCGTACCGTACCGTACCGTACCGTACCGTACCGTACCGTACCGTACCGTACCGTACCGTACCGTACCGTATCGTATCGTATCGTATCGTATCGTATTGTATCGTATTGTATTGTACCTTTTGTTAAGATGTACCATGACGGAGATCATCAGTGAAAGACCATGTTTACCGTTCAATGTATATGAATATAAAACAATCATGCAAGTAAAAAAAAAATAAGTAATATGACAAAAATTATAAATAGGTGATAATATTATTTAAAATCATAACTACATCTACATAATTATATCTAAAAATATTTAAAAAATATAACCTAAAATTGTAACTAACTGGAAAATAGGCTAAAACGGTTAACTGCAAACTAAAAAGACTTAAAAATTCGGGCCCCTTTGGCAAAGTCCCGAAGACGCTGGGAGCATTTTCTCGCTGAATAGCAAACGTTGGGCGAGGAACCTGCCAGCTGGTTCGGCAGAAGCCAGCTGCTTCGGTCTCTCGTGGTGTCGACCAGTCTTTTTGTGATTTGCTTGAAAAGCTGGCGAGCGATGGGCCCCCACAGACCGAGGGTCTCAACCTCGAACGGAATAAAATTGTATTCGGGCTGAGACCCGAGAGAGCATTAATACAGAATGCAAGTTACATTAGGTTACATGTTGAGAATTATTTAATAACGTTATAAGAGAGCAGCTAGTCTAAATGAGTGAGTCTCCACTCAATCATATTCTTTTGTTAATATTGTAAGATTTGTAACCTTTAGACCAAATATTTAAGAAGCTACTAATGCCTATACGATATTATGTTTCTTCAACCTATTGTAGAGTGCGTGACTGTAATGATCTCTGTGTTCCATAAGTTTCGTATAGTACGCAGACCTTTTTCAACAAAACAGAATTTAACACGTCCACTGTCCTATCCGAATCTGAATTGTAAACCTCACAGCTTTGTAAAAGAGGCTTGCTGTGCCCGCCCTCGGACAGTGAACTTATTATGTTGTATATTATGTATGTTTTTTAACCCAGTGGCACGTAAAGTCTGTTTTGCGGCACTCTGGTGTTACCATGGTCAATAGTTGGCGGAAAAATAATGTTGTCTCTTAAATTTAAAAAGATAGACGGATGAAAAAGCCAACACAGCTACCAATCACTTTCTTTTAAGGATGTACCTCCAAAATATCCCAGATTCCAGAACCTTTGAACGCTAAAAGGTTAGGGAACACAGGAACACCTCAAAACTATCATGTTCCTTTAGTGGGTTTAACATAAAAAAACTATTCAAGTGTGCATTTGTTTAGTCTCTTCTTATTCATTCCAGACACAGAAAAATTACAATCTACAATAAAATCTGCATGATTTGAAACAACACAAACAATCCTGCACATTATCTGGTGCGGCGAACACAATCTTTTGTTATGCCGAGCCTAGATAGAAGCTAAATTCCTAGAATCTTGTTCTATTATCTCGGACTTGCAATAGGGGCCCTTTGTGCTATTGTTCTGATACTACCCTATAATATTGCACTATTCATCGATTCCAATTGATTCTGAAACGGGCAATGAAACCGTAATTGCGATGATTAGAGCTTCACCAAGGTTTACGGAGATATTAGTTCTCTAGTTATGTAATAACATGGAGAAGGTTTCGTAATTAGGACGGTAGATAGTGTACATAATGAACCATATTATATCCATAATGAATGAAACACCGCAGAATAATATAGCACAAAAACCGCAGTTCTTTGCAAAAACCCACAAAGCCTATTTTCATCTCATTGGATACTTATATGACGTGTCACGATACTGGTTTGTGGGGCTTTGTGGGGCGACATGCCACTTTTATTGAATACGTCCTAGATATCATGAAAAGTCCCTGAAAAGTGGTCCCAAGTTTCCATTATCAGATCCTGAGTTGATGTCAATAAGAAAACTAGATGTATTAGATATACAAGAGGTTTTCCCCGGGGGCTACAGTATGCGGTTCTTCAAGAGGGGAGTAAATAGGTTCTTAAAGGGTCGGCAACGCGCTTGTGATTTTCCTGGCGTTGCAAGCGTTCATAGGTGGCGGTAACTGCTTAACATCAGGCGGGCCGCATGCTTGTTTGCCACCGTAAAAAAAAATTGCCCAACAACATAGGTTCTTGTTGGTGTGCAATAAAAAAATGTTGTATTGTATTGTATAGTTGATAGCTAATTGCTTCCCTGCCGACGATGAGACAAGTGCGTAAGCTATAACAACTTTTAATAATACAGCTCTAACGCACAGAATACGTAATTGTAGTTATATGGAGTTGGTGATGGTGATGATGATAATGATGATGATGATAATGATTATGAATAGATTTTTCTACGTTATGTCCAACGTGTGTCTAAATATCAACTATACAAACGGTTTTTTTTTAGACCAAAATACATCATCAGTGAGGAAAGGTCGACATACAAAGCAGCCATGAAGCTGACCATCCGAGAGTTTGGCCGCAGCGACATCGGCACCTACAACTGTGTTAGCACAAACTCTCTAGGGAAAAGTGAGGGCACACTTCGACTGTATGGTATGTTGACCAATATGTTCATTACTATAATAGTACATTACATAGGTGGTAAATTCGGAAATGTTCCAGATCGCAGGTGTTTGTTGTTGTTTGCCATAAATATGCGATAAATAAGTAAATATGCGATCTGGGGTAATACGAATTATCGCCCGTGGTATACCTAAAGTTTTACGTGTTTCCTTGGCCAGGAAGTGAGATTGTCGTCGCAGAAAGTCCCACTAGCAGCCTAGGGCGACGAAAAATTATAAAAATATATGTTTGCCTTTTTTTTACTATTATAAAATATAACCTTTTAAAAATCATACCTAGGTAAATATGTTGTGTATGTCATCTTTGTGCGTTAATTACGGCTAAACGGCTGGGCCGATTTCCAGTGCGAGAGCTGTCAGGATGCGACTCGATGTTTATACATATCTCACTCGCTCTTACTCGATCCAGATAGGACCCTCTCTGTTTTCACCCAAGCTGTCATAAGGGCTGTGTGGAACGTTGCCGGAGACGAACGTGCTAATTTCCCCGTATAATCGTATGTTGATAATCGTCATCAGTAACGTCGCGTCACAAAATGGAACGGGCAATTTCAGAATTACGTTAACCGGCTACATTATATTTATAGAATAGAATAGAAAAAGCTTTATTCAAGATAACACATCATTACAATTTACAATATTATGTAAGTACCTGAGTATTAAAGACAGTGTACAAGAGATGTGCATCCGAAATGGTCTCCGCTCAACAATGCTGTTATATTTCCTAGAAGCTCAAACTTTAAATAATAAAAAAATTCTATTTGCAGAAATCAAACTGTATCCTAGTTCTCAGGCTTCGGAAGTTAGCGTTGGCGGTAAGCAATCAAAAAGTTATTTGCTACTTTTTAAATATAAGTCCGCAGCTGACCAAGTATGTACTAGACCGATATTGAAGTTTGCGTCTTGAAAATATTAAAAGTCCGTCGAGATGTGGCAATAGGTTTCGAGGATTTTACGATACAATTGAAGTTGTCTTCGTGGGTCTATTCATTTCGCCAAAAAAATATTACGTAGAAAGCATTTTCCTTTGCAACCGTAAACTATTTGATATTGTTATAAAACAAACCTAACTAATCAATAGGATGAAATATAGATATTATAGAATTATGAAATTTTTATGACTACAGGGGAATAAAAAATCTATGAAATGATTTTTCGGTAAAATGAAACATTCGACGAAATAAGTTTCTAGATGTCAAGGAGCTCCCAGAATTTAATATTTATAGCTGGTTTTACTAAGTTCAAAAATGTGTTTATTTTAGTACCTACATCTATTTTTTTTAGATTCGATTAGTTAGGTGAGTTCACTTTTATCAACATTGTGTGGATTTAATCCTTTTTATTTTGCAGGCCTAATGGAAGACACAGCGAAGCAGAAGAACAATTACAATTTTGCAGTCTCAAAAGTCAATTCGAATATTGGAATAATGTTTCTCATGTTGTACATTTCGCTTTAAATGCAAATATTTAAAATGTATTGTAATAAAGACGTTAACATGGTTATAAACGCGAATTAACATTAAACGATGTGTATATAAATGAGAGTTTAGTTCAATAATTATTTATGTTTTAAGTCTCCATATCCGTTCAAAAATGCTGATAGTATTAGCCATCTGAAGAGAAACATAACAAAGAACTCACCAGTCAATCTCTCACAAACTAACTAGTGGCTTTGGAACTTTAGACCTCCGGGAAACTTTTGAAAACGACAGAAATGTGAGATTTTTTAGGTTTTATCCCCACACCTCCACCATTTAAAAAAAATAGCAAATAACAAAAATTCCATATAACTATTGATCCTGCTCACAAGATGTCATGAGAATCGGCTGACAAATACGACCTGTAGGCGAAAACATCCGGAAGCCTATACCTATACAATATACTTTTTGGCCAAGTTGAAAGGGAAACGCTTTCCTCGCTCGGACAATAAAGATCAAAACATAACATACTTCATTTTTAATACGCAGGTAAGAGATGAGCCTACCCAGAACTGGCCTGAGCCCGTAAACCGGACGCCACAAGTATTTTATCACTTACGATAATTCTTAAGTGCATCGTGGAGACACTTTAGTGTCACATAAAAAGCCACCGGTTTTAGTGAGAGTAAAAGTCCCCCTGGTTTTAGCATGACTATAAAAACGCAAACGTTATTGGAGTCTGGTTGCGTAGGTGTCGTTGTATCTGTAGAAATAGCTTAAGGGTAGCTCAGTATGGTGGGTGTGGATTGATGGCATCAAAGCAGTAAATTGTATTAAATGAAATAATTTATTCAGAATATAGGACAGAATTTTCTAGAGGCCGGAGCCCAAAACGCTGGTCTGACCAGATATCAGAGCAGACCAACGGACCAGTTAGCGCCGCACTACACCAGGCAGCTGACCGTAACCGATGGAGGCAAACAATTGACAAGCTGAAGCGGAGTCACGATCCTCAGCATTGAGGGAGCGATGGAGAATAAGAATAGGACAGAAGGGTAATTTTCCAAGTGTTTGTGAATTTTCTGGCATTTTCCAGGAGGAGACTGAGTGTTGACAAGAAAACCGATATCTATCGACTTTCTTCTGAGACCAGCAACCTCTAGCACAACTGTCACATGCCACTCTTTCTCGCGCGAGATAATTAATTACCTGTCTCTTTCTGTCCAGTAATGTGAGCGAGTGACGGGTAGCGCTATGTCGCGCGACAAGAGTCGCGAAGTATATTGTATTAGACGAGCTGGCTTAGCATGATGATAAAAACGCAAGCGTTATTGGAGTGTGGTTGCGTAGGTTTCGTTGTATCTGTAGAAAGAGCTTGTCAAGGGTACTGCAATATGGTGGGCGTGGACGGATAGCATCAAATCAGTAAATTTAATTTAAACAATTTCAACGGATTATATCGCTTATATTAATTATTTGAGCCTCCCTGACGTTTCGGTAGCTTTTCAGTTACCATAGTCAAAGGTTGTCAACCTTTATACCAATACGCGATATAATACGTTTAAATTGTTTCAAATAAATTAAATAATTGATCCCGTAAGTAGGACAGATAGATCTAGGAGAAAATCGAATGTTGAGAAGAAAATCGATAGAAACTTAACAGTAGATACAGGTCTACTTTCTTTGTCTTTTTTCTGAGACTAGCGGGCCTATGATGGCGGCGTTAATCACACGATAAATAAGTGGCAAAGCATCCGTCACGTTATGACAAACTGCGAGTGTGAGTGATAGATGCTTTATATATAGATAGACCCACTGGACTATTTGTTATGGCAAAGGCTCCCTCGGATAAAACAGACAGTCTGATAGTTTTATAGCGAATTATATATGAACAAACTGCTCAATGTATCTGGATGTATTTCATCAAAGGGTAAGTATATCATTCGAAGTAAGTTTATCTGTGTAGTTACTTCAATTATTGCTAACTGTAAATCATAATTATCGCCGTTTTATACTAATAGTCACTGTTTGACAAAGACCTCTCCTAAGGATCTTCACGAACGTTCTCGAGACTCTCTCAGGATGTCAGGTCACCTTGCTAAGAGCCAGCCTATTCTCGTTACAAGAACACAAGTATTATAGTAAAATTATGCAAATTTTAAATAACTTTTATTTCGGTTAATAGTAGGCCTTAGTATGTCAGTCGTCCGATTTATGTAACTAGCATTTGGGCGACTGTCAGTCACAAATATAATGCTTAAACCGAATTCAATCGTTATTCGAGGCTTACATGAGGCTTATTTTAATTTTACATTGCATAATTACCTATAAAGGTTATTTAGGTCGCGTAGTATCGACCAGCCCGTCTAGCACAACTTCTTCGCGACTCTTGTCGCGCGTAGTAGCATCGCCCGTCACTCTCTTACAGTACAACGAAGAAAGAGATAGGTATTAATTCTCGCGCGAGAAAGAGTCGCGTGTCACAGTTGTACTAGAGGTGCAGTAACGTACCGATTACTCTGTTCAATATCATACGGCACTGACTAGTAAATAGAAAACGCTATAATTCCCATACTACGCGAATAGATCTTACCTACGTATAGGTCGCGTCGCGTAAAAAGAGCGCCGGAAAACTAATTACTCGTACGTAGTAGTTATTTGTACTGTACAGGGGGCCTAGGGTTGCCTTTATATCGTGATAAATAAATGATAAAGCATCTGTCACTCACACTCGTATTTTTCCAATACGTGACGGATTCTTTGTTACTTATTACTCGTGTGATAAAAGCAACCATCACAGGTCCGCAGGAAGATCGGCAGCGCTCTTTTTGTGTGGCGCGATGTGTATACATGTACAGTAATGAGGCCATCCAGTGATGACCACGATCCTCAGTCATGAGGGAGCGACAAGAGAGAGAATGAGGCCCTTATTTATTTGATCAAATGTTGTTACAATTTTTATTTTCTTTGAGTTTTTTTTGCTTTTCTTAACAGGTTTTCAAGCAGGTGCATGTTGACATATTTAATTTTAAGGATTACATTTAAGAGCCACAGACGTCCTCTGCTGGGCAAAGGCCTCCCCCATAACTCACCACAAAGTGCGATCGCATCCATTGACTCCCCGCTACCTTCATGAGGTCATCCGTCCATCTAACCCACGGTGCGTTTTCTCGTACGTGGTCGCCACTCTAAGACTTTGCCGCCCCAACGGCCATCCATTCTCCGGGCTACATGGCCAACCAAGGATATTTGTGAATACCTACCAATATGTTTTACCAATGAAATTGTACTCCTAAAAGATTCTAAAACTTTGATCCTTACAGCCCGATAGTTTCGCATGAATCGAAGAAAATATGAAGAATATCGAAGAAAGGCCGGGTCAGAGTTACTCGCGTTTGTCCAAAGTTTATTTTTATCTACGTCCGGACCCTTGCTAAACAAATTTCATGAATAAATTTAGCCTTTGTAAACAAATCGAGCGCGCTATATTAAATTAAGGCCAAGCGAAGGAATGCAATAAAAGGGAATGTTTAGAAATACATGATAATATATTGTGGGGTAAGTTATAGTTATAGTTTGGAGATTCAGGGGGAATATGCATTATGATTATGACAGAGAGGTGGGTAAGGGCTTGTGCATAAATCACGCGAGGTTTTTACGGCTACTTTTTGACCCACTCATCAGCATATCAGCCGATAGACATCCCCCGCTGAACTACGGTCTCCCCCAAAGTTCTCCACAGCGATCGTTCTTTCGCTGCCCTCATCCAATTTCTGCCCGCGAACCCAACCTGGTTTGGGGCCTTCCCACGCTGCGTCTTCCGGTCCGCAGACCGGACTCTCTCCGGACTGTGGTTCTAATTTATTAATTTATAAACAATGAAAATATATATTTTATTAAAGCAGTAACGTCTGCTAACGTAAATTAAATGTTTACAAATGAAGCGAAAATTGAAAAATTTAATAAACACAGTTCGAATCCTGTCCGAATCATTAAATTTTTAAATTTTCGCTTCATTTGTAAACAATGAAAATATATGTTTATATATTAATATAAAATTAGACAGCTATATTAGTTCAATCAGATCGAAGCATATTTATGTCACATATCAGTAATAGTTGGTCATAAACATAAATAAAATTCCAAGTCCTTATTATTTAAATAAATTTAAATTCAACTTACACAGCAAATAAGTTATTTTCATAGTTTTATTTGGTGCGCTCTGTTAGTTTTTACAAAAGACTAATCAAAACCAGACTACATCACTGACGCTTAAATAACATAGCCCGCAGTGATTTCAACTTTGCTACAACTTTAAAACA
Organism: Apotomis turbidana; assembly: GCA_905147355.2. Lineage (NCBI taxonomy): Eukaryota > Metazoa > Arthropoda > Insecta > Lepidoptera > Tortricidae > Apotomis > Apotomis turbidana. Next base: position 18,734,805 of record LR990289.1, on the reverse strand, counting down.
AATACATAGTTTTATAGAATAGGTATTAATTAGGTATTCAGCATAATGTAGTTAAGAGGATATCATACACCACTACTCATTTGTTTATACAAATCAAGGTCTCGTTCTAGTCTGTTTTCTTCTCTAGAAAATAACCAATCTTTACGAAATTTTAGAACCTGAATGGGAACAAAATGTTCCTTTTCGATTTTTGCGTTTATTATTTGGACGATGCGTTTGGCTCAGTTTGTAGACACCTGCCTACTGAGCCGGCGGTCCAGGGTTCGAATCCCGGCCGGGGCAAATATTTGTGTGATTAACTCGAATATTCCTGGGTCATGGATGTTATCTATATATGTATTTGATATATTATGTATATCGTCGTCTAGTACCCATAGTACTTACAAGCTTTACTTAGTTTGGGACTAGGTCGATTTGTGTAATAATAATTAATTTATTTATTATTATACAATTTGTGTAGTAGGTGTATGTTTTTGGACAAATATCCGACACAAACAGACGCCTAGTACACAAATTCTGTAATAATTTGCACTAAAATCAAAATGGTCCGACACAAAACATTTTCATTCTTAATCTGTTAGCAAAAGTCGTAAAGATTGATTTTGGAGGAAACAAACGTGAACGAAACTTCGATTTCTATACAAATACAAAATACAAATTCTTTATTGGTAACACTAATTTACATGTCAACAATTTTGAGCATAGGTAAGTACTTACTTATTTTACAAAAGACAGAAGGCTTTAACTTATGATTATCACTTAATTTATGGTTCACATTGTCTACATTATTAATTGCGTTACTAAATTCGTTGGATATTATTATAATACATTTGACTAGATGAAGTGGTTATTTATAATATTTACATATATTTCTGATTCTACAAGTTATTTATAGTATTTAGTGGTTTTGTCTGCAATTACTGTCATTTTTATTTTTATTTTATTTTCTGTTTAGTATTTCTTTAGCAATATTCTGTGTTTTCTGTTTTAGTATAGTTCTAATTATTATTACCTTATTATGTAACTGTTTTGGTTCCGTACTGTTAATTTACATAATTACTGAAATAAATAAATAAATAATATTACTTAAATTATTGAATGGGAAGCTCATATTATAACTCGTCGATCGAATAAAATGTATAAACCGGTTACGTTAAATTTTATTCTTATTGTATTTGTTTTCAATTTAACTATCGTTATACAGTAGAATAGCCTGCTTATAATTTCAGTTTGTTTGTTAGCTAACATGTTGTATTCTATTAAGCTATGACATTTAATTGAATCGTTGGCTCCCGCGATACAGGCGTAGCCTAGTGCGGGGTCCCCTGGTAATTCTGAATTTCACATGACTGTTATGCACGCTTCTACACACATTTTCTTGCTGTACCTAATTGTTGTTTTTTTTGTACAATAAAGAATCTTTTTATCTTTTTTTTTATCTTACGTTGAGTTTGGACCGCATTTGTATGCGACGCCATAGTTACGAGGTTGCAAACTTAACGAAAACTGATAGTACGGGAAAAGGAGCAGTGATATATCCTCTTAAATATAATCTGACGTAAATTTCTGGGTACCGTCCATTGTTTGTGTCCTTAAATTACCTCATTTTACTTCAAGGAAACATGCTTTTATTTTTAATAAGAAACTAAACTGCATAAAATAATTTCTGTAAGTCTTTTGTAGCCTGGTTTTATATTAAAAAACCGGCCAAGAGTATGTCGGGCCTTTTTTCCGAAACGTAAAAACTCAGATGGCTTTTCATATTTAATTTTGAATCTGAGTCTGCTTAAAAAACTCCTAACTGTTTTTTTTTCTGACATAACATTTGAAAATTGTGCCAATATAAAAGTTTATTATTATTTATTAAGTATGCCCACCCGAAATCTACATCGCGAGTAAGTACGAGTATTTACATGTACTAAGATTTCAATTTGTTGATGCCTTATGGCATTAAGGCCGCCTTTTATACTATATATTATCTTTTCTGTAATAAAGATTAAAATTAATATTTAAATAAATGTCAGAATGTTGTTGTTTTTCTAATACGACTATTTAGTTACGTACCTACGTTATTATTTCTCATTACTGTATCTGACTACAGATCGCTGAAACAATTAAAAATGAACACAAAACGTTCACTCCGCTATTCCAGCCAGTTAGAACGATAAGGCAAGACCAAAACGAAAAGAAATTTAGCATTTCACTGTTCTGGGTGAAATTTATGGAGGGTTTTTGATACTTTTATTTCTGATTTAAAACGCCAACGCGATTCCGTGGCTTGCTATGTGGGCATGAAATATGTATGTCTGGTATTTTAGTAAAATAAATCGAATACAATGTTTACATACCTAGTTTGTTTTGCAAATGTTTTTCCAAACATTTTCCATTTAATTGTTAGGGCACCTCAATTGAGACGGCCAATTAATAAAAATAATACAGTTCATGAAAATCATGTTAATTGTTTTTTTTGACATAAAATATTTAAAAAATTCTAGACATATTTTATTCACAAAACAAGTAGGGTAAAGTTACCATAAGTCGGCCAGGACCCTGTGGTCGGCCTTTTCGGTTTTTTATTCGCCACGAATAGTGCTAGTTTTTAAATTGTCCAATGAGATGAATGCATAATGACGCTCCAACTTCTTATTGGTCGAATTATTGAGTCATCTGTGCAAGCGGGGCAAGCGGGCAAGCGGTGAGCGTAAAACAGGTTCATACCAGTGTCGTCCGCGAGCACGAGGTGTTGTGCGATGGCCGCAATTTTTTTGTTGAATTTCGGAGTCGTGATTATTAGCGGTAAGCAGCTTCGTCTTATACTTTATTGCACTTGTTTTCATTTTAATGTCTTATTTAATAGTTTAGTAGTTTATTTTGGTACAATTATCCATGTTTTTCAACACAAAAGTATTTTTTTGAGGTGGCCGACTAGTGGGTAATACTTTTTTAGTGGTATATCCAGTACTCGGCCGTAGGTGGCCGACCTCTGGATTTTGGATGTTTTATTTTATTTTAATGAATTTGACTTCATTAAATGCGTAACTTATTAACAATCAGTTTAGTAAACACTTCTACATAACGATTCCGAAGAAAACCCAGTAGTCGGCCGCATTTTTAAATATTATATTGATGTGGCCGACTACTGGGTTCTCGATGGCCGACTTACGGTCGTTTGGGGCCGACTACTGGGCAAAAGTGCCTTTTTTAGTTTTTTTTGATTATTTAAGAAATTCAGAAACTATTAAGTGCTTTTCTTAACAATTATTAAAAATGAATAAATAATTGACGAATAAAATCTTGGTTTATTTTTATTGGGGCCCGCATGCATACATGCGAGGAGTTTAAACCCAGAACTTTCGTTAAAGGCCGACTACTGGTTCCTTTACCCTATATTTAATACGAAAATCGTGGCACATTATGTAGAATTTATATAAGATTTTACTATTAAACCAAACTATGTCTAAAAATGGTCCCAGTGGCCATTGTACCAAAGATGGTGGCATTACTTATCTGTATTGCTATACTAAAACGCTGAGCGAGGAAACTGCCAGCCCTTAGGTCTCCCGTAGTATCAATATCAACAAACCGTTTCGAAACTTCCTTAAAAAATCCTTGAAAGCGAGTTCAACTCGTAAATTGCAAATTACCAGTGCGCTAAAATTTGGCTCTGATAATTACTAAACCCGACACGCAATACGAAAACTTGAAGTTGATATAATTTTTCGCAGAAAATTAGTGAAACTAGTGACGAAGAGGTGGACATTATGGTATATTAACATTAGAAACAAAGGTTTAAAGCCTTTCAAATAAACAATGCAAAGATCGACACTCAAAGCATAAGGAAAAATTGGTTCTCTGCCGTATCGCCTAAAATTTTCTCGCAAAGTATTCATTTGGCAAACTGAGAAAATCGTGAGTTGGGAAATGAAACAGTTTACCAAATGAATAGGTACTTTGCGAAATTTTTTTAGGCAATAAGACAGAACCCCGGAAATATTCGATAGGTTGTTTCGGAGTTAACGTGCCAATCCAGAGGTGCCGGGTTCGATTCCCGGTCTCTTTCGCCAGGTAACTCATTTAAATTTTTATTTAAGCTTTGATCTTTGTGTCAATGGTTTAATATTAAAAACACACATTTTTATTATGTACCTATTAAGTTTAAAAACCGTGGGACGGCCCCCGCATAGGTGCCCAGATGACTTCGTAAGGGTGGCGAGGAGATGGATGAAGATGGGGATCGATGTGGTCTCCACGGGATCGCACTTTGTGGCGAGCAATAGGGAAGGCCTATATTTGGCAGTGGACGTTTGTTAATAATAGATAGATGGAACATTAAAAAACGTAAAATGTTATTGGGGTCGCAACTCATCGTAGACAGTGTTAGCAAACATTTACATAGAAACACTATTTCTGAAATTGCGCCGCTGGGAGACGAATTCAGAGTACGTAGATAAAACTGACAAGTTGGGTCGTTTGCCACAGTGTCTGTTCTTTTTTAAAATACCATCATTTGTTATGCAGAGATCGACACATAAAGCATAAGGAAAAATTCGAAAGGTTATCTGGCGTTAAGGTGATGGAAAGGTTAACACGCTGGACTGGTAATCCAGAGGTACCGGGTTCGATTCCCGGTCTCTTCGGCCAGGTTACGCATTAAAAAATTTCTTAGTGCTTTGATGCATCAATGGTTTATCATTTGGTGTGTTAACCCAATTTCCATAACAGGTTTACCGAAATACCATATACAAATGAAAACCGAAGTAAAGCCTAAAAAGAAATGAATCAGATTTGATTCCAAAGTCTTTCTGGCTTGTAAAAATCACCTCAACCCCGTATCCCAACGCACCCACATTACCTTCGGCTTCCTAAATTGCGTCAATTTTTCAGTTGAAGAAAAACAGCGTCACCGGCAAGACTAAAGGTAAATCTTTTACAGTAACAGGAGATTTAAAGGTAGCGTAAGTAACAATGGCTGGACCAACGATCCTTATCGCCTTTTACCTTTTGTTATGTTGGCAAAAAGTCGTTTATCTAACGAGCCGTTCGTGCGTTCGCTTGGTTACGCGTATTATCGAATTGGAGGGAGCTTTGAATTTCATATTTTTTTGGCTGACTGCGGAGTCTGAGTCTCGAATTCAAGAGCAAATAGACGCTAGACAGCCTTCAAATTTATCGTCATTCAAGATGTTTGATATTCAGTTCTTGTACGGATTAATTCGTCGTTGTATTGTCCCTTCTTTTGGCACAAAGAAACGGTTGAAAATTACACAACACGATTCATGTTTGAGAAAGTAAAACCACAAACACGATACAATTATCAATCAAAATACACATGCAGGTACTTTATTTTAGTACTTTAAATAGTGTTGTGAATTAAAGCTTCGAGGCTTAAACTACAAGACTCGAGTCGCGACTTCTGAGTCCAGAAGCCTCGAAACTTAAAGCCTCGAGCGATTAACTCTCAAATAATAATAATAATAATAATAATAAAAACTTTATTGACTTAAAAACCTAATATATAACATCACAATAGTGTTTTATAACAATACATTAACCATTAGGTTTGTAGCAGTTACACCAAGAATGAGCCTCTGCCTCTCGAACTAGGACAAAGCCTGTGACTCGAGAGTCAGTGATTCCTCCGTAGGTAGAGCATATATCACAGCAGGACGGTGTTGTTGGTTGTTACATGCACACATTATAGTTTAAAGGAAAAATAACAAAAAGCGATAATAGAAAAATAGAATAACGATATTTTACAAATTAACACTACCTATACCAAGAAAAATAAGAGAATTATTAAAAAGCTAGCTAGGGTATTAACAATAATATTATGCAACATATTGAGCAATCCTTAAAAATAAACGGCCAGAAATCAGTAGTTAGTGTGAGAGTAAGCGTAGTTATGAATATGTATAGGTGTGTGTAGGTTTGTGTGTATGTTTTGTTTTCATTTCAATAGAGATAAATTCCATTTATAAAGGTATGAGGGTATGTGGGCTATTAAAAAGTTGTGATCGTGTTACGAGCATAGAAACGTCAATATTTAGGCCTCAAGCTTTAAAGTCTACTATAAAGGTTTAAAGGTTCTAAACCGTTTTTGAGCTCAAACCGTCAACGCTTGAGTCTTCAAAGCTTGAACCTTCAAGGTTTGCGATCGAGTCTATAAGGTTTGAAAGTCTTCAAGACTAGTGTTCTAACAACACTAACTTTAAATAATATTTTCTTATCTTCTTATCATTAGTAGGTCCTATAAGTATCAGGCTATAACTACAAAATAATGTCCTCATCAAAGTTAAACAAAATTTCCGAAAATAGAATTAAGTTTTCCCCCAACCTTAACAAGGATAATACCTTTAGGAAACCTTTTAAATACCTCCATAATGTAGATACAGAGTTGTTTCCTTTAATGAATCTGCTAACAGGTTCGGGGCGTTTATCGGGTGACATCATTTAATTCCCCTGAAAGCCTTCGAGGTGGTAACGACGCCCGAATAGGTTGTGACTACATTTGAACGGCTCTGGGAATAACTGAGTTTGTTTACTGTGACACGCGGTATATTTACATTACAGTGTAGCAAACAAGCTACGGTTGTAGCTACTTTGTGATGAACATTTAGAATGTATGGGGTAATTTACAATTCTGCTTATTTATTTAGCCGAAATTATTAAAAACTAAATTTATGCAAAATGAAAGCGTTAAAAAAACGAATCTATTAATTTATAAAAGAATTAACCTAAACTAAGACTCAAAAATATTCTAAATTATGGGTGCTCATGACATGACACAGGCAGCATTCCTACGCTGAATGGCTATGGAAAGCCTTTGCGAGAGAACTCTGCTCGCGCATGAGGAAATTCACTAAATCCACGCCAAGTTATCTTTTATAACGAATAGAAAAACCAGGTTGAGGTGCAAACTTAACTTTGCCGTTGTAAAACTGTTATCCTCATACATCCACCTAGGTTGCGGATAGTTAACCAACAGTCAAATGTTAAATTCAATCGAATTAAGCTCCAATAACCATTATCAACGTTAATCAGAGAATCGGTTTTAGACAGAATAGGTACTTGTGTTAAGTTAGCCTAATTTACTTTAATATCAGCGACCCTTTGATGAAACAAACCTTCGAAGATAATACAGAATTCAATTAATAAAATAAATCAATTAATTACCCACCGGCCCTGGGGCACAGATCGATCATAATTGAATAAGCCAATTAAGTTTTGCTTTTATCCACTATTGTACAGAAGGAATGATTCACTGAATCAATATTTATATGGAGCGATGTCACAGACGTAGAATGAAATTAGGTAGTCAAAATATGGGCTCACAATATTTTTGTACGAATAAGATAAATATACCATGCTTGTAAAAAATGGCAGAAAGGTTTTTTGGCAACCTAACTCGATCGACATTGAAGTACAGCCAACTGAGCGTTTTACATACCAGCCATATCGCCGTAATAAGTGCGATATTATATTAATATTGTGGCAGGTCCGAACCTTTTACTATGTGTTTATCCTGTAAAAAATAAACTATATAAATATATATTTTTCATTATCATTTTTCTTTTTTTTTCTTTTTCATTTGGCGTTTACAGGGCCAATGTACGTCACCGTCCCGTTGTGGCAACGTCCCACGTTGAGTTTACCGTGGAATTATTAGGTATAATTATCAAGATGAAAATTCGATGAAAAAAGGATTTATTCTATGAAAAAATGTTTATGTACTTACCGTAAATCTATTTAACTATAGTCCAGTCCACATAAATATGGACGAAAGTAACTCAAAAATTGCTGGTTAAATATATGAAAATTAGAAAGGATAATCCATACTAATATTATAAATGCGAAAGTGTGTCTGTCTGTCTGTCTGTCTGTCTGTCTGTTACCTCTTCACGCTTAAACCGCTGAACCGATTTAGATGAAATTTGGTATGGAGATAGTTTGAGACCCGCGAAAGGACATAGGATACTTTTCATCCCGAATAAATTTTGTGTTCCCGTGGGATGAGCGGGTAACACCGCGGGGCACAGCTAGTCTAAAATAAACAACTTAATATAACACGGGTCTTGTTAGCAATTAATGAGTTTTGTGTTAGGACTATGGTTCCTTAGTTATACCACAGGTTATACCATACTGAATTATTTATCTCTACCGTCGATGCGAAAAATTAAACACGTCCATGAAAGATTAAGAAAAATTAAAAAGACATTGCGTGTGAGACCAAGCGTTAAATTGTCAGACAGCAATAAAAACAAATGAAACACGAAAATGTCTTTAAAATTTCTTTCTCCATATTCACATGTCTGGAAAACTGGAAGATTTCATTATTTCCCCAAATCCGCGCCAAGTTATCTTTTATAATGATTTTCAGCCCCTGTTTACGACGGGTATAATTAAATTTATTGCGAACATACAAATGTCAGGTTCAGTGAATTTATGCGTTTCATTTCCGATTTACTTTTTGTTTTTATTAAATTGTTAACTTCGTCTTTTCTGTTGGGGTTAATTTTATGAGGTTTCTTTCAAAGGGGAATTATTACTTTGCAGCTTCGGAATAAAATGCTTGTGGCGTTTCTGGTTTTCAAAAGGAACGAAATTGCTAATTATCAAGGTTCTAAGGCTCACGCTAATACTTTTAAAATCATAAGTACTTTTTAAATTAAAGTGTTTAGTCGTTTTCTTATAAGTAGTACCTAAAGTTAATCCATTTTTGGTATTTTTAAGACTAAAAACTAAGTAAAATATCTTATGGATTATATCTTATTTTATTTTTTCAACCATATTTATCAGATAAATTTAATGATTATGGCACCACAACCATTAATTAACAATATTACATTGTTGTAGAGGCTGTAAACTAAGCAATAGATGAACGAGTAAATTTCCAAGGCCGACCCGCAGGGGAGGCCTTCGATAATACGAGTTCTTCTATTGCGCTTTCAGCCGAGACTGAACAGAGTGCTTTTCACGACTACTGCGAGGCAAATAATATACATTAAAATACGAGTATTTTATATTGGTCATTAAACTCGGCGCCTTGTCGCAGCCTCATTGCTAAAAATTAGGACTATTATATACATAAAGCTGACCGTGCCCCCAGGTTCAAACGACGCAACGACGATTTTAAACCCATTTATGAAGAAATAACAAAAATATTCAAACTTACCTCACTTTCAACTAAATTTAGACATTTAAACATTTAGTCTAGGTTACACTCAGGTAAACAACCCTACTATACGTTCTACGCTGAAAGGTCATTGTAACGGTACGTAATACGTTCCTAATATTACTTATTTCAGTGAGTCAATGTGAACATATGAAATTAAGCACATCACAATACCAATATTTAATATTTACTAAATAATACGTTTGTTTTTTTAAATATGGCGGCTGCCCCGAAACATGCGCGCTTCTCACCGGTAATCTATAGCCACATTTTTGCGCAGTGTCGTGAAAATAAAGTTTTGCGTTCTAGAATGATAAAATTTGTATAAGATCTTCACAGATTGTGTTTTTATAGAGAGCAGATATTATATTAGAACATTTTATCACACGTTACATATTCAATTCGTATGGTTCACTATTATCTTGTAGAAACTTTTTTGACATATATTTGTTTTGCATAACGATACTTGGCAGAAGTAACGTTTGGCAGAAACATCTTACGCAGAGTAGGTATGCTTTGGCATAAATCATTTCGCAGATTTTTATTATACCGAATCTTATATAAGCATAATGTTGATGAGCATAACAGTCTTCTAAACGAATAGTACTTTCGCAGATATTTTTTTTGCATAATATTTTAGGCGGCATAAAGTTGTCCTGCCTGCCCTAAGGTGCAATCAGTACCTAATTTATGCATTACAAATTGTTGTGATTACACATTTTGTCCATGGAGTGGTATGGTAGCCGGCCGATGCCGCGCGGCTCGCTCGCTCGTTAGGGTCTCAGTTCAACCTAACACTCCTCCTCGCTTCGCTCGTCGTCGTACCTAACCTAATCCAAGTCGGACCTGCCCTAAGGTGGAATCAGGACCTAATTTATGCATTACAATTGTTGTGATTAAAAATTTAGTGGCAGTTGCCCCGCGGCGGCAAGATACCTAACACTGCTCGAACCGCTCGTCGTCGTACCTGACGGTACTTAAATTCTACTACGTAAAGTTTACTTAACGCACTTTTCCGCTAGAAGAAAATAATTATACTATTATAATCGTATGCTATAGGATTATTATGTTATGGCACATAAAATTATGCTAAACCAAAGTCGGCCAAAGAGATATTCTACAAAACAATGTGCTGCAAAATGTGTCGTATGCGAGGTAGTAGTAATGCCAAATATACTTTTATGCCATCTTACCATTCGACCGAAAGTGTTTCTGTGAAACGTGTTATGCGAAGTGTATTTCTGACCAATATTATTCTGCCAGATGAGGGTAACCCAATTCGTATACATAAAAAAACAGACAAGTGCGAGTCCGACTCACACACGAAGGGTTCCGTAACATCAAATAACTGGCCGCGCCGCATACAAATGAAGTGCAAAGTTAACGCACCGGTCACGTAAGTTGTATGGGAGGCCCATTAAATTTAAATATTTATTGTATTCTGTTTTAAGTATTAGTTTAAGGCCGCAAAAGAAATACAACATTTGTGAAAATTTCAACTGTCTGGCTGTCACGGATCATGAGATACAGCCTGGTGACGCAGACAGACAGACGGACGGGCGGACAGTGGTGTCTTAGTAATAGGGTCCCGTTTGTACCCTTTGGGTACAGAACCCTAAAAATAGTAAATCCTAACATGGTATCCATTATGAGTTTTCACAATTATTAAAATTCAGACATCGGTACAGAACAATTTGTTGTTATAACTAAAATAACTTAAGCATATTTGAAATGCCGTATTTTCCACAAAGAAAACGCATAATGGACTCAGTTTTTTAACCAAACAAAGAAGCAGAGGGAAAGAAAAAATAACGCTACGAATTGAAAACAATTACAGAGCAAGTTCGCGTGATAACGACCTAAGGGTGACCTTTGTCAAAAGAAAAAGGAGATTTTTAAGCTTCCCTTTTGCTTTGCTGAATAAGATACGGAATGACACTTGTAGAGATTTCTGCTACAGATGATTCACGGTCTATTTTCTTAAACGGCTACGTGTTGTAGGAAAAAAGGATTTGTAATTCGGTCAAATTCAAAGTTCTACGATAAACGACAACATTTTTTAAAACTGAGATTTTAAATTCCCGATATTCTCTTTATTATGCTTTACCCTTGTTTTATAGACAAAGTTTCATCGAAATTACATTTCATAGAAATTTCATTTCATCGAAAGCAGTTTATTTTTATGAAACCATAAAATATTTTGGTATGTTACGAGTATAAGACAAACCCAACCTAACCTAAACTAATCTATAGCTTGACATCTTCAAGATTTCTGAAAAATGTGTGACTTCCGAGGAAAAATCGGTATATCCACTGAATTACTTCGAATTTCGAGTTGAACTTTATTAATATAATGAAATAAGAGCCGTGACAGGTAGCTAGTTACCAAAAGCAATTGAGTGCTATGAAAATTTTATGAAATAAGACATTCGGTGAATTGTTTTTCTATAAAAGGGTCAAGGTTACCCGAAATAAATAATTTAAATTTGAATTTGAAAAGAAGAGGATACCCTTTATTATATAAGTATAGAGATTAGAAAATATTTGTACAACCAAAGTAAATACATGAAGGGCCTTATAATTATAACACTTGCGATTTGCGAGCGAGTTTTCTATACAAATAAGCGTCGCGGCAAACTCGCTGCGTGATCGCCTTCATGCAAAATTCGCTCGAAAATCGCAAGTGTGTTAAGCCCTAACCTAAATAAGTCAGATTAAATTACAGCCTTAGGCTGTACTTTAACTCGGGCCTAAGCTACGTGGAAAACGACGCCAGAGAAAAAGACCAAAAGTGCACTGCATCAAGCGACGCTAAGTAATCCTATATTGGTGTATTTTCCTCACACGCTATTTAGATGGAACTTAGCTTTTTGAGAACTAGCTTTATCTGAGATAATGCAGTCTATCTATCTATCAGCCACAGACGTCCACTGCTGAATATAGGCCTCCCCCATGACTCGCCACAAAGTGCGATCCTGTGCAGACCGCATCCAATGATTCCCCGCTACCCTCACGAGGTCATTCGTCCATTTAGTCGGGGGCCGACCCACGCTGAGCTTTCTAAGACGTGGTCTCCACTCTAGGACTTAGTTGCCCCAACCGGCCGTCCATTCCCCGGGCTATATAGCCTTCCCATTGCCACTTCAACCGTACAATCCTGTGAATCCGGTTACCTTGGTTCTTCTGCGGATATCCTCATTTCTGATTATATCGCGCAAAGAAACTCCGAGCATAGCCTTTTCCATTGCACGTTGCGTGACTCTTAGCCGCCTTACTGAGTCCCAATGTGAACGACCATGTCTCAGGATAATGCAGTACCTGTCAATAAAATCGCAATGCGGAAGGGCTAAATTTTGTATAATCTTGTATTTTTGTTTATATTTAATGGTAGTGATTCCTGATTCCTAGAAAGAAGTTACATATTTTTTAGCTACAAAAAATATGTAAAAGGTGTTATATTTTGGCAGCACCACTGCGGAGTCGAAAAAAATATCACCTTGGTTTCCATACGATGTCCGTACGAGGTAGGAAAGAGTATTTGAACTTTTTTAATCTATTGAAATATACAGATATTTCAGTAGCAATTCAATTCCAGAACTTTTTTCTAGGAATGAGGGGCTTATTCCTACCAATAAACAAGAATTCAAAGTCGATTCAAGGGCACTAAGGTGTAAAGCCTTTCAAATAAACAGAGCAAAAATCGACTTACAAAGCATAAGGAAAAATTCGAAAGGTTGTTTCGATGCGTTTCGATGGTTTTTGGGCGTTACGGTTGTTGGAGGGGTTAATACGTTGGACCGCTAATCCAAAGGTACCCGGTTCGATCCCTCTGAAAGGTTACATATATCACTTTTTCTCTGGGCTTTGATTTTTCAAAAATCCAAGGTGTTTGAAAAATGTCATCCATTCCCATTGCGCGGTAATCAAGATCTCAGTTAAAAATCATCTCTGTACAAAACATTTACTTACGAGATTCCCTGTGTTATCTAGAAAGTTGATCCTATCAGATAGGTTCAATATTTCAGCTCTCGATCCGGCCTTTCATCCGGCGCGGATAGGGTGCCGTCGTACCATCTCAGCATCATTTTGCGAAGTCTATTCATTTATCTTTAGATACGGTAAATATTAAGGTTAGTTTTCGGGTAAGTATAGCTTCACGTGTTGCGATGTAATTAACTAAAATACAAATATTGTAATACATTACAATACGATTTCGTTAAAAAAGAAAACTACTGAAAAGTTTGCGATGATTTATTTTCAACGAGAGTCTTTTTAATTTTTTTAAATTTGAACTGTTTATTTCAATAAACGGACATTAAATTACAGCTTAGACTCTAATCTTAATTTTTTAAGATTATATCGAACCTAAGTAGAGGAAAATATAGTATGTTGACAAATTTGCAATATTCAATTATATACTTACTAATCAGGAAGGCTATCTATTAACATTTTTTTATACGAGGTTACAACTTGTTTAGTAGATTTACTATCATAATCGTAATCACATGGAAGTCTGTTCAACGCGCGTGGTAAGGCCTGCTTCCATACTCTGTTGCCGTATTCATTAGTGCAAGGAGGAATTGTGAATGCTGGTATGTTTGTTAGATTGCGTAAATTTTCTGGTCTGAATCTTCTATTTAACAAGGGGATATTATTAATATATTGGGTCACGATAGCTAGATCTACTTTGTCATGTACAGGCATCACCCTACAGTACTTGAACAGACTTTCATAGTTATATCTATATTTATATTTTATCTTAAGACGTACAATAGTTTTTAATAATCTTAGTTGTAGTTTATATATATTATTTAGATGTGTCTTATAAGTTCTACCATAGCTAGACAGGCCATAGCTTATGACAGAATCGGCTAGCGCCATATAAAGCAATCTTAAAGTGCTATATGGCAACTTGTTTTTAAGTATAGATAATTTGGATAATATAGATCTGAGTTTACTACATACATGATCAATATGAGGAGACCAATTAAGTTTACTGTCTATTATTAGCCCAAGGTAGGTATGTTCAGTCACAATGTCAAGATCAGCGCAACAGCAGGACACATTTCCAGAGTGCATGCAAGCATGCTCATGGGCCACAACCTTAGGTGTTAATGTGGTTTTTAAGAATGGTGAGTGTATATGCATTAATTTGGTTTTTTTATAATTAATTGATAACCCGACATCGTGAGCCCACTTGCATAGTATGTTAAAGTTGTATTGTATCATACTTTGCGCCGTCTCCAAACTTTTGTGAGCTACTATTAAGCAGGTATCATCAGCAAACTGGTACACTGAGCCCTGATGAAATATTTTACACATATCATTCACATATAATAAGTACTCACTCGGTCCTAGAATTGATCCTTGAGCTGTACCATGTACGTATGGTCGGTATCATGTCACTAAGTTCACCGGCTATGCTCACCGCATTATACCTATTGATATGGTAGTTTTTTAAGATTTCCAAAGCAGGACCCTGTATACCATTTTGTTGCATTTTATTAAATAGAGTATCATAATTTAAGGTGTCAAACGCCTTGCTGAAGTCAATCATTACAGTTATAACATGTAGCCTACTATCCAAATATCTATTAATCTCATCTGTAAAAGCTGACAGCAGCAGGGACGTGCTTTTATTTCTTTGGAAACCAAATTGCTTATCATGTATTACATTATTATTAAATAAAAAGGTATTGATTGAATTTCCAAGGTATCTCTCAATGATTTTGTCTACACATGGTAATATTGTTATGGGTCTATAGTTATTTGTATCTGTGTAGTTGCCCTTTTTATGCACGGGTCTCACAATACCTATTTTTAATTTATCTGGGTATACCCCTTGAGATATAAATAAGTTGATTAAGTGTTTAAGGACAGGCGTGATTTGTACAGATATGTGTTTAAGATCTTTGGCTCTTATCTTGTCACTACCTGGGCTTTTTTTATCATCAATATTTTTAATAATATTATGTAGCGACTCCTCATCTGGTGACAAAGTGCAAAAAGTGACTTGAATTAGCTCCAAGTCCTAAGGCACCGTATTTTTTTTTTTTTATTTAGTTTATTTAGGACAACAAACAGTAACACACATTGATTAAAAACACAATACATAAAAGAATTTCAAACTTGCGAGACTTATCACGAACGACGAATTACAATAATATAACTAGAGCACAAGCAACAATAGGTACACAGAAATTGTATAACAGTCTGGGAATAATTAATTACAATACACACATAAACAATAATTAATACATATACAATAATTAATTACAGAACTTAAAGACAGAGCAAACTAGGCGTAAAAATAGAATGATTCATTCCAGTACCGCGGCAAGGTCAAACATGACCTTCATTAAAACGTTGTTTTTGTAAACAGTGTCTGACATCATGACGATGTCAATTTCATTGAAGTGTGTGTTATATGGCTTTACTAGCCTATGTAAAGGATCTCGTTGGCCTTCGCGTATTGCAAAACGGCATGTATTCAAATCGATATATATTCCCTTTTTTCGATCAAAATATTTGAAAGTTTCAGCAAAAATACTGACTTGCGCACTAATTATGCACACTAAATAATGCGAATTCAATATACTATTTAAAGGTATTTGCAAAACTGTTTTACTGGATATAAAAAAAAAACTAACCTAACCTAACCCGGCCGAGTCGGATCTTAGTGTGCAGTGCGAGGATAATTAGTGTGCAAGTCAGTATTTTTGGTGAAACTTTCAAATATATCTGATGTACGAACCATATTTTTGGTGTGAATTCGGTTAAAAAGGTCATCTCGTTTTGTATGATGTTTAAGTTTTTTTTGTAGGACATGTTCAGTTTATCAATTGTTTTTTTTTGCACAGCATTCGTTTTTCAGGTATGCATTCAGTTAATTAGTGGAGTTACCTAGTGTACTGAAAAATTATACAGATGTGCATTTAAATATATCCCTTGCAAAATTAACTATTATATTTTTAAAGTAGGTATACTCGTATGACAAAACAAAGGAACAGACTTCAAGAAGTCAGAAGCTAGATGAAGTTAAGTAAATACATTACCAAGTCACCATGTTATTACGTGATGTACGTACTTCAAACGACATCAAACAAACCCACTAACAGAACCAAATATAAACTATTACGAAGCAACGGCTACTGCTTATCCCGGCTCTTTCAGCGAGGAAAGAAAATAAACAGCCACGCTGCTTACAAACATTAAGTTTCAAGTGCACGCGGGGCCTCTACTAAGGTTCGATCTGACTGTTTAGATTCCAATAATGAGAAAATATTTATATAATACTCAAACATTTTAACAAAAAAAAATTGGGCAAGTGCGAGTCCGACTCGCGCATGAAGGGTTCCGTACCTATATATATATAATCTATAACAAGTTTGTTGTATGGGAGCCCCCCTTAAATATTCATTTTATTTTATTTTTAGTATTTGTTGTTATAGCGGCAATAGAAATACATCATCTGTGAAAATTTCAACTGTCTAGCTATCACCGTTCTTAAGATACAGCCTGGTGACAGACGGACGGATGGACGGACGGACAGCGAAGTCTCAGTAATAGGGTCCCGTTTTTACCCTTTGGGTACGGAACCCTAAAAATGACTTCAAAGTTAGAAGGTATAGCTTTATCAGATCTGGACGCAAACCAAGTATTAAATAGACTTCCGCCAATAAAGATCTCACATATGACACCTTACGCAATTTTAAGAGTTATATATGTCGGGGACGGGTTGGATGGCCGGTGCGGTGTGTGGCACATTAGTTGAGCTATTCGACATAGTTGTGGACGAGGAGGTAGTTCGAGCAAGACGAAACACTTCAGATACAATCAAGTTGATTTATTCCTTAAACAACGAAACATAAAATAACCGTTCCTGGCACAGAGGTCTGTAAGCTAGCTTATCGAAGTCTCGAACAGAGTAGTCTTTATTAAATTTACACTGTATTTTTGAGTTATAATAATTCACTGTATAGCACAACGAAACGGGACAGTTCCAAGGCAGTAGTGCACTCGATGGCGACCCAAAGTGAAGTGTAGTGGTGGGCGTTCGCTGAGTGAACCGCCAAGACTCTGTCTAGCGCGCCAAAACTGGTTCAAGGGGGCGCTACTGTCGCCTTCCAATGGCGCGCCGGTTTCGTTGAGCTTCCATACTCATGACCGTCTCCGACATATAGTTTTCTCATGGATACCATTGACAGAACTGGACCAAATATGGGAAGCAGCAGCTTTCAAATAAAAGAACGAAATCGGTTCACCCAATGGAAAGTTCCGAGGTAACAAACATATATAAAAAACGGTGTATTTCCACATTAAAACAGAATCGATAAAAAGATTCTATTAGAAAAAGTAATGAAATAGTTCGAAAGTTTTCGCGCGGTGGCGTTTATATGTTTCTTCAACGTTCTTCCGCTATTGGTATGACGATATGGCGCTGAGCTAAGGCTGCGTATCTACAAAGGTAACTTTAGATCATTAAACCTACCGGAGTGGCCATCGACAGGCGTTCCCCGCCTCTCCCACAGGTACATATCCGTCGGTCATAGCAGTTATATAAAACTACTTCAATAATCGATTTCACGCATTTTGATCATCGTTCAAAGCTTATATGTACTATTTTTTGGTGTAAAGGAAGTTTATAGTATATTTACAAAAAAAAGTAGAATATCACATTACAGTTTAGTGTATTCTTGCTTTAATTATCATTACGTATATAATAAACATTTTAATTCCAATCGGAAATCAAGCTTCGATTTCCGATTGGAATTAAATCAATTTGCAAACAGTCGTAAATTCTGCCCCGTTCTTTAACGTACGGGAAAAAGTAGTTGAATTGAAACGGTCTGTAGCCATACCCTGGAATGTATCTTTGACAAAATGAAATTAAAATTTTATCTTTGAAGCTATAAAGTATCCAAATCGTTCAAAAGTGGTTTAATATATGCAATTGTTTAAATTAGTTTTAATAAAATGAGTGAAAATCCGGGATCTCAAACTGAATATTTAAACAGAACATAAATGTAACAATAATGTAAAATATATTATGAATTTCGTAGTGCATTGCATGTAGCGACCGCATCGTATTAATGGGCCCTTAATTTTAATGGATATGAAATAAAAGTACCAGTGAATATTAATACGCGAAATATTGTTATAATACTATATTAAAATAACTCATTAGTTAATGATGCCACAACAATTATTATATCAATAATATTTGATCAGGTTAATATCAATACGCAACTGAAAGTTAATTTCGATGTGAGTCAAAAGTGTCAAAGCCGATAGGGTTAAGTAAAATAATTTTACAAATTGTATCAACGTTATAAATTTCAACTGTCGTAACGTACATTTTTATGTCGTAATTTTTTTTCTGCATGTTGTTATTTCGTTGTGATATGTGATATGATTGTTGTCACTTCCTAAAGTTTATGTAGTATGTGTCAAATTTTACTTAATAAGGTGCCGTTTTTGGTATACATATTACCAAAAACGTTTTTTAAACATCGAAATGACCGGAGAACGGCTTTGACTTTAACTACCAAATGTATTTATTATTAGGAATCAAAAGCATAAGCAAGATTCAAGAAGCTCCATGGTCCAATTTTTATCCGACTTCAAAATTACTGTAAGTATGTAATTATGTATTGTTTTTTTTTTGTTCACCAATATCTCCGCCAATTGTAAACTGATTTTCAAAATTTTCGATAAGATGTTTAGATGAGGTTTGGCTCCGACTTCGGTAGGTACATAAACTGATTATTTTTGGCGGTTAGATTTTTTTTATCCTTTATGTAATTCTTTGTCTATCTCGTAAAAAATTATGCCAGCGCGCTTAAAATCTTAGCCTAGATAAGTAAACGACAGTTTGAGTTATTTTTTTTAAAGACCTGAGTTTTTTTATAAAATACTCATTGCTTTAATCCTTATCACCAATGGTAGTGGTGGAGTTTCTTTCTATGTCGTCTCGGAAGAAATTTGTGCCGCGCTCCGAGCCACACCTGCCGCTTTTTACCGCGTCTCAAACGTGACCCCCTTCTCTCTCCGATGCCATTTTAAATCCTTTTAGTGTAAAGATTTTCTTAACTAGCAGTTTTATTTAGTTGGTAGTTAATTGATTTGTATTCATCACAAATTCGTTTCCATTTTAAGTGTACAAGACATTCACAAAATCACAATAATATTATTCGAAAGTTTGTGAGTGTGTTTATGTGTAAATATGTTTGTTACTTCTTCACGCTCAAACGGCCGACCAATTTTGATAAATTTTGGTATGTAGGTAGCTGACACCCTGGATTAACACATAGGCTACTTTTTATCCCGAAAAAATGAAGTGTTCCCTTGGGCAGAGCGGGTAACACTGGCGGCACAGCTATAACGCAGACATATTACGTCTGTAAGCTTGAAAATAACCTAATTTAGATGCGGTTTTTACTATCATGTAGGCTATAAGCAGGGTTCCTAAAATCCGATCAAAATTATTTGAACTCCTAGGGTCGTGACTTAATGGCATTTCAATCCATTTTGCTAAGGTTTGACGAAAATAAATTGTACTCACACGCTCAGACAATGTATTATAATATATAAAAACTGATCATCCTTTCAAACATGCTGTTTCAAATATGATCCACAAATAATTCAATTTTAAAAATGAAATATCTACTCCCAAAAACATCCCATTACCACACATTTTTCCCAACATAACACGAAGTCTGATCTTGGACTATTATCTTAAAGAAACTCTTGCCAGTTGTCCCAAGCAAGAAATAGACGCAGTGTCTGAAAAAGCAATTTAAACTGTTCGCCAGTTCAACAGTGGCTCAAGTGTAGAGTTTTAAACGGTTGGAAAGAACGCGAATGGTACGGTACGGCTTTGATGCAGTTTGGTGCGAATTGTTACAACAGTAATGTTCAAACTAAATTCATTTGAATCGGTGGCCTTTTAACAAAACATTGACAGACTTTTGATTTAGATGATAAAGGTAACTTTTGTGGTAACTTAAATGTTTAGAACGGAGCGAGAAATTGAAAAAAAAGTTGAAGGCATGCAGTTTGAAGCTAATCGTTACAACAGTAATGTTCAAACGACATTCATTTGAATCGGTGGCCTTTTTACAAAACATTGACAGAACATTGTTGAATAAGCTTTTGCTTTTGACGCTAAAAGTGATTATTGTTGTAACATTTGAAATTAGAATAAAATAAAATGTTTAGAGTGAAGCGAAATATTAAAAAAAAAAGTTTCAAGTATTCAGTTTGGACCGAATCGTTACAAACTACAAATGTTCAAACTACATTGATTTGAATCGGTGACCTTTTTACAAAACATTGACAGAACATTGTTGAATAAGCTTTTGCTTTAGACGCTTCAAGTGATTATTGTGGTAATATTTGAAATTAGAATAAAATAAAATGTTTAGAGTGAAGCGAAAAATGCGATCTGGGACATTCACGTTTAAATAAAATAAAATTACCTTTCTTATTTATTCAAACAAACTACCTGCATTAGTTCTCGTAATTACATTTTATGTTATTGCTCAGAAAAGATAATGTCCGGAGCTGTGTGTCTTTTTCTCACTAATATCGTTCGAAGAGTTCCTCCATGCGTTCCTCGCTCTCGGTGAGTGTAAACCCGGGATAAAGAGAAAAATACATATATTTAAACGGGTGACTTACTAGTGACTTAGCTCGCTTGGCATAACGCAAAGAGCGCCTATTGTTTTTCTTCCGCTTCGTAAGTGGCAACCACTTGTGACTTCCACCCCGCATACAGTGTGACACAAAGAAAGTGAACCAACTTCAGTTTACCGAATAAATCTCGCGAGCTCTCCCGAGTAAACTGTAAACTTAAACTTGAAATAACTTTCTTTGCTATTTCAAATTCAATGCTGGTGTTTGGGAATTCAAGAATTTCAATTTTGAATTCGCACTTTGCCATTACGTAAACCGCTGCAACACTGCTGTCGAATGAGATTAGGAATGAATTATTGTAAAACCACTTTGCTTTTTAAATTTGTAGTGGTGATCTTTCGTATTTCCATCAAAATATACCTACTACCAGACCAGCTAGAATTCAGCAATGTGCACCATCTTATTTAAATGAATAAGCAAGAAAGTAATGTTGAAGTCTAAAATGAATCATGCTTTATTACTTGTCAAATGAGTATTGACTTGAAGGGAACCAGATATTCAACTTATATTTTTTAGGGTAATGGTTTTATTGCTAGAAAGGGGTTACGCTTGCTTTAAAACGTTCAAAGACAGTAAGTCTGTGGCCGATGATTTCAAATTTAACAAAAACATCGTCCCGTCGCCATTTCTAAAAGCATTTACATTAGACATGTGGCACTTTTGGTTTAGACACAAATGACTAGTGCCACAGCAAACACTCCTGCTATAAATAGTACACAAGTTACTCTTCTCTATGTCCGGTCTATGCCCGGAATATATCCGTGAAAGTGTAAAAGAGAAACGTAAATGCAAGCCAGGTGGTTAATTAAATATTCATCTAATAATATCATAAAACATAAGCGTGTTTCCAGTTGATGAGAAAGTTGGGAGGTATATACCTACTTACTTCAAGTAGTTTCTCTAAAATGTCTATTTTGAGATCCGAACCTCAAAATAATTTATTGTCTTTTAAATAAAACTATTTGAACTCCTTAAAACATAAGAAGGTACTCTCGAGTTCTTCAATTTATGAGCAAAATTGTGATATCTTTATGCCGTTAACAATACAATCAAGTAAATTCTACATTCACATGCTTATATTATTTTACAAAACTTCCTGTTGCAACTAAACACTAGTCTACAATCTTGCATTGGTATTTCATGTTAAAAGTCCGGTCAAAACCAGTATTTGGCGAGTGGAAACCGAATAAGGATAGGTTTCAAAGCGTAATTAAAGTGCCGGAAGCCAGTTCGATAATTTCCCAGAAGACAGCCTGGATAATATTCCAAGGGCGCCGGCACACTGCCACCTGAATATTGCTACTAAGTTTCTTGTGATTTCCAGTCAAGCCCGCTTTGTACAGTCCAGATAAAGTAGCAACTACAAATCTATCAATAAAATGTACAGTAATGGCAAAATAATCTATCATATCTGCGAATTTTGTATGAAAGATGACAAAATACAGCTTTATAGATACAAGGACATGCACCATCGAATCGGATCATTGCATCCCATCGAAGATGCTACTATGCAAAGTATACATATTGACAGGTATACATAATATCACTTCATGGGCAGCATGGAGATGGAGAAACAACTTGATCGACGTCAAGAGATCATCGCAGCAATGAAAAGAGCAACTCTTCAAGATCATCTGCAGCAACTTCTTCACGAACATCATGCGTTGGTCAGGCTGCTCAAAACTGCTTTGGAGTGCATGCCAAATGATGACTACAAAGTCTTGACGTTCTGACATCGTAAATTCTAATTTTGATCTCCGTTAATCCTTAATCATGAAATCATATCCAAAGTTTATTGTAAAATTCCACTCAAATGAACATCCCTATTAATGTAAACCATTTATTTTGTGGAATAGTCTCCTCCAATATTAGGTTTAGCAGCCAAGGGAATCATATATTTCCACCCAATAATCCAGCCGTACCTAATCCCTCTGCATATCAACTGAATTCAAATTACAGGTGTACCGCAATCACAAAGCAGCGAGCAAATCGATAATTTTGGCTGCATATTAGCGCATATACAGGTTGATCAATCCATAAGTCAAGATAAATAATAAATATAAATACATACCCATCTCACACAAATCGATCTAGTAGGTTTGTTTTATGGGCACTAGGCGACGATATTATACATACGTATATACTAAGGCTCATATTGCTCAGGGACCTCGATATGGCTTTATCCACTCCTGGACGTTCTAAAAAACTGGCCAAGTGCGAATGGGACTCGCGCACCGAGGGTTCCGTACAAAGACTTTATCCCATCTTCACTGGTCGGGTTAAGTTAAGTTTGCACCTGGTATGTATGGTGCCGGATACAACTGAGGTGCAAAGTTAACGAAACCGATCCGTATACAACACACACGTTTGTTATACAAGGAGCCCCCTTAAATTTTTTTTTTTCTGATTTTAAGTATTCGTTGTTATAGCGGCAACAGAAATACATCATCTGTGAAAATTTCAACCGTCTTAACTATCACGGGTTATGAGATACAGCCTGGTTTCAGACGGACATACAGACGGACGGACAACGGAGTCTTAGTGATAGGGTCCCTTTTTTTCCCTTTGGGTACGGAACCCTAAAAATTGCTCAAACATTTGCGAAATCAGTGTTAAGAATATACCAGATTCAACATACGAAGAATCCAAGCTATCTGGCCCATAAAAAACGCCCTCTCATTGTCGCGATACTTGTACTTATCAAATGGTCCATTTTCCTCCCTTATCCTGCCCTTTACTTTTTATTATTTGTTTTTATTCCGCTTCCAGTTGGATGATACGTTGGGATACACTACAATACTCCGCAGTTTAATTTGTCCGAATGCATTATCATTCCGAATTTTAATAATTCCGAAAACCATGCTCTGATAAAAATTTCTTTTTTGGGATATTATATAAAAGTCCTAACCTAATTATAGTATGTAACATATTTATGATCTTGGCGAAAATTAACGTTTCACATTAGGTATTTGGCTTTCGGTATTTTGAAAATCAAATATGGGATTCGGATGAAATATGAAACTTGGGGTTTTTTTTAATGATCCCGATACGTGGTAATTTAAAAGAGATTTCTGTTTATTTAAATGTAGGTACTAAAAACGGGTGGTATAGGACTTCCTGTATTATAGGAGTCTTATTCGATTACCATTGACATAATATAGCTATTTTGGCGTTCTATAATATCTCTAATCATAGTAAAACCACGTAATACGGGCTACGTTATTTTGTTGTAACTAAACTTAATCGATTCATGACAATGGCATCTGCCATATAGACGACCATGAACCATTTTTTTTCGATTATATTTACGAAGTTTTAAACAACGTATCGTTTGAGATATATTTCGGTATAGTAATGATAACTAAAAGAACAAAAACCGATTCCCCCTTAAATAGCAGTTTTGGGGTTACGTAATTTTGCCGCGAGACGGCAGTTAACCATATAAAGCAATCTATCTATATGCCTCAGTCATCTGGTTGAATCTGCTATTTGATTGAATGACTAGCGCGTTCATTGAATGTCAACATTCAATTGAATGACTAGGCCGAACGTTAAGAGTCACTCAACGTCCAACTAGTTAGCGGATTGTAACATAGCCCTTTGAACAGAGCAGACGTTAAATCAGTCAGGTGATTGAAATGCTAAATGACGTTCAGTCAAGAAGTTGAACGTTATATTAAGCAACTTGACGAGTTGTCCTTTAGTCATTCAATTGAATCTTGTCATTTAATGAACGCGCTAGTCATTCAATCAAATATCAGATTCAACCAGATGACTGCGACAAATACATATAAAAGAAGAAGTCCTGACTGACTTATCAACGCACAGCCGAAACTACTAATGTTAGAGAGTTGATTTTTGCACACTAGGTTACTTTTATAACGTGGGCTAGGGATAAGAAGGGATTTTGAAAAATTCAAACCCTGGCCCTAAGGGGATTAAAAAGGGGATGAAAAGTTGTATGGGATAAAACTTTTTTTAAGATAGGAGGTAGAAACTTTAGTAAACGATATTTTGTTTTAAAAAAAGAAAACTAATTTCAGCGGTTATGAAAATTCATCCCCTAAGGGGGTTAAATAGGGGTTGAAAGTTTGTATGAAGATCAAATATTTATTTGAGCGCGGAACTTGAATCTGTGTAAAGGCATATTATTAGAATATAAGAAAAGTGATTTCAGCGTTTTTAAAATGCATCCTCTAAAAGGGTTAAAAAGGGGTTGAATGTTTGAATCCATTACAAATTCTTTGAAACTTCTCATAAAGGCAAATATTAGAATAACAAAATAACATTAATTGAAAGTTATTAAAAATCCAACCTCTAAGGGGGTTAAAAGGGGGATTAAAATTGTCTTGGGGATCAAATTTAATTTTATGTTAGGAACTTGAAACTTTGTAAAAAGGTATTAAAATAAAATGGAAGAAAATCAATTTGAGCATTTTTGAAAATTCATCCTCTAAGGTGGCAAAAAAGGGGTTGAAAGTTTGTATCGAGATCAAATATTTTTTTGAGCGCGGGGCTTGAATCTTTGTGTAAAGGTATATAATTAGAATACAAGAAAAATTATTTCAGCGTTTTTGAAAATTCAGCCCCGAAAGTGGTGAAAAAGGGGTTGAAAATTTGTATTGAGATCAAACATTTTTTTGAGCGCAGGACTTGAAAGTTTGTATAAGGGCATATTATTAGAATACAAGAAAAGTAATTTCAGTGTTTTTGAAAATTCAGCCCTGAAGGTGGTGAAAAGGGGGTTGAAAATCCAATTGTTTGTCATGAACTCAAGAGAAAGAGCATATATTAAAAATATGTTATTAAAAACAAAAAGTACACCTAATTGGACCTACCTATTTATTCATTGAAAAATAACTCTAAAATTAATTTACAGTCGAGTTCATTTACATCTACACACTTACGAGTACAAAATATCTGAACACGACCCTATTGTCAGGAGCATAAAATCGTGTTTAGATATTTTGCCCTCGTGTGTAGATGTAAATGAACTCGACTGTACATACCTACCTTTATTTAGCAATCATGTTGAAATAAGATTTTATTTTATAATCCGTAAGTAGTTCTGCGTAAAACTGAAGCTCGTTTTTTATCACTTACGTTCCTCCATTTCGCTATTAACACGCTTTTAAACAAAAATGCTCCCATTTCTTTTCAAAGTTTTTAACAAACTCGACCAACCTGTTACGAACTAGTCCCATTTCTTCCGTCTTCCAGTCTACCTTATGTATTATTTAATTCTACAACTTAGATACAGGAAAGAGGGTCTTATTTATCTTAAGACTGTGAAGTATATAAAGCGACCTTGAAGAAGATAGCCATCGGAATCCGAACGCGTGTCAAAGAAACTATTCCATGGACAGAATTAGTGTTTTGAGAAGACGAACCTCTCAAGAATTTCTTTCGTAAGAATGTCATAGCTTAGTAATGGTTGCAGACGTTACGGTTTTTTTTTTATGTTTGTATATTATACTGCTCAAAAGAAGATATTTTTTTACTTTTATATAAAATTTTCTTGAAAAGGAACTAATAGGTTAAAAGTACGTAACTTCAAATTCCAAACTTTGTTTCCTTGTTTAAGGCCAAGTTGTATTTTTAAGGATTTAAAATCGGCATCAGAAATTACGTGGCTCTTGTATTTTTTCGAGCAGTAATATGTATGACTGTCTAATTTTTTGTTAAAATCGGACTTGTGAAATATACCATACCTATCTAGAATTATTATGTTTTATGATATACACTATCGGACTATTTGACATGTGAATTTTAATTTTCAATTTATAATTACTGAAGTCTTTTTTTTATTTTTCATTTTCCTATACTTACAATAATGTTGATATTACATTTTTTCTTTTTTTTTGTATACAATTCTTTAATCCTAATATGTTTCTTAATTTAAGTTGTTTTTCTTTTAGTTTGTATCTGTAATATAATTTGTTATTAATTGCACGGTATAGTTAGCTGCTAAATGGATGTTTTTGTACGCCAACTGGCAAAACATAGTGTTACTTTATATGTTTGTTCCGCCTATATTCACCTATGTTTTACAAAATAAAACACTATGACATTGACTTTGACTTTGATATTTTGCTATTAACCCATTATAGACTAGCGGTACCGTATGGGACCATTTATTTACGTGATTTAATTGCGCGTGATTGACCAAATTGCGGCGCGTAAGTTGGGCTCTCATTGGTTAAAGTTGATCAAGGAGACTGTCGCCACCATATTGTTTACCTAAAACAGTTCTTATTGATATCAGTTGCGTGTGATTGAAGGTCAAAGTTTGTGCATCGCAAATTTTGCGGAGAAATGCTTCCGCCGTTCGAGTAAGTTATGATATTTTGTTTGCTAACAGATAAATAACCAATTTTATTGCAAAAACGTTTAGTTTAGTAATGTGGCTTTAGTTTTATTTACTTAAAATAGCGGTCGTAGGTATAAATATTACAGCTACCCTGCGTTAAAGTTGCTGGTACCGTACGGGATCGCTAGGCGGTTCCCGTGCGGTTTTTAAATAAAGTTTATGTTAAGTACAATTTTTTTTAAGTAATATGCAATAGTGATTTAACATAATATCGAATGATTATTACGAAATATTATTTAAATATATTATTTTATCGTATTAATGAAGTTTTGGAGCATTTTAGATACAGTGTACACGAGGCATTGGCAATTTTATTGTCCTCTATAATTGCCAATGCCTCGTGTACACTGCATCTTCTCAATCACTCATGAGGACCTTGAACCTGAAAAATATGATATTGGCGAAGAAGATGCTGGTGCTTTAATAAGTAAATAATCTAAGTGGCAGATTAGATAACTCAACGCCCCATGAGAAGTTGTATTACGTGAATCCTAACGACTACCTCGGTCATGCCGCAATAAAAATACCGAATCTAGCCAAGATGCTTTGTAGATACCGCTATTTGTAATGCTTGGGTCTTATTAAGAAAGGTAGTCAATTGGTCTTCCGCCGGCACATAGCACAAACGTATCAAAAACTACCTCTTACTGGAGCTGGAGGACATCCGCAATCCTCGAAATATTCCCGAACTGACAGCCGTGTAATGTAAGTGACTCCATAAGGTATGATGGTCCACCACACCATCTTCTCAAAACCACCTTCTCATCCTTTCTCAAAGCGACGAAGATG
This sequence comes from Apotomis turbidana, assembly GCA_905147355.2. Classification (NCBI taxonomy): domain Eukaryota; kingdom Metazoa; phylum Arthropoda; class Insecta; order Lepidoptera; family Tortricidae; genus Apotomis; species Apotomis turbidana. Next base: position 18,706,777 of record LR990289.1, on the reverse strand, counting down.
TGCGTACGAGAACTGCCAGGCTCGGTCAAGATTGGAATGCTCGAAATGTGATGGGGGATTATGTGCTGCATGCAATGCAACTACCAATTTCATGTGAAGTAAATAAAAAAAAAATGTTGCAACATCCCGGAGGCTCATTTTATTAAATTTACTTAGTCAAACAAATGTTCTATATAAATTAAGTTGCAACTCTGGAGGCTGATTTATTAAATAAATAATACTAACCATATTTGTAGCACGTTATTCATTTCATAGTATTTCCAAATCTTTACCTCAGTACGAGGCTAGCGTTCCCATATGGTACCAGCGTTTTTTTTCAAAAACCAAAGATTACAAAACGTTTTAATTGGTCAAATTTCGTTACATATACTCTAATAAACAACATATAAAAAAATTACCAAAATTGGACACCTCAAAAAAACTCAGTCTATAATGGGTTAATTGATGTTACTAACATTTAGATAAAGTTGTGTAATTATGTCATAGACTAAAAGGTAAATTGAGAATGTTTCATAAAGCCTTTCCTTTTTTGTTACTCACGTCGATTAAGTTACTTTATGTTGTTTATTGCAATAAAAATCCTAACCTCACCTATTTTATATATATTACTTATATACATTGAAAATAGACCTAATAGTTCTGCAAAAAAAGGTAATTTAAATTTAATTTTCATTACGATCGTTGTGGATGTCCTAAGAGTAGATCCATATTTATAGTGAACCCAGTAGCGGACGTCTCACGTCTGTGATTCGAAATCGCAAGCGCTCATATATTCTTAATCGACGACGCTGATATAAGCTGTGTGTGATCGCGGCCTTCTATTTAACTCGCTAACACTACTTACAAGTTTTTACAAGTTTCGACCGTTTTCACGAGTTTCCGAGTTCACTTGGACGAGTTTTGCTGCGGAATGTGAAGTGTGGATGGCTGTTACACCGTTTAGATTATTTGATAGAACGTCCGTTATTCTTTTTTTAAGTAAAATTTTGTATTGATTCATCATCATCATCATCATCATCGTCATATCAATGGCGTTCCCCAAAGTTTTCCACAACGATCGATCTTGCGCTGCCCTCGTCCAATTTCTGCCCGCGATTCTAACCAGGTCGTCGGTACACCTTGGGGGCCACGCTGCGCCTTCCAGTCCAACAGCCATCATTCTACGAGCAATATGCTCAGCCCACTGCCACTCAAGTTTGGTGACTGTCTGAGCTATATCTACAACCTTGGTCCAAAAGAGAAATTAAGAGATCTACAGGAGAATCAAGATTGTCAACATAGCTCAGAGAGACAGTTTATCTAAGTCGCAGTGGGCGAGGAATTCATCTTTTGTAGAACTGACGGCCGTTTTGAGACAGAAAAGTTATTGAACATGAATCGAAACGTAAGATTTGGTCACAACGCAGCAAAAAAAAAACACTAATTACGTAACTGTTTACGTAATGATATAGTATCTGTTCCCAGACTTGTGGGTAAGTTAGAATCTATTGGAATCCGTGGGAATCAGCTCAGGTTATTTCAAAGTTACTTAACCAACCGCACACAGAGTATCAAAATATCTGACCACGTGAGCAGTGAATTGAGTGGAATACGGTGTTCCTCAAGGAAGTATTCTGGGCCCCACGCTTTTTCTAGTCTATGTAAATGACATGTGCAACCTTGAATTACTAAATGGAAAGCTGGTGGCATTTGCTGACGACACAACTTTGGTTTTTAGCAGCAACTCTTGGGACGAAACCTTCGTTAGAGCACAGGCAGGCTTTAACAAGGTGACAACATGGCTTGCAAATAACACGCTATCACTTAACGCGGACAAAACAAAATATATGGTGTTTTCTATTTCAAATACTGCGTCTTAATTATCCAGAAACGCATTAATTACTGCGCACAGCCACACAACAGATAACATCCAAGATTGTACATGTCCAATATTCATCATCATCATCATTTCAGCCACAGGACGTCCACTGCTGAACAAAGGCCTCCCCCAGTGACTTCCAGATCGGCCGGTTGGAAGCGACCTGCATCCAGCGGCTTCCTGCAACCTTTACCAGGTCGTCTGTCCACCTTGTGGGTGGACGTCCTACGCTGCGCTTGCCGGTGCGTGGCCTCCATTCGAGAACCTTACTGCCCCATCGGCCGTCAGTTCTACGTGCTATGTGCCCCGCCCACTGCCACTTCAGCTTGCAAATTCGTCGGGCTATATCAGCGACTTTTGTTCGTTCACGGATCTCCTCATTTCTGATTTGATCTCGCAAAGAAACACCGAGCATAGCCCTCTCCATAGCGCGCTGTGCAACTTTGAGCTTCCTTATAAGGCCCACAGTAAGAGGCCACGTTTCTGTTCCGTATGTCATCACTGGTAACACACATTGATTGAAGACTTTCGTCTTTAGGCATTGAGGTATGTTGGACGAGAAGATATTTTGTAGTTTCCCGAACGCTGCCCAGCCGAGTTGGATTCGTCGATTGACCTCCCTCTCAAAATTGGACCTACCCAACTGGATCACTTGTCCCAGGTAAACATATTTGTCAACAATTTCGAGGGTAGAGCTCCCAACCGTTACTGGGTAGGGTGTAACATGGACATTCGACATTACCTTTGTTTTGTCCATGTTCATCCGAAGACCTACCTGTTGGGAAACTCTATTCAGGCCATCGAGCATTGTGCCGAGGTCCTCCAGCGATTCTGCCATGACCACAATATCGTCGGCAAACCGAAGGTGAGTAATGTATTCGCCATTAATGTTGATGCCGAATCGTTCCCATTCCAGGAGTTTAAAAGCATCTTCCAATGCGGCGGTGAACAGTTTCGGAGAGATAACGTCTCCCTGCCTTACGCCTCGCTGCAGAGGAATAGCTTTCGTGCTCTGCTCCTGTACTCGAACCGACATGGTGGCATTTTTATATAAACACTTCAGAACCTCGATGTACCGATAGTCAATATGGCACCGCTGGAGAGACTGTAGCACTGCCCAAGTCTCGATCGAATCGAAGGCCTTCTCATAGTCCACAAACGCCAAGCATAGTGGCAAGTTATACTTTTCGGTCTTCTGTATAACTTGACGCAGCGTATGGATGTGGTCTATGGTACTAAAGCCTTGTCCAAAGCAATGTCCAATATTGAACTACCTAAAATATACAACCCTTTGAAAAAAAATTACTTTGTTCTCTTTGTGTCACAAGGTTTTGTTATTATTTTATTAATTTTCATTTCAATGTATTGAGATTATTAAAGAGTAAAGTAGGTACTTAACTAAAGTTTCGTCGTTAGTTTTCTAATTTAGTAAACAAGATTCTTAGCTAAAATATACATTGTTGATAAAACCTGTTTTCTGGTAAGAAATTCGATTTCATTCATGACGAGAAAATGACATTTTTAGACGAAAAAGACATAAATAAAATTGGGCAAGTGCGAGTGCGAGTCCGACTCGCGCATGAAGGGTTCCGTACCTATATATATGTATATATAGGTATAACAAGTTTGTTGTATGGGAGCCCCCCTTAAATATTTATTTTATTTCATTTTTAGTATTTGTTGTTACAGCGGCAATAGAAATACATAATCTGTGAAAATTTCAAGTGTCGGACGGACGGACGGACGGACGGACAGCGAAGTCTCAGTAATAGGGTCCCGTTTTTACCCTTTGGGTACGGAACCCTAAAAAACAAATAGACTGATATGGGTGAAAACTTGGTGAAAATCAAAATCTAAACCACATTAACTCACTCAAATTAGTATCAAAATGTTCGTCGCGTGACAATAAATTAATCATCGAGAATACCTTAAGGTTTTCATTATGCAACTCATTATTGGGAATTTTTTTTTTTTTTTTTTTTTACCTAGACGGTGCCCGCAACTTCGTACGCGTAATTTATTTCATATCATAGTCGGGTAAAAGGTATCATACAACCATCTTTGGATGGCCAGCTATCCCTGTGCCGAAATGGGTAAAAAAATATCCAAGTGGCTGGACAAATTTTGCGGCGTGATGCGAGGACAAAGGAAATTATGACCAACAGATGGCGCCAGACTGGCATCGCGCCACTCGCCCATATAAAACAAATGACGATCCTGCATTACGCTATATATTAAGATTTTTCCTGAAATCATGACTCCTCTGCATAGAAAACTGGATTCTCGATACAAATCTAGAATTTTATAATAGTATAGATAGACAGATTATTAAGGGTCTTTATTTTATCGTTATTCCTTGTCGCTTAGCGCAACTTTTTCCAATCTTTTTATTTCTAGTTATGTATGGCTAACTTCGCTACGTCTTAAGGCGCTCTTCTCCCAGTAGACGTCGAACTCACTCATTTTGGAATGAGTCGTAAACATATTAAGCAGTGTTTGAAGATTATGAAAAACATATATATCATACATAAGGATCTTGCGATTATAAAATCGTTTTCAGCAACATGATTGGATACATTTCGCTCGATAGAAAAGAATCCCAAAGTTACCTCTATTTGTAATATTTTTTCAGTGGTAAGGCTAAAATACCAACTTTTTTTACCCGTTTTTTGCGTAAATGTATTGATAATAACATTATCTAGTTAAATTCGGTAGGATTGTCTTGATAAAATTATTTATTTAATCACTTGAACTAAAAACCGACTAAAACTCGTCGCGCGTCAGCGCTTGAAGAGGACGGACCTGCGTCAATTTGTTCCGCGCGACCACGGTCGGACAATATCGCCTTAAGTATATTTCGACCAACGTTTTGGTCTGGTCCTTACCGATATACGGTGTAACAAAAAATCCTGAGATAAGCCAGCCGTACCGCGTCCCTTTACACGCAGTTCCATTAGTTATTTCCTTCTTTTGGTACTTTAATAGAGTTTTGCTTGTTCATGATTTCAATAAGAAAATTGTATTTCGTCCCTTTTTAAGAATAATAAACTTGCTAGGAAATACGGCAATCACTCGAAAAGGCCTTTCAAGTTTTGTCAGAGGGTCATTGATTTATTTCGGCCTTTTCGAGTATTTTCCTTTTTAACGTTACCTATTCATATTTTATTACTAAATGATGTTAAATATGTAAATAAGGAACAGTTGCCTACACTCGTCAAGTTGTGGCAATAATATTCTTTCCACGAGGTGACCAGTGCGTGAAATGATCTTCAAGACGTATGAAGTAAAATAAAATAAACAGTTCCCTTTTTTATTTTTCAGAAAGAACTAGAGTAAAATATTGTTTAAAAACAACAATTAGAATATTTTTTGGGGCCGAATTCATTTCACTTTATTCTAAGAAACAATAAACTGTGGCCACCAGCTCTGCTGGTACTTTCAACTTAAATTAAAGATATCATAAGTGCAGTTTGTGGCCACAGTGCACAAAAATGATTAGTACTATAGTTACTACTACTTATATGAACACAATCTGCGATTACCAAAAAACATATAAATGTGTGTAAAACCTAATCCCCACCCTTAAAACAAATATAATAAGCTAAAAACCAAGGCACTACATGATCTAATTTGCATTATCATTTTCCACGTCGCTTATTCTGATTTTTACTGCTAGTCTAGCCTGTCCTATGCTCGGCAGAAGATTGCATATGGCGGAACATGCATTCGGGTGTAGCTTTTAAAAATTAGATGTGGTTCCAGAGGAATGTTTTTAGATAAGCATTTTGGTAAATATATAGTGACTAAATTTGTGGTTTCTAGCAACTAAAACTAAAATCATCGATGTTTTGATAAAAAGTCGATAGTTCTTTCTCTAGTTATATGTGTCATCTCTAGAACCGAAGATTTTGTAAAATGTCCTCCATGCAATTATCTTGTCATAAGACGACACTATCTAGCCCAATAAAGTAGGTGCACAATATAAAATAGCTTAGAAACGTCGGAAAACCTCATTCTAGTCTGTCCTATGCTCGGCAGAAGATTGCATATGGCGGAACATTTACACAGCCCGACAAGGCGAAAGTGCTTTTAGCTGCAAAAAAATGCACAGCATTCCCTAACGGGTGCAGATTAAAACAAAATAGATGTGGCTTTAGAGGATTTTAGGTGAGCATTTGGTAAGTACGCTGAGTACCTAATATATAAAAAGTAAACATGTTAGGAACATGCTGTTTAGTGTTGTAAATCACGTTTCTTTGGACAGGGGTTAACATTTCAGTTAAAATCTAAACGGCCCGGCCACGAATTCGGTCTTAGCGCAGGCGGCGCGGCGGACGGTGGTCAGAGCGGTAAGCATACCACGTGCCCGCGCGATCCGTCCGCGCTCACCGTCGCACACACCGCTCTGAAGTTGTAGCATTTTTTTTTTTATTCAAAATAGCCATGCATTTTACCTCGATTGCACCTGATGTTAAGTGACAATAAGGCCTAAGATGGAGCATGCTTGGCTAGAAGATGCCTATTCACTCTCGACTTGAGAACCAAGTTATATTTTTCAGGAAACAGGTACGCAGGAAGAGAGTTCCATTCCTTAGCTGTCCTCATAAGGAAAGTAGATGCAAAGCGTTTCGTACGAATCAGTGGTATATCGACAACATAAGGGTGGAATCCAAGTCCGCGCCGAGTACTGTATTGTTTGAACGGAGACGGTGGAATTAATTCATGCAGTCCTAGTGCACACTCACCAAAGTGTATCTTTATAGGCATCGATACATTTGTTTCCACCGCGCCCCGCGCCGCACGCCGCGCCGCGATTCACTCGGCAAAAATCGCTGGAGCGGCATCGTGCACTGCGGTTCGTTTTACGAAGCCGCATAACCAATTTTGGTACAGGGATAGCTCGGCATTCAAAAATGGCTATAGGATGCTTTTTTACCTGAATATGCTAAAGAAAAAATAAATCTCGGACGACATTAAACAACAGCCTTTAGACTCTGTTTTAGGATGTCCTGCTGTTCCCACCAGGTCGCAACTCTCAATCAAGCTAAGGAATTCTCATTGTGAATAGGTTCGATATTTTTTTTTCTCAATTCAGTTTTTGATATTTTTCAACATTGCGTAGATATGGGGATTGAAAACGTAAAATAGACAAAGTTCATCAATTATCAAACAAATTTCAGCTCACAGAGCCACTATTATTTAAGTTTAATTACATTTTGATTGATCAAATGGACATCCATAAGTACTATAGGAACATTCTTATTGTACTTAGTAGTAGTGTAGTATGTTTATTGACTACACAAACACTCCTATTAATAACTATTGACGCGATCGTAATTTCGATAAATAAGTCATCATTTTCAGAGTCAATACTAAAATTTCATGCTACAAGTCATAAAATGAATCATATTATTTAGAAAACTACGGCAACACATTAAGGGGGTAGAAATGTTTAATTTGCCTAAAATATTACTTTTTAAACGTTTTTTTTAGTATTGGCAAAACATAGTACTTAGTACTTACTACCTTAGGAGCAGATATTTTCATTCCGACTGTCACGCTTATATATATATATATATATGTGTGTATATATGTGTGTGTATATATGTATGTAAGAGAGAGTATCAGTTCGTTAACTTTGTGCGTCAATTTCACGATGGCATGATGGCCAGGGGGGGTATTCGACCAATTTTAGAGATATAATGGAGATCTCTCCTTTTCATCGCCATCCGTCACTTTTGACGTGTGCCTACTTGACAAGTGGCGATATCCCTAGAACATCGCAACTTCGTCAATTCGGACGCGCAAAATTTTCGCTGTCTTTGTATGTGACGGCATAAATAACAGGCGCACACTTTAAATTGACCGCGTAGTACGTGAAATTAGTCCGTTACGTTTCGTTCAAAACAGAAATTTATATACATGAATAACATTTTTGACAATCATTATCGCCTTCGTATTTCCAAAATTGAGATGAGATATGTCACTTTTAAGCTCATCGCATTTAAATGATTGTTCAATGGCGATATAACTGTTATCTAATGGAGATTTGACGTTTGGCGATATCTCAAACGGCATTCTCGAATTGGGGCCCAGGGTACAGCATGAAAACGACTTCACAGAACAATTCATGGTGACTAGCGGCGTCAAGCAAGGGTGCGTGATGGCTCCAACTCTCTTTGCTCTTTATTTTGCTGCCGTACTGAGAGATTCGTATGGCGACGGTTCCGGGCAGATTTGCCTAAGTGTCAGGACAGACAAGGGCGTGTTCGATCTGAACCGTTTTAGAGCTAAAAGATCGGTACATGAGCTCTCTATCGTGGACGCCCTTTACGCCGATGATGTCTGTTTAGTGGCAGATGATGTCAGCAGCTTACAACAATTTCTTAACCGGCTTGAGGACTCGTGTCAGAGATTTGGTCTGATCATTAGCGTAGCAAAGACACAAGTGCTCAAACAACCCGTACGTGGTTCCACGCCAGATCCAGCACGTATTACTCTGGGCGGTAGAGCGCTTGAGGAAGTAACATCCTTTCGGTATCTCGGTAGCTTTATTCGCGCCGACAATCGCCTTGAAACCGATATATCCTCGCGAATTGCAAAAGCTGCAGCGTCCTTCGGAATGCTTCGGAAAAGAGTATGGGACTCACATGATCTCAAACACCACACAAAGATTGCTGTGTACAAAGCAGTTATCTTACCAATTCTGCTGTACGCGACTGAGACATGGTGTCTCTACAGAGGCGACATTAAACGTCTTGATACTTTTCACCTGAGGTGCTTGCGTTCGATACTTCGCCTTAAGTGGCAGGACCGAGTATCGAACACTGAAGTATTAAGACGGTCAAATCTTGGCGGTATGGAGTCCCTGCTCATGAAAGGTCAGCTGAGATGGTGCGGGCATCTCGTGCGCATGGATGATACCAGACTACCTAAGGCTTTGTTTTATTCGCAGATAAAGGCAGGTAAGCGCAAGCCAGGAGGTCAGCTCCTGCGATATAAGGACGTCATCAAACGCCATTTTACCGCATGCAACATCCCATGCGATAGTTGGGAAGACCTTGCACAACAGAGAGGGGTATGGCGCAGCTCTGTTCAGAAGGCGGTCGCTGTTTTTGAGGAGCGTCGCTTGCAAGACCTCGACGCAAAACGCCTTAACACAAAGGCTCGTCCAAAGCCTTCCTATACATATACCTACAACAACAAGGGTGAGTTGCATTGCGCGCCGTGCAACAGAACCTTTAAAACCAAGGTTTTGCAAGCCATATTCGGGCACATGATTGCCGCTCGTGAAGGTCATGGAGCCAGGTTCGCCATTGACGGACACGTCAAGGAGGACTATATATATATATAAGAGAGAGTATATTTCATGCACACTTGCATATATATATCATATTAATTTTATACATATCCATATATCTATAAATATAGCACAACACAATACAAATAATTTACCCCACCAAACTAATGTAAAACACTATAAAATACAATACGACATTCTCGTCCCACTGTGGGACTTACCTACTGCTGTTCTCACCAATGTCTATAGATTAAGTTAGCTTTTAACATAACAATAACGAAACCTTATGTTATTAACTTTGTCAACATCTGTATGAAAAAGCGAATACCTCCTAACACAAAGGAGGATTCGACAAGTTTTTGTAAAAACTTTGTTGATAATAAATGATTTTGTTTTTTTTTTGATAGTAGCTCCACTTTGCCTGATGGTAAGCAAAAAGGTTAGCCCTAGTCGCAATGGCAACTGAAAAAAAAAAACGGTACCTTGTCAGTTGACACTACCATGCTGGCCCGAGAGGTGCTTCTTCACGCTTCGTTTCAAGGGAATACTAATGAAAAAATATTGGGATCAATGGAGAAGGGAAGGGAAGTAGTAAAATAAAGAGATTATTCATATCAAATGTTGTATTCTATCATCTGATAGATGTTCACTGCTGGACAAACGCCTTCCAAAGATCGGTCGTACGCTGCCCTCATCTAATTGCTTCCCGTGATTCTAGCCAGGTCAACGGTCCAACTTGTTGAATCCCTAGTGACTGGAAGCGTGATGAGCACGCTGTCTTTCTGTGTACTCAAGACTGCCCCAACGGCCATCGGGCAAAGAATATATATACTAACGTAAAAAGAAACGACAGTGACACTAAACTTGTGTGCAGTAACAAAACTCGCGGCTATGTGTGCGTGTCGAAGGGCAACCGCGGGCGAGCGCGGGACGCGCGAGGCGGGGAAAGGCATTCACGTGAATGCCTTGTCGAAGGATTTGGCTTAACAAGGTCACCGACGCCCGAGTTACACCGATAGGCTGCTGTCGCGCCTGTGCATCGGGTCTACGAGCAATGTGCCCACCCACTGCCAAATAAGTTTGGCGACTATCTGAACTATATTATCTAGAACCTTGGTTCTCTTGCGGAGATAAACATAAAATTTGATAGTACTATAAATAAATATCACGAGAAAGCTATACATTTCACACAGGTATTCCAACAGCAAAGTAGTAGGACTTGAATTTATTATGATGTAAACTATGTTCGTATAAGAAATTCTCATTTCAGCTAAAGCGCGGTTCCTGAAAATTATGTTTTAATTAAAAATTCTTATCTAAGTTGAGGCAGGTTATAAAAATAACAATGCATATGAAATTATCTGACTTAAAAGGTGGAGCTTTGCGGTGAAGAGCGGGAATTACGTGTCTGTTTTATTGTTTTGCATTTTATTACTAAGGACTAGAGATTATCCTGCTTTAATAATATGTATTTTTCCGTAGTAAGATTGCGAGCGGTGTTACTTTGAAGTTCCCTGAATTAAGCCCCCATTCATGAAATTTAGGATGTCTTATAAACATTTGACGACGCGTTTGGCGCAGTTTGTAGAACACGGCGGTTCGAATCCCGGTCAGCGCAAATATTTGTGTGCTTGGGTCAAGGTTGTTCTATGTATTTAAGTATATAATGTATCTATATAAGAACGTATATAGTCGCCATCTACATATATATAAGTATATAAATTGTCGTCTAGTACCTAAAACACAAGCCTTCTTGAGCTTATGCCTTAATCACACGTACCGAGACAGTGGGCGAGACAGTGCTCTCGTCCCTGTCACACACAAGACAAACGGGCGAGACAGAGCACTGTCTCGCCCGTTTACTCGGTACGTGTGATCAAGGCATTAATTAGGAACTAGATCGATTTGTTTGAGGCGGTCAACGAATAGGTATTTTTTTATTTTTTAAGTAATTGGTTAAGAGCCAGTCGAGTGTTCCGTACCTGCAAACAAAGTAGACTCGGGCACAGGACAATAAACCGATGTTTTTGCTAAATAATGTTTAGAGGGAGTTTAGGAGTAAGTAAGTTTTATGAAAATCTCATCAGACACACGGGTAGTAGGTAAGAAAAATCAAATTAAGCCCTCGCTTCCCAGCGGCTCGAAACCTTCTAACGCTAAAAGATTGAGTTTAAAAGTTGCATCAACGACATTTTGCTGCGAACCCGGGTAATTCAATTTGTCTCTCTTATTTGTTTCCCTTCATTCACTAGGGGAAAAATCGGATGGCAAGTAGCAGTCAATGTCTGTACATTTATTTATTTATTTATTTATTTAAACTTTATTGCACAAAAGAAAAACTTAACGTACAAAAGGCGGACTTAATGCCATGGGGCATTCTCTACCAGTCAACCTTAGGGCAAAGCAGAAAAAAATCATAATATATTGTAGGTAGACTTAATGCATTTTTTTAGGGTTCCGTACGCAAAGTGTAAAAACGGGACCCTAATATTGAGACTCCGCTGTCCGTCCGTCTGTCTGTCTGTTTGTCTGTCCGTCTGTCACCAGGCTGTATCTCATGACATGAACCGTGATAGTAAGACAGTTGAAATTTTCATAGGTGATGTATTTCTGTTGCCGCTATAGCAACAAATACTAAAAAATGTAACAAAATATGTAACGGGGCTCGGATACAACAAACGTGATCGGTTGCGTTAGCTTTGCACTTTATTTGTATCCGACGCCATACATACCAAACAAACTTAACCCGGCCAGTTTAGATGGGATAAGTATTTGTACGGAGCCCTCGGTGCGCGAGTCAGACTCGCAATTAGCCGTTTTTTTCGAACGCGCACGTATTTCTAAATAAGTTTTGATTTTGACGTTTTGCTGCGTGTTAGTGGTTGGAGGGGATTTGAGAAAATTGTATTATACCAGGCTACACTACCTACTCGCGAAATTGACCGAGGTTTGGCGTGTATGACAACGTGGAGAGGCATTTCGTTTGTTAGTGTAGAGCCGGCCAGATCTTCACAATTTTCCCAAATCCCCTCCAACCACTCAGACGCAGCAATAAACGTCAAAATCAAACACTTATTCTGAACGCGAGTTAACCTTAGCAAACGTGACGCAATTTATTCTGAAAGCGGTCTTGCCAGCGTCTGGAATATTCGGTCTGGCTGTGTCTAACGTAGATTAGAACGTCTGGCTCGTGTTATTTATTACGCATTCAGATTTTATATTTTTGGTTTACTGTACTGTAGCCATTTAGAGCTAAGACGCAATTTTATAAGAATAACTTTGTCTTATACGGGTAAAGAGGATCCTATAACCATCTTTGGATGTTAAGCTATCCCCGTGCCAAAAGTGGTTCAACTTTGTCTAGCCGATTCGGCGTGATGAGAGAACAATGGAAATTATGACCAATAGATGGCGCCAGAATAGCGTCGCGCCGCGCGCCTTTACAAAATGATCCCTCTCCATGGAAAACTGATTTTCAATACAACTTTAGAATTTTATAATAGTATAGATATGCATAAAACTTTTCGTTTCATATAATTTGGAAATAAATCAGTTCAGTAGTTAAAGCGTGATGTAGGTACTATTTATTCCAACATGCATTGTCCCATCGATAGCATTATGATGGTGTTCGTTGACAATTAAATAATTTTAATGTCGGCATTAACCCTTTATTTGACGTCGTATACTGTGAGTAACATTCACAAAAAAAAACTACACAGTCTTCCGAAACTTCTAAGTGAAAATTTGATATTTAATCTGGTCAGGGGTTAAAGTAAAGGGTTAAAATTATGATTGGATGATTCTCTCTCATTGCCGCAAGGAAAACGAAATTTACCATTTCAAATATTATTTAACTACTTTGCGAAACCAATGTATTTAGACGTTTCGACTGCCACATCACTCAGAACACCACAATAAAAATACAAAAAAATGCTGTTAGTTTTTGTGCTGATATATTTTTTTGTATTGAAACCGTAATGGAACATTTACGGATTGGTAGATCATTAAATGCTTGGGCCACAGGTATTCTTACTTATGATACACGAAACCATGGAGAGACTGATGATGATGGGAAAGGTGGACGGCACCAGACCACGGGGAAGAAGCCCAATACGATAGTGTGATCAGATATCCAACCAACTGGATACGAAGTTAAGCAGCGCGCTCCAGAAAGCAACCGACAGGGAGAAGTGTAGAGCTGCTATCAAAAATATTCGGCAGAGTCACGATCCTTAGCAATAAGGAAACGACTTAGACGAAGAAGAATAATAAACCAAACGAAGTTTTTAGAACCTAGGTTTTAAAATGTGATTTACAACCTATCTCGACTCTCAGAACTAATGTATGAGTTAAATGGTAACATGTGCATGTGATTTATTTGCAAAATGCGCAGGTTTATTTGTGTAAGAAAGCGATACAATATTGCACGACAGTAATGCATGAAGTTGTCCTGTGAAAAACTGCGCCGTTACCGCAGCAGGTACAAATAGCGGGCGCTGACGCACAGCACATCAGAACAGATGAATCAATATTATTATCTCCTTTATTTGTCTCTAATCTAAAGCTAGGCTTTTCACAATAAATGTATGTAGAATAAAGTTCATTATTATTATTATTTCATTATATAGAAAGTAAAATACCTACTGTTTTGTTCCCGCCCAGGTCTACGGGTAACAGGGGACCATCAGCTGTGTACCCAGCAAAACATGTAATTCCTGACGGGTACATACACGGGCGCGATTCGCGCCTCTGAACTTAAATCTAGCTTATACATAAAGCACTAACCTTCGCATTGAGCCGATGCCGCCCAATTTCCAGCAAATTTGAGTTAGTGTATTGTGTAATGTGTGTGTATATGTGATTTGCTGGCGCGTCCTCGTCCTCTGTGTCCGTAACACCAGCCCCGTCCAAGTCACAATATTCACAGCAATTAAGAACCAAAGTATAACCAAATATTAACGAGGTGCCTTAGGCAAACAAACTACTCGTTTTCCAACAAAATATATGCAAAAGGCGTACACCGACAACGTGTCTTCAAATCGCCATGTCAAATTCTCAAGTAAAATTACAAGTCAAGTAAAAGCAACCTCCAAAATCATAGTGTCAAAGTGACGGCTCGGGTGCGTTCCGTTATATGTTGGAACCTAACACCTACTATAAATAAATTAGAAAACATAACAAAATATAAAATATTATTATAAATGCGAAAGTATTGTGAGTACGTTTGTATGCTTGTAAGAATTGTTCACGCTCAAACGGCTGGACCAATTTGGATAAATTCGGTATGGAGGTAGCTGACACCCTGGATTATTACATTGAGTACTTTTTTATCTGATAAACCGCCGTTAACAACGCGGGGCACATCTAGTAGTTAATAAATATTAAAGGAGAATCTTACACAAATCAACCGACCTAGTCTCAAACTAAGCAATGCTTGTACTACGAGTACTAGACAACGATTTATATAATAATTATATACATAGGTACTATCCATGACCCAGGAACAAAATATTTGAGTTCATTACACAAATATTTGCCCTTGCCGGGATTTAAACCCAGGACCACCGGCTCATTAGGCAACTGCAATACCACTGCGCCAACGAAAACGCGTCGTCAACAACAATATCCACCTTCTTAGCCTAGTATTAATTTTAAAGCAAATGTACATCACATTATCTTAATGTCCAGTGTTACGGCATTTCTTGATAGCCTTTTTAGGCGCGACACTATTTGCTTTCGTTGGCATCTAACACAACAGTAAACTATAGTGTTACCGAGTAGTGTGGTACCTATAATATGTTTGCAACATAATAAATATATCTATTTTAGATGGCATCACTATCAACGCCGTTTAGGCACTGCTCACTGAACGATCGCTTCGTATTAAATACTAAAAGTTTTTCTAATTTTAAAACACAAATACACAGTTTAATAATTTTATTCGCCGCTTTCTTCTTAAAAAGAAAGCGGCGAATAAAATTATTAAATTATTTAATAATTATTATTATATAATTCATCTGTTTTTCCTCGGCTGCGGCATAACAGTGGTATTACAGCTTAACTAAGTTGTTAAAATATGTATGTATTTAAATGTGCAATGTATGCATGAGTTCTCATGTCTGTTTTAATGAATACAACTTCATTTTTTGATTTATTGCCAGAGACTTGTGCATTGTTGCCACTCATGTCACCATTGCGGTTATTACAATGCAGTTTTTACACAGTTAATTTAATATGCCTACCAGTGGTTAGGGCTGCAAAAGAGAGGGGCCTCCTCACGATGCGCGCCGTACCACCTTCTAAATCTGACTCTTCATCCAACCATCTAGCGAGAGTCTTCGATATAAGACCGTTCGCCAAAACGACTATCGGGACCTGTAGCCCCTAGGACGTCATGACAGACGCCATGAAGACAACAGAACTGCACGCAACAAGTTACTCCTTATTGTTACTCCGTATTCCACAAAAAAGGCGAATGGAGAGTGTGAGACGATATAGGATCGATCGACTATCGGGACAATGATCGTCGAAACAACATTCCACTTGTTGATATTTATAATAAACCTATTTCATTTGTTTTAATATCACACGGAAGCAATACGTTCATTCGAGACGAGATAATTGCCAGTGTAAAAATATAAATAGTGAATACACATTAAATTTTGTATATTTAAGAGGATCAAATTCAACAGTAGTCATGCGGGATGGTGATATCAACGAGCACTACCAGCCGCTTGGATCCACCTATCAACACGATATCAATGTTACTGGCTAAAACAATCCTGTCCGTGATGATAGAACGATATGAATAGACCCTTTCACTCCTGTCCACCCTGTGATCCAAGGTTGCGGGCTCGTTGAAAAAAATTGTGTTGCCAGACGTTCGTGTGAGGACCAAAAACCACTTGATCGAAAAAAGGTGCAAATCGACCGGCCCGGAACTGTCACAGTTCTTCAATTCTTTCATCCTTACCACTTAGATAGTTGGCAGTCCACAACTGTGCGTTTTTCTAGAAATTTCCTGCCTCGCACGACTGCATTGTGGAATGAATTGTGCGGTATTTCCGGAACGATACGACTTTCAAACCTTCAAGAAAAGAGCGTATCTGGAAGGCCGGCAGCGCACTTGTAACTCCTTTGGTGTTGCAGATGTCTAGATGGGCGATGGTAATCGCTTTCAATCAGGCGATCCGTTTGCTCGTTTTCCCCTATGACATAAAAAAAATAGTTCTGGGTCGAACTCTCTCTCATGTGTCGTTATTATGATTATGTCCATGTACTACGGCAAGCTATAAATATTATTCTATGCATGCTTCACTACAAGGAATAAAATAGTTCCGAGATTGGAAGTTTGGATCAAGGCTTCCAGGAATTGGAAGTCCTGGAATTGTATGTCCGATTTCACTGAGTAGTGGTTGCATTGATTCAATGCGTGCGTTGCCCAGAACCAGATTATAGATATAAATTAGTCAAATTTGGATTAAAACCGGCCCAATTATTTTAAATTGACCGAATACATGAAACGCTTTGAAGGCTTTTAATTATTATTGGATATTCATTAACGCAATTAATGTGAAATTGCTTTTATTATTAGAATTGATTGTTTATATTAGTTTAATTGCGTAGTGCGTATTTTAACCTAATCTCGATTCTGTACCTATTGATTTGTGCCTATATTATTTCACAGTTTTTTTTTATTGCCGTACTATATTTAAATCAGTGTAAGTTTAATGTAGTTACTTCCGCTTTTTATTTAGAACTGTAATCTGAAAATGATGTGAACAGTTCTTGTTGAGTTACAAACAAATGATGATATTATGTATGTATATAATTAGCGCATAAGCTGTTAGTTTGTAACTTGTTACTGTTCCTACAAATTATGTAGGTGGCCGCTGTCGGGAATAGTTAAACAACACTTGATTTTTGAAGTGTCCTTTAATAGTTACGTAGGTGCAGATACAGTGATTATTAATTACTAATTACTTAAAATTACTGATCACGATCGATCACGACTGTTTGCTACCGCGATGGAAGACAAAAGCACTCTCACTTCACTACACATCGATTTAATATCTGGGGCTGACTAATTATCCACTCAGCATTATCGTGACAAATGATTTATTGATTATTGGGAAAACGGTGACTCGATGGTGATCTTCCAGTCAGCAGTATTATCGTGGGAGCCGGTCGAACGGTTATCGGGAAAGCGGTGACTCAATGATGACTGTCAAGGGCGTGGGAGCCTCGTGGCGTAACACCTCCCCTACTAGACGAGCAACTATTTGCCAATGTTTAATGAAAATGTTGCGGCTCGACGTTCCTGTAGCGTTTGGGTAGTGGTCTCAAGTGGTAGCTCGTTTTCTTTCCCAGTAGGAATGTTCAGCCAATGCCGTTTGCAGTAGTATATTGCCATTGATACAGCCGTAGTCAGTATGATAATGACGTATACTGGTATAGTCGTGTGGTAGAAGGTTGAAGAGTCCACAGAAGTGTTTTGCACTGGGGGCTCCATTATTACTTGATGCTGAATGTCGTGCAGAGTATTCAAGTCGATCGTGGTTAGATTATATCGGAATGTTGACGCTGAGGTTGGCGGGACAATAGATTTAGGCAGGGTCATGATTTCGATCGCATGTCCTCGAAGCTTATCGTCTATGTTAACAAGGGTAAATTCTGGTGTCCTCACTTTGCAGTCTCGTGGTATAGTTGCTAAAAAGCTTCCCTGCAGGATTCGATGTTCTTCTTGTCTACACGATATCTGTACATTTGTTTTCCTTGGAAGTGAAATGATGTAATGTCTGCTGTCCAGTTCGAGTAAAGCTTCCTTAGTGAGCGTGACGAGTGTGGGTTTACATAGTTCATCTAATTCTTGTTCATGCACAAGACGGGATATGCAGTCTCTTTGTGACCGGATCTGGTGAATGGTCTTTTGTTCGCAGATGAACCATGTGTCTACCTTCGGGCATTCTGCCTCCATATACGAAAATTCCCGGGAATTGGTGGCCAGAAAAGGAGATGGAGGTATTTTAATTTAGGAGTATTTATTGGGTACGGGACAGAGTCTATATAAGTCATATACGGCTGGGGACATAATGGGAAATTTAAGTACAACTACGAGCTTTTGATCGATAAAATAGGATTCTAGATTAACTGTATCATAATAATATCTTAAATCTAAATCTAAGACCGATGTGGGCCCATATAAATGTTTAATCGTTTTTATCATAAATTAGGTACCTAGATCATTAATAGATAAAAGTGAGTGGTGCATAGAATTTGTGCGACTATTTAAATGCTAATATTTTTTTTTACCCTAGCTAATTCATATAAAAGATCGTGCACATTTCCGCTCAAAATATTGAAAATATGTGTGAGCTGGGTGTACTGCGAGAAAAAGCTGTAACTGGCGTTAGCATTATTGGTTAAGTTAGCGACTACTTTTCTCAGTCGGTTCTGGTTGTTTAAGGTACAGAACGTTTAATTCCGTTTGCGCAAATTCTAGTGTTTCTTCTAATGTCTTAGGACGCATGCATCTTACTCGCGAACCAATAGGCTCGTGAAGACCTCTTGTGTATGTCTGAAGCGCAAGTTTTTTATAAAGGTCTCGTTTTGCTTCTGTCGTTGTACTTAAGGATTCGTGCAGTTCGCAATACGTCATTATAGTACTTAATAAGTGCTGAACCCGTTCGTAGAAAACGTGGGCGGTATCTAATCCTTGCGTTAGAATCGACAAATCATTATAAAGAGCTGTTTCGTCTCTAAGGTCCGAGAATGAATTTATCAAGGCTTTCCTGATTCCGTTCCAATCTCTGGGGATGCCGTTTGCCGCTAAAGTGGTAGCAGCTCTGCCTGTTACCTTATTTAAAATACCGTTTAAAACAGCTGAGTTGTTTAATTCATCTTCGGGCTCTGTACTCATATATGTTAAAATTAATTTGTCGCATATGTCTAAAAATCTAACAAGCACGTTTGGGTTTCCGTCGAATTCTGGGACTAACCGTAAGGATCTCCAAATCCTATCAATCTTATCTACAACTACTTCTCGGGGTGCATCTCCTGGATTCGACATATTTGAAAACTCTTCCTCTTCTAAAATACTATCAAAATTTAAAGGTAAATTTCTATGAAATCTGTGTTGCCGCCGTGCGTCGGGCTCAGTAGCCCGATTAGCTCGTGGGTGAAAAATCGTGCTAGATAGACTAAATTACGGTTTAATCAGGGATCTTAACTTAAATTATAATATGGATTGCAGATGGGATTGGCAACCAATAGGAATTACGTATCTTATTCTATAACTCACTGCAACTGCATTGCTTCCGAAACTCGATCCGTCGATGTCTGGACGGCGTCGGGTTCTTCCGCTATCTTCACTATTCGCTGCTTACGGCCACACGTAGGATCGTGGATAGTCGACACGCCGACGAAACGACTATCAGGCGGGACACGAAGTAGGATATCGCGCACTGACTCGACTATTCCTCTTTCGACTGCGCCAATTATGTAGGTGGCCGCTGTCGGGAATAGTTAAACAACACTTGATTTTTGAAGTGTCCTTTAATAGTTACGTAGGTGCAGATACAGTGATTATTAATTACTAATTACTTAAAATTACTGATCACGATCGATCACGACTGTTTGCTACCGCGATGGAAGACAAAAGCACTCTCACTTCACTACACATCGATTTAATATCTGGGGCTGACTAATTATCCACTCAGCATTATCGTGACAAATGATTTATTGATTATTGGGAAAACGGTGACTCGATGGTGATCTTCCAGTCAGCAGTATTATCGTGGGAGCCGGTCGAACGGTTATCGGGAAAGCGGTGACTCAATGATGACTGTCAAGGGCGTGGGAGCCTCGTGGCGTAACATACATATAATATATAATAAATAAATAAATAAATAAGTAAATAAATCTTGATTGCTATTTTACCGACATCTTCTTATAAATCATATTCACCTACTAATTTACTAGTAGCTTGCGTAGTGAGCGGTAGACTTTGTGAGTTTGTTTACAATGTATTTGAAGAACTAACTTTGGGAATATCTTATAATATACAATTTATCTTAAGGAATTCTAAATAACAAAGTAGAAGGCGCCCTCGAAAATAATTATACGTTTTGCGCGACTACGGTAAAATATAAAATTGTGCATCTTGTATGTATTATTTTATAAATATAGTACAATGTTCAACTTCGTCCTCGTACAACTGTTTTCTTTATTGTAGTCAGTTAAAAAGTATCCTAAAGTAACCTTTGGATTTCCAGCTATGTACAAAACCAAAATTTATTAAAATCCGTCCAGCCGTTTCGGCGTGAATGAGGACAAATACATTTTTTCCAACAGATTCAGCGCTGTTCGTCTGGCGCCGCGCATACATAAAAATCCTGCATCGCGCTTTTATGATTCTAATAATGACCCCCTCTCCAAAGTAAACTGATTTTTATACAATTTTATCTATCCAAATATCCTCGTGTAATATGCGTTCATTCATGCGTTGGTTTTGTTACAACAAATTTCTTATCTGTAAAAATGTTATTAATGCTAAATAATAACATTGATTTCGATAATATTATTTATTCCGAACATCTCTAAAAAAAAAAACAAAGAAATTTGATTTGACCTCTAATATCAGTCGTCGAAATGAATTGTCAATTAGCAATCAAATTTGACAAATGTCGCACGTAAGTAACATATCGAACGATATGATAGTTGGGGCCGACTCTAGGTTGTCTATGAATAAAAAAAAACTATGACAGATGCCAGAAAACTTCATTACCGGGTAATATTTTTCATAATGTGCGACTCATGAATGCATCACGGAGGCGTATGATATGTGGCTAGATAAAGTAATGTATGTAACTGTACATACTATTAAACACAAAACAGCACAAAGTATTTAATTAAACATTTATTCAATAGGAAAATAGAGTTTAGCACGGCTTATCTTTTCAACATTCGAAAATTACTCGAAGCGAACTGTCAAACGCGGTAGAGATGTGCCACTAGCGCGCGACAACTAGTGTTGTTCCACGAACATCGGTTTCTTCCTCTAACAATAATTAGGCATTAAAACACTCGTGTGATGTTATTATGAAACTTGCCTTGGGCTCGTTTCTAAACCCACACTCGTATTTAATACCCTTCATTATGTACAGTCACATAAACTACTATTAGTATTTTACAATACGAGTACATAATATAGACGCTTAGGTTAAATTATAATAGGTATTCAATATCGACAGATACGTCACTAAGTAAGATTCTAATTAATGTTGTATCTTCATCCCACCCTGCTTCAAACGTTTCACAAAGGCAGTAAAACTCCCCATTTTAATTAGAAGCTTTCTTTTAAACGTTTTCAATACATTCTGACTTGAGTTCGTTCACCAACAGGATATTACGCCGACACAGACAGACTTAACTCCTGTAATTACAAGATATCTTGTTTCTCATTGAGATGAATAGGTATACTAATACATATATTTTAATAGACATAAGTTGACTCGGGACAGATGCACCATTGGAGCAAGCGAAACTACTACATCGAAATATCGAAAATTAAAGACTGTAAGCTGTAGTCCTCGCCCGTTTAATTCCAAATGCTTGAAATTTATAATTTTTCATACCACTAAAACACCCCCATTTTGAAAATGTTTGTAAACTGATGGACATGAAAATCTGTTGAGAGATGCGACTCTGTAGGCGAGAACATCTGGAATTCCGAACATTTAAACATCCACTTATACGAAATAATTACTGAAACTGAGATATTACGCTCGCTCAGTCAATAAGTTTCGAAAATTTGAACACTAGTGACGTTACCTTAAGTTAGTCAGCTATTGATAACTATTCAACAATGTGTAGGTTCCATTTTATACGTAACGTAACACGTTTAAGATGGAAAAGAAGTTTATTAAAGTTTACTAGCAAAAACGTCGTTATTATGGATACAGTGTGATGTTTTTCATTAATCCACGGTCGGAGTCGACGTCACGTGAGTGGACGTCACGCCAAGCCAGGAATGGTTTATGTGAATTTTGTTTTTATATGGATTTACATTTTTCTAGCTAATCTACATAAGAAATATCATCTAAAGGAGCTAACTATGATGGCATTTGTTTCTCATTGAGGTTTCTCTATGTTGACAGATATAAATTCAAAATGGTGCATCATTTCGCTAAAATGCATACGACAAGTTCAAGCGATGTATCTAAGTAAGCTACGTCGAGCCATATCTCCTTTAAAATATCAACTTCTCAATGAAACTAAATGCTAGTTGAAAATAAATAATATGGGATTATTTGTATGTCCATGATAAAGCGAATATACCGGGTATTGCCTGTAATAGAAGCAATGAATTAAAACAGATTCTTCCCTTGAAACTGAACAAAACTTGTTAAGCAACTTCTGCAAAATAACGTGTATTTATAAATTTGTAGACCAATGTTAAGACAAAGAAGCAATTTATTGCGAAATGTGTGATATCAGTAGAGTGACAGCTATGTCAATGTTAAGGGAATGTCAATGTTGGACGACGTACATTGAAAATACTATATTATAATTTGGTTGAAATAATGAAATTCTGAAAATTGACTTTTTTTCAAAGTAGCTGAACTAAATGTTGTTCAGTTTAAAGTGAAAAAAAAAAAACAAAAATCATTTTATTCAGTAGCTTAAAACTATTTCACAAAATTAGAGTTGGTGCCTCTTTTTAAGCAATAATTATGCGTGTGTAAGAGTAGAATCTATGTTTTAATTTATTGCTCCTAATACAGGCAACACCCGTATTGCTCATGCTCAAGTATAGCAATGCCTCGTCTTTGTCCTGTACTTTGTTCAGCAGACAGGATATTGCGCTGAAAGCACACCAACTCAACTGCAGTAATTACAAGAACTATCTCGATCCGAATTAACATCTGTGTAATGGAATATGGTGATTAGCTGCGTTTAGAGCAGTGCGATAGAACCTGTTGTTGTTTCAATCCCTTGTGGCATTTTCATGTAAGATAGGTAATAATTTTATTGGCACTTAAATAAGTTCGAAGGGTTTTCTTTACCGATTGTCTGAAATAAATTTCGCATAGCAGCTATCGCAGAAACATTTATAACTGAATGATAATTTAGCATCATGTCCTTGTATTTTAAATAGCAGAATACTAGTATCACTGATTTTAATTTCTTAAAATAATATAGCAGAATATACCTATAGTAGGGCTTTAGCTTTAGGTTTAGTATCGGCGGATTTAACAGTTTACGGAACGAATAGCTGCCAATAAAGTAGTAGAATTTAGGTTAGAACTACGATAACTTCATTGCTACTAGGGACGTAGATTAGGTTTGGTTAGAACTGTGACCACAACAGCGCGCGAGCCGAGCGAGCCAAGCGAACGTGACGCGGTAACGGCCGGCGAAGCGTCAGAACAAAACCGAACAAAGTAGGTTAGGTTAGACCTGGTATCACAATGACGCGTGGGCTGAAAAACCGAACTACCTATATCAGTAAAGTAGGTAAGGTTACAACTGCTATCACAATAGCGCGGGCCGAGCGAGCGAAGCGAGCGTGCCGTCGGTCGATGAAATGCCAGAACCATGCTAATAGTAAAGAAGTATAAATAAAAAAACGTAGGAGTAATAGTTTATGTAGTAGTTATAGAGACATTACTTGTTTCAATATAATAGTATATTCTTTTATTTAAGACGTGCAATATAATAATCAGTGTTGAAGCTTATTGCTTATAATACAAATAAGGCATAGTAACATTTTATACTGCTTCTTTATGCAGACCAAATATTATGAGCAGGGATCGGAAAAGCAGATAGATACTAACCTATAGTGGACAAAATCCTATTACTATCTCGATCATACCTCAAACAAAGCCGCCTACACGTGCAAATTGCAATTGAACAATGAAGCCGAGGCCAAATTTTAATATTATTCTTCTCAATATTATATTAAGCCACATTAATATTTTGCTTTACAAATTATGTGAAATGACAGCATGTGTACGGGAATCTTCGATAACTACTATAGCGAGGACAAAAACACAGCAGCTAGACACAAGAGTATATTGACAACTGGTAAAACAATGGTACTTCAAAAAATAGATAAATAAAACATAGACAATATAAAAAGTAATATAAAGACTCCTTAACAGCATGAGAATAAATCTATGCGAAAAAATATAGGCCATAAGATTGTGTCATAGAAATTTATGCAAAATGAAATTATGGCAATTAATTTGAATCCATACGTGTATACAAATTTTAAATAGCGATTCATCTTGCTGAAGTATAACAAATGATGGGAGTGAGCATTATGTTTAACGTTCATTTATTGAATTTAATTCCATTTATGTTCACTTGTATACCCGTTATCCGATCACACGCTACAATAGTCCGGATTCGAGTAATTTCGGGCAGATTTCGAATCGATAAACCACCAATTAAATGGTCAGACGTTCATCGATGGCTGCGGTCCGAGTGATTGTGGTTTGTGGCTCAATCAGACAAGTCCGTGGCAAGACTGCTGCGATGGCATTTTTATTGGTCCAATTAGGACTTCATGCTGAAGTGGATTCACATAAGGGATAATCTGCGTTTGAAAATTTGTTAATGATGCGGGATCGAAAATAAGAGTAATAATATACATTTTTTATATAAAAGTAGGTAACCATTTAATCATAATCTACTTGTAAGTGAAGATACTATATTTGATTATAACCTGAATATAACCCGAATACTTTAAAGCGGTTATTTCTTTGCTTAATAAGGCCTCTAAAAATGGTTAATCACACCATAGGCTAACCATTTTTCCACGCTATACGTAGATAAATCTGACTTTGAATAGACTGGGTACAGTTTTTAGAAGGCAATTTAATTATATTTTTTCCTATAGTACTCGCTGTATGAGGATCTAAAAACAGCAACTTTAATTTTTCCCCGCCATGGTTCTTTCAAAATGGAAATGGAAGTGGGTTGTAACGTAAGAATTATGTACCTAGGTGCGTTTTAAGTACTGTTTATGTGTGTATGAAAAAATCTAAATATAATTGACACAGAGAATAGTGTTTCTAAATTTGATAGTACAGTGTAAATCGGGAATCGTCGAGACCACACATTGAATAACCGCAAAACCAGAACTGAAATAGAATAGAACATTTCAAAACCTAACCAATGAAAGCCGTTGGTTTCACGGATAGCTATTCCACCCTTACTAAAGTGTAATAACTCGATTTTTGGGATTAAAATTTTAATGAACATTTTTTACCCAAAATTTTGGTAGTTTCTTCTTATGTAACTGATTGAATCTTAGAGAAATAAATATATTTTATCTGAAAATGAGTTTGTACATTTATATACTGTACGAGTACGAGTTTTATAACAGCAAAACGCGTTCTCTCAGACAGTTTTTACGTTGAAAACGTAAGCTGCGTCCAAACTGCACCCGAAATTGGGTACCTCAATAGGGTGAGGATAGGGACCTCAATATTTCATACAAGATTTCCTCAAATAATACTATCGTCAAGTGCCGTAAAAAAAAGTAGTTGAAGTCGTATTTTTTTAAATAGTTGCATACGAATTATTCTGGAGCGAAGCTTGTTTTTACAAGCTTTTATTTAACTTGCATTGTATGTTTAATGTATGTTTGTTCGGGTGAAATATTGCAACTCTATTTTGAAGCAGATATCGTCAACCGATTGAGCTGAAATTTTGCATACTTACTTAACTTTGATGACAATACAATAATATGGTACCATGGGGCTGATCTGATGATGGAGCCGGAAGGTGGCCATAGAAACTCTATAATAGAAAAAGCAATCCTACCGAGCTTGGGCTCTTTAGAATCGTCTCATTGAGCATTTGATGGAGATTCAAAGAAAATTACAGTCGGCTATAAAAGCTTGCCACTAAAATGACATTTTTGACAGAAACGTATTTAATCAAGTTATTGCATTTTACGTATAGGTTGCAGACGTACTACTGAATGACCGATGGATGGATTCGTAGAGACTTTTTTAGTATTAAGGCTCGTGGAGAATTAAAACTGCGCTCGACCAAGTGAAAAAACTCGTTCGCTAAAAGAGGTACGTCGTCCTGAATCGATGAGGTTTTACATTATTCCGAATTTGATAATATTTTGGTTTTGTCACGGCATTTGGAAATTGTACCCATTTTTGCTATTCCAGCTGCACTAGGGATTGCAATCTATGGTCTATCGGATCCGGTAATCCAGTTGGATCCGGTCTGATTTCCGGTTCCGGAGCGCCAGATTGTCATCCCTAATTAACAAGTTGGTAAATTGTACGTAAATTACAAGTATTTGACAATCCAGTCGCGTTAAGTGTGCGCCTCATTTATATGCGATGCCATAGATATCAGGCAGTAATTGAACTTGATCGGGTAGTACCGTGAAATTTCAGTTTTTGCAGCTTGAATCGCGAACATCGCTTTTTAATGACAGTTGAAAGCAATATACTTGAGAGAGAGTCTGAAACATGGCTTATTTTGGCGATTCTTGGAAGAACACTCGAATTAGCACCCTGTTTTTACCCAACCTATTTGTATAAAGTAGCGACTACATCGATGCTAAAAATACTAAGGGTGCGTTTACGCAGTGACGTCACGTAGCAATTACGTTCTTTAGGAGTAGGCACTATATTTTTTTGCAATTTGAGCAGTGGAACAGCTGCATTAAAGTGACATTGAGATAGGTTGTCTCGTCACCTTTATTATTAACTAGCTTTTGCCCGCGAACGTCTGCGTGGAACTTGGAAGTATGGAAGCAACCTCGTACAACACGATAGATATCCACCTAATCACCTTAATTAATAAAAAGGATTATTAAAAGCGTCTAAGCAAATGTAAGAGCAATTGTGCTTTTGGTCTAATAATCACATTACCTACAGGGTCATCAATGTCATCATGAATGACTTACTCACTTTTCAATATTTTTAGGGATGATTTCCAGGATGAAAACTATCCTATGTCCTTCCTCGGATCTTAAACTATCTCCATGCCAAATGTCATCAAAATCGATTCAGCGGTTTAAGCGTGAACAGGTAAGAGACAGACAGACACACTTTCGCATTTATAATATTAGTATGGATCTAAAACCATCGCGTGTAATACTAAGTAAACAAGATTTGTAACAAACTGTGGCCTAACAAGTGTCATTCTTGCCCAGGGATAGTGGCGCTACAAACAGCTTTCTTAAGGCAATTAGGTGCATACGTCATAGGTATATTTGCATTATTATATGTCAGTAGCGATTTGTCAAAGTCAAAGTCAAAGTCAACGTGTTTTATTTTGTAAAACATAGGTGAACATAGGCGGAATAAAAATGTAACGTAACACTATGTTTTGCCAGTTGGCGTACAAAAACATCCATTTAGCAGCTAACTATACCATGCAATTAATATCAAATTATATTATCGATACAAACTAAAAGAAAAACAACTTAAATTAAGAAACATATTAGGCTTAAAGAATTGTATACAAAAAAATATTGTACCTATAGGAAAATTTAAATAAATAAATAAAGGAAATCGGTAATTATAAATTGAAAATTAAAATTCACATGTCAAATAGTCCGATAGTGTATAGAAGCATTTACTCAACAACAACTTTAATAACTTCTTTTTAAATTCATGTATCGGCAGTTCTTTCAAATTTGTGGGTAACTTATTATAAATTTTACTTGCAACGCAGAGTATACTTTTGCGCATCATTGCGGTATTTGCAGGTTCAGTATAGATATTCTGGCCGTATCTGGTACTCCTGGGAAAAACCTCTAATACGGTTCTAAATAAAGTTGGGTTCATTTTGACAAACACAGCTGTTTCAAAAATGTAGAGGCAAGGCAAGGTCAATATTTTTAAATCTTTAAAGTGGACACAGCTATCGGTTTGTCCGAGTCCTCTGATAGCTCGTGTCTTTGTCTTCTTGCTAAATAAATACTCAATCATATTGAAAAAAACTTGACTTTCTTCACTGGATAGTTTTGGCTTTATTATGCAAAAACCACTTGAAATTTGCGGAATAAATAGTTTTGTTTTTTTTTTTGGGTCATCCTAGCGGGGGCACTACCATACCCCCCCCCCCAGATTAGTAGCACTAAAAATCTGCAGCATGGCGTGGGCTGAAAAGCTCCCTGATGGGCTATATAAAGGTATATACACCCCAGAGCTGCTGCTATCGAGACATATTTGTTATTCCATTGCCGAGAGTTTATAATCCAAACATCCGAAACTCAGAATAAATATCATACTTTGAACAAACGCTGTTAAAACGTATGCCAATAAAATATTAAACAAAGTGAAAAATCCGATTTTCGAGCCGCTGCCGAGACGAGTTTTGTAATCCGCCCACGCGGATGAGCCGGGCTTACATTTAAACTGCTGCGGAACTGTCAGATGCGGTCTATGTTCACGTTTATTTGCGTTTTATTTATGCATTCCGCTATCCTTGGCTTAGAGTGACACGAAATGAATAGATACACGTTCATAAATATAATGACATCTGTTCAAACTAAGAACAAGTACACCTACAACGAGAGTGCCTAGAACGGCACTGAAACGTGGTGTTTATATGCTCATTATCATTAGGCCTTATTAGAAGGCTCAAAATTACTCAAAGGGCAATGGAGCGAGCTATGCTCGGAGTTTCCTTGCGGGATGATGCGCGTGATGAGATACGCGAGAGAACTAAGGTTGTAGATATAGCTCAGACAGTCGCCACACTTAAGTGGCTGTGGACGGGGCCAAAATATAGCTACTGGGTGCTAATTCAGGTGTACTTTGAGATACTGCCAAACAAGCGATGTCATTAGGTACCTAAATATAGCCTAGCAAGCGTCGGTCCGACACAGGGATAGTGGCGCTACAAACAGCTTTCATATGGCAATAAGTTCGGGATACTCTAAAAGAGGAAACCCCTCGCACCAGTGTGGACAAGGAGGGTTTCACAACGGTGCGGTGTCAAGAAAGCTTAAGACACGCAAGAGTTAGTGTGGTACTGCGGAACCGGTTGGTTGTGGTCTGCGGGTCTCCACACCGAGCAAGGCGCTGTACGTGTCGCGCCTGCGTCACACTGGCCACCGCTGAAGAAGTGACGCAGTATGTCCAACAGAGAACCGGCTACAGTAGCCGGCAAACTTCTTGACCGTGACCTTGACTGCGCAGTAGCCGATTTACGTACAAATTTACATGCGCAGATCCCCCCTTTTGGTTCAAGTTGTTTGCCGGCTACTGTACTCGCTGAGGGTGTTCCAGTTGCATTCGCGCCACTACGTGCACTTCAGCTCGTTTGTAGTGCGCATGCCGCGGCCGCTCCAGGAGACCATCGCGTGTGTTGATTTATGGCCGAAAGGTGTCGTGTTTCGTCGGTTCCGGGGCAACCTACCAAATCCAACACCCGAGATGTCGGAACAACGGGGCCGCGCCGTTTCGCCGTCAAAATAAACAATGTTCGGTTCATGACGCATTGGTGAAAACTGTAATGTTATGTAACCTGTTTTTCAATAAATAAATAAATATATATATTCGTCATATACCTATTTGCTTTATTAAACGTCAATAGACATTTGTCAAGGATTCGTCATTTACCAAATTCCAAATATTTTTTACCTGGATGCTGCTCAATCCTTCGTTCTTCTTGCGGTAAAAAAAACTTGACTTTCATCACTGTGGATAGTTTTGGCTTTATTATGCAGAGATTACTTGAAATTTGTGGAACATTTAGTGCTGTTTCCTCTTTGTTTACATTAGTGACATTCACCGACTTTCAATGTCAATTATCAAAATTTTGTCGTTGCCAGCAAAATAAATTAGTACTTACCACTAAAAATCCGCAATATGGCATGGGTTGTAAAACCCACTGTAGGGCTTTATAGCAACCATATAGTAAGAGCGGGCGAGATAGGTATAAAACGCCAATCCCATTCGGACAGCTCACACTTTATATAATGTTTGTTAACTATTTAGAGCCTTTAAAGGCGCAGATGAATATCATATTTTCCCTACGGTTTTTTAAACTCATATTATTATTTTGCGTTATTTCTCTTCTCCGAAATACGAAATGAAATAATGCAGTCGCTGTTTAACCAAAAAAAGTAGGTTATGTGATGATGATTAATTTCGAACAGTAATTCGTATACCAGAATTACCTATTACATCAGCAACCGGCCATATTGTTTTATTACCTTGTAATTACAATTGCGCATTGCAGTAAATTATCTTCAACGTAACTAGGTTAAGGTTACCTGAGTCGTTGCACTATGGGAAGTCTTCAAACACACCCTTAGGGCCAACACACAATTAGACGTTACGACGACGTGCCGTAGCACGTTGCGGCGTCGTGTAACGTTGCGACGTCGTGTCGTGGAAATCTACGGCGTGCAACGTAAAAAAAATCACGTCACTGCGTCGTGCCGTGGCACGTATTGCAGCAAAGTTTCACGTCACGGCGTCAACATCTTAGTAAATTCCGTACTTTATTAGATGCTGCTTAACTCATCTCTTATAGATGTAAAAGATGAGGATGCTAGCCTGGCATTAAGTCTAAAATTGCAGCTTGAAACACGGGTTATTGCATGTATACATAAAAATTATATCCAAGGAAAGTATTTAACGTGTAAGCTAACGAACAACCTTAATACTTTATATAGGCATATAAAAGGAATAGGCCCATCTCTCTTTCAAATCCTCGCAACCCTCTCATTTTCTTAAAAGTATGATCTTTGTTTGGCTTAATGTAAGGATCGTTTTTCTAATAAAACAGTTTGAGATAAGAGGTTAGGGAAGTAGCCAGTTGATATAAGAGAAGGTTCTCGCCATTTATCATAGCTATTCTCACGGTAACGATGGTCATTTGGACAATCCTTCTTGAGATGAGCATGTTTGTAAATCGCATGTTATTACTCTGGTACGTGCTATTGGAAAATGAATGGTTTTTTTAGGGTTCCGTATCCAAAGGGTAAAAACGGAACCTTATTAGTAAGCCTCTGCTGTCCGTCTGTCTGTCACCAAGCTGTATCTCACGAAACGTGATAGTCAGTTGAAATTTTTACAGGAATGATATATTTATGTTGCCTTTGTAACAACAAACACTGAAAACAGAACAAAATAAATATTTAAGAGGAACACATGTGATTGTATTGCAGTTTTTTGCTGGATACTGTCACCAGGCTGTATCTCATGAACCGTGATAGCAGGATAGTTGAGGTTTTCACAGATGATGTATTTCTGTTGCCGCTAAAACGAAAAATAAAACCAGAATTAAATAAATAGGTATTTAAGATGGACAAACGTGATTTTTTTGCTCGATACTGTCACCAGGCTGAAATGTTCACAAATGATATATTTTACATAGAAAACTATCGTGAGTCTCAGACATATTAAATTACTTAAACGGGTTTACTCACGTCGTAGAAGTCGAATAAAGCTCGCTCGTGTTCGGTTGGCCGCCGCCGCGACTGATCGTCTCTCATGATGATGAATCGCGTACCGATTCGAAACATGTCGAGCGTTATTCGACTTCTACGACGTGAGTAAACCCGTTTAAGTAATTTAAATGATATATTTCTGTTGCCGCTGTAACTGTAAAAAAATATTTAGTTGCACGGAACCGTCGGTGCGCGAGTCCGACTTGAACTTGGCCGTTTTTTTCTGTTTCACAGCATCATCAGCGGATCCACGTGTGATGTACGAGTTCCGTGAGAGATCTGTGAAATTGGATCCAAAAATAAAGTCATCACAGTAGGTATCCCCTCCGTCCTTATTATCATTGGCTTATTTATCTAGTAATTTGAAGACGAAAGAGAGTGAAAAATAAATACGTGAAGGAGGTGTAAAAGTTCTATTATTTTTATCTTATAATATTAAGGTGTGTAGTATAGTAGTAGTGAGTTTTTATGTACAAGTATATTAGAGTCCAGCAAGAAAATGAGCATTTAGTGTATTTTGGGTTATCGGCCGGAAAAACACATACTAAATATCGATATCATATCCTGACCCATTGGAATCGTGGTCTTTAATAAATATAAGACAACCTCACACAATTTTATAATTAGCAAAGAATAAATACATAAAATAAAATAGCACTTAAAACTAAGTACATAGGTACATTTGTTTTTGTAACATCTAAAATCGAAAATGTGTGTGGTATGAAATAGGCGCTGACTCAGCATAATAAGAACGCAGCGCTGATCTTCCGTCAGTAACCTTTCTTAAATTTAAATATATTTACATCGCTGTTATTTGAGCTGCTTATAGTGAAGTTGTCAATAAAAGACAAATAAACTATAAAGCATATCGCAAAAATAGAGTACCACATAACAAAACGGAATCTATATATATAAAACTCCAAGGTGACTGACTGACTGACTGACATAGTGATCTATCAACGCACAGCCCAAACCACTGGACGGATCGGGCTGAAATTTGGCATGCAGGTAGATGTTATGACGTAGGCATCCGCTAAGAAAGGATTTTTCAAAACTCACCCCCTAAAGGGGTGAAATGGGGTTCCAAAGTTTGTATGGGGAAACAAGATTAGTTAGACTATTTGATACGAAACTTCACAGGAGTATTCCTAACGGTAAATGAGTAAACACGTGTTTCAGGTTTGTTGAAAATTCAACCCCTAAAAGGGAGAAATGTGGTGACAAAGTCTGAAAATCAGCATGGGTATTGTTTTTATGGTTTATCGGGTCGCTGATTACAAAAACCGCAACGATTTTAAAATCCAACGTGGCGGACGTGAGTTACCATCTCCCCTGTTGGGGTGAAATGGGGTTGAAATGTCTAAATACTAAACCGCTGGTTCTAGAGAGTTCAAATTTGGCACGTACGTTTCTTATAAGGTGTAGGGGTGCACTAAGAAAGGATTTTTCAAAATTTACCCCCTAAAGGGGTGAAATGGGGGTCCAAAGTTTGTATGGGGAAAGAAGATTAGTTAGACTATTTTATTCGAAACTTTACAGGAGTATTTCCAACGATAAATGAGTAAACACGTGTTTCAGGTTTTTTGAAAATTCAACCCCTATAAGGGAGAAATGTGGTGACAAAGTCTGAAAATCAGCATGGGTATTATTTTTATGGTTTATCAGGTCGCTGATTACGAAAACCACAACGATTTTAAAATCCAACGTGAGTTACCATCTCCCCTGTTGGGGTGAAATGGGATTGAAATGTCTGAAATACTAAACCGCTGGTTCTAGAGAGTTCAAATTTGGCACGTAGGTTCCTTATAAGGTGAAGCGGTGCACTAAGAAAGGATTTTTCAAAACTCACCCCCTAAAGGGGTTCCAGAGTTTGTATGGGGAAACAAGATTAGTTAGACTATTTTATTCGAAACTTTACAGGAGTATTTCTAACAATAAATGAGTAAACACGTGTTTCAGGTTTTTTTTAATTCAACCCCTAAAAGGGAGAAATGTGGTGACAAAGTCTGAAAATTCATTGGTAATGCTTTTATGGTTTATCGGGTCGGGTCGCCTGTTGGGGCGCGATGGGGTTGAAATGACTAAATATGGGTACGGGTGTAATTTTTATGGTTTGTTGGGACGTTAATTACGAAAATGCCACCGATTTTGAAATTTTATTTGTGGTCATGAAAATTCTTGAAAGCATTTGCGCCAAATTGCAATTTAATCGGTCCAGTAGTTTTGCAGCAAATCGATTGTAACAGACGGACTGAAAGACAGCTACACGTGATCATATAAGGGGGTTCTTTTTTTGCTTTTGAGGTATGGATAGAGACTCGCGTTATCCTAATAGATTAAAAAATAGTATTTGGTGGCATCTCAATCGTCGTCAATCGGTACCTATAGGCGGGCGGCGCCTTGGGACGGGATACCTGCATCCGTAATAAATACATTCAAGCTTTTCAATAATAAGTCATTTCAGAATTCTGAATTACGTTTATCTGGCTCAGAATAATACATTTTTTATTCATCAACGAAGAGAACCTCAATATCTTACAATAGAACATGACGTAACTTAGAACGTGGCTTAGAATCATTAAACCGATAAGCGGAGGCTCGGGACATTATAAAAGCTTTACTTATACAAATAAAATGCACACATATCCCGGTGTCTTAGCTTCACTTCGAGTTATGAATTTTGAAGTGAACTTTATTTGGTACAGTAAAAGCTGAGATCGCTTGATTTGAGTGCTTGAGTTTTCGGTTTGATTTGATAAAGTGGAGTTATGATAAAATAAAAAGTATTTCCCAGTAATATTAATTAATATTAATATTATAATATTAATTTAAAACTGTATTTCAAACACAATACCTGTATTGTTTATGAATAAAATACTATGACCATGACTATTAGAAAAGCAAAAGTCTGTGTATGTTTTGTTACTTCTTCACGCTAAAACGGCTGGACGGATATGCATGAGGGAAATGCAGATTGCAGATTATACCCTAACTTAACAAATGGCCTACTTTTAATCCTGAAAAAAAAAAGAGCATTGTTCCCGTAGGATGATGTATATTATATAGGCACGCGAGCGAAGCCGCGGGTTAATGCTAGTCGCTTAATATGGACTGCAGAGGCGGGCATCAATCAACGTCTTCTTCTTGCGCCAGTATTTCGAACTACCCGCACTTAGTCTTAACATCACGTCACAATGTCGAGTAAATTAAATAAACAATTTTTGAACCCGATTAAGTTCCGTCTTGTTATAATAATTTCTGAAAATCGTGTATATATTTAAATAAATACAGATCACCACAATTTTATTAAAATAAATGCCATATTTTACGATCTCAATACTGGGTCTCTAATGTCCGCTCTCGTGCCGGTGGCACGGCAATGGGTCGAGCGATCAGCGAAATTTTAGGACGCGTGCAATATTAGGGTTGTTTCAATATAGCGATCTAAGTGGAAGCACATATATATTAATGTACATTGACTGACTATATGCACGGTATAATTTACATTGCTGTTATTCGAGTTGCCAAGTTGTCATTGAAAGACAAATAAAACACATCGCTTAAGTATATCACCACAACTTAAATAAATGCAATATTTTACGACCTCGATACTAGGTCTCTACTGTCCGCTCTCGTGCCGGTGCCCAATAAACTGCGGTAATAGCCGTCTCGTGCTAAGCACACATGAAGGAGTTCGCTAGGATTGCTGCTGATTTACTTGGACCAACTCGCGTTATGTGCTGCATGTGTGCTGCACTAATGGGTCGAGCGATCAGCGAAATTTTAGGACGCGTGCAATATTAGGGTTGTTTCAATATAGCGATCGAAGTGACTAACTCTGTATATTATAATTATATGTGTGTATGATACTAGAAGGTGTCCGCAACTTCGTACGCGTAATTTTTTATACATCTTTGGATGTCCATCTATCCCTCTACCAAAATTGGTTAAAATCTGTCCAGCCGTTTCGGCGTGGTGAGAGACCAAAGGAAATTGTGTCCAACAGATGGCGCCAGACTGGCAAGACGCCGTGCACCCATACAAAACAAAAGACGATCCTGTATCACGATTTTTTCCTGAAATCATGACCCCTCTTCATAGAAAACTGATATATGTCATGTTATTTTATAATTTCACTAGATAAATTTTAAACTGACGGTGTTAACAATTTTACATATTTACAATTTTATACATACAGACATATTTTATATGGCCAATAAGGCCAGCAATTTGGGCGTGATGAGAGGACAAATAAATTATGACCAACAAATGGTACCAGACTGGCAGTGCGCCGCGCGCCCATACAAATCAAAGGACAGTCCTACATCGTGCAATTAGTATGTGTCCTGAAATAAATAAATAAATAAATATTAAGGGACAATCATACACAAATCGACCTAGTCCCAAACTAATCACGACCGCTCTTCATAGAAAACTGATTTTCAATACAAATCTAGAATTGTATGACAGTATTGTTTCCCGATTTTATTTATATAATTGCAACAAACTGCAAGTGTTAATAAACTCACAATGCGAAAATTAACATGAATAAAATATTATTATAGCAAAACGGGACTTAATCGCATTCAAACAGTATTTATTTAACTACCTCGAAGTTTCGAACGTGAAACGTTGACGATGAACTTATTGTTATAATAATGTGTAAACTCGATAAATCAATATAATGAATAAATATTATTATGAAAAAAATTATAATATAAAATAATATGAAAAATTACAATGACGAGGTACTTAATCATTTCATGTTAATTTTCGCATTGTGAGATTATTCACACTTGTCAGGGTTCCTTAGTCTACTAAGGAACCCTTATAGTTTCGCCATGTCCGTCTATTCATCTGTCCGTCCATTCGTCTTTCCGTCTTTCCGTCTGTCCGTCTGTCCGTCTGTCCATCTGTCCGTCTGTCCATCTGTCCATCTGTCCGTCTGTCTATCTGTCCGTTTTCACGGGCGAAGCCCCCCACCAATAAAAGAAAGAACAGCCACGAACGGAAACAAGAAAGCTTGCTTTCTGAAGAGACGATGAGGATAAGACATGGAGAGCTGGGGGAGCGGGGAGCTCCCCAGCCCAATAAAAGAAAGAATAACGACGAAGG
Organism: Apotomis turbidana; assembly: GCA_905147355.2. Classification (NCBI taxonomy): domain Eukaryota; kingdom Metazoa; phylum Arthropoda; class Insecta; order Lepidoptera; family Tortricidae; genus Apotomis; species Apotomis turbidana. Next base: position 18,670,054 of record LR990289.1, on the reverse strand, counting down.
GAAACAAGAAGGCTTAGCTTCTGATTCTATAAAGTCAACTGAGGGATGATGAGTACGAGTATAACAGATGGGGGGCTACTGGGGCAGAACCACCCCCGCACTAAAAACAAAATAATTACCAAGAGCCGACACAAGAAAGCGTGTATTCTGCTTCCTTATAGCGAACCAAGAAAAGTTTCTGATTATTATTTTGATATTTTTTTGTTAACGGCTACAGAACGCTACATTGAGCAATAAGAATGGCCCTATTTTTATTATTTTCTCGAAGAATCATAAAACAGATGTGGCATTGACGTTATTTCATTAGGTAGCCGTGTCAAATCAATCGGGTATTGCGTCGTGTTAAAGCATTTGTAACGTGTGGTTGTGAGGAGTATTTTTTACTTTTAATTGTTGGTTTGACGAGATAACCTTTTAAGTATATATATAAAAATGCTGCCTAAGCATTATGGAATCGGCTCGATGCTCTGCACATTCTTTAGTGAGTATTTAGTACATGCTGTAGTAGGCAGTCTTATATTATCCATATTACCAAAGTTTAGTTTGGTAATTACATGGTAATAATTAGTAAGTCTTTGCTTATCCACTTGACTTCCTTTCATTCTTTTTAAGTAACGTTAGACTGAATTACTTTCACTTTTTTGGTTCCCTATCGTTTGCCCGAATTTCATATAGTACCATAACGTATCCCTTTTTATAATTTTAATTTTTCTTAAATCAATTATTTCCGTAAGCTGTATTTTGTAGGTACCTATAATTTTTATAGAACAAATAAAATGCAACCTAATCTTTTTTCATAAAAAGTATTAAGATACTTACTTACCGAAGAGTTTACGGTTTATGAAACAATAAGTTTACGGTACATGAAAATGATGGGAAGTGATAAATTTATGGCTTTCGAAATTCGGGCAAGTTGAGGTATCCGCATGGTTTTACGTAAAATATTGAATACTGTTGGCATACCATCAGTTTCTAAATTGTGCGCCACTGAATTAAGGTTTATCATATCGAATCGGTATATTTGCAATTATAAACTGAGTTTAGTTTCCTTAAAAGAATAGACAGACGCAGTTTATCTCTGCGGTAAACAAAACAAGGATTAAAACGGTGAAAGTACTTACTTTACTTCCTTTTACTCGTCTGCAGAAAAAGTGGCAATTATTTCGCACTCTATGGATTTTTGTTAAAAAACAACTTTATGTATATAGTATTTTGGAGTTGGGCTCATTACGTCTTGATTTCATTTTTCCCTTTTACCAATACTCCTAGAACTCAAAATTACTTATTGTCAAAATACCTAAATTTCAGAATGCCTAACCTTTTTTTTCATTATACCATAAACCTAATATGACTGAATTTTAAAATGTCTAAGTCTCATAATAGACAAATATCACAACACCTTTATCGCAGAATACCGTATGTTCAAAACAACCAAGTGCCAGAATACCTAAATTTCAAATACCTTCGTGTAAAATTTGCTTTACTATCTTCTTTAGTACTGGCCACTTACGATGAAGTATCAATATTGAAATTATATCTAGGCGACAGATCTGCGCTCTGTAATAACACCGATCTACTAAGATAAACTACATCTATATGCCCACCAAATTTCGTCCAAATCCGTGCAGCCGTTTCCAAGAAGCAAAATATGACCATTTTCTATCTAAAAACGTACCTACCCCAACTTTTGTGTTATTGTTCGTGTGTATTTCGTACAAATCATACCTATGCTTCTAATGTATTTCATGTTATTGACTGTTCTCGGGTCGTGTACTTCGAATATTTGATTGTACAAATCAGACAGATAAAACTAAATAAAAGCTGCTAAAAAACAAAAGTTTTATAAGCGTATATAAAAGCTTTGTTCATAAAATTGAAAAAAAAAATTTAGGCATTTTGAACCTATGACATTTTGCTATTCTGGAGTTTTCAATTTAAGTTATTTTGAAATTTCGTCGTATCTGTGATTCGGCATTTTAAGGAAATGTACATTTCAAGACTTAGGCATTTTGAACATAAGAAATTTGAGGTCGAAGTCATTGTGACATTTGTACATTTTAGGAATGAGACAGTTTGATTTTTAGGTATTATGAGTCCATGGTCATTTGAAATTCAGGGAGATTAGTGAATAAGGCATTATGAAAATTTGGTGGAATAAGCCCAACTCGTATTTTGTTATGGCCAGATTTTGTTTCAGATTGTATCGCTATGTCGGTAGTAATTCACTCACCGGATCTTGAGAAGCAATACACTCCGGAACAGTGGTCGATACGCTTTTCCTCGCCACAGCAAGTGCTGCAACACCATATCCAGTTCGTGACAGCTAGTGCGTACTTTACATAATGTTTCTATTTAAGGTAAACGCAGGTATTACCGACCCCCAAGGCAATTTCAAAATGAACCATCATTTTTAAGGATGCTGATTGCTCTCAGATTCACGTTTTTATTTTTTTACGTTTGTATTATGTGTAAATTCTATATTTTCTATGTTAAAGGCTACTGAATAAAGGTCTATACTGTATAAAATAATTTATATAACGACGAAGTCGATTGTTGCTAATACCGACTCACAAAAATGCCTGTGAAGCTATTAACGATTTTTATGCAGCTATCACCGATCGTAAAAATCTATATACGATCGGTAATAGCTTCTTACTGTTGCTACTACCGACCCCTATGGATCGCTTATACAATTTGTTAGTGCAAACATATAATTTATCAGCGACTCATAAAAAGTAGGTATTTTTTATTAAGTTACACCTTCTGACTTTAAAACAGATTGTAATTAATTAATATAACATGAAATATGAACCCATACACACAGTTTTAAACAAAAAACAATAATTTTTAATGTAACAATTCAAGAATCGACCTTCCAAAAATATGTCATTATTAGTTCAATTAACAACGTGATAAAAAAGAAAGTAGAGAACAATACGTATGTCGCTAATATATTTTTACAAAGAACCGATGTTTTTATTTCAATTGGGCTATTAAAGTACCTGTGTTATTGTCATATAATGACATAATAGAGAAAAAAACAAAACTCTATTCTGAGGCCATTAACGACTTATGCGTCGGTAATAAAATTTGTAAGTGCAAACATAATTATGATGTATTAGCGACTCATAAAAAGTAGGTAATTATTATTAAGATAAATCAGATCGTAATGAATAAATATAACAAGAAATATGTACCCATGCATACAGTTTTAAACAAAAAACAACGAAAGTGTCCGGTCACAAAGTAGGTGAGATATACAATAATCTATATAAGATCGGTAATAGCTTCTTACTGTTGCTACTACCGACCCCTATGGATCGCTAATACAATTTGTTAGTGCAAACATATAATTTATCAGCGACTCATAAAAAGTAGGTATTTTTTATTAAGTTACACCTTCTGACTTTAAAACGGATTGTAATTAATTAATATAACATGAAATATGAACCCATGCACACAGTTTTAAACAAAAAACAATAATTTTTAATGTAACAATGCAAGAATCGACCTTCCAAAAATATGTCATTATTAGTTAAATAACAACGTGATAAAAAGAAAGTAGAGAACAATACGTATGTCGCTAATATATTTTTACAAAGAACCGATGTTTTTATTTAAATTGGGCTAATAAAGTACCTGTGTTATTGTCATATAATGACATAATAGAGAAAAAAACAAAACTCTATTCTGAGGCCATTAACGACTTATGGGTCGGTAATAAAATTTGTAAGTGCAAACATATGATGTATTAGCGACTCATAAAAAGTAGGTAATTATTATTAAGTTACACCTTCTGACTATAAATCAGATCGTAATGAATAAATATAACAAGAAATATGTACCCATGCATACAGTTTTAAACAAAAAACAAATATTTATAAATGTAACGATGCATGAGTCGACCTTCCAAAAATATGTCAATATTGGTTAAAATAAAAGCGTAATAAAAAAGAAAGTAGACAACAATACGTAGGTCGTTAATACATTTTGACAAAGAACAGATGTTTGAATTTCAATTGGTCTATTGAACTACCTGTGTTATTGTCATATAATAACACAATATAGAAAAAACCGAAACACTATGCTGAGGCCATTAACGACTTATGACTCGGCGATAGCTGCCACAACTAAAACTGATGAAGCTAAGACCGTCCTATTTTATTTTAAGGTTTTATCGTTTCAAATAGCTTGTTTTTCAATAAAATGTGGTATGAAATCCAGAACTGACACTCAACGTAACATATTTAGTAACACAACAAAAAGTATAGCACTCACTTATTCGAATAAATCGCTTAAGTAGAAAAGTCACGTGCTTACCTGATGGATTAAGGCCTAGTACGACGTGAACTGCGCCCACGCTGTCTCCGCACAAACTGGGTTATTTTGTCTCTTTTTTGTACTTTCACACACACTAACGGAAAAGTAAAAGATGGTCTAGGAACGAAGGTGTGCGTAGCTTCAGCTATCTATAGCTAGAATAGTACAGGAAGCGTAAAAATTGACTTTCAATTTATAGGTCGGTATTACCTGCAGATTTTCGATGGGTCGTGATACCTGCGTTTACCTTATTTTTTTATTTAGGAGAACCAACAGCTTTTACAAATTTGAGTAGAATTAAATATAATAGAAAACAGGGAAGCCAATTACAGGATCTCACGGGTAGAAACAATATAAGTAGTTTTAAATTAAAGTACCACACTCAACACTTCACATCATCTTGCACTCATCTTGTAAAAAAAAAAGAAAAAAAAAGAAAATGGTTAACATACCTACACGACACTACACGAGCTCTAAAAATTACAATGTATATTTATTATTAGTATCATTTTAATACCTAAAACAGTTTAAGCTCACGTGAAACAACAATAATGTGACACACCTAATTAAAGCACCTCGTCACCAATCTTTTTCTCACGGAAGGAATTTTACAGTTAAATTATGTCAATATTCAGTTCTTTCGTCAGATTGTTCACGCTTTGACGCGTCAGAAAACTATTTTGTCTGTAATTGGATGATGCAGATTTAAGAAATATGGGAGGAATATCGGTATCGCCGTGTTAGTCATGTAATGCCGGTTTCACACGAGGACAGAACAGTGAGGCAGAGCACAGTACTGCTATGTTTTGAACGCACAGAACAGTATAAAACAGTACTGTCTTGACAGTAACCAAGGTAGAATAGTTAATAGTTCGCCAGTCTATTTTTTCGAGTCATGTAGTGGACTCGCTTGAATGGCTGTACCTACTCGCTGGAGCAGTGGTCGATATGCTTCGCCTCACCGCAGCGCAGCAAGTGTTGCAGCACCATTTTCAATTTGTGACAGCTGGTGCGTAGGTAATTTACATAATGTATCGCCGTGTCAGTCATGTAATGGTCTCTCGCTCGAATGGTTGTACTCGCCAGAACAGTGGTCGAATACTAGATACGTCCAGGTCCACAAATCTATACTTTACAGATAATACAGAGAAATAGAAAGCGAGAAAGAGAAACAGACAGACATTTGAGTAACTAGCGCCGCAGACCAATAGAGAGAGAGACAGATTATAAGTAACTAACGCCGCAGGAGAAGGGAGATATAATCTACTTACCAGAACAGTGGCTCCGACACTTGCAAGTGTAAGCGCTGCAACACCCTGTCCAGGTTGTGACAGCTGGTTCGTAGGGTATTAAGTTAATTTTAGTGTAGTTACTATTTAGTCTTTGCTACCAAAAAAGTTATGTCTTTGAGTTATGGTGATTTAACACCACAAAAAAAAACACATCCATACTAATATTATAAATGCGAAAGTGTGTCTGTCTGTCTGTTACCTCTTCACGCTTAAACCGTTCAATCGATTTTGATGAAATTTGGCATGGAGATAGTTTAAGATCCGAGGAAGGACATAGGATAGTTTTCATCCTGGAAATTATCCCTAAAAAGATTGAAAAGTGAGTAAGTAATTCATGATGACATTGATGACCCTGTAGGAAATGTAATTATAAGACCAAAAGCACAATTGCTCTTACATTTGATTAGGCGCTTTTAATAATCCCTTTTATTATTTAAGGTGATTAGGTGGATATCTATCGTGTTGTACGAGGTTGCTTCCATACTTCCTAGTTCCACGCGGACGTAGTCGCGGGCAAAAACTAGTAATTGAATAAGAAGTAGGTAACTAACGCCGCAGGACAAGGAAGATATAATCTACTTACCAGAACAGTGGTTCCGTCACTTGCAAGTGTAAGCGCTGCAACACCCTGTCCAGGTTGTGACAGCTGGTTCATTGGTTATTAAGTTAATTTTAGTGTAGTTACTATTTAGTCTTTGCTACCAAAAAAGTTATGTCTTTTAGTTATGGTGATTTAACACCACAAAAAAAACACATACCTAATTGTATAAAGTTTGAGACATAATTAGGTATGTTTTAGTTTCATTGTCCTGTTCATGTTTCAGCAAGTAAGGATGCGACCAGCAACATTCCAAATAAACTGGAGATTCAATACGGGCCCACTTTGAATCAGAAACTCGACATTTTTGGCACAGATTTGCCAAATGGTAAGTCAATATGGCTGCGAGATATGCGGCTGTGAGAGAAGGATGGCGCCGTGTGGTTAGGCTTGCCACACAAAGAATGACAGACACGACCGCACTGCCAAGAGTGTAATGACACAACAAGAAGACGAAGAAGTCAATAATGCGACGCATTCAAGTCAAAACAAGTACTTACCAAATCGACAATATTGAGAACTTCAAGGAAAAAATACTTGCGTAACTTTTGGTTAATATTTAAAATTGACAGTTGACTAAGGTCACCTAATAAGGCCATTTCGACTTTAGAGCTTCTGTCAATTGCGTCTTTTAATGAATGATACAGTAACGCAACAGTTTAACAACTCCCAGACTCTTACTGCTTATAGTTTGGCACTATTGATATAAAAAATATTAGATTCTCAACGGAATTAAATTATTTAATTGCATATAATATTGCGTGTCCTGACGCCTAGAGACCTTTTACGTCTCTGAAAAATTCTTACTTTATTTTAAACATTGTTTGATTACTGTAAACATTGATTTGGAGAATCTTGTACAATATACATTCCTATATGTGTATCGATTACCTAGTTATAATAATAATTGTAACAGTTTTAAGTATAATTTACGAAAAAAGTACTTATTGTTGAGTTTCTTTCGGCTTTCTTCTCAATAGCGGTCTCCTCTTGTGAAATGCCGGTAGATTTAGATTCAGACATGTTAAGTGCCCTTGTGGCCTACTTACAGATTTTGATTTGATTTTTATTTTGAAAGAGAGCGGTGGTAATCATAAACTGTTGCGTTTCTATGATAGTATTATCATGAAAATACACAATTACCTTACTGAATTCACACCAGGCAGGAGCCGAAATGCTTCAAACTCTTATAGAGTTCCTCTTCAGGCACACCTAAGCGAACAGTTTGGCAGCAGATCGTTCACTAAATTATAAATAATAATGGAGATAGCTCAATTAATATGGCAAAACATTTATGTGTTCCTATTTCAGACTCGCCAATTCTCATATACGTGCACGGCGGATTCTGGCAGAAGTTGAACCGTACCATCTCCCGGTACCCCGCGGGACCGTTGCATCGAGTTCTGGTTAAGACTATTGTCATCGGCTATGACCTCTGTCCAACTGCTACATTACCAGAGATCGTCCAGGAAATGTATAACGCTGCTCGATTTGTGTTTGAGTACGCTGAGAAAATGGGCTCGAGGTAAGATCCCAAATTGTCTCAGACTGTCAGAGATTGCACCGAAAGATCTCTCGATATCCTAAAATTCATTATTGTCACGAAAAAACCATCGATTGCTTTACAAGCCCCCTATGGGCTAAGCTAAAGTAAATTTTAGCTGATTTGGCTACCTACATCGCACAACGCTGATTTTCGCGACTTTCACTAGAGTAAATTAAATTAATTTACCTCTATTATACCATTTTATTGTTTGCTTATGCGGCAGTTTGTTTGCTTATAATTAGAGGTCTTCGTGTAAGCCTGTTTAGAAACTCGCATTCGGCTAGTTTCATTAAACCACACTCATGTTAAGGCTAAATTTTGAACAATTACATACACTTCATTATCTTCACATATTCATCATCATGTCATAGATTATCTTTTAGTATTATCAGAAAATCTCGTGAAGGAATGAATCAGGCGAGATTATTATAATATTACAAAATAACATCACCGATTTTGCTCTTCCATGGCCTGCCGCCGCTGCATAGTGATGTAGGTCTTCACTTTAGTATCTGAACTTGCTATATAAGTAGGTAGTAATGTAACAATATTGGTGTATAACATACCATTACCAAACGTTAACAAACTTTTCCTTGTAATCTGTTAAAATGCCAAATATTTTTACAGGGGCGTGTACTTCGCGGGTCATTCCGCCGGTGCCCACTTAGTGGCAAAGCTGCTCTCAGACGCCAAGTTCTTAGACAACACGCCAGGCTCCTATCGGCTGCAGGGTGCCTTCCTCATCTCCGGTATCTACGACCTTCGGGAACTAGTCCTGACATCTGTCAACGATGCTATCCGACTCCCCATCGAGTGGGCTGTCCCTCTCTCTCCACAGTTCGACAGCTACTTCCACCTACAGACCAGAAGAGTACGGCTATACATCTTTGCCGGTCAACACGACAGTCCCGCCTTTAAGAAACAGTCGAGAGAGTTCTATGAGCTTCTAGTTAATACATGTCTCACAGCAAACACGTACTTTGAGATCAAAGACGGGTTCGACCACTTTAACATCGTTGAATGTCTTGCAAATGATGACAATTATCTTAAAAACTTGTTGAAGCACGATTTAAGCGTTTGTAGAGTGATGATTGGTTAATCTGTGTGGGCCTAAACCTAACAACATGTTACGATGGCGTGACTTAGCAAAAAAAGTTATTTTATTATTGTGTTGTGTTAAAATTATGTACCTATTTAAATGTTTATCTTGTTAGACCAATATACATATCATATTATAGGCTTAAGCTAGTCTTAAGTATTAATTGATTTTTGTATGTGTATTTTTTTGACTTGAAATAAATATTTTTTTTATATATATATTGTTTAATAGCCTGGGGTGGTGTCCCACTGCTAGGCAAAGGCCTAGGTAGACCTAGACTAGAAAAGAGTTACTTTAAAACTCATTGATTTCTACGTCATTGCTGTTCCCTGGTACGATGGCGCTACTGTTTTGGCCCTTTAATATAGTCTGATACTATTATATTTAAACTATTGAGGAATTTAAACTCTGTTATTTTTGTATAATGTGTAACAAATATAGAATTTAAGATCAAAATCACGACGTATTTTATTCAACAACACGATTGGTGAGAATCAAAGCAAAAAAATTGTAATTACATACAATTAATATACTTATAATACATACATATAGATAATAAACATATCTAAATAGATAAATAATTACGACGAAACATGTACGATGATGAAATGAACCAAGCAGACTGAGATTCCAGTCGGCAAATAAATTGCACTCGGCCCTTTTAAATGCCAACTTACTCGGTCCCCATTTGATTGTGAGACGAAGATCGTTCCAGAGGCGAGCCACCTGCAAGGAGAAAGAATTAGACATGAAACTAATACGGTGGAGAGGAATGGAAAGGGCGAGATTAACGCACGAGCTAAAATTACGGTTACAAATGGATTCAATAATATATAGCAGAAAAAAGTTTTGAGGTATTCACGCTAGGCTAGGTTTTGAGGTATTAAGGTTACAGGTACAGGTCTACTCTATTATATCCTTTCCAATATAGATATCGGTATCTTTGGATTACCGATCCAACGTCTTAATCTAAAAACACCGGGTTCGAATCCCGGTGTGAACCACGTATGAGCGCAATTTATTTTTTCTTTGCCTGTTGATCTTTGTATCTTAATAGCAATTAAAAATGTGCTCTTAATTTACCCACAAAAAAAGACTTCGCCCTAAGGCTTCATATTGTCAAGTCGATTATTACAAACCCACCTGTGATATTTTACCTGTTATCTAATAATGATATCAGGGATGAACTAAGCGTGCCGATATTTATTTAAAGTCCTCAATTTCACCGCAATCGCCGAAAATCTTGACTAAGTTAAATCTTTAGTGGCTAGATTTAAGAGTAACGATCATTAAAATATCACTGAGAAAACTTTTCTAATTAGGTGGGGAGCATCAATCTTCTTGACATCTCGCGAATCGGTGTGACTGGCACAAGTTGCCAAATTATAGGAATTAGGTAACTTCTGTGGACGCTTTGGACTGTTTAAACTCGGTGCTAATCCTTTTTGGTTACTATTAAATTTCAAACTATCGTAGTTTTAGGATATATTTGACGACGCGGTTAGCGCAGTTTGTAGTGAACCTGCCGAATGAGCCGGCGGTTCCGGGTTTGAATCCCGGCCAGAGCAAATATTTTGTGTGATGAACTGGAATATATTGTGCGTGGTTTATGGTTGTTACATGTATTTAAGTATATATTTATCTCTTTAAGTACGTATATCGTAGTTTAGTACCCATAAGGCCAGCCTTCTTGAGCTTAATTTGGGACTAGATCGATTTGTCGTCTGATATTTATTATTTTATTATTTATTTAGAATAGGGTTTAACCTCCTTAGTTCCCATGTCCTACCCATAGTACATACACTTCCATAACTACTTAACTTTTCGTATATTTGACAAGGCTTAAATCAAACAAATTATGGACGGAGCAGGAATTCTATACTAAGCAAGATTTTACAACCAACCTCCCCCTCTGTCCCACCTTTTTTTTGTTTTTCTCCCCCATTGCCGTCGTCACTCATAAATAAAATATTTTGTATTGAATGTAGTTACGAGGTTAAATGTTACAAATTTAAGTTTCTCAGGTAAGTACCTAAATGTGGTCACCACCAAACTGACCACGTGCAGATAACATCCTACCATTATCGGACCGTTCGTAGCATGTACCTTACTCCCGATAGTCAGTTCACAATTCGGGTTTTTGCTTTTTATTTTATTCTAATCCAAAACTGATTAAAAACATACACGCAGTTAAATTGTGGATGATTCAGCCAACAAGAATTTTAATTGAACACACATTTCCATGTCATTAAAAATTGGGATGATTTCATAATGCTAGTGACATAGACATAATAATAACTGTTATTAAAGTTATGTAAATTACAATTTTATGTTTATCTTTTTTAATTACTTTATGAACACAGCAAAATGTTGTTACTTTCCTAAATAAAATTACAACACAGTAAAGTAGGTATGTTTCATTCATGATATACTAAAATGTATTTTAGTTATTTGAAGTTTGTAGCGTTTAAATACATGTCTCCCACTCTTATAAAAGTGTAAGTATATATGTATATATAGCTCATCCTTCAACTGCGCGCATACCTACAAAATCAGTCCCTCAATAAAATCATCTCCAGCATTCTGGAGCTCAAAAGCAGTCAGTTTAAAACAGACGCGTTCAAAATCCAACCTTACCACTGCACTGCCAAGTGTTATTACAACATATAACCGATTTAGAGTTGGTTCTTTCGTTTTGCAAGTCAGATCTTCTTAACCCTTAAGGTTCTTGAAAGGCAGAGATCAATCAAATCGTTAACCACTTGAGACTCGGCCCCCCAGCATTAATCAATCAGAGTCCTGCATCCAATTGCGGATCCATAAATTTCAATATATTAAATATAATAAGCCGAACCCCATGTTTTGCGGGTTGGCGTTGGTTGCAGCTGGATCATATAGGGATTTTATTGTTTGTTTTTTTGGAGGTTTGCTACGAATTTCAGCACCATTGAGCATTGATATTAGGGATGCATCGATACGCTTTTTTCCGATATCGATACTCGTTAAAAAATATTGGCGATACCGATTCGCTTGATGAATTTAAACTGAAAGCCAAATAAGATAGGGTTTATTTATTATTATACAAATTTCAGACTTAAAATGATATTGTTCGTAATTAAAATTATTAAAATTTAGTCTTAAGTGTTCGCAATAAAAAATAATAATAATAAAACGGTGACTGGCCAGATACACCTCAAAACCGCGACAGATGGAAGAAAAGGGGGGAGGCCTTTGCCCAGCAGTGGGCCATAATAGGCTCATAATAATAATAATAATAAAACGGTGACCAAAGCGCTATATTTCACCGGGCATAGATAGTGCCTAGTTTGCACCAAAGCAGATGTAACAACAAGCTAATTTACTTTTATGAAGCGCAAAATAATGGTTCTGGTCCTACATATTATTTGTGTGATGAACTCGAATATATGTTCTTGGGTCATCATAGCAAAGCTTGTACAGCTTTGCGTAGATTGGGACTAGATCGATTTGTGTAAGATTGTCCCTTAATATTTATTTTACACTTGTTCCTGGTTGCTTTCTAAGTATTTAAGAATGTTTATGCAATTGTATTTAAGTATATATATCGTAGTCTAGTGACCATAACACAAGCCTACTAGAGCTTAATGTGAAATGGGAGATCGATATATCGGCACACCAACGTATCGCCGATGTATTGGCACTGGTATTGGATGCATCCATAGTTGATATATTCGTATTTTGTATAATTACGCTCATAAATTCGCGGAGTAGGTACCTCTTTGTTGGGAATTGAAATAATCGACAATAAGTAATACGTAATATATATTTATAATCTTCATTGCACAAAAGAAAACTTTTCGTATAAAAGGCTGACTTAATGACATGAGGCATTCTCTACCAGTCAACCTTCGGACAAAGCAGTACAGATCAGATACTCGTATAATATATACATGCATATTTATATTAATAAACACAGATGAAACACCCTAATCAGACAAACAAGATAAATAAGATATATTAATTGTTTTCAACATTTTTATCCAAAAATCCTGCCATATAATGTTAACCCAAACAGTCAGCGTTGTTAATCCGCGCGTTACTAAAATCACAGTGACGCAGACATCCAACGGGTGTGAAGGCTCATGGGGAAAGAGAGTCACAGATTAAAACATGTAAAAGAAAATACAAATACTCTTTATTGCACACCTCAAACATCAAGGAATGCACAACACAACATGAGATATATTAAAATAGCAGGCAGAGCAACAGGTCTTATCGTTAAATAGCGATCTCTTACAGACAACCTTTAAACATTGAGTATTTTGAACTTTCATTTATGCACAACAGTATTTTATTACTTGTTGTTATGTACCGTGGGACACCGCGACCCGACCAACCTATGCCCTGACCCGCCATGACCGGCTAGAAACGCACGCCCATTTGGCCGAACAAAACCGGTAGGCGGAGCCGAAAACCCAGATTAGCGCGTGTGCATAGCCTACTGGCTTCTTGCGGCGCGTCGTAAACTCATCTTCCTATTATTCACATGAGAATACGTCTTGAACAGATTATTTGTGAATAAAACTTGTTGCGCATCGGACAAGAGCTTAAAAAAGTGTACCGTAAGGTCGGGTTACTTTAACTCTGGGGGTAACATTGTCCACCCATTTCAATCCATTTCAATTATTATGAAAACTTTTAAAAACAGCATCAGCGATCACTCAAAAGTGGATATGTCATAAGAAAAAACCAGTAAGTAACGTTCATAGAAATAAAAATCTGGCATGAAAATTGACACTTTTCTGCTTATATATGCGTTTTGTTACTAATGTACTTACAAACGATTTTGAGTACGATGAGTCCAAAAAATCAATTTTCTAAGGAAATGAATTCCAGTGCATTTAATTTTTTTATCCTCAGCTACATATTGCTGAGTGTACTCAAAATTTCGCAAGTTATTCCGCACAGTATGTGTGCGACACGGGTGACAAATGTCAAGCAGCAACGTTTTGATTCCGTACAATCAAAACAATACAATTCCACAGAAAATATTTTAACATTTGATTCTTTTGCGCCTTAATAGGTACGCTTCATTTTAGACGCCAGTGACTTTTAACATAGGACACTTTTATTTTCAAAGTTATTTACGAGAGAGTGCTCCGTCATCATTTCCCCAACGACAAGCTAATTTTACTCAGCGAAGGTAAATAAGCTTTTATCATATGAGTTGAAAAGGCTAAAACATTTTTGTTCGAATTGTACATGCCAGTGTACCTACACTACAAAATACCGAAAGTTATTAATTTCTCTGAAAGTTGTTTTATAACACAAATGTTCGCTAGAATTTTTAGGTTTGCACATTGAAAGTAGGTAATTGACGCCAAAATAGTTTTCAACGAAATGTGTTTTTTCCATTGAATGGTGCTGTGTAGTGTCTTTCATTTTATAATATTGACTTAATAATTTGTGTTTCTTGAAATATTTTGGGAAAACGGATCACAATATATATGTATATTGACAATTTTTAAGACATTATATATATACACGATGATTTTTAATCGGTGATCAGGAGTAGAAAAATATTAATATCCAGCTAAAATTAAACCTAATAGGCGAGGTCTCATGCAATTACCTCACTCTTTATTTAATTAAAAGTTGAAACATGATTAAAACTAACAATCACTAGATACACGGTCATCCTACATAAATTTATTAAAGTACGATACCTACGTCAAGTGTCATCGCTTTGGCGGGAAATTTTACGAAATTTCCTACGACTTTGTATAGGTAATGACAATGACAATAACAAGTTATTACTCATAAATTGTCATTGCCATTAAATTATTAAAAAGGTTGTAATCTTACAGATACAGATTAGTAGGGTGACAAGGAATTTAAGACAAAATTGGTATTTTAAATAAAAATTATCATAGAAAAATAAAAGTTTGTTTTCATGTAATTTCGACTTCAACGTGACCGCCATCATTTACTGAGTTTGAAAAGTTGGTACCTGATCACCGATTAAAAATCATCGTGTATATATAATGTCTTAATTTAAGTTGTTTTTCTTTTAGTTGTATCTATAATATATTTAGTTATTAATTGCATGGTATAGCTGTTAAATGGATGTTTTTGTACGCATAGTGTTACTTTATATTGTTGTTCCGCGTGTATTCGCCTATGTTTTACAAAATAAAACACTTTGACTTTGACTATTTTTTTCTAGTTTTCGTGTTTTCTGCTAGGTACACAATATGTATCAATGAGATACCTCTTTAGGGATAAGATCACGTGTTGTAACTACAATACATAATATTATTTTATTTTTTTACATAGAACCCATAAAATGTGTATTGTGGCGACTGCCGGGGGATAACTTCAGTGGTATATTAAAAGAGCAGAGGTACGTTAATTAATATCTTTATTGCCCGGAGGCCAGATAAAGAATAACTACTACATTTTATTTCATTGACGGATGTCACGCGTCTTATTCTAAATATAAAACAACTTTACTTCTTAAATCAGTGGCCAGGCACCGATCGTGAAGATACCATCTTCACATTTCCCGCCGTCTCGGGATAGACGAGGGACGTTCGTCTTACTATATAAACGCTAGACAAAACTACTCCTGCCTAACATATTAGAGGTCCCTACCTATGCAGGAATACCCATACATTCATACCCAGATGGTCTCTTGCTAAGAGATAACCAGGGTCAGGACATGAACAGACACTAGCCTATGGCATGTTACGTAATATGACATGTTGTCTGACATTGGCTTTGCCTTGACAAAAAACCTGCTAAAAAGGCAAGGCACCAACTTATCCCGAATGTTATTCGACTAATTAATAAAGCATAGACCATTCGATACATCAAGCTTCAACAATTTAATCGCCTAGTGTAAAACCGACTAACCTGATTAAATCGTATCGAATGTTCCCACCTTAACTGCCTGGAGTATGACATATGACACACGTCGCATGCTCCAAACAATTGTACCACGATATGTCACTGCCCTTATATTAGATGCCTGACACATTGTCTATGACACTTGTCTCAAACATCCATACAGAACTAACAAATAGTGACAACCGTCTATCACTATCTTTATATTAGAATCCTGGCGCATATATATTAAATATGCCCCAGAAATCTGTACCATCGAACCAATACCTTTTATCCTAAATAAATATCTGGAATAAATATTTCTACTTTATTCCAAATATTTTTACCAAACTTAAATAAAAATAAATTATAACCTCATAATTGATTTTACGACCATAGACCAAAGCAGTACACGTCGTATTGACATGTCAAAATGCTATGTCACTGTCGAAAAACCAATCATTAATAAGACACGAAACGAAAGTTAACTTTATTGAGACTTAAAAATTATTAAATTAACACAGACGCAACAACAAACAAAAACAAAAATAACAATCTTCAGTCTGCAGCCGGCCCGATGCAGGCTACATGAAGTCCTTGGCACCACAGCCAAGACCTCATGCTCCTGCCGCCCCTGGAGGATGAATGCGTGAGGCATTCAGTCACACCAGCAGCTGAAATCCCGAGGAACTGGGACAGCTATGGCCCTTGCAGTGTTGGATTACATGAAAAAGAAAAACATATTAGTATACACAAATTAAAATGCTGGAAATAAAGTGTTATAATTAATTATTGGAACTCTGTGAAAGTAATAAGTTAAAATCATCTCAAGTAAAAGTATTGAAAATGCAATCAATTCAAAGTGCAATAAATTTATAGTGCAATAAATTTATAGTGCAAGTAATAAAAAAATTATGCTTCCTATAGTAATATCCTAGAAATGGAGCTGAAATATAGTAGAAAGAAATAAAGAAATTAAATTATATTTACAACGGCGATAATTATAAATGCAACAAACAATTGCATCCAAGTACTGTCTGCCTGAATTAAAAATTTCTGAAAAATAATAGTTTTATTATTTACACCCTAGAAGTATAGAATTGTTTATATTAATTAGAATTAACGATTAAAGAATTTCTTTAATCTGTTAACATGAATTATCACGTTCTTGGCACGACCATTAGGAGTGAGTTTTTGTACCACATAATTCAATGAAGACAATCGGTGAACAATCTTATATGGTAATAATTTATGCACAACGATTATTTATTATTTGTAGGACCATACTAATATCTAGAACTATCATACACCTAGCATAATTATTATGGGACAATTATTTACATCCTAATAAATACATATTCTACAAATTATATATTATGGTTCATTATTGCCTGTTATCTGCGTTGCGTCTTGGACAGCATTCATGGTGTCCATGGCGTTCGTCGGCGTTTGATCGGCTATCCTCGTACAGGCTTGCTGTTCCCGATGTTGCATTTTCTTGACGAGCACTCGATCCGGCATAGCACATATTGTGGAAATAAAATTTAACAAGCAACATATTATGGAACTAATGACATTGGTTGAAATTGATGTCTTCCACTCTTTAAGAACATTTGTTACATCATTTGACAACACTGAAACTGAATGTTTCTCACTGGTAAAATTGTATACTTTCATTGACAATTGCTTGTCTGATGTCAACAACGTGTGCTTCAAGCGTAAAGGAACAAATTATTGGGGATTCTTGCGATTTTCGCTGACGATGATAAAATTCTTGTACATTATTTTTGGCTCGACGATAATTCTTCGTTTAACTCTGATATAACATCCTCAAACGATGTCTGAAATTAATCTGTAATACGGTCCCCGAATAATTATACCGTAATTGCCATTTGTGATTATTTTATTTCGTATTTTCACACGGGCCAATATTTATACGTCGGAAAAGCCATTAATTGTGCTCGTCTCCATTTTCGTATGGAATCCAAACAAATCAAATGCACAAACAGATTAAAATCGCATGGGAAGAAAAATAATAATGGGTGATTCAACTTCGCGAAGATTCGTCAACTTCACCCGTCTGTCGAACTCGCTTCTTCACGGCCCTTCAGTTCCGTCAATATACAATACCACAAATGTGCACTTATTCTTTATTGTGCTTCGTGCGCTTAAAGACGGTGCGCTTCGCTCCTGTTCGGCTTCTATGCAAACCGTAAGCTTTCAGTACGTAATTTTCACAGTTGCCCGAGAATCTGTGGACAAAATTAATTGGGAGCGGGGAAACTTTCAATACTCGCGTGACTCTAGTTAAAAAAATTTCGCAGACTCCACCAAGTGTGGCGACTGCCGGGGGATAACTTCAGTGGTATATTAAAAGAGCAGAGGTACGTTAATTAATATCTTTATTGCCCGGAGGCCAGATAAAGAATAACTACTACATTTTATTTCATTGACGGATGTCACGCGTCTTATTCTAAATATAAAACAACTTTACTTCTTAAATCAGTGGCCAGGCACCGATCGTGAAGATACCATCTTCACAGTATGTATACTTTCTATAGAAGTTGCGTTATTTTTGTTCTAGAGTCCAAAGTTTTGTTTTGCTATTAAAGGTTTCCAATAAAGAACATGACTACTATGACATACTTTAGAGAATTAAACTTCTGGGTCGCACTTTTCATTTTAAATAACAGTTATTTACCTTTTTGCCAGTCAGTGAAACACGAATCTGTGTAACGGTAAAAAGTAGTAAATAAATTGTACTGACCGAAGTAACTTCTAATGTACTTTTCAGTTGAATAAAGGTTCAGGGTCTCAGGGTGATCAATCAATGCGCTAGTTTTTAAGAGAAAGATTTCGCGATTGCTCTGATACGCTAAAAGGCTTTTAAGGCATTGATGGTTTTGGGTTAATGTTGATATGCTGTATAAAATAAATTGATTGTATAGACTTGGTGAATAAAATGGTAAATATAGTCAAAAGCAAACAGAATGGGATAAGGAATCCGTACAACGTATACCCGTTCCGAACACCAATAAATTCCGAAGTTTAATCGAAACCATCATCATTCCAAATTTTCATAATTACGAAAGCGTTATCGCACCAAACCGAATGGTCATAATGGTTCTTCGTCAAAACCCGTTAACGGTAAGTATTGATAAAAAAAAAATCGAATCACCTTCAAAAATAAATAGAAAGAGCCCTTTTAATATCGCTCAATCTATTAAAAACCGCATCAAAATCCGTTGCGTAGTTTTAAAGATCTAAAAGAAGCATACATAGGGACAGACAGGCAGGAAGCGACTTTGTTTCATACTATGTAGTGACTATTAACATTGATGGCGCGCGTGAAGCTTAAATATGGGATTGATGAAATGCTATCTGTGCAATTTCTAAAAACGCATTCTCGTATAATAAGTTTCGCCAAAATGTAAAATTTCTCAAAGGTAATCAAAATTAAACACTTATTTCTTATCAAACCTCAGATTATAAAAGTCTTGGAGGATGCGGAATTACTAATGAAACATCAGACACGTTTGACACATGGACAAAGTTGGAAACCCTAGGAACAATAAAGTTGAACACCCCAATAGGCAAGAGTCCTAGGTCAAAACCCGTCTGCATCCAAGTGCTCAAATCTGCTTACATTTGAATAATACGGCGTAGAAACTTCGTCTTATTTATGAAATTTATCAAACGATTTCCATAACCGCCGTGGCAAGTTTGAAGAAATTGTGCGAAACTGTGTTATGTCACAGTAAATTGAGAAGCGTAACTCCTTACAAAAATCATTTCTTCCTGTCATATCCCTAACAACGCGACGCTATATACCTAAATCTATATTAATGCATTAATTGTATAACCAATTTCATCCACCGTTACAGTTCCTAGGTTAACTTCATTTTATTTCTCTGATCTATTTACGTTTTCTGGTTTTTTATTATTATCTGTATCTCATCTGTGGTAGCCCTCTACCACCAATGAGTGGAGAGTGGACTGGAGTGAGTAATCCAAAGAATACACATAAAGTCATAATAGCTAGCAGCACCTACGCAACGTGAGGTATGGAGTCCACAAGGTGGACTGATGACCTGATAAAGGAAGCTAGATGAGGGTGGCGAAGCAGTGGTCATGATGACGTTATATGCTATAAACAAGGACCTATTATATCCAGTGGTGGCCGTCTTTTGGCTAATGATGATGACAGACTCACGTCTGGTCTTCCGTCCGTCTTCCGTCTTCTTTCACAAGAAGTAATCATAAATAGTAATTTCGTTTCACTGATGACGCCGTGAGACTCGTGCCTGCATCAATAAATGGCTTAACCGCTGTACTTTCCTAGTGTCACTGTGTGTATGGTAATGATTTAAACTATCTCCCCTTCGTTAATTAAGTTGCCCGGTAAACGTGCCCGTGTGTTTGAACTGTACCACAGTTTATATTACGTGGAAAGATTTAATTGTATTCGTATGAATACGCTGCTCGGAACTTTGTTTCGAGTCGAGTTCTGCAGTTAGAAGAAGACAAATGTGTGTGTTCGCTCTTGCGGTATTTGGTTGTGGAAGTGAAGGAACAATGTTATTGAAGTGAAGGGAAATGTATTACATGTGTTATCTTAGTTTTATGGAGTACAAACATACCAACGTTTGTCATTAATTTAAATTAAGATATTAAATTGAGGATGAAATTAAGGAATTTGTTGAACACCATAGAGAACAGGAGAGGGAAGATATTTGGTAACCTTATACGATATGACGCTTTTATAAGCAACATTATCGAAGGAAAAGTTGAAGGAAAGCGAGGCAACGGAAGGCCAAGAATAAACTACATAAAATAAATAAAAGAGAAGGTAAACGTCATGTCGTATAGGGAAATCAAGGAGTTGGCTATGGATAGGGATAGGTCGAAACAACTACATACTACATTAGCTACACCGACAAGACTCTTAAATTTATGATGATGACAGTTAAGATAGAAAAGAAGGTTCACTACCTGTTCATTGACGATAAAAATGCTAAATATTCTGACCGTGCTCAGAACTTAAAGGAACCAACGAGATTTGTTTCGTCGTTTACTGTACAACATCATTCACAAAGAATCGTTTGTTGAAAAATTCAGCGTCCATATTTTACACATTTCAGAAATGTTTGTATAATTAATGCTACAAAACGTAAAACTGCAAGAAATTACTCATCACGTTGTAAATGCGGCTTTAGGAAGTGCGACATTCATACCCCATTGCCAACCGACTTAAATAGTAAGTTTCCCAGTAGGGTACCTGTTTTTACCGACAATAATCAGTCCATTCGGTTTCTTGCCACCTCTGGAGCAAAGCTAGTTGAATAATTGCAGGGAAAAAGTACATTACATAACTAGGGCGGTAAATTCGTGAATGTCTCAGACCGCAGGTGTTTGTGGCCCGAACCGAAGATGAAGTGGCCATAAATATACGATCTGGGGCTTTACAAATTACCGCCCGTGGTTAATTTAAAGTTTTACATCTTGCCTTGCCCAGGAAGTGCCATTTCCCTCCACGTAGCGGGCAGAAAATCCCGCTTTCAGCCTAGGGTGACGTAAAATAAAAAACATCTGAAGTATTTCAAAGGTATAAATGAAAATGGACAAGGGCAGCGAGCTGTCGATGATGGTGGTAATAATAAGCAAGATGTGGAAATTCCATGCGAGTTCAAAACATGTCGGGCCGTTCCGGACAATTTCACGTCAGTGTAAACCGCTTAATACAAGGTTTAATAAGAATAAGATTAATATAAATAAACGAACAAAATTAAGTGTAGGTAGGCAAATATACAAATGTTATAATGGCCATAAATGGTCTAGATCATTACACCTAGTAACTACGTGCTAACAGCAAACTGCTAAAGTTCCGCTAATTATAGTAAAAAGCCGCCTGAACCTAACAGAGTGAATTTGAATAAAGCGCATATCTGGCTACATTCAAATTCAGCCATTACCATGTAAATTACCGTTTCAGCACCGCGTTTATAACGAATAGCTGATACTTTAGGGATATAATTACTGTTGGGCCAAAGTTTCACTTTTATGTAACAAGTTTATTACAATAGGTTAAATTAGGCAGTCAATTAAATGGCTAGGGCGTTGATTGACTGCTAGGATTCAATATTTTTACTTGTCTCGCAATTCTGACATACCGCACTGAAACGTGGTCGCTTACAATGGACCTCCTAAGAAGGCTCAATGTTACTCAAAAGGCAATGGCGAGCGAGCTATGCGTTTCCTTGGAGGATCGAATCCGAAACGATGATATACGTAAGAGAACCAAGGTTGTGAATATAGCTCAGACAATCGCCAAACTTAAATGGCAGTGGGCGGGGCATATTGCTCGTAGAACCGATGGCCGTTGGGGCAGTAAGGTTCTTGAGTGGCGACCCAGAAACCCCCCAACAAGGTGGGTCGAGGACCTGGTTAGGATCTCGGGCGGAAATTGGATGAGGGCGGCGCAAGACCGATCGTTGAGGAAAACTTAAGAGATCTATTATGATGATGATGATGATTATGATGATGATGATGATGATGATGATGATGATGAATTCTGAGTGGCAGGTGACGATTCCCCGCTTCTCGGGACTTCTATTTGTTATATACAAGGTTACTACGTCAATTATCACTACTACCATGTTAATTACCGTTTCAGCGCGAATAGCTGATACTTTTTCGGATAAAAGTAATTACTGCCAGACTTTAGTTTCACGGTTTTTATGTAATACGAGTAAGTTTATCACTAAAGCAATTAAATAATAATAGAAAGACACCTACTATCTATTGCACAATTTAACACGAAAGAAATACAAAATACATCTATATTATTACAAAATTCTACATTCGTATTGAAAATCAGTTTTCTATATAGGTAGGAAGCAGGAGGGTAGTTCGTTCGCATGAAGAAATGTAGGCAAGTGACCGACGCGTTGACCGATCAGCTATGTTTGCCCCCAGCCCCGCTCTTTCCCCGTATATGAAGCGTAGACAACAAAAATTACAGAGACTATACCCAAAGTAAATTAATCTAACCTAAAGTACCCCTGCATTATACCTGGTTCAACTGAATTCATTAATAAACTCTCATCTTCAATGCTCTGAAAGACTGCAACTTCCCGAATCGTCGCATAAACCAATGGCTAAATTATACGGAACCGGCAGTTCGTCGCAGGCGCGTATACTCGTACTAGACCACAGCAAGAGACGGGAAAGATCTTGGTGGGATTTCAGATAGCGATTTGTTATTATTATTTAATTTTACTTGGACATTTAATGGGTATCCTGTCTCTACCCCGAAATATTGTTTCCCATTCTGTAACATTTCGCCAAATTTTAATTTGCCCGAAAGTATTTTTTCCTGAAACCCGTTAATATTACCAGGATTTTATAAACATCGTTTTAAACCCTTTAGGTTAGGTTAGATTTTTGTAATCATTCTGAAAACTAACAGTTTAGGAAAATAAATGGCTATCGGACAAATTAAATTTGGCGAAATGTTACAGATGGGAAACAAAAATGAGTGTTTCAGATAGGTAACCCATTTAATGTCATCGATGGGGTGCTTGACCCTCATTCCGGGTCATTCCTGGTGCAAAGGTTGTCCATCGGGATTCAGCGCGGTAATGCGGCAAGTGTGGTGAGTAACTTGGCCGGGGAATGACGCGGGCCGGGTTGTTTGACTAGTACCTAATTAAGGTAGCGTACTTGTAGATTCATAACTAGGTTTTATATTGACATTGTTAAATAAATATTTAATGTCATCCACTTGATTTAACTAATAATTATTTTAACAAGTATTTGCTTTAAAGTATAAGTTCGGCTATATTTCGAACAAAGCTAATACGAACGCTATTATTTCGCGTTAGAAACTCTCAAAGCAAGACTGAAAACTTTCATGAGAATCGGTTGATAAATGCGTCATGTAGGCGAGAACAGCCGTATACGTCCACACATAGGAAATAATTTTCGGCCAAACACAAAAAGTAAACGCTTCTCTCGCTCACTCAGTAAGCTACTGTGTAAGGTTACGCAAACATTCACTGAAGATACCCACTAAATTCATTTTCCAAAGCTAAATGATGTTCTGAGTGCATGAGCTACAATGTACATTTACGCATGTCCCCAAGTAACATTCGTCCATTACTTTACAGAAAGTGTGAGGACGGCGAGAGATATTTTTTTATACTAAGTAGGTACACGTATTATAATAAAATTCAACCTTCTTTGACGTGCCTTAATTTTCCCCACAGAAAACAAATGGTCCTATTAAAATCCGCTACACGCGACAATTTCTATAATATCCGCACAAAACTTCGGAATCGTAATAATGCCAACAATTCAATAACACAGAAATCCACCGACTTGGAAATAATTTACAACGGCCTGTCGAAAACTTTCGCCGGTAATTAGAAAACCTTCAGGGTACGAAAAATCAGGTTTGATTTGCAATCTAATAATGTTCAGATATTTACGGCGCGGATGGCAATAAGTTCTTGTTTTCGATGAAATGTGGCTCTGAATAATCTTATGCTGAATGAAAGGGACAGGCGGAATGCGTATTGGAAAAAAAATACAGATCTAACTATATAAACATCACATATACTAACACCTAAGTTAAGTTTACTAACATTAAAGTAACTAATATTGAACCGGCGCTTAAATTGGACCACTTCTGTATTTCTATCAAATAACACAATTTATTTATACTGGCTACAAAAATATGAAGCGACGACAGCGCCATAATCAGTCCACCAATTTACATCGACACTGTTCAGTGGTTGCGTCTGTTATTGTAAAAAAACGTTTTTTGGCTGTTTTAATGTAAATTTTGCCTGTGTTACCTAAGGACCTTGTTCGGCATAATGATAAGTCAAAATTTTGTAAGACATTTAATAAAAAAGCTTGTTTTATATTGTTTTAAGTGTTGGTTAACGAACACGAATCTTTTGAGGTTACGATTTTATTTTTGTCGATGAATTCAAATTCTAACATGGCCCCTATATTGGACCTCTCCATGGTTCCTAAATTGTAGACCTGCACCACCAATCCCGATATTTGTGATGATTGTTTGAATTAATATTTCATTATTCTATTCAGTATATTGTTGATTTTTGTAGCGTTGTTGATTTTTTGAGTTTATATAACTTTAATGATTGTTAGAATGCTTAAAACATTATTATTGTGTTGATTTAGTAAGACTGCAAAGAGTTCCCAGAAATAATATCGTTCCTATTTGAAAGACTGGTTAAGTTAAATAGTGAAAATAAATAATATTGATGTAAAATGGAGTTTTTGAATTTAATTTCATATTTTTATTTGTTATGGTACAATTAAGGGGTCTAGTGGTTCAATATAAGATACCAGTTTCGTTAATTGGACCGAATGACAACCTTTACTAATTTTTTTTTTGACTAGTTGCAATTATCCTATATAATATTAACAGACTGGTATTATCTAGATACTAAATAAAGCTACATTAAGAGTAATGTTTCATTAGTATATCTCTAAAGAATTTGGTGAAATGTGACTTAATGTCAAAAGTGGTTCAATATAGGTTACTCTCCCCTATTATATGATCTTTGTTATCTGGAACACTTAAATAATAACAATTAACAATAATATGTGGGAATTAGCATAAACACACGTCCCAACAGTAAGGTCG
Source organism: Apotomis turbidana (assembly GCA_905147355.2). Lineage (NCBI taxonomy): Eukaryota > Metazoa > Arthropoda > Insecta > Lepidoptera > Tortricidae > Apotomis > Apotomis turbidana. The sequence goes on along the minus strand of LR990289.1, from coordinate 18,644,656 downwards.
ATGCAAAAATATTTTAAAGAAAAAAATATTTACAAAAAAAGAACCGACTTCAATAAAACTAAAAGGCCAAAAATAATTAATTAATTAATTAGTATAAATTGAAGGCGGTTCTTTTTTTGTTAAAAACTTTTTTTTTGCTTTTTAGTGATTTATATAAAACCCTTATGACGGGGTGATTGGGGAGGTCTTGAAGGCATGCATCTCGTTTGAATTATCTCCTAACTCCTAACCGTTAAGGAGTTGTACCTTCCATCATCAGCTCAGCATTGGAAGAAGGACTACCATATACAAATACTTAAATAGTTTTAGAAAATATATGAAAAATATTATGAGTGCCTATAAAATTTCAGGAATTCTTTCGATTCCTAATGGATCTCGTCATCCGATCTTCACCAAAATTTTATGGGACCAACCTTGAGATGTCTATTCATGAACCTTAAAAGAATTTTCCAAATCGACTCATAAATGACGGAGTTCTGAGGGAACAAACATTAAAAATAATAATTGAAAAAAAAAACGAATTGAGAACCCCCTCCCTTTTAAAAGTCTGTTAAAAAGAGGGCGGTGTATGCATACCTAATAGGCGTGTAGACTTTTTTTTTGAGGATGTGAATAGATTCTATTTTTTTATTAGGCTCAACTGTTTATATGGGACTAACTAAACCTAGACTGCCCTAAAAGTCAGAAATGACCGTCAAAGTTCAACATACCTACGAAGCGCTAAAACCTACATGTGAGGTCATTTTTGGCTTGGGTACCAATATGACTGTGTATGGAGACAGTATACCATTTTCACCGTGAAAATGTGCGTTTAGGTTCATGGGTTATCCTACAATTATTGTTTCAGTAAATTATGACGATTGTATAAAAACAATAAAAAAAAAATATTAAAAAAAAAACATGACGCAAAAGAGGCTTGAACCTTGAAACCAACCATCGCAACATACTCGAAAATAGTAAGTCGAAAAAAGCGCTATAAAATTAAATAAAAAGTTTATTCACACGCAAAGTTTTGATTTAGGACTTCAAAGTGCCATCAAAAAGGCATAACAAGCGTAAACACCGCTTTCTCCCATCCTTTGACTCAAAAGTGTTGTGCGGGCAAATTTATTCATAGAATTCAATCTACTCCAGGTGTGCCTTGACCCTTAGCGGTAAATAAACGGTCTTTATCACGGGCGACTTTTACTTTTATTTTATTGAAAGCTGTGAGATATTTACTTATGCTTTCTAATTGAAAAAGGAGACATCTTGTTTCAAAAAAGCTACAGTTTGTCTTTCTTATGTTATAAGCGTTTTTTTTTTTTTTCATAATCATAATCTTCTGCAAATAGGCCACAAAGGCACTGTTACATGTCTGCATCTGAATCTACCGGCATTAAACATGAAGAGACCGATGTTGAGAGGAAAGGGTCGATTGCAAAAAAATATACATTAGTTAAGGGCTTTAATTAAAACAAAACTTAACTGTTACCCATACATTTTGTATGACTAACTTTCGTCACACATAGGAAGCGATCGTGATTTTTTGTTAACTAAGCTTTTAACTATGTACATTTTTTTGGAATCGACCCGAAAGCCGAAAGAAACTCAAAAGTACCTATTACAATTATGTTATAACTAGAACTACGTTTATATCATTAACGTCCTAATGTTTTACTTCCTATTCTTATTTCAATTACAAGACAGACTTCTAAATTGTCTATTTATATATAACAGGTAGTCTAGTAAGAAGCTAGTATCTGATCAAAAATAGATTTTCTGTCGAAGACGAAAACAAAGCTAATTAATATTAATTTCAAATTGGCTACCGGATAAAAATATAAATATCTGTGTAGGTACCTTTGTAAAAAAAAGATTGTAACATGACACTTCATGTTACAATCTTTTTTTAGGGTTCCGTAGCCAGATGGCAAAAACCGGAACCCTAGATTCGTCATGTCTGTCTGTCCGTCTGTCTGTCCGTCTGTCTGTCCGTCTGTCCGTCCGTATGTCACAGCCATTTTTTTCCGAAACTATAAGAGCTATACTGTTGAAACATGGTAGGTAGATGTATTCTGTGAACAGCATTAAGATTTTGATGCAAATATATATTTTTTCTAAACCGAATAGTTTGCGTGACAGACGCTTCCAATGTGGAAAAAAGTTGGTCCCCCCCCCCTCTAACTTCTAAAATAAGAAAATGAAAAATCTAAAAAAAACATGACACATTACTATAAAAACTACCAACGAAAATTGTTTTGAACGATCTCTAGTTAGTAGTTTTTTTTAATACCTAACTTTGCACCTTATTTATATGGGGCGCTATACATACCAGGTGCAAACTTAACTTAACCACTTAGGGATGGAAAGTGTTTGTACGGAACCCTCGGTGCGCGAGTCAGACGCGCACTTGGCCGGTTTTTTATTTCATGAAATATTGAGCTACTTTTAAACTGAGTACCTATAGTATGTTGTAAAATTCAATCAGTCATCATCCCTAGTACTTATCTATTTCGTCATGGTTGGCGCAGTGGTTTAGCAACTGCCTACTCAGCCGATGGTCCCGGGTTCGAATCCCGGCAAAGGCAAATATTTGTGTGATGAACTCGAATATTTGTGCCTGGGTCATGGATGTTATTTGTATTTAAGTATGTACTTTATATATAAGTATCTTTTTTGTGGTCTAGTGTCTATATAACACAAGCCTAGCGTATATATAACACAAGCCTACTAGAGCTTACTGTGGGATTAGATTGATTTGTGTGAGGTTGTCCAATATTTTATTTATTTATTTATCTATTTACATGGCTTCATTGCAACTAGTCTGTCTCTTCAATCGCTTCGAATAAACTTTGAATTTAAAATGTAACCTAGTATTGAAACAGTGTTCAAGATCAAGACTCAGATAATAACCTTAATTCATTTCATAATGACGAAACCATTTTATCTGTACACAGAAAGTACAGTAAAGTTTAAAATGTGATTGTATTATTATGTGAAAGAATCTAGAGATGCCCTGAACAATGCTTACAAACAAATTGAAACAAGAAACAAGACAAAGTCTTAGCTGTTAGACTTAAAGCGACTTTGAAATAAAAAGCGTACTTATGTACTTTTTTCCTCAATAACAAACTTTGTGCATTCCCCTCGTAATCGCCGTTTAAACTACTTTTAAAGCGTCCCAGAGATCTCCCAAATTGAAAAATAACTAAGCGTCCTGGCGATAAATTCGCTCTAAAAAGTTTGCGATCGTTTTAAACTAAATATTGGAGTTTAAAGTTCCTCAGTGCGGCGCGGGGATTAATGTTGTATATCCCCGGATAATGTTTTCAACAGCCTCGCTGTTAATTTCGCAACAAAATAAAATAAGGTAATGTCATGGTTTTTATCGATGAATAAGTACCTACGTTATATTCGACTAGCAGAGCAAACCTCATTGCTCGTTGTAGGTTCTGAAACCACGGATAGACTAGCTAGGCGACAAATGTACCACGACACAAGTCTCCAGCGACTTCGAACAAAGTGCGGCAACGATGCTGGACTCCCCTCCCATCATCTACTTGGGAGCTCAAATAAACAGTATGGTAGCAGGGTTCCGGCGATCAAGCGCCGCATCGCCACGCGCCATGGCTAAAACGCAATGACACGCCTACAAGTAGTCTGAAATAATCCGCGCAGCATAGGTTTACAGACTAAAACTCGTTTAAGGAGAGCCCTGATCTTTACCATTTTTATGTATGGAAATATGGAGGGGAAACATGGACCAATAAGCCCGAGAGCGACAAAGAATAGACGCATTCCATATGTGGTGCTGGAGGCGAATGCTCAAGATACCCTGGAAGGCCAAACGTAGTAATGTGTCTGTTCTTTGTAACTATATTTTAATACGCCGCTGGCCGCCATCTGTACTTTGGCCATATAATGCGAAGAGGAGGTCGTGGTTGGAGGTATTGAAAGCAAGAGAAGCCTGAGGCCGTTCACCAACCAGATAGTCTGACCAAGTCAATGAAGCAACCTTCTCAAGCAAATTCCACCAGGCGGTGAGGGCAACGATGGACCGGGACCGATGGAGGCACATCATCAAGGCAAAACTAGCCAGTGATCACGCTCTTCAGTAATGAGGGACCAATTTAAAAATAATACTGATCATATTAATAAATATTATCGTGCGCATCCCGGCTACGCGGCACGTGTGTGTGATATTTGTCGCCTAATGTACCCGTCGCTTGAACCAGTAAATCAGAGTTACTATTACTAAGTAGTTTTGAGTACGTAGTACGAACCACAGATATTGTTATAACTATGTTTCGACTATATTGCATATTTTGACCCCTGTTTTTGAACACGTGCCATTACGGAACTTCACGTGTATTATTGTGTAATGTAACCGGACATAGATTGGCGCGGGTTCGCAGACATTACACCCCTTAATTATAGCGAATATGAGTCAAACTTCTCGATTCAAAACCCGATATGATAATAAATTATAATATTTCATATTATATTGTAATAATCCATATTATATTATTGTATCTTGAGGTAGGTGCGCTGTTTTATTTGATTTATTAATTTCAGGCACTTTTTCAGGCATAAATATAAAATAATTTAATTATGATAATTTAACATGGTATTTATAGTATATATACTTTTAATAGGTTTTAGTATGGTATTCTAAAATAGATTCTTGATCTTGATTCGGGATCGATCGATCTTTTACTAATTGTTTTTTTTTTAGGTTTGTTGACATTATGACCCGCAAACTCCTAGAGTGGCGACCACGTATAGGAAACCGCAGCAAGTGTCGGCACCCCACTAGATGGACGGGAACTGGTGAGGGTAGCGGGGAATCAATGGATGCCGTCTGCACGGGATCGCACGTTGTGGCGAGTCATGGAGAAGGCCTATGTTCAGCAGTCGACGTCTGTAGCTGATAGATAGATAGATTGTGATCCGTAGAAACAAGATTGGTACGAGCATAATTCAAATAAAACCGGCCAAGAGCATGTCGGACCACGCTCAGTGTAGGGTTCCGTAGTTGCTCATCCTTCACAATAGACTTAAGTTGCGAGAAAGATTTCAAGCTCTATAAAAAGTTCGTAAACGCCAAAGTAACTGTAATTACTTATTACCTTCGGGAAGTCAACTTACGTCCTTTTAAGAAGATTTTGTTTATTATAGTTTTCGTTGAAAATACTTATAAGGCCTCATGTTCATGAATTTTTCCATAATTTTTTGACCCGTGGTTGAAAAGTTAGAGGGGGGGGGGGGGACGCTATTTTTTTATTTTCGGAGCGAATATTTACAAAACTGCTGACTTTATCTAAAAATAATGTTTAAGGACCCCTATTATTTTTAAAAGACCTATTGAACGACACCCCACACACTAGTGGTGAAACGAAAAAAAAAACTGTACCCGAAAAAAAAAAATAGTTTTTATTTTATCGTTTTGTGGGCGTGATACAAACCCATACTCATATAAAATTTCAGCTTTCTAGTACTAATGATCACGGAGCTAAGCCGCGGACGGAGAGAGGGACAGACGGACATGGCGAAACTATAAGGGTTCCTAGTTGACTACGGAACCCTAAAAAGCTCATCATTAGATAGACTTTTTCTCGTTCTAAAGGTTGGCATATCAACCCAGAGAGATTTTTGATATTATTATTTATTATACAGAGTATTAAAACTTAGTTCTAAGAAATTTTCCTGCAAAACTGTATTCACAGTTTGACTGTAGGTATTCGCCTTTGCTTATGATATACCATACTACATAAAATTATCTTAACACGAGGTTAACTCGTGTTTCACGTATGATAAGTACTTGAGTGACATTGTGCGTGAACATAAGGTCACTCAAGAATACCTCTTTGTAACAGGCATTTTTCAATTTGTTTTATCTATACACTTGATCCATTGAAAATTCTTTTTTACGAATATAAACAAACAAAAAAAAATGTTGCAAGTTTACTTTCAACAATTTCCATAATAGTGACACATCAAACTGTCTGTCATGACAAAAAATAAACGTTGGAGTAGCATTTTTGACAATCATTATCGCCTTCGTATTTCAAAAAATTAGATGAGATATGTCTTGTAGCTCATCGCGTTTTAATGACACTTCAAAGACGATATACCAGAGATATGACAGAAATTTAATGACGATCTGACGTTTGGCGATTAGCACTCCAATAATACTCGTAGCCCTGAATTCTAAATATGCTTTTGTCAAGACGGCTGAAAGTACGGATTTTCACCTGCCACGTCGTCCGCACCGACTTGATTGCCGAATCGTGTCCGCGTTAAAAAATATCCCAATTTAAATATGAGCGAACTGGACTACCAATAGTGCTTTTAGCTGCCCAGCTAGATGACTATTGTCTACTCTGTATATCGAAATTATGACTATTTTAACATGCAAAAGAAATTCTTATCAATAAAATTTTTTCACAAAAAAAAGAACTGACTTCAGTAAAACTAAAAAGCCGAAAATAACCCTTTCAAGTACAGATTACATTTGACTCACCCTTTGAAATCGATTCCAAACCACTCAGTTATTGCATTTATTTATTAAAGTTTACGTGAGGTTTGGCACCGACTTCAAAGGGTGAGTCAAATGTAATCTGTACTTGAAAGGGTTATTTTCGGCTTTTTAGTTTTACTGAAGTCGGTTCTTTTTTTTGTGAAAAAATTTTTTTTTCGCTTTTTAGTGATTCATATAAAATACTTATGGCGGGGTGATCAGGGAGGTCTTGAAGGCATGCATCTCGTTTGAATTATCTCGTAACTCTTAACCGTTAAGGAGTTGTACCTTCCATCATCAGTTCAGCATTGAAAGATGATGACTACCGTATGCAAATACTTAAATAGTTTTAGAAAATATATGAAAAACATTATGAAGGCCTATAAAATTTCAGGAATTCCTTCGATTCCTCATGGATCTCGTAATCCGATCTTCACCAAAATTTTATGGGACCAACCTTGAGATGTCTATTCATGAACCTAAAAATAATTTTCCAAATCGACAAATTTTAAACACCTCCGACATAAGTAGCTGGTCTTCATGAGACCCCTCATTCTATGAGTGATGTACAAAATGCTGCTAAAACTGAACATAACAACATGGAGTTCTGAGATCCTGTCACTTAGTCCAATCAAGGCTGAATATCGTGGAAACTACTGGTCTTTTTTTAACCAAACATAGCTAAGAACCATCTCGAAGGACAACTCTTTCGATAAAAAAACACACTCAAATTGGTCAATCTGTTTGGGTGCTACGATGCCACAGACAGACACACAGATATAAATGTTAAATTTGGGGCTTAGTGCTAAAGGGGTGTTATAACCTCTTTTTTCGGGGGTTAAAGGATTTTTATGGCACGGAATCCTTCGTGCGCGAGTAGGCACACGATTAGATAGATCGCCTAATGACGAGCGATTACCATCGCCCATGGACAACTGCATCATCAGAGGAGTTGCAAGTGCATTAACGGCGGTTTTATACAGGTTTACGCTCCTAATGTGATCTATTTTCGTAATTTAGTTCAGGCTATAGATGTTATCTCCAGGGATAATAAAATACGAGCACAATCGATTAAAATGACGTAAGACAACCGATGACGACTACTTCAATGAATTTTGCTCGCATTTTACGAACCCTCGTTATCTCGCATCCCATTTTGTTGTATTTAAACACTGAAAAAAAAAAATAAAAAAAAAATGCTTCAGGCGGGGTTCGAACCAGCGTCTCTAACGGTTCTCTGAGCTAACACGGGCGCCTTACCTATTAGGCTATTGAAGCTTATGTCGCAGCTAGTGAACTTGTTAACCAGTTGCCATTTCGTGTATGCGTTAGGGTGGCATTCTTGATCGTAGTTTTTAAATTTGTCACTTCCATATAAACATTTGGTTTACGCAAGCACTTCATAATTCCTAATTATTTCTGAACTAAAAACCTTTGTGGCACCATCAAGGCATTCGGTTGAGCACAGTAAAAGCGGCAACAAAATAACATGTAAGTATAACATTTTCCTTCAAAAAATGTTCCACAATTCTGGTCAGAACACCTGGAGGGTCGTGAAATATTATCGTGAAATCCCGCGAAAATAAAACCCAGATAAATTGCCGAGAGAGACGTGAGGACGTATTGTAGTTAGATTTTGTCGTGGGACGTACGTCTCCGTGATATATTGTTGCTTGTCGCACGCTTTGGACAGCGTGTAATGTTTGATAAATATGACAAGTATTTAAAGTTTGCCAGGTTGGGTGAATCTCCAAGCGACCGCGTAGGTGGTTCTTATGTTTTCTTGCAATCATTTGTCTAGATGGACGGTTATATTCGTGAAATAATTATGAGCAACAAGTGTGATAATAGAGTAGTAAAGAGCAACGAAAACTAAAGTAACAGATACTCGTTACATGTTTAATCCGTCTAACTCACTAGCGACTGTCGTGAGACTCCGATCGACCAACAGATCCAACGCTGCAAGTGGAACTAGATCGGCCACACGCTTCGAGGGGACTCCGATCACATACTGGAAAGCGGAAAGCGGAAACGTGGCCTAAACGATTAATGCAGAAGCGATGGCTATAGGAATGGCATGGAGCGAAGTAAAACGGGAAGCCCAAGACCGTTCGGGATGGCGACGTACTGTGAACTCCCTCTGCCCCATCCAGTTACCTTACCATGAGTTAAGGACTGTACTCGCTAGAAGCTGCGTATCAGATTTGTATGGAGAATTGTAGTTCCACAAAGTAACCTCTAGGCGCTGTACTATCCATACTAATATTATAAATGCGAAAGTGTGTCTGTCTGTCTGTTTCCTCTTCACGCTTAAACCGCTGAATCGATTTTGATGAAATTTGGCATGGAGATAGTTAAAGATCCGAGGAAGGACATAGGATCGTTTTCATCCTCGCAAATATCCCTAAAAAGATTTAAAAGTGAGTAAGTAATTCATGATGAAATTGATGACCCTGTAGGAAATGTAATAATTAGACCCAAAGCACAATTGCTCTTACATTTGCTTAGGCACTTTTAATAATACTTTTTATTAATTAAGGTGATTAGGTGGATATCTATCGTGTTGTACGAGGTTGCTTCCATACTTCCAAGTTCCACGCGGACTTAGTCACGGGCAGAAGCTAGTTCTCTATAAAAATCATTTACGATGTCCCTAGCGAGAACGGTCACGTTAACTCATGGTAAGGGCACAGAGGACAAAGGAGATTAAGTCAAGACTCGCTAGCGACAACATAAACCATTTTTACGGAGAATTGTAGTACTAAAGTAGCCGGTAGGGGCGCTGTAGTAAATATATTACGATTTTTTTTTTTTTTTTCATTTATTATTAATAAAATGTATACACAGCGTTTTATTACATTTAAATTTCGCCAAACTGCATAACAGTTTGTTGGCGAATATGTACACTCTACTTCGTTTTCCTGTTACACTGCGTAACTCACTAACCACTAATTACCTAAACTACCTACTCTTAAATATACTACTAACAGCTGAGCAGCACAATTAACTTTACACCATGAAGTTCTAACACGTTGTAATAAGGTTTACATTCGTATACAAATGCATAGACAACACTGATACTATTAAATTTCACTACAAAAATTATCTAAGAACAAATGTTTTATTTTAGCTTGGAAACATCGTAGACTAGTAAAGTCATCTTCCGGGGGAATACTATTGAAGATCCTCGGTATCAAGTATGACCTTGTCCGTTTACCGTAGTAGTTGCTAGCACTCGGCTCAACGAATTAAAATACTATAACAAGTGACTCTATGCGATTTGTACGTCGTCAGTCTCTTTCGAATTCGCTGAGACAAGTGTTTTGTCTTTATCCCCATCCATTATGAAAAATTGCGAAAAACTGAATAAAAAACTAATACAGTAGTTAAGCTACAAAAATCAAATAATCTGGAAAACTGGACATCCGGAATTAGGACATACAAAACCATTTTTGGCCACGGAGATTCTTCACTCGCTCGATCGCTCTTACATTCCAAGACGTAGTTTCGTGTCACAATGACTCAACATAGAATCGTATTTTTGCCCAACTCGTATTTTAAGATAACGTCACAATCTCTTACAACATAACTCATTCCCGGACACTGCAGTTTTACGGTGTCACTATGATTGATATGACCAGAAATGGGAGTTGGCGAGCTCTGTACTATCAGTGATGTCAAATCAACTCTTTCATCAGTTTTCTAACTTAGCGACATATAGCGAGGCTTGTAGCACCCGCTACGCTCGAAATATTATCAGAATTCGTTACGAAAAATCACTTAACGAAATTCAAGCATGTTTGACTTAGGCTGGATTCAATTTATTTTAGTCAAACTTTAATTTCAAGAATAACACTTATTCTTGGACAGTATTGTCAAAAACCCATACTAGTTTGAATAAAAGTCTTATGATATTATTTAGATTTTTTTTACTGTTCATATTTACTGCTTTCTGATTGAACCAGTTAACTGGTTCCATCAATTAAGGGCCGATTGTTCAATCACCAGATAAAACATATCTGTCAGATAAATGTTGGCTGTCACTTTTCTTTTATATGACGGGTGAAAAGGATAGCAAAAATTTTAACTGGCAGATAAATTTATCTGGTGATTGAACAATCGGCCCTAAAAGATATAAAAAATATAAATAAATATTAAGGGACAATTTTACACAAATCGACCTAGTCCCAAACTAAGCAAAGCTTGTACTATGGGAAATATTTATTATAGATAACATCCTTGACCCAGGAATAAATATTCGAGTTCATCACACAAATATTTGCCCTGGCCGGGATTCGAACCCAGGACCGCCGGCTCAGTAGGCAGGTGCACTACAAACTGCGGCAACCACGTCGAAATATTCCTTAAAACACCTATTGACTCATATAAATAACAACAAATACAGAAATATATTAATCACCAAAATCACTTACTCATTATTAAAATCCTAAATATTTTAGTAAAATAGGCAAGAAATACTTTCAATATAATACAAGAGGAATTCCCCTTGTATTTTATTAAATGTATTTTTTGACGACCTTGTCACAGCCCAACAGAAATATCTTTTCATCCATCGAGCGCTTTCGATAAACGTTTTGTGATGCTTCTAGGGTTCCGCGCCTAACAGCCAACCCAAAAAGAAAAAACGGAACCGTTATTAGATTCATGTAAATTAACTTAGGGTAATTTATAATGTAATTTGTTATTATGAAATAAATAAATCTAAATCTAATCTATAGGATCACTTTGTTGTCAGTCCGTCCATCCCTCTGTCTGTTAATGAACCTTTATCTCCGGAATGCATAGAAGTATCAAGTTGAAATTAGGTCTATAGTCCTTTGAAGCTGTGATAAAAAAGTTAACGTAAAAAAAAAGATAAAGAGTTTACGCCACAAAAAGCGTATATTTCGACGCTCTCAAAGGAATCAAAATTTGAAGCAAACATCAGAGAAACATCTGAAAACTATAAGATTGTAATTAAATCATTAAAAAAAAGTATTTATTTAAAGAACGTAATCAAATCGAGGTTGACGAACGGTATAAATTTGTACGCAACCCTCGGTGGGCGAGTCCGACTCGCATTGTCCGGTTTTTCTTTTATTTCATTAATGTTTATGCCCGGTACGACAATATTGTAACCATCCCCGTTTTCCTGTAATATTTGTGATTCAAAGATCTTCGATTGTTTGTTTTATTCATTGCAGTAAAGAGCGTTTTTGAAATAACGAAACGCTTTCTCATTGAATACTAAACATAATGGGGCTTGTAACAATAGTCAATAGAATAAAGATAATTTCATGGAATTTTACTGAAGAAAATAAAAAATATATATAATATAAATTGCCAAGAAAATAAACGATTATTTGTTGTTTAACGACTAACTTATAGTATACATAATATGCGCATCATGTCACTGTTAATAAAAATATGCTACATTTATTGAAAAAGAGTTTCTTTTTACATCAATAGTTGTCATTCAACATCCTATCAAATAAAATGATTCAAGAAAGTCGTTCGAATTTTACGACACATAAAACTTTTACACCTTATCAAATATAGAACGTGTAAATTCGAATCCAGAAAATAGCAGATGGTTTACTCAAAGCACAATATTAAATATCGAAAAAGGTTGTGTAAATTATAAGTTTAGTTTTTAAGTTTTGTAAGAGAGAAGACCAAGGCTCAGGAACGTAACGACGTTTATTTAGAAACAGAATAGGAAATACAAAGTGCAGAGTAGAAGCAACGATCTAAGGTCCGAGTCAGCGTCCGAAACAGAGCACTGCCTAAGCGCATAGGTCGCGGCGTGAGAGGGGCGCCTACTAGCTCAAGTGATCGTTCCGATGCGGAAGCAACCGCTGCGCGCAATAGACTGACGAACGATATATTTTTTTCTTTGGTTTGCTTGCGGGTCCAACGGACCCTTTGCACTGCTGGTTTAGTGACGAACGAAGGCCGCTGTACGGCTTTTATAGGCAGCGGCGCCGGCGCTCGGTGATCTTCAGCGGCGCTCGTTGGAGCGATTGGGTGCGCGCGCTGACAGGCACGTACTTGGCGGCTGGCTACTTGGGAGCGTAGTTGGGGCGCGTTATAATGCTGAATATCGTATTACCCAATTAAAATTATGGGTTCAATTACGCATTTTACTATACAGTTAGGTGTTGTGTATTGAAAAGCATATTATTAATTTATGAAACGTGTTGTTAAGACTCGGGGTCTCAGTAGAAAAATAAAGAAGGCGTGATGTTCGTTACATTCTTGTAATTCGAGGTTCCACAATGGTTGTCTTAATTTAAATAATAAAAACCGGCCAAGAGCATGTCGGGCCACGCTCAGTGTAGGGTTCCGTAGTTGCTCATCCTTCACAATAAACTGCTGTTTTAAGCCCGAGGTTTAAGTTAAGACAGATTTTAAGCTCTATAAAAAGGTCGTAAACGCCCTAGAAACTGTAATCACTTATTACCTTCTGGAAGTCAACTTACGACCTTTTAAAGAAAAAATATGAAATTTGGCGATAACTCAAAAACGGCTTGACCGATTTTGTTCAATATAGTTTTCATTGAAAGTACTTATAAGGCCGCATTAACATGAATTTTTCCATATTTTTTTGACTTGTGGTTCAAAAGTTAGAGGGGGGGGGACACAATTTTTTTTATTTTCGGAGCGAATATTTACAAAACTACTGACTTTATCAAAAAGTAATGTTTGAAAACCCCTATTATTTTCAAGAGACCTATTCAACGACACCCCAGACACTAGGGTTGAAACGAAAAAAAAAAATCACCCCCACTTTAGGTGTTCGAGAGGTACCCGAAAAAAAATTTTTTTTTTAGTTTTTATTTTACCGTTTTGTCGGCGTGATACATACACATACTCATACCAAATTTCAGCTTTCTAGTACTAATGATCACGGAGCTAAGCCGCGGACGGACGGACAGACGGACAGACGGACAGACGGACAGACGGACATGGCGAAACTATAAGGGTTCCTAGTTGACTACGGAACCCTAAAAAATGGTATGCCCGACCGCGCATGCGACACACGCTGCGCACATACGGCTCGCGCATACCATTTTTTATTATTTAAATTAAGACAACCATTGTGGAACCTCGAATTACAAGAATGTAACGAACATCACGCCTTCTTTATTTTTCTACTGAGACCCCGAGTCTTAACACGTGTAATGTCTCATTTTTTCCCGTGGTTACACCACATTTTTTTTTATTGAACCATTGATACAAAGAACAAAGCACAAAGAAAAATTGAAATGCGTAACCTGGTGGAAGAGACCGGGAATCGAACACGGTACCTCTGGATTACCGGTCGTTTAAATATAATTTTTCTTTTGATTTTTTTATGCAGTTTACAAAGTGTAAACTGAGTCGACGGAGTTTTACGCGGTGAAAGGATAATTCCTGTTTTTTTGGGTATATTTACTAAGCAGTAAAACTAGTAAGCGTAGTTTTCTGCTGCTGTCTGTCCGTCCGTGTGTTATAGGGTTGTATTTTTTCCAACCGTCATATGTAGACACAGTCATAAGCAAACAAAGTGCTACATCAGAGCGAAGGACTTTTAAGTTTTAAGTGCGTCTAACGTTTTTAAGTACAGTTTTTGTAAATTGAAATTTTATAATTTCTTAATAAAGTGTTTTTTTTTAACTAGGGCTTTTTTATCTAACACAAAACCTACGTAACGATACAATACATATAAACAACAAAAGTACATGTAGTATGTAAAGTAACTGCCGGCTCACACCAAAATGGCCGTATTTCGACTAATTCTCGTACACAACGGATTCATATTTCCTATGGAAAACCAACAAGGTAAAGCAAAAAGGTTGGTTGTGACAATTTTTTTCATGCATACGAAAAGCTTTTACTGTCCTTCAATTTCCTTTTCCCGGAGCATAAGTGATCCATCTTAGTATGAAGCACCTGTGAGGTTCGTTTTTACTGGTTATAAAATTTGTAATTTACGGTCTCGGGCGAGATACGGACGAGGATTTACAAGCTTTGCATGCTTCGGGCTGCAATACGTTTAAATGACAATTTATCGGAAATATGGGAGATGATAGATGGACCAGTGTATAATTAACGCCGCTCTGGAATCAGCATGGTAGAAGTGAAACAATATAAATACGGTGATTTCCAAATTTGTTCTGAGTAATTAACATCACGTTTAAAACTAATTTAATACAGATATATTTTTTAAGTTTACACTAACCGTACAATCGTTTCGTACCTACAGTTAAAATTCCTATATGTTATAGAAGTTTCTATGTGTAATTTGGACTGTCTTGCATTGTTTGTCAACGTCCATTTGCTTCGATGCACGATCGATCTTACAATTTCTGGCATGATGGTATTTACAAATTTAGTTTTAATAGAGTGTAGGTACGTATCCTACTAACTGCTGATATGTTAACGGCGAGGGATCAGAACAGATACACAGACATACAGACAGATAGACCCAGCGACACACAGATATACATGTCAAACTTATAACACCCCTCTGTTTTCGTCGAGGGTTATAAAAACACAAGTCATAACAGCATTTTTTACTGTTAACGATTTCAATAAACCGCACTTTAAGTTTACCAATACCTAACTTAAACGTTTTAAAAGCTCAATCGTGTGTCAGCCTGAATAAAAAATCGATGCTGACAACTTTCCCCATGTTAGAGAAAAAGTTTGAAATGTCCCATAAAAGTTAAGCTTTATAAGTCCAATGTAATGAAATAAGTTTCACCGACAATTGCCTGGAGATGCTGTTATATGTCTTAAGTCTCCAGCGGTTATTAAGAGTTTTCTTTAAAACTTAGTCTTAGCAAGAATTGTTTACGTTCACTGGTATAATAGATTGTTACAACGTTTTGTTGGTACTTTATCCATCATATCAGACGTTAACTGCTAGTCAAAGGCCTCCCAAAGATCACCACATCAACCAGTCGTGAGCTGCCCTCATCCAACGACTTTTCGTGCTCCTGATCATATCGTTAGTCCACCCTGTTGGGTGGACTAACGGTGGACGCGCTGCGTCTTCCAGTACACGGTATCCACTCAAGACTTACTTATATTTAGCTTCTATCCGTTTTTACTTTTGTAATTGTAACTTGTTGACGTCAGTACACATAGTTCGAATAGCAGAAATCGATATAAGTAATATTTATTCGTTATAACGCCGTATCATGACTCCAGCTTTAATAAATTGGAGATATTTCCGTGATTCATTGTCGAATTCTGACCCTAAATTTTTTGAAGTAGTAGGGCCTCGTGCTGGGTCCGTCCGGATTGTTACTACCGTCTTGCCTACTAACCCACCGCCAAACAGCAATGTTCGCATTGTTGTGTTCCAGTGTGGGGAAATTACTAGCATAGAGGCATTCTATCTTCGTCCCCCGCGTAGGCAAACACTTGTGACTCCTCTGGTGTTGCAGGTGTTTATGGGCGACGGTAATCGCTTTCCATCAGGTGATACGTTTGCTCGTTTGCCCCCTATGATATACTCGTATATATATATATATATATGTTTTCCTCCATTAATTCTGTTTTTTAACCCCCGATGAAAAAAGAGGGGTATTATAAGTATCCGTGTATTTGTGTATCTGTGTGTCTGTCTGTGGAATCATAGCTTCCAAACCAATTAGAGTGCGTTTTATTGTAAAGCAAAATACTTGTCCGTCGAGATGGTTCTTAGCTATGTTTGGTGGAAGCAGGGCCAGTAGTTTCCAAGATATTCAGCTTTAATTGGAACAAGTGACAAGATATCAGCCAAAATTGAAGCTAAGAATTCCAGATTTTGTAGTTAGGTTCAAAAGTAGCATACTTACGTACTGACTTGTGTCGGGGGTGGTTTACAATTTTAATTTAGGTTATTTTATTCAACGATATAATGTCCAAATGAAATCATTTGTCATCATCATCATCATCAGCCCGGAGTCGTCCACTGCTGGACATAGGCCTTCCCCAGTTCGCGCCACCATACCCGGTCCTCAGCTTTCCGCATCCAACCGCTTCCCGCCACTCTTTTTAGGTCGTCGGTCCACCTGGCGAGAGGCCGTCCTACAGGGCGTGTCGTTCGTGGTCTCCACTCTAGAACTCGTCTGCCCCATCGACCATCGGCTCTACGACAAATATGCCCCGCCCACTGCCACTTCAACTTGCATATCTTAAGGACTATGTCGGTCACTTTGGTAATCAAAATTTGGAAATCATTTGTGTTCCTATAAAATCTCATTGGTTCCTTTAAAGTAATTTACTTACTATATACGTAAAACATAGACCACAAATATATTTCTCCCAAGTGAGATAATAATAAAATGTCCAATTCTCAGCATCTGAAATCCAGCAAGTTGCGAAACTGGAATTTGTTGAAAACGCGCGAATTTTTCTTGGAATACTGAACACGTCTTGAACAGCAACAAATTTAATTATAAAGAAAGTAAAGAAACCTACTTTTACGCGCTTTATCGTGCCTCCTTAATAGAGTGTGTTACCTAAACTACTTTTTAAATTAATTATTATAACAGAACAGGCGTTTTTTTTTTATTACCTCAACGTGTCGAACGTGATTACGTTTATGGTCTCAAAGGGCTTCTGTTTTGTTATAATAACTTGTGAAAATAAGTTTAAATCAATGTACTTCTTAAATAGTGGCTTAGTAGAATGAATGACGAATATGACTGTTGACGTAATGACGTTGTAGTATTGTTGAATATATACTCGTAGCTATAACTTGATTTTGACATTTGAAATCAAACCCCTTAACCCTTTTATGCCCAACTTCAAAAAAAGGATCAGAAGGCAACGATTTCAAAAGCTGATTAAAATGTAGACAATCTGTACATGAACGGGTGAACATTATTGTTGGCTTTTCTGTTTGTACAAAATATTCGAAGCCTTTTGACGTGACAACGTCTTAAATTAGGTTGCGCTCGAAGTCACTCATGAAAAAGTGTAACGCCCGCTTACTTCTGTTAGGAGGGCCGGTTGTCCCGCTAAAACTCGAGAACGGCTGAACCGATTTGGCTAATTTTAGTATTGAAATATTCGCGGAAGTCAAGGAAAGGTTTAAACGGTGAGAAAATATTGAATAAATGAGTGGAAAATAATAAAAAAGATAATTTTATATTCCCATACAAATACAAACTGTTCGTACTTACCTGTCAAACATATGATGTTTGTTCCGTCGGTTCGGTATTTTTAGAATAATTACATGTAGATCTAGACTAAATAAGGGTTTGGAATCGACAACATACATGCATAATAGTCGGATTATCGCATATTTAGATTTAAAACATGTAAAATAATGACACTGTTACGCTGTAAAACTTGATTAAGGACTTTTTATCTTAGAATAGGGTTGACGGAGACATCTGTTGGTATTTTTCGGAAATACATAGCAAAATCTATCACGGCAGATTCTGATAACAGTATTGAAGCGAGTTCCGTGGGTCAAGTGATTCTATCGACCTCCGTTAGATGGCGCTAGTGCTATATTTGTTTTCTTCTCAACAATATTAAATAATTTCAATTTGTAGTTTATTATTTGTGTAAATTAAATTTCACAAATACAATTATCTTCCTTTTGGCCTTTCAAAATATTTCTCGAACATGATTAATTAAATCACAATGTCCAACGCATAGACCGCGTCTGACATGAGGAAAGCGGGCAACACTCACACTTTGAGGCGTGGCAGTCATTCCTGGTGCAATACCGTTGCTCTCAACATGACTTGAAAATTACAAGTGTCTTTTCGTCAAGGAATCTGGACTTCGGCTTAGGGAAGCCTTTAATAATCCCAACTACAAACGCCCATACCATTTGTGATGGCAGGTATGTATATTTTGTGAAGAAATTGATGGAATGTGACGTTCGCGTTGCGGTCCATTGATGATTGGAGTTGTTCATAACTAATCGGTTTATTTCTTATTGTTTCAGCGTTATAACTTTCTCATCTCTATAAAATGTGTTAAACCTTAAACAAGGATATTTCCAAGGGAGGCTTGATTCTAAAACTATCACACATGTAAGTAGAAGCAGTTACGTAACCAATTTGGACGCGTGGCGTTACGTAATCCTCTAGACTCAGTTACTCATTTTATTGTTCTGTTACAGCTTAAAAGCATGGTTCCCTAGAATGCCACACGGATGACGACAGCTCGAATTATTTCCAAATTCATTAAAACATGAAACTGTCCCGGGTGAGTGTGTGACGCATTTGATTCTTTTCTTCGACTAACGGCGATATTCTGTTGCTAAGATGCACGCGACTGCTGCATTTTGTTCGTGTGTTATCGTTTTCCTTCAATTAAATTCAGGATGACACGTGTGAAAGGAATGACACGTGTGAAACTAATGACACGTGTGAAAGTGAATGTTGCTTTCCTTTGCTTTTAAAACTGTTTATTACAGTGCCACCGGGTGTCATAGACGGAGTCGCCAGGCTGCTGTAGTGGCTGCGTGTCCACATGCAGGGACGGTCCTCACGGAGTCTTGCACGTACCTGTGTGTGAGCCGCGGTGCTGCAGCAAGGAGAGTGCATGCAGACACGTTCCTACGGGATTCTTGCACGTACCTGCGTGCATGTTCTTCTGCTGGTGTCGGCTGTCACATCTAGGGCTTCACTTCGTTTCTAAGCCAACGGTTATCAAGTGATGAGTCCGAGGCTGAGAAACTATGCTGCTTTCTTAACCAGGTGATACTATTCCTTGTCTCACTTCTTTTAATTCGGGTATTCTTGTTTGTTGCGCTGAGTCACCATACTCACATTCTACACCCTACTCTTCATACTTTAAATTACTACTGATATTAGACTACAAAGCCTTTCTACACAATCTTGAAACCATCTACAGTGTTAGTGTTAAATCCTTATGATATTAGTTAAGTACATAGTATTAAGTAAGATAGCACGCCTTCCCGCAGCACTGTTCTAGCAGTGTATGTATGACTGTTTTATGTGATTTCCCGATTTGAACTGCAATATAAGCGTACTGTACATAAACTTTTGTTTCTTTCAACTTGATATTTCAAGTTTTCAGTAAAATACTGCAGATTGTTTTACTTGCTTACCTTGCCATTTGTATCAGGTTAAAATGTGCTGGCGTCCAAACTACTACTAAGAAACATCTGTAATCTTTTCCTGGGAATCTGAAACTTGCAATACCTAAAACATACCCACGACCACCTGAGATCTCTGCCAAGCTTCCGGTGCATCTCAGTTTAAACCCGTGACCACCTCAGGCGGGGATAGATTGTTATAACACTATAATGACATTAATGACACATGTGATGGGTGCGTTCAGAAAGTAACACTTAAAATGTTGTTAGGGAAATTGTGAATGGATATGATACAAATAAATATTCTACTGAGAAAAAGACGTTGTCACGTAAAATCTTCCTTCGCCGGTAAAACCGACTTTACAGGCAACCATTTTTTTTGGATTGAAGTTCGAATGCAAAAGCAAGTTTGTGTCATAACCTCATTATGTTACACAGAAGTTGGTATTCACTTTTTTAATGACGTTATAACTGTAAATAATGCGTTATTCTAATGACGTCATAAATTTACCGCGTCGGAACCTCATGCCCGTCACTGACAGTTCATATCCTTCCTGGCTACCATATTAAGAACGATTCTGGCTACGGACAGCCGGGATTCTGCGGCGAGCGTTTTTTTTTATCTTGTATGAACTAACTATCGAAATTTAGCGACCCATTATACATTTTAACTAATTCATTAACACCGCGATCCTTATTTTCGTTTGTTTTATATTAATATTTATTACAACAGCCCAACACTCACGCTCACGCTCGCTGTCATCTGTCATCGCGGGATTTCCCGCTGACAGTTCGTTTCCCTTCTCGCTACGGATAGCCGGGATTTCCCGAACTGAAATCACTGCGCTCTACTAAATTAGAGAAAGCTTGTTAAAAACACTTTTATGTAAGTAAACATACTATAACCTAAATTAATAACACATCCGGCACAATTAGCTGGTCATCATGAGATCCTGATTCATTGAGTGATATAGAAAATGCTTCTAACCCTGAAGGGAACTACAAAATTTGGAATTTATACTTCTTCAGTAAAGAATAGCCTACTCAACCGAATCACTGGCTTTGTCGGTATTCCATACCCACGAACAACAGTCCAATATTCGCAAGCGGTAAATCATAAAACGTGACTGCCAATAAAAAGTTTACCAGAAAAACGTGTGGAACGCTCGGGTTCAAATAGATTACCGGAGCAAATAGTACTAGGCTGAGGGGCAACCGTTACTAACTTCACCGCATCGAGTATTTTACCGGAGGAAATAAGACGAGAGCCGAACCAAATCTATAGAATGTAAAAAAAACTATTTTTGAAACTACTATATATTCTGTCCTAAGCCGTTTTCAGCCACGGCGACTGCTTCAACTCCGTTGTTGGCGGCGCTCGTGTGCTCTTGTGTGACTGACATACCCAATCTTGTTAATAAAGGTCGGCGCACACAATGAACACGTGAGCACACCATCATATAATTGTAACTGATTGCCACAGGTGGTCGGGCCTTCAGCTCATCCCGTCTGAGATCTAGTTCGATGCACCGACGGGATTCGAAATTGGAGGTCTATTTTTTCATAAAGGATCTCCACTTTGTGCGGTTGGCTGCCTGCTTTTCCCACTGTGTCGGGTCCATATTACAGTTTTTCATGTGGCGCTTAAGCACATCCTTGTACCTGGGGAGTTGTCCGCCATGCTTTCGCTTGCCCTCCTCAAGTTCCGAATAAAAGATGTGCTTAGCGACACGACCCTCTGCCATCCTCGAAACGTGTCCGCCCCAACGAAGTTGGCGTCGCATGAGGTAGACTTCGATTCCACTTACTTTGGCCCTCCGCAAAACTTCGGTGTTCCGTACGCGATCGGACCAGCTGATCTTTTAGATTTTACGGAGGCATTTCAAGTGAAACCGATCTAGAGTGCGAATATGGCGACGATAAACGGTCCCAGATGAGTATAGCACATTGGGAAGCACGACAGCCATAGACGACGACGCGTTTGGCTCGGTTTGTAGACACCTGCCTACTGAGCGGCGGTCCCGGGTTCGAATCCCGGCCGGGGCAAATATTTGTGTGATGAACTCGAATATTTGTGCTTGGGTCATGGTTGTTCTATGTATTTAAGTATACTTAGACGACGACTTTAGACGACGATATACGTACTTATATAGATAAATATATATATTTATCTATATAAGTACGTATATCGTCGTCTAGTACCCATAACACAAGCCTTCTTGAGCTTAATTTGGGACTAGATCGATTTGTGTGAGGTTGTCCGATATTTAAAAAAAAAAAAAAAAAATCGCTATCTTTGTGGCCAGCTTCAAGTCATGGGAGCGAAAAACCTTGGTATCCAGCCTTCCGAAAGCCGCAGCTGCGGCTCCGATCCTGCTGTTAATCTCGGCATCAAGGTCGCACATGGATGTTACCGTGCTCCCCAGATAACGAAACCTGTTTCAACATATCCTCACCGAGCTTGACAGTTAGTGTCTCACGACCATGAATGTCTAAGGACATTACTTCCGTCTTCTTGACACTAATTTTCAGGCCAAACTTATAGCAAGACTCGTGAAAGCTGGACACAAGCTTTTGCAGGTCACCTGGGGTCTCCGCAAGAAAACAAAAGTCATCCGCGTACATGATCTCAGTGATCAGTTCGTGTGACACTTTGGTTTTCGCTTTGAATCTGGCCAAATTGAAGAGACCGCCAATAAAATTATGAAATATGCTCACGTACCTAAAATAATGATTCCTTATAGAAATCCCACAGTCAAACCAGCCACTGGTTTTGTGGGACATTGTTTTAGCCAGTCATAGTCATAGTATTTATTCATAAACAATACAGGCAACAATTCAACAACAATATAGCCGTAAGAATAACGTAAAAAACTTCCTAATAAACAGATAAATAAATAATAATAATAAGATAAAACCGAAAAAACTCTGTAAGAAAAGCATACAATACCTTAAAAGAAAAAGTTATTTCGTTAAGCCACGAAAAAAGCTGAGTAACACCACAAAAATCAGTAAGTATAAAACTAACTCCAGTTGTCTATTTTAGTACAATATATTCTACTACAAACTGTAGATTGAACATTTGATTGTAACAAAATAGGAGAACTATATTGATTGTCTACAAACTTTTTTAGAAATACTCTAATTTGCTTCTATATCTTTACAAACATCCATATAATTTTACATACCTACGTCATTTATACCGCTTTTTTATCTAAATATATCTCTTATGATCATTCCCCATGAGGTAGCTTTCCCTACGGTCGGTTCTCGGTGTATAGCAACCTCTGGAACGAGATGTCGGCTCTAAATCCGGTAACGATTGACGATCGGTAAATTTAAAAGAGTTTATATCTTCGCAGTCTCGATGCAGAGCGAGGCACGTTGGATACTTAAGGTACGAAGATAAAATTTGGGAGTGTTTAGTTCATTTCTGATCATCATCATGCGGCTATGATGGTTCCGTTTATCATGCGATAAATAAGTGACAAAGCATCCGCCACGTATTGACAAAATGCGAGAGTGAGTAACGAATGCTTTGTCACTTATTTATCGCGTGATAAGTTTTTATCAGACGATGATGATTATGATGGCTTACCATCATACAGCACGTCTAATAGCGCTACTATGACACGCGACTCTTTGTCGCCCGAATAACTATCTGTCACTTTCTTGTCTATATTGTGTGAGCAAGACAGGTGACGCTCAGTCGCACGACAAGCGAAGTCTCGGCAAGATATGCTATAGCCGCAGACGTCCACTGCTATACAAAGGCCTCCTCCGAAGTTCCGAAACGATCAGTCGTGCGCGGCCCTTATCTTATTGCTTCCCATCATAACCAGGTCGTCGGGCCACCTTGTTAGTGGCATGCTGCGTCTTCCGGTACGCGGTCGCCACTCCAGGACGTTTCGGCCTCAACGGCCATTTTTTATTCTTACGTATGTACGCCATACATCCATAAGGTGATTTCACAACTGCAGTACTCCTAAATTACGGCAATAAGGCCTAGTTTCCCCTCTGGGTTGGAAGGTCAGATGGCAGTCGCTTGCGTAAAAACTAGTGCCTACGCCAAATCTTGGGATCTAGGTAGCCGACCCCGATTGAGAATTCATTCTCTACAAAAGGGACAAAGGCTAGGAGGATGATGAGTACTCCTAAATAGTCTGTAGCTACTCCCCCTGAGGCTTTCAAATGCCATTATAATCGACTATAGAAGAGAAGTTTATTCTAAGGAATATATTAATTTGGAGTTATTATGAATTACTTTAATAAAATCTTAATAACATTAAACAACGTAATTTATTTAAGCATTAAATACAAAGATCAAAGCTTAAAGAAAAATTGAAAAAGGAGCTACCTGGGGGAAGAGACCGGGAATCGAACCCGGTACCTCTGGATTGCCGGTCCAGCGCGTTAACCATTTCGCCACTCTAGCTCCAGGAAGATCTGACGAATTTTTCCTTATGCTTTGTGTTGTGTGTCGATCTTTGCATTGTTTTATTTTAAAGGTTTTTACACCTTAGCGACCTCTATGTGAATAGGTACGTTAATATTCACATCTTACCGCACCACTTTACAGTGGTGACCGAGCAAGCGAGAGAGGGCGCTGTTAGTTTTATAAATTTATGAAACATATAATGTCTCATTTTTTAAATGTGGGTAAGTACACCACAATTTTTATTTAAGCATTAAATACAAAGATCAAAGCTTAAAGAAAAATTGAAAAAGGAGCTACCTGGGGGAAGAGACCGGGAATCGAACCCGGTACCTCTGGATTGCCGGTCCAGCGCGTTAACCATTTCGCCACCCTAGCTCCAGGAAGATCTGACGAATTTTTCCTTATGCTTTGTGTTGTGTGTCGATCTTTGCATTGTTTTATTTTTAACGTAATTTATATTCAAATCTTGCTCTCATAACATACCTGTTACGCATTATTAAGGGCGGTAATACGCAAAATGTTTCAAACTGAACTTGCCGTGAAAAATACAGCAATATTCGGGTGATTCAGTTGATTCATGTCCCATTACTCCGGCGTTATTGTGCTTTAGAAAGGGGAGGGGAAAATTAAGGTAGGCTATGGGAACGTGAGTTACCGACATAGCTCGAAGAGTAAGGATGACGTCATTTTTTTATGAAGTCAATCGATCCTCCGATTCGATTTTTCGTAGGGATCAAATGTCTATGAGACTAACTAAATTTAGAGTGCTATAAAAGTCAGAAATGGCAAGCCAAGTTTGACATTCCTACGGAGCGTTTCTTGTTTATTTCTTTATCACATTACTTATTTTTGTGCTTTTGTTGGGCGCTTTATATATATTATATTATTATATTCTTCATGCTAATCGTTTACGCTGTCGCTGTCGCTAGGTCACGTTAAACACATGGTAAGGATACAGCTCGGCCCATGGTCATCACGCGCAGGCCTTTTTGGGGTTCTGTAGTCAGCTGGAACCCATATATTATTTTATATCTATTGTATTGGTTTCCATAGCCAAAAAAAACGTTGCTTTCTTATATGAGACTGTTCGTTAAGTCTATAAAAAACTGTAAGGCCTTTAATATACTCAAAAACGATCATTAATAAAACCGTAACCGAAGTGAGAATCTGGGTTCTGTACAAACACGTATCCCATCTTAACTGACAGGGTTAAGTTAGATTTGCACCTGTTATGGGCACTGGATACAAATTAGGTGCAGAGTTAACACAACCGATCACGTTTATTGTATGGGAGCCTTACTTAAATATCTATTTTATTGTTTTTAGTATTTGTTGTTATAGCGACACCACAAATACATCATCAGTGAAAATTTCAACTGTCTAGCTATATATCTAGCTACATAGTTCATGAGATACAACCTGGTGACAGACAGACCGACGAACGGATGGACAGGAGTCTTAGTAGTAGGGTCCCGTTTTTACCCTTTCGGTACGGAACCTTATAAAACACTCCATTTACGGCTTATTCCAATCGGCACTGAGTCAATTGGTTTTATGTACCCACCTGTCAAACGAAGGGTCACAAGTTTCATTTTGCACTAGGCCCAATATTTGCGTATGCAAAATGCGGGTAAGTATTTGCCTAGGTCCCGAAATGAGGACTTACGAATTTTGTTTCGGGTCACTTGGTATAAGTAAGTGCTTTCGAATAAAACATTTGACTATCTATTTTGTTAACGCATTCCCTGCCAGGGGGTGTGGCCTGAAACAAACTTGTACGACGGTGAACGCATATACTCGTAGGTATATGCGCTTCTGGCTGTGAATGATTAACTTCACTATAGCTTTGGTTTGCCGAAACCAAGAAAAATATCTTAAATAAAATATATATACTTATACAATAAAATTCGTCAATTCGCTTTGTTGACATACATTTCTACTAACTCTTTGTGAACGCACTGTTTTTTATTCAAAGTTAACATTGTAACATTTTATTTCTAAATACATATTTTAGTCATATCGCTAAAGTGCACAAAACCGGCACGCCTTGTCTCAGATTGATATATTAAACCATATCTCTTTTATAATGTCACCTTATTGAAATAAATGTAGTTGAAAATGTTAACATTATATCTTCACTCTGGTTTTCTTCCAAAATAATAAAGCAATCAGACCTAGAAAACGAGAGGTCAGATATTTGTCTATATACTCCAAGAGACCTGCGAAATCTGGGATTACGTTGCTGAGATTATGTTTCGAAGGAAACCAGGGAGATATTTTATAATATATTGACAATGTTATGTCTTTTTATGGCTGAGTGTTTGCTAAATTGCCTACTTTCTTTATTTACCTACTTAACAATAGCAATACATGTCGGTTATGCAGATCATCCGTTGTCATGCGGAGATATTGCTAATTTGGAAATAATGAAATGCTCCATCGAATTTGGTACATCTAACCTGAATTTGAAATACCCCCAACTCAGGTTGCTGGTCATCATCAGACCCTCATTCAGTGAATTATGTAGAGAATGCTATACTAAACCTAATCATATAAAAAAAAAAAACTTCAATACTGGCTGAGATCTCTTCACTTGTTCCAATTAAAGCTAAATATCTTGGTAACTACTAATCCTATTTCTACCAAACTTAGCTAAAAACCATCTCGACGGACAAGTTTTTCGGTTAAAAATAAACATACTCAAATTGGTCCACCCGTTTGGGTGCTACGATGCCACAAACAGACACCCAGATGCACATTTTTACTTATAATACCCCTCTTTTTTCGTAGGGGGTTAAAATAAAAGACGCCTTCCTAAAGGTTCGTCTGTGAGAAGTCAATTGTTATTTTAATAGTTTTCCTGCGATTGCTATAAATTCCACTCCTCGCTTTATCACCATAAGGCAGCCGTGACGTATGACGTCATATCTCCCGTGTGTGCTTAGGGGTGTGGATTAAGTGTCGCCCTCTACCAGCTGATGTATGGAAGAATGTCCCGGTTGATTCATACGTTTGCGTTTTGGCGCAGCCCTGTACCCTTACCATGAGTTTATGTTGACTAAACTCGCTAGCGACTGTGTAAACGTTTTGTATGGAGGATTGTAGTTCTACAAAGTATCCGCTAGGGGCGCTCTACTCTCCATATGAATCATTTACGCTGTCGCTAGCTGGTAAAGGTACTGGGATACCTACCATCGGTAAAAAAACTTAATTAAAAATTAGCGCGCTTCTGATCTGGTTGCCTACTTTAGAATGTTATGTTTACATAGCTAAAGCTAATATTATTTATTTATTTTGGGGTATTTCAGATCAGTTTGAGTAATTTGAATTTAAGGCTAGAGATATTTACACAAGCTGATCGATTAATTCTCGACACTATTATAAAACTGTTATTTTTATTACTGCAGGCATATTATTTAACTTTGATATACCCAAGTATAAGCATACCTACTCGTTTAAACAAATAAACAAGAAAATTATAATAACTGGTGACGGTTGGCGATGGCAATGGAAATGATTTTGTGAAAAAATTACGTGACAATAGGAACACACTTTTTAATTTTTTTATGTCAAAATAAATTATATTATTTTTTGTTTTTTTGCAATTGATTGATTGGGATACTAATTCACATTTATTAGAGAGAGAGAGAGAGAGTTATTATTACAATGCAAAAAAAATAGCAATAAAAATACTATAGATAGGTACTTATACAAAATTGTATTAAAAAATCAGTTTTATATCTAAAGGGGATATTTCAAGAAAAATCTAACGAAATCTCTGTGCTCTCATCAGCATCACGTCAAAACGACTGGAAGGATTTTAACCAATTTTAATACAGGGATAGCTGGACATACAAAGATGGTTATTTATGATACTTTTTACCCGACTACGTTAAAGAAAGAAGTTTTACGCGACCAAGTTGCAGGCTCCTTTTAGTCGTGAAACTGACTGTATTAAAATTAACGACGTAGCTGCGACAGCCTGTCCACAAAAGTGGAGCGGTATGAAATCAACCAATCAGGGGGATTATTCGACCAATTTTAGAGAGATGATTGAGATCTCTCCATTTCATCGCCCTCCCGTTTTGACGTATCCCTACTTGACAAGTGGCGATATCCCTAGAACATCGCAACTTCATCAATCCGGTCGCGCTCAATTTGCGTTTCCTTTGTATGTGACGGCATAAATAACAGGCGCATATTTTAACTTGACCGTGTAGTGCGTGAAATTAGTCAGTTACGTTTCGTTCAAAACAGAAATTCAGCATGAATAGCATTTTAGACAATCATTATCGCTTTCGTATTTCCAAAATTGAGATGAGATATGTCACTTGTAGCTCATCGCATTTTAATGACAGTTCAAAGGCGATATCACTGTTATCTAATAGAGTTTTGACGTTTTGCGATCTCTCAAACGGCATCCTCGAATTAGGTCCCAGGTTTCGATTTTGTGAAGCCCAAAATAAGTGCATTTAAATCTAAGGAATGTGATTGGTCCATTTCATTACACATTTCCTCCTGTGCACAAGCAGCCTTATGGTCCATGTTGACAAGTCTGTACAAGTTTCACGCTCACAAAAGTTTTCAACGCGAGTTCCTGTGGTACGTGTTTTTCCTACTTTATGAGGCGACATATCATCTTCGGTGAGGCTATTTTTCGAATGTTTCACATCGTTTAGCTGATACATTCGATTCCTTTGATGATATCTATTTCCACGGAAAGGTACTTTTAGTTCTATTCAGGAACAAGGGAGCGAATGCTCGGTTTGTTTTCTTCGATATCTGGTGAACGTATGTGACTATTTTTCTGTTTGGTTTTTGAAGCGTATTTTGTATAGCGTTTGAGTACCTAATCGTAAAGTTAAAATAGTTAATGTATGTTTAGATATTGTTACGTTAAATATAACCAACTAAGGAGAGATATTAAAAATATTATTTTCTGAAACTTTCGGACAAATAAGAATTTGGCGAAACGTTACAGATGGAGAACAAAAATCAGTGTTTCAGGTAGGCTACCTGACATGAACATACATAAATATAATAGGTATAATTATGCACCTACAGTGAAACATAGAACCTCATCCTTTTTTGAAAATCGTTCAAAAACAAAGCGAAACGCGAAAATTATTACAAATACTTATTTAAAATCGGGGGAAACAATGCATGCCACAAATATCTCTTTACCACTATAATAAGTAATTTATATCCTTTATATTCGCTTACACATCGTCAAAATAATATCGAATAATGAAAATACAAAACGGAAACGCTGTCACTGTATTAAATACAATCACTACTTGAATTCGAGTTTCCAGTGACAAATAATTAAAACCAGTCGTGCAATTAGCGATGCGCGTTAATATCAATTGCGATTGGGATTTATATGAATGTTGCTGATTTGCAACGCAAAGTAGGGATTGTAACCGAGATTTATTGAAGATAAAATTCATATCATCAAACAGATGAAATGAGAGGTTGAAAGAAAAACTGGCTGAGTGCGAGTACCCTAACAAGGTGCAGCGACGACCTGGTTAAGATCGCGGGTAGAAATTGGATGAGGGCGGCGCAAGATCGATCGTTGTGGAGGAACTTTGGGGGAGGCCTTGGTCCAGCAGTGGACGTCTTCTATCGGCTGATAATATGATGATGATGAAGTTTGAGTAGGACTCGCGCACCGAGGGTTCCGTGCAAAGAAACACTAATTATCCCATCTTAACTGGCCAGGTTGAGTTAAGTTTGTACCAGGTATGTAAGGCGTCGGAGACAAATGAGGTGCAAATTTAACGCAACCGATCACGTTTGGTGTATTGGAGCCCCACTTAAATAATAATTTTATTCTGTTCATAATATGTGTTGTTGTAGCGGCAACAGAAATAAGTAATCTGTGAAAATTTCAACTGTCTTAGCTATCACGGTTCATGAGATACAGCCTGGTGACAGACGGACAGTGGAGTCTTAGTAATAGGTATGGTCCCGTTTTTTACCCTTTGGGTACGAAACTTTAAAAAGTGCACATTAACTTTATTTTTCAGAAAATTGTTTTTTTAGGCTCATCATAGAAATATCTTTGTTATTTGACCGTGATCATGAATAAGTGGTTGCTCAATTGGTGTGGTGATATTGCAATGCTTCGTCGAATGTAAGGTTCAGATTCAGGGGATATTATGTATACAGTATGTATATAAACTCTTATAGTACATGAAAAAAGATAATGAAACAAAAGATATGCACAAAGGCGATGTTATCCCTGTAAGGAATTTCTCCCATTAACCATTGATCAAATGAGAGGGAACAGAAATCATCTAAGATCGGCAAAAATAAAATAAATATAATCAGTTTAGGTCTCGATAGGTTTAGTTAGGTTTAATTATATTATAAGTTTCTTAAGGTTTAGTTAGGCAGATATTTTTGGTTTCATAACAAATTGTATTTAAATAAATAATTTAATTGAATTATCATACATCAAGTCTAATTATCCCCATATACTCTTAGAATGAAGATATCAGGTGCACAATCCGTAGTTTAGCTAGCAGTTAATCAAACAAACATAAACTAGAACATAAACAGATCGGGTAAAGTTGGTAAAGACGTGTTATGATATGGATCCACTATCTCTAATAGCTCTTATAAATGACTGCCAGAGTTATTAACGACTCCAGCATTAATTATTTAGGTACTTTGATATGATCATTTGGTATCCCAAGAAGCATTTGAACAAGATAGTCCCTTTGTAATTTTTGATTTAAGTAAAAATCGTCTCCCTTGGCTGTGTGGGATTTTCTGAAAATCTCACTTCCTGGCATGACGTAAAACTTAGGACAAACGACGGGCGGTAATTCGTAAAGCCCTAGATCACACATATATGGCCCAAACCGAAGGTGAGGCGAAGGTGATGGTGTATTTCACTTAATTGAATGATTATTATCTAATTTTATGTTCCTATTGACGATCAAATATCAAGATTCATGTAACAATAATAATAATATAATAATAATCTTTATTCATAAAATCATAGTAATAACAATTAGCATAAAAAGTCTTAAATCTATACAGAGCATTCATAATACTGGTGCCTGAACTAGGAGAATCTTGTATCTCAGGCTTTGAGAGTTCAAATTATACGCTAAGTACCAAAATAATCATTTACAATTAATACAATACTACTTATTGAATTCATAATATAATAATACTATTAAACTACATACTTTATTTAATGTGATATTGCTATGTTCAACTATGTAGGACATTGCATTGTCACCGTTAGCACAAATTGAAAGAAACTAGGGCAGTCGGAATTGCACGAATCGTCACCTTGTTTAATTTGTGTAGGTATATTAAAAATTAGAAATTAGAACAATATTTTATTAATTACGCGGCTATGGAATAATGGATTAAATGAGTCAAGTATGTTTTGAGTAACACTAAATCTGAAAAAGGACTTCTTATAATCTAAAAAGGCACTCTTAGGCGCCTTCATAATCTATCGAGTTTTGGAACCTTTTTTCGGCTAGTTTTCTTGCTGGGCATTCGGCAGTGCCAGTTTCGTGATTACACGGTTTCTTATAGTATATTGCGCATATTGGTGGTTCGGCCTTCTTGGTGCAGTCCTTTATGTAAATTAACTTAGGATAATTTATAATGTTGTTATTATGAAATAAATAAATCTAAATCTAATCAAACACCTGGGGCCTGGGAAATTGACAAATTCACCGCCATAGGTACCTATGTAATGTACGAGTACTATTACGCGAGATTAATGGTGGATAGTTAAATCTAGTCATATAGGTATTGAATATAACCGTAGCCTTAGCATCAAAAGAATAGTAGGTATTTTATGCAACAGTTGTATAAGAGGGGGCAAAAAACGCGAGTGACATGGGTTACGATGTGAGCATCGTAAAAAAGATGCCACGAGCGTTTTTTGACCTACTTATACAACGTTGCATACAATACTTTTTCTACGACTCAACATTTTAATAAATAAAATGCAAATAAACAAGAATGAAAATAATTACGAGTTCCCGCTCGGAATAAAAAAAAAAAGTCTGATAAACTTTTTTTATTGACGCCCATTCTGTCAAAAAAATTTGAACTTATACCTAAATGTATACGTTCACTATACTATACATCAATGCACAGAGGATAAAACAATTTTTTTAAGTTGGCAGCAATGTTAGTATATATTTATTTTATTTTATTGCAAATTGTGTAAATGCAGCTGTTTATTTTGTAATCTGTGGTACTAAGTTATGCTTTTTTGGCGACATTATAACATCGTTTAGCAGTGTTTTTTTGGGCAGTAGAGTATAGACTTTTACAGACTTTCATAATTTATGTCTTTATATCAGAGTTAGTAACTATATATATAATCCAAAAGTACTGGAGTAGAAAAAAGCTTTAAACACATTTCTTACCATTGGAGTATTAGGATCGTATTGATACATAATAAGACTTTATACTCTCGCGGTTTGTACATATATTTTATTAACACAAATTATAATAGGTCTATTGCGATGTTCCTTATTGACCTTCACAATATAGCGTTTAGGCGGAGTTGGACACGCCGTGGTCTCAGATGTACTGGTGAATCAGCGGGTTGACACTGGAGCTGTAGCTAACTAAACCGATACTAGAGCTAGGTCGTTACGCGTTTTCGATGAAACGAAACGTCACCGTTTCTTTTTGACAAGTAACCGTTTCGAAAACATGTTACTTAAAAAACATTACGGCATGGTTTCATTAGTTACTAGGTGTAACGCTATTCCAAGAACCAGTTTTTCATAAAATGTTTAGTTAGCTATTCTTAAACTATTTTAATCAAGAATCGTTCTTTTTTTGTCTTTCGAGAAAATTTAGCTAACACAATGGTATCGGCTACGCGTAGTAGCAGGTTTTAAAGAAACTGTTATTAGATATGTCAAGAAACCGTTACTCCGTTTCTTTAATAAGAAACGGTTTCTCGAAAAAATACCTTATTTTTTACAGCTACACGGGGTTTTTCACTGCATTCTTACTCTTCTCTTGCTAGGCCTGCCAGGGAACGTGTCGATCTCGCATCGGTTGAAGCTGGGCGTTTTTTTCATACCTTATGACACTCCGAAATAACAGGTAGGTAAAACTTTTGACGTCATCACGCGATACGGTTGGCTGGTTGGTTGCGATTGCTTTTCTGTGTTGCTAGTGGTGTATCATAAATACTCCTTTGTTACCTGTATGAATCTCATATAATCGTGAGTATTTTAAATCAATTATTACGACAATAAAAAATTAGTGCGTGGAGTCCCTCCGCGCGGAAGAAGTGAAACTTCGTTAAACGTTTAACGCAACCTAACGTTGTTGGAAGTCGCATTAGAAGTTTCACTTCAAAAATAGTGCGTGGAGGCCCTCCGCGCGGAAAAAGTGAATTCGTAATGTGGAAATGAAAATAGGAAGGGGTAGAAATTGTAATTTCAAAAGAGAAAACCTAACAATCAATTGATGTTCACAAGAGACGTACCTTGACATAACCTTAAATCCGTCGCATTGTCCGTGGGATTGTTGCGTTGAACGTTTAACGCAACAGTGCTTTCCTATCCCCTCCACGGTAGCGTTAAACGTTTAACGCAACCTTGTTGGAAGTCGCATTAGAAGTTTCACTTCAATAAAAGTTGGTCAAAGAACATGACAATCGCAATGCGTGCCGTAAAACCACCCAATTATAGTCCAGTCCTTACAACTATGGTCCAATTTAATCCGAAAATTAGGTACTCGTTAGCATTATGACAATTATTACGAATAAACTCAGCAGCAGCAGCAGGTGAGCAACGTAATTAAACAAACTTAAATAAAAACGTATAAAATCACTGGATTTTGATAAAAATAAACTAGTTTTGTTTTGGACCATAGTTGGATAATTGGACTATAGTTGGCTAGTTTTACGGTACCGAATTATAATTTCCTTATTATTTTAATTATTTAGTTATCATAAAGTTACGACTAATCAGTGACGTAGAAAGTCTCACTAGCTGGAGTGTCATACCTTATTTTCTTATATCATGATGTTTTTTCAGGGTTCCGTACCCAAAGGGTAAAAATGGGACCCTATTACTGAGACTTCGCTGTCCGTCCGTCCGTCCGTCTGTCACCAGGCTGTATCTCAAGAACGGTGATAGCTAGACAGTTGAAATTTTCACAGATGATGTATTTCTATTGCCGCTATAACAAAAAATATTAAAAATAAAAAATAAACTAAATATTTAAGGGGGGCTCCCATACAAAAAACATGTTATAGATTATGGTACGGAACACTTCATGCGCGAGTCGGACTCGCACTTGCCCATTTTTTTATAACGGCACAACATAGTGGCTCCACTTCGCCTGATGGTAAGCAAAAAGGGGAGCCCAAGTGAGCTGTGAGCCCTCAGTGATCTCACGCCTACGAAAAGAGCGTTGAAATAGAACTGTAGACACGTGTTTGATGACGTCACGTTTTCTCATATCACTGAACGTGTGGAATGTAAATAATAAAGCCATTTTGACGCTCTCTCAAGGAACAACGAGGTCCCAAATTGTCTTGTTACTGGCTATGGATTTACTAACTCAAAAGAAAAAAGTATAATAATATTAAAACAAAGATAATCAGAACGCGACTGAATCAATGTCCTTTCCTTACTAATTATGAATAGATAGGAAGTTCTTCGATTTTGTTGAGATGAGATTTCGAGTGGAAGGGTTTCCACGCAAAAGAGGAAAAAGTAGTACGTGGTTTTTGCACACTACTACCTACTACGTATACATTAACTTAATAAGGCTATTAGGACGTGTTTAAGAAAGTGAACTTTCTGTTGCATATTTAAAACTACAAACCTGAGTTAACGGAGTATTTTTTAAATAAAGCACTAGAACCTTTTTTGAGGCAGAGAAGAAATTCATAACTATCTTTTTTGCTACAGCAAAACATCTTTGTGTGAAAAGTGTCGAATTCTACTTAGCCGTCTAGTCGTGACGATAATCCAATGATATACTGAATTCCGAAAAATAGATGGAAGTCATTTCAATCAATATTTTTTTTTATGTGAGTATTTCGCGCCATTTTTCTTGATCCCCAAACAGACAACGGGTACAAGAGCATAAAACTGCCTTTGTCAAGCGTTACCCCAAAGTGAACGATCTGTTGCTAACACGTCTGTGCCTTGTAATGTATCACCACGTTTTGCATTAAAAGCGTTCACAGTTTAACAGATTTATGCCCAGCGCACTTTGAAATAGTGACAGTGGTAGTTTTGGATTTGTTGTTTATGTCCTCTGATATTTATGATACAGGCTTTCAGGTTAATTTGTTGATTTTACTGCCTTTTATTGCTGTTGCAACTGTTCGTACATTGTTAATTAATACGCATCTGATGTGATGCGTATTACTGTCCGGGACTATTTTGATTTGGAGTGATACTTAATTAAAATAGATCGTAAAGTCAAATAAATTGTTCTGGTACCAAATAAAAATGTGTTCCTTTCGAAATAGTTAACAGAGCACTGAAATTATGATTATGTAGACTTGCTATTCCAAGAGATATTATACAATACAATAATTATTTATTACACATCAACAAAAAAAATACAATTGACACCTTAATTTCAGTCTTATCGCTAAAGAGTAGTGATGGGCCGTTCTCGAGAATATTCCCCAGGCGGGAATATTCCCGGGAATGTTCCCGGGAACATTCCCCATGAGGGGAATATAGGGGAATTTAGGTTTTGTATATGAATAACATATATTTTATGACATTCTCTATATAAGTAAATGTGTATCTACTTAATAGGTTAACAATTCAATAGAAAAAAATATAAAAAGTCAGCTGTAAATGTAAATTCCCTTTGCTCCCGGGAATATTCCCATTGTTCCCCGGGAATATTCCCAATGTTCCCGGGAATATTCTCATTGTTCCCGAGGAATATTCCGCAAGTTTTTAAATTGCTCTCAGGAATAACATGGTAAAATACTAGTGAGACGAGCAAGTTAATTTCTGATAGAAAAGAAATAGACAACACGTGTGTTGTGAAAAAAATAATCCTAACATAAAGCTCAAGTTTCAACGCACTTAGCAAAATAATTGTATTTTGTTTAGTTTTTATCGTTTTTATGTCATTGTATCTATTTATTTCATTATTTCACTAGTATTTTAAATAGGTAGTGTATTGTATAGTAGTCCCAAAGACAGGCATGCCATAATTCATTAATTAACTACCCCGCCAGAAACACAAAATTAAAAAAATATATATCAGCATTTAATCTTTTGCAATATTTGATAAAATTATTTTTCTTTAGTCAGTTGGATCCTAGCCAATGTTGATGCTCCAGGCAGGGTTCCATAGCCGTTATCACAAATATATTACAAGATCAAGAAGAGAAGTCTTGTTTTGATGCGGGGGGCTCATCCCCCCGAGCCCTAGTTTCGTAAATCTACTCGTGACTTGAAAGTTCAAAGTTGTGTTTATTATCTAAATACGGGGGCTCTGCCTCCTAGAGTGTCTCTTGTAGTCATCGTCTCATCACTTTGGATTTTAGCTATCTTGTTTCTGTTCTTATTAGTTGCTTTGATTTTAGTGCCGCCGCCGCTTGTCATAGCTCCACTTTGTGACTTCAAATTTATATCTTATAGTCATCGTTTCCGAAGTCGACATAAAATAATCAAAAGACTAACTATCTTGTTTCCCTTCTGTTCGGTTTCTCCCCTAGGCCCCCCGTATTTAATAGTCTTCGACTCCTCACTAGATTTTAC
This sequence comes from Apotomis turbidana, assembly GCA_905147355.2. Taxonomy (NCBI): domain Eukaryota; kingdom Metazoa; phylum Arthropoda; class Insecta; order Lepidoptera; family Tortricidae; genus Apotomis; species Apotomis turbidana. The sequence goes on along the minus strand of LR990289.1, from coordinate 18,607,898 downwards.
AGAATCAGAAGACTAATACTATCTTGTCATTTTTGGATTCAACCGTAACTTTTTCTGGAAACGTTATTCGCCCCATCAATGAGGCGCATATTTGGCGCACTTTCAGTGGATTATTTCTGCCAAGATAAGCTGTGTTCAAGAGATTTTCAGCTCTTAGAATTATTTCTGCAGCATGGTGTTATTGGAGTAGGGGGTAGCTAGGCTTCTGAATTAACCTACCAACAAAAACACTAGATCATATTTCCGCAAAATGGAGACGTACACGTAACCAATCTGACTGTAGATTCATAAAATATATTGTAATGCTGGGCCAGATGAATTGTTTTGTGGCAGCGCATCAGTGTTAATGAACTTTTTTCTGCTAAGGAAGTCATACAAGCAATTTTCAATTGAAGTTTTACTTCTCTAAGTACTCTTTATGAGTTGGTTGACTATTATTACTCGTAAACTTGTAAAGCCTACCTTAGCAGTGATTAATTATATAATTTCCTTTTAATTTCGGTAGATATACCTAACACTATAGTGAATTCGTTTATATAGCCAATACCCAAGTACTACCAAAATTAGCAATTTAAAGTTTGGCATTTCACAAACAGATCTTTAAATCGGAAAATTGTTGCAACAAACCTACAACATTTTGAAAGGCCTATCCAACGACATATCACACCATGGGGTAGACTAGAAAAAAAAGACATCCCCACTTTAGTATAGGGGGAGGTACAGTAAAAAAGTATTTTTCTAAGAATTTGTTCTACCAATTTATCAAAATGACTAATATGTATCACCATGCCAAATTATAACTTTCTGGTACTAAGAGTTTCTCTAGTACTAATAAATGTTCAATGTTTCCCATTTTGGGGAATATTCCCGGGAACGGGAATATTCCCGCGACCCATCACTACTAAAGAGCGATCTCTTTCAGACATCCTTTGGGTAGAAAAAAAAGCATACGGCGCGGCGTCCATACTACCAGAATCCCACCGGCTGGCCCTCTTCAAAACAACTGGGTAGCAATTACATATTGAAATTATAAAAAGGTGAGCGAAATCTACCCCGGCTTGCCCTGAGTTTTGTCACAGAAAAGACTCAAAAATAAAGTTGTCCCTAAATCTAGTTAGTTTTCGTTGACGTGATAATAATGCATATTTATCAATTTCACGGAACCCTTGGTGCGCTAGTCCAACTCGCATTTAAACCGCTATCTATCACAAAGTCTTTTTCTAAGGCAATTCAATTAGTCTACATACAATTCCTCTTTTCTTTGGTGACGCGTCCTCACGCCTTACAATGTGAACTCACTCGATGTAAACAAGATAAAAAAAACTCTCAAAACAATCCATACATTAGGGAGGCAAGTAGCGTGACTTAGAGTATTCCGTCACGGTGGCGACTCGCAGACTTATGGCTCTGGAACTTGGCTGCGATTTCTAAAGTAACAATTCACGCCAAGTCCAAGGATATTGCGAGGCCCAAGGCATAGGAGATTGCGTGAGCTTTCAGATTATATTCGGGGTGGGCGAAAACTGAGATGTTCTTATTTGGATTGAGTAAGAGCGAGCGAGCCAGGTATAAAATTCGAATTATAGTATATCAAGCCCACAAAATGTTAATCAGTGATCTTTGCTTATCTATTAGCTATAAGTGGTCGTATCGGAGGAACAAAAACAACTTTTTAATATTCCTCCAAAGAAAATTAAAATTAGTGCAAAATTTTTAACGTTGTTCTAGGAGATACGTTGTCATCATAAATAGTTTACTTATTTTTTTCCCCTTATTCTGAAATAAACAAAAAATCAACAAAAATACTGTGTTCCGTGCTCGCCGTTTAACACGTTGCCTTGACTTTGAAATAAAAGGGGTCTGTATTTGACAATGAAGTTAAAGCTAGCCAAATGACGGATTTTAAGTTTGTTTTCATTTTGTGTTAAAAGTATTTTATTCTGGAGTTCTTAACGTTATTGATAAAATCAACACAATGAAGATTAATCAGTGTCTTTCTTGTCACTTTTTGGTTTAAATAAAACATTATGAGGTTTGAATATAACATTATATTCACAGTCACTGATCCTGCGCCCGCCTGCATCCAGCGGATTTAATCTAGTCATAATTCCACCTTGTAGGAGCATAACCACGTTACGTCTTTCGCAGCGTGGATTGCTATTCAAAAACTTATTGGCCCGTTTAAAAAAAAATTAACCGACCGAAAAACGTTCAGTTCTGTAAAAAAATATTTTGATTTAAATCACGCTACATGCTTGCGCATATGCTTTGTACCATTCGCAAATGTTCTCTCGCGAAGTGGCGGATATATGGGAGCACCAGGTTTTATTTGCCGTCACACATCGGAGTTGGAATTACGTAATGAGGCGAGCATAGCCTTTAAAGGATTAACTGTGTCATGAAACAAGGGGAGATGTCTTAACAGTGAACGTATTCCTACATTTTTGGCGTTGAAATTTCTTTGGATCAAAATTTCGCCCCCACCAAGCAATTGGGAAATATGATGAAGGACGAAACACGAGTATATAAATGAGTGAAGTAACAATTGTAGTTTATGCAACTGTTATATAACAAGAGGTCTTAAGGCACAGTATACAGTTGCATACACTACTTTACCTACACTAATATTTATGGTCATATTAAAGACTAGCGACCCGCCTATATCAAAACAGTAGGCTTCAGCGGGTTATGCGTGATTACCTGAATTTGTTTTCTGCCGCGAAGGTTTTAATTCTGCGATAACTCCTAATCTAGTCATTTAAATTGGGGCTAATATAAAGTGTAATGCTTAAGAGGGCGCCGAGCGTTAGCCGTTAACGCGCCTATAACCATAGAGCGCGGGGAAAGCGTATTGAGATCGGCGCGCGGCCGCCATAGTGAAAATGTATGGAGAATTAAAAGCACTTTTTGATAAATCTGGACCTTTAATACCGAACAATAATTGAAATATTTGATGCGGACAAATTGTAATGTAAACATTCATCTTATTTTTGAACTGAAAATCAGAATAGATTTCCATTGTTAAAGTATAAAAAAACACTTAATGCCTGCTTACGATTTTACAACTTTCGTCCAACTTTACTTAGTTTTCTAGGGTAAAATATTAATAATCTTATAATTTTTCCACGGAGAAGTTGTTAACACATTCTTCGAAGTGCTAAATATATAGTTTAGAAGTGGATTAAACAACTAGTGTTGACGTTGTCTACTTAACGGCAACTGCCTATTTTTCACATTTTGCTCGGTGCAGTCTTAAGGTAATTAAAGCATTTAATTTGATAATGATTGATATTGTATCCGTGTAAATAGCTTTACATATTTCCGCATTACAAGAGTAGGTAAGTATGGTTATTTTTATAAGTTAGAAAAGGTATAATAAGCTTTCTTTAAAATATAAACTTAATGCCATCGCGGACTTTCTTGAGACCTATAAAAGAGAGAAAGAAACGCTCTCACTGTATTTTTAGGGTTCCGTACCTCAAAAGGAAAAAACGGAACCCTTATAGGATCACTTTGTTGTCCGTCTGTCCGTCCGTCTGTCAAGACCCTTTTTCTCAGGAACGCGTGGACGTATGAAGCTGAAATTTATATCAATTACTCAGGTCTACTGTCCCTTGAAGCTGTGAAAAAATCAAACTTCTAAGCCAACGCAATCAAAAGATACAGCCGTTTATGCCGCAAATTTTCGACACTTGCAAGGGAATCAAAACCTACAGGGTGCTTCCCGTGAACTCAGAATCTTGAAATTTGGTACGAAGCAACGTCTTATAGCATAGATAAAGGAATAATTACGAAAACCATAATTTTTTTTTTAATACCTAACTTTGCACCTAATTTGCAAATTTTCGACACTTGTAAGGGAATCAAAACCTACAGGGTGCTTCCCGTGAACTCAGAATCTTGAAATTTGGTACGAAGCAACGTCTTATAGCATAGATAAAGGAATAATTACGAAAACCATATTTTTTTTTTTTAATACCTAACTTTGCACCTAATTTATATGGGGCGCTATACATACCAGGTGCAAACTTAACTTAACCACTTAGGGATGGAAAGTGTTTGTACGGAACCCTCGGTGCGCGAGTCCGACTCGCACTTGGCCGGTTTTTTTTTTTATTATGTCTTAAACAGATTGGGCAGTGTTTCCGATTAAACTTTTCAGACAGCATGGTTTTTTGCGATTTCTTCATTAATCACTTTCATATTTCAATGAACACCCACAAAACCTGAACAAGTTATACACTTATTAAACCTTCCTTGAGAATCGCTATATACATAAGTAATGAATATCCGTTCAGTAGTTTTTGACCATATCGCAAACATACAGACAGACAGACGCGGCGCGGACATTGTTTTATAAGTTGTAGTTATTTACTTTCATGTAGATATGAAGTACTCAGTACTGCCAGTAAATCCCGCGGAGGAATGAATGAGGCGGCGGCGATGGAATGCGCGAGCGGTCACCATAACATCTGGCCGTTTGAACGTGAAAAAGTAACAAACATACACATAAACACACTCACAAACTATCGTCTTTATAATATTAGTGTCATTACCTACTATAGTAGCTGAACTTGATTTAGTAATATGGCAATATGGGAATAGATAACCAATTTTATATTTAAAGCTCATTCAATATGGCCGCCGTGCCTGAGCGTCAGCTTGCAGCCAAGGTAAACATGGGCAGGCTTCCAAACTATCTTCATCTTTATCTTAGCTATCTGAGCTCGTGGTTTGATTCTGAACAACAGTCTCATTTCGGTAGTGAAGTTCAATAAGCAAATTTTAGTGCAACAACAGAGAGAGTATAATATCTCGGTATATTATGTCTGACTCCTTATGTTCTCACTTTTTCGTTAAATAGTTAAAAAACCGGCCAAGCGCGAGTCTAACTCGCGCACCGAGGGTTCCGTACCAATACCGTGAAATACGCCAACTTTGCCTCCACATGGAACTTTGCCCAAAACGCTACTTAAAAAAAGAAACGTTACTGTAGACAATTTCAAGATGATTATGGAATCATCTTGATTACCTAAATGATTATGGAATCATCTTGAAATTGTCTACAGTAACGTTTCTTTTTTTAAGTAGCGTTTTGGGCAAAGTTCCATGTGTAAGCAAAGTTGGCGTATTTCACGGTACTTATCCCATCTAAACTGAACGGGTTAAGTTTGCGCCTGGTATGTATTAGCGCCGGATACAAATGAGGTGCAAAGTTAACGCAACCGATCACGTTTGTCTATGAGAGCCCCCTTAAATGATTATTTTATTCTGTTTTTTTTTTGTATTTGTTGTTATAGCGGCAACAAAAATACATCATCTGTGACAATTTCAACTGACATGGTTCATGAGATACAGCCTGATGACAGACACAGCGGAGGCTTAGTAATAGCGTCCCATTATTACCCTTTGGCTACGGAATCCTATAAAGCGAGAACATAAGGAGAAAAACTAAAATAATCCGCCGTAGGTACAACACCACAAAAGTTGAAATGGAAATGGGCAGGACATAGTGCCAGGACTGCAGGTAATAGATGGACAAAACGCGCAACAAGAAAGATTGGTCCAAGCGGGAAAAGGAAGCCAGGAAAACCAAAAGATATCCACGATATCCAGAAAATTTCCGGAAAATATGAAGAAAAAAAAAGCTGCAGATAGTTGGAGGAGGCGTATACCCGAAAAGGGGGTCATGTCTTTAATGTTATTTAGAAAATATATTATAAATTATAATTATATGTTTTTTGTATTTTTATTTATTTAAGTTATAGAAATAAAGGCTTATCATTATTATTCACATAATCTTAGGCTAGGTTATTATTTATTTATTTAATCTTTATTGCACAAAAGAAAACTTATCGTACAAAAGGCGCACTTAACGCTATGAGGCATTGTCTACCAGTCAACCTTAGGGCATCGCGGAAATTGTAGGCCGTGCGGTGCAACTATCTTACACATAAGTAACAAAACATAATTATAATACTTATACATAATTTTTGCTATGCTTGTAAATATAATATACCTACATATACATCTAATATAATATATACATATGTAATATGAATAAATAAATATATGTTTTTCACAATATATGTCAATAAAAAATAAAATACAATAATTAAATTACAAAATAAATAAATATGTTATAAAAAGAAACTATAATTATTATTAGGTACTGTATAATTTTTGACTACGTCACTGAATAAACCACTATAGAACTTTCTCAGTTTTGACATTCGGAAAACCAGCCACAGATTTTATACAATACTATAGAATACTTTATTTCACACAAAAAAAAAAGATAACAAAAGAAAATCACAAATTAATACAAAAAAATAACAGTTCGCAAATGTGTTGTATGAATACCCTCGTTCTAGGCGTATTTATTCTTAGGTGGCGCGTAGTGAGGCTGTCTTGATTACTTAATGCTCTCGCTAAAGTTGATAAACTTATTTTTAGCAGTTTTTAGGCTTCCGTACCTCAAAAGGAAAAAAACTGTAATAAAAATATTTTTAAATACCATAATCTTTACTTAATATATACCTACCTACAGGTTTGTAAGGAATCCTCGATACGCGAGTCCAACTCGCACTTGGCTGGTTTTTGAAGAAGGTGAACTTATTTTAGTAAAGAAGACCGTTTTTAACAACTACCTACCTAATATTTTGGTAGGCGTGGAAACCGTTAACCAACGTCGATATTCCCAATGTCCACAAACTGTGGTTGCTGATGCCGTTTCGGCTGGATACAGGTTATTCGGAAACAGAAAAATCTAGTAAAATAAGCTTTGTTCGAAATACAAACTTGTAAAAGGTCGTTTACATAACCTGTGACTATATTACACTACATGTTTTTGTGATAAAAATATCACGGTATTTGTGATAAAAAAAAAACCGGCGATTAATTTGTATGTACCCATCGAGCATCGGTCCTCACGTACTTGAATGGAGTCTCCATTTCGTTGGTGAGTTTTCTATTTTTGACGTTGATACCACACTATTTTTTAGAACAAATTAGAAAAAAAATACAAAGACACAGCATACAAATATAAGAAAACTAAAAAAATATATAGGTACCATTAACAAATTAACCGACATTCATTAAATCGCCTGATTTGAGTACCAAACAAATGAACCCTCTCCCAATGAGGTGAATGGCGAAGTTTCGATGTTACATTTATGATGATGGTCATGCCAGAGTACTTTGGGACAAACTTATAATGGTCCCACAATCCTACATATTATGGTACTATTCGTATCATGTGAATCTTTGAAACTAGTCTTGACACCCATTCGATGGCACAGACCCATGATAGTTTAATGAAATAATGAACTTTATTCTGCAAGTCCAATTCCACAAGGGCACTTTTACGTGTCTGAGTCTACCGGCATTTTACAAGAGGAGACTGTTGAGAAGAAACGCCGAAAGAAACTCAACAGTTAGTCATTTTTTCAGAAAGGATAAGTACTTAACTATTATAGTAATATGCACTTAACTATACGTAGTTCTCGAAGAAAACATATTAAAAGTTTTTATTTCATTCCGTTTGACCGCTAAAACAAATACTAACAACTATTGCTATTGTTGGGCAAAAATTAACGTGCCGATGAAATCATATTATGTGACTTCAGATATATATACATTTAGGTAGCGCAAATTATAACTTCAGTATAATATGAAGGTAAGACGTGCCTGATAAGGAAAGGGGAATGCAGTTCCTTGAGTGAAGAAGAAATGAATTCAAAGAGGTAGAAAAAGAACATACTTAGTTGAAATATAGTTTAGACAGTTGAGCATTGTTGCTCGTAGAACCGATGATTTGGGGATAAAGGTTCCTGAGTGGCGACTGTGTACCAGCAGACGCGGCGTGGGGCGCCCTAAGGTCGACCGTCGATCTGATCAGGATCGCGGGAAGCCTTTGGATGAGGGTGGTACGAGCGACCGGTCGTCGTGGAGAACTTTGAGGGAGATCTTTGAACAGCAATGGACGTCTAGATATCGACTGATATGATGACGATTGATGACTACAGTCATGAGAAATAATGGTCGTGCTTCATTTGTTTGCCTCCAAATAACTTACCTATTCACCTATAATCAATATCTAAAACTAAAGAGGCTTATATTTTATCAATATAAGTGGGAAGCTTTATTTCAAAAATATATTTCCCAATACGTAAGTACTTCAAGTTTGTTTACGAAGATACCGGATAGTTTGAAATAATTCAACACGAGGGGTCACCGTCTTAGATACCTTGTGACCTAGAAACCTCGTATCGACCTGTATACTTCCAATACCCGATACTACATGTACCAAGTACATTGACCAAGTAATACGCGTACCTACGGAGTATTGACCGACCAAGTAAATACGCGGTGACAACCATGTTAATATTGGCATTCGTCCAACGCTTGAAGTTAAAGTACTAGGAGCCATAATATTTACTGACCGCCGCAAGGACTTTATTATAACAGTATTCAAGTATCCTTACTATTGAAGAGTAGAACCTGGTAAAATACATTTTTATATTAATTTAAGGACAATGCCGCATGCACCCGGGCAGGCTGGTGGGCTTATTTTGTCACCAAGTGGGTGCCGCAAGATGAGAGGCGACGTCACGACAGTGCGAGATGGAGATGGCGGGAGGATTTAGATGCATTCCTAGTCAACAAAATTGTCCCTCTTAGACTGGCAATAAGCCACGTGTTGCTTTAAAAGGTTACACGACATGAACAGGTTGTCATTAAAAGATTAATTGAGAAGATCACTAAAGTAGAACAAAATTCTAATGGTGATATTCCAGTAGACGGCAGAGAGTTGTAAAAACGTCAAACATAGACCTTGATGGGTTACCAACTACTGAACCCCAAACCCCAAAGCATAAGTATTTAAATAAACTCGTACATTAAGAATTCTTGAAGGAACAGATACAAGGTGTTAGTCTTCAAGCCTCAAGTTGCAGCGACCGTTTTACCCGGATATTGCAAGCATGTCCACGAGCCGAGCCTGGGTCAGGTCAGGACATTTACTAGGAAATATTCTTCATAACTCCACTTTGGACACGTGTTAATGCAATTTTAACTTATGACACGCCGTTCGGGTGAAGATCGGTGAAGCGGTAACAAGGCATACGCATAGCTATGTAGCCAATTTAATGATGTAATATACTGCACTTCGCGTACAGTTCTGCTATAAAAATAACGTTCGCGAGAAAGGATTTTGGGATTATGAAGCTCAATTAGGTGGTTTGGTCTTGATTCTAGCAAATGTTCGGCTATGGCGGATTTATTCACCTGACGGTTCTTAACAGCCAAGCCACGATATGTTCCTTGACCTACTACATCATTATTTATATATATCTTCATTTGTTTCTCTTCTTTGTCGTTACTCTTGGCAGAGTGATCATGGCTGTCATTTATTGTATGGCCTCACACGGCGCCATTCTTCTCTCACAGCCGCGTTTGGTGCTCGTATGCAGAGGGAAGTTTATGTCCGACTTGATTTGGTATGTCAAGTTACTGACTACTTTGTCCTAAACCACCAGGCGCTCATTGGACAAAGCTCTACGTCTTTACACGTGACTTAAAAATGTAAACGACTTCACTATGGAGGATAGACGCTATCTATATAGCGCATATCTATCTTATATAAAATAAAATAAAGGCTAAATAACAATGAATCGCTAATTTGTCGCTAAGCGCCAAACTCGAGAACGGGTGTAGGAAACAAGATTTTTTTTATTGAAGATCATGAAAGGGTTTAAGAAGAGGAAATTTGGAGTACTGTAGTGGATGGATGTAAAACTGTGAAAAATTAAACAACAGTCTTGTAAAAACGAGAAGGTAAAGTAATGAAAATTTAACATAAAACACCGTTAAAATAACACGCTGTGCAACATATTTACTTTATCTCATGCTAAAGAAACTTAATTTTACCTCTAGTTCCGAAAACTGCTCATTAGTTACGATGCACATTTCTGGAAGCGGTACGAGGAGACTGCTTGCTCTCAGTTTAAAAGTAAGTAATGCTTGTTTTATAAAATTATTTTATAAGTAGATGCAGATAACAACGAAGTTAACTCGTGCATGCCAGTGCTAGTCATGTATTGCCAGGGTTTGCTCTATTCTTTTTAATTAATTAATCAAAACTTGTCAGGAAAATTATTAATTTATCGACCCCTACATCATTATTAGTAAAAATGAATGTAATTTCTTTATTTATGTGTTTAAAACAAATAGAGGTTTGGTAGTTTATTTTCAATGGTATCAGAGGGAACAACATACATAGCTAAGACTATTTAAGAAATATGGTAGTGGATGATTAGTTTTCCAAGAAAAATAAAATAAGTCCTATTCTGGGAACAAAGGATGAAGAAAATGGTAATATGATAATAAATTTAAACGTATTGTTCACTCCTGTCACATGTCCACTTGATCGATATAACTCCCCATTATTATAACATAACTGGTAACTTCATCGCGTTCAAAAAGTTGTTATTTTATTACCCCGACGTTTCAAACGTGACGTTACCAACTTTTCGTCGCGTAAGTATTTCGAGCTACCCACACTTGCTCTCTATTGTCAATTTGCTCCCTGGGGTTGCCACTCGATCTAAACATGAAATGTTTCATGTGATCTACATTATTTTGATGATCATTGGATTCCACGAAGAGACGAAAGCTTAAAATAGTTGTCCTCTAGGAAACGATCGAAGCGTTCACGACCGTTGACTTGCCGATCGGTCGTGTACTGAGTGTTATGTGGTAAATAGCATTCTGCGTGCCTGAGTGAGTGAAATGGCATTCATTGCGTACGGTTCGATGTGGCACTTGGAATAGTGTTTGTGTTAGTATAGAAATTTTTGACACAGATGTAAATGCGTCATTCATAAAATCTATATTATGTGACATTTTAAGAAAAACTTTATGCTGGACGATAGGTTTCGACTTCTAGATCAATGTGCTACAGCTGACGTTGTTCGAACCTTTTAGCACTTAGCACCTTGTACGTTGTTGTCGTCGATTTGATGATCATTAGATTCCACGAAGATGAAAGCTTAAAATCGTTTTCCCGGTTGAATTTCCGCTGTTTACTTATTTCAACTGCTTCACGTACAATCCCATAGAAATGACGTTCACGAGAAAGGATCTAAGTATTATGAAGCTCAATCCCGTGGTTTGGTTCTGATTCTTGCAAATGTTCGGCTATGGCGGACTTATTCACCTGACGGTTCTTAACAGCCGCGATATGTTTCTTGACTTTCTCAGCTATAGTCTGTTTCGTCTGTCCAATATAAGAATATCCGTAGCTGAATCACATCCTTAGGTGATCTTAGTCGTGTAAATTTCAATAGCATGACTCCCCATATTCAATCCCCATCTATTGAAATATAAATGTCATTGGAAATAATAACACTAATATTATAAAGGCGAAAATTTGTGAGTGTGTTTGTGTGTATGATTGTTACTTCTTCACGATCAAACCATTGGACCAATTTGGATAAAATTTGGTATGGTGGTAGCTGACAACTTGGATTAACACATAGCTAGGCTACTTTTTATCCCGAAAGTAATGTAGCGTTCCCGTCAAATGAACGGTAACACCGCGGGGCGCAGCTAAAAGGTATAAAATTTACAGTAGGCTAAACTAAGAGCTTAATGGCGTGTAGTTTTGAGACATTAGATACGTAGATGTCAGTCTCAAACGTCTAATTGAGACTGCCTTATTTACTTATTTACCTGTTTGAATTTTTTTTGTCCCTTCAAGTTGTAATAATTTGGCCGCCAATAAATATAAATTATCCTAATTCAACAAGCTATCCGCCTGCATGCAAACTACAATACTGCTACACAGTGTAAAAAGGTCGTATATCGCTATAAAATTCATACAAAGATAAGACCTTTAATCGTAACATGTCAGAATAGTAAACAAAGCGAGACTGCGCTGTCTCATTACTGGCTAATGGGAGCGCTCATTGGTTGAACAAAAATACAGCTAACGTCGCGATTGTATGGCAAATGGGTATAAGGAAGGATTTGATTGCTGCACATTTGACGTGTTGTTTTGTATAGCTTCAGTAGAGTAAAAGGTATTATGGTGAGGTATACAGCGTGGATATCCATACATATATTATAAATGCGAAAGTGTGTCTGTCTGTCTGTTACTTCTTCACGCTTAAACCGCTGAATCGATTTTGATGAAATTTGGCATAGATATAGTTTAAGATACCTACGAGGAAGGACAGGATAGTTTTCATCCTGGAAATTATACCTAAAAAGATTGAAAAGTGAGTGAACATTTCTGTTGGGGTGCGGTGACCCTGTAGGAAATGTAATTATTAGACCAAAAGCACAATTGCTCTTACATTTGCTTAGGCACTTTTAATAATCCCTTTTATCAAGTTCCACGCGTACGTAGTCGTGGGCAAAAGCTAGTTTGATATAAACGCAAACTTTACGGCGTCTTCGTGTAGGCACTTTTTAATATGGTATTGATCCGTAAATAATTAAAAAAATCGTTTTTTTTTTCATATAAAATAATTCAGCACGCAATGTATTTCTTTGTTGTTGTTTGTTGACACTTAACATCGTGATGTCACAACTGTCACTAGTAAAAACTACGCCATACATTAATGCTCAGAAAATTTTCATAAATTAATTACGCTATGGCAGTTAAAGCTAAGTTAATAATTGTTATAAATATCAAATTATAGCACTAAAATCTCCGTCTGGCTACAATATGCGGTTATATCAAATATACACGCTTGCGGGGCGCTAATTCGAAGGGATATTGTGGTATCTTCAATTTTAACAATAATATCTCAGCAACATTTTTGAAACATATGTATATATGACGAAAAAGAAAACGCTCAAAGTATAAATGTACCAAAAAATTATGTCTCGTAAAAAAGTGGATTATGGATTAAAAAAAGGAAAACATAACTCCCAGTATCATGACTGGCATGCACGAGTAAACTTCGTTTTTATTCGCGTCTACTTATAAAATAATAGTTTTATAAAAGAAGCATTAGCTACTTACCTCGAAACTGAGAGCAGTCTTCGTGAAATGTGCATCGTAACTAATGAACAACTTTCAGAACTAGAGGTAAAATTAAGATTCTTTCGCATGAGATAAAGTTTTGTTGCTCCGCGTGTACTTTTTAATGATGTTTAATTAAATAAATAAAATATAATAAAATATTAAGGGACATATATTTTGACCACGAAGACAGTTACAAGTTTTATCCTTGTGGAATCCAGGTATTATCCATTCCAAAGATCTAGGCCATAGGATACCTTTAAGCCACATACTGTAAAGAATGTTAAGGTTCAGACTTCTAATATCGAGAATAAAGACTAATCACACTAAGCAAGCAACATTAATGGAAGGTTGCTTTGATCTAAGAGTTAATTAGTACATACGTCAAATCGTCAGGCAGTTGCGTGCAGTTTTGCGCCCTAGGTAAGCAAAGCTTTGTTATAAAATAAAATTAAACACACGTATGCTACACAGATATAAAACATGGATATTAATTGTAATACGGAGCCGGAAACTGGGTCTGGTTTTTGCAATTTCCGCCCGCTGAATATTAGATACGATACAACGTTCGTTTGGAATACGAGGACGTGATAAAAAGTTTTTTCGAAAAGGTTTTAGCTGACTTTGTGTTGAAATGTTCTGTTCAGTTGAATTAATTCAGTATCGGTATAAGCTGAACAGTATAGCACGTTGTGTTATCGGTATGTATTTTACTCTTTCAAGGACAGTACGTTGAGAGAAGTAAATTAGAAACCTCGTGATACCACGTCTATGGACGGGGATTTTTATCTTTGCACAACTATCACTTCGTCTACAGCCGGATATTTCTAATAGTTTTTATATAGCCTTGTGCAGTTTTTAACCGACTTCAAAAAAGGAGGAGGTTATCAATTCGAACTATTTTTTTTTTCTATGTATGTAACTCGATATCTCCGAGAATCGTGAACCGATTTTCAATTTTTTTTTTTTTATCGAAAGGGTATAACTCCGATTTGGTCCCGTTGGCACTAAGTCGGGATCTGATGATGGAATCTTGGAGAGGACTCTTCAAATGTTATAGGGACATGTACGGCGCTTTCAGTAATTTATTGATAAAGTCAAGAATTTACATTCAGTAAATAGGATTTGGTGGACTAAAAAGCAAAAAAAAAAATTTTTAACAAAAAAAAGAACCGACTTCAGTAAAACTAAAAAGCCAACAATAACCCGTTCAAGTACAGATTACATTTGACTCACCCTTCGAAGTCGGTGCTAAACCTCGCGTAAACTATAATATATAAATATAAGAACTGAGTGGTTTGGGATCGACTTCATTTGACTCACAAATGTAATCTGTACTTGAACGGGTTATTGTTGGCTTTTTAGTTTTACTGAAGTCGGTTCTTTTTTTTGTTAAAAATTTTTTGACTACCAATTTTTTGTATGAGTTCTGTCTTTGCCGCAGCATGAAATTTTCAAAATGGTCCTGAATCCGGGAACTTGTTAATAGAAATTGAAATTGGTCGAATTGGGCTGGTTTTTGCGTGCATCTTATTGGGATATTTTCTCAAACATACAATGAAATGTCGCCATAACGTGCGTTATAACAGGCTTCGAAGTATCACGTTTCGGGCGGAACAACTCGAGATAACTGCAAAGGAATTTCACACGAAACTGAAGACGTCTGGTTTCATGAACAAACCCTCCACCTCCTCATGGTCTTTCCTGCCTCACGGCGTACAGACCGAATCGTGGGAGACTGCGCACGGTACTTGCCTTTAGCATCTTTTGTCCGCACGCAGCTTACTTGACTCCCTACAAATTTTTAAATCTAATTCCGTCCCAGCCATTTTCCACCTCAGTAGGTGCCGCCCCTACACTACTAATCGTTTCATGAACAGGCTAAACAATCGTGGGAGACTGCGCACGGTACTTGCCTTTAGCATCTTTTTCCCGCACGCAGCTTACTTGACTCCCTACAAATTTTTAAATCTAATTCCGTCCCAGCCATTCTCCACCTCAGTAGGTCCCCCTACACTACTAATCGTTCCATGAACAGGCTAAACAGCTGAATTATATTCTTTTTGTGGTGTATTTTTTTCATTTTATTGCATATGTTTGAGAAAAGCACTATACATGCCTAGCCGTGAAGGCTTTGCCAGCTTCGTATCACTATCCGGTCTATAACTACTCATCCGGCAAGCCCTTTTTTTCCGGCGTCTGCAGTAATGTACTATATCACTGTTTTTTTTTTTTTTTTTTTTTATTGTGCTAAAAAAAATACAAAACTGGTACACTTTATATGTTTCGCCAAACTGCAATGCAGTTTGTTGGCGAAGACCGCACTCTTTATACATTACTATAATTTATACTGCTATGATATTTATTTATTGTTATACCTACTCTTACTATTTTAAGTATTTAATACAAACAGTTTCACTACAACTACATAATCTACGTTAACTAATAGTGACAGTTATTAAAACAACGAATTTACGCATTATAGGATGCCTACCCTAATTACTCAACTGACTACCTACTTTCATTTTCTTTAAGAAAGGTATCCATCAAACACGCCTTTACTTTAGATTTGAATACATTTATCGTTTCACACTCATCCTCTGATATTAATGAATTGTAAATGCGCGGTATCAAGTACCCTCTTGTCCTTTGTCCGTAGTAGTTATTAAGGCGACTCCTAATCCCAACGTCCTTGAGGATCTGGGCGGAGCCTAACGTTATTCCCCCCGCCGACCGTGCGCCCCCGGAACATTACTTCGTTCATAATCTCGTTGAGTGGCGTCCAAGCAGCTTCATACACCCGCATAGTCCGAGCGTGAGTTGAAGATCAACAAACCTTATACCTTATTTAAAGGCATTGAAAAATCTCGAAGTAAAATAAATCATTTAAACAATGATATAATTATTTCGGATTACTAAATATCTATTTACCCACTACAGTAGAATATTAAAAATAAAATGCGTTAAAGCTATTTTCCAAAAAAACAAGTGAAATTAGCCATTTGGAAGTCTCGAATCGAAAAATACTTTTTAGTTTCTTTTGTATGTGTAGGTACCTACCAAAAATAGTTAAAATGCCGACAAGATTCTTGATTATACGTGTAAAATCATGCAGAAATAAAAAAAAATAATAAATAAATCATATCGTGACCCAGCGGATGAACCGATATTTTAACATAGTAGTGGAGGCACAGCTTTATCCCCCGGTTCATGTTGCTCTAATGAAAAGATAAACTATAAATAATAGAGCGACAAACTCAACTTTACCGTTGGAAAACGGATCTACGTCCTTTACTTATAAACAGTGATAGTTTTTTAAGACTACATTAGTAATGTTCTCAGATTTTTCCCTACTTGTTGATATTTTACTAGACGATATTTTTTTGTTTTTTTTTTCTATGTTCAAGGTCAATGGATAACCTATAAATGTTAATTTACTTGAGTGTCAAAATATACCGATGCTGGAAAGTAGAAATTATCTAAGCGACATTTTTGGGGATATCGAGTTAACACACTGTTGGCATCGGCAGATTTTTCTGCATCGAATGGGTTGGGTCTCGTATATAATAATATCTGTCTGACGACTTTTGTGTCGCTTATCCCTTCGGTGATTTAGAGAATCTCTACATTTTTTTTCTACTAAACGACTTGATTTTTGAGGTTTTTTTTTTGCAAAATGGAGATTACATAAAAAGTTTTTTGCATAATAATGAACCTTAGAGCTTTTTTACTTATCTGTCAAAACAGATCAAACAACTTGGATACTTTTTCTTTATTGCAACTAACCTTGCTCTTGTTGGTTAACTGTTTTTACCTGATCGTAAAATATATTTTAAAGTCGTTTGAGGCATTTTACCTATGTCTTTATGATAAAATTAACATAAAGGTAAATTATGAAAGAAAAATTTAATGTGATCCACTGCAATGTAAGCAGGACTCGAACCTGCGACCCTAAGTTTCCGGCGTAGTGCTCTACCAACTGAGCTATCATATCGTTACGTCAATCACACTAAATCTTTGATTCCATAATTCTTCGCTACTGGAGCGCCCTCTGTGTCATGTGTGTTTAATATGCTTATGCGCATTAGCCAAAAAGTAAAAATGTGGTATTTTCACATTATTAAACAGAATCAATGTAAGATTCTATAAAAAAATAACATAGTTAGATTAAATTACCTGATTGTCGTATCTTAACTATTGGCGTTTATCCAAATTTACCTGCTTTGATACTATGAAACCATTATCGCCTATCCTTTTTTACTTTGATCGACTACTGTCGCTTATTTTGAATTGCTTGAATGATGATTGAGTCGTATTTGTCGCATAGAATGTACTAAAAAAAACAAATATTTTCGTTAAATTGGTAGTTAGACAACTTTACTGGTTCTGTTTTATAAAATATCACACATTTAGTAGTAATTCAATATATTTATGGCGGCACCTGCGGTGTAAATCTGTGTCTGTGGCGCTAAGGCATTACTTTGGACTCGCTTGATGGACCCAAACGACATCTCACTCAAACAGTGTCTTACGAGACGTCACTTATACCACACAGAGTTGTAGGTAGTTTTGTTATTCTTGTTAGGATAGGATATTATCTCATTGCAATTGTAAAACTTGAAATTTCACGTAGTTCGTGATTTAAAATTCCTTAATGAGTACCGAGTGACTGCAGTCTTGAGAACACTTGTGCTGTTCTCATTAGTCATAGCTATCGTTTGCTACCATACATTGGTCTAGAACTACTGGAAATCTTTCAGCAGATCACACATAAAAATTGATAAAATTGAAATTTCACGTGATATCTGATGAACAAATCTTTAACATTTCTAAAGCAGTTTTTTTTGTATTTGCGTAGTTGGGCCATAAATTTTTGTCTTAGAGAACTTTAAATGTCACTTCATTCATTTAAATGTTTGAAAATAAATATTTTCCTCTAATTAAAACATTCATCGTGAGGTTTTATTGTACTATAAATAGATTTTCATGTCTGAAGTATTTCCTACAAAGGCGATTAGATAATTTTTCTTGATTTATTTCATGCTGATTTATGCACATTTATATATTTACCTGGCTATAAAATGAGCATGCACATATATTTTGTTAACTTTGTTGATTGTTGTGTAATAGATTATACTATTTTACCTGACTAATTTCTCGGGAAACGTGTCGTTTAGATAATTTTACCTAATTCTATTTTGACGGCCATTTTGCGTAAGCGACGCTAAATCCTAAAATATTCCATTAATAGTTAAAATAATAAAAGCAACATGTAAAAAACATGATATTGTTTATATAAGATGAGCATCGTATGCACATAGATATTGTTTACTGTGTTGATTGTTGTGTAAAATGTAAATTATACTATTTTACCTGACTAAAATCTCGGGAAACGTGTCGTTTAGATAATTTTACCTAATTCTATTTTGACAGCCATTTTGCGTAAGCGATGCTAAATTTTAAATTATTCCATTAATAGACAAAATAACAAAAGCGACAAGTAGAGAACATGATGTTGTTTATAATTATAAAATGCTTCATTTAAAAAGTAGGTCCACAGAATATTTGATAACTTTTTTTTTTAAAGTTCGTAGTTTTTTAGATCTGTAAAGTTAGCTCCGTGTCTCTTGGATAATTTTCCTTTCCAGCGTAGATACGTTTTTTTGCTGCATAAAGAGCCGTATATTTTTTTTTACGTTCACTTAGAAGTTCGTTTTTTACAGCTTCAAGGGACTGTAGACCAAAGTACGACGTGTAGACGGTTTTAATTTCAACTCGACACCTACACACGTTACCGAGATAAAGGGTCGTGACAGAAAGACGGGCGGTCAGCAAAATGATCCTATGGGTTCCGATTTTTCCGGTAAAAATACCTAAATCTATAAATAATGAGGTTTATCACTTTTAATAAGTATATATGAAATTTAGCCGATAAAAATGGTCATGTGCATAAAATTTCAAGATGGAAAATGGTATTCATAACCAGGCTAGTTTTAAATGTTTACCATTTTATAGTGCAAAGGTAGGTTTTGAAGTTTAAGAAGGTAATAACCTAATAACATATTTTGACGGTGTAATGTGATATATGAATACAATAAATAGTACTTCATGTGACTGTACATAATGAAGGGTATTAAACACGAGTGTGGGTTTATGAAGCTAGCCGAAGGCAAGTTTCATAGTAACATCACACGAGTGTTTTAATGCCTAATTATGTACAGTTACATATACAACTTTATCTAGCCACATGTCATAAGCCTCCATGATGCATTCAGAAGTCGCACATTATAACAAATATTACCCGGTAATGGCGGTAATGAAGTTTTCTGGCAGCTGTCATTGTTTTTATTTTAATTCAGAGACAAACTAGAGTCGGCCCTAACTATCATATCGTTCGATATCTTACTTACGTGTGACATTTGTCAAATTTTATTGAAAATTGACAATACATTTCGAACTAAACGTCATCTCGATTGATATTAGAATAGAGGTCAAATCAAATTTCTTTGTTTCTCAGAGATGTTCGAAATTTGAATAAATAATACTATCGAAATAAGAAATTTGTGCTAAAAAACAGTCTATTTTTATGGTGGTCATAATGTGCCGTTCTTGAACGCATCATGGAGGGCTTATGATATTTGGATAGATAAAAGATTTAATAAAATAACAAGCTTTCGATAACTGAAGGTACTTATACATGACTCAGAAGTTTTTTTTTCAGATTATTATGCATATAAGCCTGTGCCGTCCCTTTGTCGGGTAAAGGCCTCTCTATCTTTTTTCCACTCGTCCTTATTTAGATCAGCAATGTCCATTGTCCTACCCTTTTGTAATACATCCCGGTAGTCCCACCATCTCCATCGTTATCTACCGTGACGCCAAATTTTATTGAGTGGGTGTAGATTTCCTGATCTGCAGATCGGTTGACATGCGGCAAACGTGTCAGCTCTACTTTAGTTTAGCGGTTGTCTGGGTTACGTAAGCTATTTGGGTTTGGGCGTTCCTTCCGCGATCGATAAATTTGATCCAAAATCGTTTCATTGCCCTCTGGCAAACTTAGAGAGAAAAATTCTGAGCATTTTAGTCAAAAATCAAGTCCGGGCATTACGATGAGTCTAAATAAAGTTATATATTTTTTCATTAATTCGACTGTAATCCGATCATTAATATATGGCTTTTAAACGATATGTAATAAAAATCAGGTTTTTATTTTATAAACGGTAAACAATTGGAACAGAACTTATGGCCAGGCTAGGTATGTCTAGCTAGGCCCGGCGGATATGTCAATAATTACTTACGCTCATTTAGATTTAAATATGAAGTGGGAAATTTATTGATGCAAATATGTATTCTGACTATATTTACATAAATAAGCCCTCATGCCAAAATTGTCACTTGCCTTCTTAGACTAGAAAATAATTGTAATTTTTGATAATTTATTCTTATATCATATGCCATGTACTGTACTAGTGACGCAACGAATGTGAATACTTACAATAAATATTCGTATTCGTAAATTAGCGTTTTACCGAATATTACAATGGTATTCAAACGAACAATACTTGTTCTGCATTACGATATTCATATCTCTTAGGATTGAATTCATAAAGATCATTAGACGTTATCATACTTAAATATCTGTATTATCAGATTTTTTTCTAAACGAAATACCTAAGGTACTCTAATATTACACAGAGAAAAAAAACCCACACCAAAAGTGTTATTTTCTGGGCATCCTGTCTGGTGTGGGCCCATGACTGAGAATATCTAAGTATTCAAATGTGTTCGGGAATGCTAAGCAATGACAATTTTTGACGTGACAACGTCTTAAATTAGGTTGCGTCTCGGAGTCACTCATGAAAAAGTGTAACGCCCGCTTACGTCTGTTAGGAGGGCCGGTTGTCCCGCTAAAACTCGAGAACGGCTGAACCGATTTGGCTAATTTTAGTATTGAAATATTCGTGGAAGTTAAGGGAAGGTTTAAACGGTGAGAAAATATAGAATAAATGAGTGGAAAATAATAAAAACGATAATTTTATATTCCCATACAAATACAAACTGTTCGTACTTACCTGTCAAACATAATAATGATGTTTGTTCCGTCGGTTTGGTATTTTTAGAATAATTACATGTAGATCTAGACTAAATAAGGGTTTGGAATCGACAACATACATGCATAATAGTCTGATTATCGCATATTTAGATTTAAAACATGTAAAATAAAGACACTATAATGACATTAATGACACATGTGATGGGTGCGTTCAGAAAGTAACACTTAAAATGTTGTTAGGGAAATTGTGAATGGATATGGTACAAATAAATATTCTACCGAGAAAAAGACGTTGTCACGTAAAATCTTCCTTCGCCCGTAAAACCGACTTTACAGGCAACCATTTTTTTTATAAGTACTTATAATTAATAGATACCTTAATACGAAAAAAATTGTTGAATTTAATTCTATATGAAAATGAGTGCTTTTTGTTATGTCGCATAGCGTAGTCGTGTGAAAAAACGAACTACACTCTCTTAAAATACACTTCAAACGCACGAAGACAGATCGAACCTCCGCGGGATCCGGTACTATTAACAATTTTTCGTAACTAGATGGATCGCGAGAGCAAGTGACACAGCCTTCCCCTTCGACGGTTAGATTTACACTGAGCTCGCAGCCCGGGCACAGCCGCGCTCGCGGAAATTCAGTTTTTTTGATGCTTTATTAGACCGAATTTCCATTTTACTAACTTTTAAACAATACGATTAAAGATCAATGAATTGTCAATGTTCTTGCGAAAGAGCCACTTGTAGTTTAGAAGCCTTAGGGAATTGAAAATTGAAAACGACCCTATTTCAACATTATTTTTTCCATAGTAATTATTGCTTTAAAAAAAAATCCAACTATATATTTTTTTGAAGAAATAGTCAAAAATAACATATATTTTTTTCAGATTTTTCCGTTGGCTAGATTACGAGCCTTAGGACTTTAAAAATCACCATTCCAAGTACGGAGTCGCCTTAAGTGATCTGGGTTCAACAAACTTTTTACGCGACGATGATGTTGATCTAAGATTACGATTGTACATTTTTCTTATCTTATATTTTGGGCATTTAAATTGGTCTACAGCTAATAAATAGTTAAATTTAACATGGACAGGTAGTACGTTTTACATTTGTTGATATAGGTATATATTTAATTACTAGTACCTACATCAAGACCATAACAGTATCCGCTGAGGTCGAAGACGGAATTATTCCGAATCCTGGCACTATTAAATGTGGTGATTATGTCATATCCATACATGTTAAATAGGACTTCGACATATTGGACTAGCTCGAGACCTATTTTCGTTTTAAGTTAGTATTTGTGCTATTCCGCGCACGTATATTTTGGGACTGTTTTGCATCCGTAGGTACGGTTAGCCGCATATCTTCGTGTGGGTTTTACGAAAATTCTTTTGGTTTATACAAATTAATGCAAATGGAAGACAAATGGTTTATTTGTTTTTGTGTTAATCTGAATTTCGACTACCTATGAAGTATGTTTTTGAAGGTTTTTCTTACGACAGTAAATCGAATCTGATAAATCCTGATTAAATCGGATAGTTGGAACAAATTTTTACTAGCTGCATCCCGCGGGTGTTACCTGTTCATTCCACAGGAACACAAAATTTTATCTGGTAAAAAGTAGCCTATGTGTTAATCCAGGGTGTCAGCTACTTCCTACTATATATCAAATTGGTTCAGCTGTTTGAACATGAAGAAGTAAGAAACATACAAACACACTCACACACTTTGTATTTGTATTATAAAAATGCAACGCAATTGGTCGTAGGGCGTGGTTACGCGCGCGCGTCTATTTGACCAGAATAAAAAGTCACATAACCTGCTGGGTTAGCATATTTTGCCGCGACTCCCTTCTCACACGACTCAGCATTATCTGTATTGCTCATTTTTCATAGAAAGGACAGTGGCAGGTAGTATTTGTCGCGCGACAAAGAGACGCGTGTCACAGTTGTAGTGGGCATCCTGTTGAAGGGAATCAACCGAACCTATCTCATAATGAAAAAAATCGAAAAACTTGGTCAAAAAACGTTCCTTATAATCATGGATCTTACCCAAAAAAAATCAACAAAATCGGACAAGCGATGCGAGAAAAGACCAAAATCCGGACATCCGGACGTACGAAAGCATTTTTGCTTAAGCTGACACCGAGACCATCCCATCGCGCATCGCCAACTAAGAATCATCTCAATCGATCATGCTTTTCCAAAATGGTTTTTTTTCATTTTATAAATAATCAAACGCATAAGCTTTATTACTAATCCGAAACAGCAGACTCCTATAAAATAATTCTCGTACCTACTTACTTCAAAAAAAATTGCAAATACTTTTACTTCACGAGGAAAGAAAACGTCCATTTACCAACTCGGTCCACCGTCCAGCATGCATCCGCATTAACGCGTCCGAAGGGTTCATTTGCACAGTATTCAACATGACCTAAATTATTTTTATTTAGACCGTATGCAGTCGGAATAGCTTCAGTGGGCGACTTGCATTTCGTCACTTGGAGGGCATGTGTGATACGAGTAGGTCGCAAGAGATACCTTTTTTGGTAGAATAGGCTTACCTATTCTAAGTAAGACCAGTTCAGCGTTACTGAACTCAATCGTCCGTCTATTCCTTGCTTTCCACGCTTCTGTTAGAACAAGAGTACTTTGGCAACATTCTGGTTACGTTCACTTCACCATATGCAACATCGACGTATAAAGGAACGAACCTAATAATACCTGTGATGAGTAAGAATGATATCAATATCGTATTATGGGCGGATCCTTATTTGAAGAACACTGTTGAAACGTGTAACAAAATTGTTCACTAGGGTATACTTATTTTATTTGTTAGCCCTACAAGTCTCGTCAAATATAGGTATACTTCAAGATTTTTTTTTTCGGAAAATTTATGTTCGCTATCCAAAATAGATATTTTTTTAATATTTCACCTCCAGAACCCAGAAAATGACGACTATGTCGATTTTTATGAAAGAGTGACGTGCTAATGGCTCTTTGTAATATAGGTATCTGTCCCGCATACGAAAGTGCGATTGACTCAGGTGATGAATGGACGGAGGGTATACAATCGAAGGCCGAGCCGCAGATAGTGAACCGTCCGTCTATGGCTTACCACCCTACTATATTAGGAGAGTGCATCGGCAACATTCTGATCACTTATTTACTTTTACTTCACTGTAGGCATCACCCGTGTATTTAACATCTATGCTATTATAAAGAGGTCATTATTTCAAGAAAAATGTTAACAGTGCGATGCAATATTTAACGCCAATTTAAATATTTATTATGGTGCCAGCCGTACAGCGCCATCTGTTAGAATAAAAACTTTGTCTTTTAACGTCAACGCCGAAATGGTTGGACAAATTTTAGACATCCAAAGATACTTATAGTATACTTTTTACCCGACTACGGTAAAGAAAGAAATGAAATTGGGCAAGTGCGAGTCCGACTCGCGCATGAAGGGTTCCGTACCATAATCTATAACAAGTTTGTTGTATGGGAGCCCCCCTTTAAGTATTTATTTTAATTTATTTTTAGTATTTGTTGTTATAGCGGCAATAGAAATACATCATCTGTGAAAATTTCAACTGTCTAGCTATCACCGTTCTTGAGATACAGCCTGGTGACAGACGGACGGACGGACGGACAGCGAAGTCTCAGTAATAGGGTCCCGTTTTTACCCTTTGGGAACGGAACCCTAAAAATAGGCGGACGAAGTTACGATAATGGGTGATTGTAGTTGGTAGAGAGTTGCCAGTGAACAAACATCCATTCAACGTAAAAAATCCTGGATTAACGCCATTATTCAGTATTCCTGCAGCCGCATCCGATTCGGCCAGAACAGTAATGGGGGTATAAATAATGCAACGGCCATTTACTCACAACTGTCATTATTGCAGGAACAAAATTAACTCAACGGATCGCTGTAGCGCGAGGAACTTTTACAATTACTATTGACGTTACAGCATTCGTAATAAAAAAGGAATTATCGCCTAATAAAAATCGAAATATATCTTTTTATTTCGGTTTTTAATTTGGTGATAGTTCCTTTTTTATTACGAATTCTGATGCGTCACGGTTGATTGGGATTGTTCATTTTCTTTTTGTGTTTTTTTTAACACTAGAACAGTCGCGCCCTAGTTTCGAACACTTTTAGTCGCTACGGGGTCCACTGGACCCAGTCCGTTTTGTGACCCTTAATCGAAAAATATTCAAATATATATGAAATACGTATATATTTCCTAATATAAACTATAAAACAATCATGATAAAATAATCAACGCTTTATTTATGGCAAATTATCATAATATTATAATAATTTCAAAAGATACCTACGTTTTAGATTTTTTTTTCGTAACTTATACATTATAGGCTATAATAACCTTGTATTTTGTTTTACTTTTTATATTTTGTTAAACTACTATTATTGCTTTATTAAAAATCACAAAAAGAGATCACAATGTTTCCTAAAAAATAATGAGTTTTTACACTTTGAACTAAACCTATATTGTTACACAGTAATTTGAAAACAATTGGTACAAATTAGTTTTGTGTGCTCACCACAAATTGCTAAAAACCATTTGCAGCAGTATATTTTCGTTTTTCGATTTTTTTCCAGAAGCAAAGACCACAACGAATTTTTCTTCCACAATGTGTTGCCTGTGGCGAAGCCGGAACTTTGGGCTTAGGCACGATATTCCAAATAAGATTTTTTATTCCAACTGGAAGATTTGTCAAAAACTGTCTTACACAAAGATGTGGTTTGATAAAAAAAAATGCACAATGGCCATCGTTTAGTTTGCCTGGACACAGAATATCCGGCGGTCATTTGATCAACTATGTCTACTCCACATTTAAATGCATTGTAGTCAGATATCATCGCAGGCTTCGTTTTTTCGCCAGTCAGTGTATCGATGTCATCATGTTGCATAGAAAACGCTTATAAAAGAACTTTTCTTGGTTTAGGTACATAAGACAGCAACGTGCATTTCGGTTGAAAACCAAAAATGTGGAATACACTGACCTATCTTTTGTTTTTTTTAATTAGTCGCTCACAGGTCCAGTAGACGCAGACGTATAAATATTACGCACGCAAATGGTCGCTACAGGGTCCAGTGAACCCATACGCACGTTAGACGTCCGTCGCTCGCGAGCGCGGCGCGCAGACTGACTCCCGCGGCGATGAACCGAAGCGCCACACTTTTGCGGGAAGGTACTAAGAACGGCAACGTCGCGCGGTTCCTAACTAAAATGTTATTGACTGTTATGAAGGTCACCGGGTCCAATAGACCCATAAGCGACTGTTCTAGTGTTAATAGTTTTATTTCATAAAAAATATGTTGTTGTTTAAAATGAATATTTAATATGTTCTACATGTTTTGTGTCGTAACTGATGCAAAGGTTACTTATGGATGCAATATTATTTAACCTGAAAATTTCTCTCTCTCTCTCTTGTCGCTCCCTCATGACTGAGGATCGTGGTCATCACTGGATGGCTTACACTTGGTGTGAATGATTTGTCTCCATCGAGTCCTGTCCATTGCTTCCCTTACAACCAAGCAAAACTTGGAGGAAGACGTGTCCTTTTCTTGATCGGTTCATCTGGTTGGGGATCGTCCTCTTCGCACTATATGGCCGAAATACGATGGAAAAATTGTTAATACTGTAGGTATATACGTCATGCATTTTAGGGCGATTCTCCGAGCGTTCTAACCGCGCGGGTCAAGCATCATGTTATTTTTTCACAATGTTTACCGCAACGGAAGAACCCTCGGGAGTGGCTTCGGGATACATATAATTGACTTCCAATAGTCATCAATTTTAACAATATTTGCAGAAATGAGAATGACGAAAAAAAACGCCCTACGAATATTCACCCATAAAATGACCGTAGCTGTATGTCAACGAACAATTTTGTTCAAAGCATTGTTCAATCCATATTTCTTCTATCTTATTCTGAAATAAATATTGAATCGTATTGAAAATAACTTTTTTTGCATCGCTGTAAATATTTTACGCTTTATTATGGGAAAATTATTTAAAATGTATGAAATATTTCGCTCTGTTTTCTGTTTGTTTACATCCCTGATATTTAAGTACTTTCACGTCAATTTACTAACAAAAATGAGTACTTACTTACCTCTAAAAAGTCTCAACATGGCGACGGCTGCAAAGCAACTTGTCAGCTTGTCAAGCTACACGATCTAGCCCAAAATACAAAATGAGATTTGTAATCATGTAAAAAAGACAACGAAACTTTTTCAAATACTCTCCCATATGAGATTTTGCTCCTTGCCTCTATGCTACAGCGTGTGTTTGTCATTTCAAAAAGAAAGGCATACCTACGGATGGTATCTCGATGTGCAGAATCATTAGTAACCTTCATAATCACAACATCTCGTTTGCAATAGACTTGTGCTTTCGTCATTCGTCATGGAAGGGAAGATTGATGGAGGTAATACAGATTAGGGAGGTGTAGATTGGCACCTTTTATTCCGTATTTTCTAATTTAAAATTTAATACTTATGATGCTTTTTCTGTCGTATCGTAATGTAATGTGTAAGAAAGAGATATAACATGTTCCATTATGCCTCGTAACGCCCAGTCAGAAGGATTGAATTCTTTAAAAAGGTCAAAAGGGTGAATTGTCACTATTGCAAACTTTCATGGTTTTTATTTTTTATATTAGATTCCGTGACTTAAGCTGTTTTATTATTACTCATTACTCATTTTAATTGAGCGTAATTAATTTTAGTACTTAGGATAAAAAATCTTATAAATTAATTAAACCCACCGCAAAGCCGTGTGCTGTTTTAAACAAATGGCTCTAAACAGCTTTATACTCGTAATATCCGGATGGAGAAAATTAAAAAGTCCTACCTTTACGGTGACCTAAAATTATAACTTCGTATTTTCGTATCTAATATATCGCCATATATTCCTAGACATCGACTTTAACTTTGAAAAAAAAAATGAAATAGCGACGCCATAGATTTGAGAGGAAGGTCCGAACCCTACTGATAAAGATTCAAATATCCAACATCCTTCACAAACTAAGAACCCCCTGTCCCGTCTCCCAAATCTACTCACCGGGTGATTCCAAAGATTGATGGAGATGACACGTCCTACGTCGAGTAAACATATCCAGGTCCACAATTAACGTTCCGTAAGATTACCCAAAAATCCCGCCTGGGACAAATGAACGGGGGAATTGAATGATGGCTTCACGCAGGCTGATTTATTTTGCCAATTTATGCGTCGATTTTGTTTTCTTACACAGGCTTTCCGATTTTACAGCGTGGTGAGAGCATTGCGGGCAATGTTTTTGAAGTGTTGATCCCGAAAAATTGGAAAACGTTTTCGAAGTTTTGATAACAAAATTGTGTGAAGTTGGTAAACAGTCCAAGTGCGCCAAACATCGTCCTGCAACGGCTTTTTTTATTTAATTTTCGTGAGTAGTAAAATTTAAAGTTACATTGCAAGGTTCAATAAACGTTTTAGCAAGCGTTTTGTTTCTGATAACAAGCATACATCTTCTTCACGTGTATTAATTTGTACGCGTCATTTTGTTATAACGACATAACGAAAAAAATACTTTATTTACTTTCGGTTTTCTTCTCGCTGTTGAGAAGCTGACTACTCGTGGAAAAAGCCGGTAGATTCAAAATCTAACTTTTAAAAGTGCCCTTGTGATGCCTTTGGCGTTGCAAGTGTCCATAGGCGGCGGTAAACGGCTTAACATCAGGCGCTCCACATGCTTGTTTGTCACCGTCGTAGTTTGAAAAAAGCGTACATGTTTTGTATATTTTTTTGTTAGTTAACAAAATAAAAAAATATTTGTATCGTAATTATATCTATATGCACCATTGTTTAGTTATGCCTGTCAGCGATAGCCTCTGTAAATATTAATGGATACCCAGGCGAACGGGCTATTAGATCCACCCTTCCCGTACATCAACACTAACTACACCCGGAGGCAAACTCCATAAATTCTGCGCCAATCGCATAAATCACATCTAAACAAGCCGGCTGCACTATTTCCGAAAAAAGATTTAAAAAAAAGATTATAAAATCGGTGATATGAAAATTTGTCCCACGTATAACAGATAAAATCAATGAGTAGTAAATAAAATTCAATGTCCTATCATTCAAATATTAGGTAGTTATTGTGTAATTATTAAATTGTCATGTTATTCTTGTAAATAATAAAAAAAAAAACCAAAGTAGAAGCCAGCAAATTTGATAAATACCTACTAAATATATTCCGTAAACCTGTTAACAATTATTTTTTAAGCTCATGGCAGTTTTTATATTACGAATACTGGTAAAACCGTAAGAATATTATAACAACAAAAATAATTAATAATATAATTTCATCGCACCGCATTCTCGCGTTGTCGCCCACCGCATTTGAAAAGGCAGAAAATAGACAAAGCTTGCTGGATAAAGTCTGGAATTTTTAATAAAACTATCTAAGCCGCCGATCCTCATTTCGCTCTTCTAACGTACACATATTAGTATATATTTTCTAGACCCTAGTTCTAAAAATATATTGTAACTTAACTGCCATAATCGTTTGGTCCTTCGAACCGGATATTGCAGTTATGAGCATAGGAACCTTTAAGCATCCAAATTAAAATTAGCAAGGCCTTTTAACGTTTAGCACTCACATCAGTCCGAGGTTTCGACGCTATGTTTTAGCGACATGTTCGCACGTTACCGTAAGGACATTTCTGTTTCATTCATAAGTATAAAATCAAAATGACGAGTCATATCGTTAAACTACAAATGACAGATACAATTTTCTGGGACTACAAGCCCTACTTATTTAACCGTAGGTACTTACTTCCTATAGAATATCAACTTTATTCTGTCCATTGCCACTTTAATCGTGCAATCCTCCAAGCAATGCCGTATCGGCAGATATCCTCATTTCTGATTGTATTGTACAAAAACTCCAAGCATTTTATTGTAGTCCTCACTCTCATGCTATACCGCTTCAGGATTATTGTTGACGGGCGTCCATTGACAGTAGGTAACCGTAGGTAAAAACAGCAGGCATATGTAAGCAATATTTTTTCGCCATTTCAACTACACTTTACGTACGTGTACATTGTAATAAGAAAATAAACATCATTAATGAATAGGTATGTACGAGGAATACTCAAGAAACTCCACAAGAAAGTGCTAGCATTAATGTAGCCACCATATCTAAATGAGGTATTTGAGAGTGCTTTATCACAGACACAAAAGTTTGATGTGATCTTGTAATGTATTCACCATTTCATGTGAAGTTTCCTCATAAATTTCAAGCTCACGTCTTGACTCATATCATAAGCGTTTATGTGCGTAGAGATAATGCTTGGTACTTCCACTAATGTACTTGGCACTTCTTTTTTAACAGAACTAACTACCAGCGATTAATTTTGCTATCTCCTGATGATGTGTTACTTAATTTCAAGAAAAACGGGACCTCGTGTATAAACAATATTTTAACTTGCGTTGGTGATTTTCCGAAGTTTTTATCGTTACGCCCCGTTATGGTGTCGGAACGATTATACGTCCTATTTTTCAGGATCAGCAGGCGTTTATAGTCAAAGGTGTAGCTTTCTGGATAACTTTAATGGTTTAGGTGGACACTAAATTGAAAGTCAGCTCATTAATATTTTTATTAATTACAAAGCAGTTCTGCTCACACTCTCTCACTTTGCTCTCTTCTTCTTATTCTTGATCGTGTAAATTTGTCTTGTTGCGGTGTGGTGTCTTTCTTGTATATAGATTTTTTTAAATGTATTATAATTGTCCCTTGAACCTTACGAGATGAGTAGTTGTTTATATACTAAAGAACTTCTGCATTAAATAAATATTATTATGTTATAATTGTAAGCGGTGAATTACAATGTTCGTTTTTAATAAATATGATAATAATATAATCCGGCCGTAGTAAGCATCACAACAACGCGCTTATTTCATTTATAGCCCACAGCCACAATGGGTCCAACGGCATATGAGTCTGATGTTGTGACGTTATTTGTAATTCTTCGTCTAGTAGATGAGTTTTATGCTGAATAGACAGGATCTTCGATACTCACAACATGGTGCCCTGAGGCGCGCCAAAATCTGTTGCGTATAGTTTGATTATTATTTATCTATAAAGTATCGTAATTGTAAAATATACGATACCTTCTTTAAATCTGAATTCGTTAGTGATATTTTGAGTCGATTTCCCAACAAGAGATCATTCTCAATAGGATAATCGACTTGATATTTAAAGAGTAGTGCAAACATACCGATGACACTGTGATAAACAAAGACATTTCCTCTTACATCTCAATTTTGTAAGTATTGGTCGATTTATTAAAAAAAAACTGTTGTTTAGTACTTACGAACTTCTATCTCCTAAAAGTTGCTACAATGCCATTAGAAACTACTTCATGATTTTTAGGTTTGCACTATAAATTCGAATGAAATAAATAATAATATATATTATATACCGTCCGTTGTGAGTGTAAGCAAACAGCTAGCAGTAACAGCAAAGCACTTATATTTCATTCATAACCCGAAGCAACAATAGATCGAGCGGCATACACGTCCGCTATTGTGACGCAATACGGTACCATGTCTTGTCTCGTAGTTGAGTTTCATTGCTGAAGTGCTGAATAAACAGGAACTTTTATGGGCTCAATAGGCTACCCTGAGGAACGCCATAACTTATTGTGTTACCTATGTCTACTAAACTGACATTGTAAAATATGCGTAACTTTCTGGATGACATCTTAACCAGCTTTTTCATGTCGTTTATCCAACTTATAAGTGGATCCTCCAACTGACGACTGATCTATAGATCAGTCATTGCCAATCGGAGACTCTTGATACCAATTGATTACCAATGATTTAGTAGTCTTTGCCATGTGGTAAGCAAGGACATTTTCTCTTTACAAAAGAACTCTAGTTCTGTCGTGCTGCGGCAATAGGTCGTATCTTTATATGGACTCCATTGTAAGATACGACTTTTTAACGTAGCACACCAGAGTTGTTCACTTAAAAAGCTTCTGCCCCCCATAACTTGCTAAAATTGCCATTAGACTACATTAGGGTTTTAAGGGGAACAATACAATGATCATTTCGAATAATATTCATTCTGTCTTGTAGTTGATTTTCCTGTTGAATAAATAAGAACTTCTTTCTATGAGCACAAGACACTGGCCTTGACGAACGCCAGAACTTGTTGATTATAGTCTGATTTATGTTTATGTGTGATATAAAGTCATCTCGCTATGTTGAGAGAAGTACCTAATAGTGCATTGACTAAATAATTTTGCATTATGTTATTGGAATTTAAAAAAATGTATTTTAATATGATAAGGTACTTAATTTTCAGGTGTATGTACTTACATCAAAGTTCGTTTCAAGTAAAATTATGTTTCATTCATAGCCTTATCTTTCATTCATAGCCCGAAGCAACAATGGTTTGTCTGGCATCATCCTAGTCCAATACTGTGACTTCTCGAAGTTGAGTGTCAAGGAATAAAGAGAAACTTTGCCTTAAGGAACGCCAAAATTTCTTCAGTATAGTCAGTATTTTTATGCATATAAAGGTTTGTTATTGCACAGGGCGCCTTTTCTAGAATCTCAAATAACCGGCGACAATTTTAAGTCGATTTCCCAACTTACAGATCAGTTATTCCCAATCCGAAACTATTTTAATACAAAAGTGCAAAGACTTAAAAAGAATGTAGCAATACCCTCGACAATAACCAGCCAACGGTCGCAGGTGCACTTTTCTGCAACGGTGGGGCGAAACAAAAACGATCCGAGTGAATTTTTTATCAAATTAATTTCACTTCCTTCCTTTTGCGTCGGCTGTCGCGGAAAATACTGAATTATTTGAATGCATGCAATTGTGAGCTGAATACCGAATGATTCGAGGGGCGGTTTGAAATAAGTGTTTGTTGGAACGCATCTGTTTTAAAATACTCATACATGTAGGCTGCTTAAATTAACCCTTATACTTATGCATTATTTAAAGCCGAAGGGTTGCTTGTCTGTGCAGGTGGCTGTACAGTTAGTAAACCGATAAAAGTTTAGGTAAAATTTATCTGACTTCGAAATAAGACACTTTCAACACTTTGGTAAAGACTATGTTCGGAATTTATCTGTGTGAGATAATCAAGAATGAGGATCTGAAGAACCTAAATAACGGATATAGCTCACAGCTGGGGGGATGGCAATGGCATTAAACATTAAATATACCCGTTAACAGTGTACACACTTTCAGAAAACTGCTATTTCAATCGACTGCTTCACTCTGCGACACTCGCTTGGAAAACCTCCGTTATGGCGCGAAATCTGCGTGCAAAAGTCTATTTATCCACTAGCGTGCAAAAGTAATTTGAATTTCGAACACGATGATTGTGATTCTCTATGAGGCATGTACTACCTACACTACCTACAGGCATGAAATAGATCTACTTAGAAGACGACTAATCCAGACAATGTCGTCCTGCGAAATAGACCTACTTAGAAGATGACTATCCCAGAAAAAGACGTGCTTCGAAATAGACGTAAAACTAACATGACGTTTCACTACATTGACATTCCACGAAAACGACCTGCCTCGCGTAAAGGTTAATTCCTTATCGGCTTCATAGCTTTCTAAGTCTTACCGTGCTATCGGAAGTCAGATGCCTAGTTATAATATCGCATGTATACAGACTGAGGTGGCAAATGTCAACGGCACAAAGCTAGTTGAATGAAATTGACTATAGTTCCGTAATTGCTTAACCGAACTCAAAAACGACGTTTGCCGGAAAATTAATGAAATAGGTACTAGCTGCGTCGCGCGGTGTTACCGCTCATCCCACGGGAACACATTACATTTTCCGGGATAAAAAGTAGCATATATGTTAATCCAGGGTGTCAGCTACATTCATATCAAAATTTATCAAAATTGGTCCAGCCCGTCCAGCTTTGAGCGTGAAGAAGTAATAAACATTACACATAAACACACTCTCAAACTTTCGCCTTTATAATATTAGAGTGAGGAATAAATTATGTTTTCTTTAATACAAATATTGATTTAATTGTAAAAAATATCCACTATGTATTAAGGCTAAGGCTTAAGTTTAATATTAGCACGTTAGATAATAATTGTACGTTTATTCGTAAGCAAAATGAACTATCGGAAAACATAAAGTATATACGTTATACCTACGGCTCACTAAGTCATTACTGACCTAATAATATAGCCGATAAACGTCCAGGGACATAATATTATCGCTTGCTGCACCTCTAGCATAACTGTGACATGCGACTCTTTCTCGCACGAGATATACTACCTATCTCTTTCTGTAATGTACTGCGAGAGAGTGACGGGTGATGCTATATCGCGCGAGATGAGTCGCGAACCATAGTTGTGCTAGAGTGGCTGGTCTTATCTTTTTCACATTCGATAAGATATTTTGCTCATAAAAGATTCGTGATAAAAGTATATTTTCCCCATAGCCGATGTTAACTTTTTTACTTTAATGCAAACACACATATTGTACATAGGTATGTAAATATCAACCGCTTTAAAAATGAATACAGCTCCAATCTGTTTACTTCCGGACTTCCGGACCGTGGTAGCCACTCACAAAACTGTCGACCACAGCGGCCGACGAGTAACGTACAGTCATCATAATAATATAGTTTAGTAGCAGTTACTGTTATGCTAATAAAAATCTGTTCCATTTTGCTTAATTTCTTTTAACAATTTGATGCTAACTGTATCCTACTCATAAAACGGCGTAAACTCACGAATGGCCCAACATGTTTCGAACTCGCATAGAGTTCTTCATTGTGGCAGCTATCCACGCTCTGGTGTTGGGCCGTTTCTGACAATTCTTACTGTGAGTTTAAACATACATCCACAACATCCCCATACTAGCTGGGATCTTCATACGGAGCATGTAATAGCAAAGTTAGCTAAATTTGCGTACCCTTTGAGAAGACTTAAAGAAGTATCATCTGAAAAAACAGCCCTCCTTGCCTTTCATTCTTATATTATGTCAAATTTACGATATGGTATTATTTTATGGGGTAATGCCAGTACTAAAGACAGGATTTTTAGGTTACAAAAAAGATGTCTTAGGTCTATATTTGGCCTTAGCCAGACAGAATCGTGTAGACCGGCATTTGTCAAACATAAAATTCTAACTTTTTCGGGATTGTACATCTTTGAGGTTTGCAAGTTTGTAAAAAATAATCCAGACATGTTCTATTTAAGGAACCCCACTCAAAGATTGCAATCAAAATATGGGTACGACCTTAAATGTCCAAGTTCGAAATCTGCACTCCTTAGCAAAAGTGTATTATGTATGAGTGTGAAGGTTTATAATAAACTACCAGTTGAGCTTAAAAAACTTCACCCAAAACCTTTTAAGAATCGACTGTACAATTGGCTCATCAATCAGTGTTTCTACAGCCTTAATGAATTTTTCGAAAGTTGACCTATTTATAAAATATCTAATGTGTAAATGACATCACAAAATATAATGTAATACGTGAAATTTGATAATGATAATATAATGCTTTATATGAAAGATTTTATAATAATAATTTGAATTTAGTAATGATATTATTAATGTGTGATAGCTCTATTTTATATAATGTTGATGATGATAATAAGAATTGAGAAATTTACATGTAATGATATACCTAGATATTAAGTTCAGTATTGCACGCCTCTGTGAGGCAGGATATGGAAGGACCTAAACTATTATTCTAAGAACTTTGTACACACATAACCATGCAATAAATATTTTGAATTTGAATTTGAATTTGAATTTTGAATTTGAATTTGAACAGTTTATAATAATGATTAATGATGACTTACGATAGTTTAAAAAAGATTAGCTTTGTAATTATTTCAGCTATATCGGTTTTATAATATACGGCAAATAAATTAAACAACTGGAGATACTTCCATAATATTTATTTGTTGTAAACAGTCTTATTATCGAGCGATGATTTACAGATTCGGGTTTTACAAACACTATTATAAAAGTCACAATAACACAAAAGAAACATTCGTAAATTATTCAATAACGTACAAAAAGGTTCATTTCACCCTGACCCTTGACCTGACTGTACGCCACAAGTTTAAGTTTCCAATTCAGCGTTTTAGTCTTCAGTATAAATAACATTCTCATAAACGCGTCCGAGACTTAGGGTTGGATGCAAACCTACACTATAATTATAGCCTCTACCAACAAAAAAAAGTATAATGTTGTTTTTATTGGAAAGTATATACATAGGAACTATAATTACATCTAACAAACATATATTGATCCATTAACTTTGTGGATAGGATCACTCTTTTCTGAAGTCACAACTGAATTGCAGACAATGAAACATGGGGCCTATGGTGATTGCGTTTATCACATGATAAATAAGGGACAAAGCATCTGTCACACACACTTACATTTTGTCAAAATGTGAGGGATGCTTTGTGATTTTTATTTATCTCGTGATAAAAGCAACCGATGAATGTCTCGTGGATATGTTTGGGGTCATCTCAAGTAGCCACACAGGCTGACTAAGCGCGTATACAACCCTTATACAGCTTCAATAAGCTGAATAAGGGCTGTATAAGCCGTTATACAGCATGTGAGCTACGTGGGATGACACTCGTTCCAAATCATTATCGGTGCTAAGGTTGTCTGTCGCGATCCAACGCGTACGTGGCGAGCGTGTTTGGCAGAGATGGGCCATTTTTTCTAAAGTTGCACACCCCACTTTTTTTAATTTTCGACATTTTGGGTATTTTCAGAAACACGAGCTCGTTCGATCTAATTAGAAGAAAAAAACTGTCCCATAATATTCATACTTTTTTGTATTTCCATTCCGTTACCCCTGTAGTAGGGTATATGGAAATGGTAACGGAATGGAACGAAAAAGCATTGGGACAGTTTTTTCTCCTAATTAGATCGAAAGAGCTCGTGATTTTGAGCAGAAAATACCCAAAATATCGAAAAAAAAAAGTGGGGTGTAAAACTTTAAACAGATCGAGAAAAACATTCTCGAGAACGACACATCTCTAGTTGGCCACCTATAATAATTTGGGGCGGGGTATCTGATTAGTTTTTTTTTCGTAAATTTTTATTTACTTTCAATTCTTAAAAAAATCATTACTCTATGTTTTTTACAATAGTGTTCGCACCAAGCCCAGGAAAATAGAAATAATAATACTTTATTTTGGCGGATCTAAGCAAAGTCGGTTACACGAACTACAATATAACGTTACTTGAATCGTTGTTGTCGTAAATTACGTCTTACATTTACTATTTACACAAATTGAAACCATGTAATTGAATTACTTTTTTAAAGCATACATACTTATAACCGTTCAGACAAGAATGATATTGTGCCACAAATAACATGTTGCATGCTACATCGCATATATTTTGTTTATGACTTAATTTTTATTACAAATCTTCTTTTCAGATATCTCATCACTTCTTAATGCTTCTTAAAAATATATGGTACGTATGTATACTATAATCAGAGATACTTTAAATAAAAAACTGTTACCTAAATCAAATTTATGAATATGTTTTCTTTAATACAAATAATTACTAATCCTAGACTAAAAAAATATTATAATTTTTCGTCTGCAGGTAACAAGATAATGTAATTATACAAAAAAATCCATATTTTTTAAGGTCCTTCATAATATCAAATATTATAAAAACCTAAATTTAAATATTAAAAAGTACAGTGAAGTACGCTTATTCGTAAGTAAAATAAACTATCGGAAAACATAAGTATACGATGAAAACGTATGTTTCTCATAAAATTCATTTACAAAATATATGTATGAGGGCCTTGCCTTGACAAACATTAACGTCGCATGCCGCACTACCACTTGCGTCAATGTGGCACGTTATCACCCCGCTCAAACGGCATTTAACACCTATTTACATATATAACGACTACGTGAACAAGTAAACATTTGTCAGGTAACACAACATTATGGTTAACAAAGTCCTTTTGAATAGTAATTTGTTTGTGGAATTTCCTCTGGCCGCTTCTGTGAGACCTGTGGAAGAAAATATATGTTAAATTGCTATGAACATAATATAATTAAAACAAAGCGTTTTTTTTTTCAAATTAGATTTCATAGGAATGTTGAGAAATTTAAAGTGAAGTAATGCAGGCCCAGATTTTAATATACATTTTTGGTAAAATTTAAGCTTAATCTTCTTATATATAAAAGTCTGAATTTTATATATAAAGAACACTCATACAATTAGAAATAGTATCTACATTTTCAAATACCATTGATTTAGGTGACAATAGGAACACATTACCAAATAAAATTATAATAGAAACACTCATAGTTTTTTTATAAATACATATAACGAAATTTGTTTATACTTAATTTAAGAAGTATTACTGTGAAACGGTCAAATTTTACCCTAGCGGGTAAATGGGGTCATTGGGCTTAGTATAAAGATAATAAGAATGTTCGAATTACTTCAATAAACGTAAGTATATATATTTAGCTTAAAAATCTATTATTTAACTTATTTCAACATTATATTTAAAAACCGCGGGGACATTTTACTTAGTAATTTAATTTTAAATTTCACTTTAGTATTCAGACAGATTTCATTCCTTTCTAATGCAAAATTCTATTTACTTTTGATCCCTCTTGAAAGAGGGATGAACGTAAATAAAAATATGACAAACATTGAGACAAAACTGCAATCGGTAAGGCGAGTTTGTACAGAATCGATGGATACCTTCAGAACACTTTCTACAAATAAAAATAGGTGTCGACTGATATACGAAGTGTAAGTTTCCAACAAAACAAATATTTTGCGATATATTTCTATGTAGGTATTTATTTCGATTTGTTGAGGAAAAACTTACAAAACGTTTACAGAAAACAAGGCCTTTACAAATATCAAAAATATGTGAAATGTTTATTTCGTATCACGAAGATCCTAATTTCCGTCTCTCGTCGTACTGTAAGGTTTAACAAAGAAAATAGTCAGGAAAGCTAACTAAAGCACTAATACCATAGGTTTGTAGCTAGTAACAGAAGTAAGAATATGATACCCCACTTTGGTATCAAAGACTTCGCTAGTTAGACACGTACAAAAGACTACCCTTCCTTACTGGAAGAAGCCACAGCGCTTCTAATCCATAGAGGTATCACTTTTATAAGAAACGCGATTTAAGCATTTTTCGATGAATATACTTGCTTATAATACACTACCTTGAAATTAAACAGTAATTTTATCACCTGCCGTGAAAAATCAACCGCATATGTACCTACATTATAAAAAATACTGTATCGGTTCATTATTCACAACAAATGTATCTTGAACTTGATATTGTTATTTAAAGTCCCGCTGGTCCCACAGAGAATCAGCGCCGTTGGCATTGCCATACCTAGCAGGGCCAAGAGCTCTAACCAAACCAAACCAGACCAAATGGTCTTCAAGCAATGCTGTTGGCTTGTGCAAATCTCAAATATTTCGTCTTCATGTTGTTGAATTGTAATTGTAATGATGTGTTTTCCTGTATAAAGTTTTTCTATTCTATTTCCAGTGACTTCCTCCGGTGATGAACAGGCCTGGCTGAACGTATTGGCATTATCATCCAGCGAGGTAACACAGCCACTCTGCCCGATGGCAGAGATTTAGGGAACATAGGTACATATAGTTTAGGTCCAAATAGGTCAAGTTGGGTTTAAATTGCAAGTTTGGTAAGGTTTGTGTATATTGTATGTGTATGTTTTTTCATTAACAAAATTTTGTTGAATGGTCGACAAATTCCGATCAAATGAAGACTGAACTGCTTGACTAACCGACTTCTCTCTCACAACACAATCTAGCACACATTCCTGATAGGAATGCTATCAGGAATGCTATCGCATTCGAAGTCACAATGTAGTCACAATGACTTCGAATGCGATAGCGGTGTCACAGACTCGCCTGGGCTTTTGGCTATCATTTTGGGGATGACGCAGACTGGACCACCACAGGATCAGCTGTGCTATATTAAAAGTTCGTAGCGTGTCGTCCCGCTTATGCAGCCATCCCCGAAATGATGGCCCCCCTGTGGGTTATACTCCCACACAAAGTCCGACTACTGGTAGTGAGGGCTAACCAGCCCTGATACAGTTCAAGTCATGTCTAAAAAATAAAAAATAAAATGATGGCCCGAAACGATGTCACGTCGTTGCGTGCCTGTAACCCTGCAACCGCACACGTGGGCCCAGTAACCCAACAGTACTGCCCAAGTTTTGGCAAAGCACGGCGTTTTGTACGTTTTGTTATTTTGGTGCTGGTTTGTTATATTTATTTATCTTATCGTGGTGGGAAGGTGATGGGACCATTAAATGCATGTATGAATGAAAAAATATGCAAATAAGTATAACGGGTTAGCACAAATTAACTGGCACCATATATTATATCGCGGATTAGCAAAGCAATATTATTAATGCCGTTCTGGCACACATGTGTCTTTACACATTAGGCCCATCTGGCATGTATGTACAGTTTGCACAAATGTAGCTTTGACAGAGAAAAAATGTGTTTTTCTCAGTCAACCGATGACAACGGTATCTGTAAAGCTACTAAAACGTCAGGGGGCTCAAATAATTAATACACGCGGTATAATCCGTTTAAGTTGTTTTATTAAAATATTATTATTTTAAAGCACGGCGACTAGAACTTGTAAAGATGAGATGATCCTTAGACGGTACCATCGATTACAATCTGAGACTGAGTAACTTATCCGTAAGTTTTTACGCTATGCCAGAAATAAATAATAGGCATGAAGCGTAATTAAGCCGTAATTAAGCGTAATTAATGCCGCTATCTTATGTAGGTACGATACGTAATAAAATTGGGAGTCGGTATTTTTTTTGTTGATTAGATACTAATTATGTAGGTAGTAAAGTTGATATGGAAATTACAGTTTATAGGCGTTTTGGGACTGCTATTTAAGATTGTAAATTGTATAATTAAAATACATTGCTTATTTTTAGACTTAACTAAGTCTAAAACGGAATAGTGGAATACTCATTATTAATTTAATGACCTGGTCTGTTCACATAATTATGCAATAATCAATAACCTACCGATTACAATAAATATTACAAACAATGAACAGATAGAAAATGCATGTATTTTTTAAAAGTAGGAAAATAAAAAACTTTTATTAAATGTAAGCTGGACTAGCTTGTGGTCGATTCGCATGTGCTCGAAATAATGTACAAATTTAGTATAAATATGTACAAATATTCTTGATACATATTTATATATTATGTGTATTTTATATATTGTGTGTCTAGTACCCATAGTGCAATCATTGCTTAGTTTGGGACTAGGTCGATTTATGTAAAATTGTCCTTTATACAAATACAATACAACAATAATTTATTGCACACCAATAAAAGTTTACAAAAGGAAACAAGACAAATACAATTTATAAAATAACGGTAGACAACAGGCGGTCTTATCGCTAAAACGCCAGACAACCTTTGGGTAGTGAAATTGATGAAAAATTTAACTTAATACAGAGTAGGTGCAACAGAAGGCGAAGGGAGCACATAATTAGACATTACATATACACAATAAATAAATAAATACATACATACATAAATAAATATACACATACATAAATAGATATACATGAACTTACATGAACCACATGCTTTCCGGAAAAGTGTGCAGTGAAATCACTCCTATTTTGTATGGTGCAAATCTAATAGCCTTGAAGAAAAAAGATGGTGGTATACGCCCCATAGCTGTAGGCAGCTCTTTGCGTCGGTTGGCATCTAAATTATGTTGCCATGAGTTCCACTCACGTCTCACCGATCTTTTTAAACCCAAGCAACTTGGTTTTGGCGTTAAGGGCGGATGCGAAGCCGCGGTACACGCCACCCGCACTTTCCTCAATCATTCAGACTTCGAAGTTTTGGTAAAACTGGATGTAAAGAATGCTTTTAATTCTATCGATAGGGGTATTCTCTTAAATGAAATTCAAAATGAAATTCCTGAGATTTTGGGATACCTATGGCAGTGCTACGGTACTCCATCAAAATTAATGTTTGGCGATAATGAAGTTGCCTCCTGCGTTGGCTGCCAGCAAGGAGACCCGCTCGGCCCCGCTATTTTCAGCTAAGCCATCAACCCCATTATCACACAACTCTCTTCTGAACTCAATGTCTGGTATCTGGATGACGGCACCTTAGGTGGAAATGCATCTACAGTTCTAGATGACCTGAACTGTATCATCAATCGTTTCTCCGAGGTGGGCCTTTCATTAAACTTTGACAAGTGTGAAATGTTCATCTCTGAGAAGCTATCACCCAGTTCCCGATCTGAGATCATAAACAATTTTAACCATGTTGCGCCCAACATCACCATACTAGCCCCAGACACCCTTTCCCTACTTGGTGCTCCCATTTTCGACGACGCCATCCCCCCAACCATATTTTCAAAATTAAATATTTTTAATAGTTCCTCGGATTTATTTTTCAAAATTAATCCTCATGTTGCCATCTACATTTTACGATTGTGTCTTTTCTCACCAAAATTTTTGTATATTTTACGCTGTAGCCCAGTTTGGAAATACCAAAACCTTACTGAAATTATAGATGAAACGTTAAAAGTAACCACTGAGAGAATTCTTAATATAGCACATAATTCTGTCAGCTGGTCCCAGACAACTCTTCCAATCAAGTATGGCGGCCTAGGTATTCGCACCACGGGTGACCTAGCTCTCCCTGCTTTTCTGTCATCCGTCAATAGTACGGCCACCCTCATCAGTGGAATCCTTAATGTCCCTAATCCCACTGATGTCGAGGTGGCTGGCTTGGCGGATGCTGAGACGGCATGGAGGGCTAGCAACCCAGGTGAAAGCCTGCCGACTGAAAAAGCCAGC
Organism: Apotomis turbidana; assembly: GCA_905147355.2. Lineage (NCBI taxonomy): Eukaryota > Metazoa > Arthropoda > Insecta > Lepidoptera > Tortricidae > Apotomis > Apotomis turbidana. The sequence continues at coordinate 18,564,851 of LR990289.1, read as the reverse complement.
CAAGCTGCCTGGGACCAGTTAAAAATCAAAGCCATCCATCAAAGCATTTTGGATGACTGCCACAACCCAGAGGAGCGGGCCCGGTTGCTGGCGGTTTCAGAACCCGAGGCGGGACACTGGCTTCATGCCCTGCCTTCGCAGAAGCTTGGAACCCTCCTGGATCCAGGCTCTCTGCGAATCGCTGTGTGTCTCCGCCTCGGGTTAAGATCCTGCGAGCCGCACCCCTGCAGCCGCTGTGGAGCCTCAGTAGACGCCCTCGGCCACCTTAGAGCCAGTCGGCTTGTCTGCCGCGGACGGGAAGAGACCCGACGGCTGCACCCTGGTACCGTGGTCCCGGGGACTTCCCTTAGCATGGGATGCCACTTGCGTGGATACGCTGGCTCCGTCGCACGTCCGCTGCTCTGCACGAATGCCAGGGTCTGCCGCTGACGACGCCCAAAGCGTCAAATGCCGCAAATACGCATTTCTAAAAAATAATTACGTATTTGCCGCTCTTGCGGTCGAAACCTTCGGGCCGTGGTCGTCCAACACTAAATTTTTTGTAAAGGAAGTGTCGGACAAGCTCATCGGCGCCTCTGGCGACCCACGAGCGGGGTCTTACTTTGCGCAGCGGCTGGGGTTGGCGATTCAAAGAGGAAACGCAGCCAGCGTTTTGGGAACAATGCCCCGGGCGGCTCCTCTAGTTGAGGGTATCCAATTTTTGTAAGTGTTGTTATCGTTTTTTTTTTTTTTTTTATAAATTGTATATAGTGTTAAATTGTCTGTAATCCGTCGCTATAAGATATTAAGTAAGTTTTTATACCCTTATGTTTACCTGAATAAAAAACTTAACCTAATAAATTAAATGAACTTACATGTACATACAATAATATATATAGACACTAGACATATAAGAATCTAATATAACGCAAAGCAATACAGTCAATGACGAAAAACAGTTTCATAAATTATACCAACAATTATTATATAATAAATAATAAAAAAAATTACATACCTCCAGCTACGCTGATTTGGTTACTGAAGTCTTCATTGAAGGAGTTCAATTTTATTTCTGTAAACAAAATGCTATTTTAATAAAATAATTATATGCAATTCACGTTTGAGCGCTCGGAGCGGGAGGGGGTTGCTAAGTTTGGGATCATTACACTGGCATGGTGGTTCATTTAGGTACAAAAAGCGCATTCATTTGCTCGCTAAGATTTAGTGATCATTTTATAAATATTTTGGGTTTTTAATTTTTTAGGTTACAAGATGATATATTTGAATGTAATTTCATATTAAAATGGTGACCGATTTTTGGACAACGGTGGTTGAGCGCACGTTGAGCGGGAGGGACTTACTAAGTTTGGGATCATTACACTGGCAATCATAGTGGTTTATTTAGGTACAAATAGCGCATTAATTTGCTCGCTAAGATTTGGTGATAATTTTATAAATATTTTGGGTTTTTAATTTTTTTGACGACGCGTTTGGCTCGGTTTGCAGCACAGAAATATATCAAGATAGAAGGAAAGAGTTCAGCAATTTGTAGGGAGACCGAGCGTGTAACATTTTGCGTAGGTACTTTGACGTCACGAGCGTAATTTAGTGATGGGAAACATAAGCCGCGCGAAAACGATTCAGAAACATCGATGCACAGATCGATTCGAACACGGCACCGATTCTATGCATCGCCACCCACACCGCACCGCGCCGCGGCCCAGCCGCCGTCACAAACAAAAACAGTCACAATAATATTTGCTTTGCACTATGTACTTACGATTATATAGCTGCATAATAAATAAGAACGTAATTATCATTTCCTCTGTTCTCAAAATCGATTTTAATCGAATAAAAAAATCGCAGTGTACAGCAGCACATGGCAGCACTATTCTTACTTTTGACAGAAAAAATGAGAAATCGACCTTGAACGTGACTCGACAGTTTGAATAGCTTATTTTTACATAGCTGGCTTTGAATGCACGCCAAGGTTGGCTTGTCAAATTAAAGCCGCAATGGAAAGCTAGCGTTGGACACAATCGCCCGCCTCTGTTTTGATGAAAATAATAAAATAAATAGTTTTGTAATTAATAACAGATATTTAAGGACAAATTGTACATACCAATGAAAGGAAATATCTCGATTAACAGTTCCAATTTTACTGGAAGTGTTTGAATTAATTATTGCGCAACAAGCCATTTTGTTTTTAAGACCTGACGTCGCACACAGACCGCGGTCGGGAGCTGACTAATGTTCGCGGCGAGCAAAGTTGACACCGTGTCAACATTTCGCCACTGGCAATCATAGTGGTTTATTTAGGTACAAAAAGCGCATTAATTTGCTCGCTAAGATTTGGTGATCATTTTATAAATATTTTGGGTTTTTAATTTTTTAGGTTACAAGATGATATATTAAAATGGTGATAAATTTTTGGAAAACGGTAACTTTTTTGGGTTAAAAAATTATAAATGTAGAGTTATTTACTTTAAGTCGGATAGCAAGTTTCAATATTTATGGTTATAATTTTACATGAAATTGGTGTTCTAAATTTGGTGCACATTCACTATTGTAGGTCGCAAGAAGTTATTTTTTTGCTAATAAATTTTACTCTATTTGGTAATTAGTAATACAACTTTCGGTTATAATTTTTAAATAAATTTGGGGATAAATTTTGGTGCTTATTTACTATTTTTGATAGTAAAAAGTATTTTTTATGCCGTTGCATTTTACTAAATCTGATGTTCCATTAAACATAAGCCTTTGTATTTGTATGATACACTCGAAAACCAAAAACTTTCTTTTAAAATATGGCTTACATTGCTTTGTGGCTTTGTCAACACTCATGTCGCAAAAAAAAAACTGTTTATTGTGGTTCAAAAAAAAAACGCTTCGTGGAAAACGTAGAATGACCACAACGCGAATTTCGCGACACACCGACACAGTTGAATCAAGTGACTCTTGAATGCCACAAGGCATTGTAGTTGAAACATAACACGACGGAACGTGGGCGTTTTTATAAAAACAGCGTTGTGAGTTATCTCGATCAATGACTCTTTTCGTTCTTTCGGCGTAACACATCAATAGCATACTGATATACTCGTACTACAATATATGCGGCACCCATTAATTTCTTTCAAAAAATATATATAAAAACACACTTTAAACTATACATAAATATTTTGAGAGATAGTTTCACATTTCAACAGGAAAATATATTTAAATACACAATTATAAATAGTATTTTTTTTTCAACTAAGAGCCCTCTTAGCCCCCTTTGACCCCTGAGTCAAATAACTCGAGTGGCATGAGTCACGATGTGAGCGTAGTGAACATCGTAAGAGAAGATATACAATATTTATTATTTCTACGACTCGGTATTTATTAAATAAAATGCAAATAACAACAAAGAAAATATTTACATATTCTCGCTCGGAACCATCAAAATAAAAATAAGTATAGTCTATTTTAACTGACTATCTTTAATTGACGTACATAAAGTATTTCACTGAACATTAGTTTGGAAAACATTAAATATACTACTAAACTTAAGTTTCGTAATCTGTGGTACCAATGAATACTTTTTATGGCGACATTACTCGTATAACATCGTTTAGCAGTGCTTTTCTGAACAGTCCCTAGACTATAGATTTTCCTAGACTTAAGTAATGTACTAATGTATGTCTTTATATTAGAGTTGGTTATGTAAATGACAGAAAAAACTACTGGCGTAGAAAAATACTTTTTTCTACTCCAGTACTTTTTTCTGTCATTTATATAGTTACTAACTCTAATATGAAGACATAAATTATGAAAGTCTGTAAAAGTCTATACTCTACTGCTCAAAAACACACTGCTTAACCGATGTTATAATGTCGCCAAAAAACCATCACTTAGTACCTCAGATTACATGATGAACTGATGCATTCACACAATTTGCAAATTAAAAAAAAAAACTTTTGTACTAAGGCATTGCTGCCAACTTAAAAAAAAAGTTTTATCTTCAGTGCATGGATGTTTAGTATAGTGAACGTATACCTTTATGTATTAGTTTAATTTTTTTGACAGATGTTTAGTATGGTGATCGTATGTATACCTTTATGTATAAGTTAATATTTTTTTGACAGATGGATGTCAATAAAAAAAAAGTTTATCAGAGACAATTTTTCTTTTTAATTTTGTTGATTCCGAGCGGGAAAATGTAATTATTTTCTTTGTTGTTTATTTGCATTTTATTTATGAAATGTCGAGTCGTAGAAAAAGTATTTTTTCTACTCCAGTACTTTTTTCTGTCATTTATATAGTTACTAACTCTAATATAAAGACATAAATTATGAAAGTCTGTAAAAGTCTATACTCTACTGCCCAAAAACACACTGCTAACCGATGTTATAATGTCGCCAAAAAAGCATCACTTAGTACCACAGATTACAAGATGAACAGCTGCATTCACACAATTTGCAAATTAAAAAAAAAACTTATTGTATTAAGGCATTGCTGCCAACTTAAAAAAAAAGTTTTATCTTCAGTGCATGGATGTTTAGTATAGTGAACGTATACCTTTAGGTATAAGTTTATTTTTTTTGACAGATGTTTAGTATGGTGATCGTATACCTTTATGTATAAGTTAATATTTTTTTGACAGATAGATGTCAATAAAAAAAAAGTTTATCAGAGACAATTTTTCTTTTTAATTTTGTTGATTCCGAGCGGGAACATGTAATTATTTTCTTTGTTGTTTATTTGCATTTTATTTATGAAATGTCGAGTCGTAGAAAAAGTATTGTATGCAACGTTGTATAAGTAGGTCAAAAAACGCTTGTGGCATCTCTCTTACGATGTTCGCTACGCTCACATCGTAACCCATGCCACTCGCGTTTTTTGCCCCCTCTTATACAACGGTTGCATAAAATACTAGTATGCAACGTTGTATAAGTAGGTCAAAAAACGCTCGGGGCATCTTTCTTACGATGTTCGCTGCGCTCACATCGTAACCCATGCCACTCGCGTTTTTTGCCCCCTCTTATACAACGGTTGCATAAAATACTATTAGTAAACTACATGGACACGGAACCGTGAAAATGCAATGTCCACTTCATACATAGTTGAAACTACGGTAGTAAGTACTAACAAACTAGGTTTCCTTTTGTGAAATGGAGGCGCAACGAAGTCGTTCTCCGTTCTCAAGTGTTCAATTCAGAGACATGCCCCGCCGCCATTTTGTTTTCAAGATGCGACAGTTTAATTGTGTTCGGAGAATCGCTGGCGCTAAATGGATTATATCCTGCATATTTCGATGCAGCTTTATATTATATTGCGGATAATTAGGGGGGAAATAATGATTTAGTTCCAAAATTCTCATAAATAAGTATTAACGAGAGGATTAATTTGTTACAAAATAATCAAAACTTTTTTTCCTGACATACATAGAGCGATAAGTGACACTGTGTTTCCATTGACGGCGGAATAACCACGTATCTTGATGGAGGAGAGGATAGGACCCTGAATTGACGAATAACAGACCTGGAAATCTCCACTTTGCGTCAATGGAAACAGTGGAATAACAGTGGAGTGGTGCGGATTTTCATAGCCAATGCTATTTTAGCACAACTACTTTTTGTGTCGAGATTAACGCACCTTTAGCTCAGCGGGTTGGTCGTGATGCAGTTGTAGGTTTAGATGTTGCTCCGAGTTTACTATTGGATGGTCAACCACATTGACACCTTATATGTTATGTACTCACCGAAAAGTCTAAGGGGGCCCTCGCTTTTGCCCAGCCAGTTATTGACGCAGTCGGATGGTCAACCAAATCTGTACTTTATCTTTATATAAGTTTCACTCACTTGCCCGGCGAGTAAGTGACGCAGATGTAAGTGCGGATGTCGCTTCTCTGTATCGATACCTTGTATGAGAGATACTCACCGTAGAGCTTATGAGTGCCCTTGCTCTTGCCCGGCGACTTAGCAACTCAGATGTAAGTGCCGATATCGCTTTGATTGAACTGTCGGATGGTCAACGACATCTAATTTTCGTATGAGAGTGACTCAACGTAGAGCCCGAAGGTACCCTCGTTCATGCCCAGCGAGTTAGTGATGCAGTTGTAGATGCCAATGAGGCACCGAGCGAAGTATCGGATGGTCAACCATATCTTTTTATGGTATGATAGTGACTCACCGTAGAGCCTAAGGGTGCCCTCGCTTTTGCCCAGCGAGTTGGTGCTGACGCAGTTGTAGGTGCCAATGTCGCTTCGAGCGAACTGTCGGATAGTCAGCCACATTGACACCTTGTATGAGGACTTCTCTTCTCTTATCGTATATTTTGGCCTAAAACAAATGGTTAGTTATTAATCACTTATACTTATACTAATTCATACGCATTTTGTTACAGAGTCATTGTCATCATTATGTCTAAACTTATTTTAATAATTCCTTACCGTTCCTTAACGATATCGGAAACTTTATGGGAATGTCAGTGCATTTTAATGACAGGTTGAAATTCTAAGAATGGGGTTCATTACTCAGAATCCACTCTCCGTCCGTCCGTGCATCAGTCCATCTGTCTGTCTGTCATCAGGCTGTATCTCATGATCATGAACCATGATAGCTAGACAGTTGAAATTTTCACAGATGATATTGTACTTGTGTTATCTTAATCCGGCCAGTTATTTTATTTTTTTTAAGGTACGAACCCTTCGTGCGCGAGCCCGACTCGCACTTGGCCGATTTTTAAACTAATAACGAAACAAAAATTGTTTTTTAATCCATGAACGGTAAGAACAATAACATAAATTTACAGTCGATGAGAATGATGCACATATGCAGTAATTTTTGTCATGCTAAGTCATCATGAAGTATAAAATACGGTTTCTAAGATATATTTTTTTATATTTACATACAGGCTATCTATATTTAAGCTATAATTATTTCATTATATCTACGATTATGGCACAACACCTAGTTATATAATTAACTAACGAGTTAATTTCCTGGCCTTATGCCGAAATTACGTAACTAACGTAATAACATAAATTAGGTAATTTAGCCGCGTTCCATATTACGTTTCTAGAGAATTACTCTTGACATTGACAATTTTATTAGTCATTTAATTGAGAACTCAACTTTCATGTCATGAAATTAGAAATATAACATTTAAAACTCGAATTCTTCTCTTCTTTGTCGTTACACTCTTGACAGAGTGGTCGTGGCTATCATTCTTTGTTTGGCAAGCCTAACCACAAGGCGCCATTCTTCTTGATAAGGTGGATTGCCTTTGGATGAATTAAAACGTAAAATTACTACACATTATGTTTATATTTGTATATGAGAAAAAATTGAATAAATTACATGACACTGTCCATTAACCATCCATCATCATCCTCCTAGCCTTTGTCCCATATCTTTGTAGAGAATGAATTCTCAATCGGGGTCGGCTACCTAAATCCCAAGATGTGGCGTAGGCACTAGTTTTACGCAAGCGACTGCCATCTGACCTTCCAACCCAGAGGGGAAACTAGGCCTTATTGGGCTTAGGTGGTTTCCTCACGATGTTTTCCTTCACCGAAAAGCGAGTGGTAAATATCAAATGACATTCCGTACATAAGTTCCGAAAAAACTCATTGTTACGGGCCGGGTTCGAACCCGCGACCTCCGGATTGAAAGTCGCATGCCCTAACCACTAGGCTACCACCGCTCTCACACTGTCCATTAACCAATTTCGAATAATTCCTAAACAAATTCAAAATACATCATAGACAAACATAAATAGACAGCGTCACGACCTTCCAACACTTCTCTCACAGCCGCGCGTCTGCTCTCGTGCAGAGGGCAGATTGTGGCCGATCTGATTTGATCAGTCCGCCTCATGCTGCGTACCGTTTACTTTGCCCTGAACCACCAGGCGCTCAATGGACACGGCTCCAAGTCTTTTTTGTTGTTTACGTTGAATTGAGTCGCCTTAGTTATTGAATTCTTACGTTTGCTTAATTCGATTGACATGTTAGTAACATAATTGAAGATAATAATCAGAGTATATTAAATGCGAGCAAGGCCATCACTGGTTGTGATACGTTATTTCAATCGATTTTGCTAGCATTTTAGGATCCTTGGTAATAACAAACATGTATCCATGGTCGATATAATTTCGATGGCTGCTATTCGACTTGCAAATGACATTGTCATGTGTCATTCAAAAGAGAACTATTTTATTGGATGACTAGCTTGTGCCCGCGGCTTCGCTCGCGTTAAGAAGTATTATTATTAATTATGTATAGTTTCTGCGGCTTTACTTTTGTTTGGCGTGTGTAAAAAAATAGGGCCTACAAAACTTCTTTGTACACAATATTCTTGACTAATCTGTCATTAGGCGCTAAAACTATCAAGCTACTGGGTGAACTTACTCGAGAGCAAGCAACATAAAACTGTCCATGAGAGAAGCAATGTTCTCTCAAGTCAATACCCGCAAATTTGAGAGTTTGCCCCTGAGACGATTCGAGATTGGTTTAATGATTCTAAGCCATGTTATAAGTTACGTCATGTTCTATTGTAAGATATTGAGGTTCTCTTCGTTGATGAATAAAAAATGTATTATTCTGAGCCAGATAAACGTAATTCAGAATTCTGAAATGACTTATTATTGAAAAGCAAATAATACATTCATATTTATTACGGATGCAGGAAGTTTCCCGATCATTACTCATCCCGTCCCAACGCGCCGCCCGCCTATAGGTACCGTTTGACGACGATCGAGATGCCACCAAATACTACTTTTTTAATCTATTAGGATAACACGGGTCTCTATCCATACCTCAAAAGCAAAAAAAGAACCCCCTTATAGGATCACGTGTAGCTGTCTTTCAGTCCGTCTGTTACAATCGATTTGCTGCAAAACTACTGGACCTATTAAATTGCAATTTGGCGCAAATGCTTTCAAGAATTTTCATGACCACAAATAAAATTTCAAAATCGGTGGCATTTTCGTAATTAACGTCCCAACAAACCATAAAAATTACACCCGTACTCATATTTAGTCATTTCAACCCCATCGCACCCCAAAAGGCGATCCGACCCGATAAACCATTAAAGCATTACCAATGGATTTTCAGACTTTGTCACCACATTTCTCCCTTTTAGGGGTTGAATTAAAAAAAACCTGAAACACGTGTTAACTCATTTATTGTTAGAAATACTCCTGTGAAGTTTCGAATAAAATAGTCTAACTAATCTTGTTTCGCCATACAAACTTTGGACCCCCATTTCACCCCTTTAGGGGGTAAATTTTGAAAAATCCTTTCTTAGTGCACCCCTACACTTTATAAGGAACCTACGTGCCAAATTTGAACTCTCTAGAACCAGCGGTTTAGTATTTAGACATTTTAACCCCATTTCACTCCAACAGGGGAGATGGTAACTCACGTCCGCCACGTTGGATTTTAAAATCGTTGCGGTTTTTGTAATCAGCGACCCGATAAACCATAAAAAGAATACCCATGCTGATTTTCAGACTTTGTCACCACATTTCTCCCTTTTAGGGGTTGAATTTTCAAAAAACCTGAAACACGTGTTTACTCATTTATCGTTAAGTTTCGAATAAAATAGTCTAACTAATCTTGTTTCCCCATACAAACTTTGGACCCCCATTTCACCCCTTTAGGGGGTGAATTTTGAAAAATCCTTTCTTAACGGATGTCTACGTCATAACATCTACCTGCATGCCAAATTTCAGCCCGATCCGTCCCGTGGTTTGGGCTGTGCGTTGATAGATCACTATGTCAGTCAGTCAGTCAGTCAGTCACCTTTGATTTTTATATATATAGATTATATAAATTGCGACTCAATACGGATGACGATTGATGTCGATACTATCGTACTATAGGTACCAACAAAAAGCAGACCACAAAAATTACACTTCACGCAAATTTTAAGTATATTTTTTATCAATAAGAAAATTGTAACTTGTTTTCAGAATCATCATTATTCAAAAAAACAATAATTGTACAACAACAATGTACTTAAACGCACTTTACCGAACACAGATATGCCGTAACGTCTCTGAAGTAATTGCTGACTTTTAGAGCAAGAGAGTCTAAGTGTAGTTAGTCTCGTTTATGATCCCAATAAAAGATAGGAGCGATTGATATACCTTTTTTATATTTGACGCTCATTTTCATCATGTCTATTGGTCGTGGGGCGTACATATTTAGTACAACAACGGAGACACGTGTGTGTGCCGCTACGACTGGCTACGCTACGAAGGCGGACCTGGGCGTCCAGGATGTGATCCAGTGCGTAGGCGAGTTGCGCATTTCGCGGCATCTAATTACCCCGTTTTTGTTCAATGTACATGTAACTTGTACTTGTACAATGTACAGTAAGAACGTGGGGCGTAATACGACGCCTACGCTTGTATAATAATGGCCCCAGTACGTATTAGTTATTCTGAAGTCAAGGAAATTGACGTGATAGTTAAATTATGTACAACTCATTCCACTTACTGTAATATTTTATTTACACTTGGCTTTTAAACATGGCTCAATTATATTGACATGCCTAATATAAAAGAGGGCAGAACTGAATGAAGAATGTATTTGTTTTATTATAAGACTGAGTTTTATGTCGTACTTCGCTGGCCAACTATTGACTATGTCATATTTTCAGGGTAGTTAAAATTTGACTTTATGCAGTGATGACAGTGTTCGAGTTTCCAATTCATCAAAAGTAAATATAAAACCCTCTGTACTAAAACATAGAATACTGGGTCAGCGATTTGTAATGAACTAACAGTATTTATTAGAGATATGCTTACTTTTATTCCCCTTGTTTGTACATAATTTTTGTTGTCATAATTCTGTATCGTAATAATCACTATAAGCATCATTTGTTTTCACCGAATCCTCTTTTCGTCGATTGTTCTTTACTTTTCTGGAAGCAGTTATCATTTGTTGGGGATCCTAGTTCTTAATAACCTAGCTTAGTTTTTTGGGTTCCATTTAGTTATTGCTCCTATTCTTGTGCCGTATTCCTCATTGCTGAGGGTCGTAACGTCTATCACTCTTTGGACGATCGCTCTCCACTTATTTCTATCTACTGCAGACCGCATGGCGTCGGGAAACTTGGTGACCGTTTTGTGTCGAATCTGATCGGTTTTTTGAGGGTCCATGTTTGGGCGCGTCTATATTGCTAAAGGTGGAAATTGCAGCTTACTAAAATTCGGCGATAAATGCGTAAAAAGATTTGGACAAATGATATTACGGAGGAATCAACTTCTGCGAAAAAAGAAATGTGCGAAATAGATGGCACCCGTCTATTTTAGCGATGCGCTAAAGAAAGCGGGTGTATACTTGGTGATACTTCATCATCATCATAACTTTAAAAGCTACGCTCGCTTAGCAATTTCCATGCATCTCGTCCTTGAGCCTTCTCCTTGACAGCCTGGTACGAAACTTACTATTACCAAATTTTTAAGTTATTGTCACTTGATACAAGTCTCATGGCTAAAATATTCCTCATCTAGACACGCGGCAGCGTGTTCAGCCAAGTTCACCCCAGGAACTAGCGAGCAGCAGCCGTGTGCTTTACACGAACCGTTTGGATCTACTTTTGACCCCTCAATAACTCCAAATATATTTAACATAAAAAAATGAAATTTGGCGTATGTATTTAGATCCTTTAGAACAACTAGAACCCTACATCAAATCTGGATATTGAATTACACCCCAAGTAAAATAAATGCATATAGAAAATAATGGCTTGCTATAATTTAAGAATTTATATTAACTATTAAGTAGCAAACATTGTAGTAGTATTGAGAAACAAGAAATTGTTACATACATGTATTTTCGTATGTTGCATATTCTTGTATCTAAAAATTTTAGGGCAAAGAACTTGGCACTCATATAGATCTCAATTCTGTTGTCGGCGAAGTCGACAACGTTGCACGCGATATTGAACTTGGCTCTCATTTAACATTTCTGTTTTTGATGGGATCTATATCACGAGGATCGTCGACGAAATAAAATAATCTTGTTTCAATCTTACAATATCCTATTGTAAACACAACTTCATGTATTGTCCTATCTAAATCATCATCTGCATTAGTGACTAAACTTTACCCAACTCCAGACTTTACACCCGAATATTAAAAGCGAAACTCGGTATCTAACCCGAACATAAAACAACATAGTATGTGTAACAATAACAAACAAGCAACAGACATTAAGATCGTAGGCGAGTTGTATTAGAAAAGGCAAAGTTTTCCCTTATTACGAATCATTATGACTCCTCCTGTTTATCCAGTACATTACACCTCGTTCATAAGGCCTAGAATTGTGTACACGCCCCCGCTATTCTCGTTGGTATTAAGGCTTTGTTTAGAGTTTCCGTGCAAGCAAGCTTGAGTGTAATTGATAGTTTATAAGTGAGTTTTTGTTATTTTGGGAAAATGAACGCGAGTCTGGTTTCATAAACATGGGTTTCGTTTGTAACTTCATAACGGAAAGTTGGTAATTTGAGACTGTTTCAACTTTCACCTTGTCATTTTGAACACATTCCGCGTTAATGTTATTAAAACTATCGTGAGACATCTTTACTTGAGATCTTTAATTTTTACGTGAGTTTATACCGTTTTTATAATTAGTACATTCCGCTTTAGTATGGCAGCTGAAGTTTAGCATACAAAATAACTCATTGTTAGTTCACGTTATACAAACTAAATACAAGTGGCTCTGTGAAATGAAGTATAATGACTTCTTTTCCTTTTCAACTCCCATATCTCCCCAATTTTGAAAATAATCTAAAAACTGACGGCAAAAATTCTAAATATTTCTTTATTCTTTCCCGTAACCCATTTGTACTATTGTTTATACTTGGGATAATAGTGATTAAATTTCCTAGAAGAAAGATTTGATATAATTAATAATATTATTGATATTGTCAGGATAGTTGATACTACTAAGAATAGGCTATGATTGTAACAATTACTATATTTTTGGTAAATATGACCTACAATAATCGTAGTTTTAAAGAGAAAGCCAGCAGGCATCACCATGGTACCACACAACGGAAAAAGTTGAAGGATCCTTATACATTACACTATGTTCTTAGTTTTCTTCTTCAATATGACATTCACGAAATATAATGGCTTTCTACCTAACAAATTCTTTGAAATGGTTTTTACTTAATTTTTTTTACGTGTGCTACCGAGTGACATTAGAATTGTAAACAACTGTCAGTTTATACTAAAGTTAATAGCTTTGTTGCTATTGTAATTCATTAATGACATTAGCTCTTAAGGAAATAAACTAACTATATATTTTAGCAACGCGTCGATCCTTAGATATAGTTTATTGTCCAATAAACTTACCCATCCAGCAATTTCTCTCTCCCCTATTCTTAATCCAAGAATTGATGGTCTTAGGGTATGTTTTCACGTAGCATTTCAGTTTGTTTAAGAACATTAAATGTAAGTGATACCGATTACCTAACTTGGCTCTTATAGCATAATAAATTTACCCACCCAGCAACATATTATGCTTTCACGTAGCATTTCAGTTTGGTTAAGAATCTTAATTGTATTGTATTATGTATGATACCCATGAACCACTCTGACATTTCCCATAGGATAGTTACGATTATTTACCTCTTGTTCCACAAAAACTTACCCATCCAGCAACATTCCTCCCCTATTCTGAGTCTAATAATTAATTGTTAAGATTTATGCTTCCACGCACTTCAGTTTTCTTATGAACCTTAAGTGTAGCTGATAATTTGCCATTTTCACCGTGAAAAGGGGCCCTAAAGCGCGGTTGTCATGCAATTATTGTTTTGTTAAATTATGAGGATTTTGAAAACAATCTTAAAATCTCATTTGAAAAAAAAAAAACATGAAATTTGCTTATCTTTGTAAAAAAATGTTTCTTTCTTTTTCTTTGATAGTGAACTAATATTATTCATATACCTACAACTACAGTATGCTGTAGAATTAATCATAAGCCGTCATCCCTATTATTTATTTGCCTCTTATTGCACAAACAACTTACCCATCCAGCAACATTTCTCCCCTATTCTTAATCCAATAATTGATGGTGTTAGGGTATGCTTCTACGTAGCACTTCAGTTTGACGTCGGTGCCCAACGGCGCTCCCAGGAGTTGGTTTGGCACTTTCACCGTCGGAGCAACTGAGAAAAGAATAACTATAAGTCAGTACTTTTTTTTTCTTTAAAGTGAGTAGTTGCGAATGAAGTGTTACGTAAGTTGAGCCAAACTAGAATAACTCCACTTTTTGCTATTTTAAGTAGGGAATGTAAACCCGGTTATTTTAAATACCATATCAATAACCGGTTATTACCGGGTTTACTATGACAAAATAACCGGGTTAGCATTCCCTAATTTGAAGCGTACAATTAATTCACATGAATTTAGTAGCAATGTTGGTAACTGCTGCTTTATTATCAGATCTTCGTGACATAATAAAATTGCACTGTCATCCATACTGTCTCAGTATGGATACATACGCAAAATTTATGCCTAAACCCGAAAATTATGACAAAGTATTTGCAAGATCTGACAACAGACATACTGCAACGGGATAGGGGAATAAAAATAAAAGCTTGTTAATAATTACATAGGTATGTAATATACAAAAAAATCGTGAATCTAGTTTCTACAAGCTTTTATTTTTATTAACGTTGTACGTTCCGTACGTTTTAAATCATTTTTTGTCATAAAACTAAAACTGTTATTAAATTACGCCAATCGCGGAAAAACTTTCCACGACTCGTATTTATTGAATGAAATGGCGAACTGTCAAACATAGAAAGAAACCCTGTTTTATTGCGCCATGGGAGCCTGTGATTGATGGAAGGGAACTGTCAAAGTCCCCCATTCTAACCCCATGTGGTTAAGGCTGCCCGTATATCCCGGTGTACTAACGCAAGTATATTTAAGTTTTAAAGGGAAGTTCTAAAGGGGTAAATATTTGAATGGTTTAAATAGAAATACATACGAAACATATTATAGTCATTTAGACGGTTTTATCTAAAGAAAGTAAGACTTGAGTATAAGAGAAAAGTAGACCGAATGCGATGCGGTAGAAATAAAAGCACTAATAAGTGTGTACCTACATTTATGTGTGTAGGTACTAAATAGTTACGTTTGTGCGATAGGATACCAAATAGTTTTTAATACGAAAAAGCTATGGAATATAACAGAACGAAATAGTGATAAACACTGAAAAGGTAGGCATTTAGGATTTGGGCATGTTGAAGTTGAAAGAAGTCTGACGAAGAGAATTTATCTTGAGATTTAAGTATGTATTCTGAGCGGGTTACACTCATCTGGTAGACATTTGTTATACCGAGTATGTGAAATGTTTCGCATAATTCTCATTTCGCAGAAATTTCCTGCAGCTTAAACGGGAAATATGTTTTTAAATGTGTTTTTGTATTCTGGTAGATTAGAATTGGTTAGGTCAAGTTTATTTTATAGCTTTTCAAAAATGAGCATTATGTTAAACAATACGTTCGGTAAAACAATTTTCTGTAAAACATTAGTAAACCAGTAAACTCGAGAGAGCAAATTGCAGTGATTATAAATAAGGCCAGGCAAAGAGTGCCTGCAACTTATGAGAATGTATGAAGAGATGTAGGGATGTGAGCGAAACGAAATAAATTCATGTGTATGGATGAAATCTGGCATTCGGTGGCCTCTGCCTACCCCGGTGGTATGCAAGTGTGAGTTTGTGAAGACAAGTTTCGAATAAAACATTTTGTTGTTATTTTTTGTGCTTTGATATTTGTATCAGTGTTTGTACTTACAATTTACAAGTAATATGATTCTCTTGCTGACCGCAGGCGGCACGTCGTTGGAAGCGATACAGAGGAACGCCCCCATCTGCTTGCGATCCACTCGCCACAACGGGAGAGAACTGCCCACGTAACTTTCAACTGTATAAAAAAACAAATAACATTATTAACTTGGAATAAGTACGCCTACAACGAGTCTTCAATCAGACATAGAAATGTTCGTGGCAATAACGTCAATTAACAAGACTTTATGTTATTTTTAAAAGTTAGTAATTCTGCATTTAAAGATTTTCTAGGAATTACTTGCTTAATTCTCTTGCTCGGCAAAAAATAATTTTCTTGCAATTTGACTCAAACATTTTACGTCGCTCCTTTCTTTTAAGATACTAGTGTATGTGACTTAGGAAGAATTATTATTTTTTATCTATTCTTACGATCGGCATCATAAAAATAGGGACAATTTTTTTTCACATTTAAGTTGGTTCGATTCCCAGACGATGCAAGTAAGTCTTAGAAAATCTTTAAATGCAGATTTAAACTTTTAAAAATAACATAAAGTCTTCTTTCAGAAAAATATCTTATCTACGTTGTTTAAGGTACCTTCCCTTGATGTCCCATAAGTCTTGGGATGCCCTGTATACTTTTTAGAAATATTACCTAAAATTCAAACGCATGATAATTATGGTCTCAATTAACAGTAATTTAATTTTGTGTTGTATCAAAAGATCCATGAAATAGTTTTGAGCAATAACTTTATCAGCCACGAAGCTGAACGTCGCTACGTATTTTCTTAATTGGGTATTTCAACTACAAGTATTTGTAAATTGGAAATTTGATATTGAATATTATATTAAAGTATCTTTGTCTCAAGTTCTTAATATTGGAAGTCTGATTTGATGAGCTATTGACGTTAAAACGCAGAAAGGAGAGATTGGCGAGATTTGTTTCAGAAAATACAATAGCTTCACTACACTTAATGAAACAAAGTGCATCTGTCTGTCTGTCTGTGTGTTCGCGATAAACTTAAGAACTTGTGAATGGATTTTCAAGCAGTTTTCATCTACAAATAGAGTGACTCCTAAGGAAGCTAATAATCGGTAAATAATAGGGATGGCGACTGATGCCACAGCATACTGTACTTATATGAATAAAATTAGCTCAAGTTTTTCACGAAACAAAGAAAAAAAATACACCAAGTGTGAGTGGGACTCGCGCACGAAGGGTTCCGTACCATCTGTAAGCTTGTTGTATGGGAGCCCCCTTAAATATTTATTTTATTCTATTTTTAGTATTTGTTGTTATAGCGGCAATAGAAATACATCATCGGCGAAAATTTCAACTGTCTAGCTATCACCGTTCTTGAGATACAGCCTGGTGATAGACGGACGGACGGACAGCGAAGTCTCAGTAATAAGACCAAACCATTTTTTTTTATAATATGTGATTTCTAAGGTACCTACGCAAATTGTATGTATTTTTTTAATCCAAAATAAATTCTGAAATTTGAAACTGTACTTAAACAAACTTTTTCACAGTGTAAATGGCAAATTACATTGTCTCTATACAAATATTGGTATTCATAACATATTATGACGACGTCACAATTAGGTGGTCATTTTGTATGGAGCGTTTTTAGCGCTCTGTAAAAATGATGAACTTTGACGGTCATTTCTAACTTTTAGAGCAGTTTGAGTGTAGTTAGTCGCATATAGACATTTGATTCCAATAGAAATAGAATCGGCTATTCACATGATCGGCGCTCGTGAAGGTCATGGAGCCAGGTTCGCCATTGACGGACACGTCAAGGAGGACTATAAATATAATATATATATATTTATATAGACATTTGATCCCAATAGAAATAGAATCGATTGATATCCTCAAAAAAAAACCACATGCCTATTTGTTAAGGTTTTAGTTTTTAAAACTAATTTATAAAGTAGACATTTTAGTGGTGATTACATAGAACAGATATCATTAGAAACGTTAAATTAAGCCCCAAGCTTGCCTAAACTATATAAAATTTAATCAACTCTCACGGCAAACTTCACTAATTACTTTTAGTTTTCAGGCTACTGAAAACTGTTAGTTCACATAGAGGTTCTGTTTAGCGCCGGTTGTTACTGCTTAGCTGGTATGTTTAACTTTAAGTCTGTATCACTAAAGTTGTTTGCCAATTTACTATTTTAATATAAGTAATGTCAGCGTCAAAAGTAGTCAATTTTACTACCGGCCTGACTGTACTAGCAAGATGGGCTCACTATGCGCAGTGAACCTAGCTAAGAAAAAAAACCGGCCAAGAGCATGTCGGGCCACGCTCAGTGTAGGGTTCCGTAGTTTCTCATCCTTCACAATAGACTTAAGTTACCAGAAAGATTTCAAGCTCTATAAAAAGGTCGTAAACGCCAAAGTGACTGTAGTTACTTATTACCTTCTGGAAGTCGTAAGTTACGTCCTTTTAAGAAAATTATGAAATTGTGCGATAACTCAAAAACGGCTCGACCGATTTTGTTCAAAATAGTTTTCATGGAAAATACTTATAAGGCCTCATTTTCATGAATTGTTCCAGAATTTTTTGATCCGTGATTGAAAAGTTAGAGGAGAGCGAATATTTACAAAACTGCTGACCTTATCAAAAAATAATGTTTAAAGATCCCTATTATTTTTAAAAGACCTATTCAACGACACCACACACACTAGTGTTGAAACGAAAAAAAAATTCACCCCCACGTTAGGTGTTCGAGTGGTACCCGAAAAAAAAATTTTTTTTTAGTTTTTATTTTACCGTTTTGTCGGCGTGATATATATACACACACTCATACCAAATTTCAGCTTTCTAGTACTAATGATCACGGAGCTAGGCCGCGGACGGACAGACGGACAGACGGACATGGCGAAACTATAAGGGTTCCTAGTTGACTACGGAACCCTAAAAACAGGTATTACTTTGCGCAGAATCCATACCGATCAAAACAAAAACATTGCTTTTCAAATCCGCGATACGATAACTTGCCATCAATAGGTTTGGCCCTTTATATTAAACTTGGCTACTTAAAAATAGAAAACTTGACACATCATGTTCCGCCTCTCTCCGAGGCATCATCAGAAATCACTTCGTAAAAACAATATTGACCACATTTTAAGGATTTCCTTCTTCCCTTGCCTGAAAATCATTTTAATTTTTATTTTATTTTTTATAGCCACAACATAGTGGTTCCACTACGCCTGATGGTAAACGAAAAGGGGAGCCCTAATCGCAATGGACCAGAAACCAACGGTGCCCTGCTGGCCCAGTGCCCAAATGTAATTCGACGACGCGTTTGGCTCGGTTGGTAGACACCTGCCTACTGAGTCGGCGGTCTCGGGTTCGAATCCCGGCCGGGGCAAATATTTGTGCAAAATATTTGTTCTCGGGTCATGGATGTTATCTATATATGTATTTATATATTATGTATATCGTCGTCTAGTACCCCATAGTACAAGCTTTGCTTAGTTTGGGACTAGGTCGATTTGTGTATGATTGTCCCTTAATATTTATTTAATAATATTTATTTATTTATATATAAGCCCGGCCGGGGTATGAAAAATATGGGGTGTAAAATCGAACGTATCTGCCGTGCTAATTTAAAAAGTCGTATCTCAGTATACGATCGGGGTAAAAATACGACTTCTTAATTTAGCAGGTTATGCGTTACGTTAAGCGTTATAGACTAAGATCCCGATATAAAATGACCATCACCGAGATGTTTATTTGATGAAATGTATTTTAAATGTACTTAGCAACGGGAAAACATGGCTTCCGTTAGAGAAAATTAATATTAATTGTTCTCTGCCATTTATTTATTTTAAATTACCACAAGAGGCTTAACAAATAACATAGACAAGAAACATATTCATAATTTCTCCGCGGAGACTGCGGCGGCGGCCGGCGGCCTACACGGCGCGTTGCTGCGCAAGTGCGCATCGGGCAGCTTGACTGACAGTTGTCAATCTACAACAGCTGAGAAATGTGTTTTTGTTTTCAAGTTTTTGCTAATATTTTGCGTGAATCTCTATCATGTTACGAGTTTGATTGCTATCAGTGCATGAGTACTATCTAGTTATATGTGCAATTATAAACCACCGCTTCCCCCAGGAACTTTATGGGGCAATTTGTATGCCGAAACTTGGAGCGGTTTTTTTAAATACTTTATTTGTTATCGTAGCCGTAAGTTTTTATCTATTGCGTTTTTTAATAGTTTACTTGATGAATCCTAATAGCACGGGCTCCTCTCAGAATGTCGCTTCCAGGTCTGTGTCGCTGTCGCTGGAGAATTCCGTACAGTGCCCACATTGCTCCCAGATTCGTTTCTTTAAAGGTCAGAAAGGACTTAATATACACATCAGAAGAACCCATGGCATTCGTGCTGGCGCAATTACGTCGCCACCTGCCTCTTAACAGGCAAACAATTCACAACCAAGTCAGATCAGGCCTTTTTCTGAAAAAATCAGTGAGCTTAAACATTCAATTCCAGTGGTCAAACGAATTCCTCGCAGCGCTCGAATTCAGGTTGCACAAAAAGTGTGCCTACCTATGTACCCTGTTGGGCGCTGCAAACAAGAACGAGACTTGTTTGCAGCGCCCAACAGGGTACATAATGTGATACTTAAACTATTTACTTTCACCTGTATAATCATTATGTGCAATAAACGTATTGAGTATTGAGTATATATTTTATTATATATTTTATTTGACGACGCGTTTGGCTCGGTTGGTAGACACCTGCCTACTGAGTCGGTGGTCCCGGGTTCGAATCCCGGCCGGGGCAAATATTTGTGCAAAATATTTGTTCTTGGGTCATGGATGTTATCTATATATGTATTTATATATTATGAATATCGTCGTCTAGTACCCATAGTACAAGCTTTGCTTAGTTTGGGACTAGGTCGATTTGTGTATGATTGTCCCTTAAACGTTCTTAAGGCCAGGCGCGCAACAAGATTTTAGTCGCACGATAATTTTGTCGCATAAATGCAAGATATGGGTTTATATGAGAGTGCGCGCACCACGATTTTCATAAACCCATAAGTACGCTTATTTCTGCGACAAAAAAGTGGTGCGCGCCTGGCCTGAAGAGTAAACTCCAGACGTGCGTCGGAGCTGACACACACACTTTTTTTCAACCTACGAGCAAAATGTCAAGGTTACATTACATTACAGGAGTTCGTCTGATAAGGAATCTCTTTTTTTTTTCAAAAATATATCCCTCCGCTTCCATCTCTTCGAATTTCAAGAATAATTTATGAAAACACAACAAGTTCATGCTTATGTCATTGGTTCGTGGCTTTGTGGTACGAGTAATTGTGGCATTTTCCAACCTGACTGGTTTTCACTCATCATTATCATTTCAGCGGAAAATCAACTACTGCTAAACAGAGATCTCTCCCAAGTTTATATTTTCTTCACACATTTTTCGTTAGAGACGTGCTCTATACTTACCTTCTTTAAGTGGCATCTTGCTAGTATTACTTAATGCTGTTGGAATAGCAACAATCGAAATATAATTATGTCAATTTAAGTATTTCAATCGAATCACGATTTATTTAAAAAGTGGTTGTTTTGTAGAAAAAATACCTTTAACAAACTCCCTGGACACGGGCCTTCATCAGCAGTATAAGTTTCTCCACAACGATCGGTCATATGCCACCATTATCCACCGGTTGCTCAAGATCTTGACGTGATCGTCGATCCACCTTGTTGGAGGTTTCTCCATGTTTATTCTTAGTGCACCTCATGATTTTTATGTATATCCCAAGGTCGGTTTTTAAACCTCCAATAGTTTACTATGTCTATTAATCGTTATAATAATAACAGAATAGTAAATTAGTTCACATCGCATCACTAATGTATGTCTACTTTATTAGCTATTTTATGTAAGTCCATTTACATACCTTGTTTTAAGTTTTTTTTTCGTTGATTTTTCTCCTTTCTAAGGAGTGTTCCTCATCACTGAATTAAAAATGTGTAAACTGAGAACGCTAAACACTACGGATTTCCTACGTTGACCCACCATGTACGAAATTATTCGTGTTGAGCGTGCCGCCTTTAGAGAAGAATACCTCTAACAAACTCCCTGGACAGCGTATTCTTCAGTAGTATGGGTTCGTGGCCCTCCCGCCTCCAGGTGATCTTAGGAGGCGGGTGGCTTTGCAGGTGAGAGTGGCGTTCTCCAACTCTTGGACGAACACATCTCCTGACTCATTAGCAGTGAACATCATCATCATCATCATTAACTGCTGTGCAAAGGCCTTTCCAAAATTTCTCCACAACGATTGGTCATTTGCCACCTTTATCTATTGGCTTTCCGAGATCCTGACAAAATCGTCGATCGACCTATTTGGAGGCCTTCCCATTCGTATTCTCAGTGCACCTCATGATTATTTATGTATAGGTACCCCAAAGCCGGTTTTTAAAACTCCAGTGGCTTACTATGTTGTCTTTTAATCGTTACATTCATAACAGAATTATAAATTAGACATGTCTAATCACGTCTGTGCGAAATATCACTAATGTATATCTACTTTAGCGATTCTATGTAAGTATGACCAGTTTTAACTTTTTTTATGTAATGTTTTTTTTTCCTTTCTAAGGGGTGTTTCACATCACTGAATTAAAAATGTGTAAACTAAGGACGCTAACTACGAATTTCCTACGTTGACCCACCATGTACGAAATTATTCGTGTTTAGCGTCCCTACTTTTTTTTATGTGCAATAGACAAACATTAGAGAAGAATACCTTTAATAAACTCCCTGGACAGCGTCTTCTTCAGCAGTATGGGCTCGTGGTCCTCCCGCCTCCAGGTGATTTTAGGAGGCGGGTGGCCCGTGGCTTTGCAGGTGAGGGTGGCATTCTCCAACTCCTGGACGGACACGTCTCCTGATGTGTCATCACTTACGATGTCCGGTGGTACTGTGGACAAAACATAGCATTAGAATTTTACCTATGTTACACTTACACGTCGTTTAGAATCATTCCTGTAGCGCGGCGAAAAAACCCATTAGCGGGTTAAACTCCCTCACAAAGTCCGACTCACTGGTAGTGAGGTCTAAACAGCCGTTCAAGTCATGTTTAAAAATAACGTCCTTTATGATTCAATAAATCAATCAATATATTTATGATTTAATGTAAATAATTATCTGTGACATGAATAATTTAATATTTCGTAATATTAGTTTTATTTCAGGTATTGCCTAGATTCAGCCATTTTAAGTTTATCACATATTGGTTATAGTTTAGAAGTTAAGTCATTGATAAGAAAATTATTGACAATTGACTTTTTCGGCTTTCATCTCAACAGCGGTCTTTTGAGAAGTACCGGTCGACATGTAGTAGTGCCTTTGTGTATATATAGTCTTCTTACAGATAGTTCGTTTTATTTTTCCAATAGTCGATTTTATTTCATACAAATTGCAACGATCTTGTCATGTCCCGTCGTTTATTATTACAAACATAAAGTTTGGTTATACATTCTAAAAGACACTTTCAGTTAATTTCTACCATGTCGAAAATAGCTTCAATTTCCCACCGCGTACTTTATCCTACCAAAAAAATATGCATCAGATTATTCATACGAAACCCCGGCGCCGCAACGTATTGAAAGAAAAACTCATAAAAGAACGGGACAAAACAGTTTAACCCCCCCACAAAGAGGCTGCCAATTTTTAAATGCACAAACTTTTACACGAAACACACGGGGAAAAGTAAATTTGGAGAAAAAAGTAAATTTCCACAATATTGTTGTGATTTATAGTACCCTAGGCTGAAAAACACGGAAACTTTCTTACTTTAACCGTTTACGTTTGGCCCGGGCGCCATTTGCATTCAAGATTGGGACCTACATTTCACGTTTCGCTGTTTTCTTCTTTATTTAGTAGGTATTTTGTAAGCTCAAGGTTTCATGATGATAAACATGAAGGGATTTTGATAAATGTTTGTTACAAAATTCGCCACTATTAAAATCAAACCTTTTTAAATATTTGTTTAGCTCAATGATTATAAATATACAGAGTAATATTTTTTTTTATTTATAAAAATAGCATAATACATTATATATTTATGTTGTAAAACGTAACAAAGTGTAAGTACAGTAGCATGCTTTTTTTAATAAATCGTTAAATAACGTCAAACTTATACACCCTCATTTCGATCTCTAATAAAAATAACAGTTAAGCATCGTTTCGGTCAGTCGTTTTACATCGAACAAAAACTAAACGCCGTTTGCAATAAAACGTTTTTCCGTTTGAAAATGTAGCAAACTCGAATAACAGCTCGCTTGTCGCGCCGAGTGACACCCTGGCTCAATAAAGAACCGAACAAGTTCGAAATTGAAAAAGAAATCGCGGCCCGCGCCATGCAAATAACGGCAGGACTACAAAATTACTAAACTCGACGGAGTTAGTTTCCGAACGGACCGAGATTTTGCCATAAGTTGCTGGCAAGTTGGTGTGCAATAAAAAAAGTTTATATTTTTAAATTTGAATTCGTTCGGCGTTTACGTTTCTCTGGTTTTCTCTAGAGAATTTAACCAGCTTAAACTGTAGGTAATGCTTTAGCCAATGTGGAAAAAAGACGAAAGAATCACACCCATCCCGCATGTCTCTATTTGGCCATATGGTTTCACTTATGGTTTATATATCGTGTTTTTTTTAATCCCAAAACATTAAGGAAACGTAATATTTTCTTCGGTTTCCGCGACTGTCACACATTTAAATAAAACAATTTAAACGGATTATATCGCGTATATTAATTATTTCAGCCTCCCTGACGTTTCAGTACCTTTACAGATACCGTTACCAGAGTCAACCTTTGACAACGGTATCTGTAAAGGTACTGAAACGTCAGGGAGGCTCAAATAATTAATATAGGTACGCGATATAATCCGTTTAAATTGTTTTATTTAAATTAAGGAAACGTTCCTATTAAGTTAATTTCTCTTAGACAGTTTTATCTTAATTCGCACTGAATGCATATTATATTACTAGCTTTTGCCCGCGACTACGTCCGCGTGGAACTTGGAAGTATGGAAGCAACCTCGTACAACACGATAGATATCCACCTAATCACCTTAATGAATAAAAGGGATTATTAAAAGCGCCTAAGCAAATGTAAGATCAATTGTGCTTTTGGTCTAATAATTGCATTTCCTACAGGGTCATCAATGTCATCATGAATTACTTACTCACTTTTCAATCTTTTTAGGGGTAATTTCCAGGATGAAAACTATCCTATGTCCTTCCTAGGATCTTAAACTATCTCTATGCCAAATTTCATCAAAATCGATTCAGCGGTTTAAGGGTGAAGAGGTAACAGACAGACAGACACACTTTCGCATTTATAATATTACTAGCTGTGCCCCGCGGTGTTACCCACTCATCCCACGGGAACACTAAATTTATTCGGGATGAAAAGTATCCTATGTCCTTTCCCGGGTCTCAAACTATCTCCATACCAAATTTCATCTAAGTCGGTTCAGCGGTTGAAGCGTGAAGAGGTAACAGACAGACAGACAGACAGACAGACAGACACACTTTCGCATTTATAATATTAGTATGGATCAGCTATGTCCGAATAACTGGTCATCTATTTTTACTGTTGCATATCAAATTTATTGGTCTGCCACGGCCTTCTCTGGGGCTTAAAAAAAGTAACATAATGGAAGTAAAAAAGCTTACCCCTATCTACATAATCCTTAAAATATATTTATTTAAATTATAATGATTCCAACATTATCTTCATACTTGACAATATTAAATACAAAATTTTCCGTAAAGTTAATAAACTTGGTTCAAAGTAACTCCTCATAATTCCCTCTTCCTTGGACATATTTTTTCGCAGAAAAATAAAATAAGAGAAAAGTTTTCGGAACCACAGAATAGTGGAAGTTTTGTTATATAAAGTATGTCTTTACGTCGAACATGAAAACTTTTACTATTGTGAATGTAGGGGAGAAACTTTATAGGGTACGACTAGTAGGTATTTATTATTAATTTACGCAATCTGAATCGCCACCTGGCATTCGAATCTTGACGACCGTGACCCGGGGCGGAGCGACCGCGTCCAACGACCAAGACCCGCTGTTTTCTCCAGATTATTACTAATTACTATAAAAACACGAAGATGAATACGCCACACCATTCGTAGAAGTGAAGATAATAATGCATGCATCACTTTCGAGAGGAAGCCGCCGGACGGAAAACAAAACCGCGGGACAGATCCTGTACCTTCATGGCAGTGCACGGTTGAGACCTACGAGCCTTCGGACTGAGCTGAAGTGAGGTCCATGGAGTTGGTAAGGACAAGAAGGCGTGGCGCAAACTTATAAAGGCCCTCTTCACCTCTGGGTTGGCTTAGGACAACAACAACTTCGAAACTATGAAGGGGAGGAGCAGAATCTTCATGTATCCAAAAGTGTCCGCTGAAAGGTGTTAAATAGATGGTGCTAGATCAAATCAGCTATTTTTTATGAAAGTCAAAACGCTGGAATAGTTAACACAATTTTCTTAATTTTTATCATATTTTAAACATTTTCTAATAAAAAAAAAAGAACACACTAAATCTATCACGATTCTTAATTGTTTTGATGTTTTTACAAAAAGCAAAGATTTGAAATACCTACCTTCCATAAGTTGAGGTTTAATACGAGTATCCTGCAGTTTATGGACGGTAGACAGTTTGACATAATTCCAGCTACTCCAGCGCCACTTGTGGAGCCTTTTAGAACTATTATTGACTGCTTACCGTTGGACACTTTTTCAAATATTCTCCTATGAAAGATACCACTCCTTGCTTGTACCCTCCATATACGAAACAATTATTGATACAAGTACTGCGTTGAGCGTGCAGTGGGTCACTCGCATCTGTTGACATTTCATAGTACCTTTTCCATAGAACACAATGAATGGCTGTCGAGCGTCACGGTCGACTGGATCGTGGGCATCTCAATTATTGTGGCTGCTATAGGACAGAAAGGATCTGGCGTGGTGACCATGTACCAGACGAACGCAGCATGCCTCCGTTTTTAGGGTTCCGTACCCAAAGGGTAATAACGGCACCCTGTCACTAAGCATCTGCTGTCCGTCCCGTCTGTCTGTCCGTCTGTCACCAGGCTGTATCTCATGAACCGTAATAGATAGACAGTTGAAATTTTCACAAATGATGTATTTCTGTTGCCGCTATAACAAAAAATACTAACAAATAGAATAAAATAAATATTTAAGGGGGCTCCCATACAACAAACGTGATCGGTTGCGTTAACTTTTCACCTCATTAGTATCCGGCGCCATACATACCAGGTGCAAACTTAACCCAGCCAGTTAAGAAGATAACCCTCGGTGCGCGAGTCAGACTGGCACTTGACGGGTTTTTTTCCTTTGACGGGCTCTAACTTTTATAAGGGTAAGATGGAATAACTTTAGTATATTTTTTCTTCTACAGAGACAAGAACACGGTGCTCAGATTCCGTGAAATAGGCAAGCCGCCGGGAATTCGCTTATATGGATGCCGCGCAACTGATGCCACTGGCTTTTTTTACTGTATTATATCACATATACAGACAGTTTTCTCGTTTTATTTTGGCGAAAATTCCTGAGAATGTATTTTATTGGTTGTTTGTGTAAAACGAGATGCTATTGGTTGTAGAGTCTAACCCCATCTGTGTTTGACGATCCAGGTAGGAGATTAAGGCGTTTATTTATGGTATGTAAACTCAATGAGATAACATTTTTATAACGCCCCTTTTACACCCAACCAATTTTCTCTAAAATCTTTTTCAACAAGGCATTGATCTCTTTGATGCCTCACGTCAAAATTGCGTGCGTGCCAACTGCCAATCAAAAATGGCGTCGATCAAACCCCTTTGAACCTCAATCCATAGATCAACATTTTATTTAGGTACCTATATTTGAAAACACGGCGCCGATGCTGAAGGATCAAGCGTCAATCTATCATGTGGGATTTACGCCGAGTTTCAAATTATCCCATCTATTGACACTTAAGTGTTGAATGTGGATTGAACTCGTTTTAACCTGGTTGTTAATGGAGCGAGGAAAAGGCACGTATTAAGCGCCTTTTTTATCGTCAATGTTGGTTTAATGTATAAGTATTAGAATCAGGAAAGGGACAAAACTGGTTTGCAATTTGAAAAATAACTCGTTGATTTGTTTTCATTTAAATAATGTATTACTTGATCCTTCCTGAGGTTTTTAAAAATACATTAATTAATGCCCTTTTGGCACATCTGTGTCACATAAGGGCCCCATCTCGCATTTATGTACACCTTTTAATTTATTATTTAAAAAAATGGGTAAGTAGTAGGTATGCACAGATGTAACTATCACAGAGAAGAAAATATTTCCATTTTGTTCGCTAAATTAAGCACGAATTAAACATTTCTTATAATAAAGTATTTTTTTGGAAATCTTGTCTCATATATTTATTTAGTATTTTTCTATAATACTTATTTCATCAACAATATACGAGTTGAAAGCGTATTTCTAGATGGACCCAATTTGTTATAATTATAAGGTTAGGATCAGATGATGACATCCGGGAGAAAATCCGGGAACTCTTGATTTTGATGATGAAAGTATTTTTTTAGTAGCTCGACGTCGGTTATTTTTTTGTCAAGAAGCGACTACGTAATGCTAAAATTCCGAACTAGATTTTCCTTGTAATTACAAATTACTGCAATAGAAAAAAGTAGGTACTGGTACAATAAAATGGCTCTGCAGAGCTACGTGCTGCAATTCTCATTGCACGACTAACAATTTATTGCTACTGTTAAGATGAGTTCTAATGGATACGTTCCGCTGAATTGAGAGAATGAACTTTATTATTCGTACGAGCGTTTGTGGCTATGTGGTATCCTCTACCCTTATTCTTAGAATAGACATGACGAATGTTTTTTGAGGATATCAATCGATTTTATTTTTTATTGGAATCATATGTCAGTATATGACTAACTACACTTAAGACTGCTCTTAAAGTCAGAAATGACCGTCAAGGTTCAACATTTCTAATCGTGGCGTCGTTATAATTATGTTAACCCATAACATATATATTTGTATGGAGACAAAAAGTAATTTGCCAGTTTCACCGTGAAAAGGTGCGTTTAAGTTCATGGTCGTCATGTATTAATTGTTTTGTTCAATTATGAGGATTCTGAAAACAATTTCAAAATTTATTTTGGTTAAAATAATAGCTAATATTGCTTTGCTAATCCGCGATATAATATCGTTCCAGTTAGTTTGTGCTAACCCGTTATACTTATTTGCGTATTTCTTCATGCATTCATGCATTTAATGATCCCATCCTCCCACCACGATGAGAAAAATAAATACGAAAATAAATATAACAAACCACCACCAAAATAACAAAACTTACTCGACACGTGTTTCGCCCCTCTATGGGGCATCATCAGAAATGTTGACGGTCTGGGGTCCGACAACAGAAAAAAAAAGTTATTTTCTCTGAAATAGATTTTTTTTAACAAATTACTTAAACATAAATCTTAAATCAATCTAAAATCATGTCTCCAAAAATCTTTTTTGATAGAAACTTATCAAGTCGTTGGTCACCAATGTCCGTCGATTAGCAGAACTATTAATTTTGAGCTTAAAGAGGAATTGTCCTTAATCTTTAGGTAACTATAATCCTCTTTAACTTAAGACATGTCTTAAGTAGGCTGATGTCAACATAATCAGGTTGGGGCTTCTTAAGACCTGTGCGCACCTTTATACGTGTGGTTTTATTCAGCGATAAAGTAATAGTAAATTTGTGTCACGAGGGAGCAAAACGTATCTATTTGCGGCGAGGGCGTGCATTGAACCTAGAACGAAGCGAAGGATTCTAGAGTAGAATCCTTAGCTTAGAAAGAAGATAAATACTACCGTGTGACCACTGTCTTTCACACCAGCTATGTATCAGGCAAATATTTATTTATTTATTTAATCTTTATTGCACAAAAGAAAACTTATCGTACAAAAGGCGGACTTAATGCCATGAGGCATTCTCTACCAGTCAACCTTTGGGCAAAGCAGATAAATTGTGAGCGGTGCAACTAACTCAGGCAAGTTTTGATAAATAAATACTTAGATAAATACATATATTCATATAATATATACACATATATATTATTAAATACAGATGAAATATCCTAATCAGATACTTAGCTAAGAATTCACAACTCTGCTAGCGTAGAGGTCACGCAAACCTTTTTTGAAAGCGAATTTGTTCGGTGCTTGCTTGATCTTGAGGGGAAGGCGGTTCCAGAGGCGGGACACTTGGACGGTGAACGATTTGGACATAAAAAATATAATTATAATGAACAACTATATAGCGTACAAGGTAATTTAAATACGTCCGTGCAAACTATCAGTGAAATCAAAATAATATCCGAAAATAAATATACAATATTAGTACCTACCTAATATTATAATTTATTTTCGGATAACTTTCGGATAACGGAAAAGAGTAAGAATAAAAAAACTGCAACTTTGATTTTTCCCACGAAGGAAAAAAAAGATTTCTTTGTCCGTTGGTTTCCGTTAAGACGTGTCTAATGGAATTGGAATTGAAGAGGTAACTCCATTTTTGGTACCTAGTATTCATTACTATCTTAATCCCCTATCGCCCTACTTAATGCACGCAGTTTTAAAATTGTGACCATTGGGCTTAATTCAATTGACATCGACATTATTTGAGGGATGTCTCGCTGCCATATATAAAGGGGGAAAGCGGCGAGCGTGTTGGGGACGATGCCTCAGACGGCCTCAGTACTGGGGGTCTCCTTTTAATTAAGTTTTATTTGTACGTCGTTTTTAAACATTTGCAATAAATGAATTAAATTATTACCTGTAGGTAAATACATTAACAAGATAATGTTTTTGGGTGTCATTTTTGAAATATTGACAATGTATTCAGAAAGTTCTAATATAAAAAGTTTAAAAATTGCAGTTATTTTTCAAATTTTTATTCATGTTTGGTATTATAAATTTATGAAACTATGTAATGTCTAATTTTTTTTAAATGTGGGTACACTCCACAATTTTTATTTAAACCATTAATACAAAGATCAAAGCTTAAAAAAAATTGAAAAAGGAGGTACCTGGTGGAAGAGACCGGGGATCGAACCCAGTACCTCCGGATTGTCGGTCGAATTTTTCCTTATGCTTTGTGTGTCGATCTTAGCATTGTTTAATAATCTTAGCATGATCGACAGCTTGCTTGGAGTTAGGGTAACGAAGTGGTTAACGCGCTGGACCGCCAATCCAGAGGTACCGGGTTCGATTCCCGGTCTCTTCCACCACGTAACTCCTTTTTCAATTTTTCTTCAAGCATTGATCTTTGTATCAATGGTTTATGATTGGTATTGTTGTTTTAACAAAAATATCTAATCATACCTAGTGTATTTTTTCAATGACGTTTGCAGTAAGTATCTTCTAGGCAGAGTTGCTTTGGTAATATAATTGGATCGTTCTTTGCAAATATTCGGTTTTCCTCCCTAGTGATTTTATTGAAAGAGAATTTTCCTGTCCTTGTTATTTCTGTAATAATGTTCAGACATGTCATTCAATATACAACGAATTCTACTAAGGCTTTTCATGAAACCCTAAAAAAATATTGTTTTTTTACATAAATGTTTCTTAAAATGAGTGTCATCATAACCAGAATTATAGTTAAATATTGTTTTGGTAGTTATATTTAACCGTGTACGGCAAACATTTAAAGGAAACATACCAGATAGTTGGTGTATAAAATGTGGTAGCAAAATTTCATTTCGCAACGCTCAAACCTCTTGAAGCATATTCGCTTCGTTCTGAAGTCAATTTATGCCCTCGATATAAAAACATTATTTTGCCTCCCTGTGACAGAAATTACTAGGTATTTTCATTTTCATTCAACATTTTGTTTATTAATATCTCGACAGCGGCCCCTATTTATTAGAACAACACCTACACACCCCTTTACGGAAGTGGCATTTACCTACTTGAAGTATAATTTGCCGTAATGAACACTTACAGACAAAACACGTTTTGTTGTTTCGATACTGTCGTTGTTTGCCACAGATTATACGAAGAAAAGCTTTTTACTCGTTGAATATTTCATAGCCATCAGCCACGTGTTGTGAAAAATCCAGAAGGGCTACTCCGAAGATCGATTCTCCGAATTCAATGTTTGTACAGTGCCATCCCCCTCGATCTCCTGTCAAACGATATTTTAATGAGCGGGATGCCACGATACTACTCAAATTTTGAACATTGGGTAACCCTCCTGTTCTCGTGTAAATATAGAAACAGTTTAAGGCAGCATTCGATCATTGTAATGACGACTGTCCGGGATATCACCAACTGCGAGACATTTTAGTATTCGATTGTAGGTACATTTCGGTAGTATAAATTTTGGATATAGAACTATTGCTACAAAGATCAAGCGCAAAGATAAATTGAAATGCGTAACCTGGTGAAAGAGACCGGGTCCCGCTTACCTCCGCCAGGTTACGCAATTCAATTTCAATTTTTCATTTTATAAATAGCTATGTTGTATGCACATTAAAAATAATAAGACATTACATGTTTCATAAATTTATAGAGTTTCGATTTATAGAATTGTTCGAAGTCTCGATTTTGTCGTGTAATACTTTTTGATATTCAGATTTTCGAAATATTTGTTTCGAACCATTCAATATTTGTACCATTCGTTAATAGAATAGAATAGAATACTCTTTATTGCACACCTCAAGAAGAAAGAAATACAAATACAAATGACATTAATGGCATTCGTTAATGTATACTTTCAAAGTAATGATCGTTCGACATTCTGATTTTTGATATTTTGACCGTCGATACTGGAATACGTGCCATAAAATCAACAATCATGAAATCTCCTTTTGTCAGTAAACGTGTAAATGAGCCAATATTCCAATATTGAACACAACACAAAAACTGTCAACAAATAACCGCTGAATCACGCCGCAGAGTAAACCACGGCGCTACGGGTCCGTAATCAAATACTCATCAGTATCCTAACCATGAGATATCGTGACCATACTCGCTAGCGACAGCATTAAGGATTTGTATGCAGAATAGTACAGCGCCCCTAGCGGTCACTTTGTATAACTACACTTCTCCATACAAATCTATTAACTAATTACTAGCATAGAGGCATTCTATCTTCGTCCTCCGGGTAGGCAAGCACTTGTGACTCCTCTGGTGTTGCAGGTGTTTATGGGCGACGGTTATCGCTTTCCATCAGGCGATACGTTTGCTCGTTTGACCCCTATGACATAAAAAAAAAAAAAAAAAAAAAAACATTTACGCTGTCGCTAGCGAGAACAGTCACTGTGAACTCATGGTAAGGATATAGGCCTGTTCCGGACAGTTTACACTGTCCCGGATTTAGTCGGATCTGATACAGTCGAATCAATTTGCCTACACCTAAAATAGATACAATTATTGAAATCGACGTGCGGATATCTCGCTTTTCCAGCTTGCGTATTTAATATATTATTATTTGCATTTTGTTGCTATTCGTATTTGTGGCACAAACCGTTTTGCTTCTACATTCATTTTGAGAACGTAAATGTCCAGTTCCTTGCCTGCGTCTATATCTCAAATTAGTTACCTAGACCCTGTTAAGACCAACGTGGTGAGTGTATTACCGTAGGCTTGAACAATGAACATAACTTAAAACTCGTTTCTGTCAATAAAATAATTTTGTGACAAGCTTTTACTGGTGACTGAGTGACCTGGTGGAGGAGGAAACAGATAAGAACGAAACCTTGATTTCTATGAAAAAATGCGCTTTGGTATTTCCTTTTAATCAGATACCGGGAATTGGTTGCAAAAGATTTGACCCAAACATCTCCCCCCCCCCCCCCCCCTCCCCCAGGGAGCCTATGATGGTTGCGGTTATCAACGTGAATAATAAGTAAAAAGACGGAAAAAGCATCTGTCACTCACACTCGCATTGAGTCAAAACGTGACGGATGCTTTGTCACTTATTTATCGCGTGATAAAAGCAACCATCATATGCCCGCTGGTCTACATACAGAAACCGGCCAAGTGCGAGTTGGACTCACGCACCGAGGGTTCCGTACAAACACTTCCCATCGCGGCCGAGTAAAGTTAAGTTTGCACCTGGTATGTATGTCGCCGCATACAAATGAGTTGCAAAGTTAACGCAATCAATCACGTTTGTTGTATGGGAGCCCTACGCAAATATTTTTCTTTTATTCTGTTTTTAGTTTTTGTTGTTACAGTGGCAACGTTATGTGTAAATATCACGGTTTATGAGATACAGCCTGGTGACAGACGAACAAACAAACAGAAAGACAGACAGCTTTTGGGTACGGAACTCTAAAAACTGAGAGGAAAGAAAAGATCTCTGAGTTAGGAAACCCTCTTTGCCCCACGAATACTCATTTGATTAAGTATTTACGATAACAATATAAACAGTTTGCTATTAAATCCGTCCAGGTATCGATCAGACTTGCCCCAGAAACAAGAATGGAAAATAAAAGGTGCGGCGAGACGTCGAATCCGTAACTGCTGACATGCCTAATGCGATTCCGGGATTGAGTTTAAAATAGACAATTTTATATCCCAAATAGGGTTGAATAAATTAGAAAAAGAAAGTAAAAGGACCTTGACATAATATATATGAGACTTCAAACGTTGATGTTTTTTTTACCCAAAAGCAAATTTGAAATTAAATATTTAAATAGAAGTGAAAAAATTAAAAACAGCGAATGCACTCGCCTGGCCTGAAAATCCGCGGGGACGTGTGTTAAAATCCCGGTCAAATGTAGCAATTATTGTATGAAGCGGTTTACACTCACGTGAAATTGACAGGAACGGCCCGACATGTTTCGAACTCGTATGGATTCTCTTCAGCAAGGGTCTTGGTAAGTGAGAAACGGGTGCATTACTAATTACGTTACCAAAACCACTAACCAAAGCATTGAATTTTTCCAGTTGCTTTATTTATATATAGTGGACTCCTGGCACAAGTTATTAACTTACAAAGAGACGCCGGCCATGTGTAATATTGTACTTTCTATTTGTTACAGTAATAAATAATTTTATTTATTTATATTTGAAAGACGTGGGTTCAAATCACGCTCAAAGCATTTTTTTTTTTATGTTTTTGCTACTGTATAAACATTTAGTTTACGCCAGCAGACGTTACTGCTTTAAAAAAAATTGATAAGCGCTCAGATGTTAGGAACGTCGAATGTAACCCCTTGTGTACGTGATACCGATGGTAGTAGGGAACCTTAATTTGCACTAAATTGAGTCCGTGGCGATCCCGAGTTAATCCAATTAGAACTTCCGCCGTTACCGCTGAAAATGAAAGACAAAGAGTGCAACGTGTCTTGAGGTAGTTCTCAGTATAACTAGGTAAGTAGGAAGGTAAATTGTGCAAAGGAAATTTGCATTGTAAACTATTACAGGTAATTAGTGCTTGAGTTGGCTATTTTTGAAGCAGCATTATGCAATCTTCTTAAGGAATTCTGCTGTTCAAGATGTTTTTTAGTTTGCTAAAGAGCACTGCCTTAGCACCAAATAACCCCTTGGGGTCCAAATAGCCACACCTTACGGCATGCCATCTATATTATGTAATTCAATAGATGTCCTACAAAATGGCGACTTAAAAAGGAAACTTCACTTACTTGTACATGGATGTTTCGCGTGAGAATCTAGTGAGTATATCATATTATCAGCGTCCATAAAATTTCTACTACTTATTTTCTTTTATGGTTGTTATTTTCTTTTATGGTTGTTAATTTCTCAATGATATGTAATCATATATCGTCTCTAAACGTTAACTTATACGTATACAGTGAGAAGTTATATAGAAAAAAAATACTTCCATCGATACAGGTTGAATTTCTCGTGTTAAATTGTTACAGAACAAAGAACTGTTCGTTAGCACCGAAGGTGTGAAGCGTAAACCCGGCGAGGCCAAAGGCCGAGCTCCGCGTAGCAACGAAGGTGCGGAGCGTCACAGTTAAGGAGCACATACCGAGTGAGCCCAAGGGTCCACCCAAACACTGGTACCCTCCATGCCTTTCCAAGCAAACACATTTGCGTGCAAATTCGTACCCATCTTCTACCTCGCATCCCCTTTCTTAAGCAATTTACAACTCGAGCTACTTTTTTCAGCAAGCGACTGCCAACCTCCTCTCGGATGACAGAATATCAGAAAGAATACAACTCACCGAACACATCGATACACCCGATCTGCCACTTCATACTAGGCTGCGTGTTTATCTGGCACATGTAGCAGCCCCGGTCTTCGGCCCTCAGGGGCCTGATCCTCAGCTGCCAGGTGCGTGGGGAGTCTCGGGTGACGGCGTACCGGGCTCCAAGGACGGCACGATCATGCATGGTGAGGACGGTCTGGTCTTCGGCCCTGAGCCATCCCACCTGGAAGAAAAATAAGGCTTATTCTAAGGTTTGAATTCGACGAGCCTCGTGATGTCAACATTTCGCAATACTTAAATTGTATTTATTATTCATTTTATCAATATTTGCTCTTTGAGCTGAAAATAACATTCTTTATTGCACACCTCAATGGGAAATTAATACAAACACAGATTACACGCAATAAAGGTTTTGTCGAACAGTTTGGCACAGTTTGTAGACACCTGCCTACTGAGCCGGTAGTCCCGGGTTCGAATCCCGGCCAGGGCAAATATTTGTGTGATGAACTCGAATATTTGTGCTTGGGTCATGGTTGTTCTATGTATTTAAGTATATATTTATCTATATAAATATGTATATCGTCGTCTAGTACCCATAATGCCTTGATCACACGTACCGAGACAGTGGGCGAGACAGTGCTCTCGTCCCTGTCACACACAAGACAAACGGGCGAGACAGAGCACTGTCTCGCCCGTTTACTCGGTACTTGTGATCAAGGCATAACACAAGCCTTCTTGAGCTTAATTTGGGACTAGATCGATTTGTGTGTGGTTGTCCGATATAATAATATATATATTTTTTAAAGGTAAACAACAGAGACCATTCAATATTTTTTTAAAGCAGTAACGTCTGATAGCGTAAACCAAATATTTATACTGAAGCATTAACCTCATCAGAAACGTATTTCTTTTTCTAGTTTTGGTTTCGTCATAGTTATTTGGAATTCTATAAATATCGTTGTATTTAAGAACTATAACATCTCAAGGGTACTAGACCTTATCATAAAGTATCGGGTCTATATATATTGACTCCTAGAATATTTTTTCATCGAACCTTTCCATTTTTGCAACCCTAAACTATTTGAGACTGATATAAAACAAACCTAACCTAACCTCATTCATAGGATGATATCTAACAAATATGAAAAATGTATGACTACTGAGGATTAAAAATTCTGCGAAATGATTTTTCGGCGATACGAAACATTCGACGAAATAAGTTTCTAGGAAACAGAGGCCCCCCCTAAACTATAAGCAATCAACAAACCAGTAATCCACGCCTTTCAGAATGTATCACAATTTGTATATTACCAATACTTCGAAATACACAGCCAATTGATGAAATGTATTCCCTCAGTCCACTTGTTGCGAGCATTCCCATTTGAGCATCTTATTATATGAATAAGAAATCATTTACGGGCATAAAATTCGCATTATTTATGCGAGTAGCTTCTACCAAGTTTTTCATGTTCTGGCAAGGAGCCAATACTCAGAAAAACGGGTATTACGCTAAGCTCCCTGCCGATGGCTCTAATAAAAGGACTATTAACAAGTTAATTCGCTGATAAAGGGAATGAATTAGGATATCTGAGTTTTAGGTGCCGTATGGCTTGAATTTAGAAAGACAGTTCCTATCTTCTTATTAGATTTATCTATATCAAAGGCAATATAAATGATGGAAAGATTTTATAAGAAGTTTACATAATGAAATGAAAAAATATATGAGAAAGAAAATGTTATGAAGCCTGTATTGAAGTAAATGTAGCTGAATATGTTAACATTCTATCTTCACTCTGATTTTCTTTCAAAATAATAAAGCAATCAGACCTAGAAAACATAACAGAAAAGGAGGTCAGATATTTAGTCGCTCCAAGTGACTTGACCTGCGAAATCTGGGATTATGTTGCAAAGAACAGCGCGAAGGTAACCGGGAGATATTTTTTAAGTACATACTTATATATTTTTTATTATGGATAAAATTGCTGTTTGAATTAGGAATAACGCTGATATGTACGTATACCAAAAGGATTTGTATAAAGTCAAATGTAGTGGTTTGTGAATTCAGCCACCACTAGTTCGAGACAAAGCCGAAGAGCTTTCGACTCTGCTTTTTTATCGGAATGAAACGGTCGCTGCCGCTGACCAACCGTGCCGATCGGAAACCAACTTCGCTTGCTGCATCACATAACACCTGTGCACTTTAAGAAAAGTGTTTTTTCCCTTGCATTTTTTTAATAAAACATGATTCTCAAAAGTTTCTAATGTCAAGAGACAATTTTTCTTAATAAAAGGTCAAAAGAAAATTGTTATTTCATGTTAAGTTATGAGCAACAACGGTTGTACTATGAGTTTATACAATCACCATTCGGTCTAAAAACCACTAACTTTTCAGCTTTATAAAATACATTCTTATTTCAGTTTTTATTGTAACCTGAAGCTCAAAAAGTGTAGAAAGACTGCAAGTTCCAATTTGTATTGTGCAACGCTTTAGTTTTATTTCACACAATAACAAAACACACCGTTGTCCCGACTAGAAAAGGCCACAGAAATTTTCACAGATTAAGGTTAATTACAGTTTCGTTTTTAGAATTCTCTAGAAGCACACGTTTTTCTTTTGTAAGCCAGAAAAGTTCAATTCTACGCTTGTTGTGAGAGACATGTGACCTTTTAGCACTGTGGAATTGTTTTGGCTTCATGCCTACGGCTACAACAATGCACAGAAATCAGCCTGCACCTTGCGAAGGCGTGATGTGAATTTTAATGCACAGAGGAGTTCCCAAAATACTTGGTATGTATATTGTATTCAAATAATTTTACTTGGGTAAAATATGTGAGTAGGTACATGACAATATTTCATTTGAGATATAAAAGCCTGTGTGAGTGCCAATATCGAATTTACGTTATTATGTTTGTTCTACATAACACAACGATCGGTATGATGGCTATGTTAACTGATAAACCATCCTTAACTATTGCACTTACATACATACTCATTATAAAAAGATTTAATCTCTTGTGGGTGTAGCTGGTGTAGTATATAGCTGTCTCCATCTCCAAGAGGAGAGGGAAGATGTTTGGTCACCTTGTACGATATGACGCTTTTATAAGCAACACCGTCAAAGGAAAGTTGAAGGATAGCGAAGCATGGGAAGACCAAGAATAAGCTACATAAAAGAGAAGGTAAACGTCATGTCGTATAGGGAAACGAAGGAGTTGGCTATGAATAGGGATAGGTGGAGACTTTACATACTAGTCGGGTAATATTTCATTTCATTATAGCGCGATAGACGCAACCTTCATCACTCTTATTAATTTGTCTGCTATAACATGTCTTGATTTAAATCTAAACGTAAGGCTTGCTAGTAAAGAAACAGATAATCAGTACTTTCAGGCACAAAACCGCGTATTTTTACTCGAATACCTGGTATAAATACTAGGAATTAAATGAAAGTTTTGCACGCCCTCCTGTGTTCCATTGTTTCCTTTTTCCGATTTCTTTACCGCTTCCCCGATTATACGTTTTTGTGCCGTTTTCCTTGTGGCTCATAATGAAATCTAATTCGGCCGTGTCATACAAACCAGGATTACGTGTGATGTTTGGATTTGTATTCCGTGATTTCACAAGATAATAGCGTAAGCGTTGATTGAGTTTAGATACGGTAGATTCAAAACCGGCCAAGATCATGTCGGACCACGCTCAGTGTAGGATTCTGTAGTTGCCCATCCTTCACAATAGACGGGCTTAAAACGGCGGTTTAAATTACGAGAAAGATTTCAAGTTCTATAAAAAGGTCTTTAAATCCAAAGTAACTGTAATTACTTATTACCTTCTGGAAGTTATCGATTACACGCGCCAGATTGAGCGGAATGCTTTAATGCAGTATGGCACTTAACTAATATGAGTAACGTTCGAAGTATAAGGACACTGCGCGGCACTTACGTCATTTTAAAGAAAATTATGTAATTTTGCGATAACTCAAAAACGGCTCGACCGATTTTATTCAATAAAGTTTTAATTGAAAGTACTTAGAAGGCCTCATTTCATGATATTGTCCATAATTTTTTGAGTCGTGGTTGAAAAATTAGACGGGGGGGGCGCTTTTTTTGGATTTCCGGAGCGAATATTTACAAAACTGCTGACTTTATCAACAAATAATGTTTGGGGACCCCTATTATTTTTAAAATACCTATTCAACGACACCCCGCACACTAGTATTGGAAGGAAAAATATATTCACCCCCACTTTAGGTGTACGAGAGGTACCCGAAAAAAAGTTTACTGTTTTGTTGACATGATACATACACATACTAATACCAAATTTCAGCTTTATAGTACTAATGATCACTGAGCTAAGCCGCGGACGGACAACCGCGTCGTTAAATCTCTTCTTCCTCTGCCGCAGCAGAAACATAGTGACCATACCGAAACAGTTTAGTTACTTTAAGGTTGGTACTGATAATTACGACCCAAAAATGATGTTGGAACAAAATGAAAAATGTCAAAATGTCAGAGATTCGGCCTGCTCAGGGTAATCGGCGGGTGTTGACTTGTTGATTGTCTAACTTCACAAACAAAGATCTTGAAATGACTAGGTTCATTCAGCATATTCACGTTAAGCAGCCAGCGAAAAATTTCAGTTTCTGGATTTTGTATTTACTTATTTGGGTTAATTATTTGACTTACTACGAGTCTATGCACTTGCTGAAAAATACCAGCCAGTTGAACAGGCAGGGTTCAGAAAACATTTTTCGACCACAGATCACATACACGTTTTAGATCAAGTCATTGAGAAATATGAAGAACAAAGACGCCCCATCTACCTGGCATTCATTGACTACGCCAAAGCTTTTGACTCTATTTCTCATGACAGTATTTGGAAAGCTCTCCAAGATTGTAAAATACCGTTAGAAACAATCAAACTAATTCAAGACATATACAAGAAAAGCGTTAGTCGAGTAAAGTTAGATAAAAAAGGTCCCGAAATAAAAATTAGTAGAGGCGTTAGACAGGGCGACCCCCTGTCTCCTACATTATTTATAACTGTACTGGAAAATATCATGCAGAAGCTCGATTGGTCACAGAAAGGTATAAATATAAAAGGAAATTATTTGAGCAACCTAAGATTTGCTGACGACATCGTGTTATTCTCAGAAACTGCATCACAACTTGAGAGGATGATAAATGAACTAAACTCTACAAGCCGCAATATTGGCTTAGAATTAAACACAGATAAAACGAAAATTATGACCAACTTTTTGGAAATACCCATTCTTGTGGAGAACCGACCATTGAAGTATGTGCAAGAATACGTGTACCTGGGTAAACAGATATCGTTCATGAAGTCGAGACACCGTGACGAATTAAAAAGACGCATAAATATGACATGGAACAAGTTTTGGAGCAACAAAGAAGTTCTAAAATCTAATTTACCTCTACGGTTAAAAAAGAAAATCCTTGATTCATGTCTCCTACCTTGTCTTTCGTACGGAAGTCAAACGTGGATT
Source organism: Apotomis turbidana (assembly GCA_905147355.2). NCBI lineage: Eukaryota > Metazoa > Arthropoda > Insecta > Lepidoptera > Tortricidae > Apotomis > Apotomis turbidana. The sequence goes on along the minus strand of LR990289.1, from coordinate 18,523,329 downwards.
TATAATACGCACACAAAACAAAAAATTGTAACTTGTCAGAGAGCCATGGAGCGGAGCATACTAAATTTGAAACGTAGAGATAAAAAACGCCATACTGAAATAAGATCAAGGACAAAAGTCATCGATGCTCTATCACATTGTCAAAAACTCAAGTGGAGATGGGCGGGCCATATCGCACGTATTGAAGAAAATAAATGGACTAAGAGAGTAACTACATGGGCTGGCCCCCCTGGTAAACGAAAACGCGGCAGACCGATGGAAAGATGGAAAGATGACATTAAAAAGATCGCAGGAGATGACTGGATCGTAACAGCGCAAGCTAGAGAAGAGTGGAGAAAAATGGAGGAGGCCTATACTCGTCGAGAGGTCCTTAATAATAGTGTGACATAAATGAAATGAAGTAATATTAATAAATAAAATTACCTCAATAATAATATATCAATTAAAAATAATGTAATGAAATGTTAACTTAAATATTATAATTTTATTTCGCATGTAAATGTATAAAATTGTATTATATTAAGGAATAAATTTTGGCTTTAATAATAATAATAATAATAATTTGACTTACTTATGTATATGTGACCTAATGATAAAAAAAAATTGCTGATTATCTTTTAGTTACCTACATAGTTCGGCTATAGATAGTGACAATCTTGCGAAGATACGAGTTGCCGTCGACAGACGACGTAAGGCCGTGTCCGTGTATCACGATTCACGTGGGTCTTCGTTACGTTTATCACGTGATAAATAAGTGACAAAGCATCTGTCACTCACACTCGCATTTTCTCAAAACGAGACGAATGCTTTATCGCTTATTTATCACGTGATAAAAGCAACCATTATAGGCCCGCTGTACGCACTCTCCGTGAATGTGTTAAAAAGGCTTATATCTGACATTGTTTCATAACAATTTTTCAACTGCTGTGCGGCAACACCTTACAAGACAAGGAGCGATGAAAAAAGTTACCGATATAACGGGATCGTTTATGGTTAATAAAGTTTCCCTTAAATGGAAATGCCCTTTACAGTTTGCTTGGAACATTATGCAAAGCGTAGAAGACAATGTTCGCCACTTAAAAATTACTTAACTTGTCAGAGTTTTTAATAATTTAGCTAGCCTCTCGCCGACTGGGTGGAATACTGTCCATTATTTAAAGTTAAGCAAATTAGTATTAGCTTTGTCGCGTTATATTTGGTAGTATAAAAAATCCATGGCAATTTTGAAATTACATGGAATTTTGCATTAACTAAATTTAAGTTCTTTTGTTTACATAGTCAAAATGAGGACCAGTGAAAGGACTATTTGTATTGCCTGTAAATTATTGATAATTAATTTACTGGCTTGTTTATTTATTTATCAATTATTACGGTGTTCTGTCTTTTCGCCGAATAATAATTCGTCAAAAGTTTCATTTCATAGAATTTTCACGTCTCCAATTTATTTTATGAAGGCTATGAAAAGCATCCGTAACTGTCTTCAGTTCTAAGATTCTTGTGTAGATCTTAACACTGATATATTATCCGAAGTGAAGAGCACAAAAGATAGCAAGTTCGTTACAAAGAGCCGCGAGTTAGTGATTTTTTGATAATTTTGGAAAATATCATCCTATTGATTATTAGGTTAGTTTGGTCTTATAACAATCCCATATCGTTTACGGCTTCAGAGGAAAATTATGTCTACGAAATAACACTTCGTCGAAATGAAACGTTCGAAAAAAACCCGGCAAAAACCGAAAAAAATGGTTTTGTTTACTTTTAAAAATAACTCATCAAACAAGCTTTACTTCAAAGGTCCGTAAATCCAAAAAAGTGATAAATTTTCACACCTGGCGAGTAAATTGGTGCAAATTTTGCACTTAGACCAACTTAGGTCATCTTGGGAATTAGACGGAACCGTATTTTACCCGAAGTGCCAAAGTTCGGGGCCCGTTGTAGCGCGGTTAGTGTACGAGCTACTGGAACTTCACTGTAATTAGAGATGACGAAGTTAACTTTAAATTACTTTTTTAATTTAGAATAGTTTGGGCAGTGGCTTTTGAAAAAAACCCATTTTTTTCTTTATTTTAAGAGCTTTGTCACTCAGATGACGATGTCGCTCTGTAGATCTGACATAAAACTTAGATCTAAACTATTATGTACATTTACATCTATTTATGCCTACTGTTACTACTTTATACCTAAACTAGTTTAGTTGTGTCTGACAGAGGGTGACCTAGAGAAGGAAAATGAGGTAAGAAAGAATTTCTGTGTTAAACGAACACAATGACAGGTAGCTCGTTTGATTATGATACAATTCAAGGTGACGAAGGATATATTTTTTACTTTAACTAAGGGCTTGTGCACAAATCACGTGAGGTGTTTTCGGCTGCTATAGAAAATAGGTTATGGGTAAATAGCACTTTGCAATACCTACCTACCTAATGACCAGTCAAGCAAATACTTACAAGTTACCAAACGAGGCTTCTACGGTGAAAACTGGAATAGTTTTCTGATACCCCGTAATGGCCACTATTACGATATTGGTCATTAAGGGGAAATGTTAGTTTTAATGTTATTTTTGAATGCTAATGGTTATTGCCTTTTATACATATAAGGTACAATGGTTCATGTGATGTCTTCATGGTAGTTTAAATAGGGATGTTGATTTAACTGCTATTGTATGTATATTAAGAAATGTAACTTCATGTGTGAACATAAATTTCGTTTAATTTTTATCATCACCATGTTACCAATTTTTTTACGACCTTTGTTAATTCAATAACCATATCTGGGAAATTACCGAAATAAATAGATGGATTTGTACGATACAACTGTAAAAAAATGTACTTTCACTTGTATTTGCCATTTTGCAGTACAGTCGCCATCAGATATATCGCAGCATATAAGGCGTTCATAAATATCTGAACACGACTCTTATTGACTGGGCGTTACAGTACATGTTCAGATATTTATGAACGCCTTATATGCTGCGACATATCTGATGGCGACTGTACAAGTCAAGTTAATGGAGAGGTCACCACAAAATACTTACTTAGGAGAAAACAATTAAACGTGTCTAATTAGCAAACTGGTATATATTTGATTTATTAGGTATATCGCAATTAAAGTCATTGTGACTAAACAAGTTATTTCCCTGCACCCTTCATTTGACCTTGGATTTCGAGCAACCATTTACGACAACCCTGAAATAACACTCAACATAAAGGAATTGTCACACTTTATGCTGCATAGATCGGAGATAGCACGGACTAACACGGCCTTGTCTGTCTTGGTGTGTAGCAAATAGACTGATTTTATAGTTCTCGGCAAAGTGGCCGTATCTGTTTTTTTACAAAATTACAGTTCATATATATTCTAGTCACAGACAGATCTATGATTACGTAGCGGGACCGACTTTACATTACTTACCTATGATTTGCGCCGTTTAAATATTACGTTCTGTGTATAATAAATTTTAGTGTAATAAAACATCTCAACAACTTACATCTTTTTTTTTACTACAAGGTACATTCATACCTCGGACAAAGAGTCTAGAAGTACTTATTGCCTTTTTGGTCAGGACACGTGGAGTTATTACAACGTTTCCATACTATCTATCCATACGCTCACATACTTTTTGATTTTATGCATACAAGAAATGAAGCAATTGGCTTAAAAATTCAATGGCTCGCAGATCGGTTCGGTGGTATAATTTTATACCACAGATCTATTTACATAAGACGCCATTTTGGCCCGGAAAGCCGTTGGAAAGGGTTTGAACACCGTCAGTTTTTTTTTTCGTTTTTTTTAAAGGACTTGTAGATTTATTTGCGCACTCGATTAACTGTTTACTTTTGGTTTCGGCAGGGACGTAATTACGTATCTTTGTCCACACTTTTCATCTGGTTTTATCATCAACATGGGCCCATCGAAGTTGAAAATGCAGGCATCCATTTCGGTTGAAAATGGAAGTTCCGCAACGCAATGGCTTACTGAGTTTAACATTCGAAAGAATGAGTTGAAAACAACAACATAGGGTCGTCATTATCATCTGCGCCTATTTTAGCGTTAGGAGAATAAATACAAATTATGGATTTTAAATGAATGAACAAATAAATATCCGCCTGCCTCACACCCTAGTAGGATGTGTAAATAAATACGTAATAAAATCCATGACCCAGAAGCAAATATTCGAGTTCACACAAATATTTACCTTTGCCGGAATTCGGACCCAGGGCTGCCGGCTCAGTAGGAAGCTGCAATACCACTGGGCCAACCGCGCCGTCATTGATGTTATTTTTATTACGTACTAGCGACCCGCCCCGGCTTCGCACGGGTGCAATGCTGATAAATTATGCATATAAACCTTCCTCTTGAATCACTCTATCTATAAAAAAAAACCTTATCAAAATCCGGTTGCGTAGTTTTAAAGATTTAAGCATACAAAGGGACATAGGGACAGAGAAAGCGACTTTGTTTTATACTATGTAGTGAAACCGTCGTCTAGTACCCATAGTACAAGCTTCGCTTAGTTTAGGACTAGGTCGATTTGTGTAAGATTTTCCCCTAATATTTATTTATTTTATTTTAGTGTTTTCCCATGGTTGCCATTCTAGTATCCTTCTGGTGCACTTCCTGATATGTACTGGTAAAATAATGTTAATTGGGTTGTGTTATGACTTACTTTGTGTTTGCCCAAGCTTGTGACAGCACAACCCAGCACCGCCTCACGACCAAGGAAGAACGTGTGGTTGCCGATCGGCCTCTCAAACTCCGGGTCATCTGGAAATTTCTTTGTGGTTGTTTGAGCATCTGGAACAATAACCAAAAATAAAATAAAAAACCGACTTCAAAATTTGGGAGGCATAGTTTTATCAGATTTGGACGCCAACCAATTATTAGACAGACTTGCGACAATAAAGGTCACACATAATACACCTTAAGCAAATTTAAGACTTATATGGTTTCAGAACTGGACCAAATTGAAATCTCACAAGGGAAACACCAGCTTTCAGATAAAAAAAGGATCACCAAAATCGGTTCACCCAGTCGAAAGTTCTGTGGTAACAAACAAAAAAAAAAAAATGACAGTCTAATCGAGAACCTCGTCCTTTTGTTGAAGTCGGGTGAAAAACGCGTTTCAAAACTCCTGGGATAAAGAAATATGATGTGAGTTAATAAATTATTGCTATTGTACGTAATTAGGTCTTAAAAAACTCATATGATCCTATAAAAACACTCGTGTTTTAAGACTTCTCTTTATGGCAGCCGCATAAACTACTATTCTTTTCGTTAATATCGTTTGTTTTTTGTTGAAAAGCGATTGTGTAATTTGGTGAAATTGGTGACGTCATTAACATACAAAGGTATGTTTACCAAAAACAGTCTCAGAACTTCGTAAGATTCGATCCACAAATTCAGTGGTAAACAAAACGCTAGTAAGCTCCTACGAAAACAGGCCAACCTTGACCTGATGGGACGCGGAAGGCGATAAGCCTTAATGAAGCTTGAAACAAGCCTTAGTTCCGCTTACTTTATCGGCGATTAAATGATAAAAGTCCAATGTAAATATCTAATGCTATATTAAAGTGGACAGTAAAGATGTTTCGAAATAGGCATTGTAACTTTCGATAATATCTAAACTCACATTTTATGTTTTTGTTTATTGTTGTTATGATTGGATAGTCGGTTATGCCTGTAATGAAAATAAACTAAATCATTTAGCCATTTGACACGATGTGGTATAGTAGGAATTCATTCATTCATCATCAGCCTGTTTCAGTCCACTGCTGGACATAGGCCTCTCCCATGGCACGCCACTGAGCTCGATTTTCAGCTCTCGTCCTCCAGTTACTACCCGCTGTCCTACCAATGTCGTCGCTCCACCTTGTTACAGGGCGCCCTACACTACGTAGCAGGAATCCTCAGGCCGAATTGTTCTAAATAACAATGAGATTCGAGGGGAATTGTGTGCATTATTAACTGCGGCCTCAAACTGCACTTATGATACCTTTCAGCAGTTGAACATAATATTAAGCAAAGCTAAATTCACTACACAATCTGCACGCAATGACTAAAATTACCGCATTTGCATTTGTTCCGGTCGCTATAGTTAATAACTATGAAGATTAGTGTACGCTACCCGACTACGAAAACAAAAGGTAATAATATAATTTTTGCGGGCGGACGAAGCTGCGAGTACCTTTCCAGTGTAAACACGAAATTAAATATTAGCTACCTACGAACCGGTGCCGATTTTGCCTGAACAAAGCTCACATAGTCAAGCACACAGGCGCTTAGTGAGCACGTCTTGGTGTACCTACATAGGTATATATATTTGTGTAGCTACCACAATGAATAATAGCACAGGTCCGTTATAATAACTTGAAATACACTCGTTTTTTAAACGACTTAAAAAAAGGAAGGGGTTCTCAATTTGGCTGTATCTTTTTTTATAAATATTACCTTAGAACTGCGTAATTTAAAAGACGATTTAGAAAATTCAAAAACTAAAAAGCCAAAAATAACCCATTCATGTACAGATTACATTTGAATCACTTTTTGAATTCGATAACGTAAACTTCTCTATCGAACATAAAAAATACTCGTAAAAACCAAATAGTAACCAAATCACATGCGTGGCATCTGTTTTCATGGTAATAATTGAGTGGTTTGGCATCGACTTCAAAAGGTGATTCAAATGTAATCTGTTTTGTCTATTCAGTTTATTTTGAAGTCGGTTCTTTTTTGTATTTTTTTTCTTTTATCTCAATTTAGTAGTTTCTACATCAAGTTAGTAGTTTTAAAGCTACTTTACTATGCTTGCCAACGTGGTGTCATCAGACTAAAACGATGTAGTTTCAAAGTAATTTCAACAAAGCTATTTCATCGAAGCCCAGCGTAACCAAAAATAATCCTATTTATTTAGTGTTTAATGCAGCATAATCATCAATATTTTACTTCTTTGCATGATGAAGCATTGATTTTTTATTTTATTTGCTCTATATCTATTACGTCCCTCTTTATTTTTCTCTTTTCCTTTTCCCTTCTACTTTTCCTTCTATTATCACCTTGTTGTAGTTTCATGACGTACGAGGATGGCATAATTTAACATCTTTCCTCCTATTTTCAATCATGTTCAAAAAAGTTCTTTTATTGTTGTTTATTAAATTAGGTACACACACAAGCTCACAGTATTTTTTTCGTTTACTGCAGCATAAAGGTAAAAATCAAAATTTTTGTGATATTTCTCATTTAAAATTATTAAATACATAATACTATAAGCAAAACTAAATTAAACGGGTGCACGAGGTTTTCTATAATTCCACTTAATCTATGTTGGTTTGATATACCATTGATTTGTATAATGATAATGAAACGAATGATATAATATAATGTCGTTTTAGATAATTTTTGAATGATGCGGGGCTTCGTTGACTTGCTCCCGTTATTTAACATTATAAAATTATGCGATTTAATAGTTAGAGTAAAACAAATTATAACAAAAAACCGTTATATGTAACTCTACAAGTCGCTTCCTGGTGTCTGTCTGTCTGTCCCTATGTATGCTTAGATCTTTAAAACTACGCAACGGATTTTGATGTTTTTTTTTTTAATAGAGAGAGTGATTCAAGAGGAAGTATTATATGTATTATACTTGCATAATATAGCATTATACCCGTGCGAAGCTAGGGCGGATGGCTAGTATTAAATAACTTTAAGTCAATGTATTGTATATCAAGTGTATGTTAGTCTGAAATTATGTAGAACATTACGTACCCAAATTAACGACTACAACTACACTGCTAATCTACACACGTTGACTAAAATAACCGCATTTGCGTTAGTTCCGGTGACCAGTTATTGTTAATAACTATGACGGATAGAGGGCGCTGTATTTGACTTGTTAATTAATGGCCTTTATACGGCTAATGAGGTGTAGCCTCGATTTTAAACTGTGTTGCAGAATCAATAAAGAACATTGATTTTTATTTTGATGTTCATCGGCTATTTTCCAGCCATATTTCCGGGCATATATATTATATACTTTATCACTGCTTTATTTGAAGACACGATTGACATACATACATACATAAAATCACGCCTTTTTCCCAACGGCGCAGGCAGAGACCACATCTTTTCACCTGCTACGGTCCTGACATACACATCTTTCGGTTCATCTACATTCATTAATCTCCTCATGCATGCTCGTCGGTTGGCTGACGGCCTGAATTCGAATCTCAACAAGGGCAAATATTTGTGGGGTTCTGGAGTCATAGTTTTTTTTTTTACTAAATTAAAAGTTATCTACTTACACTAGTGGTTCTATGAGGTATTTGTAGACCACTCATTTGTTTCGTAATAGTTCAATTTTTTATTTTCATTTGCGTTTTCGACCCATACATCTCCGCTTAAAAAAAACGAAAAACTGAATCGATAAAAAAAATATAATTATAAACTAACTTACAAATTTCATGATAATCCTACTCACGTCACGTTTTCCGATACGTGGTCTTCACTCAATAACTTATCACCCCCAGCCCCATGCTCTGTCCAAATAAGTCGTATAAGGATTGTATAAGCTCTTATACAACCTGTGTGCTACGGCAGCGACCCTCGATTCTAGGAAACTTAAATGTGCTCCCACATTAATCGTGTGTGTACACCGTACACAAGCCACATATTGACAGACATAACCTCCCTGTAATATCCAGTTAACTCGATATTTTGAAGCGTTACTAAGCCCGCGTAATACAGTATTAATATCCTATGATTATGTTATTATTAATGCACGAAGGTTTCCAGGTTTGGATAGTCTACGATTACAATGTTGGTGTTATAATAATTATTGGAGATTCGCGGCTCTGGTTTAGTGAAGTGGTTGAACTCCATAAGGGTACGTTTCCAATGTTTTTATCTTCATACCGAATATGTCAAGTGGGGTCACAGCCCTGTGCCAGACTATATATTTTGGTTTAGAGAAACTTTATTCTCAGTAAGATTGTCACTTACGTGAGAACTTCCAGGTTAATGCTAGTGATGTTAGTAATATACAATAGGTGGAGGAATTTATAAAAACAATATTTCGAATACATAAGGCGTGTCAAATAAAATACTCATTTATTTAGTTTTTACTGCAGCATATTCACACTAATATTATAAAAGCGAAAGTTTGTGAGTGTGTTTACGTGCATGTTTGTTACTTTTTCACGCTCAAGCGGCTGGACCAATTTTGATAAATTTTTATATGGAGGTAGTTGACATCCTGGATTCTTTTTTTACTTTTTATCCCGAAAAATTTAGCGTTCCCGTGGGCTGAGCGGGTAACACCGCGCAGTGCAGCCTTGTGTAAGATAAAGAGAGATAGCGATTTTTTTTAACACACAGTTCATTTCTGTCCGTATCGCCCAGTTCTTCTAGCACAACTACGCTTCGCGACTCTTGTCGCACGACTTATCGTCACCCGTCACTTTCTCACAGTATTGTACAGAAAGAGACAGGTAATATTAAAACTCGTGGTTCACAGTTGTGCTAGAGGTGCAACTGTGTGCCAGTGGGAACGACCCCTAGGGTTAGGTTAATTAATGGAGTTGAGTTTGGTCAAACAAGTAGGATCAGGGAATCAATTGACAACAAAAAAACATTCCAATTTTTCCGTTGACATGAAATAGAGAATAAAAAAATATAAACGCGTGCATGTAGCAACATTTTAAATAGTTAATATAAAAATAGCATTCGCATTTAAGTTAGCCTATTTAGGCGATTTCTCAGTTCCAGGAATGTTTATATTTAGAATTAAGCTCAGCTCCATATTAATGAATAAAAAAGCTGCTATTTGACTCGATCCGACCTGATTTTTCTCTGTTTCTTTAAAATTCAAATTCTAATTATTTATTGCTGAAATTGTGGTACATAAAGGTCATACATAAAAAGTGTAAGAACAGCACAATTTGCCATGTGGCATGCAAACAATGTGTGAATCAGCTAGGCTCGATTCATATTTTGGTCTACCTAACTTTCCCTTCCTCTTCCTTTCCTGCTCTCAAATTTACCCTCTAATATCTTTCATTTTCGATCGCCGTCGTGTCATATTAAATAACCTACCATTTTCCCCCTTCGAGTTTCTACGGCATGTAGGGTATATCCAAACCTAGTAACCTAATTTCGAAATATAAATGGGTTATAAAGTTCAGCTAGTATGTAGTTCACCGTGAATTTTGATTGATCTTGCATGTTACGGAACTCTGCACTCTGTTAGAATCCTGCGCGGTATTGTATTTTTACTGGCACACTTAATGGAATTAATTTTAAAGCGGTTATATTAAATAGCTTAAGAGACGATTCTAATATACGTTTTGGAATAAAGATTTTAATCAAAGTGTAGGATTTTATACTTAATGTTGAAATATTGCGTTTTATTTAAGATATCCTCAGCTGTCCAGTGGCATGTTTCTTGGGACTTTACATTGATTTGGAGAATTTATACATCTCCTTTATGTGTACCAATGTATTTAGTTACTTATACCATGAATGTAGTAGGTTGTTTCAAGTATGATTTACGAAAAAAATACTTAGTGTTGAGTTTCATTCGGCTTTCTTCTCAACAGCGGTGTCCTCTTGAGGAATGCCGGTAGATTCACATTCTGACTTGTAAAAAATGCTCTTATGGCCTACTTAATAAATAAATTATAAATTTTTATTTAGTTTCATAAAACATTGAATTCACTAGGTATTTTCTTGCAAAACAATCTTTTTGGTAGCTTTATTTCGCTCTATACTATTTTCATGTAGTTTATTGTTTACCATTTTTTATTTTTCATCATCATGAATACATTCCAGACAACAAAAGGTTACCAACTACGTTTCTGCATTACTATTATTGGGTAGAAGTAATCAAACCTTATCTGATAGTGTTGCGTGTTCCAATCATATAATACGACATTGGAAATAGGTATGTCTAGTCTATCAGGGTCTATCTGGGTCTAGTTTATCAGCGCTTACACAATTAGATATTCTCAGTATTCGAAATTAGTTGCCATAATCACAACTATAATTTACATCAATACGAACGTGTAATATACGGTGCTTCAAGTAGCATTATTTTACGAAATAGGTACATTTTATAGGTAAGCACATAAGATTTTACTACCCAACGTGAATCCTGTCGTTAAGTTTCAATATTAAATGAAGTATTCCTATGGTTTTAAACAATAGACAACCGCTCAAAACAGTCTTTATGAAGTTTCCAATAAAGTAGCCTTCGATACTAAACAACCCATTGTTAACTCGCCAACTTTACTTGAGGAACTTTGGGAAATCTCATTTGTTTACCATGAATAATATTTGAAATACTTGCACAAAACTGATTGGTCAATACTTCGAAAGTTTTAAAATTAAGATCTTGCTGGTTTCCGATATTTCCGCTTCTTCTGCTACCTACCGGTTGAGGACTTGTGTTCTCGTCGCTGAAAGAACGCGAAAATATCAAAGTCAATACCCTCTTTTAATTGTTTTCAGTCGGGTAAATAGTCTCCTGTAACCTGCCGTGGATACCTAGTAACCCGTGTACCGTGTACCAACATTATAAGATACTAGCTGCGCTCCGCTTACATATGCCACGGAAACACTGCTTATTACTGGATAAAATGTAGCCTTTGTGTTAATGCAGGGTGTCAGCTACCTTCATACCAAAATTTATCAAAATTGGTTCAGACGTTTGAGTGTGAAGAAGTAACAAACATACAACCGCACAACAAAAACAGAAACACTCACAAACTTTCGCTTTTATAATGTATGTATGTATGTATGTAAACACTTTATTGTATATAAAAACAAGAAAAACACATTACAAAAGAATAAGCATGTACAAAGGCGAACCTAAGAACCTTTAAGGTATCTCTTCCAGTTAACCTTTGAGCAAATGAGTGCTAAACACAAATGTAAATGGTAGACAAAGCAATTAACATGTACAACACAAAGGAGTACAACTTTTCAATAATACACATGAAAATGCAAAAACCAACAGAGAGAGAGATAGGCAAACAGTCAATATAATACATATTACGTTATATCTATATAAATACATATACATAATATCTATGTAAATACATAATTATATATAATCTTAGCTTGATAATGATAATATGGCATCCACTTGTGGTTTTGGTGTGAGAAAGTCATAAATATCGCCGCAAAGTTGCCAGCTTGTCAGTCTTCAATCGGACAGGAGTATTCGATCGAGGAAAGGAGCGACTTATTCCTTATGTTGTCAGTTTATCACTTTTGCAGAAGCGAAGCTTCATCATTTCTAGTGCGAACCGATAAGCAATGGAACTCGCTCCCATTGTGTATGTATTTCCTGAAAATTACAACTTTGGTCTCGTAAGGCAAGAGCGAATTAGATTGTTGCTAAACCGTCAGTGAACTACATCTTCGACACCGTAGACCGTAGTCACTTAAGTGATGAGTCAGGTGTTTATTCAGGTGTTACTGAGGTCAAACGCTTTGTCATATTTTATGAATAAAAAGAGATGTGTACATATCAATGACACAATTGGTCGTGGGGCGTCGCCTCGTGACATGACTAGGTAGCTGACACGTAAGCGTGACATGTAGCTACAAAAGCACACTGATTTACCCGAACATAGGCAATAGGATAGCCTAGCGTGCTGATGTGTGCTCTAGTGCGCAACGCATATTGAACCCATAAGAAGTAGGTGACAATTTACTTTTATGGTGCGGAGATAATCCCATTAGCGGGTTATACTTCCACACAAAGTCCGACTCGTTGGTAGTGAGGGCTAAACAGCCCTGATACAGTTTATGCTATGTTTCAAAATAATAATAAGAATACAGTATAATAATAGTAACAGGCAACGTGGGCGGATGACGGCCCAGAGGCAAAAGTCCAGCACGCTGGTCGGACCAGATACGCTTTACCCTCAAGACCTCAGTTTACGGTGCCATCCACTCTTGTCCAGGATAGAGCAAGCTGGCGCATAATAGTGTAAGAAAAATTTTATCAGAAAGGCAATATCTTCAGCATTGAGGATATTGGGTAAAGAAGGAGGGCGTAACTCAAAGGCCCATTTTTGAATTTCGAGTAATTTTTCTTGATGAGAGTTTAATACTCACGGGGACTAAGGAAGGTCATTCAGGTGTTGTCCATAGAGTCAGATTGTCGTTGAAAGATTATAGTATATTGTGTCATAAGGGTAGTAAGTAGGGGATTACTAACGAAGGTCTATTAGAAGCCCGACGCCGAAGGCGGAGGGCTTTTAATGTCCTGAGTTTGTAATCCCCTTACTACCCGCCATACACACAATATTTTCTTCACATTTTGGAGTAAATAACAAATAAATAAGCCAAAAATAAACATTAAACGATAACGATTGACAACCAACTTTTATCAGTATATATTTTTTTAATTTACTATAAGCACTGGCAAAACGGCCATCAGCTTAAAACAGAAAACTACACAAAATCTTACCATCTATTATTAAACAATTAACAATATTATGCAGCAATAATTAACAGCATAATATTATAAAACTTAAATATGAACAGTAAGTTTGTTAGAAACTAAATAGTTCCTAACCAATAATTTTATAACTTTTTCCTTTTTTTTGTGTCTACCACAGATAATGCTAAGAACTGCGTTTCGTTTAGAAACTTGACAGGCTATACTGCCAGATTGTAACGATATTTAAAAATTTAATTTAATTTAATAAAATTATTGCAAAATACACATAAATAATTGTAAAACATAAATATCAATGCAGTTACATATACCGTATTAATTCAATACACAATAAAATTTGCTAGTAGGCAAGTTTTGTTGATACAACAAAAAACCTTGGCTGGATTGAAAACTCCTTAGTCTGAAGTAATCTGCGAGTGCGTACTATATTTTTTTCATCACATTTGCTCGTAAAAGATGGTATTACATGCGGGTGTACTGAAGGACTAAGGCCCATATAGTTCCCGCGGGAGTTATAAATTGACATAACTCCCTCGGGAGTTATGGTTTTAGTTTTAAAAATATAGTACGCACTCGCAGATTACTTCAGACTAAGGAGGTTTCAATCCAGCCAAGGTGTTTTGTTGTATCAACAAAACTTGCCTACCAGCGAATTTTATTGTGTATTGAATTAATACGGTATATGTAACTGCATTAATATTTATGTTTTACAATTATTTATGTGTATTTTGCAATAATTTTATTAAATTTTATTTTGAATTATCGTTACAATCTGGCAGTATAGCCTGTCAAGTTTCTAAACGAAACGCAGTTCTTAGCATTATCTGTGGTAGACGACACAAAAAAAAAGTAAAAAAGTTATAAAATTATTGGTTACGAACTATTTAGTTTTGTAACAAACTTACTGTTCATATTTAAGTTTTATAATATTACGCTATTAATTATTGTTGCATAATATTGTTAATTGTTATTTGTTTAATCATAGATAGTAAGATTCTGTGTATATTTGTTTTCTGTTTTAAGCTGATGGCCGTTTTGCCAGTGCTTATAGTAAATTAAAAAAATATATACAGAAAAAAGTTGGTTGTCAATCGATATCGGTTAATGTTTAATTGTTTATTTCTGGCTTATTTACTCCAAAATGCGATGAAAAATATTGTGTGTAAGGCGGGTAGTAAGGGGATTACAAACTCAGGACATTAAAAGCCTAGTACTTCTAATAGACCTTCGTTAGTAATCCCCTACTTACTACCCTTATGACACAATATACTATAAAACTAAAACCATAACTCCCGAGGTAGTTATGTCAATTTATAACTCCCGCGGGAACTATATAGGCCTTAGTCCTTCAGTACACCCGCATGTAATACCATCTTTTACGAGCAAATGTGATGAAAACAACATTTCCTCGATAGAAAATTGAAATAACTTTGACTCGGCACGCCACAAATAAAGACTCCAAACAAGTTCGCAAGTAATGTGGATTACCTATAGCAGATATTATAAACTGGGCCATGCAATTCTGCAACTCATTTTACATATTTAACGTATCACCTACAGTTTATTTATTTTATACAATGTATAGCGACGGTATTTAAAGTCACACAATAGTACATTACTACAGAGGCCGGGAAGTGAGGGGTTGCCGGCCGAATACATATAGACGGACGAGCGAAGCGAGGCCGGATAGGTTTGAGGCTGGCAACCCCATTTCTCGCCGAGGTATGTATAGTGCTTTTCTCAAACACGCAATGAAATAAAAAAAATAAAAAAATCTTAAATTTATTTCTATGGACATTATAAGTAAGCGACCAAAAACTATAAATAACACGTATTAACACTATTTCTTTGTCGGTATTTTCGTCGGAACTCATATTGAATTATGAATAGGTACTAAAATTAACAACGCACAACTCATAAAACAATTACAGAGAAAATATTTCAAGTTTCCCTCCGAAAGGATAAAAAAAAATCCTACGCGTTTTTTATGGTTTGAGTAGAAAATCTTATCGCTAATATTATAGAATTAGTTAATTATGTGTTATTTCTTAAGTTGATCAAAAGATACCAAATCGCTAATTGATTTTTTTTTTAATAAGCATGGTGGCAGAATGTCATAGTTAACCAAAAAGCAAATGTTTCTTTGTTTTTTTTTTAATGGCTGATCGACATGATGCCATGTCACAAACTTATGTGGAATAGAAATTAAAAAAGAGCGTGTTGCAGGCCTAGGCCTCCAATTTTGTATGAAATTCCATTAACGACCTCTCGTCAAGCGGCATCGGAAACGTCATACTTCGCAGCCTTTTATAAGGCACATAACATCAATATTTCATTGCATATTTGAGAAAATATTATTATAAAGCTTTTTACCTCACGTGTCAAACATTGCGATTGCAAGCGATTTTCAACTTACAGTACTAAACTTTACCATATAATTTCAGTCGCGCCAAAGTCGACATTTACTTGGCATTCATTACCCATGCTAACAGGCTGGTTTCTTAGTAACCTATATTTTAATTACGTTAATTTATTTTAATTTCGCTGCTTTGAGACAGGACTTGATATAAACTCGTTTAATTATTAAAGGAATGGAAGTTATGTTGCAATTAAGTATGAAATTATTTTGGAGGATTTTAAATGCCTGATGGTTACGTAAATTCTTGCCTTTTTATCCAACTGGCGGGAAGACGAAAGGCAAGCTCACAATTCGACGAGGTTTTGCGATATTTGTAAAATATCTATTTTTGCTATTTCAGCTGCGTTCGTTGAAATTGATAAGTCACCATTTTATATGAAACTAAGTAGAAGGTGCTAGCCACTTCGTCTGCTTCAAACTTTTTTTTTGTAGTCGGGTAAAAAGTGTTATGTAGCTATCTTTAATTTTTCAGTAGTTTTCTTGATTACTTTTTGCATCGCCTACACATCTCATTTCATTTATATTAATCCGCTACCCAAAGGTTGTCTGGAAGAGATCGCTTTTTAGCGATAAGATCGCCTATTGTTTGCCTCTATTTTAATGTTAAGTGTCATTTGTATTTGTATTTCTTTCTTCTTGAGGTGTGCAATAAAGAGTATTCTATTATATTCTATCTCTGTACCAAAATTGGTTAAATTCCGTTACGGCGTGATAAGTGGACAAACTATTTTTTACCAAAAATGGCGCGGCTTTCCTGAAATAATGACCGCCTCTCCATAGAAAACTGATTTTCAATACAATTTTATAATTTTGTAATAGTATAGACTGATGTTATAAATTACTAGCTTCCTCTCAAAGAGTATATTTATTTCCACGAGTAAAAAATGAGATTGTTTTTTGAGAGGTGGGCTCGATTTAAAAGTAAAAAAGTCATCAAAATAAAATACTTTAATATCAGTGACAACCCTACTAATTCAAAGATAATTTACATTTTGAATTGAGACCTGTATTTAACAGAAGCGATGGTCAAAAGGTGCTAGGGTTGTTGATATGTGCAGATTTTTACACTAATGTTTAACAAACTTTATCTCATAAATGGATAGAAATATTTACATAGTTCATTGGTGAAAAATGAAGTACTCAATCTGAAAAATTCCCTGTTTGCTTAAAGGTCCCTCGATCTGTTCCGCCCTGTATATTCCGAACTAACAAAAACTAACTTAATCGTTAAAATTATTAAGGTTACGGAAAAGAACATTATCCAACACCAATAACTTTTAGAGACTAAAACATGGATATAATTAACAAAACCTACAAGTAATAGAAAATTATTTATCTGTCGGAAATAAAGATTCATCGCGTTAAAAGTTTGCATATGGTGTCGCTCCTATAAATAAAATAAAACAGCCGTCCGCGTGGCACAACCCTAACAAAACGTTTCCAAAAAACATTTAAAGCTAAACTAAAATTCACAACGATGGGTCCGCGATTCCCGAATTGTGCAAACAGTGAAGCAAATAAATGGCTCATAGCGAGCGGCGGAATGGCTATAGAATGACGTTAGGGTTGTGTGGTACATTGACGTGAGCATTGGATTTATTACAAACGTACTTGACATGTTGAGCGTGTTTTGGAACTTATACATAAGTAGGTACATTATTATTGAGTACTAAAACAAATACATAGAAAACTACTGTGAGTCTCAGACATATTAAAAAAACATCGGTACGCGATTCGAAACATGTCGAGCGATATTCGACTTCTACGACGGGAGTAAGCCCGTTTATGTATTTTAATAGTACTAAAAGGTGTCCATCTAGTCCGTACAGTCGGGTAAAAAGTATACTATAACCATCTTTGCGTTTTCAGCTATCACTGTACTAAAATTGGTAAAAATTCGTCCAGTCGTTTCGGCGTGATGAAAGGACAAAAAACACATGGCAATTTTCCTAAAATAATAACTGAATCTAATACCATTTTAGAATTTTATCATAGTATAGGTGCTGGAGGAGTAAGGAAGGCAAAAGTTGGGCGGAAAAAATGTCTAATGAAGAATCTCATGAAGAAAGTCTTTAATAGGGGAAAAGAAGGAACAAAGAAAGGAAGGAAGGAAGAAGGAAGAGAAAGTCTTGAAGAGAGACAAAGACACTACTAACACTAATAGAAGAAGAAATAGGATAGGGCATCTGAAAAGAAATTTTTTCTTGAAAAATATCATATAAGAAAAAATCGAGGGAAAGCGAGGTTACTTTGAGCAAATAAAAGAAAAGGTCAAAGTCATGTCTTAACAAGAATTAAAGGAGAAAGCCCAAGAAAGAAACGGCTGGCGATTGCTACAACGACAAGAGCAGCTCTTAAAATAGAAGAAGATATAGATGTATCGAGAACGATGGGCTGGAATACTGCTAAATATGCACCGGTACCTATTTCAAACTAAGGCAGGTTAGAAATAAACTGACCGGATGATTAGGATGCAACAATATCTCTATTAAGCGGGAAATTTTGGATATATTCTGTATTTATCTGCTTTATGTGCATAGTTTTAAAAGTTGTAGAGAAACCACGGAACCCCTCAGCTCAATAGCAATTCGAGCCCATTTCTCATGCCACATAAAATTGTTCGAAAAGCGAAAGAAATGCCGTTTTGTGTGAGACGCATTAGCATTTCGTGACAGGTGCGAACCGTACCGACCCTTACGCTATAAGCAATACCGTGCTATCGTAAAAAGTCGTATCTTTATATGGATTTCATAGTAAGATACGGCTTTTATATTCATACATTTCATTTCCTCAGCTCACCAAAACAATACCGGCTTAGTTTTTTTTTATACCAGTTTTATTGCAGTTTTAGGTGGTTTGCGATTCGGCACGAATGTGGCTTAATTCTACAACTTAGACAATGACGATAATAACGTTGCTTAAAAAAAGTTTGGAATTAATAAGTCACGTTACGGAAGTTTAAATGAGGCCGACTTTTTTTGGTTTATATATTACCGGTTTATATTATTGCTTTGTTATAGTGAGCTTAAATACTATGTAGGTATATAAGTACAAGTCTGTTCACTTAGAGGCGCCCATAACTAAGTACCTAATACACGGGAAAAATAAGTCAATAACTAATTTTTGCTTCACCGCAGTCGGGTGAAAATATCCTAGTTATAATGACTTTTTTATGTCATTCGGGGAAAACAAGGAAACCGATCGCCTGATGGAAAGCGATTACCGTCGCCCATGTCTATGGCTGACAACGCACTTGTGACTCCTCTGGTACTGCAGGATTTGCTGCTGCAATACCAGAGGAGTCACAAGTGCGTTGACGGCCTTTCAGGTGGGAGTATTACTTTATGTAACTATCTTTGGATAAACAATGTACACTGACTGTATTACCGAAGTTACCGACGATGAATCGTTAGATAGATCCAGTACCACTTCGCGTAATACATTCTGTAACAATGTTGACATTGGAGAAACTAATTTAGACTCCAACAATAAGACTATCCATGTTTCTGACAAACAATGTTCTATAACTGTGAAACAATTAGACAATTAGGGCCAACACTCAATGCCATCGGCAAGACGTGGAAGTCTACGTTGTATAACAATATAATACAATACAAATACTCTTAATTGAACACCTCATAAAACATACAGGAAATATACAATGCAAAAAATTACAATTAAAGGTAAACAACAGACAAACTTTGGGTTCAATATTATGGATAATGAATAAAAAATTGAAATAGCTCGGATTCTTGTTTATAGGTAGGAATATTATTACCAAACTAAATAAAGTTAATTAAATTTTGAAACACCCCTGACATAAAACTGGTCATCATGAGACTCAAAGTTCAATAAGTGATATAAAAATGCTACAAAAATGAAGCATAAATACAAAATTTTGAATTATTTTATCGGCTTAGACCTTGTCAGTTGTTCCAATCAAAGCTGAATATCTTGGAAACTACTGGTCCTATTTCCAAAAATAGGTAAGAACAATCTCGACGGATAAGTCTTTCTATTTAAAAAATGTTATAATAGTCAAACTTATAACCTAGACTATTGTAACTATTTGTGGATCTAACTGTAGCTGAATCGGGCCAGCGGATATTATTAAATTCTCAACAGAACTTAATTCGCCCTAAACTTCAGGCTTACTACTGTTCTGACCAGAACAGGGCTCTCCTGAGATGTGGTTTAACTTTGCTGATATTGGTACCTACTGCGTAAAGTACTTACTTAGGTACATATTTCAAAGTTGTATTAAGATTTTGCTTGCAGATTTTAAATTATAATAATTCTTATTAAAAAAAATCAAACGAAAGGCCTGTACTTTAAAATCAAATTGAAATAAGCACCTATTCATTTGGAGTGCACTGAGTAGGTATGTATTTTGCAGCTTTATCATGACACCATTGATACAAGGATCAAAGCTCAAAGATAAATTTAAATGCGCAACCTGGTGGAAGAGACCGGGAATTGAACCCGGTACCTCTGGATTGCCGGTCCAGCATCATCATGCCTAAACAGCTAAACTGATTTGAACTATTTTTGGCACGCTCACAAGATTCTGGATAGCCAAAGGTGTACTACCTAAAATACCGGAAAATTATCGTTTTGTCAGCTACTAAAAATGATTATAGGATACCTACCTATACTCGACTACATAGAAGGACTACGGAAATTAGTTTTGGTCCTTAAATATATAAAAAGAATACCAATGTCTATGACAAACAATGTTATAACAGTCAAACTTATAACTTAGACTGTTGTAACTAATTTATGGATATAGCTGTAGCCACAGAATAAAGACACTACTGTAGCTGAATCGGGGCCAGCGGATATTATTAAATTCTCAGCAGAACCTAATTCGCCCTAAACTTCATGCCAACCACCATTCTGACCAGAACAGGACTCTCCTGAGATGTGGTTTAACTTTGCTGATATTTGTACCTACTGCGTAACCTATATTAGTGCCTACTACTTTCTACTCGCAAGATCCTGTAATTGGTTTCCTTGTTTTCTATTATATTTAAGTCTACTCATACTTGTAAAAGCTGTTGGTCCTCATAAAAAAAAAATATATATATGCTACTGTTTTCTACACTGTTTCTGTTAATTGTAAGCGTGTCTTTGCGCCTTCCTCACGCCTGAATGGTTTCCAAATTATTGTATACTTTTTACTGGACTACTGAGAAAGAGGTTTGTGACTTTTCGCCCGGATATTCGCCACCTTGAATAAAATGCATTGAAAACCTCCAACTTTCCTTCCACTCTGTATAACCATTCGTTTTTTTCTTCGACGATTGCACATTTACCAAGAGGCTTAAGATCAATACTTGCATTAAAGCCTTTCAAGTTTATTGCCGCTTTGTATAAACAACTTATTGAATATTATTCTCCACTGTATAAATTATCTATTGAATATTTTTCTCCAAATGTATAAATAAATTATGTATTGAATATTTTTCTCCGTTGTATAAATTACCTATTGGAAATTTTTCTCAATGTTTCAAGGAAGCAGTTATAATATTCAGTTATCAAACTTGGTGAAATGTTTAATTACTTTATCGACCGTGCGTCCGAAGCATCTCCGTTAGGTACAGCTTGGCCTAAAATTCTTTCGTATAGCCGCATGTCCATTCGTCCGACTGTTCTCGCCTAGAGGTCGCGTTTCTCAACCAATACTTATGTAGTTTCGTTGATATCAATTTTTTTGTCGATTAAAATTTTTCAACATGCGGAGAAATGGGGTTGAAAATATGAAATGGAAATATTTCAGGATTTTTTTTAAATTATTTAGAGGTCCACAACTCACAGAGTCTATGTAGTTTAAGGTTTCTCATATTTCTTCAAATATTTTCTTATTGGTGTACAAAAATAATTGTTGTAATAATATCTTCTAATAACGTTACTCTCTTCAGATAAATGTTTTCTTTGTTTATTGAAACACTCACCTTTCAAAGCCATGGTCGGTAACAATGCCAGGGCTTGCAGCATGGACCAAAAGCAGGTTCTTTCGATCCTCATCCCTGCAACTATTCACTACTTCACGCAAAAACTGTTCATTTTCCCTCGTTGAAAGTCACCAAGAAGTCATTTTCGCTCGAAACACGGTCGAGGCTCTTTTGTTTTTCCGTTTCACTTATTTTTCATCGCGCTTTTAATTTCGTGTACATTTGTAATGTGCCAGTCTTTTCTTTCTTACGTACTGTACTCAATCTTAGTCCGTTTCTGCAATGTCTTCATTTATAGCCTTACAAGAACCTTACTTCGGCTTAAGGAAAAATAAGAGTCGGAAACATATCAGTCATACTTATTAAAACAGTATAAATTTTGTAAAATAGTAATTGACATTACTGTTATCAATAAAAATAAGACAGTATTGGACTTGTATGTTTGACAGTATAACCAGTCTTCGTTCCAAATGTTTCTTGGAATTTCAGCCTATTATTACTAGAAAATAAAAATCTCAAGTAATCAAAAATTGTTCAAAGAAATCAAATCTTAGGATTATATTCTGTTGTACAATTTGCATCATGAAAACATTTTTTAATTTTTTTATGTCTGTATTTTACTTTTTAAGTTTAAATTAGTACAAGTTAGTTGTGTCTAGTATGTCTGTTCGATTAGCCGCCGCCGCGATTGCTTGGAGCTCCTGATGTTGAATGGCGAACCGAATCGAAACATGCCGAGCAATATTCGACTTTCGTTTTCGTAGATAAACCCGTTTCATATGGATTATAATAAGAATTGTAGTGTTTTCATATTTACATTATTTCACTTCTTGATAATTAGCATCTAGTAGGATCATTATTTTAAAAAATATTTACTGGTCCAATCAGAAAAATACATATATTTTAAAAATATTCGGGTTAATTTGGAAAAATATGTAAAAATAAAATATCCCATCATCAACATCATCATTGTTTAAAAAAAAGTATAAACCCTTTACAAATTAAAATACGTTACTGATGTGAAAATAAGAAAAAACGCTTAACAATCTCGAAAATGTACATACAGACATAAAGATTTGAAGAAGGATCACTAACGAGTTATGTATCTATAGTATCCTTAGGCTAAACCGCATATTTTCTAGATTCTATTTAAATTACATTTTTCTTTTAAAAACACTGACCGTACACACAAACTATAAAAAAGAAAAACACTGGCACATTTGAAGCAAATTCAAATTCCGAACACGAAATAGAAGCTCAAGCCCGACATCGGCAACAAGTCGGTTACGCGTAGCGCCGCACGACCGCCTCGTAGCAAGTCTACGAGCACACTGATCCGCTACGGGCCGAGCACACAGCTACGGCGTAGACGTTACGTCATGAAAGGTTGCCACTCAAACGTTTAGAACCTTCGCCTTTTGCATGAATACGGATACGACTGTATTTTTGTTTCCTTTCCCCGGTGTTCCATTTTTTGGAACAAAAGAACGTGTTTGTATTCCCGTTGATACGTCGACGGTGTTTATGGAACTTGGGACTGTGAAAGGCTCTTGTTACCGTTTTGTTAGATAAAATGAGAACCGGATTTTTAACAACACTTGAAGGTTTTCAAAGGATGAACTTGGAACTTAAGCATCTGTAAGCAAATATGTATTGCTAATAATATCGATAATTCTGTTGAATGAGAATGAGAATGATGTGATGCTATTATAAATGGAATTGATATTCGGAGATTTGCGGGTTGGAAATGTATAACTAAGTATCTGTCTAAAAGTTCACTTTTGCGATTAGCTTTTTAGCCGACTGTACTTTTTTCTGAACATTCATCAATTGCTCGCTGAGACGTTTCTAAAAACCCCAAACTCAGTAGGATTGCTTTATCGATTACAGAGTTTCCAGGGCCACCTTCCGGCTCCATCATCATACCAGCCCCATGGTACCATCTTATTGTATTGTTATCAAAGTTAAGTAGGTATAGAAACTTTCAGCTCAATCGGTTAAAGGTATCTACTTACTTCAAAATTGATTTGCAAGATTCCATCCGAACAAACATAGTTACATACATACATCGCAAGTTAAATAGAAGCTTGTAAAAATTACATAAATAAGAAATTTTAACTGTAGTGGTTACTGACTCCGGCGTGGTAATACCGCGTAATACAATATCGAATATTAGGAATTAATGCATTAACGTGGCTGATATGTAAGGGATATCTCCAATACTGCCATTCAATAATCATCCATCACTCTAACTCCTTCACTTGGAAATGTACCCCGTGTAGCGGTACTTTGTCATTGTCCAAATAAATCTGGGGAATAATTCGATTCACATTGACATATAGCCATTTGAATGATGTAGCGCTCGAGTCACGGGTAGTTTTTATTCTGGCACAATTTCAATAATTCAAGAATTATTTAAAAAATATAAAGTGCTGCTTCCGTGCTAATGCAATTTTCATAATTCTTGTAAGACAATTATTATTATTCTCTGGTCCTTGTTATAAAGATCTACTTGATCATGGTTTTTACAAAATGTTATTTCTTATTGTCTATTTGACAGTTCGCAATATTATTGGGTGAAGGGATCTTTGCCTTCAAAACCTACATAATTAAGACAAACTAGTTGATGGTTGACACTTGTTCATGTCATAATTTGAAATCACAAGTGCCAAACATCAACAGTTTTTTTTTTTTAAGTTGGGTTTCTAATTGCATTTTCCCTTCAGACAATAATAATGCGACCCGTCATATTGTCAATTTAAATGAATATTTTGGGAAAGCTAGCGTAAAGAAAAAAAATTGGGCAAGTGCGAGTACGACTCGCACATGAGGGGTTCCGTACTATAATCTTGAAATAACTTAGCAAACACGCAAATTATGTGTAAAACATTTTATATTAAAATCAAAACTGATTTTGACAAGGCGCAGCCATAGACTAATACACCACAATCCTCACCACTAAAACAGAAATAAGTGAACAATAATTGCCACAGTTACCAGTAAATTAAAGAAACAATACTCTCCTTAATACACAAAATTCATCTATACACAACGTTCCGTCAGAATCGTTCATAAAGTTGACACCTCTTATTCTCTGTTGTCCACCGCTCGACCTCCAGTTAGCAGCACCATCAGTAGACACGGAACACATTCTTCGTAGATGGCCCACACTCTTGCATCTACTACAGACGTGCCTGCGGAACTTGCACTGGGCTCCGCTATGATTCCGCCAACCACAAACGTTACATGGCCCACCGTTGTCCGTCGAGCTGGACTGTTGATGTGGCGCAACACCATCCGTAGTTGCAGCACCATGCGCGACTTGCCGCCCTCTGTTTTTATTCTGAATTCCACGCACACATAATTTATTCAATTCAACCGCGGCCCTGTCAACGCGACCGCTTCCGCTTCCAGTTTGCTCTACTGACGCCGCATCCCGCTCCGCAGACTCAATCGAATTTGCCAGTCTCAGTGCCTTTTCATAAGACAGCACCTCCTCCGCAAACAATCTCTGACGAATTACGTCGCTATTGACCCCGCAAACGAACTGATCCCTAAGATTATCCTCTAATGATCCTCCAAAACAACAATCTTTTGACAACCGCTTGAGCTCCGCCATATAGCTAGCGACATGCTCATCCGTCAATTGCCGCCTTTGCCGAAATTTGTATCTCTCCGCCATTATGGACGGTTTTGGTTGTAGATGTTGCGACAAAATCGCAACCGCCCGATCGTAAGACAAATCTTTCGGTTGAGTCGGACTAGCCAAAGAAGTAAGTAGCTCATATGCATCCTCACCCATTACCGCGATCAGCGTTGGTAACTTCTTGTCGTTTTTCACGCCATTTGCCGCAAAATACATCTCCAATCTTTCCGTATAAATTCTCCAGTTCCCATTCTTAATGCAGAACTCCTTTATACTCCCAATCGACATTTTACTCGTCGCCAATGAAATAACTTAGCAAACACGCAAATTATGTGTAAAACATTTTATATTAAAATCAAAACTGACTTTGACAAGGCGCAGCCATAGACTAATACACCACAAATCTATAACAAGTTTGTTGTATGGGAGCCCCCCTTAAATATTTATTTTATTTTATTTTTAGTATTTGTTGTTATAGCGGCAATAGAAATACATCATCAGTGAAAATTTAAACTGTCTAGCTATCACCGTTCTTGTGATACAGCCTGGTGACAGACGGACGGACGGACGGACAGCGAAGTCTCAGTAATAGGGTCCCGTTTTTACCCTTTGGGTACGGAACCCTAATTAAAGAGCTGCAGTTTGTAGATGCTTACAACATGGACTATAAAATATATAGGTAAATAATTAATTAATGGTCCTCCAAAAAATTTACGAACCCGATTTCCAATATCTCAGATACTTTCTTTTCAAGAGGATTAGCAAAGCAATATTATTATTTCAATACTTTTCAAGAGGCGTTTAATTTTCCATCCTGTACTGATGATATTTTAGGAGCATGTCCTTAAAAATGGCTTTGCCCCGGAGTAATGAATACGAATCCTGTGAAATTACTTGTGTATTATTACGTAATAAATAATTAATAGCTATGTAGTGTTCAGTTTATTTCCCTGGATACCTGAGCAAGCAAGTAGGATTTCAGGAAGCAATAAATTAAAATTAACAACATTTGTTTATCTGCCTTTCATTTAATATGCAATGTTTGTATTTGTAACTATGTAACTATATTTGTTCGGTCGGAATCTTGCAACTCAATTTTGAAGCAGGTTATCTTGAACAGATTGAGCTGAAATTTTGAATACCTACTTAACTTAATAAATAATACAATAATATGGTACTATGGGGCCGGTCTGATGGCGGAACCGGAAGATGGCCCTAGGAACTCTGTAATAAATTTAAAAAACCTACAAAGTTAGGGGTCCTGAGAGTCGTCTGACAGAGAAATTGATGGATAACAAAGAAAAGTACAGTCGACTTTAAAAGATTGACACAAAAATTAAATTTTCGACGGACATTTTTATTCATAAACCAATTCTATTAACCTCCTGACGACCAAAGACTTATGACAAATAGATTGACAGTTAACTATTAATTGGTACTTTGCGTAGGACAATGGAACTCAGGAGGATAAATGATAATTTGTAAAATAATGTTTATTTAGAGAAGCAATGTTGTGCAATATACCTATTTGATATGAATAGAGTGTCAGTTTTGTCAATGAGGATGTCATTGTTGGATGGCGTACCTACATTCAAAATACATACTATTGCATTTGTTCAATTTATTAACTTCTGAAAACTGTTTTTGTTTTTACCATAAATACAAAGATGGGATGTTTGCCGCGACCATAGCTCGACGGATGATATCATTCAAGGCGTGATGCCTTGAGAAACGCCCAGCAGCGCGTTGGCAACTTAGGCCGTGATGGCCATTGGCCTCAACTGTCGCTCCACAAACACAGCGGTGTGGTTCGCACACTTGGCATCCGAGTCTGAGGACTGCGCCTATTCTTAGGGAGTCGTTATCAAGGAGGGGTTCCCAGGTGGGGTGAGGGTAGTGCGTGTAGCCATGCTCCAGACTCGGATGTCATGGCGGCTTTCAGGCTAGGTCTCTATTTCACACTTTCCAAAGACATATGACACAGTTTCTTAATTCATAATATAGTTGTAGTAAGAATCCTTTTTGAAATGGTAATCTACTTACCTTTGTTACCTGCGAACAATAGTATCTCATATATTAGTTATTCTAAATTTTACGCATATCAAAATACATTGTTTATGTATCTCAACTCGAAAGAGAACGTTATTAAGATTAACATTGAATAGCGCTTACCGCAAAACTTGAAATATATTCGATAGATATCGAAAATAGAAACTTGTACTTCTAATTTGGGCCCAGGATTCTAATGAAAGTTTCTGTATTTTAGTATTAATCTGCTGTTAATATTGCATGTGTCCATGTAAAATTGTAAGTGTAGTTAACTTAATGTTAAATATTATTATGTTGCTATATGTATGTGAGATCCTATAATTGGCTCCGTATTACTTGTCACTATGAGCATAAGTTAAGCTGTTGGTTCACCATGTATAAATAAATAACTATCCATTAAATAATATTGAACACAGAGCCCAGCGCGTTAGGAATAGAGAAATAGAGGCCCTGTTAGGGTAATTTCGCATGTATTAAGTTGGCAACACTGAAAACTTTAGTCATTAGCACAGGGCAACTCCCTAAGTGTGGGGAGGCCGTTACGGCCGCAAACGGCAGGTGAGACCGTGGGTTATGATGTGAACATAAACTTACGGCGATTTATGGATTGAGTATTGGTTCGGGCTTACAATAAGTGGGCCATTTTTTTCTAAAGTTGTACAACAAACGTTTTTTTTTTCGATATTTTGGGTATTTTCTACTCACACACAGTTTTTTTCTCCTAATTAGATCGAAAGAGTTCGTGATTCTGAGTAGAAAATACCCAAAATATCGAAAAAAAAATTATATATATTTTTTAAATTTTTAATAGTTTTAATTATCTGGTCCTCTCGCTTATCCCTTGAAACTAAAGGGCTGGTTCGTCATATTCCACCGGGAGCCACCGACTGCCTGTTTACTGCAGTGTACTACGTGCCTTATTTTTAAGACCACCGCATTCTACTCGGAAACGAAACGACGTATAACCATTGTTGTGGCGTATCTTAAAAGCTGTTTTGACTTAAAAAGACGAGACATTAGCCTTAGTTATGAATTCTGAATTTGTTTTATGGGTCATAATAATGTAAGAAGTAATGTGAGTGACATTGTAAGTCTTATTTTGGGTGGGAATGTTTGAGCTTGATGAAATTTAGATTTAGAATTATACCATCGACTAACATAGGTATATAGATTTTTGACAAAAATAAATAAATTCAGCCT
This sequence comes from Apotomis turbidana, assembly GCA_905147355.2. Taxonomy (NCBI): domain Eukaryota; kingdom Metazoa; phylum Arthropoda; class Insecta; order Lepidoptera; family Tortricidae; genus Apotomis; species Apotomis turbidana. The sequence goes on along the minus strand of LR990289.1, from coordinate 18,494,599 downwards.
CATTTACATCTAACACAAAAACCTTACATATGTACTAAATTCAAACATTAAACCTAAAGGCTGTCTGGAAGATATCGCTATTTAGCGATAAGGCGGCCTGTTGTTTACCTCTGCCTATTATTTTATGTATATCATGTTGTGTCGTCTATTCCTTGATGTTTGAGTTGGTAATAAAGAGTATTACACCTAGAAAAAAGAAAAAAAGCAAGGCAAAAACTTAACGCGACTGAGTTGGCGATACCTTAGGCTATATAGCCCTTTCGGAGATAATGTGAAATTTGAACCTAGATATCTGAATTCCACATTTATGTTCAAACCTGGGAAATTAACTAGATATTACACAACTATGAATTATTTATTACATAATGCACGAGTCATTTCGTAGGATTCGCAGTCATTATACAGTGTAACAAAAAAAAATATGATCACATTTCACTAAAGTCAAAATATGTACAATCATCAAATAATATTTAAGTGGGGCTCCCATACAACAAACGTCATTTCATTTTTTTTGCTCAATACTGTCACTAGGCTGAATTTCATGAACCGTGATACCTAGTAAAATTTCAACAGTCTGGTTAAAATTTTCACAGACGATGTACTCGTATTTCTGTTGCAAACACTAAAAACCGGATACAATAAAAACATATTTAAGGGGGGCGCAAACACACAACAAACGTGGTCGGGTGCGTTAACTTTGCACTTTATTTGTATGCAGTGCCATACATACCAGGTGCTAACTTAACTTAACCCTGCCAGTTAAGATAGGATAAGTGTTTGCGACTCGCACTTGGCCAGTTTTTTATTCCATAAGGCAGATATTTTTTGATAAGCACGTGTCACACGTCGTTTCAATGGAACCGTTTAAACCGTAGTATATGCGGAACTAAGCGAATCGAATACAATCCGTCTGAAACAGCATAAAGATCTGCCTACACTCCCGAAGGAAATATAAATACAGTATTGAAATATCGTATAATGTGTATCGGAATAACCTCCCAAGCATGTATAGCTGACCAATTACCGTGGAGCTCCCTCGTTCCTCTTTTGATGAGACTGTGGGAGGCTTAGCGCGTCGTTGGATGGGTGTCGGCGGGTCTGGTTATGCTGGCGGCAGTAAACGTTCGATAGGTTGGAAGCTACTTATGACCATGAATATTTATAACGTATTAGCCAAACGTCGCTGTTGCCACCGTCGATGTTAAGGCGCTTCAGATTTTTCCAGGACGTTTTATCGACTTTATCGTATTCATTTTTCTAATTTTAATTGGAATGTTGTAACATCTTTCAATTAGACGCTTAAATATAGTCTTTTATGGCCGCCTGTTTGGGCATCCTTAATCCTAGTTACTCGACGTGTGTCATGTTTCATTTTGAATTTTAGAAGCATAACAGTCTTTGTGTTGATATTGCCAAGAATTCATTAACAAAATTACAAACGACTGACGAACAAACGAGTTATGCCATACATTTTTACATGAGATCAGGGACGTCATAAACGTTTGCCAAATTATGTGCTTTCAATACATTCCGGGTAGCGTTTATATCCTATTCTATGCACTACAATTATCTGGCACTTACAGTGTTATGCTTGTCAGGTACGGATATGCGCTTTCATGTGATCAATAATTTGTTCTAGTGCACTTATACCATACCAAATTATACATATGTAAATGGTCGCTACCATTGATACATTTTGCGTCTGTTGCTCACACCCACCTCTGACTGACTGCTTATGCGACAATTCGGTGCCAAGGACATTCATCGGAAGGTACTAAAACGGCAACGTCCCGCGGTGCAATACGGACAAGTTAGTAGATAATAATGTAGGCAGCTGGGTCTTGTAGACCCATGTGTTAAGTCCCGTTTTGTTACAGTTAATAATGAGTCAAACTTTTGTACGTTTAAATCAATATATAGAACAAGACTTTTGGTATTTGGACATATTGAAATTAGCTTAAATCCCTTAACTCTTAACATAATTTCGAAATCTAGTACAACAAAAAAAAAATTATACGTAAAAACAACGCTGTTAAACTCATTGCGCAATAGTCATTTCTACTACTTGGGTTTCACAACGCCCTTTTTAGGTGCGATTAGGAAAGAAAATTAATATAAGAATCTAATGTTGACGACGCGGTTGGCGCAGTGGTTAAGCAACTGCCTACTGAGCCGACGGTCCCGGGTTCGAATCCCGGCAAGGGCAAATATTTGTGTGATGAACACGAATATTTGTGCCTGGGTCATGGATGTTCTATGTATTTAAGTATTTATTTATCTATATAAGTATGTATATCGTCGCCTGGTACCCATAACACAAGCCTTCTTGAGCTTAATTTGGGACTAGGTTGATTTGTGTGAGGTTGTCTGATATTTATTTATTTTATTATTATTATTTAATGTTTCAAATTACAATAGCTTAACATTTGCATGCAGCCTCGATACAATATAAGTCATAAAAGTAAATTTTAAAATGCACATTCACTAAACTTATTTCATTTTATATATTTCATGCATATCTGTCCTTTATCGTTTATTTATTCAGCCATAAATTGATACTTCTAAAGTGAATTTTCACAGCCAATATTTTCAGCATGCGTTCGCTGCCCCTTAAATGCAAATTATAAATGTTTATAAAGAGTTCAATTTATATTCTAATTCAATGGGTTCTCGCTAGAGGGCGTGACGGCTTCTTCGGCTAAATAAAGTCGTTAACTCTAACCCTGTAACTTTCTATGTGTGTGGCATGGTATCTTTATTATGGTTACAGAATTTCAATTTGATTATTAAAATGTACCTAGTGGCGGGATCGGGTTGGGCGTCGATGTAAAGTAATTAGTGTTGGTATGATGGTAGATATATTGCAACCAATATGTCATTAAAGCAGTTACGAATGCTAATAAACCAAATGTTTGATTATTGAAGCGAAAATATAATAATTCAATGACTCGAGCGGGATTCGAACCCACACCACCACCAGCTTACCGGGCCAACAATATCCCTAGCTTGTATCCATCTGAAAAGTTCTAAGCCTAAGATAGAAAAAAACAATTTACACAAATGAACTCGTGTTTATTTTTCAATATAGTCTCCTCCTAAATCAATGCATTTTTTACATTTTTATACAGTGCTTTTAGGCCATTAAAAAAATAATCTTCATTTTGCCCTTCAAAATGCTCCTGTACAGCCGCCTTCATCTCTTCGTCACTTCTAAATCGCTTTCCCCTCAACTCTTTCTTCAAATTATTGAATAGAAAATAATCGCTTGGGGCTAGATCTGGGCTGTAGGGTGGGTGGTCAATTTCGTCAAAACCAACTTCCTTCAGAGCACGCCTCGCAACATTAGCGGTGTGAACGGGTGCGTTGTCTTACAAAAACAAAATGCCTTTCCTTAGTTTACCCCGCCTTTTCTCAACTATGGCTTGTCGCACCTGTCTTATTAGATTTGCATAATAAGTTCCGTTTATCGTAGAGCCTTTTTCTAAATAATCGATTAAAAGAATGCCATCACAATCCCAAAATACCGTAGCCATTAACTTAGAGGCCGACTTTTGCACTTTAAATTTCTTCGGCGGCCTTTCACCCTTTTCAATCCACTGCATCGACTCAGACTTACACTCCGGATCATACTGTCTGATCCATGTTTCATCAACAGTTACTATTCGGGAACAAACTTCATCTAAATCATCTTCGCACAATTCTAAAAACGCCCGAGAAGTTTCCACACGACGTACTTTATCGAAGGCCGTTAGCATTTTCGGTACCCAACGAGCACTGACTTTACTCATGTACAAATGTTCATGTAAAATTTCTCCGACTCTTTCTTTACTAATACCTAAGACCTCAGCTATTTGCCAAACCTTAATTCTTCTATCTTCTAATACCAGCTTTTTGACTTTTGCTACGTTTTCTTCGGTCACTACCGATATTGGCCGCCCTGAGCGGGGGTCGTCTTCGATCGATTCCCGTCCGAGTTTAAATAAGCGACTCCACTTTTTGACTGTGGCATAAGAAGGCCCAGAATCACCGTAAATAGTAGCCATTTCCTCAAAAATACACTGCGGTGATTTGTCACTTTTTGTAAGGAATTTAATTACAGCACGGTGCTCAATTTTCGTAATATTCGTTGGTAATTCACACATGATGTACTTTTCCGTTGAATATCTCGAAACAGAATAATAAAAACGTGACATGTTATTTTTTAATAATTTGTTTTTAAATGGCCTTTCTAGTGGCCAGTATCATAAACGCATATATAACCTCGAAATACCTTAGGCTTAGAACTTTTCAGACGCCCCAGCTGCTACTCTTAGCTCACACCCTATGCAAAAACTTAACTTCGCTGAACCTCTTGCCACCATTGATTGCTAAGCTTCGTTGGATTGTTTCTTTTATTTATCAAAATAAGTTTTTTTTTATGTTTTGATTGACTGTTCTTTCTTACACAAACGTCAACTGATCAGGAATATTGAATTGACAAAAAATCAGGACGTCAAGTGCATGGTTTATAGTCAGTCAAAAATAAAAAACCTTACCGGCTAGGTTTGCTCGACAGAAATGTTTTATGAAAATCCTCTATTTGTTGAGGTATGAACTTTTTATAAAGTTAAAACGGCCATATTAAGAAAGGCATAGGGCCTAAACAGCAGAACGGAAAATCACTAGCTACGACATTTCGCGACTTTTTAGTTACCTTAAATAGCTTACGGCTTTTGAGAAAGAGAATTAGAATTCAACTTATTTATCTAAAAATAAATAAAAAGGTGACAATGGAAGAATTCAGTTTTGACATACCTACAATGGCTAATAAAACTTATCTGTAGGTAGGTACTTATTTTGTTTTGTTGGAGCATTTTTGAGATACGCACTATATTTGTCTCAGCTGGAAGGGCATTTGCTGGCTTCGTCTCAAATTATGCGCACTCCCAAGGTCGTCCATTTAAATTAATACTTGGCCAGGAATTTCGACAATAATGTACTATATTACATAGTTACAAGTGGAGCTGATTATAAAAAAACGTGTTAAAAAAACAATCTTTCTTGGTGGATAAAACAGCCTAAAAGGCTTTGAAATAATCAAGGATTGGAGACGACCAATTTCCCCTAATTAATAGTAAAGCCACAGTATAGTACCAAATTTCACTTTTTAATCAACGCACCTAAAATAGAGTAAACTTTTCCTTTCTATACTTTATTAATTAATTAATAATTATTTATCATAACGAAGGAAACGTTTTTCAATATTACCACCTAATATAAAATTTTATCCTATGTTAACATGCCATATTAGATAAACAGCTGTGTAAAATCAGCCTTATCACTTTTAGATAGGTTGAGCGATGAAGAAATGAAGGATCCTCTCCACCTCATATTACACTTAGCACAAACCAATTCTTTAATATAGAATTCCTATTAAGTAACTATAGTAGTATAAAGTAAATATTGCTTTGTTTAAAAAAATATATAAAACGTAAAATTAATATCAATTTCAGATATAACTAAAATAGAATTGTTATCTAGTGATAACATTTCAAAGTAGTCCTAGTGGTAGCGATAACATTTTTTCTATTTTCAATCAATACTCAGAGTGAGAAACATAGCCTCTGGACAGGAGATTTTTTGCTTTAATTTTTATTTCTATACCTGTACATAAGTATTATTTTCTACAATATCAATTATGCCAACATAGCAGCAGCTAGCCTAGAGTCTAGACTGCTTCGAAACTTCTTTAGGAGATTCAGATAAAATGCAATATAAAATTAAAAATATTTCTAAACATTTTTTATTTTTAGCTGACTTCAAAAAAGGCCGAGTGTTCTCAATTCGACGGGGAATTGTGTTAAATAAAATATATAAGGAGATTATGATCGATTGATCTCTTGAGCGATTCAATTTGTTTTAAAATAACCTTTATAATTCTTGTTTTTTTTTTTATTATACAGGTGATTAGATAATTTCAGAACTTTCATTCATTTAATCGTGCCAAAAATTAAGCGCGTTATTTTTGCTAACTGGTAAGGCTGTTTCAAGCTGTGACACAATGTAGGAAGTCATCTCATCAAAGAGGCTCTATAAATGAGATCGCTTTCTCCCAAATTCCGTATTCCACCCTCCACCACACGTCAATTTGTTGCCAGAAAATTGATGAAATAAGAATGTCCCTGACACTTTCGGCGATCGCTCGTTTCCTTTTCCTATTATCGAGTTTTATGGCTATATTTAATTAAGTAATGATTACGAGATTTAGTGTAATTATTAAATTTCCTTTTTGGCAATAGTGTTAAACAAGCAATTAACCCCTTGCTGCTTACGAAGCCATTTATGGCAGATAATAAAGTAGACCTTATTGACACGGGTCAAAGTTCTAATTGTTTTTTTTAATATATATATGCGGTAACGGGTTAAGTAATTTTGATAGCGATTTGGCAATAAGGAGACGAGTATATGTTTAATTAAAGTGGGATATTTAATTGTACGATATTTGTTTACAAAAAAAAATATTATTTGTTTTTTTTTTTTACCTACATTTAAAAATAAGCGATTTAAATAATTAATCATATAAACATATATATTGTTGTTAAATATTAATTACTTGTTCTTATTTATTTATATAAGTTTGAAAATAGGCTCCTAGACTATTTATCCTTTGTTAAATATGCTGAAACTCCAACTTCAGGAAATAAAACTCTTGTACCCTTAATGTATTATTTTTTTATTTATAATTCGTAACAACCTAGAATACAAAATAAATCACATACAATTCACATCATTCAAACAGAAAATTAACACTAACACGACACATTTCACAATTTACGCTGATATTAAAGATAGTAATTTTCTAGTTTTCACAATTTCCCGCAAATTGTCCGAATTGAGTTGTGGTTCACTTCCTGGATTTGATTCGGCTGTTTTGGTTTTTGCTACCACTGACTCCTCCAATTTGTCCTGCACTTGATCTGATTTTGAAGGTTCTGCAGGTGTACCATTTTCACCATCTGTGTCTGGACCATTTTCGGTATCTGGTACGGTATCACCATTTCCACTAGTATCGCCATTTCCACCAGTATCGCCATTTCCATCAGTATCGCCATTTCCACCGTCTCCTCCTTCGGGCTCCCCCTCAGGTGGATTCGGGTTCGGGGATGGTCCTTCTGTAGGTGCTTCTGTAGGAGCTTCTGTAGGAGCTTCTGTAGGAGCTTCTGTAGGAGCTTCTGTAGGAGCTTCTGTAGGAGGTTCTTCTGTAGGGGCCTCAGTAGGAGTTTCCGGCGTTGACGTTAGGGCAGCTCTAGCTTCTTCCAACTGATCATTCAGTCTACCTTTTTGTCCGGAGAGTGCTAAAGTTGACACAAATAAGCAGAAACAGAGAAGACTCAGGAATACTATGAGTTTGTTGTTCAACATCCAGGACAACGTCCGGTCGGTGTAGTATCGGCAATTCATTTTGCTGTGTTTTTCTCTGTGTCAAACGAAAAACACTTCTCCGCTTGAGTGGAGTATACGTTATGATCGACTGATGTGTTATCGTATATTGGTTTTAATCTTTTCAGTCTTATCAGCTTATCAAGTGTTTTATCGATTTATACATCATAGAAAGCGCACTCAGAGGTAAGGGAATTAAGGTTTGGTTTTGCGTAGTATGCATTATAATCCCGATAATAATGGAATTGGATAACCAGCTCACTGTTGGATATTATTTCTTTGATTCATGTTTTTGTTTTTAATATTATTTAGGTATCGTTTGTTCCTGGAAGCAGATTAGCGCATATTTGTTGTATTTTCCGGACAAACATACAAGTCAATGTTAGTGTATCATTGATTTATGATAATAGTGACTATAATTAACAATACTATGTTATGTTTATTTATCGTAACTATGTCCATTTTCAAAAAATATAAAATGTGTTGCAATTTTTTTGTCAATGAGGAAAAATATTACGTACTTTTACATAAATATTTCAAGGCAATTTTTGGGCTATGCACGAGCAGACGAGCAACCAAAGCGACAGCAAAAATAATGTTACAAAAAAAAAATAACAAAAAAAAGAACCGATTTCAGTAAAACTAAAAAGCCAACAATAACCCGTTCAAGTACAGATTACATTTGACTCACCCTTCGAAGTCGATCCCAAACCACTTAGTTCTTATATTTATATATTATAATTTACGCGAGGTTTGGCACCGACTTCGAAGGGTGAGTCAAATGTAATCTGTACTTGAACGAGTTATTGTGGGCTTTTTAGTTTTACTGAAGTCGGTTCTTTTTTTTTGTTATTTTTTTTTTTTTTGCTTTTTAGTGATTCGTATGTGTGTTCATCATCAGTTTCCTTACACCAAATCCTATTTACTGAATGTAAATTCTTGACCTTATCAATAAATTACCGAAAGCGCCGTACATGTCCCTATAACATTTGAAGAGTTCCCTCGATTTCTCCAATATTCCATCACCAGATCCCGACTTAGTGCCAACGGGACCAACTCGGAGTTATACCCTTTCGATTAAAAAAGAAAATTGAAAATCGGTTCACGGTTCTCGGAGATATCGAGTAACATAATACATAAAAAAAAAAAAAAGTTCTAATTGAGAACCTCCTCCTTCTTTGAAGTCGGAAAAAAAATGGAAGAAAAGGCATTTTATGATTATGCTTGGACTGAATCATAGACGTAATATATTGGAGTGGGATTAATGCACAGCAAAACGTGTAAGCACCAACCCAACCATTGTTTATACAATCATGGGTGAAACAGTTCTCTGCAATCTTGACCAGATCATTGCTCCAACTTATTAGGGGATTCTCCACGCAACTTCGTTCATTACCTAGTCACCACTTTAAAGATTTTTGGCCCCACAACCGTCGGTTACGGCACTTAAACCTTGAATGTTTTCGTTGGGTAGTATTCTAAGTAAAATCACGAAGGAATATCGTCCCTGGCTATTTGTGCTTTGACGTTTGACGTTTAGATAAAATGGTTTAGAAAAGGAAAAGTGAAAGCTTTATTTGGAGTTGTCATGAAAACACGTCACTTTGTGGGATTTCTGCGCTTTACCATTTTGGTAAAGTCTCTTAAAGAAAAGATATAATTTTACAAACCATGCCACAGTGTATTTATTACATTACTCATGACTTCCGTGAAGTACGTCATTAAATTAGTTAGAGAGCGTATTTTATGTCAGTTTCAGAAATTACACGGAACCTTAACAAATAAACGTTAAACAACTCCCATTCACTCTAAGTCACTCAATTGACGTCAAAGATGTCGAACTAAACCTTCCCTAACCCAGTGACGGTGACCAAATTTTTCACATACCTATCCTTAGTTAGGAAGCAGGGGTGACAAATGTCTGAGTGTCCCGGCCCCGATGTAAGGGATGGGCCTGTTAGATAAGATTATGGTGTGGCACCCCTGCGGAATTTGTAGCGAAAATGCTTCTTAGAATAGAAAAGTATTTGGATTCAGTCCAAAGGAATGTTAATTTCATTTTGCGCTGTCTTACTTACTTATTGAGTTTCTTATTCCACTTTGTAAGTTCTGACTCACGGAGTGTAATGTTGATCTTTCTTTGTAGCAGAGTCAAATATTTATCGGAAATAGAAATTAACACGTTCAGTCAGCCTAACGCTATACCGCCCATTCAATGAGTGTCACTGGCATAGAAGTGCATATTCCGTAGAGACATGTGTAAGTACATCAGCAGCATAGGAGTAAGAATTCTTTGAACACATGTATGTCGTGTCACTGGAGATGAACATGTTAACAGCTGAATGAAGTGTGCAAAAATGTAACCAATATTTTAACCATTTCTTATTACAATACCGGTCTTTACCATCGGGAAGCTTAGCTTGAAAAAGTAAGTTTTATTCTTAATTACTTAGTGTTGTTTATTCTGTTACTAAAGCTTCAAGTGTATTTTAGTTTCCAACGCTACGACACGTCTCGTTCGCGTTTCCATTTATTGAATACTACTCGAAAGAAAATAAGGGTCACTTAAATTGTACATACTTTACATATAAATATGTTATTTTCGTATACAATCTTCTAAATAATACCGAAAACATAACAATATTGATTAGTTAAAACTACGTTTGAAATGCCAAATTAATATTTTTTCCTGATTTTAAGCTTATGCCATAAATATTTCTTCTTCTAAATAATATTTATACTTCGTGTCCTTTAAATTAAAAGAACTATAGAATCGAAATCAAAATTTAATTTATTTTTTTGAGGTTATCACTCACGTGTTCAAGACGTTTCTTTGCATTAAAAGCAAATCTACTAGAGATTCTGTTCTATCAAAAAAGTTTAACATGTAGGAAAATCGTATTTTCACACAAATTGACTGAATAAATATATTTGATCACTTGTAAATGTTGAATCTATTCACTATCTTCAATGGATTGTCAACGCAACTGTGCATAAATGTGTTGTGACTTGTGACGCATAACACAACCCAGATTCATAATCTATAGCTGATATGGTTAATATAATATTATCTTCAGTGATATTGTCTTCGGTTTTCACGATGGTCACACGTTTAAAAAGAACAATTATAAAAGACTACTAGCTAGAGCGTTGAAGAGTTCAACCCTTTGACAACGGCAACTGTAAAGATATTGAAACGTCAAGGAGGGTCAAATTCATGTGATCCCAGGACCTAATAAATATCGTTGGTCATTTGGTGAATAAAAAAATTGACATAGTAGTAATAATAGGAAACTACTACAATAACAAAATGTAGCAGATCCATGCAGTGAGAAAACCCCGTGAGCACGCAAACTATGAAATGACCGAAACGTCAGGAACTCAAATGAACTAATATGTACATAATCTGCAAGACATTTTATTTAAGTAAAAGTCAGTAAAAGTAAATCGTGAAATATAACACAACAAAGTTCCTAAACATCTTAAAAAGAAAAACAGAGGCTAATCCACCGGACTGCGGTGCCCCGAGGGAAATTACCGAGAGCACACGCTTGACACCTGGTTTGACGTCTCTAGTAGGTGGATGCTATATTGATCGCTTTGATGTTGCCTGTTTAATGATGATTAGGTTTTGACCCTTTGATGAATACACATGGATGAAACGGACGACCAATTTAAACTAATATCTAAAGGTGACCATTATGCAGGAGCTCAAAAAAACATGCTGAATAATAGTGCCTTGGGGCTTACGAGGAGCACACGCTTGAAACCTGGTTTGACGTCTCTAGTAGATTTTTTATGGATTTCTTTGATGTTGCCAGTTTATTGATGATGAGGTTTTGACCCTCTAATGAATACACACGATTATTGAGGATGATCAGAGATTTAGCGTCTTTACTTACTTAGGTAGAAGCGACCAGAATCGCTCATAACTTGATGAGGAAACGCAGCTAAGAAAGCACACGCTCGACACGTGGTTTAACATCTCTAGCTTTATTGATTATTTTGATGTTGCCCTTTGAGGAGTAGGTCTTGAACCTCTGATAGCTCTGATACGATTGACGAAGACGACTAGACTAAATCAATTGCGAGTCTTTTTTATATTATATATTATTATAACCAAACGGGACGATCACGTTCAAAGATTCAAAGGGTCCCTTCGAGACCAAGAAACATCGAAGTTTATGAATAAATACTTTTTGAACGCGATCAAGTCCCTTTTTGTTATAATAATGTGAAAAAAATCTTGTAAGTTTTAATCTTTTTTTAGATTGTTTTTGCTGGAACCGTCGAAGTTCTACATTTCACTGTATGTTTCTTTTTCCATTGAAAGTTCTCGAGATGTGACTAGGAACTGGAAGTCGTAATAGCTTGATGCCTGACCCATGGATAGCTGGGGAAGCCCTTGCAAAGTGGACCAACTACTACAACTTACTAAGCGGTGACATTTCAGACACAATAAATGTCATTTGAAAAATTGAGTTTTACGCAATAACCAAGTTTCAAGTAGGTACATAAAGCCATCCAGACAATTTTACTATGTTACCCGTAGGTAACGGAAAAATTATAGTAGAAAACATCCGAGTAAAATCCTGGCTAGCTAACTAATTAGAGTGTCTCTAGCAGATAAACAAAGTTTTATAAAAATATTATCATGGTCGCGACGTAATAGGTACAAAAAATGTTAACAAAAGTTGAACCGTATAATGAAGAGTAATTTTTTCTAAGAGATTTAATGTACTATAAATTTCATATACAATAAATAACATTTTTAGTGACGTGATTGTATGATTTTGTAAGTTTTTTTTTAATAAAAATGCAAATCAGGTTAGACTTGGATTGTTCAGAACTGGAACAAGCAGAAAAAATAGAGGAGTAAATAATTTCAAATATAATATTTTAACCATAGTCATCTCAGCCATTGATTACTGAACAAATTCAAAGATTTCTACAATCAGTACATCTCTCTTTTTCTTACTTCGAGCGTGGAAAAGGGCCAAGTGTACTGTGACGGCCACAAGAAGCCGTAGTGTGCGGAGAGCGTTAATGCCCACCAATTCAGTCCCTCCACACCATGGACGTAACATCGTCCGAAATGCCGAGGTAATTAAATACCTAATCACCTTTTTGAACACAATTAAGTCCCCTTTTGTTTAAATGTGGACAACAACCTAAATATTATTAGATATATTATTATCTACCTGCAATAGGTGGTCCCGCTCTTTCAGCATATTTTATCCCAACAAAATATTGTCCAACCGCCGATCACCTGTGTTCCAAAGCCAATATTCGATAAACAAAACAAACGCTGAGTTACAACCAGTGTAAAATTGACGTTTGATGTTAAAGCAATTCGCTGTATTGACTGTCTGCTATTGATGTTTATTGACATTTGAGGATTTTATTTATCTGCGTAAAAAATACATTTTGATTGACTTTCATACGGGTTTAATATTGTTTGCGTTAAGTTCACGCGAGTTTTGCATTATTTTATGTTTTTAAGATCAATGGTAGTTGTAACCCAATTTAAATCATACAGGATGGGATTCATGACATTAAAGCCAATCAACGAAAGACGATGACGCAGTTGGCGTAGTAGTAGTGCAGTTACCATAGTCCTGGTTTCGAATTCTGGAAAGGAAAAATAATCGTGTGATGAACTCGAATATTTTTTCCTGGGTTATGGATGTTTGCTACATATTCAAGTACGTATTTATATATAATTATAAGTATGTATATCGTTGTCTAATACTTACACGAAACACAACCCAACCAGAGCAAAGTTACTGTCGGACTAGATCAATTTGTGTGAGGTCGTCCGATATTGTGAGTATATTATTGTAAGTAAATATGACAGGTTTAACGCATTTTTTTATTTGCTTTTATCAACTTAAGACAGTCAAAACTGTGCGAGTATAAAGTGAAATGCCTAATGCTAAAACTTGATAGGGTAACTAATTCTTTATGACTCAAAAATATTGTCCTACTTAATTAAAACAGACTTAGGCATTTTGAACCAGTCAAAAAAGCACAATAACTAACTCGAATTGATAATCATAATTATGATCCAAGTTTCTGTCATCTATATATGACTGGAATTTAGATATACTTTTTGGAGGTATGATTCACGATCGCGTCCATTTGACCCTTTTCAAAATTATCTCCAATTTAGGGTAAGGGTGACCTAGAGATCGTAGTAGAAACCTCAGTAGAGGAATTTACATTTGGGCTTCATACCTAATGAGTAATTTTGAGTTTTTTTTATCTACGAATTGTACTGTTAATAAGTTAAGTGCGCCGAGTGAGGACAAATAAGCCAGCGGGGCACGCGAACCAACCATATCGAATTATCGAAAACTATTACAGATATTATACTTATTATATATACATACATATATACTACTAAAGCCATCTTACTTTTGCCAACTATCTGTACATAACTATATAACGAAGCTATTTACATAAGCCTTAAATACAAAGATCAAAGCTTAAAGAAAAAATTAAAAAAGAGCTACCTTTCGCGAAATGGTTAACGCGCTGGACCGGCAATCCAGAGGTACCGGGTTCGATTCCCGGTCTCTTCCCCCAGGTAGCTCCTTTTTAAATTTTTCTTTAAGTTTTGATCTTTGTATTTAAGGCTTAAATAAATAATTGTGGTGTACCTACCCAAAAACAAAATATGTTTTTTTATCAAATTATTAATAAACACAAAATAATTACAAATTACTATTATAAGTCTTGTTCAAATTGTCTGCCTTGGTTGCGAATGCAATCACGTAGTCTTGAACGAACTTCACCGTTTATTTCTAAGGTGTTTTGTAATTTTGACACGGATTTTTGTGTAAAGTAGTCACTTGTCCATTGTCTTTCAGAAAAATAAGTTATCACTATCCAAATGCAAGTATTTTCTTCATAATTAGCAGTTTCAGTTCGCAAGGCGGATTAAAAAAAAAAACTAAAAACTCAAATAACTCGATAACCATCGAATTTTGACCCCTAGTTTACTGGGCTAAAATTATTGCAAATGGGCTTTAGTATAACCCCCTTCAAGGAATAGGTCGAATTTCCAATCACCCTGTATAATAGAGTTTCGTGATTCTAAGATGGCGTTAGTAGTATAACATCCTGTAGTTTTCAATGTTTCCGCAATATAATATTGTCCCGAGTGAATTATGGTTAATTAAAAGGGAAACAGATATCAAGACTGGTTTGGGAACTGATATGATGATTAATCTACGGGAACAGGGTTAAATTTCCTTGAATTAATTAATATATTTTTATGTCTACGCTAAAACTAAACTGCAGATGAAATTGCATTAAAAGTCTACGAATTTTACTGTATTGGGCATTTCCTTGGGTTTCCTAAATCCGATTGTAACAAACTGGTCGCCGCTGGGTTCTGTGCGGCGAAAAGCCGTGCCTTCGCGTGAAGACTTAAGCCGACGCCCGAAGTATTCTCAAACGATCGACATTATGTCGGATGGCTTTGTATCTACGTTTGTACAGATAGTAAGCTCAAGCTTGACATTTATAGTTCAATCGTTCAGTCATTATTTAAGAGCTTCACTCTTGTCGATGGAGTAATTGCCAGTCATCCCTATTTCCTTTGTCTCTTTATACGACAAAGTGCCAACTTTCTTCTTCATTTAATTGAAATAAGTTAATTTAGGTCTTCTTCTGCCTCTCCTTCCTTTAAATTTTCCCTCCAGGACGTTCATAAAGAAAGCAACATTTATAAAGACCATTCGCAATTCAATTTGTTTCTAGGTAATCGTACTGGCGCAAAATAAAAACAATTTCAGCGATGTGCTCTTTAATCTTTGAGCCACATATTTTTAATGAAATGTTTTCTTTAAGACAATTTTTTGAAACTACTCGCAACGTGTTTTATTACACGAAATTGGTAACTGTTGAAAATGACTCCACAAGACAGGCCTAGTTTGGTGGTCACAGGTCAATACTATGTACCAATTTAAAGTCAGAAAGTGTAAAGTCAGTTAGTTTTTAATACAACAATCTAAATACGAAATCTAAAATCAAAATGAATTATCATCGGTACAGACTACATCATTCCTAATATCGATCATCACAAGAATAGATGCTCCGCGCTATCTTCTCAGACAGACCACTTCCTCGCTTGTTGGTTCAAGCGCTTAATTACTCGTGGTTCAACCGACCAATATCGCTCAAATTGAGCACTTAAAATTACTACTGATTTTTAAAAGGTTTACTCACTCGAAGAAAGCGTCTACTCTAATGAATTTATTGCTGATATCAGTAGTAGTGACGTCACGTCCATGGAACTCTTTCCAACAGGGACTTCGTTCAGACAATAATGTATTGTAAATGGATTATTTGTTCAGACATTTATATACCGGGTGATCAATAATTTCATAGCCTGGTCAAAATCGCTGATCCGGCATTGTTACTAGTTAGCTTGCGTTTGCTTACCGCAGTACTTGTTTGAGGATAGCACTAGCATAATTACTATGCTTCGCGACTCCAGTCGCGCGACGTAGCATCGCCCGTCACTCTGTCACAGTACAGCGAAGAAAGTCGCTTGTCACCGTTGTGGTAGAATTTGGACGGCGAGGTAATTGAGTTGTGACACGGCGCTGGTTCGGTGGCGAGAGGATAGGTGTGCGACAACTTTAAATGGGTATATTATGGAAAACATATTTATAGTGGTGGCATTTTGGACATTAGACACGCTGAATACAGCCCCTTTCTTGTTGATTTTAGGAAATCGTAACAATAAGAGAATCTCCTTAGATATCCAATAATTGTGAGACAAACACAAGTCAATAAAGATCCCAAATTCACGGATACTCCGATCTGTTGACTCAGCCCCGTTAACAGATTAAATTGTAGCGTATCTTAATTTGACAGGCAACGCGCTTAACAAAGTTAGTCCCCGTTTAGAGCTAAGACAAAGTCGATATGAGGATTGAAGATTGCTTAATTCGAACTTGGATGGAGTTTGGTACGGTTTGTTTTATTTTAGACTTTGTTTTGCTTGTGTTTTGATAATGCTTAATAATACTCGTTTCGAGCTAAATTAAGTGACATTGTGGATAAGTTGTCGATTGAAGGTAAAGATATCATATCGGGAAAGAAGACAATAGCGTATGTATTTCGGTCAATTTCAATACTAATAACGAACAAATTTAACCCTAGTCTTTAGTTTTTGTTGAATTACCCATTGTATTCCGTAATGGAATAGGTATACAGTGGAATATATGAATAGGTAATGTAATGATATAGGTAGTGACATTTTGTTCGTTCATAGATGTGTTGTAACTAAGACATTTTATATAATTGATTGGATGTAATTATTTGAACCACTACGCAACTTTATTGATATATGAATTTAAATCCGCTGAACTAAAGGAAAATTTATATCATTTCTAAAGTAATTAGACAGATATTGTAACGTATGAAATAATATTTGGTCATCCATGACATGACTTCCGCCGTCGCTGCCAAGTAATTTTGTTTTTTTTTTCGTATCTGAACTGGTGTAGATTTTTTTATATAGGTACTACGACGATGGCAAACAAGCATGCGGACCGCCTGATGTTAAACCGCAGCCTATGGACGCTTGCGATACGAGGAGCTTCACACGCGCGTTGCTGACGCTTTAAGAACCTATTCACTCCCCTCTTGAAGAACCGCATGCTGATAAATAAGTATAATAAATGCACTTGGCCGCAAAAACTGCTATAACTGGGCTAATCGGTAGCGAAAGTCGATTCCGCCGGCTCCTGGCGCACGCATAGAATAAATCCTCCACTCGGACAGGGAGAGGTAGCACACAGTACACAGTCTTATAACAGTACAAGAAAGAGGTAGCACACAGTACACAGTCTTATAACAGTACAAGAAAGAGGTAGCACACAGTACACAGTCTTATAACAGTACAAGAAAGAGGTAGCACACAGTACACAGTCTTATAACAGTACTAGAAGGTGCTCGGAACTTCGTTCGCATAGTCGGATAAAAAAATATCCCTTAACCATCTTTGGATGCCCAGCTACCTCGGTACCTGTAAAATTAGTTAAAATTGGCCCAGCTATTCCGGCGTTATGAACAGACAAAGAAATGTTTGCCAACAGATGGCGCTGTACGGCTGGCGCCGCGCGCCCGTACAAATTCTTGATTAAATGACTTTTCCATGGAAAACTGATTAGCAATACAGTTTTAGAGTTTTATAATCTAGATTATAAAATTCGCAATAAAGGGTATAGCCGTGTTTGTATGGGGCATCGGCCCCAGAAGCCAAATCGATTGCCGTTTTGCTAATATATTAGCCCAGATGTAAGATGCTTTTTTACAAAAAAAGGACCATGAAATACTTCAGGTTTTTGAGAAAATAAAAAAAAACTAAAATTGGTTTTTATTTTATTTTATCTAAACTACTTAATAGATTTTTTTGTAACTTATACACATTATGTAGATAATAAAGATGTATTATTTAAAAAAAAAATGGATTACCAAATATCCTTATAAGTAGTGAAATTTTCACTTTAAATTTTTCAATATTTTTTTTTTTATATTTTCGAGATAGGGACACCCACCAATTTTAGCTATATTATGTATAAACTAATATTATATAATATATATTTTTTTCAAAAACATTGACTTGGATCAACATATCCAAAATCAAACAAACTTATCGCCTGGTGACAATTTTTCAGACAGTTATTTTCAAAACCTCGTATCTAGTTTGTTGATTGATACTGAGATACGAGCTTTATTTTAAGTAGGTATTTGTTACTTAGTTTTGGTTGTCAACTGACGTTATGGTATACCATACATTTGTTGGACTTAATATGCCTAACTACTCGTACAAGAATCGAATAAAAATAACATATAAGAGCATCGTCAAAATAAAACTCGAAAATATAAAAAAAAAATATTGAAAAATTTAAAGTGAAAATTTCACTACTTATAAGGATATTTGGAAATCCATTTTTTTTTAAATTATACATCTTTATTACCTACATAATGTGTATAAGTTACAAAAAAATCTATTAAGTAGTTTAGATAAAATAAAATAAAAACCAATTTTAGTTTTTTTTTATTTTCTCAAAAACCTGAAGTATTTCATGGTCCTTTTTTTGTAAAAAAGCATCTTACATCTGGGCTAATATATTAGCAAAACGACAATCGATTTGGCTTCTGGGGCCGATGCCCCATACAAACACGGCTATACCCTTTGATGCTTTCAAGCAAAAGGTCCCAGGTTTTCGTTTACTGTAAGGACCTTTAACAGGTTATTTGTATAAAGATGCAAACATTTTGTCCTTACGGTAAGCGACAAAGTAGATCCTTCTAGAGATAAACGGAGAACTTATTGCATATGTCCATGAATACCTCTACTTGGGCCAATTAGTCTCCTTCCAGACGCGTCAGGAAAAGGAGGTCGCAAGACGGACTGAAAACGCCTGGAGGAGCTATTGGTCCATGAAACATCTAATGAAAGGTGACCTACCACTGTCACTTAAACGTAGGCTCATGGACATGTGCATACTTCCAGTTCTCACCTACGGTGCTCAGACGTGGTCTTTGACTGAGGGTCAGAAGTCCAAACTCGGGGTTTGCCAGCGAGCTATGGAGCGCAGCATATTAGGTGTAAAACTAATGGATCGAATCCGGAACACCACGCTGCGCTCACAAACCAGGATAGTTGATGTAGCTTGGAAGGCGGCCAAGTTGAAGTGGGACTGGGCTGGTCACGTCTGTCGCATGCCCGACGACTTGTGGGCCAAAAAAACCACAGAGTGGAAGCCCCACAACTCGAAACGGAGACGTGGCAGACCCCGTAGGCGATGGCGGGATGACTTGGACTCATTTTCGAAGGACTGGCCAGATACAGCTTAAAACCGCGACAGATGGAAGAAAAGGGGGGAGGCCTTTGCCCAGCAGTGGGACATAATAGGCTCATAATAATAATAGATCCTTTTGGTTGAAAACTTCACATAGTACCTATATTAAATTTACGGGGAAGGCCATGGCCATATATTAGGAACAGTCTTAACAATACGATGCACGTTTTATTTTGTTTCACATGTAAATTGAATGAAATACCACCATCTCTTATATTTTTTTTTTATCAGAATTTATCATTCTCATCACGCTAAACACGGTCTAAATATTATGTTTGTCAACACATTGGTTTCAGTATACATTCTATTCATAAGTAGTTTATGAAACTATTACATATCGAAATGTCTTTAAACAAGTGTTGATTTATGAAAAGAGCCGAAGGCGAGTTTCGTAATAGGATCACACGCGTGTTACCTAATTATGTACGGTTACATACACTACTGTATCTACACGTCCATATTGTTAAATTGCTATAATAAGTTCAGATACTATAGCTAAAGTAAAGATTTACATTACTTGGCAGGACCAAAATCAGAGATGGTAACTTTATAAAATTACCATACTCGTATCTCCAGCGTGGTCACATTAAGAGTATCAAATATACAGCCGGCTCGCCTCATTCATTTCTCCGCCCTGCAGGACTGACTGGCAATACCGAATACTTCATAAAAGAAAACCTATGATAATGATGATGAATTTGTATACAGATAATATTATTTATTGTTCTTTATCAGTGTAGCTATCCATATTAAAACACGTGTGTAGAGGCACTTCCTAAAGTTAAATATGAGCGCCTTTGGGTGATAATTATTTAATCTTATCATATTCAATTTGTTTACTCGACATAGCTTGGATAAGGAAAAAGTGGTAAACATATTTTTGAAGGTCAATCTTAACCCAGCAATCACTACTTAAGTAAATACGAATTTTCTCACATTAACCCTTAATTTACATTTGAAAATACAAGGAATAATATACTTATAATTTCGCTACTATCAAGTATTTAGTGAAAGAAAAACTATAAAGAGAAATGGTTGACGTTGACGTCATAGGATAATCTGGGGGCACGGTAGTGCCCCGCCAAGACGAGCAAAAAAGAAGCGGGGCACTACCTACCTTTTCTCGAACCGTTTCGTCTAATTTTCAAACCCTCATAGCTTCGTCCCAGTTAACACCAGAGCGCCCAAATTCACTGGTTAAGATGCAGTTAGTGAACATATAAAATGTATTTAATTTAATTGATCTAGCTTATATACTTTAGGTTTTATTGGTACCTAAAATACGCCGATTTTGCCACTCACTTATACACTGACGTATCAAAACCTCTGGGGTACTTCCCGATGACCTACTCGTAGAAAGCTGAAATTTGGTATGTAAGCTAAGTTTAGTACAAAAACTATAGAACAATTCTGAAACTTGGAACTTTTACCCCCCAACCCCTTAAACTAGGGGATGGAAGTTTGTATGAGACTTCTGCAAATTTTGATAATAGAGGTCTGAAAATTGATATAGGGACTCCTTGTTATAAATAAAAAAATATATAATCTAGGATTTTTAGAAAATCACCCCCCACCCTTTAAATAAGGGGATGACAGTTTGTATGGGTTTTCCATAATGGGGGATAAAAGTGTATATATATGGGGCTAAACATAAGTATTTCTTAAATACACAATTATTACTACTTACTTAGAAACGCTACAACACAAAAAATAAAAAATAAGAAAACCTAAAAATTAAAAACTACTTTACAAAAATAAATGAGATCCCACCAAAAACATTTCATGTAAAATTGGCGGCCAAGACTCACACGCTTTCGCTGTAAAAAAGTTACCAGATCCCTGGAAAAGCCAAGCCCCTAAGCCCTAAGTTTACTAATCCTACACCTTGGCTTCAAAAGTATGGCTTGGCCGTTTCATAAAGTACCGTA
This sequence comes from Apotomis turbidana, assembly GCA_905147355.2. NCBI lineage: Eukaryota > Metazoa > Arthropoda > Insecta > Lepidoptera > Tortricidae > Apotomis > Apotomis turbidana. Next base: position 18,473,364 of record LR990289.1, on the reverse strand, counting down.
AATAAGTCTAATGGACTTTTCGGCCTATATGGTATGGAATTAAGTTTATATATATTATCATGAAGACATAAAGTTAACTTCTTGATACCGTATGGGCCAGACGGTCCGTTGGACTTATTTACGTTACTCTATGAAACGGCCAAGCCATACTTTTGAAGCCAAGGTGTAGGATTAATAAACTTAGGGCTTAGGGGCTTGGCTTTTCCAGGGATCTGATAACTTTTTTACAGCGAAAGCGTGTGAGTCTTGGCCGCCAATTTTACATGAAATGTTTTTGGTGGGATGGTAATGTTCATAAATCGATTCCAACAGGTTAGCCCGTTTTTGAATACCTATAATATACTAATTAATCTTGAAGAAAAACTAACGCAAGCAGATCCGTATTTTCATTTCAATTGTGATAGTGTAACTTGTTCACTTTGACAAATAAATGTCCGTCAATTCTTCATGTATTACGGAATACTGATAAAAAAGGACCATTCGAGTAAATCAAGATGTCAATTAAAAAAATAAACAATCTAATTGAAAATTTCTCCTGTTTGCAGTACGTTGATGCTGATGCTACCGATGTATTTTTTTATACAATACCTACAGTAAGTATTCCTACTGTTTATCTTCTGGTTACTACCATCTCCCTCGTTTCGGCCCATAAAAAGCCTTGAAGGAGTTGTGACTAACACCGCCCCGTGGTTGTAGTGACGTGAAAAATTATCCTTTTAGATAAGGGGACGGGCCAATTGTTATGTATACCAGGACCAGTTTTACCTGAGCTGCCAAAGTTCCCTTTCGTAGAACTAGTTCTTTCACTACAACGGGTTTTCGTTTAATTTCAGAGGTCCGTTTATGGTGGTTTCTGCAGAGCCTCAGGATGTCCCTCTGGGATAGACGTCCGTTTCTTAACAGTGGATTGTTTAAAATAATTTCCAAACGATGGTGTAAAAGGAAGGGATTTTAAGCGTTGCGCGACGGTAAAGATTATCAGTGACAGTTTTTATCTTCCGTTTTAAGTCCGTGGATTTTAGACAGATGACGCCTAATTTATAAAAGGTGAGCTACTTGTTAACATTCCAATTATGTCCGGTTAATATTTTATTAGGAACTAGTAGGTGAGATTGAATTTCAAATATCACAATGCATAAAAAATTATATCATTTCAAATGTTTGAGTTCTTCTTAGAGATAAATATGATATCGATGTAGATTAAAATAAATAGGGCTGATTAGCTTGGTTAATGATTGATTAATGTCACAGCGAGAGGGAAGTAGGCAATGGCACTAAACGACGATATACATACTTTTAAATACATACTTAAATACATAGTTAGAGAAAATAAAAAACCTAGAAACAAAATATTCGAGTTTATCACACACCCTTGCCGGAAATAAAACCCAGGATCATCGGCTCAGTAGGCACCTGCAATAGGTACTAGAACCTTTTCTTATAGTCTCCAAAGAAAATTTCAGTAAGATTATTTATTAATTTAAATTTCATTTAGTTTCCGAAGGGAGGTAAAGGGCGAATCAACTTTTCGACCGACAATTTTGCCTTTCTCCAGCGTTACTCAAAGTATCCCCGGACTTACCGAGAAATCGGGCTTCTAATAAACTTATTTTCTTTTTAGTAGGTTTAACCTACTTAGTAGGGACATTGAAAGTTTTAACGTAAACCATAAATTTAATTGTAGAGATGCCATTATTTACATATGAAGAACAGGGAATGGTATGGCTAATGCGCATAAGCATTTTAAGCACATATTATGACGCAGAGCGCGCTCCAGTAGCGTACAATTATGGGATGAAAGATTTGTTGTGATTGAAGTAACGATCTAATAGCTCAGTTAGGAGAGCGCTACGCCGGAAACGTAGGGTCGCGGGTTCGAGTCCTGCTTACATTGTAGTAGATCACATTACATTTTCCTTTCATAATTTTACAGGTAGAGATAAGAAAAGGAAGTTGTGGACAGTATCCGTCACAAAGTAGATTCGCCCTTAAACATGCGCAATGCGATATCGAGTACCTACCTGTCGATGTCGTTTTAATTTAGGCTCATCACAAATTTTTACAAAAAAAATTGTAAGGTATTCGTCTGAAACCTTTTAATAAAATTACCATAAACATAAAAGACAAATTCACTGCACCCCGGCAGGGGGAATTGGCTCATAAATTTTCATAAAAAAATTACGTCGCATTAGGAGATTGTTGGGTGGGAAGTTATGTATTTGAAATCTGTGTTTTGTATTGTTACATTACCTACTAGAAGGTACCATTAACGTCTTTCACAAAGAAACGATACAAAACCCTCTTTTTGCATAAGCATAAACTTAGGTTTAAAGATCATTTATTCTCAAAAGAATTTATACAATTCACTTAATGAGAAACTTAAATATTACTTACATTTTTTTTGGAAAGCGGCGCCAAAACAGATTAATTACAAGGTAAGTATAACTACTTACACATTGCATTACACTCAATAATAAATACATTAGTATTGCAGACAAAATGTGAAATTAGCGGGTAAGGAGATAAAATCGCGGGCGGTCACTGCAGTCCGATCCGAACGTAAACAGGCTGAGCGCGGAGTATTTACAACTATACTCTATCCGGATAGGTATTTAACTAAATGTAAACAAACCATAAATTAGGTGCTTTATCAGGCCGATATGTGTTGGTAAATTTTGTATTTAATAATATTACTTTAATAAAAAACATAATATTTATTTTGCTTTAATGTATCAGAACTATGAATACAATAATATATCAATATATATATATATATATATTAATATATCAGGTTATAGAACAAACCATACGATACCCAATCAAGACTATGTAATTATTCCCTAAGTACATTAACTTAATAATAATTTCAATTATGCCACCAAATATTTTACAAATTGTGCACAATAAAGAACCTAAAAACCTAGGAATCTGCAACCTTTTTTTTCAAATAACATGACCCTTGCCACTTCTCGTGTATTCGTTTTCGAATACTATACTAGTCGGGATTTTCGCTTGCATTAGATTTCTTGTTAGTTTGTTTTGTTATTTCATTTGTTCTGTTCATTATTAGTGTTATCAATTAGTTGTTATTATTGTGTTAGTTATTGTTTTTCTGCTGAAAATTAAAGAACCTGTACCAAGTACAAGCCGAGCTAGCTCGGATGGATGACACAAAAGAACGGTTCATTATTAATGTTGGTGATGCTACCTCATCATCTTCGGTATCATCAAAATTAGACAGCAATAGTGAGGGTTCAAATTAAACTATGATTACAGTTACTGAACTCTTTTATTTAATAATAGTTTGCCCCAAAGGGAAAAAAAAGTAACTCTTTAACGTACTATTTTTATAGAAATAGCGTAACGTGTAGTTTACATACCTAACTGCGTTAGTACAAAAAAAATACATTTGAAAAATTGAATGTCTATTCATACATAATATCGGTGTATTTATTTATTTTACGTATATGATTTAGCAAAGGACATTTAATTACTTTTTTGCTTTGCTGAACCTTGATCAGAGTCTGACTACCAAAAGAATAATCGAAAGTAAGAATTAAAATTTTACAATTGATAAAATGTTGAGGACACCTGAATATGTCAACTTTAACAGCCAAGGTTTGTTTACATTTAGTTAAAGCCCTATCCGAATGGATAGAGTATAGATGTGGCCTTTTGATGCTTATCTAATCTGGAACGCATGCGATAGTAGTAGGTATTTGTGTATATGTAATTTCATATAAATTATGTAATTAAGTTTAGTAATTTGTAGTTTTGTGCGTGCGTGCGTGCGTGCGTGCGTGCGTGCGTGCGTGCGTGCGTGCGTGCGTGCGTGCGTGCGTGCGTGCGTGCGTGCGTGCGTGCGTGCGTGCGTGCGTGCGTGTGTGTGTGTGTGTGTGTGTGTGTGTGTGTGTGTGTGTGTGTGTGTGTGTGTGTGTGTGTGTGTGTGTGTGTGTGTGTGTGTGTGTGTGTGTGTGTGTGTGTATTTTGTGTGTGTAGACAATATGAGTAATTCATGGATTGGCGTATAAAGCCTAACACGTCACGTCACGTTTATTTCTATATATTCTTTTCATCTATTTTTAAATAATATATGTGCATAGATTTTGCGTGTTTAATTTTTGCCGGTAGTTTATTGAATAGCTTCGCCCCTTCGTAAAGGATGCATAACGACGTTTTTCCGTAAAATTAATCTGAACGAGTATGCTTTTACAACTTGTTTAAAACTACCCCTGCATGCCGAAAGCACAAAGATATTTTGACATAAACTATCCGGGAGATGGCACTATGGTGGCGTTTTTCAATGTTACATTATAAAGCCTGATAAGTTGCGGTTGGAGCCTGGGACAGTGGTGCTACAAATTCATATTTATATTTCACTACTTGCGCCGCGCGGTATTACCTGCTCATCTCAAGAGAATACTACACTTTTTCGGGATAAAAAGTAGCCTATATGTTGATCCAAGGCATCTACCACCTACCTTCTTAACAAAATTTTTCAAAATTGGTCCAGCCGTTTGAGCGTGAAGTAGTGACAAACATACACGTAAACACTCACAAACTTTCGCCTTTATAATATTAATATTTTATATGGCAACAATGTAGATACGTCATATAATATTATTATTGTATCAGCCTAAACTGTCCCACTGCTGGGAAAAGGCCTCCTCTCTTTTTTCCGCTCTTCCCTGTTTAAAGCAGCAACCGCCCATCTTTTCGGAATGCGTCCAGGCTGTCCCGCCATCTCCGCCGAGGTCTACTGCGACGCCAAACCCTATTGGGTTTGGTCCTGTGGTTCTTCTCTATGGTTTTCTTGGCCCACCGTTCGGCATGCGGCTTATGTGTCCAGCCCAGTTCCATTTCAGCTTGGCAGCTGTCATGGCTACTTCGGCTACTTGGGTTTAGAAACGTAAGTTGGTGTTATTTTTGCAATCGGTCAATTTAATTCCATTGCCCTCTGGCAAACCTTGGGGGAGTGCTTCTGAGCGTTAGTCAAAGAACAAGTCTGGGCGTGATAGGTGAGGATCGGAAGAATGCACAATGTCCATGATTTTATAATACTGCCGTATGGTACGTATCTTTGTATGGATTTCATAGTAAGATACTGCTTTTTACCGTAGCACGGCAGAATATTGAATGCATTATAAAATGTCAGTAGCGCTATGCCAATAAACGGAATTAGGTACTAATCGGGATTCTACTTTTTTTTTCTATACTATTGTAAAATGCTAAAATTGTATAGAGAATACTTTTTCTAAGGAGTAGGGAGGGGAACTTTAACAGCCAATCAACGCAATCTGTAAGTAAAATTTTCTCTGTCCTCTCGCCACGGATGAAAAAAATAAGAACAGGGAGAGATGGATATAGAATACTTACGAAAATGACAACCAATCGTAGGTACCAAATTTGGTTTAAATCCATCCAGCAGTTTTGGCGTATGATGATTTTTTTAACAACAGATGGCACTGTACGACTGACCGCGCACCCGTACATATCCTGCATCGCGCTGCTAAGATTTTTTTCTAGAATTAATCACCTCCCACCATAGAAAACTGTTTTTCAATACAATGTTAGAATTGTATAATATTGTAGATGATTTGTCCTCCATATTTATGAAATCTCCGATGATTTTAGTAACCGATTTTTAGGTAACTCCAAAGATAGTTTGAGTAACGCAAAAGAAAATTACTATATGTTATCTAGAAACCGCAACTAACTTTGTAAACCGTTATTATTTATTAGCAAACGTTACGTCAAAGTAATATCAACTCTGACGTATACCAGACTCTATTATATAGTGATCCGGTAACTTGTTAAAGTTGAATTAGTGTGAAACTGAGATATTAATTACACAGAATTATGCAAATATTTCTGAAGTTCAATTCGTGGTTTAGATATTCGTTGCCATAGAGATAAAAATAGACAAGATCAAATTGAGCCACAGTACATTTATAAGGTTCAGTAGCCGTCACAGTAAAGACTACTAGGCCTCCTTATATCTGTGCTACACGCCGACCCGCGTACCCGTGTAGTTAGTAATTAAACGCGGCGGTATTAAGGTCCCGAATAACACGAACCCGCCAAGACCCGTTTCTGGGTATGCGTTCGGATCTGAGTCCGCGTGTTTCAGCTCTGTTCGGGTATTTCCGAAGGGTGTGCCGTTTCCAAAAAAATCCAGAAACTTTCCTCCTTCCTATACAAAATGAGAAAAGTTTCCAGAAATTTTCGGAAACGGCACATTTTTACATTTGGCTAATTAAGTACTACTGCTGCCGACCTAAACCATAAAATTATGAGTTTACATGATTACAATTTAATAAAGAAATAGATATTAAGGGACAATCATACACAAATCGACCTAGTCCCAAACTACGCAAAGCTTGTACTATGGGTACATGACGACGATATAAATAATATATATGTGAATACATTATATAGATAACGTCCATGACCCAGGAACAAATATAAGAGTTCATCACACAAATATTTGCCCTGGCCGGGATTCGAACCCAGGACCGCCGGCTCAGTAGGCAGGTGTCTACAAACCGAGCCAACCGCGTCGCCATAAAATATAAAAATATAAAATCATTATCACAATGAGCTGGACAAATATTTAATTGTATGAAATATGTAGTTACAAAGTTTGCGTTTGTTTTATAATTATGCTTATCCTGAAGCTCAGGTTTTACCTATTCGGGGAGTAGTGTTCTAGTTTTCTAAGGACCTTTCTGTAAATTGTGTTTTCTTAAATAAATATTATTATTTTCAAAGGGGTTGTATTTCTCAGCTCTGGGCTGGTATTGGCTACATTTACGGGTTATTCGCCAAGTAAATGTAGCAATTTCTGTATTTTGTTTAGGTAGCTTGCGTCGCGTTATTTTCCGGGTCAAGTTGCATGAACTTTCTCACAATTCGGCATGTATTTAATATAGCGGCTTTTTGTAAGATAGTGTATATATGTGATTTCAGATCTAGTAGTTTCAAGCTATGGTGTAGGTGTTTTGGGATGACGCCTGTTGTGGATAGGACTATTGGAACCACGTATACTTTCTCTTGTCTCCATATCCTAACAACTTCGTCTTTTAGTTCTGCGTATTTAGTAATTTTTTCGGTGATGGTTTTCTGTATATTATGCGTGTTAGGGACTGAAATGTCTATGAGGTAAGTGGTCTTATTTATTTTGTCCGTTAACGTAATATCTGGTCTATTATAGTGGATGGTGCGATCTGTAAGTATGGCACGGTCGTAGTATAGTTTATGTGTTGTGTTCTGTGGTGTGTATTTGTAGTATGGGGTGTGCTTGTCTTTAATGAGATTATGCTTGATTGCCAGATTTTGATGAATGATGTTTGCGATTTGATTGTGTCTGTGTGTGTAGTCTGTCTGTGTCAGTGTTGTGCATGCTCCAGTTACGTGTTGTATGGTTTCCGATTGGATGTGACATCTGCGGCATTTGTCATTTGTGAGTGTTGTATCTTTTATAATGTGTTTTCGGTAGTTTTTAGTATTTATAATTTGGTCCTGTATTGCTATAATGAAACCTTCGGTTTCAGGGAATAAACTACCTGTTTTCAGCCAAGTGTTTGATGCAGTGGTGTCTATATGGGTTTGTTCTAGGTCATGAGGATGGCGTCCGTGAAGTACTTTTTTCTTCCAATTATTTATCTGTTGTATTTGTGGGTCGTTGTCAAGATTTTGCCTTTCAGGTTGTTTGTTTAGATTAAGTGGTGTGTAGTTGAGGTCGTTTTGGACTATTGCATTGTGAATATTACTTGTGTGTGATTTGGTATGAAAGAATGTATGTAAGCTCTGTATTTGTTTTTGCCAAAGATGGCTTATGTTTATCATGCCCCTTCCTCCTTTGTGTCTTTTAATAGTGAGTCTCTCTATTGCAGATTTAGGGTGCAAATGGTTGTGTTTTGTTAATGTTGTGCGTGTAGTTCGTTCTATGGTTTCTATGTCCGTTTTAGACCATTTTATAATGCCAAATGAGTATGTGAGGATGGGGATGGCGTAAGTGTTTATGGCTTTAATTAAGTTTTTGCCGGATAGTTGGGTTTTACATATTTTACTTAATCGGTTTTTGTACTCAGTAGTTAATGTTTGCTTCGTAATAGTGTGATCCAGTCCCTTTAGCTGTTTGTATCCAAGATATTTGTACAGATCGTTCGCTTCCATTGCAGTTATTGTGTTATCGTCGTCTACCGTATAGTTGCCCGGTCTGATCTTGCCTTTAATTATGTGTAGTGTTTTACATTTATCTATGCCGAATTTCATGTTTATGTCGTTACTGAATGTTGTCGTTATATCTACTAGTTTCTTCATATCTTTGTCTGTTTTAGCATATAATTTAATATCGTCCATATATATGAGGTGTGATATGCTTGTATCTGTTGGAGTGTTTCTGAAATTGTATCCTACTCGGCTGTTGTTCAGTAAATGTGATAAAGGGTTCAGAGCAAGGCAAAACCACATGGGACTCAAGGAATCGCCTTGATAAATACCTTTCTTAATGGAGATAGTACGTGTTGTTACTGTATCATTACCGGCAGTTAACTGAAGAGTGGTTTTCCATTGAGACATAATATTACGTAAAAAGTGGGTTATTTTTGGGTCTATTTTATATATTTCTAATATTTGTAGTAACCAGGAATGAGGGATGCTATCAAAGGCTTTCTTGTAATCAATGTATGTACAGTGTAGGTTCCTATTTTTAGCAGTCGCGTGTTTGTGAATGGTGGAATCTATGATCAGTTGCTCCTTGCATCCCATGTGGCCCCGCCTGCATCCTTTCTGTTCCTCTGATATGATTTGATTGTGTTCTATGTGACTGTTGATTTTTCTTGTTATTGCTGATGTTAGTATTTTATATATGGTGGGTAAGCATGTGATTGGTCTATACTGTGAAGGATGTGAGGTATGAGTTGTTTTGGGCAGCATATACGTTATACCGGTGGCTATAAACTCTGGTATATTTTGTTTGCCTAGTATAATTTCATAATATTATTATTATTATTATCTCCTTTATTCATTTTATAGCTTAGATTAGGTTTTTTACAGTAAATTTATATAAAAAGTAAAATACAATAAAGAAGTTACAAAATATAAATACATTATAAAAAACCTAACCTAGGGTGCCGCCGGCAGCGGGGCAGGGCCCAGGCTACCGGCGGTTAGGGCTGCAGAGAGAGGAACCTCCTGACAATGCGCGCCGTGTCCAGGAGTACCGCCTTCTGTATCTGACCCTTGATCCAGCCATCTAGCGAGAGTCTCTTAAGATGTTTGTCGAGACTCTTCGCTATTAGACCGTTCGCCGATACGACTATCGGAACAATGATCGTCGAGTCAACATCCCACATGGCGGTCACCTCGTGAGCCAAGTGAAGGTACTTGCTGAGTTTGTCCTTCTCGGCCTTCACGAGGTTCTCGTCATGGGGGATGGTAATGTCGACGAGCACTGCCTGGCGCTTGGATCGATCTACCAACACGATATCAGGCTTATTGGCTACAATAGTCCTGTCCGTGATGAAAGATCGATCCCAATAGAGCGTGGCACGACCATTTTCGAGAACTGGCATCGGTGCGTACTTATAGTACGGCACCTCAGACCCCACTAAGACCGTATCGAAGAGCAAGTTGCTGGTGAATGATCCTGGCTACTTGGTTATGTCTGTGCAAGTACTCGCCGTTAGCAAGATGGGAACAACCGGAGATTATATGCCTGAGTGACTCACCGGGACGGCGGCATGCCCGACAAATGTCGACCGTACCGTCCTTCAGGATATATCTCCGATAATTGTTCGTCATCATTACTTCGTCCGCAATTGCACAGATAAAACCTTCGGTTTCCCCGAAGAGATCCCCGAAGCGTAGCCAGTTCACCGACGCGAGTAGATCTACATCGGGCCCTGTAAGGGCCTTGTAGAACCGCCCGTGTAGCTCCTTACTCTTCCATACGGCCTTGCGGTCATCGGTGCTAAGCACCTTTGGTCTGCGCCAGTTCTCGTTTGCTAAGGAGAGAGAGGTGAGGCCTTTGTCAACTGCTACTACATCGCGATGAATCCCACACTCGTTGTTTAGGAAATACTCCCTAAGACTGCACACCTCGCGGTTATGAAGGTCCTTGGCGTTTAAAAAGCCACGGCCTCCACACTTACGCGGGATGTACATTCTCATAACTGACGAGCGTGGGTGCCTCATGCGGTGTGTAGTGAGCAGCTGACGGACCCTCGTATCCAGGGCGTCCAGCTCAGTCTGAGTCCACCTTAGTATGCCAAAGGAGTAAGTGAGCAGAGGCATCACCCAAGCATTGAAGGCACGCGCCTTATTGCCACCGGACAAAAGACTGTTAAGTACTTTTGTCAGACGACAAAAGAAACGCTCCTTCAACGCCTGCCTAATGTCTCCGTCCGCAATACCCAATGACTGTGACATACCAAGGTACTTGTAGGTTTCAGCTTCGGAGATAGACCTGAGGGACATTGTCTCAGAAAGTTGTAAGTTCGCGGAATTTACGACTTTCCCCCGCTGTACATGCATGACCGCACACCTGTCTACACCAAACTCCATTTTGATGGCGCTACTGAAGGTTTCTGTCACTTCCAGTAGTTCCACCAAATCCTGGCGTTTGGGTGCATACAGCTTAAGATCATCCATGTATAGCAGATGAGAAATGACCTCACCTCCTCTTCGAAGTCGGCAACCTAGTCCTGAATCCTTCAGCAGAGTGCTGAGCGGATTCAGGGCTAGGCAGAACCACAGAGGACTCAAACTGTCACCTTGGAAAATACCTCTCTCAATCCTTATCAAGTCCTGCGGGCCAGGAGGGCCATCCCCTCCACCTGGTTGACGAAGGACTGTGGTCCACTGCCCCATACATGCGCTTAAGAGGGATCTTAGAGCTGTATCGATTTTATACAGCTCTAAGATCCTCTCCAGCCATGAATGAGGCACCGAATCATAGGCCTTCTTATAGTCAACCCAAGCGGCCGAGAGAGACCCCCTGTTCCGCCGGACCTGTTGGCAAATGGTCGTGTCAATGAGGAGGAGCTCCTTAGTACCACGGGACCCAACCCTACATCCATTCTGAGAAAAGGCCAAAATGTTATTCGCAACAATGTGCGTGTTAATTTTTGTTCTCAGAATGGAGGTAAGGAGCTTGTATAAAGTGGGCAAGCACGTGATGGGTCTATAGTTTTTCGCTTCCGTGGTACTACCGGACTTGTGGAGCAGGAAGGTAACCCCAGTAGTCATGAAAGATGGCAGGGAACCAAGCTCGAGGGCATCTTGAAGTTGTGTTGCCAGACATTCATGTGAGGATCGAAACCATTTGATCCAAAAGTTGTGCAACCCGTCTGGCCCAGGACTTTTCCAGTTCTGGGCCTTACGGGCCGCACAACTTACATCATCGGGGCTGATAGTCACAGCCCCCATGACTTCGATCGGCTCACACTCACGTCTGACAACATTCATCCATTCGCCCTCGGTGTGCTCGACTATTATTATTATTATTATGTTGGATTAAATTGCAAATATTTATTACTTTTGTTTTATTTCCTCGTAAGTGTGATGAAAAAGTCGTACGAGTACGTAACTCTGGTGTTAAAGGAATTACAAACTCGCGTCATTAAAGCCTTCAACTTCGACACTCTTGTAATACCTCGTTTACCACCCTAGTTATGCAATTGACTATTACTAAATCATGTATGTTTATGTTTCAGTCTCATGTTACACACTTAATTAGATTTTTGGTAGCTTTAAGTTCACAATAAACACATAGGTGTGCATTAATTAAGTAGAAACGCGAAACAGTTCGATTCAAGCAAAATACCGGTATGGTATCAAAATGTTCTCGGCTGTGATATAATCTAGCCAGGCTCTAGCATTTGAGACTAAACTATGTCACATAGAACTAGGACACTCGGATGAGGCAAAAAATTGTTCGTTATATTACAGCTGTTTTGTTATGTATAGTGTCAAACCCATGAACAAAGAACAACCGAGTACTGGAAAGGTGTATACACAGGGCCTTTTAAAACCGCTTCTCTTTAAGAGCATTTTTGGAATGACTCCAAAAATTTAAAATAAATTGCCCAAACAATCAATCTCGATGATCCAAGGCTTATTAATAGAATTTAAAAAGAGCCTTTATATTTTTTTAGTACAAAAAAATGCTTTTTGTTTCATAATACAATTTTAGAATTTTATAATGCTTGTCGATTATTAAAACGTTCACCATAATTATTTCCAACTAAATGTGAAAAAATATGAGACCTCTTCGAGTTAAAATAAAGGAATATAAACCTAGTAAAAAGAAAAACACCGCATCCAAACCTGAATGCAGTTCACCGCAAGACTATTATGAAAACATAAATCGCAGCTTATTAACTTGGCAACACTGTTCGTTTGCTTTATTAAAATGATAGTTTATTCGGTTTTAAAATGATAAACGAGCTACTTTTGTTTCGGTCGGTATAAATCACAAGTTTTGGGTAAAAGTTTTTGTTTGAACAGTTTATACAGGGTGATCAATCCAAATGGGTCAGTACGGAGAAGTCAGAAACTATAAGTGTTAGGGAAATCTGTTCTTAGGGACCATGTCGTCGATATTAGATTGAATATAAACTGCATAGATTTTGTTTTACAATCTCAAACATACCTCACAGGATACTCACTGGATCAGCTATAATAACAAATGCAATCAGTTACAGAATTTCGACCAAATTCGATTCCCGGTTATGAATATGAACAAAAAAAATAGTGAATGTCCCAGATAGCAGGGTGTTTGTGGCCCAAACTGAAGGAGAGGCTTTACCCGTGATTTGTCTAAAATTGTACGTCTTGCCTTGGTCAGGAAATGAGATTTTGTCCCCGAAAATCCCACTTACGGCCTACGGTGACCAAAAAATATGTCATTTTTATTAAATCTAAAATTGGCGCCATGGTTCCTAAAAACAGACTTCGCTATCGCATAATTTCTGATTTCTCTCTTCTATATACACAGTGCGTGAGTTGTCATAAGGCGATTCGCGTTTTATACCTGACTCGGTCGCTCTTACGCGGTCCAGATAAGAACCTCTCAGTTTTCTCCCAAGCCCGAAGCGCAATTTGAGAGCTCATGGACTGTACGGTCTGACCAAAAAGAGTACAAATTAAAAACTGGAAATACTGTACTGTCGTCCCTTTCTAATCAATCTGAGAAAACGGGTACGACACTACAGTATTGCCAGTTTTTAATTTCTACTCTTTTTGGTCAGACTGTATATAAGTCCTTCTCGCCGCGTCCAGCGACAAAGACTCCGTCAATTATCTTTGCCCGGGTTATGAAAGGCTCAATAAACAAAGGCTTGAACAGTTTGCGCAAGAGTCGAATGCTATTGAGGAATGTGATGTTGTGTGATGACGTGGCTGTGACGTATAGTTTCCGTACCTTAAACAGACGCTGGTAGTCACTTATTTGCCTCACTGTCACAATTAGGATCAAAACTTATAGGCTACTTAAAACTGCTCGAAAATGGGCAACCTTATAGTTTAGTTAAGTTAAAATATAAATTTATTGTAACATCTTTTAAGGAATAAAAGGCTTATTATTATTATTAAAGCAATATCTAGCACAAGTACCTAACACACGTGGCATGTTCAAAAACCGTAGTAATAGGCAACATCACACAAGAAATACGCTTTGTGTTGTTGTGGTGCGGAACCCTCGATGCGCGAGCTTAACTATTTATATATAGACTATCGAGTCTGAACCTTCTGTACTATTGTAACATTCTAAGGTTTGTATTGAAGATCACTTTTCTATGGCGGGGTAATTATTTGAGGTTTTTTTTTTAACAGTACGGTACGATGTAGGATGCAGGATTGGTATGGCAGTACAGCGTCATCTGTTAATACTTAATTTTTTTTTTCTCATCGCACCGAAACGGCTGGACTAATTTTAACCAATTTTATTACAAAGATAGCTGGACATTCAAAGAGGGTTATAAGATACTTTTTACCCGACTAAGATAAAGAACAAAAATTGCGGAAGAAGTTGCCTACGAGTAACTTATAGAATAAGTAGAGAAGTGAACTTACCAATACAATAACAATATAAGGTATATCTATATGAAACCTGACTCCGTTATGTTTAGGGACGTGAAAGCTTTTTTAGACGCAAACGGTTTCCAAGAAAACGAATAGTACTTTCAAATGAAGACTTTTTTGTGAACAAATGCGAAGCGTACCCTATCCTTTAACTCAAGCGAGCGTGGAGCGTTTTAGTACAAAGTATGTTTCCAGCCAAGTGCATATACATTATACAATATCGCGATGCTTCGTCCGTTCTTAGTTAACGTATGTGTGCAGAATCGTGTATTTTTTCATTCGATTTCGAAAAAAGGGAGGTTCTCTTCTCGATCTTATTTTTTTATGTTTATAATATACTTAAAGGTGTCGTGTAAATGGCACTTTGTGGCTGCATATCATAATGCTCATAATACCCAATTGGACCCATTTTTTAGTAGAACAAAGCCAAGTTAATCCAGGCTAAAAAGGATTCCTACTAGGTATACAGACATTATACAATTTCGTTGGATATTTCTTTTAAAACGTCAATGTCACTTGATGCAGTTCGAAGCTATTCGTCTATTCCTTAAAATTGCCATGATAAATTTGAATTATTGCTAAATTTGAAATAACGCAAAACTGCGCAAAATAGGAGCCCATAACATATCTGACCCACATAGCATTCCTATTTATAAAACAAAAACGAAATAAACAAACGTTTCCAATCATAGATCAAACTGAATTCCTTCTGAACTCAACGCTTTCTTAGCAAAGCCTTGACCTGTACCGAACCGTATTCTATTTCCCGCAAATACCGGTTATCCGGGATACCGGTTTAATCCGGTAATGGGCAAATTACGTGGCGTAATCCGTATTCTGGGAAAGCAATCAGTATTAAATACGGAGTAGGTATTGGCCCGGTTTGATGACGCCCCGATAGAAATTTGATTTGATTGGAGGTGGTATTTTATTTTTATTGGAAATTGGTTGAGGGCTGATAATATCAGTGATATGAGTGATGCTGAAAATGGGAAATTGGGAATTAAAATAGCGGCGCTTTTTACTTTGATTGGATAAAAAAAAACACACAGGATCAATCAACGAGAAGAAATTGTATTTCCAAGAACAAGTTTTACTATAAAAAGCCTAAATTGACATAGGTGTACAAACCAACACACTGTTAACTAAACACAGACCTTAACACGTTGTACTAAGGTTTATATTAGTTCACAAATGTACAGTTATCAGTGTCTTCATTTGTACCTACAATATTTGAGATGTTTCCTCGATTCCTTATGGATCTCGTCATCAGGTCATCACCAAAATTTTATGGGACTAATATGGAGATATTCATATTCTCGACCAAAAAAATAATTTTCGAAATCGGTTCATAAATGACGGGTTTCTGGGGTAAGTAACAAACAATAAAAACAAATATAAGCATAAAAAATTACTTCTCATTCATATGAAGATTAAATCTTTTCTTTAGGTTTTTGATGTTGATGTCATACTAAAAGTTAATAGTAATTGTGAGTACACTCAGAAAGAAACATGAAACCCCTTGTTTTATTCCACCCTGTATACCTACTCTATAAATTTTACATAAAAAATGCTATTATGCAAATAAAAAAGCGAGTAAAAAAGATAGCTTTAAAATATATTTTTTTATTAGGTAACTACGTAATTGTTAATTATTTCTTCGGTTTCCGCGACTGTCACACAATTAAATAAAACAACCGAAACATCAGAGAGGCTCAAATAATTAATATTCGCAATATAAAACGTTTCAATTGTTTGATTAAACTCGACCTTGAATGAATTACGTTATCGTAATTATGTTATTATTCGATGATGTTCGTTATATACCATGACAAGGTCCATATTGGCTCACATCAAATTGCTCCTCCGAATTTTTCTTCTACTACCGATTTGTAGTCAGAATCATCACTTCCGAATTTTTTTACTTCATACATTTGTCCGTCATAAATTTGTACTACTACCAACCGAGTTCATAGACAGTTTTCAGAACATCGTAATTCATAATGTCGTCACGAAGATTATGTGTGTACTCATAATGCTGATTTTCATATTTCTTTCATTCAGAATCATAAATTACAATAAATTTGTCAATCATAACATTTAATTATCGATACAGTTTTTCTTCATACTTATGTTTTTATTCATAATGCTTGTTTTGAGTTATAGTGAGTTAAGTGGACATGCAAGCAAGCATGCAAGCATTTTGACGCTCCGCTATACGTGGTTACAATACAAACCGAACCTACAGTTTTCGGTTTTGAACCCACGTTTCATTTTGGCGCAGCTCTTCCTAACGGTATACTTACTTAAATAAATTTTCTTCCCAAATCCATCCTGGCTCTGCATTTGCTTATAAAAAATTGATTTATTCTAGATTATTTCACAAGTGTTCATGCAAGCAAGCATGTAAGCATTTTGACGCTCCGCTCGCTTCGCTCGCTCCGCTATACGTAGTCATAATACAAACCTAACCTAACCTACAGTTTTCGGTTTTTGAGCCATGCTCCATTTTGACGCAGTCTCCTTATAAAATATAGGATTGTGGAGTTTATAAGTACAAACCAGTCTGCTTAAAAAAATTATGACAGTGAAAAATAGGATCAAAAACAGTTATGAATAAATGTATGAAGATAAAAAGTAGTTTTAGAGATATTTATGATAATTGACATTATGATTTTAAATGGTTCGGAGTTATGATCGGTAGTATTAGTGACTAAGTACAAATAGTGTCTATTATGATGAAAAATTGTATGAGTAACATTTTCGGAGTTCCAATAATCGGGGTTGAAAAATTATGTGAACTTTGGCGCACCCACCATGACAAAATGTAGTTTTGCTAAACGGTTGATTCGAACTCTAGTATCCCTTTTGTGAATGCGATAAGCATAAGCGTAATCCAGTCGCAAAAGCAACTTTGTTGCAATACTTACCATTACTTATATAATGAAAACATAATAATAGTACATTACATCAGAGGCCGGGAATCCGTTTTCACGACGAGGCATGTATACTGTATAGTGTATATTTTCTCAAACATACCATGACATAAAAAAAATAAACTTCAAAGAACAACATTTTATTAATTGACAAATAGGACATTTTAGTCTAACAACCAACCTTTAAAAACAAAACCTGCTTTTTGTCAAACCAGCCAGCTGTGTGAATGACCTTGTTGTTGAAACCAAAAAAAAAGTTACTTTGCAGGCCTAGGCCGAAAAGCAGTATGAAATCCCTTTACAGTCCTCTCGAGTTGTAGCGCCCAAAAACCGATACTTCCGAGCCTATTGTAAGGAACGTAAAGACAACATTTCATTGCATGTTTGAGAAAAGTACCTTTACACATTACATTCAAACATTTATTTTTCGTGGATTAAAAGTTATCAGCTCCGTATAAGAACAGTCGTTCTTGATTTCCCCCGAGAACTAAATACAAAAGAAAATATACCTTTCACTGCGATATTATTTCACAATACCTATGAATTATGTAGCTCTAAAGGCTTGACAAGCCTCGGCCTTTGCCCAACATTGGATGTCATTTGGCTGAAATAATAATGGCTTGGTCACGATGATAATGAAACAGTACAACATTGTTTGACAAGAGACTAAAATAAGCCATTACGACACAGTGTGAGTTTGTCGAGACTTCGATATAAGACCGTCCCCAAAATGTTTACCGGGACAATGATCGTCGAAACAACATCCCATATGGCGGTCGTCTCGTTAGCCAAATCAAGGAACTGACACGTTATTATAATGTTATTATATCAATAATATTAGGTGAAAAAAGAATGGAAATAAGTGAATCAATAAGGTAATAAAAGTAGATTCAAGTGAAATGTGATATCAAACATTAAATAGATGCTCAGATAAACTCGTTACAAGTAACTTACGAAAAATAATCCAATGACATGTAACAAGCTCTCCACTCAATAGTATTTCAATCTCACTCAAAATCTATTTCCATTAATAATGGCTCTTTGTATGAGAAACTTAACGTTTTAATTATTTCTTCACTTCGCAGCGGCCGCAAGCCGGACAAAGCAACCGCACCACCGATACCGACTTGAAATTATAAATTATTAATAAACTTGTACTTAATATAAAAACATGTTTATTCTATGGTAGAGAATGCTACTTGGCATTAAGTTTGCCATTTGCACTGGCTTTTTATTTTGTGCAATAAAGTTTAAATAAATAGATAATAAAGGTATTTTTTATTTCTTCGGGATGTATTGTATTCTTTGTTCCACGATTATACAAAGATGGCTTTACTGTTTTTTTTTTATTGCTAGAAGGTGCCCAGCAAGACGTAAGCTTTGTGCGCGTATTTTTTACCGAATGCGAGAAAAAGTATATGTAACCATATTTGGATGTTCAGCTATCCTTGTATCAATATTTGTTAAAATCCGTCCAGGTGTTTCGGCGCAAGAGAGGACAAAACATTTTTTAGGTACTAACTGATGACACTGTACGTCGCAGTGTACCCATACAAATCCTGTATTGCGCTCGTAAGATAACATGAAATAATGACCCCTATTGAACTGAACATAATTATACAATACATATTCAGAACAGATTTCCACACAATGTTCTAATTGTTTTGGAAAATTAAAAAAAAACTGTCCCGGACATAGAAAAAGAGACAATTTTCCGAATAACTAGCTGCGCCCGCGGTATTACCCGCTTATCCCACAAGAATACTACATATTATTAGGATAAAAAGTAACCTATATGTTAATCCAGGGTTTCAGCTACTTTCATACTAAAATTAATCAAAATTGGCCCAGCCGTTTAAGCGTGAAGAAGTAACAAATTTAATACACACATAAACACGTTCACAAACGTTCGCCTTTATTTTATCGTCGGCCGTAGGTTCAATTGGCGTAAGGGACAAAATACGCAAAATGAGTTGAATACACAATTTTGTTCAGAATTTTCCGCTCTATAGAATGGTTTATATAAAAAAAAACTTGCTTGAAAAAAGTGTTCCTTACACTACTGATTTTTATGGGTTCAAAATCAAATCTGACCCACAAAAACCACGTATCGGTTTTTTATTTTAATAAAGAAAAATCAAATAGGGTAACTACTGCGACCAATCCACTTTGAATAAGGTAAAGGTCTTTCCAATTAAGGAATTACCTTTACATGACTTATTCTTGAAGACAATCTTATGAAACTGGCTTTTACACTAATGCTTTTTTTTGGCTAATGAAAAAACAGCCATACCTTAAAATGATTGCACGCACGAGCTTTGAAAAAAATGCTCCTTACCCCAATTTGCCATCTCATACTTTTAACAGTGTGAACATTACACCAATCTGGTTAAGACGATATTTAGGTTTGATCCGATTTATATTAAGATTCCGTGTCCGTTACGCTAATTTTCTCGGGAGAATCAATGAATAGGTACTTATCCCTGTTACCTTTATATACAAACACATCTAACTACATATTATTATTTTAATCTATTGACAATAAAGAAAGTATTATGTTGCAATAAAAACACCATTATCAGTCTTATAACCTTTGTTTATACGGGTATCTGTGTAAACTGGATGTTCCACCAGTATCCACCTAGGGCAACACTTTGTGCCCCCAGAGGAGATACAACATCTCACTGCCCAAAGAATCTGGGAATTCCTGGACTCAAAGGGCCTCAGCAGTGAGCTTTAAGACAGGGCTGCCACAATAGATCAACTATGGTCGATGCGGCACACAAAAGGCCCAATTGATAATAATAATAATAATAATAATAAGCCCGCAGGGCAGCTTGTGGCGAGCTGTTGGGGAGTGACGACCCCACGGACCCGAGATCTCCAGAGAGTCGGTCAGGGTCCTCGTCTCCGGTGTGCCTTCATCGGCCGGAGTGGCAACCCAAGAGGACCCGTAGGACTCTCAGCTCTGGCTTGCCTTCATTGGCCGTCCAGAGAGGAGCGTTAGAGCTATATCCTCCAGGGGTGGAAGTGTTAAAGGGCATCACGCCGCGAGTAACTTCGGAGAAAGCGCAGCACACCTCTCGACACCCCTGAGCCCTCACGCTCGTGTTGCTTCCGGCCGTCTGCACGATGGCATTACGGGGCCCACCTAGTGAGGGGCGAGTCACCACCCGCCAGAGGTAACAGTCGCATAGACGGTTACGGCGGGTGACATTTTTCTACTGCAATAGCCCACATAAATAGTCTATCCAAACTTCATTTTAATAGCCCGGTTTCTTTTCCATATTAATGCAATAGTTCAATCACCTGCTGGGACCGGTTCATGGATGTATCATCTTATTGATATGATCAGGAACGGTTCCCAGCAGGGCAACAGCCACAGCAAATTTCTTCAAGGGGCCTCTACGTGTTGGATCCATATCCCCACGCAAGCCTTCCAAAAGACCGGGACGTTCATGCCCGAGACTCAAAAAATGAGAAACAAATAATAATAGCCTTTATTAACAATCTTAAAATCTAGTGCTTACATTTTTTTTTTTTTTTTTAAACATTATATTCACTATTTTTTATTTTATTTAACATATTAATTTCCAGACATCGGTAAAGATTGTTTTGCTTTCGCATAGGCCGCCCCCAAATTCTTCCACAGGCCTCGATCGTGACACTTTCTTCTCCACGTTGCCCCTGCGGCGGCTTTTAGATCGTCGTCCCATCTTCGAAGCGGTCGCCCTCTCTTTCTTTTGCCCTCCCTGGGATACCATTCAGAAACTAGTTTTGCCCATTTTTCTGTCTTACTTCTTGTTAGGTGTCCTGCCCATCTCCATTTCAACTTTTTAATTGTGTAGGATACATCGGCAAGTTTGGTCTTCCCTCGTATACATTTTAGGGATACTTTATCCTTTTGTTTTATATTTAGTAAACTTCTTTCTATGTTGTGTTGACAGACTTCCAGTTTTTTAATATTTTGGGTAGTAACAATGTATGTATTCTTCCCACCATGACCTACGGATGTCAGACGTGGACTTTAATTGATAATAATAATAATAAATAAATAAATAAACTGGATGTTAATTTTTGGCTTTACTAAATCTTTGAAACTACTAGCGTAGTTTGACTTATTTACATGCAAACTTTCACGATAAATGAAGGTATTCAAATAAATTTGGTAAGAAAATTTTGAATTTAGTAATTAATCCGCCGAGAAATGTAAGTGTCTATTAATGTTATTAGGTATAATTCGTCAGTTCGGCGTCTCTGAACGACAGTAAGTACTGAATTCTTTGTCGACAGCTCGTGATTGTTATTCTACCCGTGAAGTGTTTTGTTAAGCGGATAGTTTAAAAAAGTGGGCTGATTGTCGAAAAAAGCAATAACCGATGGAATACTGGAGGAGGTATTAACACGTTCTTTATGAAAATGTTTTAATTAACTTTACACATTGTACCTATGTTTAAAAATATCTCAAGGAAGATTAGATTGACTGTCCGAGGACTAGCTGAGTTGAAATTAGGTATATGAGGCCGGATAGTCGACATGGGTAAAACTTTATAGATAACGATAAGGTAATCCTACTGAGTTTGGGCTTCTTAAAATCGTCTCGGTACTTGATGAATTGAAAAGGAAAATTTTCACTGTCAATTAAAAGGTGTTCCTAAGTATGACACACTTTATAGTCATTATCTGAAATTCCGCTACCGATAAGTGTTGAGATATAGGATCTAACTAGAGCTCTTGCTATTCATTGACTGACATTGATGTTGATATTGATTATATTTCATAGCTTTAAACAAGAACTTTTCATTTCATTGATGTTTTTCAAGCACATTCCTCTTATGGTAATTTTATTATACAGCCTCATTTTACTCTTTAGGTAACAAGTTTCAAGTTTGACAAGTAGTATAATTTATAAAATACCATAATAAATAATAGAATAAGTCGCTATGTTTTGTTTAAGCATGTCGTTTACACAGGTACAAGTCGTATTCTTTCGTTTATGCACGTCGTTCATAAGGATAAAATTGGTGCAAATGAATTGAGTTATGTCTTTAAATACTCGCGACCAAAAGCTGTAACTACAAAAAAACATATATATAGGATCAACGCATTAGTTCTTTATTCATAAAATGAAAGCCTAACACTATAGCTTGTATAAAAGTTCAAGTTCTAAATACTTACCATAGAAAAATAGTTTTTTGTCTCTTCTGAAAAGTGCCGTTTTTGAGTTAATCCCTTATTAACTGGAGGCACTGAATTGTGAGCAACTACTATGTTATCTAACAGCACTTCTAAAAAAGTACAAATGTTAAATGATTATTTCTGAATTGTATTTAATTCTGTAACTTTTATTGTTTAACACAAGCCCTAAACTTTCAATAATTTTGCTGTATAAATTACATTGGTTGTTTATTTCTGTATTCGATCATAGAGGCTGAGAAATAATTAATGTGATTATAATAAAAAAAATATCATAAATTAAAATGTGGGTTATTTCACTGGATAGAAACGTTTCGTGTAACCATACAAATATTGCATGTAACGGACACACACAAAAAAACACACACGGTTTCAATACATTTATATACCTCTTACATTAATGTTTTAAAGGTTTCCAGTGTTAAAACACGCCTTACGTGACCGCCTTACGTGAGTACATACCTTTGAAGGTATGTACTTATTTATTTTTAAAACGAACCCTTTACGCTTTTTTTTTATTTCACATATAATCTCAACTAGTAACTTACGCCATTACTTCATCAATATAGTGGACACAATGAATAGGTAAATTTCAGGTAAATGTAGGTTAAATTGCGTGTAAAGCAGATTCCACTTTAAACAATTAAACATACCTATCTACCTGTAATGTGCATGCCTGACCTCTCAATATTGACAGTGTAGTGATTACTAATTACCCATTAATTACGTCACGACCATATGCATTCAACCGTTTGATTACTATGTATCACCGGTTCGAGAAACTTTGGCAATATGCACAAATATACTAAACCCAGAGATGGAGCATGAAACTACGATACAAAACATATAAATGCATGTAAAGCTTAAGTATTATTTTTATATGGTATGTTGCTATTTGCACTTAATTTATATTTTTTTCACGCCTCCGCGGGCCATTATTGTATATGTTATTCAAAGTTAATAAACTTTCATTTTCAAAAATTAATCGCATTTGATTTACACAATGTGACATCGTGTGTGTGTTTTTTTTTTTTTTTTTTTTTTTTTTTTTTCCTTAGAGGTGCAAAAAAAATACATTTACGTATCATAGGATGTGATTACGAGATCGTGATCCCGTATGTCGGACTCGGTCAGGTGTAATTTTGG